>CM075767.1:9669640-11086510 GCA_037974665.1 Ehretia macrophylla | reverse complement strand
TTTTCTTTGTCCTTCCTCTTACTCTAGTGCCCCCTTTCTCTGGCTGCTTTCTTACTATATATATACATTTTTGCTAAGCTACTATATATATACATTATTACAGAAAAATATTTTACGGCAACAAACGGAGCCTTGTTTTCTTGTCCTTGCTCTTACTCCAGTGCCCGTTTCTCTGGCTGCTTCTTACTATATATATACATTTTTGCTAAGCTACTATATATATACATTATTACATAATAATATGTGCTCAGAAAAATATTTTCTTAATTGTTCAGTGTTTGGTAACATCAAAAATTAGTCAATTGGAAAAAAAATATTTTTCAGTCAATAATTGCGGCTGTTTTTGTTTAATTTTTCAGTGTTTGGTAACACCAGAAAATTGGTCAACTGGAAAATATTTTTCAGTCAACAATTGCGGCTAGTACAAAATTTGAGAAAATATTTTCACGTCTTTTGGAAGAAAAAAATATTTTATGGAACTCACTGTAGTATACAAACACACAGAAAATATTTTTATATTTTATTTTATAGAAAAATATATTCCCCCAACAAGTTATTTTACAGCAAACAAACGAAGCCCAGAAAAATATTTTATTTTCTAAGAAATATTTTCCCACTGAAAATATTTTCCACAAGTAAGTTATTTTATGGCAAACAAATGGAGCTCAAGACGACAATTTGGCTCTATTTGTTTGCTGTAAAATATTTTTTCGAAAAATTAGTCAATTAGAAAATATTTTTCAATAAAAAATAGTGGTTACTTTTGTTCAATTTTTCAGTGTTTGGTAACACCCGAAAAATTGGCCAACTGAAAAAATTATTTCTAGTCAAATATTACGGTTAGTACAAAGTTTAAAAAAATATTTTTCTTGTCCTTTGAAGAAGAAAACATTTTTTGGAATTCACCCCACCCCTTATACCCTGCCCCTACCCCCCTATCCCCCACCCCCTCACCCCCTACCCCCCTACCCCCCACCCCCCACCCCCCACCCTTACCCCACCTCAAATCCCCACTATCACCCTTATACCCTGCCCTACCCCCTATCCCCCACCCCCCCACCCTCCACCCTTACCCCCCACCCTCAAATCCCCACTATCACAATTAACATATATATTATATGTATATTTTTTTTATAAAATTTAATGTCAAAAAATATTTTTCATTGTGTATACAAATATCATAAAATATTTTTTAATATTTAATTTTAAAAAAAATATATTTTTTCTATCATAAAATTATTTTACGGTAAACAATAAGAGTCCTAAAGGAAAAGAAAACAGAAAAAAAAGTTAACACTTCTAAATGTAACGGTAACAAAGATAACTGTCGTAGAATTAAAAGCGCCCAACTCTCTGACAATATGTTTTCCTATAACGAGGCCCCAATTCCCCCCAAATTAAGTGAACAAACCCAGGTCCAAAAACATGCTAGTCAATGGTTGGCTTGTTTTTTAGGGTATACTATATCTCTAATGGTTAGCTTGTTCTCTGTTAAACCTTATTTGGGTACGTTTCGTAAAGTGTGTCAACTAGAAAGAAATATTTCTTTTAGTAAAAGTCAAGTTATTATGTTAAACCCTTCTTGTTGTATTAATACATTTAGACTATTCTCACTATATGAATTGCTTATTTATTTTTTTCATTATATAAATGCATTCGCTCATTATAAAATCTGACTCCGCGTCTATTAAGATACGTGGCTTATTATTAGCAAGACAATACATAAACCAATGCTAAAGTAGTCTAAACGTGTGTTTGAAATACTAAAGCATGTGCAATGCTCTGAAATATGCATGGTTGGCCATAATTTAATAAACAAACAACAAACAACAAACAACAAACAACATAGTACGTAGTAATTTTCTATTGTATTAACAAATACGTATAAGTACAAAGATTAGCGAGCATAAAGATAAAATACGTTAAATAAACTGAACGGGTTTGGGGCTCGAGGCAAAATCAACATTCCATTCACCTAAGTATTTTAGAGATTTAAACTAAAGCAAGTCACATAGAGAATAGTAGAATATATTGGTGGAAGAAGAAATTATTAATTTAAGTATGGAAATATAGTAGAATAATGTGGAAGTGATCTTCTCAAAATCTGATTAGGTCAGCAAATATTTTGATGATCTTCACTAAACATTTAATTAACATTACTTTTTTAGTTAGTGCCCTATCTTTTTTTTTTCTTTTTTTTTCTTTTTTTTTTTTGTCGGGAAGCTAGTGCCCTATCCTCAACGTGGGAGAGAGAAAAAATTAAATAAAAATAATGACGAGGAGACCAAGTCATATACCATGTAATGTGTCTCGAGTCTTGGAGAACCCTCTTAGCATTGTTCGCGAACATGAAGCTGTCGGCTTCTTTGTTTTGTTGCTGAATTGGCCACATGCATGTAGGCAACCACGCATGCATTAGTTATGGAGGGCAGAATTTGTCACAAGTTTCGGTTTTGGATTGAGAATTCCAATTCATATCTCATTTCAAGATTTATCGATTGGTAATTTCAGTAGCAGATCTAGTATATTATTTTTTAGGGATTAAACGATTTTGAATATTAAATAACAATGAAGTTGTGAGTGTTAAGTGATTTTGTATACAAAACTAACAAAAAAATAAGATATTTTAGAGGTAGTAATAGCATTTTTATAAGTCGGTAAGAGTTAGAATTCACACAACATTAAGTATAGAAGGTTAAAGAAAATGTGTACAACGCGAGCCATACAGGGCATTATACATGATAAGCATTAAATCCATTTTTTCTTAATAATCTTATACGATTGAGTAGGATATATGATCCCGTAAACTTGTCGGAAATGCAAAGAAACATAGATATATAATTATCAAGTGGAGGATTACCAAATAATTGTGCTCTTGTGTAGTTTTCCTTCAATGAAAACTAATTTAGTATTTATTTATTTGTTTATACTGAATACATTTCATAGATTGTCTTTAATTTGTAGGTTTGTGCTCCATAAATTGAAAAGCAAGTGATTGACTAAAAATGGTAATGCTTTTGTCTTTCAGGGTGACAATAATTAGGGTTGAAAAATAGTTACTTTTTCTCAAATAGTTCAACCTCTATGCTCATACTCTATGTTATTATTCTTGTTTATAAATTTTTGTCATATATCCTATTCTATCAACTAAAACCTATCTTACAATTGGTGAATTTGAAGGTAAGTTATTGGTTTATTTTAATTTACTCATTTTTTTATAATAACGGCCGAACATTAGTCGATCCTATAGCTATTGTAAAAATTGGAGAATAAGAACATTGGCTTGAAACTAACGATGTGCAAATCATTCTTTGTTTTTGGTTTTCATCAACAAATGTTGTGGTAGAAGGAAATTGTATGTGATAAGGCTTTAATATATCACAATATAACTCAATCTAAAGAATAGGCTCCAAATCAACATTTGTAATTAGGAAGAGTAGTACTATGATATCCTTTTTCCTCCTTTGGCTTAGAAATTCTACTTTTCATCTTTGATTTCAACTTTTGTCGAGTGCCTGAGTGAAACTAAGATGACTTTCTATTTTCTTCGAGAAAATGATTTTTCAATTTTCAATCTAAATTTTTGGTTTTTTTTAGTATTCCATCTTTGTCCAACTTCATTTATCATATATGTCGCACTTAACCTTCATGTGATCACTTTCAACATCAAAACACTCGAAATCATGTGTAGTTGCTAAAACCCTTAAAAGAAAATTTATATGGGTTTTCTTTTTTGGAAGAGTATTTAGTTTGTGATTGTGGATGAAGTTAAGCTTTAGGGTTTCACAAAGTAAAAATATTTGCGCCAAATAGTATAAAATGGCTAGGGTTCCCATATACCAACATCGCTGCATGTTAAGGCATGTCATTTTTGTTTACATGTTTTGGCTTTGAATTCTAACTATTGAGTGATGTCAAATGAAGTAATTTTGATCAAAGGGATTTATGCATTACTTCTTATAAATTCAAATTAAGTTTAGGTTTTCATAAAAGTTATTTCAAAATTTTTGATTCTATGAACAAATCCAACGAATATTGTCCTATCCATAAATGCTTTACTTAAATTATGATTAAAATAGATTTGGTTGCTGTATTTTTAATTTAATTTCTAGCTTGGCACATCTGTTGTACTGTTTTGGTTTTTAATATATCTTTGTTTTTCTAAACAGTAGCAAAATCTTCAATATTTCAAAATCATATGAGGTTCAATTTAAACAAGTCTCTTCTGAATTTTGATGATTAATCTTCGTTTTTCTATATACAACTATCAAACAAAAGATGTTATTTGCAAGCAAAGTGAAAAGAATTAGGATGCGTTCTTATATGAGTTTATTTCACTTCTCATGCTATCCACCTAGGCTCCTTCAATATATCTTTCACACACCACAACATTAATATATAATCATCATTAATAAATTTTTTGTTTTGCATATAACATCTTTGGCAGGCTAAAACTACAAACCCAAAACTGAAATCGCGACAACTAGCATCATAAATCCAACTAGCATAATAGTGGAATGAAACCACCAACTGAAAACTGTCTATGCAAGCAAATTAAACAGTTAGTTGCAAACGCAAGGCAATTGGAGATCGACTATACCAAAAGCCTATTAGCAACAGAAATTAGCAGTGACCGAAAACGACCATCCTTCTCGGCCACCAAGTTCATAACCAAGCTGAAACCCTATCTTGTAGGAAACCATAAGAACCCCCAGAAAAACGACCAGACCAAGTCCACATGCTCACAACCAGCAAGTGATATTTAAGAAGCATGTAAAGGGACATGCCATTGGTTGGGCTATATGATCCATAAACTAGCTCAGACTAGACTATTGGTAAAGAAAAGTTTAAAAGTAGGCATTGAACTACATAATGGAAGGGGGAGGGGGATGTAGATCTAGGACTAGGGACGAGCAAGAAGAGAAAAGAAAAAACATGATGAAAGGCACCAGAGAAATTGACTACGGCGGAGGTGAATGAAGAGCAAAGGTGCTACCTATTAACCAAATCAAAGAAAGTGAAAACTCATACGGAAAATATTAGGAGCCACCCGCCAATAGCGGCTCTAAACAAGAGGAGCAAATAATATAACTACATCGTGAAGGTCTTCCTTATTTCGAGTGATGAGGGTAGAAAATATCTTTCTGCCCGAGTTCAATTCTGGAAGTGCTTAACCTGCAAAACAAAGGTCATCGGGGCAACCCTTAGGGACTCACTCTGACGATTAAGTCAGTTATAGGGACCAATTTGTGTATAAGCAAAAGAGAGAATAAAGGAGCAAGAGAGATTGAGAGAGAAAGAAGAAGCAACCTAGCATGTCCCCCCCCCCCCCCCCCCCCCTCCCCCTCCCCCCTCCCCTCTACCCACCCCACCCCCCCTCCTCCCTTATCTTGCATGAGCTCCTCATATTTATAGAAACTCTTGTGGTTTATAGACTGTCACGTGTCTTATTATAGTCCAAGTATTTCGATGTATCGCCAGGTTGGTATTTTACGATAGTCCCCCCCCGGCCTTTAAAGAGATCCTCAAGTCGGAGACAAATACAATTTGGGTCAGGACGTGTCCCATCAATAAGGGAGGTCAAGTCAATCTGCCTCGGGTCGTAGACTCGGGCTTGCTTCACTTGAATTTTGGATCAATTTCGTCTATTCACATAAAGCCTAATTTCATCCATATCAACGAAGTATCATAAGAGCACTTATTTATACGCCTCGAAATTTGGTGAATAAGAATAGAGAACTTAACTAATAAAAAATCAAGTCTAATAAGGAAATTTAGAAATTCTTTAACTCAAGCCTAAACTAGTGGCCTGATATAAAGGTTGTTCTAAAAACTAAATATAACTCAATAGGTCCCTTCAAACTCAAGTAGCCAAAGCTAGAAGACTAATACCTAAAAGTCAATGGAAGGACACCAATACCTTAGGACCAAAGTAAGAAGAAAAAACAAAAAGATGATGAAGTTGACCACACATTGCACCAAGACCCAAATTCAAGGCTTAACCAAAAACATCAAGAATTTGAAAGTACGGATTGCAAAATTAACTTCACTACATCAAAAAATTCCATGAAGACCCTCTTACATAATGTTTGAAACAAATAAATTTTATAAAATTTTGTGGAATTTATTTACAAATCTAATTTTTTGTGTCTGGAAGCACCTTTTTAAAAAATTAAAAATCAAAGATTTGTGAATCCTGAATTTACTCAACTTTACCCAAATTCTTGCTCAAGATGTTAAATTTACAATTTCAAGCCACTAAATTAGTTGCTCATTTTTTAAGGACTAAACTGCTCTTATTCTTTGACTCTCATTCCTATATAGTTAATTCTTCTTTTCCTTTCTTGCAAGTTTCTTTATGACGAATTTCTTTTCCATATTACTTAATCTAAGTTTTTTTTTATCTTCAAATTAGAAGCCCAAATTATGAGTTATGTATTCATTCTTTCTTATTTTTATATAGTCTTAACATACTTAACCTTCTAAATTTATAAATTATTTATTCGTATTATCTATTCATCAATAATAACTAATTATGTTTAATTTTAAAATTAATTAGTTATATTAATGTGTTGTGGCAAGCCTTGAGAATCTAAGAACAAATGGGTCTTAACACACATGTGTAGACCTCAACTATTGATCCAAAAGCTTAAACTATTGGATCTTGAGCCTATACATATTTATTTATAGTTCATTATTCTTCTAATCTAGCTTAAGCTATTGGGTCTTGAGCCTACGCATATTTATTTATAGCTCATTATTCTCATAATCTTTCCATGTGCAAGGAGATCCTTCTCTTTGATCTCTAGTTTACTATGTGAAACTCCTAACAAATCTTTTATAGCTCATTATTCTTCTAATCTTTCCATGTGCAAGAAGATCATTCTCTTTGTTCTCTAGTTTACCATGTGAAACTCCTAACAAATCTTCCCCTTTTCACATATGAACTCCATGTTGGGCTCAACTCCCCCTTGATCCATATTCAAGGCCGATGGATCCATCTTCACTACTCTCACAAGTGTTTTAGATCTCATATGCACCTTAACTACCATGGTGGCTCCAATAGCTCTTCCTCGTGCACCCAAATCAACTATGAGGCACTGCGATCTTACTCTTGTACGAGCCCGCTTGGGATCACCCAGATCAACTATGTCTTGCTCCATCACGTTATTGTAACCTTATACAACTTTGAGAGTAAAGCTCAAGAATTATGCTTATTGTGACCTTACTCCATAATCTAAGCCCTACTTCCTAGCTCCATCTAAAGTCCATCATGATAGTACCATAATTCGTCGAGAGTCCGGGCCAAGATCTGTAAACCATCGACTTTAATACCAATTTGTTGTGGCGAGCCCTGAGAAACACACATGTATAGAACTCAACTATTGACCCCAAAGCTTAAGCTATTAGGTCTTGAGCCTACACATGTTTATTAATAGCTCATTATTCTCCTAATTTTTCCATATTGGCGAAATCCTTCTCTTTACTCTCTAGTTTATAATGTGAAACTCCTAACATAAGGAAATACATATTTGTATCAAAGTTTCAAAAACAGAGTTCCAATATATAGGGACAAAAAAGGAATACTTACAATAAATATATTTACAAATCATATAATTGACTTAATACTATTTTACAGTTTCAAATAAGAGAATTTATTTGTAAACACAAATCCTCACATAATTCGTTTATAAATTAAATGAATTCTACATCACAGGTGCTTCTAAACACACTATTAACATCATTTCGTTTATGTAAACTTAACTCTGTTATCATATTACCAATAAAAAAAGAAGAAGAAAATATATATGATAAAACAATTGTAGCCACCACCAACTGTAGCTCTAAACAAGAGGAAGAAATAACAACCACATCTTAAAGTATTCCTTATTGTGAAGGACAATAGCGGAGTCTACAAAGTTAAGTTTTGAGGGGAAAAAAAAAAAATCTTTACTAATAAGAAATCTAGTCTAATAAGAGAATTAAAAAAAACATTAATTCAAGTCTAAGGCTCCGTTTGTTTGCCGTAAAATAACTTGTTTGTGTAAAATATTTTCTGTAGAAAGTGTTTTCCTAGTAAATAAAATATTTTACAGGACTCTGTTTGTTTGCCGTAAAATAACTTGTTAGAGGAAAATATTTTACTGAAAAATAAAATACTGAAAAATATTTTCTGGTTGTGCCGTAAATTTTGTAAAATGTTTTCTTCTCCCAAAGGACATGAAAACATTTTACATAATTTTGTACTAGCCGCAATTGTTGACCGGAAAATATTTTACGGTTGACCAATTTTCCGGTGTTACCAAACACCGTAAAATTAAGAAAAAACAGCCGCAATTTTTGACCGGAAAACATTTTACGGTTGACTAATTTTCCAGTGTTACCAAACACCGTAAAATCTGAAAAATGTTTTTCGAGAAAATATTTTACGGCAAACAAACGGAGCCTAAATTAGTGCTCTAGTATAAGGGCTATTCAAAAATCTAAATATACTTTAGACTACCGACCAAAGGCCAGAGAAACAGAGCTAACAATAAGAGGATGATTTTAGGCGAAATATTATACATTTGCATTGGACCTGATTTGAATGTTTTGGGATAGCTAAAGATATATTATATGTGCCCCAAAAAGAAATACGGAGTTAAACAAAATGGAAGTAGAATTCCATACATTGTATGACCTCCTTTGATTTGGGTGTTGGTTGAATTAAATCCATGCAGATCTAACTTCAAATTAACTTATTTATGATTGGATATCAAAAGTTTAATCATAATTCATTAATATCGGGGTAACTATAGTAGCCATTTCTCAAAAATAAAAGAGAATGATTTACCTCGTAAAGATTTTCTTTTTGCTAAGTAAACAAGATCATTTTATTTTTCATCTCAAAAAATATAATGGCAAATCTATTTACATGTGTAACTTTTTATAAAAAGAAACATGAAACTAGGCTATTATACCACTAATAACATTCATTACATATCAGTTGGTTAGTTCTATTAGTTTTAAACTTTTTTCTTGCCATCATCTTCATTCTTGTATCTGCAATGATGTTACTTGTAATTTGATCCTCTGTAAGAATATTGCTTTTAAAAATTCTTTAATTTCGCTTCTGTAAAATATGATAAACACTAGCGTTAAAAAGTAGCTTAAATAGTGTAGTCATGCGTTACCTTGTAAAGCTTTACCAGCCTTTCACGTCACTTGTATGGAAAGAATATGGAACATATAATTGTACTGATCCAACCCATTGTCAATCCTTATCAATAGATTAGGCCAAAAGTAATTTCAAATTTCATTTTCAGCTTCAGGCTCCCAACTCAAGCAGGCAAAATTTGACGTCTATCTAATGTCCTGTGGGAAAATTCTAAAAAATGAAGTCTATGTTTTGAATATCTGAGAGGATTTCAATTTGTACGTGAAGTTCACGCCTAGCAATAAGAGGGACGTTATGAAATTTTTTCCTTTCCTGTGATGATATATCTCGGAAAAGAAGTCTTGCAATAGTAAAGCCACTTGGATTATTTTTAATTAGCACTCACAATTATACAAGTCCATGTTTGTTTTATTCCTGATAATACTAAATTAATATCAAAACCTTACTAATGACTTCCAGATACAATTAATCTGCCGTGGCCACTTTAGATTCTTAGCTTAATTAAAAATGTAACCAAATCTAGGATAAATCGCGCAAACATCTTTTCAGGGCCAGCTTTTGTAAGTGGCTGTGGTCCATGGTGTTGTTTTGTCTGTGTATCTAATGGCATCACTCACTGGGTGGTTAAAAACATGGTATGTGTGTGTCATATATGCATGTCATTTCACCAGAGAGGGATGGGAGATGGGAGATGGGAGATGGGAGATGGGAATGGGGAGGTTATGGGTGTCCATGAGATTAAAAAGGAAAAGCAGTTGGGTTAAAAGATAAAAACTGACACTCAAGAGTTGATAGAATAGTTCGGAAAAAATTATTGAGTTTGGCAAATTTGTTTTATACGTAAGATTCATATTACGATGTTAATCCTATAGTGTTTGTTGAAATCATCTATAGTTGGATAACGATGAGTTATGATTAAAAAATATGACTACAAACCACGATTTTTTACTCTATGATAAAGGAAAAACTGATCAGAATCTTAATTCGTATGAAACTTTTTTACTAGTGGATGGAGGATCTATGAAGAGGAATACATTCCAGACACTCATTTTCTGTCTCACTGTTAAACAATTAGTACACTTGCCTTTTTCTCATTCTGTCTTTATAGTATTGTTTAAAACAGTATACTTTTCTTTTTCCATAGTAGTAGTTGAAGTGGCCAACAAAAATAGAGTTTTTTCAATCCAATCAAAGAAACGATTCTTTATTCCTCCTCTATCCTTTCCTTTCCATTAAAAAGTCCAGAAACTGTTAGTGTGTTATCTCCTTTTTATCTGACTTCTCTGACGTCCCACCACCCCTCACTCTCTCTCTCTCTAATTATCTTCTCTCTCATTCACTTCTTGCTATCTTCTCTTTCCCTCACTACTTTTGGCAAAAACTAGAATACACACAAGTCTGTCTTGTCATCAGTGAAGCCGAGGCCTGCAGTTTTTTCCAAGATACTAAGTGTGATAATTCTTACCTTTTTTTTTCTCACTTCGCTTCTAGGTTTAATTTGATTTGTACTTTCCTTTTTTGATTGCTTTTTAAGTGCCTCTTCTTCCGTTTCTTGCTAATAGTGAATGATTTATATCATGTCCTGATGTCTAGGCTGAATCTTATGTTGGTTTTGCTGTTAAAGTAATAATGGAGTTTTCTGATTTCTTGGAGGGACATATAGAGTAACTAGTACTTTTTGTGTATTCCTTGTGGTTTGCTGATCTGAAACCTTCCCAGTAGATCATTTTTGGTAAACTAAATTTAGGGTATTCTTTTTCTTTTGTGATAGCAAAGGTCAAAATCGTGGTTCGAATGTAGAACCTATTAGTACAACTAAGTAATTATTTGACTATTTCACTCGACTCTTAGTGTAAATTGATGGTACTTCACTGAAGATGAAATTGTAGTCATAGTTCTTAGAACCATTCACTATATATGCTAACATGTTCTTTGGTTTCCTTAGTACCTTTGTTAATTTCTATCTTGTAAATTTTGAAAGATAGACTGAAGTCACCAAAGTGTTGCATATACTATAACAGCCAGAAGATAAACTCATTTAGTTCTGATGACAAATTCAAGAAACAGTGTTCTTGCTTGATGGTGTCTTTGATCTAACTTTTGCAGTTTAAATAAAAATAGCTCACTTTAGATGTTTCCTCTTGAGCCTTGTTGCTTTACATCATACTTAGAATTTTATGATTCATTGAGATCTTTTGTGAATTTAAGGACATCTGCTTTTTTCTGCATTTTGTAATCTTTCTCATTTATGTTTAACTTTTTAGGTCCAAGGATGAAACATATGAAACTTGTGGTTTCTCTTATTTGTGGTGAAAAAGGTGATCTAAGGCTATGATACTGACTCATATTGTCTTTATTCTTTGTCCTTTTATTGTTTCTCCTTCTTTCTATATACAGATGCCTTTTTGGAATCGTACCGGAGTTTAAAATCTAGAAGTGTATGCAATTTGAAGCTCATTATGAATCATATATTCATTACTTATAAACAGTGTATCAGAAGATCCATTATCTTTCATCTCTTTGGGTCATGGAGCATCTAGATTTTACTTTCAATTTAATTTATTACAGAGTATTTTCTAGTTTGTATTGTAATTAGCAAAGGAGAGAATCTTGATCCCACCTCTTTGTCTTGGTTTCAAGAAAGACTATAGTTAGATTTTTAAGTTCCTGTTAGCTACTAATGCTTTGATGCACATGGCTTGTATAATACTACTCAATCGTAGTTCGTTTGATAAAGCTAGAGTATCTTGAAATTAAGTGGACGAAGGGAAACATTCTTCTTACGTTTAGAGATTGATGTTTGATTATTTTAGAGATTATTTTGAACATGGACTTTGGATAATAATCTTTGCATAGTTAAGGTGAATTTCTGTGGCAAGAATCAAGATTTTTCTGTTAAGTTGAGAAAAAAGAACAGGATGTAGAGTAATTCTTTTCGTGTTTTTGTGTGGCAATCGTTATGAGGGCTATGTAGGTGGTACACCGTAAGAAGGGTAGATGAAAACATTAGAAGAGTTGGATAAAGATACTAAGAGGACTTGGTTGGAGAAACTCGGATGAGACCTCATTTATGGAGCTAAAGGAGGAGATGACCCTCAATTGGAATGAGTGTCATTGTCAAATCTATAAATCCGACTCCACCTAGTAGGATAACGCTTGGTTTGGTTTGGTTTTAATAGTTATGGCGCTAATTCAGTGACTTAACATGAGTCAATAGTTTCTTTATCTCCAAAACATGGTAAACCATGTAAAACAACATGGATAGGACATGCCTCCTCATATAATGAAACTGGTGATTACCTTTTGGTGGAAAAAACCCCCTTCGGTGATAACAACATATATTGCACCTGCTATTTTCCGAGTCGAGGTGGTGAAAATTTGCATATCAGGCTACCTGTCGATGAACAATAAGAATAATCAGCCACATCTTATGAGATTTTGGGCTGTCGACAGAGTAGAGTAAGCCCCTGGAAGTTTTCTTTGCCCATAAGGTGAATCAGATAAAATCGGTTTGACATGAGATCCTAAATGCTGTGATGCTTACTAGCACCTATGGCATAATTTATTCAAGTCTTGGAACTACAAATACTTTTCTGCTTCCTATAGACAGTGCACTCAAGAGTCTCAAGTTCTTTGATCACTCATGAGACGTTGTAAATACAAATAATTTCTGATCTAGCCAATCTCTAGCCCAGTTGTCAGTACTTGTTATTGTGACCAATCCATTTAAAGAATTTTTCTCAGAAAGTTCCATTCTAACTTGTGCAGTAGATTTTCGGTGAAAGCCATATGTAGGTGTTTTTGTTGGTATATTGATGTTATATACCAGTATGACTCTGCCAGTTTTATTCCCTTCTTCTCCTCATCCAAGTTCTCGTGAAAGATTTGACAGTAAGGATTATAATGGCAGTGCGGTTATGGTTACAGAAGTTAGTGCATTAAGCTCTATACTTTCCCCTTTTTGCTTTCTCTCTTCTGTATTCGGTTTAGTATCACCCATACAGTTAAAGAGTTTTGTAATCAACATGGAAGCAGCAAGTGCCCCCCTCCCCCACCCCCACCCCTACCCCTGAAATCTTTGATAAATTCTGACAATATCCCCTTATATTCGAGAATCTTCATTACGGTCCTTCAATTTCTCTAACTCGGTCCCTCACAGTTTTGAACCTCGCTTCTCTTCTGTGTTTAATCAAACTTTCCCAAGTGAAAGGAATGACAAAGATGCAGTATTCTTTATGGAATTTATCCCCACAGTTTTTCTGTGATTTGAAGTTTTTGTGTGAAGTCCCAGGCACATTTTCTTTTTGCACAAGATAAATCTCAAAGGTTTCCTTTGAAAATCTAGTCCAGTCTGACAATTTTGAAGTGTTCGCATATTCTCTATATTTTCATCTGTTTTATCGAATATTGGTGCTTAATTGCTTTGTTTTTCAAAGTGCTTTTTAAGCCTGCACCCGATTCCATCCATCAATGTGCTCTCAAGCAAGATTACCTTGCAGCTATGGCCCTTAGAAGTGCTATTGCAGCTGGTCCTAAAGATTTAGGACTATCCGACTATTTCTTCTACGAGCTACATGCTCCTCAAGAGAAATTGCTATCCACACTATTGACCATTTTTTGTGCAAGGAAGAACTCTACTGATCTTGTCATTAGCTTGTTACCAAGATATTAAACCACGCAAAATACTCTCTCTCTCTCTCTCTAGAGCTCTCTTTTTGTCTGTCTATTATTGTGTCTGCTGCTTATTCTCTTTTGTCAATCGATTTCTCTATGCAGCGCGTAATACATATGCATTCCTGGTTGCAGGTAGTTTGTATAATTACAGACGTCAGTTCTATTCATAATCCTCTTGCTTCTTACTTGAACTGATATCTCAACTCCACTGCTCCATCCAACATGAAGCCTCCGAATTTCAATCTTGAATCTGAAGACGAGTCTGAAGTGAGCAGCCCTGTGGCCTCCAATATATCCACACAAGGCATCTCTCCTGGTCCTTCAAAGGACAGCACCAAAAATTCATCTTCCCTCACGAATCCTGATGAGTCTCAAAAGGATCCGACTCCTGTAACTCTAGACTTGACACTCGGCTTTAATTCCAGTGAGGCTGAGTTGAAGGGCATTGGTGAGGCGAGCAATGAAGTAGTGGCTAATCCACCACCAACAGCAGGAGCCAGGGTCTTTTCCTGCAACTACTGCAGACGCAAATTTTATAGCTCACAAGCTTTGGGAGGCCATCAGAATGCTCACAAGAGAGAGCGGACACTGGCTAAGAGGGCTATGCGGATGGGTATGCTCTCTGATAGGTACGCAAGCTTGGCATCTCTTCCCCTTCATGGATCCGCCTATCGGTCTCTAGGCCTTGAAGCTCATGCTTCGGTGCACCAAAGAATGATACAACCAGAGAGGACTTTGCATGGGACAAGAGGAGGAGCAAGGTTCGAACAAAGTTACTTCGGGTTGCCAATATTTGTCGAAGATGATGAAATAGAGATGTTCTGGCCTGGTAGCTTCAGGCAAATTGATGGTCTTACTCCCCATCCAGGCTTTGATACAGCCCAAACTTCCAACATCAATTTTGTAGCAATGGCTCCACCTCCTAGGACAGATTCATCCTTGCCTGATTTAAACCTGAAACTTTGATTTTCTTTTTTTCTTTTTTTCGATATTTTCTTTAAAATCATTACCATTAAAACTTGAGTTAAATATTCGTGTTGTAATGTACAGGAAGATAACTGTGAGTGATGGATGTGCGCTTTCCATTTTTACCTCAATTTGACTGGATTTTTCTGAACACAGTGCCTCAGTTGATTAATAATTATATTGCTGACACTTCTGTATAGGAGTTGAGAAAATATTTGGTAATTAGAGTATAGATAAACTTGATTTGATATTGTATTGCTCGTGTTGCATTGAATTGAAACTCCTGCAACTGGTTGAACAAATTTAGAGTTTGAAAATCTTGATTATTATTTCTGAATTTGGTAGAGTTAATGAAAACTCTTAAAAACGTGCGGACGGATATCTAGTTGTGATTGTGTGAACTCCATCTCGTGTTAGAAAGGCTTACATCATTCTAAACATTTGGATGAGTTTCTTTTGACTTAAACTGATACGGTAGAATGGGAAATCAAACACAGTTTACAAGAGTTCATTTTATAAATTTTGCATTTTTGGATCCTAATTAATTTCATAAGTGAATCATAAACTCAATCTGGTATCAAAATCAATATTCAGATGATGATATCTGACCAAAAAAAAAAATTATATATATATATATATATATATTCAAATGATAGATTTCTACTGCAATAATTTGGCATGAAGAGGGCTTTGGACTTCTAGATCTAATTTTGATTGCCTATCAACAACCCAATTAGAAGGTTAAAAAGGTAAGAAGAACTTAGAACACCGTTGTGGCACAATTAAAGACACTCTAATCTTATATAGCACCCCATGGAACACCTATGTGATCTATCTAGCCTACTTTAAAGGGCTGCTCAAGTCACTAATTAGAAAGTATAGGCAAGTATATAAGGAAAGGGAAAATACAAAGTGAAGGTAAAGATAAAAGTGTTGAAAGGGATGATCAAAGGTGATTAAGCTGAGAGTTGAGCAAAGTTTCTATGAAGTCAAATGTGTGTATGCCTTTGGGGACTGAGGGGGCTATTTATAGTGATCTCATGACTTGATGGTGAAGTAAAATTAGCTCTTAGGCCATCTCCAACAGCTCCCCTATTTTTTTCTTACATTTAGGGGATTTGAAACATTTTCCCTATTTTTACAGATTTCCTTTTTCAGTTTCACTCCAACAGCTCCCCTATTTTTAACCAATCCCTTATTTTATAGAATCCCTATTTTCATTTTACTCCAACAGCTCCCCTATTTAAAAAATTTATACTTTTATAACATTAAAAACTATGGGGGATGGGATGGGGGAGTGATTTGATCCCCCAGCAATGGGGGATACAAATTTCAAAACATTTATCCCCTAAAATATAAGGGATCATTTGGGGGAGCTGTTGGAGCTATATAGCACCAACAGCTCCCCCAAATTTGATGGTTTTAGGCATTTGGGGGAGCTGTTGGAGCTCGCATTAACAGTTATTTGTAATAATTGTGTCAGCAGGTATCACAAAACGGCTATATCAAACTCATGTGTTCACACTACGTGTGGATATGATGGTTCTTAACAAGTACTAACTTCCAATTTCAAGTGAATACCATGGCTGGTCAAGTCGAGGAAGATGGACTTTTGGGCCTATATAAAATTTTGACCACTACAAATAACAACACGGTGTGACTTGCAATGATGCACTTAGTAATGTTTCCCAGTGTAATATCAATGCAGCACTAAACCAGTGGAGCTACTTGTGCTGCCACACAAAACACACTTCCTTCTATTAATGAGGTTCTTCACATATCAGTCAGCAAAACCATTTCAGCAGCTATTTAGGAAGCTAAAAAGGGGTGTATTTAGGATGATTCTAAGGAATCTGCATGTATTTCTCTCTTTTGTATACAGTGTGAGGAGTTGAAAGGCTTTTACATATGCAAACATCGAAGCTTCCATCATTAGCTTATTTAAGCAAATATTGGAAAAGCATCAAAAGTCAGTATTTGTATATACAATTTAATTGTGTTTTTTTTTTCTTTGGCCTATTCAATTGTGTAGTTAAAAAAAAAAAAAAAAAAAAAAGAAAGAAGAGTAGATTGGAGAAGAACAAGGATGGAGATGAACAATGGTAGAGTCATTCATGGACCAGCAGGGATTGTAACCCCCACTAATCTCAAGAATGAAAGTCATTAAGATATAAGTTCGGGTTGTATTTTTTAAAAATGTATTTTTTAAATAGAAAATTAATTTAACTCTTACGGACTAAAAAAAAAAAAATTCATATATAAGTACTAAACTATATATTTTTAGCTCCACTAGATAATATTACATAAGGGTATCCCAGAATTTACCCCTTGACAGCCCACATCAATAGCCCCAATAAGGAGCTAATAACCATTGTGTTATACACACCAATTAAGACACCTTCCTCAAAAACTAGAAACTTCAAAATCAAAGCTTGATATCAAGGTTAAAAGAAAATGTCAATTACCACTAAGGTTTTGATTCAATAATAATGTTATTCACTGTTATGCGAGAGGTTACAAGTTTGAGTTTCACTGGTTATATTGTACGGTCTTAAACCTCTCATTAATAAAAAAAAAATGTCAATTGTAAAACTAAATATAGCATTAAATAAGGTACGTTGTACCAACCACTCTTATTCTGTTCAAGGGACTCTCAAACTAGTTTTTGAAAGTTTAAAGTTAATTATAATTTATTTAAGCATACTCTATCTTTATATTTAAAAATAAAATAAACAAAAATGCCCGTCCACGTTGCTTTCTCTTTCGGTTTTCCTTTTTTGGGAGAGCTTCTTCGTAAAGATACTAGAAACTGTCATTAAAATAAAGCCTTAAACCATAGTACAAAACTATTATTATACAATTAAAGCTTATTAAAACAAATCTTTTGAAACATGAAATGTTTTATATTTCCAAAAATAAAGTTAAAAATATAATTCGAATGGCATTTGAGCATAAGGGTATTAAGCATTCAACCTATGCAAGTTCTACGATGCAAAAATAAATTCAAACATCATTGCCAATGTAAAAGTGCTTAGTTACTCAATATAATAAATTAACTTATAAATGAATATTTCTATTACAAAAAGATTATGGAGTAAAATGCACCATACCCCCCTATATTTTCATAAAGTTGCATCATAAACCCTATGTTTTAAAAAGTCGCGTTATAAACCCTGTATTATGGAAAACGTTGCATACACGCCCCAAACTCAAATTCTGTTTAACTCTGTTTGTTAGTCTTGTAAAAATATAAAATTGTCCTCGTTTAAAGATAAATCCGTCAAAGGAGGTATTTGTAACTTTTTTTTATATCAGAATGGGGTATTTATCACTTTTTTAATATTAGAGGAAGATATTTATAACATTTTTCATTTTGCAATATCAGAACCATGTACTAGTCTACCTTCTAAGGAGATCTACAACCTTAAACTAATAAATATCATTTAATTAAAAGAATAAAAAAACGTATAGCTTATATAACAGAACATTGATGTCCACCATAAAAAATATAAATCTTATGCTTGAAGTTCAAAGTCATACTGCAACTAGCAATAATCGTACTTTCACTTGGAATCACGTTATTCTACAAGTAGATTAAAATCTTTAAATTAGTGCAAAATCAACTTCAAATCGAAGGAAAATCACTTTGAAATAATTTTTCTCTCTAGAATTGTCAATTTTTTTTTTATTTTTTTTATCTTTGAAGGGGCAATTTACATCTTTATAAAAAAATATAGGGGCAATTAGAAACCTTATAAAAAATACAAGGGGCAATTTACAACCTTATCAAAAATACAAGGGGTCATTTACAACTTTATCGAAAATACAAGGGACAATTAGCAACTGATGTTAAAAAGGGTATTTTTGTCCTTTTGCATGTGTTTTAAAGCTTGATAAATGTCATACTTGTATTTCAAGCGTGTGTATTATACTCACGTTAAAATTGACAGAAAAATAGACGGCGAGGGGTTATATGCAACGTTTTCCATAACACATGGTTTATAACGTGACTTTTTAAAATACAAAATTTATGATCCAACTTTGTGAAAATACATGAGGGTATGGTGCATTTTACTCAAATATTATGTATAAATTATCAAAATATATCCAAGTAATTAATGATTGACGCTAAAATCATAAAGCTAATTGATGCATATTACATCAATTTCTGTCCAAGAGATATAAATAAAAGACTATATTAAAACATAAGCAATATGAATTTTTTTAATTTTTTTTTCTATTGCTATTGTGCTTAAGATTACTAGAGTAGATATACGAAGATACTCAACTAAATCAATAGTAGATAAATAGGTACATGCATGCAAATGAAAATTAATGCAAAAATGAAAAACATCGTCTTTTGTAGTTAAAGTTAACAAAATGACTTCACAATACCTTCATTGTTGAAGACTAATAAAATGAACTTCACAATACCTTTCAAATTGTAGTTAAAAAGATCCAAGATTTTCGATATATAAAAAATCGTCCCCTCTTAAATAATTTATTAAAAATTAGTATTATTGCATTAAATTACTTACCCAATCAAGCAAGGTCAACAATAATACAACCACCATTTTTTAAAACTTCTCTTTTTAGTTTAAAAAAATAGACCTAGGCTCTCAATTCCAACTCGCCCATGAGGGAATTAGGCCTCCTTTTGTTAGTATTCAGGATTTTAATTTGTTGATAAATGGTGCATGACTTAATTTTCTATTTTACTTTTCTTTTTGAATTGAAATGTGTCAGTTCACTTTTAATACGCTTAGTTCAGACTTCGTCATTCACTTACTTTTGGATGCTTCTCGGGGTTTTTCGAATTATGCTCAAAGCATTTTCTCTACTCTTCACAATAAGCAGTGCCTATCGTTCTCGCCTGGCCACTCATTGCTCTTGTCTCCACGAGCCACTCATGTGGCAGCCTGTGTTGTTTTCACGATTAGGATAAGTTTTCTCTCCCGTGATTGATATTTCAACCCTTCTTTAGCATTATTTTTTACAGATTTTGTGTGTACAATCTCAGCTACCTCGGTATATGATTTTTGTTAAACCTCTTGTACTATTTTGTAGTTGTAATGAATATATTTTTCAACATAAAAAAAAACTTGCCCATGAGAAAGGTATAAATTAATGAAAAACTCATATATTTTACCCCTCTCTCTCTCTCTCTCTCTCCTTTTCCTTTTAATAAGAATAAGAATTCAAGTGTGAACTATTTACTGACTTGATACGTAACTTGAATGTGTTGTTGCATTCCTGGAATTCGACAAATGGGTCAAAACCATTTTAGTCCTTGAGGTTTACTCTAAAGACCAAATTGGTCCCTCACGTTTGCAAAAAGACCAAAAAGGTCCCTCTAGTTAACTTTTGTTAGCCAAATATTAATAGTCAAATGGTTGATTGAGTAAAAAGACCATTATATCCTTAAGCAACATATATTATAAAAGAAAATTACAATAAAAGTCTAAATCAGTCTAAAAAAAACATAATTCACATAATTCGCGTAGGAAAAAAAAACAAAAACTAAAAAATATCAGTTCAAACATAAACAAATTAAAATTAGTAATATATCGTTAAAAAATGAACAATCATGATTCATTCTCTTTTCTGGACAGTACCCTCGCTGTTAATTATGTTAATGATGATTGTTCATTTTTCAACGATATATTACTAAGTTTAATTTTTTTATGTTTGAATTGATATTTTTTAGTTTTAATTTTTTTTTTCCTGCACAAATGTTGTGAATTATGTTTTTTTTAGACTGATTTAAACTTTTATCGTAATTTTCTTTTATAATATATGTTGACTAAGGATATAATGGTCTTTTAACTCGGTCAACCCTTTGACTATTAACATTTGACTAATAAAAATTAATTGAAGGGACCAATTTGGTCTTTTTACAAACCTAAGGAACTAATTTAATTTTTAGAGTAAATTTTAGGGACTAAAATGATTTTTGCCCTTCGAAAAATATATAATTGATGGTCCACTGAAATCAGAGAGGTGATTGAGACACGTGCGGCAAAATCACATTAGCTCTTGTATAATGACGATTTGCCCATTTGTTGTATTCAATTATACAGAGTATTTTTCAGAATTGACAAAAAAAAAAGAAAAAAAAGAAAACAAGCACTTGGCCGTTAAAAATGGTTAAAAAGTGGAAAGTCAATCAAAGTGCTTTACCAACAAAAAAAATAAAAATAAATCAAAGTGGTATTGCGTAGACAAGATCACAAGACAAACAGCTATTGAACTTTGGGCCACTAACTCTTTAAAATATAGGAAATGGAAAATGGCCACATTCAACGAATAGCACTCCCCCACGGAACCTAAATGATAACCATTACTATTAAAATTAAATCAAAACGTAACGTGATAAAAGAGATTCAATATCAATAAATTATAAGTGTATATATAATAAAATATTTGTACATTTAGAACAAATAAAACGTCCAACATTTGTACATAATCATGAGTAAGCGAATGCTCAATTATGTATTTTATAAAAAATAAATTATTAATATAATTATAATAAATTAATTTTAATAATTTATAACGATTGAATTTCGTTATATATAATCGTTTTATTTTACCCGACCATTATGTGGCGTGGTGTTGGAGGTTGGAAAACAGCATCTTCTCTTTCACACAAAACACGCGAACTCACACCGCGTGAAGACTTTGTAAAACGTTGGACTAATTCCCTGCTACAATTCAACTGATGATAAATCCGACAAAAAAAAAAAAGAAAAAAAAATTCATGATAAACAAAGGAAAAGAAAATTTTATAAAAAAAGGAAAAAACAGCCGTTGCAACTTGCAAATACAGAGAGAAAAAGAGAAAAGAGAGAGAGAGAGAGAGCGCTATGCAGTCCACAGCTGAAGATTCTCATTTCTCATTTTCTTCAATTTTCAGAGCTACCCTTTTCTATTCTCTTCTCTCTCTGTAAGCTTTTAATTTTGTGCTCCTATCTCTCTCTCTCTCTCTCTCTCTATATATATATATATATATACATATATTATTCTCTTGCTTTATTTCATGTTTGTGTGTGTGTATGTTTGAATATTTGTTGGCTGTATTTAGTTTTCTTTGATTGATGGGGATGGTGATGATGCTAAAAGAGAAAGAAAGTTCAAGTGAGTCTGAAACCAAAGTGGGAGAGAATTTAATTTATGTGGGAAATGAAGATTTGGAGAAAAACCCAGATGAGGAAATTGGATTTCAAGAAAAGGGTTTTGATTTTCTTAGAGAAAAATCATCAGCAGACAGAATAAAGATGATAGCTTTTGATGGCTCTGCATCATCGGCATCTCAGTTGAAAAAGTTTAGTAATAATTCTAGCTCACAAGAACTCACTCTTAGCTACCTTTGTGATAATTCTAACAAAGATGTGTTAGGAAAGAATGTTTCGAATGGTTTCGAGAAAATTAGCGGTGGTAGTTATAAGGGGAAAGAGATAATGAATTGTGAAGATCAAAATGAGGAAAATAATAGATGTGTAGAGAGGGATTTTCTTCGGTTGAATGAAAATAGAGGGAATTTGTCTAAGAGGGAAGCTGAGGATGTGGGAAATGAGGTTGAAAATAGGGAAAAGAAGCCAAAGATTGAAACTTTGAATCTGTCTTTGGCTTTGCCTGATGTTTCACTCTCTTTAGCCGGGTCAAACCGGGTGCATAATGGTGATTTCCCGGCTCGCCTGAGGTCAAGTAGGAGTGTGCAGTCACTGGCACCCTCCAATAATAATACGCAGACCACTTGTTCCAATGATTTCACGGCAGCCTCGTTGTCATACTCGTACTCGCACCCTTTTTCTCACAACCTGAGTTGCTCACTTGAGAATTACGAGTATTCAGTCGGGAGTCATAGGAGAAATTGTGATCAGATTTGGAATTGTGGGGAGGGGACTAATGGGTCAGTGCATAGCCGATTTAGGCCTATTGGAGATGGGGGAGTTGCGTTGTCTAATCCTGGTGATGGAAGTCTTACATTGGGTAATCGTGCAGTCAATAGAGACTCGTGCAACAATAGTATTTACAGGACTACGAGCTCAGATAATAATTCTTTTTTCCCATCTGAGCTGCCTGCCAGGCCGAGGTTGGATACTCAATCAGGTGATTCCAGGGGAAAAGGTTCAGAGAATTTGAGAGGTTTGGAGAGTTTTGATGGAGGAAGAGCACGAAAGCTTTCAAGGCCCGAGAGGATATTGCGAGAAATTGTGTCTGAATCTATTCCCATCATGGCTCTGATAATTCAGGAACTTCCCCAGGAGATAGTAGAATCTACAAAGGAGTACTTGAAGAATCTTATTGAGATGCCAGAGAGAAAAGATGAGTTAGCTAGTCTCCAAAGGAAAATTGAGAGGAGATCTGATCTCAGCACTGAAGCTCTCTCAAAGTCTCATCAGAGTCAACTTGAAATCTTGGTTGCAATTAAGATGGGTCTTGGAAGTTTCTTATCTAGTAAATATCGCGTTCCAACAACTGAGCTGGTGGAGATTTTTTTGCTTGAAAGGTGTCGAAATATAGCTTGCAAGAGGGCATTACCTGTTGATGATTGTGATTGCAAGATTTGCTCCACAAAAAAGGGATTCTGCAGCGAATGCATGTGCCCAGTATGTTTACATTTTGACTGTGCAAATAACACTTGCAGTTGGGTTGGTTGTGATGTATGTTCACATTGGTGCCACGCTGCCTGCGGCATCCAGAGAAGCCTCATTAAGCCAGGTCCCAGTTTGAAGGGTCCTTCTGGGACAACTGAGATGCAATTTCATTGCCTTGGATGTGATCATGCTTCGGAGATGTTTGGCTTCGTTAAGGACGTGTTTATCTCTTGTGCAAAGGACTGGAGCCTAGAAACCCTGATAAAAGAGCTCGACTGTGTTAAAAAGATATTTCGGGGAAGTAAAGATAGCAAAGGAAAGCAGCTGTATGTTAAGGCTGATGAGATGATCATCAAACTGGAGAACAAAATTATGTCTCCTTCGGATGTCTGCAGTTTTATCTTTCAGTTTTTCAATTGTAAGTCTTCATACCATCTCTTATTGCTTCTTTTCAGTTGAAGTCTTTGTTCTTATTTTGTTGTTAATAATAAAAATTATTGCCTCAAACGACATATATGAGCTGATTGCTTTTTGTTTTATCAGTAAGCCTGTGCAGCCATATTTCACATGACAATTCAGTTGAGGATCATTGCCTACCATGGCGGTTGAATGTCATATTTGAAAAACAGCTTTACTGCAAATAGAAAACTGATGAAATTGTAATTCTTGTCAATTGTATCTAGTGAGAAATGATTGCATAGATGCCAAAACACATCACTACTTTAGAAAACAATAGCTAGATTTTGGAAACAACAGGAAAAGTAAATGAGTAAGGGATAACTTAGCCAAGGGTTCATAGAATGTATTATCATTATCGAGTTTTATCTGTTATATACTGGAATACTTTTAACAATCATCTGAAACAAATATTTATGCTTCAAGTTTTCACATGTAATATTTTCAACTGGCCTTTGCATCTGTGTTTTTCTGTGACACCTATATTATATTAAGCTGCATGCTTTCTTTTTGTTGGTTTCCGTGCCCGGGGGGGGGGGGTGTTGCCGGAGGAGAAATGTTTGATATGTCATAATTCTAGCATATAAAGAAAGTCATAAATTCTTGACATTATGGATTTTCATTTCCCTGTTCATCCTTATCATATGGCTTTAGGTTCGAATTAGAATTTTGTATGTTGTTTGATCTCGATCACATTCAAAACTGGTTGGGCAAATGATCTAAATAGGTTTCCCGACTCCAAGTTGCTATTCCCACACCTAAAACATAAGAAGTTCTTGACTTTTTTAAAATAGGAGGTTGTGGGTCATTTCAAGTTTCCTAAAACATCGGCTGAATATCAGATTAAACAGTTCACTTCTTCCTGCTCTCACTATTTTTCATATGATTTCCTTTGAAAATTTTATACAAGTTTGTACTGCAAGTATGAATTGAATATTTTTTATATATCTTAGTTTTATAAGCGTAGAGTGTTGGAGTCTGACTCTGTTCTCTCTTCTTCTCAAATTTTAGCTGCAGATGACTTGTCAAATTTTACTACTTCAATCATTCCTTCAGAAGATGTGACGAGTCAAGCTAGCCTCAGAAATGATGCAGCTGCTCTTCCACCATCGAATTCTCTGGTTCCAAAATCTTCCTTCTATAACATTAGCTCTTCAAGTAGAAGACTAGATATGGTACCAGTTGAACTCCATCAAAATGATCTGAAAACTTCTATCACAAGTGACAGAATAATCGAAGATGAATGGTCAGTGAAGGCGCCAAAGAAAGATGGGCTTGACAGCTTGGAAAGTGTTGTGCGAATCAAAGAAGCAGAAGCCAGGATGTTCCAAAACCGAGCAGATGAGGCAAGAAGAGAATCTGAAAACTTCAGACGTGTGGTTAGGGTACAAAGTGAGAAATTGGAGGAAGAATACGCGGAGAAGCTAGCCAAAATGTGTTTGCAGGAAACTGAAGAGAGGCGGAGAAAAAAGTTAGAGGAGCTCAAGATATTGGAGGATTCACACTGCGATTATTATCAGATGAAAATGAGAATGCAAGCTGAGATTGCAGGCTTACTAAAAAGAATGGAGGTTACCAAACAGCTGTGGGCCTAACCTTTTTGTCATTGTCCCAAAGTTCCCATGATGTTGATTTCATTGACATGAAGTATGCTAGTCCTTTGTGGTTTTCTGATCTCGTGCACTGTTTATTTGTCCGCCTCCTTTATAGTTTCCTGATAATGTCATTCTCGTACATTCTTTAGGAGGGGTTGTTACTGGGTCTGGCTGGCACGACTCTCACAACATGGTGGCGGCCACCATGTATAAAGAACCGTTTGCCGGACTCTTAACATTTTCCCTTTAGGAGAAAGAGATTGCACTAGGAAGATGTCTCGAAATCTTTTGTATGACTTGTAGAAATTGACATGATAATTTAGCCGTCTGATGTGGTAAGGAACATGGGATTTCATAAAGTTTTTCAACTTCTTGTGTCATCTCGGATTTGAAGTGTTTGTTATGGCTAATATATGGAACATTTTCGGTGTTAATGTCCGTTAAATGGTCCCCTTTTGCTTTTTCTTTGCTATCCAATAATAATGCATAACGTTTTCAGGTGAGGAAAAGCTGCTTATACTATATATGGATTCCAAGAATCTCATATGCGTATTGTCTTTGATTTAGTCGACTTCACCTAGTGGAATAAGACTTGATCTGACAACTGACAATGTTAAAATTGAGTCTCACAATTATTTCTTTATACGTATTATTCTGACCTTACAATTATATTTGGTTAAAACTTTAAGAGTGCAGAGACGCGCTCCAAAATATATACTAATTATGTTAAGATTCTGATCTCCATTAACGACACAAGTGATAACCCATGTAGACAGCCAGTTTCAAACCTGTGTTCTACAAGTTTCTCCAACATTGCATAACCAATCTGAGTTACCCCTCGAGGACAAGATTGGTATATATTACAACATAATGAATTACTTATCGGACAAATTTTTACTTGCACTTAAATCATAACCCCAAGTATTCGTGGATTATTTTTTGTCACATCATGCATCGAAAATTAGTTATTTTATATAATTAAAAGATGCCCACCTATATCTTCTTTGTGATAGATAGACAAACAATATTAATTTTAGGATTCAACTTTTGCAAAGACAATTGGAAGACTCGGAACCAAAAGAACTCTTTATTGGTCTTACACCTTCAGGCTTCATGTTATATGTATAATGAGTAACGAAATAAATGGAAAAACAATCTTGTTATATATGAATAATACAAGATTCTCACCTCATGTACATCCAAATACGAGTGCGAATAGAGAAAAACGGAAGAAAAAAAAAATTACACAAACTATCCACACCAGAAGGTTCACAAGTTAGACAACCATAATCTTTTATTTATTTATTTTTATAACGAGGACCTCACCAATCGGGACTGATTCACTCTAAAGTTATAAACCCGTGCTAATAACGAAGAAGGAGAACAGTGAGGCCAACAGAAAATCCAAACAGAAGTATTAGCAGGCCAGTGAAGTTGACTAAAAGTGCTTCTTGATTACGTTGCAGGCCTAAGAAAAAGAATTTCTCGACCAAGCCAGTTTCAGCACTCAAAATTGCCATGAAAAAGATGGTTATGCCAAGTAGAGCGTGCCATGGAGCAAACCTTGCCCTTCTCGACGCGTCTCCTCTGGGGAACCAGAAGGCCAGGAACCCAAATATCCACTGAAAAATTGTTTCTTTAGATAACGGTTTTTTTTTTTTTTTAAAGAATGCAATTTACTACATTTATCATTTAAAAACATGTTTATCATCATCATGGTTATACTATTTTTGTGCAATATGAGAATTAGAAGGGAATTCTAACAAATGTTTGCTCTCCCGATAGGGTCAGATCTAGCTATGAGCCAGTGAAAACCTATATTATACATATTGTATGGATATTTTTAGTATGATGAATCAATTAAATCTTACTGAAATTTATATAGCACTGACGTTATATGGTATAGTCGCCACTAAAAAAGAATTGATAGATGAGAGAATTGAGTTGGCCTAAAAAGCACTAGATCAGTTCCTGTCTCCAAATGATAAGAAATAGGAGCAAATCTAAAATTTTGGTTTAGTAAGTCTATAACCCTAATATCTTTTTTAGCGGAGACTAATTTGAGTTTTAATACTAAAAATACTCATATTTTAAAAAATAAAATAAAATAAATGGAACAAGTCGGTGTAGTCCCCACTAGCACTATAGTAAATCGCCCTTACTAGGAAGAAAATGTTGGTACCAATAGAACTTAGTGAAGGTGTTTTTTTTTTCGTTTTGGATGACGTAAGAATTCAGCTGGCGGAGCTCGACCACAAATTGGTAAACCCCCAGATGCAGCGGTGTACCCCCATATATGCATTAGGTCAGTCTAGGGCAAAAATCCAAAACAGTGAGAAGTATTGAACTAATAATCTCTCAACAACGATTTCACCCCACTATTGTTGCACCATGCCCCTGGACAACTTAGTGAAGGTGTTGATTTATGTAGTTAAATTTGTGAGATTTAATTAGAAATGGTACCTGCAAACCAAATAGGCAAATGGTAGACAAGCCAAACCAGGAATGCAAGGTATACATGTCTGGAATTCCAGCCTCAGAGTGATACTTGAAAACTGCATATATCCCCACAATGCCAGCAAGAAAAGCAATAAAGTTGAGAGCCATATGGAAAAATTTCTGTCTCGTTCTCACTGCTGGGACAACTTTGTATGCCATCATAGCTGTATAAATATATATATATATATTTGGAGTTAGCATTTCTATGCATGAATTATACCATTTAGTGATTTAATAAAACATCTTAATACAGCAAATTCTGAACAATTTATAAAAAATTTAAAACTCTAAACACGTTATACTTCAATTACTAATCAGAAGCAAAAAGAAGGAACACTTGATGAATAAAAAGCATACTAAGTAGCTATAAATACACACAGGGAAGCCCGTACTGACCTCAAAATTTTTAAAATATGAGTATTTTTAAAATATCTTTAGTCTAAAAATGCAATTCTAACCTACATAAATAAAAATATTCCTGTACGTTATAATTCCCCCTTAATAAAAAATTTTGATCCACCACTGCCTCAATATATCAATGAAAATTCGTCCTAATGAAGATATGAATAAATTAAATAAAGATATAAACCGACGTACTATATAACTTCTTAGATACTGATTCAAAAGTTATCAGAACCATTTTAACACTTTTGTCACAGTCCCTCCCAAAAAAAAAAAAAAAAGATATGTTATAATTCTCATTAAAAAAAATTTTAGATCCACCCTTAAATAGTACACAGAAAGAATAGTAGTAAAATTTCATACAGAAAGAACAATGTTCCAAATTACTAGGCATTTAGTCTCGTAGTATGGTTCACTTTGTGTGCAAGAGATTCATAGATTAATTTTTGACGAGTATAACATCCTTTATTCCTTAAATTTTCTTTAAAAAAAATATATAAAAACAAAGAACGATGTTCTGCGCAAATTGTTCTGCCATTTCTTACCTTCTCCTGAGATTAAGACAAAGCCAATAACCATAAGCAGTGGGTGCACCTGCACATATTGAAAGAAAACCAAAATGAACAACACTACTAGCTTATGCAATCTGAACTTAAGATCAATATATACCATCTGAAAAGTGTACGAAGTTTACATTGAAAATTTTGAATTTGTTGCTGGATCTGAATGCGAGGCCTTCTCTAAAGTGTAAGAGCCACACAAGCAGGAGGGTCGTCACTGCTATCACTAACAAATGCGCAAACAAAGTGACTGGTGCTGCAGATAGATGCAAGTCTGTTCGACCTTTACTCGACATTGCTACTGTGCCTGGAGAGAGACAAACAGACAGAGAGAGAGATAAGTCTTAACAACTTGATGATCTTTATCCAAGAATCGGGTAGAATCGGGTGTAATGATCGGATAACCACTTGTTATAATCAAAAGTTCTGAATTTAAATTATGACTTCCGTCTCGATTGCAAACTAAAAAAAATAATAATAATATACCTAAAACTAGTGGCCTGGTACAACAATGTTTTTACTGCAAAACAAAGTGAGTGAACTGCAAAAAATCTGCCTTTTCAGTCAGAAAGATGACACACAGCTATAACAGCAAACAAATAGTCAAAGCTGGCTAAACAACCAGTCCGGAGTTTCCTATGAGGCTTATTTCAATGGTGTTTTGGAAGAATTTATGAGACTACAATACCTGTACGGCTGAACAAAGTTTATGGCTATAAACAAAATGCAACCATGAGTGTTCTCGTCAGACCTTTCGTCTATATATTGATTGCATACCCGCATATAGTAAAATATTGGCAAAGTCACCTTTCATTTAATAATGAAAGTATAATACTAGAGCGTTTCAGATGTTAGTAAAAATTTATTTATATCTCATATTTGTATCAATTAATTTACTAATTTTTTTAGGTGAGTCGCAATACATTTAGTGTTTGGTTAATTTATATCATACTTTCTTTGAATATGATTATGTGTCTTTAAATTCAACACCTTGTATAAACTCGAAAAACTTTTTAATTTTTTTTTTTTGCCGTAAAAAAAAAAAACCAAAAAGTTACGTGCCATTTACAAGAGGCCATGTAAGTTTGTGGGTTACGCGAGTAATTTGAGAGGTGTATGGACCCAATTGGCGAGTGTGACGGCCACAAATGTTACATCTTACTTGATCTTCTTCTTGATACAGTGACGGCCACAAATGTTACATCTTACTGGATCTTCTTCATGAGACAGTGATCTTCTAGAGTTTGGACAGTTTGCCAACTTCTTCAATAACCTGGATAGTTCCAGATTGATCATATAGATAAATAAAAAAATTGGACAGCTAGCTAAACAAAGTTAGCCAAGTATATTCTTTAACCCAAAAACTTAACATGATTGAGGCACAAAAGTTTTTAAGCGTATGACGCTACACTCATACAGAGACGGATTTAGAAACTTTTCTTAATGAAAGTTAAAGTTTATAATTTTTAAATTATATAAATATATTTTTTTTCAGTAAAGGTTACTTCATATTTTTAATTAAAAATACATAAATATTTAATCTTTTTTTAAAAAAATACATAAAATTTTTAATTTTTTTTTTGATTAGTAGAAGTTACAGTCCCCACTAACGCGCACACACACCTCCTCCACTGCACTCGTGTCCAGACACAAATTTAGAATATTTTATTAATGGAAGCTTAGTGATTTTAAATATAAAATCTAGTAGATCCGCTGTTGCTCACGTCATGATGATACGTAGATTACAGTAATTCTGATTTTGTTGATAGTGTAATACTTCACTGTTGTAAATCAGCACGGTATTAAGACACGCCACTTTGACCTACCTGCATATTACAAGTCATAAATTCAGTAATGACTCTTTAATTATGAAATGATGATATAAACCCCACCAATATAGACCCTTTGCATCATGTACGTGGCTTTATTATAATAATCAGCAAGACACCAATCAATTAAGTAATGCAATGAAAAATTTGAAGAAGAGGCCCCTCGTGGTCCAATTGTACCAAGCGTTGTATCTCCCACTATTTCCTTTTGCTTCGCGATGGATGAGGAAGTAGGATTGTTTTATTCTTCGTCTTTAATGAAAGACACTTTTATATGTATCTAATCCAGAGTATAACCTCTTTAAATTAATAATATTAAAATTATTAAATTTTATTAATTTAGTGAGATATTAATTTATTAATAAATTAATAATTATTAATTTATAAAGATATTTTTAATTTTTTTTGCTTGATAGTAAACATATTTTTTAATTTTTTTAGCTTGATAGTAAACATAATATTATATTTATGGTATTTTTTAGAGGGTTATAATATAGGGCAAACAAATTCAGAGAAGATAAATATTTTGGATGCAATCAATCAAGTAGATTCAGCTTGGACAGTAGATGTTCAGGCACTGACAATTGTAAATTGTTTTCACCAATGTAAGATACGATCTATAAAAAATATGACAGCCGAAACCTTTGATGAACCATTAGATAGACACGCCATTAATGAATTGAGGGTCGTAATCAATGAGTTAAAGTATTGTAAAAATATATATGACAACTACCTCTTAGATTTTTTCGGTGAAAATGATACATGTGCAGAGGTTTTGAGCGTAGATAAAATTATTAACAATATGACATGGCGTTCTCAAGATGAATCTGAAGTTGAAATTGATGATGATACACAACTTTTGGAACCGATGTCACGCAAGGAAGCACTCAAAGCATCAAAAACACTCCAATTAAAATTTCTTGTTTCATTACGAGAAAGCGACCCCAGAACTTTTAGGCGCATTGCGCACAATTAAAAATAAGATTCAACAAGATTTGAAGTTCAACTACAGATAAACTGCTCTTGATTCATATTTTAAGAAAATTTCATATATAGTCAATTTATTATGTAATTTTTAGCTAATTATTAATTTATAAAGTATTTAGATCGATAAAATATAAATAAAATATTTTAAATATATTATCTTATAATTTTATTAAAATTATTAATTTTTTACACTAGTCCCAAGTCAGGACTGGATAATTTTATTATTTAAAAAAAATTATTAATTTATTGATTATTAATTTAAAGAGGTTTTACTATAGATGGCATATAAGACACCAATAGCTTGAGAGACAAATCATATCCCATGAGATTTGGAAATGAAACTGTCATGTGATGTATAAAGAAAGCATAAGGGCATCCTCAATAGGAGCTCTAAAATACAAACCTTTCTATTTTTGGGTATTTTTAGAGCTCCATAGCCCAAAAAATAGCACTATTCATGAAAAAAGTACGTGGGATCTACCACTTTTGGCTTAAAAGATGTCAAAATAGAGCCCCAAGCTCCATTTTGTTTAACAAATTTGCTGAACAAAATGGAGCCTGGGCTCTATTTTGGCTTCTTTTAAGCCAAAAGTGATGGACTCCACGTACTTTTTTCATGAATAGTGCTACTTTTTGGGTCATGGGATGCTAAAAATATCTGAAAATAGAAAGTTTTACATTTTAGAGCCTCCATTGAGGATATCCTAACAATTCTTCATATTGAAGCTTTGACTTTCTTTGACTTTCTCTCTCTCTTGCAGTGTCCCATTCTCGAAGCCCTAGGTAGCTCTTTAGCCTTCAACATCAGTTTCTTAGGTCCATCCTTGACTTTCGAGGCCTCCATTTTGCTATTTCTTGGTCTTCATTGACCTTTCTTTCACCTAATCCCTCAAATGGATGAGATTCTGGTTGATGTTGCTGCTAAACAAACAAATTTGATCTCAGGAAAAAATAACAGTTGGGAGGTCCATAATTGCCACGACAAGAAGGCTAAAGTTCAAGACCTAACCTTGGGGGCACCCTCTGATTCTGCCTCAAAGGAAACATCTATTCATGGTTGCTTTTCTACAAATGGTCAGTAATAACGAAGGTGTTTCCCTATAGAGTTGTCGAAGTAAATCATTCAGAGAAAGGGACGTTCAAGGTCAACAGACAACGGTTGAAAACTTATTGGGATGATGAGTTTGATAAGCACAAGACTATTGCCCACCTTAACTCATCGTGAAGAAATTGCTCTGTCGGGCTGTCGACGTTAAAACAAGCGCTTTTCGGGAGGCAACCCAAATTTTCTTACTTTTCTTGATTTAATAGTTTTTGTTGTTTTTTTTTTTTAGTTAATTTTTGAGTTATAGTTGTCATAACTAATGGTTAATTTTTCTTGTCATGATAGGTTCAAGAACAAGTTTGAGGGGAAGCTGAGGCAAAGAGGAGTTCTACCAAGTCGAATAAAGGAGCACGTATAGAGAGATTAGTGTTTGGATTGCATGAACTGCAAGCTTGAAGAGAAAAGCAATGAAAATAAGAGCTGTGAAAGTAGCGCTGTTGCGCTAAAATATAGCGTAGCTGCGCTCCAGAAGTTTAAAAGTTACGCTCACGAGACGTTGCTAAAAGAAAATTATAGAGCAAGTGTAGCGCAGCTGCGCTTACATCCTTCATTTTGACGTTCAAAAATAAAGCACAGGCGTAGCGTAGCTACGCTTACATCCTTGTGTTTTGACGTTGAAAAAAAAAATTGAAGTCATAAAATCTCCTTATTTCAACCCGTCTACCTATCAGCACCATACAACCCACTTCATATTACTACCTAAACCCACACTCCTACAATCCCAAACTTTTAAACCCAACTCATATCACACCCATTTATCAAACCCACTTGTTAAACCCAAACCAAAATCTCACAAACTCTCAGATCTCAAAGCTCATGACTCTCTTTCCGACGACGCATTTCTACCGGTGACGACAGAGGATCAGCGATGACAGCAGCGTAGAAGAGTTTTCTGGCGGCAGTCTTGGGTCTTAAAGAAGGCACCGACAGTAGTGATGCCGTAATGCTCATCGAGGTAACCACCACCACCGATCTACTTTACACAGCAATGACAACGGAGCATTAGTAGCGATGACGGCGTGCGAGTAACATGTGGTTGCTGTTTTTTTTTTTTTTTGTACGTGTTGTGTTTTGTGTGCCTTGAATTGTAACGCCGGAAGAAACAAAAATCAATCAAACATCAATCAGAAACTTTGACAAAAGAAGAAAAAATAGTTGATATTTTGTTGCGTTGAGTGTATGTCTGGATCTTGAGTTAGTAGTTTTGGGTATTGGTGGCATTGATCTAATTGGTTTTTCAATGAAATCGTTTGGGGGTATTGGTGGTTTGTGTTTGTTGGGTGCAGTTTTGTTGTGGGTCTTAGTCATCTGTCTTACTTGTGCATCTCCATGCTGATTAGTTGAGTAGTTGAGTTGTGACTATATCGCCCTATCAGTTTGTTGGGAGAGTTGTGATTGCACTGTGCTATGTGGCTGAGTTATAGTGATTTTCATTATTTTTCGATACTGGGTGTGTATTGGGGTTGTGACCATTGTGCACCCCTCTTGCATTCACCTCTTTTGAGTATGTTGGGTGGCCCGTGCTTACAGTGGATATCGTGTAGTGTGAGTGCCCGGTGTTTCTGTTGACTGACTTACAGTGATGGCAAGTTGTGTTTCTTAAGTGGAGCAGTTTGAGGATTCGGATTGGATGTTAAATTGATTGAACAGGTGCAACTGATTGATCATTCTAGATAGCAATATCCTCTGAAAGATGTGCTCGGTGTACCCCCATTTTCGCTAGCTAGTGACTACATCCCGGACGATCAATGAATGCAGAGACTATTCAGGGAAGTCTTCTGTTTACTTTTCTTTACTTTTGACATTGAGGACAATGCCTAGTTTAAAGTTTGGGGGTGGTTATCATGTGTTTTCCTGTGTGAACTTGTTCTTTTAATATTCATATTATGTTTTTTTCTTTTTTATGTGTTTTGTTATTTTTATTATGTTTTAAAAAAAATAGAAAAATTTGAAAAAAAAAAAGCTGAAAAACTGAGAAAAAATAAATTTTGAAAGTGATACTGGAAAGATAAGAAATAGGCCAATGATGAATAGCGTAAGGAGTACATGATGGTAATGAGAATAATTGACTGAAACATAGCTTCGTTTTACGGAAAATCCCCACATATTGCGCACTTAGCCTCGCCTAGTTATGTTGATACTTAGAGAAGGTTTATGTGAGTTTAAGTGAACAGAAAAAATGAGTATAGGACTTTAGAACTTGCCTGATTGTCACTCGAGGCGAAATCCTAGGTTGCATAGCATTAGAGAAATGATTTAGGCCATCTTTGGATCGTTTGAGCCTTTCCAGCCAACCATTGTAACAATTGAATATCCCTAGTCCACCCTTTTGAGCTTAATTAGCCTTTTCTTTCTTATGCAACTTACAATATCTTCCTTAACTTGTCAAGTTTGATTTCCCCAGATTATGACCCTCCTACTTGTAACATATGATTGTTCTAGGATGATTATATGGAGCTATGTTTTGTATTGAAAGATGGGAGGTGTTATGACTGGGCGATATGCTATGTTGTTCTTGAAAAAAAAAATGAAATATTGAAAAAAAAAAGAATGAAAAGAAAAGAGAAGAGCCACACTCTTGTAATTAATATCAAAATACAAGTTTGGGGGAGTGTGGATTCTTTATGTGTTTATAAATGTTGTGAATGAATGTTGAGGAAGTGACATGAAAGAAGAAAGAAAAGAGATATATTGAATAATTGTGGTGGTAAGAAGTAGAGTTGGCATGTGCTCCATTGAACATCCTAGAATGATTGTGTGCTTACAGGTAGTTTAACCTTATGTTATATCCATTATCCTACCTTGACCCTAGCCACACGTTACAACCAAATGTAAAGTCCTACTGATCTTTAATGCTATGATTAACCTACATTAGTGGAGAGTGGCATGAAAAGTGAGCTTATGAAGTCCTAAGTGATTGAAAATAAAAGATCCATATTGATGATTCACTTAACTTGCATAAACTCATCCGGGTACAATTGATTAGGATAGAGGCTATTCACACACTCACTTGGGGGATTTGAAGTAAAATGAGACTTATGTGAAGTTGTTATTTCTCATGCTTATGATTGAAAGTCACCTCTTGAGTTAGAAAAAAGCTACTGAGGCTGTGAAAATTTTCCATCTTACAGCATTGCTTTCATGAGTTAGTTTGTGTTGAGTCTTTAGTTTTAGGTTCTTTCTTTCCTTAGTTGTGTCTTTTGCTTGAGGACAAACAAAGCTTAAGTTTGGGGGTGTTTGTTGGGTGTATTATTGATATATGATTTTAGCACCTTTTCACTTAAATTTGGTTAGTTCTTGAGTAATTTATGAGCGATTTGATTCATTTTGCGGTTGATTTGAGCTATAGGTAATTTCCAAGCGACAAGCTAAGTTTTAAGGCAAAGATTGAAGAGAAATTGCAAAGGATTGACTTTCATGCAATTTGTGGAGAAATTGAAGAACAAATAGAAATAGCGCAGTCATAGCGCCACGGCGCAGTGTCGCAGAATTTTTAAGGGCAATTTTGTAAAAAGGTGCAAAAAGAAGAAACCCTATATTAAAAAGAATGAGAAGAACGTGAGAATGAGAGCTTTTTTAGGAGGCAGCCATCAAGAGGGAGCAAGAAACGTTGCAGAGAATAAACGAAAGAGAGGATTCGCGAGTTGAAGACAGAGGAACGATCCGAAGACGGACTTCTGCCCCAATTCTTCTCCAAATCCTAGTTTTCTCTATCTCTCTTATCATGTTTTACTTTACAATTGGGATTTTTTTTAATTTCATTATGATGTTCTAGATTATTTTTCTAGGGAATATTTGATGTTTTTTATTTGAATTAATTGATGAACTATTCCATATTTGCGTTGAGTATTTTCTGTGGTTGTCTGATCAACAATTACATGAGTCGTGATTTAGTTTGAGACTGAGAAGTGATAACTAAATTAGATCACGTATAAAATACCATTAAATCGTCATAAGCTAGAGATAGTTATAAGATCTAGTGCAGCATTTGAATTTCTAGGGCTTAATGCATTCCATAAGTTCACAGTTATCACAGAGATGTAGTTAGCTTGCTTATTGGGATAGGTTATTGATGCTTGAGAAAGATTAATATCTACCTTAGTTTAATTGCAGGCAACGTAGGGAATATGCGTCAATTGATTTAAATCAGTAGTTTCAAATAGGATTAATCTTGGTGAAATCGGAACCCCTAGAGCATTTTAATTCTTGATTTATCATCTTTATTAATTTCGTATTCGCTTTAATTGTTAATTCCAAAAGTACTTTAGTTATTAGTTATTACTCACAATATATTATATTTGATTGTCCGAATAAAGTTAAAGCTAAACTAATTTCGGTAGTTAGTAATTACAGTCCTCGTGGGAACGATCTTTACTTATCACTTTATTACTTGTTGCGATACGTGCACTTGCGTTATAAATCACACAACAGTTCATAAGTGTGTAAGAGCAATCTTTTGCCAATTATAAAAGTACATAGTGATTTTTATGTTAGATCAAAGATTAACTTATGTTGTGATTTGCTATTTGGAGGTTATCTCGGTTATGTGATTAATCAGCGGGCGGTGTAAATCACCTGAACGTACCGGGATAAGCCTCCCGAATGTGAGAAGTGTCGGAATATAATTCCTGAATGTGCCGGAGGCTATCGCCAGAATGTACCAGAGTTTATCTCCTGATTGAGTCAAGCTTGACTAAGTAATACTTGGATTAATTGTCTTAATTGCCGCACTCGTCTTGTGGTCATCCATCGTGTAACTCTTGCTTGGGCACTTGTTCCTTGGAGAGTCACCTTGGATTGTGATCTTGTAGTTATATCATATACTTATCTTGATATGGTTGTTCTCTTTCCTTTGTTATGTGGCGCTTAATTGTTAATTGTACATTGGTCTCGCAATATTAATTGTGTTTATGTGGCTATTGTATTTCCTTGCTTATTCTTTATTGCTTGTTATTAGTTATAGTTTCCCAAATATGTTAATTGGTTTTATTCCCTCGAATGAGCACTTTATCTTGTTAATTGATTTATGCTTTATATGCATTGCACGAAAATGTTTTTTCGAAAACTCCCCGATTATATACTCCTTCTCTCGCTGGGCATAAAAGTGTTGTATCTCAACCCTCTTTCTAACCATTTCAGGTTCAGAGATTGAGAAAGAAAAGGCCAGAAGACTCCTTGAATGAAATCGTTTTAGCTAGCTATGTTATATGTGATCTATGTAAAACAAATAAAGAATTTGTCTTGTAATATATTTGTGTTCGGTTAAGCCCTGTGTGTATTTATGTTATACCATGGAGGATTGTATTTTAACCTCCTAACTGACATGTAATAACTTTAAAGATTTACCTTATTGTCTAAATAACTTGTAAGCTTGTGTGTAATGAGATAGGGAATGGTTGAAAGATTTAATATTTAAATAGATTGAATAAAGATCATTAGAGTAGAATGATAAGTGATTTTATAACCCAGTATTTTAATAGCTTATAAGATCGCATGTTTGCTTGTGTACTTTTGTTGAGTATGTTGAGTTCCAAGGCTCGAATGGCCTTGAGGAGTTTGTTGTATGTGTTGATATCAGATGATGGGCATTGTGAAAGAGTTGTTTTGTGGTTATATAGCATGTGTGTAGGTATCAGATAGTCCTATAAACAGGGGAGACTCTGTTTGTTTCCCCTCGTTTTTCTTGACCTCGAGAATGGAATCAGGACCTACGGTCTAGTGAGGGATCGGGGCGCTACAAATGGTATCAGAGCTTAGTAGGTCACAGCCAGGACAGGGTCCTCGATCTGTTGGGTAGCGACCTCGAGTGCATGCATGTGAAATGTGTCTTGAATATGGGTGTGCTTGCATGTGAGATTTGTGGTTTCTTGAATGAGAATATACTTCTATGTGATTTGTTTGTACAAAATATAACTAATGTGCTACGTGCTCACAATGTGTTCAAAAAATGTCTTATGTGAATATAGTGTGTATTAAGTGCACGTGATGTATAAATATTTTTGAATATGTGGTATGTGTACTATTTGAAATAACGGTGTTGCATTGCATGGTAACCCTACATTGTATAGTCCATTTCTTCCCCTCTTCTCCGATGATCAACTAGTAAAGATCAGTGCTTAAAAATCAACGATTGACCTTCATGTCTGGTATTATTGTCGGTTAAACTTCTCTTACATACCATTGGTATTTTCAACTGGTATTCGATGCTAGTGATTGGTACCTTTATCCGGAGGTCTATTGGAATTCTAATGAACACTCTTATTTGGATTTTTATATGACATCTTGTTTGTGATACCTATTTGGCCTTCTTTATTGGTATTATCTTTGGAGACATTATTTGGGATTCTTAGACGGAATTCTTGTTCGTATTCTTATTCCGTATCTTACTCGATATTCTACTAGAGTTTTCTATTGGGTATTTCTCTATGATACTCTATCGGCGGAATGGTATTTCATATAGGATTCTTAGCCGGTGCTCGGTTGTTTTGTTCTGCCTCTGGCATCTTTAATTGGTATTTCTTCAGGGATATCTCGGGATTCATAATTGGAAACTCGGGTAACCTATCATGGTTTTTGTATTCTTTATCAGTGTTCTATTCGAGGATATACTTTGGAATTCTTATCAGGATTTCTTACTTAGCCTTATATTCAGTATCTTCTCAGGTTTCATTTTATGCACTGGATCAAAATCGATGCAACTCAAGGAGAAGTGACTTATGAAGAGGAATTGCGAGGCTGCAATTGTTTTAAGTTGGGAGAATGTGACACCCCAACCCTGAGCATATAGTTGTTTTATTTACTTGCATATAGTAATATGCTTATTTTAATCATTTGTGTACATTTACATGTCACCTTAATTGTTTGCATATATTTATTAGCATTACTTTTTATATTTCTTGGAAAATATGCATTCGTCTCGTTTAACGTACATTCATATGCATTTACATATTCTAAGTTTCGTAAATATTAATTGTGTGTGATTGATTTGCAATGGAACTAAACTAATTGTAATTAAACTAGAATGGCAAACTAGTAGATAATGTTTAGTTAGAAGGCCAATTTGGTCCATTAGCTTTTATAATTATCCTACCTAACAATTGACCAAAATAAAAACAAAACCATAACACATAAAACACAGACACACAATCATATCTTTACACACACACACACACTAAAACATGGTTGAAACACACACACACAAAAGAAGAAAGAAAGAGAGAAAAAAAAGAATAAAGAATAGAAGAAGAATGAGTTTGAGCTTGTTCTAGCCAAGAATAGGTGAGGGAGTCCACTCTTGTGTGCATCTTGCTATTGTATCTTGCTTAAATAATTATCAAAGAATGATTTCAAAGCAGGTATACTTGAGCTCAACCTAGGTGAATGCAAGGAGATCAAGCTAATTTCTCTTGTGTTTTAGCTTCTAGGTGAGGGATTTCATGTCTTTGTGCATTAATTTTGCTTATTATTGCTTCTTTAATTGTTGGTTAAAAGTAGATATGAATGGTATTGTACTGTATTGCATGGCTATCTCGTGTATTAGAGTTCATAAGTGTGTAAGAGCAATCTTTTGCCAATTGTAAAAGTATATAGTGATTTTTATGTTAGATCAAAGATTAGCTTATGTTGTGATTTGCTATTTGGATGTTATCTCGGTTATGTGATTCATCGACGGGCGGTGTAAATCACCTGAATGTACCAAGGTAAGCCTCCCGAATGTGCAAAGTGTCAGAATATAATTCCTGAATGTGCCAGAGGCTATCACCAGAATGTACCAGAGTTTATCTCCTGATTGAGTCAAGCTTGACTAAGTGATACTTGGATTAATTGTCTTAATTTCCTCACTCATCTTGTGGTCATCCATCGTGTAACTTTTGCTTGGGCACTTGCTTCTTGGAGAGTTACCTTGGATTGTGATCTTGTAGTTATATAGTATACTTATCTTGATATGGTTATTCTTTTTCCTTTGTTATGTGGAGCTTAATTGTTAATTGTACATTGGTCTCGCCTTGTTAATTGTGTTTATGTGGCTATTGTATTTCATTGCTTATTTTTTATTGCTTGTTATTAGTTATAGTTTCCTAAATATGCTAATTGGTTTTATTCCCTCGAATGAGCACTTTATCTTGTTAATTGATTTATGCTTTATATGCATTGCACGAAAATATTTTTTTCAAAAATTCCCCGATTATATGTTCCCTCCCTCGCTGGGCATACGAGTGTTGTATGCTCAACTCTCTTTTTAACCATTTCAGGTTCGGAGATTGAGAAAGAGAAGGCAGGAAGACTCCTTGAATGAAGTCATTTTAGCTAGCTGTGTTATATGTGATCTATGTAAAGCAAATGAAGAATTTGTCTTATAATATATTTGTGTTTGGTTAAGCCCTGTGTGTATTTATGTTGCACTGTAGAGGATTGTATTTAAACCTCCCAACTAACATGTAATAACTTTAAAGATTTACCTTATTGTCTAAGTAGCTTGTATGCTTGTGTGTAATGAGATAGGGAATGGCTGAAAGATTTAATCTTTAAATAGATTGAATAAAGATCATTAGAGTGGTATGATAACTGATTTTATAACCCAGTATTTTAATAGCTTATAAGATCACATGCTTGTTTGTGTACTTTTGTTGAGTTTGTTGAGTTCCAAGGCTCGGATGGTCTTAAAGAGTTTATTATATGTGTTGATATCGGATGACGGGCATTATGAAAGAGTTATTTTGTGGTTATATAGCCTGTGTGCAGGTATCAGATAGTCCTATAAATTGGAGAGACTCTATCCGTTTTTTCTCATTTTTCGTGACCTTGGGAATAGAATTGGGGCCTCCGGTCTCGTGAGGGATCGGGGCACTACAATTAATGTATAGAGTTTTAAAATATCGTGCCCTCGCCTGCTGCTCATACTAGCTCTTTAGTAAGCCTCTGACACATAATTTAGGAGCAATGATCGCCCTAACTAAAGCAATTACATATTGATCCTCTGGGGCTCGGAGATCGCAATGTTTGTTCCTTCTATTTTTCATGTTCTACATGTTACCTATGAAGGATCGGTATGGAAATTGCTAGCATATTTTGAATAAATCGCATCAAAAAAAATTATGAAAAATAATTTTTCAAGTATATATACAACAATCTCATAACTTGATATTACATGCAATATACATAAATTAAGCTAGATCTAAAGAGATATACATGCTCTTGTAGATCTTAACTCGAAGTGTGGTTAGAATCACTCTAGGTAAGATATCCTCTTCCACAAGTGTAGAAGTCCAAGTTAGTCCACACCAAGCAAGTGATGAAGCTTTTCTTTTCTCCTTTGAACTATAGTGCTAACAAGTTCTTTGAAGAAAACATATGAACTTGTTTCTATATTTTTGTGTAGAGAGCTAAGGAATACTCACAACTCTTTGTAATATTTCTCCACTAACACACTTAATCAAGAATAACTAGCTCTCTTTCTCACAAGATATGTAGTAATTCTCCACTAAGTATCCACACCCATATCTCATATAGATATATTCATATATATCAACTAGCCTTTTGCATACAATATGCATAATAACCAATTGATATAAATGACAACTTGCTTCCTTTTTGACTTGTCAACCTTGCAAAAGAAAGAGCAACTTGAATTACTCATAATTCCATAGGGTCATGCCTTATCATCTTTTGCAAAAGGAAGAACAAGTTGTAGTACAAGTTGCATCTTCTATAATTCAATGGGTCATGCATTTGTCATTTTATACAAAAGGAAGAGTTAGTAGAATTTACTACAAGAATATCTTTCCTTCAATATGACTTTTAAGACTAACACTTTAATCTTGTATGCATGTGTATTTATATGTCAATTAACCTAAGTAAATATCATTTAATCTAATCTCCATTAGATTAAATTATGGAAATCATATTTGCATCTTTTTTACTTGAGTCTACATACATATCCAATAATGACACATTAGCCACATTAACCTTTTAATGATGCAAATACCATTGTTAACTATTTCACAATTTGTGAGATGAAGATACAAGTTCAATTAAAATTAAATTACTATACTCTATTGTGTGTAACCTTCTAAATTCACCGCCAAATAGCATTAAGGAAATATTAAACGACTTTAATGTTAATTGAACTCTTAGATTTATTTGTATAATGTCTTATTCATTCTCGAAATATCCTTAAAGGTCTTGAGTGACATCTAGCAATATATCAAGACAACTTATAAGGCAATAAAGTCATCAATTGATTGAACCTATTTAGTTGACGATTACGGTGCAATTCAATCCTTCCATTAAACTATTCCGATTGAGTAAGAACCATGGACCGATTAAGTTCATTAACTTTATTCTGTGCATAGATCAAATTTGGTGTAATGAGAGATGACACATGGAAAACACGTCTCATCATTCATACCTTGGCCAATGATTTTCTCATTCAACATCCACAATTAGATCGCATAGGACGTCATTTTACCTCGGAGGTAATGGATCATATCTAGGAATGACAATGGGGTGGGTTGGGGCGGGGAAACCTATCCTCACACCCCGCCCTGTCACTTGAAATAATACCCCATCCTCTGCCCTTTCCCCACTTTTTGTGCCCCCGCCTTGTTAATAAATTCCCGCAGGGGATGGGGATTACCCACGAGGTTTTTAGTTTTTTAAACTATGCACTAACATTAATTAACAATGCACAAATTTCAAGACGTAAACTAAAATTAAATAAAAATAAAAATATAGATATTAAATTAGCATCAGATATGTATTATAAGCTATAATCCTAAGAGGTTTAGGTCTTTTTTTTTCTTTAGTCAAAATAAGAGGTTTAACTTTTAAATTTACTATTTACTGGTGTTGTACAATATAAAATATTAAAAATAGCCCTAGCACTAATACATATAAAGAAATAGAGAGGAACTAATTAATCATAACAATTAGGGTAATAGATTAGGAAAGAACAATATTTTATATACTGTACAATTAACTAAAATATTTTTAGATATATAAAGTATTTAAATAATTTTATTAATATGCGGGGCGGGAAATATCTATCCCCATCCCCTGCCCTGCCGCTGCACGGGGATTCAAAGTCACCCCCATCCCCTGTCCCATTCCCCATCCCTCGTCCTATTCCCCATCCCCCGTCCGAATAGTACTCCCGTTTGGGGTAGGGGTGGGGGTAGGGCGGGTACGCACAAAACCCGTCTCTATTGTCATTCTTAATCATATCTTGACAATCATTTGTCACTTACTATGCTGATCGAATAAGATTGAGAGTGAACGTGTCTTGTCTGTGAACAGGAAAAACGTTGATCAAAAGCTAATTTTAAATACCAATACATATGACAACTGTATTGCTGCAAGTTAAAGAATCACTTGCATCATCACAACGAATAACGAATCATTCATCTCAAGCTATATGATTTGTTTTTTAAGTCACATTCAATGATTATTCAACCAATAATTATCCATATGTTTGCTAATCGCTTCGCAAGTTGTTATGTTATATGACTCACTGTTCTTTATCATTAATATCTCATATTAATCAAAGGAAATAAACCAATATGATAGTACGTACTAGATTAATCAAAGTCCAATATCCAAATAATCTTAGGACTACGAACAATTTAAGAATCCCCACACTAAAGAAACATGTCAACATATTCTTAACACTTGAGAATACGTTTCTCAAACGAGAAGCGTAAAGACGTATTTATATATTTAAAGGAGGGTATGAACGATAAAATAAAGCCAATAAATAAATAAACAACCATACATTAAAAAAATACCTTTAAACTAAGTCATTTAATCATAACATTATGGCATATCTCTAACAGCCTAACCTGGACCAGGGCCTTGGCCTGTCAGGGTATGTACCGAATGCTTCGACCCAATAGGTTGGGCTCTTATTGGGCCTTGGCCTAGGGCCAGTGCCTAGCTTATTAGACTAAGGGGAAGACCCTAAAGTACTTTTGGATCTTGCTCACTACAATGTGTCCAAGAATAAAGTAGAAGGACAAATGCTTTATCAATATTAAAGATTATCTCAAAGCCAAGAAATAAAAAAGAATATTTAAAAGCTTGAAGTGTTTGTATTGAAAGATCTCTAGAAGCTTGGTGAATTAAAGAAGTTTTTCAGTTAAAATGTATATTTTTAAAAGGATGAAATTTGAAGAAATATCATGAAATATGAATGAAGGTTATCTCAAACTTGAAGAGTGTTATTTGAATATTCGAGTAAACTTGAAGACATAGGAAATGATTTGTGATACTTGAACATAATATAAGACAAAAAAGCTTGGAGCATGATTAAACATGTCTAGAAACTTAAATTTGCCTAAGAGCTTTGACTTAAAAATTGAAGCTTTTAGCGAAAATTTAGGTAAAGAATATTCAATATGTGTCCAAGGCCTAAGGTTGATGTACATTCTCGATTTCCTCTCCTACAGGCTATAAATGATACAAGTACAAAATCTCAAGCTAGTTTAAGTCAAGCTGATAGTCCTTCTTCAAATTAACGTTCAAATTAATATTAATGATGACATACACTAAGTATTAAGTACTTTGTATTTTTTATTCATAAATCATCAACTTCTTTTGGATGTAAATACCTAATTGCGTAATGGCTTTAAAAATCTTTTATTCAAGATGGATTCTAGATATGTATGGTCAATGTAACATTCCATGTCAATTATGTTATGAATTTGAGAATTTACAATGTATTTGAAATGCATAATAAATTCAATACATAAAATTGTTCCTGTGAAACAAAATAATTCAACAAAACTAAAAAAAATTGTACTAGTATCAACAAAAATTATAAAATTACTAAGACAAAAGAAAATAGCAAAATAATTTTTTTTTTGTAAAAAAATAACCTTTATCAACAATTCCACAAAATGCCAATAAGGCACATGATATTAATACGTTTGATCCTATGTGCCTAGAGAATGCTATGCGTTCAAAATTAATTATCAATCATATTCAAAGTACAAACGATTTTCTCAGCAATTTGTGTTTTTGTTGATGAACCGCAAATACTTGATTGCTTCACAATGACAAAAAGTAATAGTTGTTACCGCAAACAACCACTGTTCCATATATAAGGTAATGAGGTGGTTAGCTACAAGCAACATGAAGATAAAAAATAGTAAATGTGTCGGTTACTTGCAAATCATTTCAGATAAATAATTTGTTAATAAAGGCAATAACTTGAAAATTGCCTTAATGCCTAATTGTGAATAAGATGATTTCTTGGAATCTGTCAACAAATGTTTATATTCACAGCAATTATAGGTAACTGCCATGGAAAACTTCTGTTCGTACTTTAGTTACTATTATAGTACAATAGTGATGAATTCATATCTAGCAATCAAGTAGCAATTTACTAATCATCGATGATTTTTACCACAATGAAACAAAAAATTAGTTTTAGCTTAAAACCATCTGCAAAGTTTCTCTTTTTGTAGTGACCGATAGGGCATATGCCATTCTTGATGTATGTTTACACTTTTAACGGTGTGTTGTATGAAGAAAAATCAGAGAGGATAAAGAATGGATGGACAAGATGAAAGGATGGGATCCAACGATATATATGGTAACAAAAAGAAAGAGAGAAGGGGAAGGAAAAGAAAAAGGATTTCAACCTGTCCAAATTCACTTTTTTTGTCAAATAGATCATTTGTAATAATCACATAAAATATACAAAAGGTAGACCCATAAACAAATCTCACTAAAAAAAGACTACAAACCAAACCATACTAGTAGGTAAAACCCAACAAAAAAAATAAACTAAAACCTCATTCAACAATAATAAAAGGAAGATTACAATGACTAATCCCAACATAAACCCACAAAACAAGATAGATAGCCCATCCTGAAAGAAGACTCCATAAACTTTAGCAGCCTCCATCACAAAAACCTCTATCAACTGAAACTACACCAAATAGAACAAAAACAACAATCGATCTTGATAGCCAAAAAAGTTGAAAGACCCTAGGGTAAAATCCCAATATGTTATGGAACATCATATATCCACTGAAAAGGCTAAAAAGAAGGCCAACAACTCACAAAAGCGATCAAACACAAGGCATATTGAACGGGGCATGGAACCCGCTGAATGTGAGACCCGAGCATGCATTTCATGTGTATTTATTTACTTTAAACATTATTTGGAAGTATTATATGCTAATTATGTAGTTATCTATTTTAATACATCATATTTGCATTGAAATTACATATATACATATAAATATAGTCATATTTTGAGAGCCAACTATATTTGACTTGTTTTTACTCTTAAATATACAATATATACATATATACATACAAATATAATAGATAAATGCTTAGTATACCATGTTTGACTAACTTTGACTTAACTTATTTGACTTTATTTGACTATTTTGCATTGTCTAATACATATATACATAATATACACTTAGCAAAACAAGAGGAGAAAATAGAAGGAGCTAGGAGGTATTGGCCAAGAAGAAAAAAAGAGAGAAAAATAGAAAAACAAGGTTTTTCCATTTTTGAAGAAGAAAACTTACATTTTTAGGTGTTATCAAAGTGGAAATTGCTCAAACTTTGTTCTCCATATCTTGTTCTTGCCATTTCTAGCCTTTTCCAACAATTTTAGGTGAGGGATTTCAAGTTCTTGCATGTTGTTACTTACTTTAATTTATGGAATTTCATATATATGTGTTATAAATGCTAGTTGAAGATGAATATATGTTAGGGTAGTGATTTGAGAGTTAAATATATGCAATAGAACTTGTTTATGGCATTTCAAGAGTTATAACCTAACTTTGATATTTGGAAGTTGAGAATTTGAGTTAGCTTTGGTGTTTATGATTATATATATGTATTTGTGGTATGATTTCATGGCTTGGGTGTGAATTTGGTGGAGTTTGAGGTTTATTTTGATTAATTTCTAAAAATTCCAACAAAGGTGCAATATTAGAGTTTGGCTTGTTTAACTTATCTTATGCCTAGTTATGCTATTGTAATGGGTTTATCATGCATTGTAGTTGGTTACTATATTGATTGTGCAAGGATTATGTGTTGTAGAGAATTATAAAGTGGTTAAATGATGTCTAAATGTTGGAGGTGTTAAGAATTATGCAGAGATATGGCATTGAAAGTGTCTTATATGATGTTTAATTGTTGGTGTTAATGTATAGAGATCATGTTCCTTTGAAGCTTAAGTGATGTTAATGTATAGAGATCATGTTCTTCTGATAGTTAAATGTTGGTATGAATGTGTTGTAGAGAATGAATATGTTGTTGAGTGATTAATATGGTTGAGAGACAACCTACTTTGGTTATCTCTCTATATGATGTGAATGTGTTTGATGCAATGTGATGTGAGGCGATGGGTTGCAACCTATAGTGCGCCATGGTAGTATCGTGTCATGCTAGGTAGCAAAGGGCTTGCCGGTAATTGCATGACTACCATATGTTATTCTCTCTCTCGTGTGGTCGGTGATGGCCATGGTGAGTTGGGTCGTAGATTCCTGTACATCATGAGTGCACTAGCAGGAGAGATAAGTGTTTGAGATGAGTTCGTGAGAGAGTTATAAATGTCGACATCAACAAGAGTTCTAAAGCGGTATTCTTTCAATGTGTTATGAAGTTTGGTTGTTTCAAGGTTGTTAAGCGAATGTGATTACTTGGTTACTAATGTGATATGTTGTTTCTAATGTGTTCAAATGGTTTTCAGGTTAAAGCTTACAAAACTTCCTTTTATCCCTCCCTCACTAAGCCTGTTTAGCTCACCCACTTTAATGCATGTCTCAGGTGTGCACGATGTTGATTATGTGCAAGAGGCCGGAATTAATGAGCTTGATCATGTGGTTCATGAGTAGTTGATGTACTTGACTTTGAAACTATGTTTTACTTGCTTTAGTAGTTGTTAGTGTACGGTGTAATATTTGGCTAATTTGAAGTATTGTGAAGCCTAGCTTCTTTTGATGTATCTATATGGTTGGTCATGTTGGATCATGATCACAATTAGTTAGGCTTATATCTTATCACATGTTTATACTCAAGTATGCCTTAGCTTTATAAGGGATGTTGTCAAGTTTTGCTAAGTGAATGAATATATGTTTAGTGAATTCTACAAGAGATGTGTTGAAATGTTGCAAATGAATGACGCGGGCCTTTCAAGATGTGTGTTTTGCTTTGTTGTGTCTCGTGGATGCTCGTATTTCAGGCATTATAATATCCGTGTGTCGTCGTGACCGGGCTTGGTTTCCGAAGGGACCGGGTTTGGGTGTGACACTGAAAACGTCAAGCGGACGGCGAACTCCAAAAGCCTTCTAGTCCAAACACACTAGTAACCAGAGGGGCCTTCTGATAGAGCACAATGTCAACTTTGGCAGAAAACCAATTCACCAAAATCTTCCGAAAATACCACCTACAATAGTGGTCATCAAAGTTACAGTAGAGATGCACATGAACAACGGCAAACACCAGAAGACAACACCAAAAGGTTGAACCCAATTGATAGCCACACCAAAATGAGGAAAGAGCACTACCCATCCCAGATCTTGTAGGCAGGAAGCTTTAAACAAAACCACCCAACAAAAAAGGAAACATAGAGCCTGAATTTTGCGTACTACACAAAACCGAGCAACACGGGGCAGAAAGGCCTTTAACTGAAGGAAGAGGGGATGAGAACTTGATAGAGCTCATAGAGAGAGAAGTCTCAAATTCAATCTCTTTGATTTAGAGGAGTTGGAGAAAGGATGCAAGGAAAAATGACAAAAACACTTAACGTCAAGAAAAGATTACCTTTTTCCATATCTTTGAAAGGGTTAATTATGTCAGTCTCCAATATTGTCACATGTTTTCAAATTAGTCCCTTTTACTCTAAATTGTATATTAGTCCCCATTATTTTACAAAGTTATTCAACTAGTGCGTGCTGTTAAAAAAACTGTTAATTTTAATACTATTGTATTTTATGTAAGGATAAACAGATTTTGTCTTCTTCTTTCTTTGTATTTTTCTTCATCTCCATCAAACCCATAATTCTTTCTCCTTCTCTCTCTCTCTCTCTCTCGCACAACTCACACATACATCTACACACCTCACTCATGCACTCACACACAGATACACACACACACACGATTCACACAAACACACACATATACAACTCACAAACAACCCCCACACACACATAAACGTCTACATAGGGTGGGTAAGGTTTCCCCTATCGTACTCCAAATTGGTAGGAGTGGCAGGAAGGGGTGGGGTTTGTTTGGTGTAGTTAGGGGGAGGGTGGTTAGTATGTTTGTAGTGGAGGGGAGTTGGTGGAGGGGAGGAGGTTGGGGGTAGAAGTGGGGGGTTCGAAAATGTTAGGGGGCAAAGTGGTAATTTACTTATTTTTGGAAAGTAATTAAGTCATTTGATGAATTTTCTGTTAATTATTTAATGGTGGGACAAATTTTGTGGCTTTTGAAAAAAATTTAATGACATTTTGAAAAATGGGGAAACATATTAGATTATTGGAAACTAATTCCGCAATACCCCTTCTTGAAACATACCTCTTTCGTGTTAACTATACCGTACCATTAGGGACGGTAATAGCCTTCTTAATTTCTCTCGCAATTGGTGGAATTATTCTTGATCAAGCATATGAATAAATGGAAAATAAAAAGTATATATAAGTTGCTATAAATAATTGAAATAGAATTTGTATCTAAGATTTTGCTTCGATCGAGTCAAATTTATCTTGCATAAGGTCAACGGAAAAATAAATTTTGAGCCGGTGGAAGCTGCATTATAATGAAACCGCCCTCGGATAAATATCTTTTATGATCACTTCTGAGGAGTCCAAGAAAATCAAGCGTTACAAGGATAAAATCCAAATTTAAAAGTACAGTAGAACCTCTTTAAATTAATACTCGATAAATTAATAATCTTTTTTAATTAATAAAAATGTCTGGTTCTAATTTGGGACGAGTATAAAAAGTTGATAAATTCGATAAAATTATAAGATAATACATTTAAAAAAATTCCTTTTGTATTTTATTGATTCAAATATTTCATAAATTAATAATTAGCTAAAAAGTACATAATAAATTGACTATGAGATTTTTTTAAAATATGAATCAAGAGTAGCTTGTCTTTTATTGAACTTCAAATCTAGTTGAATCTCATATTTAATTATTTAAAAAGAAAAAATTGAGATAATCCAACAAGCATTAGGATACAAGATTAGATAAATTAGTTCTCATCCTAATCCTACAAGGACTTAGATACAAGATTATAAATTTTTTTTTTCTAATTTTACTAAATTAAATTTTATGTTCTATTTTTATTACTTATCTTTTCAAATTGGACCGAAAAAAGACATCATAATCATAATATGTTTACTATAAAGCAAAAAAAAATGAAAAATATCTCATTAATTAATAGTTATTAATTTATCGATAAATTAATATCTTGCTAAATTAATAAAATTTGATAGTCCCAACGCTATTAATTTAAAGAGGTTCTTGTAACTTACAAGTGAACCAAAAAGTATGTAAAGTTCATTTTTTATTTCATGAATGGACGATTTGTTATTTGACTCACTTTTTATTTCATAATTGGACGGACGTTTTACCGAACTGAAAATATAGATAAATATTTTGGAATACCCAAAATCTCTCCATAAATCAACCAATCCCAACATTTATTTTTCTCATTTTCAATTCAATAACTTGTATACATACACTCACAAATGATTTGTCCTATACTTTATGACAGAAATTATACATACACTCCAATATGATAGAAACTAAATTATGCGTAACGACCAAGAGCAACTGTGAGATCAACAGTAATGCCAAAGAGGAGGATCGCTAAGCCAAGAAAGTTGACTAAATAATGTTCCCTGTTAAATGGGAGGCTTAAGAATGTGAGTTTCTGCATCAACCCAGTCTCTGCTGCACATATTGACATGTATAACAATGCTCTCCCTCCAGATACATGCCAACCGATAGCCCTCATTCTTCTCTCCTCAGAAGTTCGTAATACAAACATGCTGAACCCAAAAAACCACTGAAAATATATAGATATCAATGTTAGTATTGTGTGGAGAGAATCGAGCTTGCAGTTACTAATTACAATTAAACATTGGGTTTTGAATTTTTTGACATCCTGCTGATTATATGTCATTTGTACTAAACTTTTTGCGGTGACGATACTGTGAAGAAGGTCTTATGTCAGAAGATAATAAATAAATATAATAATCTCCTTTTGTAACGGTTTAAACTTTTTATATGAGATGGTAAACTAATATATGTGAAAAAAATAACTCCATGTCAGGATGATCAAAAGCTTAACTCCTCTATTCTTTTTACTTTTTCAATATGAAAACAAAAAAAAAATTAAATGAAAAGAATCAATATTAACATTTTATCGTATGTATGATTTAGCGATTTGGCATTGCAAATCAACCAGATGTAACCACTTACGTACAAGGGTGGATCTAATATTTTTATTTAGTAGAGGCTAAAGCAACCAGTGACCATCATTGAGTTTAATTCATGATTTTTGGCAAAATTGAAGCAAGTTTTACTAATGTAGCTAGATTTATATGGCGTAATATGACAAAGCAAGCTTTATTTTTCAATTTGTTTACCTGTACGATGAACAAGCAAAAGGTCCCCATGCCTATCCATGAATGCAAGCTAGTCATATCCTTTACGTTTAGCCTATCATGGAACTTGAATGTAGCATGGAATCCAACAATTCCCAGAACAATTGCGGTCAAATGAAAAAACATGTGAAAAGACTTCTGCACTGCATGCTCTGCTGGCACTGTCTTGTACGCCATCATTGCTGCATAGACCACCATAGCCAAAAATGTTGAAGGAGGCCTTAAATTGCCACAAGAACATAGGAAAATGATATTGATAACTCAAGTTGACCGCAGTAGCGGAGTCATGGATCGGTGATTAAGGATTACATATCTATTATTAGTAGGGACATTCATATACAAAGGGTTTTATTCTCCTTTTATAAGAAAAAAAAAAAATTCAAAGTTAGAGTATACACTGATACACCTTCAGAACAACGTAACTCTGCCGTTGGCTGAGCGAATGAAGTAAAACTCTGAGCGAGTTAACGAGCATTCTTTGATAGAAATTTATTCAAACAGCTGACATTCCAAACGGCAGCCATAGTACTTGATATAACGTTATAATCTCAAAATGTTTATATTCAAAAGTGTAGAGCTTTGAAAAGGATCAGTCGTTTTTAAGCTTAACCCCTAATTTATTTTCAACTTTCTAGCATGGCAAGTGAAGTAGAAATGCATGCATACTAAGTAGGTTAAAACTTTGTACCTTCACCAGCCATGAAAATAAACCCAAAGAACATGAGAAATGGATGAACCTGTCCCAAACAAGAATGACAAACACATAGAATTACAACTATATAATATAGATAAGATAATAGATAAGAATAAATTTTAGACTAAATTCAACAATTATAAATAATCATATTAATTTTACATTGAAAATACGATATGGGTTGTCTGAATCAAGGTCCATGCCTCCACGATAATGCAGCAGCCAAACAAGCATGAGAATAAGAGCTAGTATGCCAAACAAGTGTGCCAAAATGGTCACTTGCGAGCCTGGACTCCTATACCCGCGCCTATCCATGGAGCCAATAATGGTGAAATCAAGAAAAGCTCTGAAAATGGTGATTGGTTTTTTGGCTTATGATCGTAATGTGTGAAAATGGGTTCTTATAGAAATCCTTTTAGCATCAAAAGAGAAGAGTATATTTGCTTTAGGTTGCTTCATGTGCTGGTTTGGTATTGAAATTGGAAGACTTTATGCCTGAGGAAGGTATAAAGAAAAGCAGAATTTAACATCTATTACAGTACTTGACGAACTTGCGTCCACTTCGATGAAAATTATATTCCGTGCAAGAGAATTACTTTTTGGTCATCACTTTGCAAGCTCAAGATCAGTTAAAACCTAAACACGTGAGCAATTAGAATAAGCTTTACCTAAATGATCTGATTCAGATTGTTGTGAGACATAATACGTGAATGATTTATAAGTACTATTGAGTATTGTGAATCTAAGTATAATTCGAGTTAATCATTTTGAGCCCATTTATCTGAAATCCAAGATAGGTATTCTTAAACATAGAAAATTAGACTCGGACCAGGGTGTGACATATTGCATGCTTAGTAATTTAGATTTTTTCGGGAAAAAGATCTAGTTCAAATAAGTTTTAATTTGATTTGCGCAAGATGCAAGCGACAGGATAAAGATAGATATGAGGATTAAAAAATGCAAACTACAAGAATACAAAAGAATAACTACAAAAGAAAGAAATAGTTACATTAAGAAAATGAATTTTTTTTTTTCATAGTAGTATTAGTTGAGATGTCAAAAGAAAATTCAAAAAGTTGCATCATATAATGCTTGGTGAATCACCCAGACTCTACCACCACTAATAGTTGTACATGTAAATGTTAAGTGACAATCTCATCTAAAAGTTTAACTTATTAGAGAGGGGTTTATTATATTATTTATTATCTTTAACACGCCCCAGACATAGTTAGTTTTTTAGCCTTACACTTGGACAATTTTAATATTTTTAAATTGGGTAACGGTGAATTTTGAACCCAAAACCTTTTAGTACCTAGGCTCTGATACTCTATTAAGTTATCACATCATCTAAAAGTTTAATCTGTTAGAGAGAGATTTATTATATTATTTATTATTTTCAACAGTAAATAGTACATATATTACAAACGCAGCATACGTAGCAAATTATGGTGCTACCTTGAGCTTGAATTAATGGAAACATCATCTATCAAGGAAAAAAGAAATGCATTTTTAAACAGAGAGTATATTTCCCGCTTACCAAATTTCCATTTTCTTCAATTTTTTACCTAATAAAACTCAAAATCCACTATTAGTACTCGATTATCGTATAAAACAAGAATAAAATAGTAATGGGAATATACTTATTTCAATTACCATGCACGTTCAAAAATAAGCCTTTTAAACAATAACTTGGATGTTGAATTTTATAGGTAAGTTCTAAAACATAGAGATAATTCTAGTTACACGTACATTTAAGACACAATTTAACAAAGATATTAATAATATAAAAATGAAATTGATATAAAATTACATGATATACCAATTACCAAGTGAAATTAACAATAAAATTGATATAAGATTACATGATAATTGATATAGCAAGTGAAATTAACGTCACAACACGCCATATAAATAATTCTTTGTTTTAAATTTTTCTTAAAAATATATATATTTTTAAAAAAAAATATTCAACGCGTCTAAAATATGTCAAATACATGTTTTACACGCAATGTTGAAATATTTTCTTTTCTTCTAATATTTTGTACGTGTTTGACACATGTCTGAGGTGTGTTCTACATGAATCTCAAGTCAAATCAGTCTAGTCCATAGATCATGGAGTTGTTAAAAAGAATGAAAACGCCATGATGAATGAAAATGAAATGCTATTTTTTGTGCCAAATTAAATATTATAGTTTGAGCCTTCACTCAATTTTGGAGAAATAAATATATTTCACCGAAAGCCGATTCTACTATACGTCATAAGATACAACTGTAACATATGACATTAAACAATAGCTTCATTTCTTAGATTCGAGATTGTGTTCCTCCCCCGAAGGTGCGGTCTGTGAGGTTGAGACATTTACATACTCTCGTAACATTAATTTAATAGTGATAAATTATTTAAATCGTTTCATTATAAGTATATAACCAACTTAACATTATTAAATTTCTCATACAAGGTTATCATCATTTAGTACATAACTAGTTCATCATCAATAGATCATCCTCATAAATGATCTTTATTGTTTACACTTTTTTTCAGTTTCATCCATATTATTTCAACAAGGATACGCTTATTGCAAAAAAAATCAATTTATTATCCAATATTTGCACTTTCTTTCAATCTCACCTCTGTCATTTCAAAAGTAACGTACTTAATCCTCAAAGTTCGAAAATAAAATTCAATTTAGACCTTACAATTTGTAACCTACACATGAAATTTTAAGGATTAAATTGAAAAAAATATATATATATATTAGAGACTAAATTGAAACTTTTTATAAACTTTGAAAACTAAGCAAAACAGTTTTGTAAGAATAGGGATGTAATTGAAAAATACAATAAGAAAGAAAATGAAAAAATGTGCCAATATTGAGGATTATTTGTGAAAACTGCCCTAACATTATCATCATAACTACATAACCAGTTCACCATCATATGATCTTCCTCATGATGTTATATAACGTTATGAGGAAATCTAAGTCCCTTTTTAGGGTTTGTGCATGTGTGCGTATCCAAGACTATCCAAGTACAGGGGAGGGGTTCGTTTTTGTGCGTGTGGGTACAAGGGAAAAGAACTTTCCTTGCCCTCCCACATGAAGATGAAAAAAAACATGAATGTGTGTGTGAAAGACTGACTACAAATTTAGCTGACAATTTGTCACCAGTTTCCTAATGAAGCCACCTGAGAATCAAACTACCCGCATTGCACCAAGTACACTTTCTCATATTTTTCCCTTTTGGTAATTACAGTGCTAGTACACTAGGTTAGAAGGCTATTTAGGAATCTACATTATTTCTTTCTCCGACATTATGTTGCAAGGGTATAGGAGTTTGTATACGGAAAACCTATCTACGCTCCCTCCGGAAAGCAATCAATGTGATAAGCCAGGGTGAATTCTACACCCTGACCCTCTGGCGCAGAACTCTTTGATGATATCTTCCCAGAAGAAAGGTCTCGGTATGGGCGGTTGACCGGAGGTAATAGTAAAGCAGATTGCTTGTCCATCGACAACAGCCGGCCACACTTGCTGCACAGAAACGATTTAAAAGTTACACCGGCAACGGTAATGGTATGGACTCAAAAGTAGGAAAAAACTGACCTGCAAACTTTAGTGAACAAAGTTCTGTAGCTGCAAACCCAGCGCTTCAAGAACAAAAGTAAAACATTCAGTACGTAAACTAGCCTGGAGACAATCATAGCAAATCTTCAAAACTCAAAACGAAATATACCAATAGAGTGTGCAAGGCAGTTTCCGAATCGACACCAACAAAATACTGCAGAGCCATGGCAGAATGTTCCTGATAGGCAAATGCATAAGCAAATCCATGTGATGTTAACTTTAGAGGATAAAACAGATAGGAATGTAAATGGTGGATAATAATTACCGTGGCATGCCTAAACACATGATGAACAGAGAACCCTCGGGCATGGACATAGCTGCCACCCTTCACAAGCAACAAAATGTTCATACATCAGCAGCAGCAGCTTACAAGTACTAAAGAAGACACAATTTTGTCAAAAGATAGAATTCTAAACTCCGAAACCACTTATCTGTACTTTCTGGCCAATGCCAACTCTTACAAATTTATCCACCCAAGAAAACTAACTTCAAGAAATACAAATCCCTCTTCGGGATACACAGAACTATAAATGTCCCCGCTTTAGTACAACTTGAAATTTGACCGACCAAACTCTCATGTGAACCGCTGGAACAGATATATAAAGATACAATTATTAAGGACACCCAATCTTTACCATTTCACCCCCCTAAACAACCCAAATTATGAAGAATATTCAAATAACCTATACAATAATTCAAAGTTTCCATGCATTCAAGGAACAGCAAAACTCTGCCTATCACTTTCACATAAGTATCCATATTGCTTGCCACTAACCACCCGAGCAGAAAACATGAGCACCTTTATCTATTGCAATAAACATAAAAACAAACTTATGTAAGTTTTCCAAATCATTGAAGGCTGAAACTCTAAAGCATATGGCTTTCCTAAGGAGAGCTTTTTTTTTTGTTTTGTCAAACCTAAGGAGAGCCTCAAAAAAGCTCAAACATACGTCTAAAAGCCTTCGAGTGGTTACTACACTTTTTATAATCATTCGAGTTTTCGAAACATCTCAAATATTATGGACTTCTCCTGACGTTTAAAGTAGAACACTAGTAAGCACATATCGATAAATGAAACAAATACGGCTGGAGATAGGCTAGGCATTCGGATAGATGTAGAAACATAGGTAGAACATAATCTTGTAAGACTAGGTAATACCCAAGTTTTCCTATTTCAATGGCTGAGTTTGGAGCTCTTAAATCTAAGTCCAAAGTTGTGTGAGGACATACACCAGTATCATAATCTTCATGACAAGAAAGCAAAAAGATGAACTGAAGAGAAGAGGCATTAGACTTATCAAATGTATTGAACATGCTTTTTATGTATGACACTGTTAATTAGAAAGCTAATGAACTCTAGCTCTACTATAATTTCCTATCAAAGGGATCAAGATTAGAAATCAGGTGATACAAGAAAAGGTAGGATTGGCCCCAATTGAGGATACGATGAGGGAAGATCGTTTGAGATGGTTACAGCATGTTTGGAGACAACCTATGAAGACACCTGTTAGAAAGTGCAAAGGCATGGATGTACAATATTGTAAGAGGAGGAGATGAAGACCTAAGATGAACCAGACGGAAACACTAAAGTGAGAACTCACGTGCATGGAGATAACTCTTAAGAGGAATGTATGGCGTCCTCAAATCCGTATAGCCGACCCCACTTAGTGGGATAAGGCTTGGTTTAGCTTGGTTTGGCTTGTTTTGGCTAGTCATCCCCCCATTCACGAACTTTTTTGGCGAGCTATCAATAACCAAGAAGATAGTTAATAACTTGAAAATAGTCAAATGACTTTCAGTAAATTTCTGAGTCATGACTGCATGCTTTGCTATTGTGAAGAAGAGTTTATGTCCTTCAAGCAAAGTAGTATGACTGTGGCCCAATATGAACCTCGGTTTCATAAACTGGCACAGTTTACTTCAGAAGTGGTAGTTCACGTTTAAGCTGGGATCCAGGTAGGATCAAGCTGGGGCGTGACAGCTATACTTAGATTAGAGGAAAATAAACCATCTATATATCTAACTGAATGATAAAACATCTGAAGAGTTCAGTTATATACTAGATTTTGCTAAAGGCCTTGTTAAATTAAGTAATCAATGATTGTATCAGATGATGTCAGAAAGCCTCACTAAAATCCAGGAAGAATCTTGCTCTTAGATAATGTCTAGGCAGGACCAAGAAAATTATAAATCACACTAAGAAATAAAGCTAAGAACGAGAAATATGAAATTAATTGGAATTTCCAAAACAAGATCACCTCATCTGGCGAGAAAAAAGCCACAGCATCAGGATCAATGGAACCAGCTGGGTGCAAAGATACTACAGCTCTAAAAACAGAAGAAAACAACAACTCAATAACAGCAACCTTATCCGCAGCACCTATGCCCGCATATCCCTGTCTTAGTTTACTTGTACCATGAAAGGTACGATCATTAGATGATTCAAGTGAGCTGTCATTGGAAGAAGAGGGCAGCGAGGTAGCTCGCTTTAACCAGTCCAGCCGCTGGTAAGTAGAAGTCTTCACATCTGGAACTTCTTTTTCCAAACTCATCAGGATATCCGAGACCGTTTTCTGATCACTAGTTTCCTTTTGATGACTACTTGGTGATGCTAAGGGGCCACGATGTTTCTTAGCAGGTGATTCGACATCAGAACCATCATCGATGTGGGGAAAGAATCGCTTTTTCTGATCATTAAATGCTTTAAGAGCCAACCTGCAAACATTAAGAAAAATATTGTGCAGACATAATTAATATTAACATCTGTAACCAGTGTATTATAAATTCATCGGATGTCATGCCAAAACTGATTGCTAAAGAAAAAATTAGATCTACATCACTCGAGTTGCATAAAACTCAAACTCAGTGGTTTCCAGTTATCAGCTAATATATATTATACCATTGGTGAAAACTAGATAGTAGCTAAGTGTCATCTTAAAGTTCAAATGTACATAAATCATCACTAAACCAATGCCTTTCACTGTTAAAATCCACTACCATGCAAATATGAAATTATGACTATTCCAGAACCTCTGCATGCATATCATTTAAAAACTCATTGTCCGGCACTCCTCATCTTGCAATTTCATAACAGAATTAGAAAGCCATATGCACAGAGACTCACATTTCATACACAATTTGAGCCTCGGTGCAGAAAATAAAGTATTGAAAACACATGAAAAATAACTCTTCCCCTCATTTGCTCTCTTTTGGAAGAATAACTTAAGTGAACAAAGAGATGAACTTTTTAGATGTACTTGTGGTAGAATTTGATCTGCTTTAGGCCTACATACGTTTCTGATACCTTATTTACTTATAGCTAAGTTCCAGACATAAATTTTTAGTGAAACGAGAATGCATCATGCAGTTATCAATCACGACATATATTCCAGATGGACAAGCACAGTTGTCCATTTGCCCAAATGGGAATATAGAAAATGGCTGTCAATTAAAAGAAAAGGGAAATTTTATGAAATTTAGGGAGCAGAAGTTCTAGCCTCTAATGAAAACTCATCAAATACGAAAAACTAGTCTCATAAAATTAGGCATGTTGCGCTTGCAATAAAGAATAAAACACGGAGAATTTATAGGAATATAGAGAACATGAAGTCTAATAACTCTCATGAAATGAGGTCAACTTGCTTTTTGTATAAGATCTCAAGCTCATAGAGATGAACTCGCCATTAATTTCTGTCTTTCAGAAAGAAACACATAGCATGTTAAACTTTCCAAAGACTAAAAGGTCAACAAATTCTAAAATTTCAAGCTCCAATATGTTGAATCTATTGGCTTATATAGCAAATCTGCCATTTTAATTTTGTTTTGCATCTCTAAAGAGTTGTTTATAGCCAATAAGGGGCACTTCAAACTGAGATGTAAGCCCTTGTTACCTGGTTCGGTCAACAGCAGATGCACCAGCTTGGCCAGCAAGTTGACGCTTCCATGCATATGCAACAACAGCACCATCGGGACAAACCAGAGGCATATGGAGGCCCCACGAATTACTTCGTGAACGAAGAGAATCATTCAGAACACCAGAATCTTCCAGCTGCTTTCCTAACAGAAGCAAAATAATATTAATCCCTTATGATAAACAAGTGTAAATCGCCTCATGGCTGGATATGAAATTGTGCAATAATGAGTTTAAGCTATTATACAGCTACAGATTAAATTTGTAAATAAAATAATTGAAACGAAAACTCAAAAGAAAGATACATAGAATACAGATGCAAAATATGGATAAACTAGCTGACTTTTGGTGTTCTGAAAACAGGCATCTCATGGACCTTTTCTGTACAATTTTTTTAGTAACAACAAGGCTTAATCTATTAAAAGAAATGTCGGGTTCATCTTGTGAACAGTTATCATATTATCCAATATATAGCTCCACATTCAAACGGTATAGTTTCTCTGTTTTAGCCTTGAAGCCATTAAGTTGGAAGAGGAAGACATAGAATGGAGCAAATGTGAGAGAATGGCTTAGTACTTCTAACTAGGCACTTGCCCTGATTATATTCGATCAATGGAATACACAATTACTCTTATCTATCAATGTGGGATTAATATCCTTACAGCAGTAGCAATTAAACCACAAGAAGATGGTCAAGACAGAAATCGTCAAGCATATATCATCATCTTTTACATCAAAATTTAATGCAACACCAAAAGATTTATGTCAAATTAATTTGACAGAAAAAAAAAATACACAAGAACCCCGAGTCCAAAACAAAGATCATGAAATCAATGACACTTCAAAAAAGAAATAGACAACTCCTTCCCTCCAAAACCTCTCCTATTCCGTTTCTCCCATAAAGTCCAAATGATGGCAAGAGGTACAGTATGAAGGACCTTTTCTTGTGCTTAAATGACTTGAAGCAACTTCACGCTCTTTATCTCTTCACTAAAGGTCTTTGAGGCTGGACGCCATAATATGAAAGGCCATCTCCCAAGGACATCTAAGTAAAAGGTGTTCCACAGATTTCATATCATTCTATCATAAAAGGCATCTATTAACAATAATTTGCCCTCTTTTTTGAAGATTGTCCAACTTAAGAATTCTTTCCCGAGCGACCTACCAAGCAAAAATTGCAACTCTAACTGGGGCACATGACGTCCAAATCTCACTCCAAGGAAAAGCACCAAGATTGATATCCTTGGTTTCACCCACAAGAGCTCCATAGAGTGACTTCACCATAGATGTAACATTTTTAACCAAATTCCATATCATTTCGTCCTCCCTCAATTGAATGAGATCACAATCAATAAGGAGTTCAAAGAAATTAATAAACTCCAACTCCCAATCATTGGCCTCCTTGAAAAAATCACATTCTACCCGAACCTACAATCTCCCATTGCACATAAAATAAGAATATGATATATCATGAAAACCTAATAAATAAACAAGAACCACCCTCTTCTCAAAGTGGTCAAGCACTTTTGTTTCCTGAACAAGATTTGAATGACAATATGGTGTACACGCCAGCCGCACGAATAAACAAGTCTTTCGCAGAAATTACCTAGCCTGAAAATTCTGTTTCCATCATCAAGTTAAGAAATAAGAGAAAGGATCTCACAAAGATATTTCTCTAGAAAATTTCCCAATAAGTACCAAACAAATTGTTGCTCAAAAACACTACCAAATAAGAGCAAATGGTAATCATTGTCTAGGCCTTCATAACAAGTATTTGTCACTAATAACACTCTACTACCTACTTTAATTATTAAAATTTCAAGTTTGAACAAGCAAAATCCTCTTTACCTAATAAATGTACATAGTAAAAATGAAAAGACAAGCGGTTAACCCCAACCTCTCACATCATGTGCAGTAACTGAAATAACAGATTAACTTGTATCTATGACAAGACAACTGCAGCCACTAAGTTAACATTTGCATTTTTCTCTTCCATTTATATGCTCAAAAACTGTTTCTCAATGGAATTCAAATCAAAACGTGAAAGACATCACGTAAGCTGACCTTCGACTATGTATCTAACAATATTTATATTGTCAACAAAGCAAGACCATTTCAACGAATGCAACAAGACGCATACTGAAACGGGGGGTAGTAAAATTAAAACTCCAGCTTCGTACTAGGTAATGGTCCTATTCTTATGATAAAAAAATAATCTTCACAAACTAGGTAACTAATGCCATACTGCACGTCAGCGCAAAATTGTGTAATATCAAGATTATGTAAGTAAACCATACACCAGAAACTGATTTCAAAAACAAAGATTGTGTGAGCAAATAACTAGATTATCCACCAATTTTCAAAATTTTTGGAAGTTTTGTTGCATAGATGCCCTCACTTCTTGGAGCAATCAATATGCTTCTTCAGTTCTTCTAACTCATAAGGCTGTCCAGCAATAAAATAGCTTGAATAAGGCACTCTGCCCTATTTCTAATATCCGCAACAAGATATTCACAGCAATCATCACCACAATAAGTAAATTCACCAAAACTATAGCCTGAATAACTACGATCAAAGTTTGCCCAAGAAACTTAACTACACTAATGCAACATAGGCTTTCACCACACAAACAAACTACGGAAAATTAATCCCTATCAAGTACCAGGCCCTGTCTCATCTAGAATATTATAATTGAGTACAGTTATTATTTCAAAGAAAATTCGTCACTTTCATGCTAAATAAACAAAATTTTGACAAATTCTTGGTGATTATCTCATCAAGGGACTATTAACTTTAACATAGCAAAAATTAATTACAATATACTTCTAAAAACGAGATTGGGATAATGAATTTTTCCGATTAGATTAGCTAAATAATCCAAACCGAACAGACCCAATTCTGATTGATCCCTTCAAAGAGTGATCCTACAGTCAATCATCTCCCAACTATACAGACTGACAAATATTCGCTGAAATACGAATACGAGACGACAGGTAAAAGCATTATCACAAACAATTACAGAATTTTTAATCACAACAATTATTTATAACCCGGTGCATCAATTCATCACATTGTAAATAATTATTGGAAGCATTTCCTCACTTAATATTTCACTTAAAATGCACAGTGTTTAAACAATCCTCAATAATAACTTTCGATATTTACGAGAAATTAATACTCACGGCTCAAACCCTAAGCGTAAGGTGAAAAATTGAATATAATATATGTATATGTGTGTGTGTGTGTACCGATGGAGCGTAGGTCTTGGAGGTGTAGACGCATGGAGGATTCTTCTTTGAGGATCAAATTCAAGGGTTTGGAGGAAGGGTGAGGTTGAGAGGCCGCCACGAAGAGGGCTTCAAGGAGCCGGTCCGCGCCGAGCCGGATGTCCGCGATAAGCCGGCCGGCCTGAGCTAGTCGCTCCATCGCCAATGCCACCTGCTTCGGCGGCGCTTCAGCCGTCGCCGTCGCCGTCGCCGTCGCCGTCACCGTCGCCGGTTGAGCTTGTTGCATTTCTTCTTTTTTTATTATTTTTATAAATTTTCTTTTAGATAATTTTTCTATTTCTCTTATTTAATCAGGGTTTATTTAAAGAAAGTGGGATGTGGGGTTTTATAGGTGCTCTTCACAGTGGAGATCCATATGAAAATGGGAAGGGGTAAGAATGTAAAACGCGAAATAGACATTAAAATTTGAAATTATATAAGAAAAATCGATCTCGAGCTTTTTCATATTTAAAATTAGGATCATATCATTATACCAAATGCTTAGTGGCTTTGGGTAACAAAATTTGAAGTCACTAAAATATTTTGGCAACTTTAAGCTTTTTTAATTTTAAAAGGAGCATTAAATATGAAAAATAGCTTTAACCTGCCTCTTTTTCATTTGTTGTTATAAAAAAAGGTTAAGGAATTTTTTCGGTAACACCCTTCATGTATAAGATCATTAACACTTGGACCTTGATGTATTTAAATGATCACTAAATTCTTTGACTAATGGTCAAATAAAATAGGGTTAATATTAGTTTCATATTCTAATATTATACCTAAAATAATTTGGGTGAAAATACAACCCTCTTTTAAAGAGAATATTTAGCATTAAAAAAAAGTTCGCAGTGTTTTTTTAATCCTCTACACAACCTTTACTGAAGTATCACCACTTATCCGTTGACTTCTCCAATTTTTATATGCACCCTGAGCATCTATGTATAAAATACTTTAAGTTATACATGTGTTTTGCCTTGAAAACAATATTTTATCAAACTCAATAGATGAACAAGTAAGGGTAAATTTCACATTCAGTCTTATTTTTTCAATGTCGTTCTTAATATTTCAAAAGATTCATTCTAGTTTTTAATATTTATAAAAGTAATTCAAAGTAGTCCCTATTGTTCAATACTATTCAATTTGGTCCTTATTATTTTTTAAAAAAATTCATTTTAGTCTCTATTATTTTCTCTAAAAAATTCAATTTAATCCCAGCATGTGATCCTATTTAAGGACTAATTTGAAATTTTTAAAAAATAATAGGGACTAAATAGGCTAGTTTTGAATAATAGGGACCTTTTTGAATCGTTTTTGTAAATATTAGGAACTAGTATGATTTTTTTAAAACATTAAAGACCAATTTAAAAAAAATGTGTAAATAATAGGAACTATATGCATAATTTACCCTTCCAAAAATTACTAATTCAAGTTTGAGCTTCTTTTTCCTCTTTTTAGGATTTTGATGGTAGGGGTTTGATTTTCATGTTGCATATGTGGATTATAAAAAATTAAAAGGGTAATGCATATCGTCTCTATTGTTTACATATTTTTTTTAGTAGGTATTTAATATTTCAAAAAAATTATATTAATCCCTAATATTTACAAATATGATTCAAAATAATTCCTATTGTTCAAAATTAGTCAATTTGGTCCTTATTATTTTTCAAAAAAAATTAATTTAGTTCGCAAATAGAGATCAAGTGTAGGGACTAATTGATTTTTTTTTTTAAATAATAGGGACTAAATTAAATTTTTTGAAAAATAATAAAGACCAAATTGGCTAATTTTGAACAATACGGATCATTTTGAATCACTTTTATAAACATTAAGGACTACTATAAATTTTAGAACATTAGGGATGATATGAAATATATATATATAAACTATAGGGACTAAATGTGAAATTTACCCAAATTAAAATGATGTTTGATCATAGGTATGAGTGATTAAAAAAACATGGATAAATTATACATGTAATCTCTATTGTTTACACATTTTTTCAAGTTGGTCCTTAATATTTTAAGAAAATCATATTAGTCTCTAATGTTTACAAAAATAATTCAAAATAGTCATGCCAACTTAGTTCCTATTGTTTTCAAAAAATTTCAATTTAGTTTCCAAATATGGATCACGTGTAAGGACTAAATTGAATTTTTTAAAGAAATAATAGGGGACTAAATTGAATTTTTTGAAAAATAATAAGAATCAAATTGATTAATTTTAAATAATATAAACTATTTTAAATCACTTTTATAAATATTATGGACTATTATAAATATTTTAGAACATTAGGAATGACATTAAAAAAATATGTAAATTATGGAGACTAAATGTGAAATTTACCCTTTTAACATCACAAGCATGAGTTCTATTATGAAGAGAATACAAACACTGGTTTGACAATTGCGCTCAAGATGGTGTAGGTTTTGGCAAGTAATCGATGCCAAAGTAGCCATGCCAATGAAGCTTGTGGCACTAATGTTGACTAAGCAAATGTCAACCATCTTCAACACGAAGGGTACCTTTCGAAAGTCCATAACATCTGGAACACACTAGTGTTGAGTATTGATCATGTCATGGATCGCATGCAGTGGAATTTGGCAATTAAGTGTAAGAAGTTTTTATTTAAGGTGGCCATAAAGTTTAAAATAAATTGTTATGGTTCAATTATCAAAATTATAAATTAATATGTAATCTCTTATATAATGACATTTTTAGTCGATTCATAAAAGGACAAAAGTAATATGAAGAGTCCATGTATCTAGTTTTATATTGAATTCATATTCTTGAAATGTTCATGTAATTAACCACCTAATTTATAATCTTACATAATGGTATACTTAGTGGGGTTAGTGCTTCATTGTAATCCTACATTATGGTGAAGTTAGTGGGTTCATGAAAAGTCATGTAATTTATAGTATAATCAAGTCTTTGATAGGTAGACTTGATATATATAGAACTCTTAGTACCTCTCTCCACTAAACGATTCCTAATGTTTGTTATTCTCGTCCGTTGGCAAATATAAAAGTATATAGAGTAAGAAAAAAGAAGATCAAGTTAGTCATAAGGTGTACTAACTCAAGTTATATACCACTAAAAACTGTCTATATTAAATTTATATATTATTTTGTATATCTTTAAAGTGATTCAAGAATATCAAGATATATTTTGTTCTTAATTATTTCACGATATTATAAGGACTGAGCTAAAAATTCGGTTTTCGTCTTACAATAAGTCATTAAGTCAACAATAAAATCGTTAGCAAACGCGACGGTAGTCATGTAGCTCAAACAAAACCTATATTAGAATTACCATTAATGGCACTGACCTTGGTCAATTTGTTTCAAAAACAAAAAACAAATCGTAGTTTGTTGAAATAGTGCACTAATCAATTTAAATTGTTGAAATAATTTCGGAGCCTCAACAATCATGCTTGTGATTGCTTCTAGGTTTCTTTGAGAAAGGTATAGTAATTTGTCCAAAAAAAGGAAAAAAAAAAGGTATATTAGTGAGGAGATCTATAAGGAACATAAAGAATGAGATTTTGTTAATCGTCGGAAAAAAACAAGGTAAGGTAGTCAAAGTTATTTTAGTGGCTTCTCCATTGTAATAAATTGCCTTGACAATATTTTAGGGGAAAAAAAGTAAGTCAAATAAAAATAATGACTTAACAATAATTGCTTCATCTACAATTCCCTTTCTATATATATTTTGAAATCTGTGAGTATTCGAATTTTGCCCGACTAATCCCACAACACAACTTATATTATATAATTAATAAAGCACTTAAAAGCAAGCATCTTTTGACCCCCAAAAAAAACAAAAGCAAGCACCCTAATAAAGCCCACCACTACTATTAAACATAAATAATATGAAAACCTTAATCCACTATACACCAGATTAATTAGAAAGTTTAGGAAGTATATATCCTCAAGAGTATCATATATTTAATGTATTTTTAAAATAAAATAAAATATTAGAAATATCTAATGGGCTGGTGTTCGGTTTGTTTGGTACACGAAAAATCATAATCGACCCTTTGGAGGTCAACCCAAAAAAAAAAAGACCCTTTAGAGAAATAAAGGCCCAAATCAGTGAAGACAAGTCCATGTTGCATTAACCATTCTTCGGCCCAGACTTTCTTGCATTTCCGTCTCTCTCCCCTTTTGTTATGCAGAGGTTTCAAAGAAGAATGTTAACGCATGAAATGAGTGCCTTTATTGGGTAAGGATTCTTTTGTAATATCATAACATTGTGAGCGATATTTACCCTTTTGTTATGCAGAGGTTTCAAAGAAGAATGTTAAGGCATGAAATGAGTGCTTTTATCGAGTAAAGATTCTTTTGTAATATTATAACGTTGTGAGCGATATTCAAAAATTATGAACTATTTACTTTATTTCATTGTAATTGTACCACTAATTTACTATTATTAAACTTTACTTATAATATTATAATATTATAAATAAATTCATTCTCTTCTTTATCAAATTAATGGGAAATTGTAGATGTGAGCTCGGAAATGAATGCACAGCTGACAGCCACTACATTGAGGTGATGATTTCTGATGCTAAGCCCAAAATAAAATATCGAATAATGATGACAAAAACATCAACGCCATGATAGATAATCTATGAAGAAATGGAGATAGAATAGAGAGCACTATGCTTGCATCAATGATTACGAGCCTTCTCATTTCTATATTCTTGAAATCTTTTATTCATCCCCCTCTTTTGCTTTAAACATAATGGAGAAGGAATCATTACTGTGTTTAAATTAGCTAGACAAGAAAAATGTAGAGCATCGATTTCCATATTTGTGGCAACGATTCTTTTCTTAGTGTACCATTCATTCTATGTTCAATCAAATCGCATTATGGTCCAAATTTTAATGAAAGTTAGGTTTTGACCTTTTGGGAAACTTAAAGTAATGAAATCGAATTATCCTTCATAAATTCACGAAAATAAGGATCAAGTCTCAAGTTTGCACGATTAGGGATTGATCTATAGTCAATATTGTTTCTCACAGATTTTACAAAATACTTTAATCTTGTGGTAAAACAAAAATAACGAATTGAAAAAATAACAAATTGACTTGTCATTTCATAAAAATCCGTGAAAACTAGGATCAACTTTCGAGTTTGCATAGGCGGATTCACAATTGGAATTATTTCTCACTTATTCCACAAAATACTTTAACATGACTTTAAAATATTTTGATATTTTTGTCTGAAAAAACACATAAGACCTACAATCCTGTTAGTTTTGATTTCCAAAACCAGTAAATATTTAAGATATGCCCCTGTGCACAATCTGATTGCCCGGTATAGTTCCATGCTAATGGAAGAATTGGGAAAGGGTTTAGGGTAAATAGCATCTCGGCCCCCTGTGATTTACCATAAGTGCAAGTCGAGTCCTTGTGGTTTCATAATTGGCTTATAACCCCCTGTGCTTTTGAAAATTGAAGCACACGTGCCCCTTTGGTCCAAATCCGTTTAAAATTTTAACGGCAATATCAAAATGACACAAATGCCCCCGAGGTAATGTCAGCATATCAAATATATTTAAAAACACAAGGAGCCATTACGCACCATCATTAAAAACACAGGGGCTCATTGCGCACCATCATTAAAAATACAGGGGGCTATTACGCACCATCATTAAAACACAAGGGGTCATTGCGCACCTCATACATATTGGTCAATCGTGTAAAAAATACAAACAGTTGCGTTACTAGCACGTGCATAACAAATTCTGTTAAAATTGACAGATTGTTTGACGGAGGGGGCATGCATGCTTCAATTTTGAAAAGCACAGGGGGTTATAAGCTAATTATGAAATCACAGGGACCCGACTTACACTTATGGTAAACCACAGGGGGCCGAGACGCTATTTACCCAAGGTTTTATTCATCTTTTGGTGCTAAGATAATTAAAGGGGATGCAATTTTCTTGCAAACACTTTGTGATGTACATGTACTGGGAGAATTTCTCATCCGACAGTGAACCCATTTTACACATTCAACGGTGAATTGACCCTACATAGAGTGAGTCTCACTTTCTATGAATGTGTCGCAACATACGATATTACCAGAAGAAAGAAGTTTTGACAGAAAGCACTGGGCATTGCAACCATTTCAGAGCCAAGGGAACCTACTTTATGGACACTAATCACAGCTCACAACAAGTTGTCATTGCATTAGAAAAATTATAGTTTCATGCCATGAAAGGCCTATAGGCTTATGCACGAGGAAAGCAATAGCTATTATACATGGTTTCAAAAGGATTTGATGTATAGTTATCAGGTGCAACTGTTGACTAAAAAATGGGTTTGAAATTACTACAAATTCACGTGTTAAGTCTCTTCAATTGTAACCTTTGTGGCTTTTGTTATACAGAGCTGCTTTTAGCTGATTTACCATGAGTTGTCCACTGTGCCTCGGTTGACTTGAGTAACCAGAACTTCTTTGGTCAATTCGAACTGATCATTAACTCATTCATATACATAAATTTCATAGCATATGGAACTCACCTATTGTCTTTAGGACTGATAGTCAGCTCGGACTGACTACAAAATTTTCATTTAACACTATCAACTTTCAAGCATTTGACTTTCGAAATAATTCTTTAAGCTTGTAATGATCCCACTTTCGAAATAATTCTTCAAGATTGTAATGATCCCATCCATTTACTAGTTTGCAAATTGCTTGGAGCGAAAGAAACAGATTTTTACCTTATCAATACCTTATGAATAAAAGAAAAAAACAAGAAATAAAAATCTTCCCGAGCAAAAGCTGTCTAATAATGGCACGATATCAATAAAGCCAAAAACATATATTTTTTCTATATCATTGGCACTAAATGCAAATCCGTGGGGACAAACTTCATCATCATCATCGTCATCTCAATCCCCTCTCACCATATTTTCATATATACGTGGTCCCATGATCAACATACATATTTCCTACCACTTCACGCAAATTGAAGTGATCTTTCAAGGGTCCCAAAAACATGTTTGTTCAAAGGTTGAAAATGTGACATGTTATGTAATCTCACCACCACCACCATATACATATAGCTTTAAATTTTAAGAAGTTTCGTTTTTATCTCCAACTCCAAGTGTGCCAAATGAGTCCAACCCAACATTAACTGTCCACAACTGTAAGAGATATGCCTACGGCCACAATATCCTTTTCATTAAAACCAACTTGACATTTTGAGTCTTTAAAGATGATCACAAAGGTTTCATCTCATTCAAAGCTTGAACACGACATGTTGAAAAAGATTTTTGGTAGGTGATTATAGTCATTCATATTTATCATGGTTATTATAAATGCAACTCAATCAAAATTTATTTAAACTATCTTTTTCTTCGGTTATCTTCTTTTCCTTTTTTTATTTTCAATCGTGAGAAGGTACTGAATTCCAGAACAAGAACGTTGTCTAAAGGAAATATAGTCCTAATTAATCAGAAATAATTAAAAATTATTTGTCGGGACTGATTCTGAGAAAATCAACTTCTTAACTAATTATTACTCAAAATGTGAACAAATCTTTCGCTCACGCTCTAAATATACCACCACTAACCGGCCCCATTTTCTGTGGCTATCTTGACGAGGAACAAATCAAACTTGTTATATTAAGAGTAAGGTCCACAACTTAACCATTGTCAAGGGGCATGGTTCAATATCTTTAAGCCAGTTGGCATTTGAATCTGATCATACCTCGACATGAGAGTTACTTGCCTGCTTTCGTGGCCCCAATCCAATACACGGGTCCCGCGCGATGCCTAGGAATTAAAAGTTGTCTTGTGTACTAAAGCTTTGCCGGGAATAAAATGATATCAAAGGGCCTACAAAAAAACAGAATATTGTTACAAAACAATGGGATTGATCCTTGTTCCAAAGAGTCGGTAAAATGATTAGATAGTGACTATTGTAATTAATAGATTCAAGTTTGAATTTATGAGTTTTCATTATAAATATTATTTCAGCTTTGATAGACTCGTTGCAGTTATAAAATTTATAGTTTTAGAGTGATTTAATATAATCTTATTTACGATTAGTTTCTCGTAATAAGAAAAAAGGGAAGAAGAAGGCTAACATATTGTGGAGAGATGATAATACATGCTTCTCATTTTGGTTTCTTTGTTACTTTCGCTGGAATCTCTATTTTAATATACATGGGGAGGGGAACATGTGAAGTCGATTTTATTTATTTTGAACATATATGATAAGTTAAAATTAATAAATTGTATCACAATATTCAAGGTTCAAATTTTACTGTCATAGGGAAAAATGGTGATGGCTTACTCTAAAATACGTAAAATGTAGTCTAAAATACTAACTTGGCGGACAAGAAAAATCATAATGTAAGATTTGGACAATCCTAGCCTTTCTTGTAATGGAATTTTGTCTTCGTTGACAGAAAAGTATATTTGCCCACTAGGGTTTTGATTTAGTGATAATCTTATTAGTTGTTGTTATGCGAGAAATTACGAGCTTGAATTTCGATGATTATTTTGTACGGTCTTAGACCTCTCATAAATTTTTTTTTTTAAAAAGTACATTTGTAATGCCTAGAACTTGGATGAGACTCGTTTAGGCTGGTACTAGTTTTTTTATTAATGTTTTTTGTATAGTTTTAAAACTCAATGAATCAATTACTTGCTTAATTAGTAAAAAAAAATTAAAATTAAACAGTAAGTTGGAGGCTATTTCGGTTCATCTTAATTTTTGTAAAATTATTCCTCAAACAAGGCAACTGATAAGGCATCAAAGGGTTTGTATGAATAATGAAATGGTAAGTGATGTGGGTAGAAATTCAACCTTATGTACGTAGATCAAATTGACACTGAAATTCGAGTACAATTAAAACTGAGGTTCCTATTCAAAGAAAATCAACCTTGCCAAGGTTCCTCGCTTGACCTGAGTATGTCACAGTTAAAAGGGTAGGTCAGGTCTTCCACGAAAGGCCTGACCTCCGCACCTCCGTATCTCAACTGGAGAGGGCAGGTCAGGTCTTCCATGAAAGACTCGACACCTCCGCATCTCAACTAGAGAGGGCAGGTCAGGTCTTTCATGAAAGATTGACTTCCGCACCTTCCGACCACATCCTAAATCCGACCTCCCAATTATATCCCAAGTCCGACCTCTCGATGACGTCCCAAAATAAGGACAGGTATCGACAGCATAAATGGTCAGCACATCTCGTACAATACAGAGATATCAGATCCATTCTTATCCACAGCTATAAAAAGACACTCACGGTCTTCAAGGAAAAAAAAAAAACGAAGAGATTGGGCACATATGCCCTTACTCTCTTTCTCTCTCCCCTTATTCTCTTTTTGCTTATATGCAATTTAGGCCCCAAAACTAACTTGATCGTCGGAGAGGGCCCCGGGGACATCCCTAAGGTCCTTTGTTTTGCAAGTAAAACGCCACCGGAGCGGAAGCACGAGCCCATTTGAAGGGACTACGAGCCCATCCGATACGTCACCAAATTTTGATCTTATCAAGTTAATCAAGTAATGAATTTAAATTATAACGAGGTACAAAGTAGTATTTCATAATACTTTTGCATCATTTTGTTATCACCCTCAGATTTGACCGTGATGTTACCATGATGACTGTAATTATTTGTACAAGATCGTTGTTCTTATAGAAAATGTTAAAACGATTTAAAAGTCATCGCATAATGTTATTTGTAACGAGTTTTAAATCTTTTCTAATAATATTTAAGTGTTGTAATAGATTAAAAATACTATAGTGGTTACTCAAATTTTTTTTCGTAAAGAATAGTCTTTCAAGCATTGATTACGGACATATTTAGACTGGCTGTACTTAAATAATGTCCCTAAAATATTAAACAATAAATTACAATCAGAATAAGGACACAAAAAGCTAAGGAATGGACTGAGTGAACAGTGAAACTTATAGTCACTTTGAACGCCGAAAGGCAGTTTGATATCATTTTCTCCATAATTGGCCAGATGCGCACAATGAAAAGAAGAAATTACACAAAACTGTACATCACTAGATCTAAGAGTTGAATGGGTTATTCGGGTAATAATTTATTGTGATTAAATGTCTCAAGTTTAAATTTATACTTTTGAAATACATATATGGATTAGTCTAGAAAATGCTTTAAGTATTGTCACTGCATCACAAAATTTATAATTTTAGAATAAATTTAATGTAAGTTTGACTAAGATGAGTTCATTATTATAAAATAGAAAAAAAAAAAAAAATTCAGTCCCTACTCCACCACAATTTTTGCCGAAGAAAAAACTAACATGTTTGGTCGTTGAAGACTTAAGGTAGTTACTGCGTTTGAACTGCGTCTGGCACGGCCGCAGGAAACTTTTGAAGAAGTCAAGCTATACGTTTTGTGGAAATATATGATCTTGGGTAGCACGACGAATTTTTGTGCAAGAGTTTCGAAGGAAAATAGGCGAGGTAAAATATCTTCTAAAATAATTATATTGTGACGATTTATCCTCCCCGAGAGAAAAAAAGGATCAAAATTGACAATACAAAAATATTCGGTCCAGAGGAATAACAACAAACTATTCTCTAGTCATAATAGTTACAAAACTAATCAGCTATAAATTCTTAAGATAATTGCAAGGTTGTTTTATTGTGCCTCCAACATGATTGTCGCAATGGTCAGCCTCTTGGATGGAGACAGTAGGGGGTTATCTCATCTTGCGTCGTCCGGATGTAACTAGCTAAGCCTTCCTCTTAGCAAAAAAAAAAAAATCAACAGTCAAACTGATATGGAGGGGTAAATTGATACTCAATTATAACTTTAGGAAGTCCATTGATAAATCAAAAAAACACAAATACTTTCGAAGGCAGGTTTTTACATGAGTAGAGTATCATATTTTTTTCTCTTGCAAAAATTGTTAAAAACTGTGATTTTATGCAATAATTTCTCTACTATTGCATATGGGATTGCAAAAGTCTTTATTGGAACAAATTCTTATAAATAATGGTAAAACATAATTTTAAAATTTTTGCAAAAAAATAAATAAACAATTATTAACAAAAAGTGATAAAGTAATTTTAATTTTTGTGATTCAGTAAGACCATTGAAAAAAATTTTAGTTTACACAATGATTAAACGATAACAATAAGACACTTACTGTAACGATTTTTTTAAATTTTTAAATAAGATATTGTAAAAAGGTTAAAATATTGTAGTGATAATACGATCAAACTAAACCTAAAGCCAGCTTCATCCAAAGTAGAAGGCAATTTGATCATTTTCCGGTGTTGGGACAACACCACCCCCTCCTCCTTCCCCCGCCGCCCGCCCCCCCCCCCCCCCCCCCCCTCGCCTCCCAACCCACCCACAACCAACCCACATGGGTCTGGCGAACTAACAACATCATATCCGGCCTATAGTTATGTTTGAAGTAAAATTTTTAGAGTGTAGCGACGTGATTCAACGCATATACTGATATTGAGACACCATTATATTAACCTAATGTTGTGAGTGTGGGGTTGTGGAGGGGGAGGGGGTAGAATATTCCCCTCACCTAATGTGTCATAATGAAACGTCCACTCATGGTTGTTTGGTAAAAAACTTTCACAAGGCTTGGTTTGACTCCTTGAAATCTTGTGGCAAGTTTTTGAAGAAAATCCATAAATTGACAAACTGCACGCGAAAGTGAAAAAAGTCTTTTCAGAATAGTTGAAACCCAGTAGTGCATCTGTTAATTTCTCAAAAAAAAAAAAAAAACACTATTTGAGAACAGAAAGCTAAACTGAACATGCCCCGAATGATTGGATAAAATAGTCAGTGAATCGATATACATACTGGCTTATGTGTAAATAAAATTAATTTGTGTATAATAGATTCTTTTTTGACTAGACATTTTTTGTGATAAAAAATTTTAAATTCAAATTTATGCCTCCCATCACAAATATTATTTAGCTTTGATTGACCTAAAGCATGTGTTGGAACGGACTACTGTACCATAAAAATTATAAAATTGAGGTGAAACTAATATGATTAAGTCTAAAATGAGTTTCTCGTCATAAAAAATATGAAAAACTTAACAGAACATTCATTGGGAGGGGTTGCTTGATATAATGCTACTAACATTTATATGTAACATTTTTTTTTTTTTTTGCTAAAAGCAAGATGAAGGTATTTTCATTCGATATTTTCAAAAATATTTACAAAGAGTGAAGTAGCAAAAACCTACCCGTGTGTTGTATTGTTAATATTTCAGGCCCTACAAATAGTCTAGTTTAAGAGCGAATTTTTGCAATTTCTAATCACATACATCTTTGTTCTAACATCAAAATCAATGTTGTTAAAAATCTCTTATTCAGTATGTACTCCATTATTATGCAGACGGGAGTTCCTTTCTTTCCAAATGTGAAAAATAAAAATCCCAAGGAACAACTTCAGTGAGTTGACTTGAAGGGAGTTAACTGAAGCTTTTTGTAACATCCAATTAGGAACTTGACTCCACTCTCTCAGTTTCACGAGTCCTCTAGACATTTTTCAACCTTTCATCCAAATTCGCCTAGAGAAAGGGCCATCAAAGAAAAGGTATTTTTTATCTTCCAAATAACCTTTACAGAATTCACAAAGTGGGTTAACTTGAATTCCCTAATTGAGAAGCCTGCGCTTGGTAAAAAGCGTAGGAAGCCTATCAAACCAAAACAATCAAGTACAAAAGGAATGTTTGGGAGTCGCGGTCTTGAACTACATAATTTGATGCCAATCAACAATTGGGACATGAGGTTTAATCAGTTCCCACGCATGACTTGAACTGTAGATACGTGTCAGGTAAAATGAAAAATTTATATGTAACACTTTTGTTGTACCTATAGTACATTTGTTTTGTAAGTAAAAAAGAGAAGTGCAAAATCGATATCCTTCAATGCAAAATTAAGCTCTATAAGTCTAGTCTTTAAAGTTGAAGAGAAATCCACAATATACTAAAAAACATTTAAAAATCAATATGAAGAATGTTCTCAATAAAGAATAACAAATACAAATTTCAAAGAAAAAGGAAAGAAAGTGAAATATCATGATACACTTGGTGAATTGTATAGCAAATAGATATCACTATTCAAACTTTTCTTTTTGTCATTTCATTATCCAAACATTTCTTTTGGGGTCAAATTTCATTGTCTAAACTGGCCCCCTCAAATTATAAGTCATTTTTTACAAATTTCACCGCCCGCAGCACTGACCCTGAAGCAAATAGTTGCCCAAACTTATTATTATACCCTTATTAGTTTGTCTGAAATAGTTGCCCAAACTTAACTCCAAGACATTAGTATAGTGGCAGAATCCATGGGTGTGAAAGATATATTTGCTCACATATAAGATTCAAATCAATAAGCAAGTTAATTTTTTCTAAATCAATCTTAATAGATTATGCATTTGATTAATTTGAATTATGCTTTCTCTAAATAAGGTTATACATCCCTGAATTTGAAAACATGTGAGCCCCAAAAAAGTTTCCCATTATAAAAAATAAAAATAAAAAAAGGGCCCCATCTTTGACACTAACGAAGGAATGTATATCAACTCATAGCAATAATGTTATAAGAGAAATTAAAGACTATTTGATTGACTAATCCTTTATATTTGAATAGGTGGAGCGTCAAATGATTTGATAATCAGGTTTAGTTTTTACAGTTATTCTTGGAGTTACTTCATTTCTTATATTCTACAGTACCCTAAAAAATAGCTCTTAACAGTATTTTTCTTTAAAATAGAATTATTTCTTATTTCGATAATTTTTGTATTAAATTATTTAAATTATTTTATTATAATTATATTATTAATTTATAATTATTAAATTACACTCATAATATTATAAACGGTCAAAGTCCCTGCTGGAAAGTTTTGCGGTTGGTGAATGGTGGGGGACTGGGCCATCGTGTAGAAACGGATAAACCTAAATTCGGCGCTCATTCTATGGACGTGGCGTTAAGCCATAGGCCCATATATCTATCTGGTCAACACGTCAACGACCAAGAGCTGCCCGTTTTAGCCACATTTTTTATATATTGATTTGGTGGACCCCACACGGCCACACACCCGTAAATGTTCTTCACACCCCCAAGCAAACATCCCCTTTAGAGGTCCCACTAAAATGAGCTTTATTATTCTTTTTTACTTGCCTAATTTACCCCTAGTAGTTGAATTGAATGACCATTCTATCCAGAGATTCGCCTTTACGTGCTCTTTCTTCCATCTTGTGGGTCATCCCTTTATCACCGGTTGGGTCTGTTTGTCAACACCCGTGAACTAAAGTGCTGCTTTTTTTTTTTTAAATCCAAAAGGCTTAATATATATATTGATACTGAAAACTTAGTACATTAACCAACCTCTATCGAGTTAGCACCATGTTGTACAAGAGAAAATAGTTTTAGGGGAAGAGTGCTAAAACAAGTAAGAGGTAAGTGATTTATCCTAAGTGTACGTGTAGTCCAATCTATCATTTTGTTCGTTGATTTATTGATCCAACGAAAGGAGAAGTCAAACACTGATAATAAGATTGAGTGTGAGTTGTGAACTATAAAGGAGAGTCTCCAGTCACAAAAGTAAACCCCTAAAAGCCTCGATAACCGGAGCAACATCCGATTCGATAATTACAGGCACTGGATTCTGATAAGTAAACTAAAGTGCTCTTTAGGCTTCGTTTGTTTGCAATAAAATATTTTCTCTCCGAATTTTCTGATGTTTGATCATAAGGAAAATTTGATCAACCGAAAAATATTTTCCGGTTAAAGAAAAATTTTAGTTCAAAAGTGTGAAAAATATTTTCTTGTCCTTTGAAAGAATAAAATATTTTTCGGAATTCACTAATTTCAACCCCACCCCACCCCTCCAACCACCCCCTTACCCTACCCTAGCCCGTCCACTCTCTACTCTCACAGTTAACATATATATTATATGTATATGTTTTCTTTTTATAAAATCTCATGTCAAAAAATATTTTTCATTATACATCTAAATACCAGAAAATATTTTTCAGTATTTAATTTTTAAGAAAATATTTTCTTCTAAAAATATTTTCTTCCACCAAGTTATTTTACGGCAAACAAACGGAACCTTAATTGGCTTGAAACGTGTTTGAAATTTGGCCTTAATATTTAAACTATAATTTAACTTAATTAAACTCAGAATTTTTCTGGCATTCTGTTGTTGAATTGTACTGTCTGAAAGAGTCAAAGTGAGAGTGAATTTTACATATGTGAAATTGGGACAAAATATGGAAACTGAATGAGAATATTGTCCTTATAAAACTCATCCTGCATTCAACGCTCAATGTGGTGTCCTTTTTTTTTGTTTTTTTTTTGTTTCTGATTATTTGAGCGAAATTTGAGCTAATTCATCTTTAATTGATTGTTCTATTATTATTTTTTTTCAATTTGTTTCAAGTGACCCAAAAAGCTCTCTTATGTGTTCAGCCGTTTGGGCTAGGCACCTCTTTTCATCCCCAAATTTGTTTTTTCCCTCAACTCCTATTGCGCTTATTCACGTCTTTTTCTTCTTCAACTTGAACCCCCACCTATCTTTTCTGTTTTTATTTTTGCATGTTCACGCATGGTGTTTTTATATTTAGTTGTCGTTGTGCACTGGTTGTCTCTTACTTTTTTATTTTTGGTTATGGGTTATCTCTCCGATAATTCGATCACAACTTTGATCACCATTGTACATGATATTTTCAAAAATATGCCGATAGATCTTGTTTCCACTTTCTCTGCCGATTGGAAAGGAAGAACTTGAAAAACGTTGGAGCTCTCAGTTGTTTGGCCTCTCCGAAATATTTCTTTAGACTTCGTTCTTTATCTTGTGATTTTACTACTAAATTTAGCTATAAATTTAAGGGTAAATAGCGTATTACTCCCCTATATTTTGCTAAAAGTGCACAATACCCCCCTGTGTTTTAAAAATTAGATGATTACTGTATTTTAAAACGTAGCTGATTATCTTCCTGTGTTTTATAAAAGAAACTGATTATCCTCTTGTGTTTTATAAAAGTAGCTGATTGCCCCTTATATTTTCTAACAAAAGCGGGGGTTGTTAAAAAGCACAAGGGGGTAATCAACTACTTTTATAAAATACAGAGGGGTAATAAGCTACCTTTTAAAACACAAGGGGGTATTCAGCTACTTTTATAAAACATAGTAGGGTAATAAGCTAATTTTTAAAATACAGGGAGGTATTGTGTACTTTTAACAAAACACAGGGAGTAATACGTTATTTACCCTAAATTTAAAATAGTTAAAGCACAACTAAGCACACTTAGTAGTATCTTTGTACCAGATAAATAATACATAATGCAAATCAACACATTACATGGGTAACTAATGAGGCTAACTATATCACTAAAAGAGAAAATACCAATTGTCGCCTTCCATCACAATTATTGTCTAGTCTTGCAAATTCTTTTAAAGATGATACCTAAAATGTATTTCTCGGCATCAAAGAAAAGAGGAAATACCAAGTATTCTCTTGACAAATTACGAATACCATTTTAAGTACACATCATGGTTATGATGCTCTCACATCTGTAACAATTATATTTTTGCTGATGAAAAATTTCTTCTTCACAAGAAGAAAGAACAATACGTCACATGAAAACTATTTATCACAATCAAAGGCTAATTAAACTGAATGATCCGTGATGAAGAAGAAATGTACAAATTAATGATCAGGAAGTACAACTTGTGAAACTTTATTCAAACGGATGCTCGTACGTACATTGATGTATAATCTTGCAAATTCTTTTAAAGATGATAGATAGGCCAATATGGCTAATACTACACATTGGGAATTAATGTTTCTAGAGAAAGTATTATTTAGCCAAAACTCCACTTGGACATTGATATATTTTTTCTACGTGTACTTTAATGTGCTTGCAATATTATTAACAAAGTCAAAGGTCCTAAAATCTATCATAATGTATTTATAACGACAGTACAATAATTTTTTTTTGTCAAACGATAGTACAATAATAATTATATTAATTTTGGTAGTAATGGCGAAGCTACATTATAAGATGTGTATGTAAATGTGTACACTGAACAAATAGTAATTTGGCTCAGTGGTTAAGAAGATAGGCTTGAAATTAGTTTGAAAAATGTCAATTTAGGTTCGAACCTTGTTATGAAATTTTTAGTACTTACACTCATTTTGAAAAATAATATACAATGAATGTCGTGAGCATGGATCGAACACGCACAACTTTCAGAATTTCGTTCTTTCATTTTACCAACTGCCATCGCTGAAAGTTGTCAATCTTCTCTTAGTCCCATATGTTGTTGTTGCTTACCACAATAATTGAAAAGCCAACCCAGGTTCGAACCTTTATGGAATTTTTGGTGCTTACACTCATTTTTCAATTATTGAGGTAAGAAACAAGAACATATTGGACTTAGAGAAAATTGGTATTTTTCAAAATGAGAATATTATTCGAAACAGGTTGTTACACCCATGAGAATAGCATAATTGCATGGCTTGTTTGAACTTAATATAAATTGTACTTTAGTTTTATTTATGAAATCCATTGTTGATTCAACAAAAGAAAATTACAATGATAACATTAACAATTAACATAAATAATAAATATGAAGAGACGTCAAATACAAATGTAAGAGGTACTCCTTCTATTATCATAATACTATAAATTATAATTACTTATGTTTTTCTCTTTTTATATGTTTATATTTTTTTTAATTGCTAAAATGTGCTTAATATGTATTAATTTATATATAGATTAAGGTATCCGAACCCTTGATTATTCACTATATCACTGTAGTGCATGTAACGCCCCGAACCAACACTCCCACGAACCCTTAATTATTCACTCCCGAACCAACACTCCCACGACTGCAGGATACTCCCTGGACTTAGGGCCCAAGCGAGCACCGAGGTCATGGCGAGTGAACCCGGAAACGCACTATGCAGTATTGTCCGCTGTGGAGCCCATACCCCTCACGGATTTGTCTTCACCTAGCCACTACCAGGAAAAGTGCGCTGTACGATATGAGGATACTTCTCTTTATATCTAGTAGCCCAAAGACCTCCGCGTCCAATGTGGGATATTACAATGCATGCCCTGACTCCCAATCTCTAGATCTATCCTATTAAACCTTTAGTTACTGGCCAAACACCAAATACCTATACTGACTCTCGGTGCCTGATTCCGTCCCTGTTTGGTAGGTTGAATTTCATCTAAAAGCAGCATTCATATCTGTATGTGTGTGTGTGTGTTTTTTTTTCTTTTTCGCGCGTCGTGTTGATATATAAACAGGGAGTACATCACTGTTTAGACAAATGAGAACAACATGCAGACTTTTTGTATTTTTTTTTTTTGGGGGGGATATAAGGGAGGCACTGCTGTTTGAAACTGTATTTTTGAATTTTTTTTGGATATAAGGGAGGTAATACCGTTTGAAACTGTAATATTATGTTAGAGAAATTTTTTTCTCGTTTGTCCTTCTCCAACAACGTTGTAGAGGCTGTTGATTAATACGTTTAAATCCCAATGGTTGATGCAATATGAAATTTGTTAACTAAACAGCGCAGTGATTAGTTTCGCAATAAATGTATAATATTTGACAAAAGTTATCTTTTTGAAAACTTCTACAATTTTTTACTAATGTTGTGAGAATCGTTTAGATCCAATTAAGTATTTTTAATTTAATATTAAAAAGTTGGGAACTTGCCCGTTGTAGTGTTCTAAGCACTACACATTTATTTGGTGTAGATTCTTACCTGCAACTCATCATCACATCCATGTATGATTTCAGATTTCACTTTCATGAGCCATTTTTACAACTAGTCAAACACGCGTAACTTTTAAACCTTAAATGCCTTTATTTATTTATTTGTCGGCTTAATGCCTTTTATAAAAAATGTTATCTTAAAAGAAAATTTTGCAAAATGCATTTGCAAATTTAACTTTTTATGTTTAAAAATACCATTTTAAAAAAATTAAAAATTTAAGATTTACAAATCTTAGATTTGTTCAAGACTTACTCAAATAATTGCTTAAGATGTGAAATTTACAAATTCACGTTTTTTAAGTTAGTTCTAATCTTTTGAAGATAAAATTACCCTTTAAATTTTTCTTTACACTTAAGTTTAACTTTGGTTTAAATATAAAAATAAAAAAATAAAATATATTTCAAATTATCTCCCTCACCATTCTTCTTTCAATAAAACATGAAGAAAATAATTGATCAATGAGAAATGGCATCAACAATCCATGCTAGTGCTTGTTAAATAGTTTAATAGTTCTTGTTTATCATTTCTAAATTTTACTAATTCCAATAGAATAAAGAAGGAGTATTTGAGTAAAATATAATTTTTAATTCTAATTACACATATGTTGCAAATTACTGTCCCAAACAAGAGAATTTATTTATAAATAAAAATACTCATACAATTCATTTACAAATCAAATGAATTCCACAGTACAAGTGCTTCCAAATACTATGTTACGAACACTTTACTGTCTTATGTGGTATACGTTGTTTTTCTATTTTTTTTTAATGGGAAACATCCTCAAAAAATCTTTTGAATTCACACTAGAGTTTGAAGCGAAAGACACATAATCTCATTGACAAAACGTGTGGTTCGGGTTTAGTTTGACATAAGATTTATCATGATTGACCTTTAATAGAATAATTTTTTTGCTAATTCGAATTAGAAAAATGAACAATTCTTCTACTTACGCTTAAAATGCTCAACCATTAGACTAATTGCTTGAGGTTGTGATGTGGTATACTTGATTGGGTGGTTTTGGATATATTAGTTAGTATCCCCAACATTACTCGTAACTTTATTGTTATGACTTGGTGGTATACAAATATGCATGATCCACAACTAACAATCTTGCAATAACATATCCAAGAATTGCACACTATCAAAAGAATTAGTCTTTAGTACCCTTCAGTAATTGGACAAAAAGAAGTACACTTTAGTGATAGTTCTTTAATGTGAAAAAAAAAAAAAATCTATTTTTGTAATAACATATTTTCCGCGCTTTTTTAACTAGCACCCAAGGGAGGAAGAATTTGGGTCCTAATATTTTTTAACTTACATTAAGTATTTTAAGATTAATTTTAGTTTAAAACTAATTAGTCCTTCTTAAAAAAATTTATATGTATGTAAATATTAAATTATGAATTATAACTTTTATTGAACAAAAACTGCGAGATCAGTCCTTGCTAGAATGGTTAAAAAATATAACCCATGACCTAGTTAAAAGTAACGCTTATAAATAATACAATCGAATATCCATCTAAGTGAGTGAAACCCACACGTTTGTGACATCCAACCCCAAACTCAATCTCGAATGTTTTTTAAACATTTTTCTTTTGTGAAATGTTTTTGAGTCAGTCACACGTTAGTTCATATATTTTCTATCGTGCACATGTAGCCACGCTACTCAACTTGTTTCTAAACATGATAACCGTGTGGTAGTCTAAATCGCCTCTGCGATTAGATTAAGAACTCTCCTACTGAATTGATTTTGTAATCTATCTCAATCTTTAGCTTCTCGTCTAATGTTTGTATCAGATCCCATTGGAATAGGCTAGCCATTTTGTAATGTTTGTGTGATTATATATATATATATATATAACCTTTGGGAAAAAAAAAAAAAAAAGTCACACGTTAGCAAATCTATTAAATGGGAAATAATAATGAATTGCACACATCACAAATTTTCATCCATGGCTTGTAATTGGCTTAGACTTTCTAATTCTAGGGATGTCTTCATGCATGTATGGAATTTGCAGCCCACGTGTAGGATACCAAAGCAGCATCAGCATCAGCCTCAAAGCCATCTTGGGATCTTAATGTAGATCCTCTGTTCCCTAAGCAGTTGAATGAATACACAACAGCATCACCCCCCAGTCGGCGCACCTCAGTTCATGCTAGTGTACGTGGACTAACATGCGCCCAACAACCGTTGAGTGCTTTCTCGTGGAGCTGCTCGTTGCCCCATGAATAATGCCAAAACTTTTTCACCTAATCTTTAGGTCTTTTTATTCGTTGTGTGTATAAAATAGTAGATTATTATTGCAACTTGTGGGGTCTATATATTTTAGTTATAGAAAAATTTTCACCTATAATCTCTACATCTTTATTACTTGACTTGCGTATCTAGAATAGTAAATGATATGACTTTTTGGCCCAGATAATATTTTGAGAAATCTTTTAAATTCAAATTAAGATTTAGGGTTCTATTTGAGCTAATTTTTTGATATTTAAAAATATTTTTTATGAGTATAAAAATTGAGGCTAATACGTTTGACTCATTTCTAAAAGTACTTTTAGTTAAAAACTTAAATTGAAAAAAATTGAAAAATAAGAAGTTATAAATTGGAGCTTTTTAAATAGTTTTTGCGAAACTGTTTTATATAATGCGAAAAACTGTTTTATTTTTATTTCTCAAATATATCCCTTCACATTTTATAAAGTTCAGCATTGCCCTTAAATTTTCTAAAAGTTTAACATTTCTCAACATAGGTCAAAGTCAACGATTTTTATTAAATAACACTTCTAACCAAAACTATACTGCTAAAAGTTTTATAGCTCAAAAGTTAAAATTTTACATCAAGACCAAACAGAGCTTAAACCTTGTGATACACGATCCTATCTATAAGCAAGGACGGATACATTTGCATGTGAGTGGGAGCAGCCCCCAATAATCCCGTGTATCTTTAAGTTATTCTAAGGATGAAAAATCAGTTTAATTTTCACTAAATAATATTATTTGTATATGAGTCTTAAATTATACTACCGGGGAGAATAAACTCGAACGAGAAGGCTCAAACGAGTACGACATGATTGGGTTAGCTAGTATTTTTAGCTTACACTACACAAACATTTGAATCTACCCTTACCTGTAACAGAAATATTTCAAATTAGTTAGACTCAAGGTCTATCTAAACTAGTCCTACAAAAAAAAAAAAATCTTTTAACTGATTTGAATCCAAAACAAATAAATGTGTCGCTTAAGTGTCAAGCACTATGAGATTGTAAATGGTATAATATTTTTTTTAGTCGTTTGTCTGCCTTTAATTTAGTTAGAAATTTCGTTGTTATTTCTGCATGAGAACTCTCTTAATTGCGACTTACAAACTTTTATAAAAAAAAATGTTTAATTTAGTTCGTTGATTAAACTTATTGACACCATGAAATTAATTGACACTATTATTGAGAAAAATGGGTAAAATATATATTAGAAGAGAGACACATAATATAACTCGGTGGGAAAAAGGTTTTAACGCCGCTCTCGACGGGCGTATACAAAGGCCCACACGCTTCGCTTTGCTTCACTTTCACCGAATTGAGCCCAACATCAACGCCGTTAACTTCGCAGTTAAAAGACTAGAGACCCATAAATTTCGGTCTGCTCTGACCCGCTCAAATCGGGTCCCACATGGCAACGGCTAGTGGTGCTGACGTGGAGGGAATATGACACGTCATCAGGCAATCGAGATACTATAGCATCTAAGAAGAACGTGTGTCAACAGTTTTAACTACGCTCCTGGTAGTGTGATGTTGGCCCACGCGTTGCTCGTTGAAAAGAGCCTCTCCTACTTCGGTTGTTCTTTTCTTTTTGTTCCATTTAATGCCCTTTACTTTTTCATGACCACAAACATTTATTTCTATTTGGCAGCCTAAAGTGGATGGGATAAAAATTCGTTATAATCAATAATTTTAAATTTGTACTTATATATATATATATATTTTTATCATAAATATAGTTTGGCCTTTGATTAACTTAAGTAAGAATGAAAAGCGCAGTTATATTATGAGATTTATAAAATTAGAGAAAATAAAATAGTTGTATGGAGACTTGTAATGATTAATGGTTACGAATTTGCATCATCCGCCTTCAGACATTTAGAAAAGAGGTGGGCTTGATTTTTTTCAATTGTTACACCGTTGTCTATGCTGTATTTCGAGTGTTTGAACTTCATTCCAAGTTGTCTTATCACAAATTTTTTTGGCTTGAAATAATATTGAAGCACATCCCCTACACCAAAGTGTTTATAATTTGGAGTATACTCAATATGGTATTGCTTAAAGTGTTTATAATTTGGAGTATACTTAATATGGTCATGTTTAAAGTTGAATATCTCGTTATAAAAAAGAACAAAAATGCATTTAATGGTAGGACAAATCTGCAATAGTGCGACAGTTGGAGGGTACTTTTGGTATAAAAAGCACTAACCTACAAAGGGGCGGCGCCTGGGGCGGTTGCCTGATTAGGCATGCAACAAGCTGTTCGTAGTGCCCACTTTTCTCCTTTTAAATTTTCATTTCTTGATTTATTTATTATATATATATATATTCATTTTTATATCCATAAATATAAAATGAATAAAATGTTTTTTTTTTTATAAAAAAAGTAGAACATCTTTCTGGTCCAAAAGTCATAATCTATCATTGTTTTTTGCCCTAAATGATTTCACCTTTTTCAAAAATTGGCCTACTGTGTTTTGTGGCTTTAATCAACATTGGTTTTGATGAACATTTTTTTGTGGGTACCTTTGCGTTGGTGTTAAATTTAGTACTTTATCCCTCTTTCAAGTCATTAAGATTTGAATTTGATGCTTTGTGCATTTTCAATGTCCAAAGCTTCATAGAGGGATAAAGTGACAAAAATGATAGCAAAAATTGGTATGAAAAGAATTAAATTCACATCACCTTTTCTTATGGCTTAGAGATGACTATATTCTTTTCATAAGCTTTACAAATGGTGCTTTAATGGTAAGATTAATTCAATTGTTATCAGTATAATTTTAGTATACAAAATTCTTGTTATGCATAGAATTTAAAAAAGTGTTCAACCCATTTTAAGGTTTATTATATGTAATTTACCTTATATTTTTTATAAGAAACAATTTTCATAATAAAATCACACGATAATAATTTTACAATTACACTAATAAGATTTAATCGTGGATTAGTTCGTTTACATAGTGATTCCCCATTGTGGATTATCTTTCCACATACTTTAGCCGAAGAGTCTTGTCTAATGCTAGTAATGACAATTGGACTGTAGGTTGTTGAGTCAAGCAAGCAAAGCGTCACTAGCAGCACTTTAATGTTAAGAAAGCATGCTTTGCTGGGCTTAATTAGAGCCACTCGAGCACCTATTAATGAGATTATGACTATGCTCTACATCAAATTCAACGTATACAATTAGGGTAAATTTCACACTTATTTTTTATTGTTTGTATTTTTTTAAAATTGGTTCTTAATGTTTTTAAAAAATTACATTAGTCCTTAATATTTATAAAATAATTTAAAATAATTATTTTTATTTAAAACTAATTAATTTAGTCCCTATTATTTTTCATAAAATTTAATTTAGTCTTCAAATAGATGTCACATGCATTAACTGAATTGAATTTTTTTAAAAAATAATAGGAACTAAATTATTTTTTTTTAAATAATAAAGACTAAATTAGTTAAGTTTAAACAATAGAGACTATTTTGAATAACTTTTATAAATATTAAAGATCACTATGAATCTTTTAAAATATTAAGGATTATATTAAAAAAATATATAAACAACAGGGACTAAGTGTGAAATTTACCATATAAAATTATGCTAGTAAATTTTTCCAAAATATAATAGAGGGTGAAACTATAATTCAAATTCAAAATTTTTTATCACAGTATATATTTATTTAACGATTCCACCCAACGACCTTGAATAGTTTCTCCAAAAGCTTTAATTATGTGAGGTTGTAATTTGGGTGAATCTACTATTAGGTGGTGGATACTATAGGTTATAAGACATTCTCCTAAACTGCACTAATTTTGGTGCATTGTTTTTGACAATTTGGCAGTGAACATGTGATGCATATTAATTGTTTAATCACTTTTTTTTTTCTATTGAAAAAAATGGCTAAGTAGGTTCTATTTTTATTTGTTTATTAGTAACATTTAGTAGAAAATCCATAAACTCTCTATTGACATGCAACAAAAAAAAATGTAACCTTTTTCATAATTTCCAAATATTAGTGATGAAAATCTCGTAACTCTCATATTCCAAAAAGAAAATTCTTAAACGAACGAAGAAACAAAGGCAAAAAAGAAGATGGGAAAATGAGAGTGCCATAAAATAAAATAAAAATTTAGAACGAAATTTTTAACCAATTCTAGTGCTCTTATTTACCGCAATGTTAGAACTAATATAGAATAGTATCACTGAATAAATTTAGTTAAACAAATTTAATTATGATTAATCTTGTGCTTAGCTCTTAGCTACATCTTGAATCACGAATTGATAATAAAATCTTACAAAAATGCAAAAATACATCAATACTTGAAGTCAAAATATAAGACATCAAAAACCTAACTATATTTTTGGATAAATTATGTAATTCATTACAAACGTTAAGACTACAAATAAATAACATAACCATCCTACACCAGTAGTAGCAAAATCACTAATCTAGGTGGTATGTTGCTATACCATTCGATAACTTATCTTTTTTTTTTGGTCAAGGAGGTAATGACATATATTACAGCAAAATTATTTGATGACAGCAACATCTACATTATCAGGAACAAGTAAAGAGAGAGTAATAGGGTTATTACAAGTCCAGTTTAAGGGAAGTGTGCCTATTTTAATTGCTCGTATAACTTAATCTATCATACGATTGGCTTGTCAATAATTTAACTTGAGTTGCCTAGTGAGAAGCGAATATGTGTGCTGACCACATAGCTAATTTTGGCCTTCATCGCGTTTTTGGAGAATGTTGCATGCTTGATCCTCCATAGTCCTTGAATATTTTAATAGAGCGAGATAAAAGATACGAAACATCCCTTAAACTTGTTAGTTTGTAATTAGTTTTGCCTTCATCAAAGAAAAAAAAGAAAAGAAAAGGCATACTACAAATTAGTATGTTTTTAAAAAAATACAAGTGTGTGTGTGTTTTTTTTTAAACTTAAGTTGCCTAGTGTGAAGCGAATATGTGTGCTGACCACTTAGTTAATTTTGGCCTTCATCGCATTTTTGGAGAATGTTGCATGCTTGATCCTCCACAGTCCTTGAGCATTTTAATAGAACGAGATAAAAAATACGAAACATCCCCTAAACTTGTTAGTTTGTAATTAGTTTTGCCTTCATCAAAGAAAAAAAAGAAAAGAAAAGGCATACTACAAATTAGTATGTTTTTTAAAAAATACAAGTGTGTGTGTGTGTGTGTTTTTTCTCTTTTCCCAACTGAAAATGTATCTTATGTTAGGAACACAGCTCACACCTCTCACTCTCTCCACCCAATAAAAATGCCTTCCCCTTTGTCTTCCTCCTCATAATCTCTCTCTCTCTCTCTCTCTCTCTCTCTCTCTGTTGCTGTAGAGATTTGAGACTCTTCTCTCTCATCTTTCATTTTGCTTATACAATACGACTCTCTTCTCTCTTCCTATACACACACACACACACACACACAAACATTCAAGACTGATCAAATAAAGCTCTGTTCGTTTTCTTAGCCAAAAAAAGAAGAAGAAGAAAAAAAAATGGAGAATCTTCATCTGGGTATTTTTGTATCAATTTTATGCTCTGTTGTTGTTGTATTGGTTTCAGGGTCATCAAAAAACCTACCAATCTTGTCATTTGATGAAGGCTACTCACATCTCTTTGGTGATGATAATCTCATGGTTCTTAAAGATGGCAAATCAGTTCACTTATCTCTAGATGAAAGAACAGGTCATACATCTCTTCACTCCTATAAGGGAATCCCATATTGGGACTCCGGGAATAATCGGACTCACTTTGATATTTATTTTAATATCATGTCAGTTATACACAGTCTTATCTTGTATTTTTACAAGAGGCTGTTATTACGACTCAATCCTATGACGTTCCCATGGCGACGGCTTTATTGTTGCGCCAGAGCTTCTCGATATCTGTTCCTTATATCTATATGTATGTATATATATATATTTATATTCACAAAGATTTTTTTTTGAAATTTTTTGTTGCAGGCTCTGGATTTGTGTCACAGGACCTTTACCTTCATGGGTTTTTCAGTGCTTCTATAAAGCTACCAGCAGATTACACAGCTGGTGTTGTTGTTGCATTTTATGTAAGTTTATGATTGATTCTAAACTCTAATTAAATTGAAAAAAGATGAAATCTTTGATGATTTTTTTTACCTTATTTGTGCACATAGATATATATGTATATGATCACACCTCTTAAATATAATCAGGCACTAAAAATTTTTTACTGCAAGAAACATATTAAATAATTATGTTTTAAATAATTACTGACAAATTTTTCTTTTTTTTGTTTTTCTTCTTAATTATTGTAAAAGTTTTAATAGTATTTGGTAAACTGACATGACTTCAATGGGGTGCCTCTGTTTTTTTTCTCTTTTACCATTTAATGAAATTAAAATGACTATATTAATATCTGTAAATGAAAAAATCACTTTAATGTCCACACCAAGATAGATTTCTTGAGATTACTTTGTTTTGTATGAATTTAAGTGTTTATAAGGCGCATTTCACATTTTTGTGGGCCCTCGACCTTGTGCATAGCTGGAGCTTCATGCAGCGGGATGCGCTTATTAGATCAGAGAAGTTCAAAGCCAAAGGGAAACACTTCCCTTTGGCGTTCACAGCCGGACTGTTATTTAGCCGGAGTGAAGAAATTTTCCAAAGCCAAATTATGGGATTTTTGCAAAAGTTGTAATATTTTCATGTATGTATTGATGACAGATGTCAAATGGTGACATGTTTGAAAAGAACCATGATGAAGTGGACTTTGAGTTCTTGGGAAACATAAGGGGTAAAGATTGGAGGATTCAGACAAATGTTTATGGAAATGGAAGCACAAGCATTGGCAGAGAAGAGAGATATGGCCTCTGGTTTGATCCTTCTGAAGATTTCCATCAGTACAGTATCCTCTGGACTGAAACTCAGATCATGTAAGATATAGCATGAACCTCCTAAAATTGTCTTGGTACTCTTTAATTATTTTGCTGTTTTTGGATAAATATTCTGATGTTGGCTGTTTTCTTATCTTTTGCAATGATGATCTTTTGCTGTTTTTTGGTGATTTTGGTGTGATGTCTTTGTTGTGGGTGCAAATAAGCTTACCCTTTCAAGAAATATATAACATTGTGTATGTAGCCAGTATAGTTATGTTTCTGGTAATAAATTAATTTCTGCGATATAAAAATCAATGTATACGCTAAAGAGCAATTCGCTGTCTGCATATCTAATTACGTTTTCTTTGGGTTTTATGATGCCTGATTACTTGATATGTATAACCTTCTTGTGGTATGCCTTGAATAGAAATTTCTTCGTTGCACTAGATATTTGAGTGCTTGAATTAGGATGGAATGTTTGGTGAGCTATTGCTTTCGGTTTCCATAAAGGGTTTAGCTTTGCACATGCAGAGTGTACTTTCATAAGCTTTAATATTGCATATGAATAATTTTCTTGTAAAGACTATTTTATTTTGTAATCACTGTTTTTTGTCCTTTTTCAATACCATAGTGTAATTGAGTTTGCGAAGTTGGCGAGGGAGAAGTTTCGAGATTTTGAGTCCATCTGAATTTATCTTGTTAAATGAGTTCTTTTGCAAAAGTTTCATTTGTGTAAGAGTCAAAGAGTTGCAGTGACAACTTTATATTTAGTGCTACTACCTAAGGTAAATGTACGATGAGTTACTTCGTTCTTGATCGTTGTGTGGCGAGGTAGGTGGGAGATTTTTGCACAGTTTTCGAGCGCCTCATTAGTCTGCTGTTTTTACCTTGAACATGATACAAGAAAATTTGGTAGAGCTAGTCCAAAATTTGCTCACTAGTAAACATTTGGGTGTTATGTAACGAAGACGACGATTCTTTATTGTTTGTCTTTTAATGTTTGTGCTTTCTTTTGCAGCTTTTATGTCGATAATGTTCCCATCAGAGAGATCAAAAGAGTAGAAGCCATGGGTGGGGACTTTCCTTCTAAGCCAATGTCTTTGTATGCAACCATATGGGATGGGTCTGATTGGGCCACAAATGGAGGCAGGTATAGAGTCAGTTATAAATATGCCCCTTACATTGCTGAATTCTCCGACTTCGTCCTCCACGGCTGCGCTGTCGATCCTATCGAGCAATTTTCCAACTGTGACAATGCCCCGGAATTGGACTCAATCCCTTCTGGTATCACACCTGTTCAAAGAACCAAAATGGAGAACTTCAGGAAGAAGCACATGCAATATTCATACTGCTATGACCGCAACCGATACAAGGTTCCTCCACCTGAGTGTGTCCTTGATCCCAAGGAAGCCGAACGTCTCCGAGGCTTTGACCCTGTGACATTCTCTGGCGCTCGTCGCCACCATGGCAAAAGACACCACCGGAGCCGATCAAGCCGTTCCGAGGCAGCCTCCTCTATCTGAGACTCTGCCAAAACTCTTCTATAAAGTCAGTTACATTGAGTATTTACCATCACCTTCTTAATTTCCAGTTTGATATAGATTTTTTTTTGGTCTTGTGAATAGGGAACAAAAGAGAGCATAGATTTTTATTGAGGGTGATAGAGATTCTTCTTGTATGAGTCATCAAATTGAACATGAATGGGGTATGTAATGTATATATTTCATTACCTTTAGGTCCTCATTCATGTTGTTATTTATGTTTGTCTTGGATTTGATAAATTCATTTTGGTGATTATTATTTTGTGTATTTTGAAGGTTGTGATGATATGCACCCTCATGTTTCCAATAAATTTATTAGCATATGGTCTGATTATCATTACTATTATTATATACAGGTGGTGATGGGGTTATAAAGATTCCAATTTTCAAATGGGGGTTAATGTTATAAAGCATGTTTGTATTATAGGCATGTTTGTCCAAAATCTGATGAGACATGTTAGGACTGTGAAGTCATTAAGGTCAGAGTTTGTCATGTTGTTTGGACCATTTTGTCAAATGGACTTGCTGGAATCCAAAGTCTCTGATTGTGACTGCTGAAGGGGCTAATTACAATAACGGTTGTATGACCGTTGCGATACTATTACGTATCATTAATATTAAGTAATGTTATTATGTGTTATTAATTTTTAAATTAAAATATTATACTAATTAATGCATTTTATTATGTATTTTAGTTATTTATTTCATTCAATAAAAACACTTTTTCTTTTATTTTGTACTTTAAAAATTAATTAAATAGTTGGGATATAAGTTTGAATGTCATAATGAAACATTAAATAAGAGAGGATTTTAATCCTTGATTTTCCATCTTGTGGTGGTGCTATTGTTATCTTGTTTTAGATATGTTATCATGTATAATAGCAAACCTTGTCTATTCTTCAAACCTTTGTGATAGTGAGACGATGGAGGATAAACTACATCGTCGAGAAGGAAGTAGTGAGACTGATAGAGGGATAAACTATATTGTTGAGAGGGAAATAGTCGATTCAAGTGGTACGTGAGTTGAGTTCAGAAGGTCGTGAGATAATTCTATTCCCATCTATTGTTGATGTTAAAGGGAGAATTCAGATCACTAGCTAAGTTTTTTTTAATGACCGCTTAATAATAAAGGAGATATTAAATATGTATTGTATCCATTAGTATTTATAAGTTTTCTTAAAATATAAAATGAACGTAAAGGTAAGAATCTGATTCGCATGGCGAAGGACGATCACGTCCACGAGTAAAGACACCGTCCGTGGCATGATTTGCGGTTTGGAGTCCGTTTATAGCATACCCATACAACCGAGACGTCTTGGTTGCTTTTAAGCCACATCTAAGAGAATCTATATTTGTTGACTTTTGTTCTTTTATGTGATACTTATATGCAATGCGTATAGAAATAAAAAAATTATACCCAAGAATTCGGTGAAATAATTAGTAATAACTTGATATTAATTAAAAATTTTGAGTTTGAATTACAGTTTCGACTTCTATTGTATTAAAAAAAATGTCAGCTATATGAACAAATTGAAATTATTAGTCTTGTCATGTTTCTTGACGTCTTAAAAGGTTATTCATGCACATAACACACGACCATTGACTGATGCGATGTATATGAATTGGTTAAGTGTTTTCCATTTATGGTTCTTCTTTTTTTATTATTATATATCGACTTAGTCAAAAATTCGAATAAAGGTGTTTTTTGTTATTTTTGCATTTTCTGATTTAGTCAAAAACTCGATGTCACTTATCAAGATTGGTATTTTTAAGTAGTTTATTAGTTAGGATTTAGCAAAAACTCAATTTATTTTATAATTGTAGAATCTTTATTACTTGGTCAAAAAAAAAAAAAACCGCGAGATGAAAGACTTTGAAATGTGAATTAAATGTTGATAAGAATAGACACGTAAAGCCATGATAGATGCATGGAGAGATTTCTGGTGAGTCCAAAAGAGATAGCAAAAAGTATCAACGAGGTACCACCTCTACGTAAATTCCAACCACATAAATCCAAAAGAATATATTACTTTAATATGTATCCAGAAAAATAATCTATGAAATTCAAAATAATTAGATCTTAGTCAAACAAACTAAATATAGAAAAAGAAATACTAAAAAGTATTGTAAAAACCATAATCAAAAGCATCCACAAAAGTATTGTATAAACCATAATCAAGTTCTTGTAGTCACTGTACCAAAGAGTTAGATGAAGTGATCAAATAAAGACTTGTTATATTCAAAGGTTTCAAGTTAAAACCTATGCTTCAATCGCAAATATTACTTGGGTATTGACTGACTAGGAGCATAGATTGGTGCACGATGTTGTATTAGAAGATTTACAAGTTTCAAATAAATTCAATATTTCAATGTGGTCTGACTTAAAATAAATTTCTCGTTATCAAGAACATTTCTTATACTCACTATTTGAAGAAAATAATATTGAAATGATACACCTAGTTGAAATTTTATCAATCAAAAACGAAAACTTGAACTAGCTAGCAAGAAAAAGCAAATTTATTCGGTCAAGTGCCTTTCTAGGAGTTAGAATTACAAAAAAATTATTGGGTCGGTCTAAATGATCAATTAATCTCAACTTATTTGGTACACTTTGAGAAACGGGGCAAATATACTTTTGGGATAGTGGGAGCTATATATATAACTCCCGCTAATTCTAATTTTTTCCTTTTAAATATAGTAATGTGAAAAACCAATCAGCCCATTTAAAAAAAAATTATATATGAGTATTAAATTGGGTATCATATCGGCCAATAAAACAAAATCCTAAATCCATGGTTAAGAAGAATCTAATTTCTGTCTTTTTGTCACCAACCAAAGTGAACATGAAAACCAAAAGACAAAGAAACCACATGACTGTGTTAACATTTAGAATGTTATAAGGATTTAGCTATCCATTAGAGGATTTAAACTTGATAAAGGAAAAACTCGGGTTAAGTCGAAAAGACCAAGATGCCTTTGGTACCCGGCTTCCTCGATATAAAGTTAACTCGCTATCGAATAACACCGGGTAAGACCTGACAAGAGTGATCTCGACCTAAGGACATCCCAAGAGGTCAGATAAATAATCTCGACTCGAGGACGTCTTATGAGGTCTGGACTAATAACAGAATACTGACACGATTCCGAAAAATTCAAGAATAAAATATTTTAAACAAGTGTAAATAACTATCACACTTGCCCATGAAGGTAATGAATTTCATTAAGTGAATTACACAATCATATTTTCTTCAAGGTAACCCTCAGTTACTTAAGCATCAAAGTGCTTATATTGAGGGCCATCATTGCCATTTGTTGCTTGTGTGTGCAGGTTTAGAAAGCTCGTTCAAGCTACTTTCTAAATCCGAAATCCAACCTTAACAAAACTATAGATGTGGACGAATAAGCATGCAAGCCATTAATGAATTAGGGGTTGTAATCAATGAGTTGGGGTACCGTAAAAAAATAACTGTCAACCACCTCTTTAATTTTCTCGGTGAAATTGACACCAATACAAAGATTTTGAGCGGAGATGAGATCACTGACCATATGACGGGGCATCATCAAGATGAAACTAGAGTTGAAATTGATAATAATACACAATATTTGAAACCGGTGTCACTCAAAGAGCACTCAAAGCATCAATAACACTCTAAAATCTTTTGTTGTAATATGAGAAAGCAACTCTATAACTTTTAGGCACGTTGTGCATAACTGAAGATGAGATTCAACTAGATTTAAATGACACAAGTACAAATGTTTTGAGCGTAGATGAGATCATTGACCATATGGCAAGATGTCCTCAAGATGAAACTAAAATTAAAATTGATGATGATACACAACCTTTGAAACTGGTGTCCCACAAAGACCACCCAAAGCATCAATAACACTCGAAAACTTTTTGTTGCAATACGAGAAAGCAATCCTAGAACTTTTAGGCACTTGCGCACAATTGAAGATGAAATTCAACTACATTTAAAGTTTAACAAAAAACAAGCTACTATTTTTTTCAAAAAGTCTCATAGTCTTTATTATGTATGTTTTAGCTAATTATTAATTTTTAAAATATTTGGGTTTATAAAATACAAAGAAAATAATTTAAATGTATTATCTTATAATTTTATCGATATTATTAATTTTTTACACTAGTCCCAAGTTAGGGCCATATAATTTTATTATTTAAAAAAATATTAATTTATTGAGTATTAATTTAAAGAGATTTAGCTGTATCCAAACCAAAAAAAAATATTTGCTATATATCACACATCTCTATATGATAAAAAAATATTATTATATAAAAAAATTGACATTGGATTTCGATCATACAAAATATGAGTAAAACATTAAGCAACTAACATATAGCGTTGCTCAAATATTCTGGTAAGTTATAGTTTCTCAATTGCAATCCTTTTTTTTTTTTAATCTTTGGAACATCTTTTCCTTGGACATCTTTCTTTAGTTATTATTATTGATTAATTCTATTATTCAAATTCTCATTGTAGAGAATTGTTAAATTGCAAAGTACCGTCATAAAGTAAGTATTATGTTAGATTAATTCATAGTAGCATTTCAGTTCTTATAATTTAACTTACTCGTTACCACAAAATGAAGAAACCAGGGACGGAGAAGAAGACAAGAACTTATGAATAGGATTTGTTTGTTTATTAAAAGCACAAGACTTTATTAAGTGATAATACGATATAAAGAGTTTGACACTTGCATGCCCATTAAGGTTCCTAAACAATCACTTAATGGAAAAGGAAGTAATCAAGCGATGAGAAGAAGATAGGCCGCCTTTGATTTTTTGTTGAGCGGATCGGGGGCATACACCAGACAAAAGCTTCACTGACCCCAAATGGAGCTCAATCATAAAAGAGAAATGGAAGATCCGAGTTGTTGCAAGTCTGAAAATCCTTGTATAGTTCAAATCCACTTCTAATTTTTGTGGGGTCAATCTTATTTCTTGACCTGAAATTGTAGTTTAGGGCAGGGGCAGGGGGGGGAGGGGGGGGTGGGGGGGTTGGGGGGGGGGGGGGGGGGGGGAGGGCAACCTCTAAAACAAAAAATATTTAATGTATTTTAAATAAATAAAAAAAATTTGGTCCCCCCAATAAATATTATAAAAGTTGTTAAAGTTTGTAACATGTGCTTTAGTTTGGTGGTTAGTTATGAGTGAATTCATATGGTTGGCGCGGGTTTGACTTCCCAAGACCGTTGCATGCTATAATTTTTTTGATGTTTCCTTGTAAGTTGGTAAAAGAAGAAAAAAAGAAGAAAGGGCTAGGGAAGTGCAGCTGCACTTCCTATGCCAATTGCTTGCTGGGAAATGAACTTAAAAGCTTTGTGTATTCTACTTTTTTTTTTTTTTTTTAAGAAAAAAAAACAAAACTATCATCATTTTCATATTCTTTTCAAATTCTCCTTGCAAATTTCAACTTTATTGCACAACATCTTCCTGCAAATCTCAAGTTAAAAGGTATATATGCACAACTTTATTGCAGAATATTATTTTATGAAAGCATAATACCAACATAGTTATGCAAACCAAGGGCACATAAATAATTTTATTGTGCTTATTTATTAATTTCTCTTACCTATATAATTTTATGAATGCATAAACATGATTTTTTTTTACAGTGGGTGAACATATCAACACAATACAACAATAAGTGACTAAGGTAAACAATTTTTGATTGAAATACATCTCATAATAATTTTTTTGTGTATAACATTTTCTGTTAATTATATTTTGATAGTCAATTTTTTGTTATAAATAGATAATTTTAATAAGGTGTAACTTATTGATTTTTTGCTAGTTAAGTTTAGATTTTCTAATTATTTTATGTTTTGAAAATTATTTTCAGGCCAAAATATGAGTGAATTCAAATCACAACACACAAGGCTTCATTTTGTTAGGTTAGTTTATATTTTATTAACTTCTTTCTTATCTATCTTTTGTTTGGTAGTTTGCATATATATTGGATAATTATTTGATATGAATATGATTTGTGCTTTTTATTTTTTTGTATTATATGTCAGATTTGTATTTTTTCTTGAATCAAATCAACTTATAATGTTAAAAGTTTTAAATTTGTTCAAATATAAAAATAAAATTTATTTTTAATTGAATTCTTAATTAGTTTTTTATTATTTTATTTTATTTTTTAGGTCTTTTTTTTACTGGTTCGAAAAATACTGTACAAAATTTTTTTTGCACCCCCCCCTCAATTTTCAATTCCTAGCTCCGCCCCTGATTTGTGGATACATTACTAGAGAGTTTTGCTAATTGTGAGGAAAATCCAACTAGTACCTTTAATATGATTTTTCATACTAAATATAAGTTATTTTCCTTATTGAGTATTTGTTCAAAGGGTAAAAGCTATTTTAGCCCATGAGGTTTGATACCAAACCCAAGCAAGTCCCCGTGTTTTATAAAAAGCCCACTTTGGTCCCTGTAGGTTGTAGTTAACAGTCAATGGTTTGACTGAGTGAAAAGACAACAATGCCCTTATATTTAGCTGCTGGAGATTAGGAAAGAAAAAAAATAGAAAAATCAGTAGTCGTTGGAAACCTAACAGCTAACTAATAGCCATGCACCTTGACCAAAAAAAGAAAAAAGAAAAACCCTAACAGCCATGACAAGCACGACTATTTAAGGAGCCCCAAGCAAACTTTTTTTTAACTTTCAATTCATGATCTTTCTCAACACAAAAAAAAAGAATAATTCTTGCTCTTTAGAAAATCTGCACTAAATTAGATTAAATGTCTTCATCATCATCATCATCAACTGTTCGGGAAGATATAAACGGAAGTTTGATTAAGTTCAAAAATACAAGATGCTACTGTGGATACAAAATAGGTGTTCGAATATCTGAATAAAAAAAATTCATTCAAACTATATTTCTTTTGCTCAAGATCAAAATGTTCATTTTACACATTTTGGGAGCCCGATGATGAAGAGCTGTCATTTGAAAATTTTCTAAATTCATAAGAAACATTCCAGGGAACAACGCATCATAACCGAGCAACAAATTCACAAATCTAAATTACAAAATGCTCAAGTTCAACATCATATTGTTTATAATAGCACTACTTATGCTACTAGTTACTTATGCTATGATACGAATAAACAATATGAAAATATAATGTAACTTCCAAATGTTTTTCATTTCATATGTAGTATTTTTCATTTACAAAATGTGCATCTATTGTACTTAGAAGCCTACTACCATCAAGCCTACTACCATCATTGACTATATGCAAAATGCAAAAAGAGAATTAAACTACAACTAGATAACATCCTATACATGTTGTCAGTAATTTAAACCCCCAAAATGAAGTTCAAAAACTATTATGCTAAAATGCCATTTTGCCCAAAAAAATGGCATAACCCAAGAAGCATCATAATGCTTTCCAAAATAGATATATTAGAGCAAAGAAGATAGTCCAGAATAGTATGAAAATAAAGAGACAAAGTGCCAAACATAGGAAACTAACGCCAAGGGCCATTAATATCGATGCAATGATATACAAAATGAACCCTGTGACAAACAAGCTACAAGCCGCTCTTGCATTAGAACCAAATAGACATATGTACCAGTCACATAAAAAGCTATTAATAAATTCATAACAACATTATTCATGCACACCATACCAATGCACAAGAGAGTTTTCAAAAACCCTTGAAAAAGAATTTGTTTACCTCGTGTGATAGATTTGGGCACTATTGATTTTAGAGCCATCATTGAAGCCTGTGGTAGCATTTCTTTAAGAGGCATAAAGTAATAGACAACTATCCTCTTGAGTGCTGCATAGTGTGGACTGAGAACTTGAACAATGAAAACATTTTAGGTGGCTTAGTAATACATATAAAACACAAATATTACTTCACTTGAGCAAAAATCACTTCGTTCCCCCTGTGATATGCGAAATTATTACGCTATCCTTCTGTATTTACAAAACTATTAAAACCCCCCTGTATTTTCTGAAACGTTTCACACTACTTCCCTTCGTCTTTTTTAAGCTAACAGTGTTAAAGAAATAAATTAAATGACGTCTATGCCCTCAGTGTTTCGATATATACTTTCAATAACCATAATGAACTATCAGCATTTGTGGGTATGGTGGTTATACGTTTTTATTCCATTTGGTAAACCCAGGTTTGAGTCATGGCCATGTCAATTTTTTACCCTATGCTTCTTAGTTATTTTATAAGTTTAGACAAAAAAATATAATTCTACAAGAGGGGAGAATTCGAACCCAATACCTCATGTTAGAGGACACATTGTCTTAACCATCAAAGCTAGCTACTCGCTGGTTTGTTTTGTCAAACTTAACATACAAGAACCTTGCAGTCAGAACATTAACCCACTACCACTATGTCCACCATCTCCACCTCTACAACCACCACATCCTTCATCTTTACCTTTGCAGCCACCACATCCGCCATATACAAGTATTGAAGGGAAACATTATAACGCACGCATCAAAATTCTAGAATTACAAGAATAAGGCGGAAACATGCATGCATGGATCTTTAATACGAATAAATCATGCAATAGTTATTTGAACATCTAAATAGTTCATAGTTTAATTCTAAAAGAAAAAAAAGTTTTCAAGAATATCTTATCACGAAGAATGATGAAAGAAAACTTCACATTTTGATGAACAAGCTCCACACACCTGGTTGAAGCTTTTGCTCTTTAACTCTGATCTTCCCCTTTATTCTAAATTCTTAGCTAAAATGTTGATCTAGTTGTGGGACTAGATCTTGCAAAACTAAGCTAAAAAAAATTGATATGAGTTTCTTCAAAAAGTTGAAGCTTACTCGTGAGAAAGAAAAAGACAAATCTCGAAGAAGATGGTGCAATTGTGGAGCTTTGGGTAGAGGCCTTTATATAGGGGAGAACATGCTAGGTAATTATGTCAGAATTTCAATGTGGGAAATGATTAGGACTTTGAATTGTCCTATAATTCCATATTAAAACAGAAATCCTTCCACCTTGCATTCACACTTCTCCTAGGCATCCCACCTAGGGAATAGCGCCTAGGACCTTACGCCTAGCCTTGGTTCGCGAGCCAAGGCTCTGTCTCAGCCCTTTATGCTTTATTCAATTAATTAATTAATTCTAATTAATGTCTAAGTCCAAATTTAGTCTACTATTTAAGAATATAACTTTTATCCAATTCCGGAAAAATTATCTTAAATATTTTCGTAGCCTTTAGACTTTAATTAATTAATTACTTATTTAATTATATAATCCAATCTCAATCAATAATTAAAATAGAAAAGACTATTTACGATTTCTAATTGCCAATAGATTATATCCTCTCCCAATCAAAGCAACAACTAAGTTTAGAATGACACTTATAAGGTAAATGGCTAAAATGGGGACCAAAGACATAATTATCCTTCTACTGAAAATGACCAAAATATTTTCGCTAGTCTCCTAGCAATATTTTACATTTTAACCTTAGTCTATTCCACTAAAAGACTACGGCTGCACTCCAAAATAATTACTGTATGAATAGAAGTTAGTCAATAATATATGACGCTCAGTCTTTAGACCAACCAAGTGATAATGACCACTGATGTGACTATATTTGCAACACTCAAACCTTAGTATTTGTACTATATTTGCATCTTAACTTGGGAATTATTGTAATACTTTGATACTTTTGATGGAATGTAGGAGAATACCGGAAAGTGAATGTTCAGGCCTAAAACGATCCAAAATGCAAGTCAAAAAGTGAACACTGGGGAAAACACGCAGAACGGTAGAAGAATGGAGACCTTAGTGTCAGAATTTGACCGAAACTAGCGCGTAATCAGACTTGGAATGCTGAAAATAGCCCGAAAATGCCTCCATCAACGCTCGGTCAAAGCCCGATCAAAAGTCAAAATTCCAGCCCATAAAATCAACAAAAGGGCGCTTGAGCGCCCTATGCAGAAAATTCCACAACATTCCAGAAGAAAACACGTGGCAAAAATCCAGCAGAGCAGCAGAATGGCGCTCGAGCGCGCCACAGGAACCTTCCGGAAGCGCGCCTCTGAATTTTTGTCTATAAATAGCCCCCCCTCCCACCGAAAAATATAATTAATTTTGGAATAGTGCCAACTTTTTGGTATAATTTCGAATTAATTCTAGTTAGTTTTAGTTGTAGTCGTATTTAATTAGTAGGATACGAGAGAAATCCTACCTAGGTAGTTTTTATTCGTGGAAATTTTACCCGAATAGCTACATTAGGGGGAAGTTCGACCCAAGTAGTTATTATCCGGGGGAGGTTCTGCTCGAATAGCTTTTAACAGGAAAACTCTTATTCAGGGAAAACTCATCCCTAGTAGTTCTTATTCGGGGGAAATTAGCTCCGCCCGAATAGCTACTTTGGGTCAGACCTCTGCTCAAATTTTTGGGATCAAAAATACGCGTTTGTCAATACGGGGGAACCTTTCTTGACTCTCTCTTATTTACAGAATTAATATTCAATTATGTCTGAGTAGATTGATATCTAGGGGAGAATATTGTAAATGTTACTCTTTTAATATACGATCTCGGATTCGGATTGTACGTTTTAAATGCAATATATGGCTTGTTTTAAATCAGTAATGTCTTCATACATAATGCTTTTCAGTAGATGTATGATTGTTTTACTATTCAATATTGTCTTTCATAATGTAATGCTTTTAAGTAGATGTTATAATTGATTTACTTTTGTGCCATGTATCCATGTTTTAATAGTGAATCAAAAATAGCTTGACAACCTTCGATTCCGTGAACTATAGGTAATGCTTTTAAGTAGACCATAATTTCTAGACCAGTAAGGAGAAGTTGATTACTTAGTCGAAACAGACATTTTACACCAGGTTGCAAGGACAATTCCATATTATGGCTCCAATACTCGTAGATGGCACAACACCTACATTAGATTTAGTAATCGGGATTTTAATAAGCTAAGTTAATTGACTAGGTTAAATGCTTGTAGTTTAACCTTTGCATAAAATCAAATAATCTTGAATACTGAGCCTAGATTAATTGTCTCATTTACATATTCAACCCCTAGATCACTACCCCTCATATTCATATTTAGTTAGTTTAATTTAGTTGTAGTAAAACCAAATATCCTTTACAAACTGTCACTTACTGCTTTAAACACCTTCACCAACTTGCTAACGTGCTTTCCTGTGGTATGATTCCGTACTCATAGCACACTACACTGAAAAGATCTGTGCACTTGCGAGTTATTAAAACTTGGTCATTTTGCACCTAATTATAACGCATCAAGTTTTTGGCGCCGTTGTCGGGGAAGCACGGTCTAGTTTAGTTTTTGAAATAAATTGTGAACTTGTTTTAAGTGTTGTAATTATTGTCTATATTTGTTCAATTGTATAAATTCTACTTGTAAAGTATTTTGCATATAGTTTATAAAAAAATGTATATTGTCTGTATAATACTTGCACATAAACTGTTTATATTATGCTTTAAAATAGCTTGCACATATATTTAGCTTAATTTCTGTCTTTAATTTAAGTACTTAGTTTACTTTATGTATTTAGTTAATATACTTAGCTTATTTTCTGTCTTTACTTATTGCACTTAGCTTTAGTTTATGCACGGGCGTCGTTCCTTAAATCCGAAACTCGCCCAGTTTGATCCCGAGCCCCAGAAAACTCTGCGAAGGGGAGTCCAAGTCCCGATGGCAGAACAAGAAGGAAATATTCAAAACATATCGCATCTTCCAACCTGTTAACCGACCCGTTAATCGACCTATTGACCCACAATGACTCTTCGTCAACATTTCTCTCCGGGTGATTACAATCCTGAATTTGCCATAGCCCCACCGGCTCTTGGCAATGTTAACTTTGAGCTTAAGACAGAGACCATTTCAAATTTGTCTTCCTTTTACGGGAAGAGCAATGAAAGCCTTCTGTTCATAGCATACAATTCTTGGAAGCATGTTCTATGCTTCACATCCCTAATGTGAGCCGTGAGATTATTCAACTGCATCTATTTCCATTTTCCTTAAAAGACAAAGCCAAACAATGGCTGAATCATTTAGACGCAGGAATCATTACATCTTCGGAAGAGCTTGTTCGGAAATTCTTACATAGGTTCTTCCCAATGGCCAGAACCACTACTCTGCGAACATACATCATATCATTCGTTCAGAACAAGCTCACACCAGACGAAGCTTGGAGTAGAATTGAGAATATAGCTTGTTCGGAAATGATGGTAAATGCAATGAGTAATGGAGGTTTCTATAACCTCACAACAGATGAAGCTTGAAGTAAAATTGAGAATATAGCTGAAGATTCTCTTCAGAACACAACTATAGATAGAGAAACTAGAAGCACCCATAACCCCCAAAAGAGGGCATTGTTCGAGGTTAACTCTAACTCCAATACCCAATTGACTGACAAAGTAGATGCCCTAGCACTTCAATTAGAAAAATTCATGTTTTTAGGGTCTACTTCTTCACCAGCTCCTCAAATCACAAAAAATTGTGCTGTATGTTCTGCAGTAGATTACTCTACTCTAGACTGTCCAATCAGTTCACAATTTCCTGAATTTATGCAAGAACAAGTTTTCGCCACTCAAGGATATACAAGGAATTACAATCCATATTCAAACACGTATAATCTTGGCTGGCGAGACAATCCCGCATTTTCGTGGCGACAAGGGAATAATGAGACTCAATTTCCTCAACAACAATATCAGAAACAACAAGGAAAATTTGAGCCTCGTTTCCTTCAGTAGCAATATCAGAGGCCACAAAACTCTAACCCTCCCGGTTTGTACCAAGTTCAGAAAGAACCCTTCTGAACACACCGGAACAACTTCCTCGCTCTTCCTCTTGCACAGTCATCATCTGATGACAAGTTTGATAAACTCTTACAATTGGTCCAAGTTCAGCAACAGTCCATTGTTAAACTTGAAGGACAAATTGGGCAGCTAGCCCAAAATATAAGCAGGAGAGATGAAGGTAAATTCCCGTCTCAGACTGTGGAAAATCCACGAGGACAATGTAGTACTGTCCAAACTGAGACCCCCCACGAACAGGCTAAGGTCGTAACTACCCTTAGGAGTGGAAAAGTGATAGACAATGAGGTCAGAAAGAAGAATAGGGATGTTCCTGAGGAGATAGAGGAACCTGAGATCGATGTTTTAAGCAACAATGTTGATGACTCCCGTAGGAATGAAAACTCAATGGTAGAGCCTTTAGTTGAACCTTCATCCAAAGTACTTTTCCCAACAGCTTTGTCTCGTCCGAAGCCGAGTGTTAATCCTAACCAGCTCAAGGTCTTAGAGCATCTGAAAGATATTAAGATCAATCTGCCTTTCGTAGAGGTAATCCAACAAATCCCTGCCTATGCCAAAATTCTGAAGGATTTGTGTGTGAAAAAGAGACGGACCAACTTCATTCCTAAGACAGTCCATCTTACTGAAAAGGTTAGTAGCATCTGCACTAGAGGGTTGCCTCAGAAATGCAGTGACCCAGGAGCTTTCACCATTCCATGTTTAATCAATGACCAACAGGTAAAAAGTGCCTTGCTAGACTTAGGATCTAGTGTTAACCTAATCCCTCACACAGTTTACCAAAGGCTAGGTCTTGGAGAGTTAACATCGATAAATGTAACCCTCCAGTTGGCAGATAGATCTAAGCGGAGACCTTGAGGTATTGTAGAGGATGTCCTAGTCAGAGTATGAGAATTTCTGTTCACAGTGAATTTCATTGTGTTAGATATGGACTTAGGCCCTGATAACAAGAATACCATTCCCGTCTTACTAGGCAGACATTTCCTAGCAATAGTTGATGTTGTTATTTACTGTAAGACGGGGATGATAGAACTAACATTTGGGAACATGAGAATGAAGTTAAGGGTTGTTGATGCAGCCAACAAGTTGAACCAAGATGAGGAAGAAGAATGCTTCCATGTTGATACCATTGACTCATACATAGATGAGTTTGCCCAATCACTTTTGTCTCCTAATGAGGAGATAGCCGAACTTGAACAACTATTCTTTGAATGTGACATTTCTCCTGAAATGGTCGCCTCTGCTTCTGTTGTTGTTGGTCCAGATAAGGATGATCAAGTAACAACTCATTTCCTTGAAATTTCAGATTGTCCCACAATTGAGTCTCCACCAGCACTAGAACTCAAAATTTTGCCTGAACATCTTAAGTATGCCTACTTAGGACCTGAAGAGACCTTACCAGTTATCATTGCCCCATATTTGACTACCGAGAATGAAGCCAAACTCTTAAAAGTCCTGAATACTCACAAAAAAGGTGATAGGTTGGATAATTTCAGACTTGAAAGGAATTGATCCCTCTGTGTGTATGCACCAAATTCATCTCGAGGAAGGAGTTACTCCTTCTTGAGAATTTCAAAGAAGACTAAACCCAAATATTGGTGATGTCGTCCACAAATATATCATTAAGTTATTTGATGCAGGTATTATATACTCGATTTCTGATAGTCCGTGGGTAAGTCTGGTACAAGTTGTACCGAAGAAATCTGGGATTACTGTGGTCCTAAATGACTATGCATTGATTACAGGAAGCTCAACTCCAAAACAAAGAAATACCATTTCCCTTTACCCTTCCTTGACCAAGTCCTAGATAGAGTAGCCGGACAAGGTTACCACTACTTTTTGGACAGGTATTCGGGATATAATCAAATCCAGTCTTTCATGAGGATCAGGAAAAGACTACATTCACTTGTCCCTATAGGACCTTTACATTCAGGCGTATGCCTTTCGATCTTTGTAACGCCATTGCAATGTTTCAAAGATGTGTGATGGCTCTCTTTTCGGACATGATCAAAAAGTTCCTAGAAGTCTTCATGGATGACTTCTCAGTGTTTGGAGCTACCTTCGATGAGTGCCTTACACATCTTTCACAAGTGCTTGATCGATGTGTTGAAATGAACCTGGTTCTAAGTTGGGAAAATAGCCATTTTATAGTTAAACAAAGTATAGTTCTGAGTCATGTTGTTACACAGGATGGAATCCATGTGGACCCAGCCAAAGTCGAACTAATAGAAAAGCTGCCCGCACATAAGACGGTACGTGATATCCGATCATTCCTTGGTCACACCGGTTTCTATCGGTGTTTCATCAAAAATTTCAGCCATATTGCCCGATCTCTCTCTAGTTTCCTAGCACACGATACCGAATTCAACGTTGATGATAAGTGCTCGAAAGCTTTTGAGAAGCTTAAATCCTTGTTAGCCTCTACTTCAATCATCCAACTTCCTGACTACAGTCTCCCTTTTGAGATAATGTGCGATGCACCAGACTATGCAGTGGGAGCTGTATTAGGCCAGCGTAAGGACAAGCTGTCGACTGTGATATATTATGGTAGCAAAACTTTAGATGACGTTCAAAAGAACTACACAACCATTGAAAAAGAATTGCTAGCTGTAGTCTTCGCCTTGGATAAGTTCAGATCTTACATCCTAGGATCCAAAGTAATAGTCTACACGGACCACGCGACTTTGCGGTATTTACTGACCAAAAAGGATACAAAGCCCCGTCTAATCCGTTGGCTATTACTCCTTTAAGAGTTAGACCTTGAGATCCAGGACAAGAAAGGAAGCGAGAACTCTGTTGTCGATTATCTATCACGTTTGGTACATGATTCTCCTATTGATACTTTGTCTTTCAAAGACACGTTCCCTGATGAGCAGCTTTTTTCCATCTCACATAAAACCCCGTGGTATGCCCACTTTGTCAACTATCTGGTTACCCAAGACCTTCCAACTCACTAGGGTAAACGAGAAAGGGAACGATTAATGGCACAAGTCAAGTACTTTATCTGGGAAGATCCCTATCTTTTCAACATTTGTGCCGATCAAGTCATTAGGAGATATATTCTTGAGGATGAAACTGATAGTATTCTCCAGTTCTGCCACTCTGAAGCATTTGGTGGACATTTCGGAGGAAAAATGACAGCTGTCAAAATCCTTCAATATGGGTTCTTCTGGCCCACTATTTTCAAGGATGCCCAACGAGTGTGTAAAAATTGCCCACAATGTCAACAAGCTGGCTCCATTTCAAGAAGGGACATGATACCCCTTACACCCATTCTTATATGTGAAATATTCGATGTGTGGGGTATTGATTTCATGGGTCCCTTTCCTCCTTCCTCAGGTTATACTTATATTCTTGTTGATGTAGACTATGTGTCCAAGTGGGTAGAAGCAGTGGCAACCCGAACCAATGACCACAAAATCATGGTCAAGTTCATTAAAGAGAACATCTTTTCTCGATTCGGGGTGCCACGTGTACTTCTAAGTGACGGAGAATAGCATTTCCGTCACAGGACACTCGAAGCCTTATTAAGAAAATACTCAGTCCACCACAAGATAGCAACGCCTTACTACCCACAAACAAGTGGACAAGTGGAAGTGTCAAATAGGGAAATCAAGTCAATTCTTCAAAAAACTGTTAGGCCGATCGGAAAGATTGGTCAAGTCGTCTGCATGACGCATTATAGGCCTACCATACTGCTTTCAAAACCCCCATCGGCATGTCCATGTATAGATTGGTATATGGTAAAGCTTGCCATATCCCTATTGAACTAGAGCATAAAGCCTATTGGGCTATAAAGGCCCTTAACTTTGACTTGCAATAGGCAGGTGAAGGTAGGAAGTTGGCGTTAAGTGAACTGGAAGAGCTTCGCTTCAAAGCTTATGAGAATGCCAAACTCTACAAAGAGAGAATGAAGATGATTCATGATAGATCTATTCTGAGAAAAACATTCTCTCCTTCTGATAAAGTGTGGCTGTTTAATTCTACGCTGAAGTTCTTCCCAGACAAATTAAGAACAAAGTAGGATGGTCCTTATGAAGTGCTTAAAGCATATCCTTTCGGAGTTGTTTTGATTAAGCATCCCATAGATGGGCGTATTCTCACAGTCAATGGACAAAGACTGAACATGCTTTCGATCCTAATGCGGTTCCTCATGAAGTTGAAACTGTAGAACTTCAGGACCTTACAAGTATTACATAAAAGGGAATTTGCCAAGCTGTGGCATTAAACTCAGCACAACCGTCTGGCTGAAGACGTTAAACTTAGCGCTACTAGGAGGCAACTAGTACTCTTTTGTGTAAATATTTGTTTAATTTATGTCGTTTACATATACTATTTGAATCTTTCTCCAACTTTAGGTAGTTTGAGTTTTAAGCCCTGAGAAACATTCATAGAGGTACTAGTGTTTTATACTAGTGGTCACTGTACGTTTCTATGTGCGGTTAGCTTAATTGTGTAACTTTGTCTTATAGTCTGAGCTACTCCACCAACTTAATGTAATTTAGGTCTGTTGGATATTACTTGATAAGGTAGTTAGGAGTGTGAGCATATACCAGACGTAACGTCTGTGATGTAAAACCCCACTGTAATAAATCTTGACCCTGTGGAACTGGCTTTGGCCTTAAGTGTGCCGAAGGAAAGCACTAGATGTTGTGAGCACAGAAACCTCTGGAAGAGCTAGTCTTTATAAGAGTATCAACTCTAGAACCCCAGAAAAGAGTCTAAATGGTATGGGTAGTTTATTTATTTGTTTTATGTATTAGTTAGTTTCCTTGACCGCTATTCTTTTTGACCCCCCTCCCTTATACTATTTTGTATAGATTAACTATTATTTTTGTTGTGTTGATGATAATCTGTAAAATAGTTTGTCTACTAATCTTTAATTGCATAATGATACATCTTTTGGCAAAAGTTAGTAGAAAAGCTTTGACATCAACTTAGAAATACTTCACATCAGGTGATATATTTCCTTACTACATTTTCCTTTATACCTGATCAACCTGCGCTGTAGAGTAAGCAAACCATAGGTTTGGGGATCTAGCATTTGTCATTTTGTTATTACTTGCATATTACACTCTCACTGTCTTTCATTGCTATTTGTTCGAGGACAAGCAAAGTTTTGGTGTGGGGTGCGTATATTTCATGAAAAAAAAATTCAAAATATGCAAGAAATATACCATTTTGTTCATAAGAAAGAGTAATTCGCTACCTTACCTGTTTAAAGGAAGATAATTTAGATGATTTGAGAACCTGTATTGTTAGCTATGTATTGTGAAAAACTCTGAGGAAACTCAGTAAGAGAAACTTTGGGGTACTGTATTCATGAGTAAACCTAGCTGTTCTTCCTTTCTTCAATTGATAGCTATGTGATTATGAAAGACTGAGATATGATTGTCGTTTGTTATGAGAACTTCTTGTGATTGAAACATGAACCCTTACGCCATGTATGTACAATATGTTATGTTACTCTATCGGTATGTACACTCTGAAAAAAGAAAAAGAAAGAAAACAATGAAAAAAAAATAGTAAAAATAGAAAAGTGAAAAAGAGTTGTACATACCTTTACTGTTGAATAAATTTTTGGTGTAAATAAAGTATAAAAAGAGTTAGGGGTCCCTTTAAAACCTAGCGACCTAAGTCATAATGACGAGGGATTGTTGGCCTTAAAGCCCGCTACATGGGATATTCAGAAAGCAAAGGAAATTGAACACTATATAGAGATATTGTTAGTTGTACTTTTATAATTCTGGCAAATGTTAAAGGGTTAAGGCATGATCAAGAGTTTGATTACAAATGTAGGCAAGAATATCAAGGTCCAATCTGTTTGCATAAACTTGAAAGTTGAGAATTGCATGAACTTAATCTGCTTAGTTTCCTTCTAAATATGTACTCCAAAGCAATCAATAGTCCATTTCCAATAAAAGTACATATTTGAGATAACTTTGCAAAAAGGTTCTCTTATCATGTTTATCATTAACTACTGAATAGGTTTAAGATAATAGATTGCATTTCTCATGATTCATACTTGGAAAATATTTGACAAAAAGATAGGATAGATTATTTTGTTTTGACTTGTAAAAATCTTTGCAAATTTCACTTTCACATCTGTTTTAAAGACAGTCTTGCTTGAAGGCAAGCAAGGTTTAGGTTTGGGGATGTTGATTTGACTGTATTTGCATCACTCAAACCTTAGTATTTGTACTACATTTGCATCTTAACTTGAAAATTATTGCAATACTTTGATACTTTTGATGCAATGTAAGAGAATACAGAAAGTGAATGTTCAGGCCCAAAACGATCCAAAATGCAAGCCCAAAAGTGAACACTGGGGAAAACACGCGGAACGGTGGAAGAATGGAGTCCTTAGAGTTAGAATTTGACCGAAACTAGTGCATAATCAGACTCGGAACCCTGAAAATAGCCCGAAAAAACCTCGGTCAAAGCCCAGTCAAAAGTCAAAATTCTAGCCTAGAAAGTCAACAAAAGGGCGCTCGAGCTCGCCCTCCTGGCGCTCGAGCGCCCTATGTAGAAAATTCCACAACATTCCAGAAGAAAACACGTGGCAAAAATTCAGCGGAGCAGCAGAATGGCGCTCGAGCGCAACACAGGAACCTTCTGGAAGCTGCCACGTGTCAAACATTCAACGGTTGTAGTAAAAGCACGCTCGAGCGCGCCTCTGAATTTTTGTCTATAAATAGCCCCCTCCCACCGAAAAATGTAATTAATTTTGGAATAGTACCAAGTTTTTTGGTATAATTTCGAGTTAATTCTAGTTAGTTTTAGTTGTAGTCGTATTTAATTAGTTGGATACGGGAGAAATCCCACCTAAGTAGTTCTTATTCGGAGAAATTTTACCCGAATAACTATTATTCGGTGGAAGTCCGTCCCAAATAGTTATTATTCCGGGGATGTTATGCCTGAATAACTTTTAATAGGAAAGCTCTTATTCGGAGAAAACTCATCCCTAGTAGTTTTTATTCGGGAGAAATTAGCTCCGCCCGAATAGCTACTTTGCGTCGGACATCTGCTCAAATTTTTGGGATCAGAAATATGCGTTCGTCAATACAGGGGAGTCTTTCTTGACTCTATTTTGTTTACTGAATTCATATTCAATTATATCTGAGTATATTGATATCTAGGGGAGAATATTGTAAATCTTAATCTTTTAATATACGGTTTCGGATTCAGATTATACGTTTTAAATACAATATATGGCTTGTTTTAAATCAGCAATGTCTTCATACGTAATGTTTTTCAGTAGATGTATGATTGCTTTACTATTAAATATTGTCTTTCATAACGTAATACTTTTAAGTAAATATTATGATTACTTTACTTTTGTGTCATGTATCCATGCTTTAATAGTGAATCAAAAATATCTTGACAACCTTAGATTCCATGAACTATAGGTAATACTTTTAAGTAGATCATAGTTTCTAGACCAGTAAGGAGAAGTTGATTGCTTAGTCAAAACATATTTTTTATACCAGGTTGCAAGGACAGTTCCATACTATGGCTCCAATGCTCGTAGATGGCACAACACCTACATCAGAGTTAGTAATCGGGATTTTAATAAGCTAAGTTAATTGACTAGGTTAAATGTTTGTAGCTTAACCCTTGCATAAAATCAGATAATCTTGAATACCGAGCCTAGATTAATTGACTCATTTACATATTCGACCCTTAAATCACTACCCCTCGTATTCATATTTAGTTGGTTTAATTTAGTTGTAGTAAAACCAAACACCCTGTACAAACTGTCACTTACCGCTTTAAACACCTTCACACACTACTTCACCAACTTGCTAACGCGCTTCCCTGTGGTACGATTCCGCACTCATAGCACATTACACTACAAAGATCCATGCACTTGCGGGTTATTAAAACTTGGTCATTTTGCACCTAATTATAACGCACCGTTTGAACGCATCAACCACATTGCCCTTGTAACGCCCCGAACCCAACCCCACGCTACAGGTCAAGTTCAGACCCGTCATAAGGACAGAGTCTCCTCTGTACTGTGGACAAACTATTTTCCTACAAGTTAACACATACAACTCCTGAACCACAATCCACAACTCATACAACCTATCTTTCAATATTAACATAGCCAACCAACTTCACAAAGTCATCCGAGCCTTGGAACAACAAAGTATAAACTATACAAGCATGAAAGGCATTCTTTAAACTATAGGTTATAAGTAGCAAGTTATAACGGTAGGCCAAGCTTAATATTCTAACTGTTTAACACACAAGCATGCAACAAAAGAAGTAAAGTCTAGTATCAATTATTACATGCCAACAAACCATACAAGATTACAACTTCCAAATACATACAAGACCCCAAGGGTCTCAAAATGAACATCAACTAACATGTTCATACAAGCCACACATAACAGCCAACCTTAACACACAAAAAGTTATGGAAGTTGTTCTACTTGCACTTCTTCTTCTTCTTCTACCGCTACTAGTTGGGGGTTCACCTCAGCTTCTCCTGAAACATGTTAAATAAGGAGTGAACAACAATGTTGCCCAACGAGGAAGGTGATGCAGCATACCGGGGCGTGCAACATGATATGCAACAAAGATAGCCATATATACAACACAAAGTAACAAAACCAGATAGACAAGTATTTAACCACATATAAAAAGGATACGATTCCCCTTTGTCTTCAATCACGAGCTACGAGTCAAGATCTTCAAGCAAGTGCCGGCAAAACCCTTATTATTCCGAAATGGGGTACTCTGGATGTACTCCAATCCTATGATCCTTTCTCCTGAGGTAGGTCCATATGCCCCAACGAGGTGAACCACGCACGCCTCTAGGGTAGTGGAGTATACTCAGCGAGAGAGAGGGAATAGGCACCATGGTATTCGAGGGAGCACAGCAAGCACGACGCCGCCCATGTTTCTCAATGCTACCATGTCTAAAAAGGTTGCACAACCCCAAAACAAGTCCACGAGAACCAAGATCATCAATTAACACATAAGAGGGACGACAAAGTAGGTCGACCTCGCAATTAGCCATAATACATACAAAATAATAATACGAACATAAAAGAGACAAATGACATATTTTTCCACAAACTCCTCAATTGTATCTTAGACAAACATATAAACATAACACAACACATCTACAAGCTCTTGTAAGCACAAGGTATTCATTTATCACTTTTCCCTTTCTTTAACTATGCAATTCTTCTTCCATATGCAATTCAAAGCTTCATAACCATAATCCAATCATGCTACATCTCTAGAGAAGCTAAAAGACACCTACCAAGGCCATGAAAACCCGCTTTGGAGCCAAAAGTTTGGGAAGGCCCCGAGTGAGTTTTAACTATACCTACCATATCCGGACCCCAATTTAATGCAGTGAAAACACCAAAAGTGCTTCCATGCCCCAAGGATACCTAGTCTAAAGTCCAAATGTGCCCGGATTATGTTTCGTGTAAAATCCTCTTTTTAAAGTTAGCCAATTTTGCATTTTAATTCATTTTCGGGCCATCCAACTAGATGTGAGCTTCTAACTAGGTTCACTAATGTCTAAAGCACCTAAAGGAAGCATCAATTCAATCTAAATAGCAAGTTATGTCAAACCCTAATATTTCATCACTATTCATCATCTTCTTTGGTGATTCAAGCTTTCAACCATGGAACTTGCTATCCAACTATACAAACATGGTCGAAAGATCATAATAAACATGTATATCACAATATATGAGCATATCTATAACCATAAGCAATAAATCACAAAAATGTAAAACTTGACATAAACTTTAAATCAACAAAAATGCTAACTCCCTTACATATAAGCCTTGTAGATGCAAGAGACAAGCTTAAGCTAACTTGAATTCACTTGTAGAAGCTTAATTGAGCATCCAAGAGCAAGTTTTGAAGATGAAAAATCCCCTCTTCTCTTTCATAGGGCTATCGGGTTTGGGGGGGGAGGGTATTTTGGTTATTTTTTAATTTTGTTGAGTAGTATAATGCATGTATATATGATATATTATGTAAGTAGTATATGTATATTATGTTATACTAGGTCAAATATTAGTATTCCTTAGTCAAACTTAGTTAAACTCCTATTAAATGCTAACTTAATCAAACTAATGTTTCACCTACGTAATACTATTCACACGAAGCACAAATCATTTTTCAAATGCAAGTTCCCGACCTATAAAGTCCACAACTACAAGTTCCCGGTTCCTTTTATAAGTCTTGTTGTCTAAGAAAAATATTAAATCGAGCATTTAAGACAGTTAAATTTTTTATGAATAGTGACCTCCAAATAAGACAATTAAGCAAGAAAAGAATGCACATAAAAATGCTCAAATAAGTATGCAACAGTTATTTAATAATGTGGTGAAATTTCCAGGTATCACAGCCCCTCTATACTCACTCATATCCAAGACAAGTTCACTGCTTGTACTATCACCTCTTTGACTATAATTTACTCCTTAGAACCTCCAACACATAATTTAACCATCCTCTGGAAGTTATCCACTTGACCGCAAGAGCGACCCACAAGTGTAACAATCAATACATCGTGTATTACTATGCGCACAGATTCATGATGATCAACCTGGATCATTCTAAGGAAGTGATTATTGTATGGATTCCTTATTGCATATGCATGTCCCTTATAACCAAGTTCAGATACCCAAATCACAGAGTTGTTGACCCATACATAAGATCTTACCCATAGTAACTCAAAGTGCAAGAACCTGACTTCGTTAGTTTATCCACATATGCTCAAGATTAAGAGCACTTGCCCACTTAGAAACTTGTAGGTATATATGACCTCTTTCTTTGATAGTACGTATTTAGAGTTCACACATACAAGGGCCCGTCCAATGCAGACACATGCATAAGTGTAATAAGTATGGAAACTCTATCCATAATCAAGGAAGATCACCCTACTATAAAGGGAACTTATTCACAATAACTTCTACCATAGTAGAGTCCCAAATCTACTACTTAGTTATGGACTAAATAGTTCTGCTTAACAAGTAACCATGACTTAGGCCTTCTGTACGTAACCACCACGTACCTAAGTCAACACTTGAAGCAATGACCTTATATTCATACACACACTCACACACATATATACACAATAGTCAACCACATAAGAGAAAAATATGCTCATGAAAGTAAGATGACAATAATTATTCATTGCAAACATCCAGATATATCAATGACAATGTGCTAGTGGTTTTTTGGGCATACTATTCCCAACAAGTATAAACATATAAAAGTTTTGAGTATCTCTAAATTGTATGGGTATGTCGATATGTATATATGTGTGAGTGGGTGTAAGTTTACTTGTGGGTATTGCATGTGTATGTGTGTGTTTGTAAGTGTAGGCATGTGTTTATGTGTGTATGTTCATATGTATATGTCTATGTATATATTTATGTGTTTGTGTGAAGAAGAAGAAGAAAAAATAGAATAAAGAAAAGATAAAATGTAAGAAATGGCAATTTGAAGTGCTATTTATAGTATAATTAAGAAAAATATAATCTAGAAAATAGAGGATAAAAGAATGCTGACCTTTAGAGAGGCTGACGGGCGTGGGGGACTGATGGGAGTGGGGTGGGGGGTTAGGGAAGATGACAATTTTTTAAAAAAATTTTAAATTTTTTTGCTAAAAAGAATGAGTGGAGAGAGAAAAGATGGTTTACAATATATATATATATATATATATATATATATATATATATATATATATATATATTTGGCGAGGATAGGTGCAAGGGAATTTTATTTAATATCATCACTCATATTAGGAGAAAACACAATCCTAGCTGCTATTTTCGCGCGTGACATACACCTTTCACGGTACAACAGATGAACAACAAACGAAAGGGGGGTGGTATGGCGGGTTTCAAAAAATACAGGGGGTTTTTGATAGTTTTATAAATACAGGGGAATAGCGTAATACTTTTGCATATCACAAGGAGGCGGAATGATTTTTTCTCACTTCACTTTGATATAATGTGAATAAATGGATAAGATGCAAGAATACTTATGAGGCTTAAAGTAAGAAGATACAATAACCTCTTTATGTGGTTCACAGCTTGAGCTCTTTCTTCTTTCTAAGTTAGGTGTCTTTCTTATGTACCATGCAAGTTGTTTTATTGTGTCCAAGTGAATAACACACAAAACACCTGACATGTACTGACCTTGGCTACCTAGTTGGTAGAGTTTCCCCATCTTCTCTTGTCTTTCTAATATTTGGTCTTCCCCTTTTCCTAAGCTTCTCCAAAGATTGCCATGGAGCATAATCAACATGTGGCCACATTGATTAATCAGGGATCGACTAAATCATGCCTTGATATGACCTTTTGTAAGCATCGACTGTCAAATATGGATTTACATATTATTGAGGTTCATATCTCATGCATGTTATGCAAATCATAGCATGTTTGGAAGGAATGCCATTGACTTTCCATTCTCTGCATTGACAAGTATTCTCCCTCAAGTCACCCACATAAGATCTACCATCAGTGACTTGAAACATTGTTTCTGATGCAGGTATCGGGCACAAATGTCTACCATCTTTGAAATTCTTATCCATTCTTGTCATAACCCTGGGTGGAAAAGGCGTACCCCATGTCTATGCTTTTTGATATCTCGTGTGAAATCTTTTCATGACCTTGTTCCTAATCCACTCTAGCATGGTGAGAATAGGCATAGCTCTTCTAGACCAAGTTGACTGAAAAATGATTTAGACATATTGTTTATAACATGATCTTCTTTAGTCACTTCATCAAACCCATGCCTTGCATACCTTTCGACATCCTCTTGGGAATCTATCATCAACCATTTATGAGCCTCTGAATCGACATTGAAGATATTCCCCATAACTTCGTTGAAATCAAATATATTATATATTTTTTATGCAGCCCAGAATAGTCTCTTAAGTTTCAATCCAGGAAACTTCTTTTTAAAGTTGGCATACAAATGTCTTGCATAATATCTATGTCTGTTAGTCATACATTGCAGATAGCATTTTTCAACCATTTTTGTCTATCGCTCATGAAAATGATAGACCCTTCAATACCAACATATCCTTGTAAGCACTGGAGAAAATAACCCCATGTTTCTTGACATTCTTGCTTGCACACCATGATTGCAAGTGGGAAAATACTTAAATTTGCATCTAGATAAACAGTGGAAAGAAGTTGACCACCATATGATCCCTTCAAAAAGCAACCATCAAGGCAAATGAATGGCCTTAATCCATTTTTAAACCCATCTCTTTGAGCTTCAAAGCTTATAAAAAATTATCAAATATTGGTGTTCTTAAATACAAATCAATACATGAATATTTAACACACGTTGAAGGATTGCTATGTATGATGGCTTAAGCATACCTAGTCAACAAAGTATAACTTTTGTTCCAATCCCACAAAACTAACTTTACCGCCTTATTCCTTACTCTACACAACTTTTTTCTCTGAACTTGGACCCAAAATCAATTTTGTATATTCATGTGCGTCTCATATACAGATTTGGTGACGTTGCATTTAAAGTTATCAAGAAATCATTAGCAATCCATTTTGATGATGCCTCAATACTTTTCAAATTTTTTATGAACCTTTGATCTTCACTAATTGACTTGATTTTAAAAGTCTTGCCATCAAAATAAGTAGACGCATGAATCCTCCATTTGCATCCTTCATTGCTACACTTAGCAATGAATCTTGATTTATCATTTTTCTATTTCCACAGTTTAAAACCAACTTGCACATCATATTGTTTTACTATCCTCCTTAAATGATATACATCAAATTTACCTTCCTTGATATTATATAGACTTGTACGAAGCTCTATATTCTACCTTTCTTGATCATCAAATTTCATCTTAAAAAAATAATCCCCTTTCATCTTTTCACTCAATTTTGTCATTTGATTACCAAATGAACTATTATCCTAACTTGAATCAAATATCACACGCTCACAATTTGCATTTGTCTCAGATCCCACGTTAGACAACTCATCTTCATTGGTAATTAAATTGATGTCATCATTCTGTTCATTTTCACGCACATCACTGTTTTCACTCCAACGAAAAAAATTCACCATCATCACTCCATCATCCACAAGGTTTTCTATTTCATTTGGATTAGGTTGATTTACAAGTGATAAATTGATATGTTGGTCTTGGTTTACAACTTAAATCACTTCAGATAGTTGTGAACTGCATGCTTTCATAGTGATATTTACATCTACATTTTGTTTACCTTCACAAACATACCACCCAATAACAGTTTGCATCTTCATCATTCGTTTTTTCCAAATTATCTTGTGTTCTTGGATGCATACCCTCAAAATATATCAATTGTTCCAACTATTCTCCACAAATTGATATGCATATATCATTCACCATATCAACATAACTATATCCATGGGACTCAAAGTTTGGAACAATACTCGTTTGGCCGAGATAGTAAATAGGGTAAATATCACTCCGCCCCTCTGCGTTATACGAAACTATCACGCTACCCCTTTTTTGTTTACAAAACTATTACAAACCCCCTTATATTTTTAGAAAAACCTCACACTACCTACCTCTATGACATTTTTACCCTTTATAATATATATATATATATATATATATATTTCATTTTTTCCCCTTCATTTTCAATTTTTTTTATTTATTACTAAATAAAAAAATTTAAAAAAAAAAAAAATTATTCATCTTCTCCAACCCCACCCCCCCACCCACCAACCTACCCTAACCCAAGCCTTTCCACCCCCCCCCCCCTTCCCACACCCCCACCCCCACCCCCTCGTTGCTAGTGCCATCGGCGCAGTAGTAAGATCTCGCTGCTGCGTCGACAGCAGCAGCAAGAAATAGGGTAGGGTAGGGTAGGGTGGGGTAGGGTGGGGGTAGGGGCGGCGGTAGGGTTGGAGAAGATGAAATTTGTTTTTTATTTTTTTATTTAGTAATAAATAAATAAAAATTGGAGAAAAAAGAAGAAAAAAAATATATATATATATATATAAATTATAAAAGGGTAAAAATGTCATAGAGAGGGGTAGTATGAGACTTTTTTAAAAATACAGGGGGGTTTGTGATAGTTTTGTAAATACAGGAAGTAGCGTGATAGTTTCGTATAATACAGGGGGGTGGAGTGATATTTACCCTAGTAAATATTGAAATCAAATAACATTTTCGGGAGTTATCAAAATAAATAATATACTTGTCATTAAAAGAAAACAAAGATAAAAAAAATACCCGAAATAAATATACTTCTGAAATAAGTAAAATCGATAACTAATACATGATGTTCGAACAAAATAATGCAAGTTTTAGCATAATTCAAAAAATTAGAAATTAACACTAACATCAACATTACATTCTAAAAATTAATCAATCATAATAATAGATGAAAAAATACAAAGATTAACAATATATATGAAACACACTCGGATCATAAAATTTCAACAAAAAGATAACCTTAAAAGCTCGAAAACAAGTATATACCACAAATAAATCACATGCAAAGCTAAAATCTAGCAAAATCAAACATAATATGTCTAAAATAAATAACAAACTAATATAATATACACTATTATTAAAATTTTTAGCAGAAACTAAACCCTAAATCCTACTAATCTCTTCAATTTGAAGGCTTTTCGCAGCTGATGAATGCTATGGGAATGATCTTTATGCAAAGGAGCTTATACGTTCGTTTAAAGCTTCTTGATTTTTTTTTTTGTTATCTTGGCGATCAGATTTCATGGGTGGTGTATGTGTTTGTTGTGTGTATGTGTGTATACGTTTCATTGGAAGGGAAAAACTATTAAGACACAAAAAAACCTGTCAAATCGAGTGCTTTTTTCTGGCAAAAGGGAAGTGCTGACGTGGCATTTCCTATCCATTCTTTTCAATTTCATATATGTTTTTTTAATGAAGGGCTAAATATCATTTTTACCCTTTTAGCAGTTAACTTTTACGGTCCAAGAGTTAACGGAGGGACTAAAAATGGCTCAAAACACAAAGACTTGTTTGGGTTTGACATCAAACCTCAGGGATTAAAATAGTTTTTCACTTTAGATCATTGACTGAATAGTAGACCTTGGTGCAACTATTTAAGTGTTCACTAGTATTCATCTTAAGTTCAAATCTTGAAAACAAGCTCTATAATAACACGAATAAAACTGCATACATCTATTTTTTTCAAAGGCTAACACTATTATTTCTCAAAGCCTTATGCACTAGGTACGAAAACCACTTGAGATAATTGATTGAATGATGACGTGCTATTATCTATAATGTTGAAATATCTGAATTCTCAAAGAAATCATGTCCAATTTATAGAAATTAGCTAAGAGCGTTGCTTGTTCACGGTTATTGCAGCAATTGCTTAGTAACCTCTTACATCTTTTGCATAGGTTTTTGGCCTTATGCTATTTATTTATGGAACATTGGTGTAGCTAATGTAATAAGAATACTGTTAAATGAGATGGCCACCACAAAAATTGGACTGATCGATTAGATTATAAGGTTGGTGCAATGTCCAATCATAAATATTTCAATAGTTCCAAGAGACATTTTCTTTGCCTATCGGCTTGGCAGGTAAGTTCTCTTGATTCGTCTTCAACTTAAATTCGTTATGTTCAGGTCCTTTGTGTCTGTATTAATTTCTAACCATGTTGAAAGATTATTAGAAGAGAATGTTGTCCAACTATGATTTTGCTCTACAAATTGATCTTGTATGTTTTTTTTTTTTTTTTTTAGGCTGCATATGTGAGTTAAAAGATTGCAATATGCCAGTAGATGATCTTTTCAAGATAATCCTGTTCACCTATTCTTGTTCACTTTTCTTTCTTGATCAGAAATAAATTGTAGAGTGAACTATACAGACCCCCTTGTTGTAATTGCATAATACTTCTCTGTGGTACAAAAATTACCAAATATATCATTATTTGTTAAACTAAGTATAATACCCCTTCCGTAAAAAAATTTGTCTATTTTAATAGAGCGTGTACTCACGAGTGTCATATGCGATTATTTATATATTTTTGCTTAAATATATTATTTTTTGAACAAAACTACCCTTATTAAGGTACAACGTTTTGTTGTTCTCTTCTCCTTCTACCCACCATTTTCACGAAAAAAAAAATCAATTAGTAGTCATCGTTCCTAACTCCCATGCGACTACCCCTGTCAACCCCCATCCTACTACCCCATAGATAGATTTGTTATGTATATATATAAGTTTTGGTCTGATGTGTGTGTATATGTATATATATGCATAATTTTTTTATCTGATGTATATATATATATATATATAAAAAGGGAAATGAGAAAAGAGGAAAAAGAAAAAAAATTAATGGCACATATGTCTTTTAACAACTTTAGTTTTTTTTTTTTTCATGAAATTATGGGATGAGAGCAAGTGTGGTTAGTTTAACAAGCCACAACGGATGTGTTTGGTGGTTTCTATATCATAGGGGGTAGTATGTAGTTACGGAAAAACTTAAAGGAATTCTGTGCAGTTCACCTCATAAATTGCATGGATAAATGAGAAGTTAAGACATTCATGTTAAAGGAAAATCCGATACGAGAGGGTTTTGAAAGCTCTGTGAAAAGGCTGATTTAGAATCTTAATTAGGGGCTAAAAATATACAATATAATATTCATATATAAATAATATTTTTTAGTAGGAGTTCAAATTAATCTTTCAGACTAAATATATTTTTAAAACACATATTTTAATTAAAAAATTGAGATAAGTGGGGATGCAACCGCCCTTGCCCTGTGGGATGTTTGGACCCAATCCAAGGTAGCTCATTAAATCTAACAACATTTGTTCTATCTTTATAAGCCTTGTTCTTGTTCGTTTGCTCTATCTTTGTGCTCCACATATTTCAATTTGCCGTTGTGAAAAAGTGATATGAAAACCATAGTTATAGACTTTATTTTGTGCCCTTTTGACAAAAAAGGTGCTAGCTTAATTTTATCACCTCTTTTCTTCTCATTTTAATTATTTTTCTCATAGGTACGTTAGTTCTGTTTTGACATTTGGATATAGAAGAATATGTGATTGTTATTACATCTCTTCAAATTTAGTAGTTCATTTCATATTATGCAAAAAAGATATTGATTGAATACGATCGGATTGGAATTAGCCGATGTATTCATAGCCTAAGCTCCACTATTTCTTGGTTGATACCCAAGTAAGATCAGCATCTTTCTTCTAAAAGAGCTTCTTACAAATGATCCACATACATGTAAAATCCACAAAACATATACACGGTCCAAGAGTTAACGGGGGGGGGGGGGGGGGGGGGGGGGGGGGGGTTTCTACGTTATTCATCCTATTAACGTTATTCATCTTATTAACATTATAATGATTGACAATAGTGAATATGAAGTCATATACTCTTTTATCACGAATGAAAACATTTCAGACAGATCTAAAATTTTATTTTAATGGTAGGGTATAACGCTAATGTTATTTTAGTGAGAGCTATTTTGATTTTTTCATACTTAAGTACACATATTTTTAGATGATTTTGTAGATAAATATAATGCATTTTTATTTAAAATAAATAAATGAATAAATAAAAATTGGGCCCGGGCGTTATGGTACAATATTGCATCCGCCCTTGACAATAGTGTCAATCGAATGAAGAAAATGAATTACAATCTTCTTTTTTATGTATATTTTTAAAGGGATTATTTTGTTCTACACCCCCATACATTCTTGATAAGTGAGACTAAGACACCAAGCAATTTAAGAAGTGTGATTTAGACCTCTTTTATCATAAGTCCGTTACATTTTCTGTTAAATGTCTTTGAAATCCCAATTCTACCCTCTCCATCCAAGTGAAATCCGATGAAAAGTAAACGTCATGACTATTGTTTGATTCAATTTATCATCAAATTTTATAACGAAAAGAAAAACAACAATAATAGATTGATTCAATTTTATAGAAATCCGAATTCATCACCTGCAAAATCTCTATGAAAACTTGTTCTCTAATTCAGTGCTGATACCTAATAATCAAATCAATTGAAAAATTATTGTTTTAGAAATCACTCATTTGATGATAAAAAAAACTGATGGATTATGAACTCACATGATCAAATAAAATCTTTTTTCGCTAAAAAAATTAAGAAAAATTAGAGGTATGAGAATTTTGGGTTTCTTTCAGGTGGTTTATGGTGCATGGTACACACACACACACACACACACACACACACATATATATATATATATATATATATAATAGGGTTAAATCCACTTTGTACCCTTATTCTTTCAACTTTGTGATACTTATTAACCCTAAAGTTTACTTTTAGCCACTTATTACCCTTCTGCTAACATACTATTAGAAAAATTATGTTTGTATAATTATTAATTGACTGTTACAAATTTTCAGACGAAAATACTCCTGAATTGATTTGGAAGCAACTTGATGCTGGCTTACTTCTCTTTCTTTGTACTTACCCATGATTAACCAAAGCAACCTTGACCAAAAAAACAAAGCAACCAGACATAGTCTTGCCAAAAAAAATATTGCAAAACTAGATCACAACTAATAATAAAAATTAAACTGCATTTGTTTGCTATTTCAATATAAAATCCATAGCAGCAAATGGAAAGAAATTGAAACCCACTGCAATTTAAACCATCAACTAATATTAAAACAATCATTAATCCAAAATTAAAAGTTTTTTTTGTAATACATACAAACTGTAATTTGTTCCTCTACAAAAAATATTTAATTTGGAGGGTTTCTTTGTCTAGTTTTGCTACAACTTCTCTAAACTGATATGCGTAATCTTCCACAATAAAGTAATAAGCTCAACAATACAATACACAACTATTACTCAAGCTCATTTTCAGGCAGGAAATTTGATTCATGCTAGACAACAAAAAAATCAAATAACACATATTGAACACATGCAATGGAAAATAAATTGAAAAAACTGAAAGGTTTAAACTAAAGCAAAAAGAAAATGAAGAAAAACCAACTCACAAATCTTTTATATTGGAGAAATCGTTGATTGCTTTGTCTAATTAAAATTTTGATCTTTAAAATTAATCTAAACTGAATGAATTTAGAGGCAAAGATAGAGAGAAGAAAGAGAGAGAGAAAGAAAGAAAAGATAGAAGAATACTCTGGAACATACGTGTAAGTGGAGTTGCACAAGGAGGTGAGATTTTCCCTTCAAGTGAATGGGCAAATATGTCTTTTAAATTGTATTAGAAGGTTCTTTTAGTCATTAAATATTTTTCTTTAACAAAGTTATGTTTCTATTAAATCTGACCAAGTCAAAGGTTATTAAGTGGCTAAAAATAAACTTCAGGGTTAATAAGTGTCACAAAACTAAAAGGATAGGGGTACAAAGTGGATTTAACCCTATATAATATACATGTATCTATATATGTATTGTGCGTATGTGTGTAATGTATAGATGAAAATATTTAAGAAAGCGAATGCAGTGAGGAAATTATTTGCCTTACTTTTGTGAATGAGAATATATAACTCCTTTCCAACCGTTTTGGTTCTTCTTCATTGCAAATGATAATCAATATTCTTTTTAATCAAAAAATCAATCTCAAAAGAATCCAAAACTGCTGATGACTTTTATATGCTTATATCAACCCAACCTTATTCCAAATTCCCATGTTCAAAAACACTTAGTGAATAAAGAGAGAGAAGGAGAAAAAAAGAAGAAGAAGAAGAATGGAGGAGTGGCTGGCGGTGAGAGTGAAAGAAGAGAAGGAAAAAGATAAGATAGAAAAGTAAAGGAAAGAAAAAAGGTCAAAAGCTAAAATGAATAGAAAAAAAAAAAGAAAAGGAGGGCAAATTGGAATTTCTCTTGAATAACAAGAGCATAATCAAGATCTTAGAGACACTTCACTGAAAATGTAATGAATTAATGATAGAAAGGGTCTAAGTCACACTCTTTAAAAAACTTGGGGTCTAGAACAAAAGTACCCATAAAGTGTTAGAATTTCATTATCATTCCTCACATAGAACTCTAACATCACATAACAATCTTATTTTCTATGTACAACCTGACCTATCATATAAACAACATGTTGGAGGGAAGCAACTATCTTGAAATAGTTAAGCACACATTGCAAAGGGAAGAAAAATCAAAAGTTTTATAAGTCACCAAAAACCCAACATATATTCGATTATGGATATTCACTTAGGCCAAGAAAAAAAAAAATCCTTAGCGCTATCCCACATCTCTCATAAACCTAGTATCACCTTCCTACACATTATAGGGCCCTCCTATCATGTGTTGCAAACTCGATTAGGTGTAATCAATTATTACGTGATTGGTTTTAGCAATATTTTTAGAATTAAATACTAAATTTCACAACCTATATTTACTTTTATGACCATGAGATTGGTTAATATTTTCTTCACAACGAATTAAAAGGTTACATGTTTCCTAGGAATAATTAGGGCCCTCTCATTTATTCCTCTCTACATGGAGAAGCCCAAAAAGACTAACTTGGAGCTATGGTCAATATGAAAAATTAGGGCCGTCCCATTTATTCCACTCTACATGTAAAAGCCCAAATATTTGAGACTAACTTGGAGCTATGGTCAATATACTTGGGTATGCGCCAGAGGCCCGCAATAGGTACCCTGAACTTGATAACGACTCGAGAAATCACTTAATTTTGACTAAGCACGATTTGAATTGTTATTCATTACTTTTTTTTTTTTTTTTTTATCGTAGTTATTCATTACTTGTGCAATTGTCACACCCCAAACCTGTTGACAAAATGAGCTTGGAAAACAACCCATCGTACATTTAAGAGTCAACAACCCTTCAATCACGTAAAATAAAAATTATTTCGAGACTACTAGCAATTAGTCAAAATATCTATCAATCTTTATAATGATAAAAAAATAATTGAAATCCTTCAAGTGAGTACAATACATTGACAACAGCTCAGGAAATCACTTAATTTTGACTAAGCACGATTTCAATTATTCTTCATTACTTGTGCAATTGTCACACCCCAAACCTATTGACAAAATGAGTTTGGGACACAATTCATCGTACATTTAAGAGCACAAAACCCCTCAAGCACGTAAAACAAATAGTGCATTGAGACCACTAGCAATTAGTTAAAGTATCTGTCAATCTCTGCAATGATAAAAAATAATAATAATAACTAAAATCCTTCAATGTTTTGATAAGTGTGCGAATTAGCTGACAAACTTTGACTTACTACAAGTCTTGGGAGTCCAGACGTTTGATCACCCTTCAAATGGCCTTCGCCCGCTCTTGGATTGGGACCAGCGGGGTGCTTTATCTCCTAAATTTGTGTGTGTGTAACCCCCGGTTCTAAGCATCCCGTGTAACCAAAAAAAAAAAAAAAAACACTTAAGAAAGAGTAAATAGTCACTGTCTATCACCAACACAATTAGTCACTCAAATTATTTTTCCAATTCAAGGGACACATCTACCCATCTTGCTATGCGATCACATACTCGTTGCCGTCTATAAGAGGTGGCATATAGTGCTCAATAAGAGGGGTTTTGCCCATAGGAACACGACTCGATGAAAACAGTAAAGCATAGTATGCACGTCTGAATCAATATATAGTGAATGCTAATTGTATGGTGATAAATGGAAAGGAGTAATGCTTAAGTTTGTGGCTGCATAAGGTATTCCAACATAAATCACTCAATGGGTCTTAAGCCCTCTAGAATAATCAATCCGAAAACTAAACGCCACTATTTTCCAAACATTTGTCAAATCAATTTTAGGTAATTTCCGATTATGTACGTGTTGATCTAGATTTATGTTATTGTCTAACCACGTATTGACATCTTTGTCATGGTTCAAGAAGTCCTCCTAAATTCTTCCATTCTCACCAAACTTTGCGGACCAATGACATATTAAAAACACTGGCTCTATTAAGCCTATAAACATTAATGGCTTTAACACCAGAAGCACTGAAGGACTTATACTAGGACCAACGGGGTTGTAATTTTTATTGATCTTGAGCAGGGGAGAAGTCAGCAGGGGCGGAGCCACCTTTGGTATGGGGTGTGCAATGGAACATCTTAAAATTTTGGGTGTGTAGCATTTTTTTCTTTTCTCTTTTTATGAAACCAATATTTTTACAGTAGAATACCCTGAAATTATGATTCAATGCCATGAACACAACATTTTTTGCAGTGGAACACCCTTATATTTGTGTTATAAAGTGTTTAAATTAAGTATTGGTTTAGTTATAGTATAAAAATATGATTTTAGACATAAAACCATCAATTTTTTTATAGTTTACATAAAAATTTATGTATAAATAATTGTTTTATAATCCCGATTACTGACTTTGATATTGTAGTGCACACCCTAATACCCGGTGCCTGGCTCCGCCACTGGAAGTCAGAATTTTAAAATTGGGAGATCAAGATTTAAATAAGAACATTCATGACAAGGGAAAAAAAATAGGGGGTGCTGTTAACTTATTTTTAACGATACTATATAAATTTTTTTAACGACAATAACTTTTTTTTAATGATATTACATTGACTTTTTTTAAAAAAAATACTGGGACGAGGGGGGGTGAGGAAGGGGGGGTTGGTTGGGACCCGCTAGCTCTGCCCCTGATCTTGAAAGCGAAATCATTAAAAGTTAAGTTGGGGTTATGTATCTAAAAATAGATATATTTATAAGATACTTTTAAGTTAACAAATTAGTTTAGTCCCCACTGAAAATAATAATAATAATCATATGTGAACACTAAATTGTAGTATTTTAGCCCCTAGTAAACGTAAATCTTGGATCCGCCTCGGAGTAGCCACCTAACCTAAACACCGGCTCTACTAAGCCTACAAGTTGGGCAACAATAAAGAGTAGACATGGTAATGAAACTACTCTGGTAGAAGAAAAACATTAATAGCTTTGAGACCAGAAGTAATCAGGCATATCCAATAAAAGGCATTTGAACATAAATTTTAATATAAATCAAAATAAAGAAAGAGTAGAAGATTTGTCGTTAATGCTTGAAAATTTTTGTAGAATCTTCAGAATGTGATATTCATATATTATGATATTTAACAATAATTAAATATTTGACAGAATACTCAAGAAGATAATACAACTGAAATATTTCTATTTGTATAAACTCTCTAACTGCGTTATGATCTTTTTGTCATGAGTCCTCTTTCTATAGAGGTCTTCTGCCTTCTAGTTGCGTCATTAGCTGCATCATCTGCAACTTTTACCGAAGGTTGTTTTTTTCCATTTGTTTGATTTCTTGTTGTTGCACGAGCAATTTGGCTACATGTTTAATCTCAATAAAACACTCTTTAAGATATATATATATATATATATATATATTTTTTTTGATAACTAAAAATTCACTTTAAGCAATATCATATTTAATCTATCCAAGATAATAAATTATGTGATGTAGCGACGCGCCTAAACAGATGAACTAAGTCAACCAACAATTGTGCAATATTTATGATGGGATGATATATGTAATATTGCACGACATGAACTTAGAATCTCAAACTACAACAAGCCATTACAAGACACTCTTTGAGAGATTGTTAGTACTCCTTTTCTAAATTTTCCTATAACCATTTTGCTTTGGAGATTAGATCGTGAATTTGTAGGTCAGACTCTTTTTCTACTTGTTTCAAAGTTTGCGGGTTACTCTAGAACCATTTTACTAGATTAGAATTTGTAAGGTGGTTTTGAATCCGTCCCACGTTTTTACTTTGTCTTGCAAGCATGGGAAGATTGAATTCATCTTTATGAAGAAAAATTAAAGGATTAAGGTATTTCCAATGGTCATGTATTTGGAATTGGTGTCCTTAAAGGTTGGGTGGAGTGATCGGATAGTGATTTGTTATAATTAATGGTCCTAAATTCAAACATATGTCATTTTATCATGAATATTACTTGTCTCTATTTAACAAGATGGAGAATACTTTGAGATGCCCTACTATACCACGGAGTTTTCTAAAATAAGTTCCTTATCAATTAAAAAAAATTGTATTTGGACTTGGTTAGTTTAATTATGAAACAACTTGCAAAGAATGTCAATTTTATATATTACATCACAAAAATGTTATATTTTTCAAAAATTAATCTCAAGAAATTTCACAAAAATGTTATATTCTCCGAGAATTAATCTCGAGAACTTTTTATTTTTAAAGCGAGAATTACATGTTATTTTGTGTCCCCAATGAGGTAGGGAGAGGATATTTTGAACCTGGATTTTGAACTTAAAGAAATTTTGGCTCTTTTCGGGTTTGGATTTGGAAGGAAGTCTACGAAGGCAACTTGTTTGAAATTAAAGGACTTTTAACCTTATGCACTTTATCTATGTACGAAGAAAATGATTGTATTTAGATGTAACTAACTTTGGACTTGCCCAAATATCAGTTCTACCATGACAACTTGGGATAGATTAATGACAAGATAATTTTGTGAAATCATTTTAGCACCAATGGAATAATATTATGAGACAAATCTAACGATAGTAAATTATTCATGCAAACATATACAGTTAAAGTGAAAATAATTCGAACAGTTTACTATTATTAGATCTTTTTAATAATATTACAGTAGAATCTGTTTAAATTAATCAGATCATTTAAAGATAATACATGCAATTGAAAGATATTACAGTAGAACCTCTAATGATAGTAAATTATTCATGCAAATATATACAGTTAAAGTAAAAATGATCTAAACAATTTACTATTATTGGATTTCTTTCATAATATTACAGTATAATTTCTTTAAATTAATAATCTTTTATAAATAACAAAAATATTTGGTCCCGACTTGGGACTAGTGTAAGAGATTGATAATTTTAATAAAATTATAAGATAATACATTTAAAATATTTTCTTTGTATTTTATCGACCAAAATATTTCATAAATTAATAATTAGTTAAAAGTACATAATAAATTGACTATGAAGTTTGCTCAAAATATGAATCAAGAGAAAAAAAAATTGAGCTAATTCTACAAAGATTAGGATGCGAGATTAGAGAAACTATTCTAATCCTAATTCTACAAGGATTAGGATACGAGATTAGAAAAACTTATTTTAATCCTACTAAATTAGATTATTATCTTCTATTCTCATTAGACTTTAATTGTCTTTTAAAGAGGTTATGTTGTATTTGATATGAAATTATTTAAATCTACTATGTGAAAAACATTAGTTGCCAAATATAACCCATATCTCAAAGATTCTCGAGAGGATTTTCATATTTTTAAATTTATATGTGCATTTCTAGATATATCTGAAATTTAGTTTGCCAATCATATGGTACATCTATAATATTTGGGATTAGATCACAAGAAATTGCGTACTTATTGTTGCATTTATTCCATGCTTATTACCTTTGTTGTAAATCTATTGACAAAATAATTTCAGATGTTGTTTTCTCGAAATTTCACCAATTTTACAGTGAGAAAGTAACTATATGCGTTAACTATTTAAGATGCTTAAAGATATTTACTTTTTGAGAAATGGTATACAGTAGAACCTCTTTAAATTAATAACGTTGGAACCATCAAATTTTATTAATTTAGCGAGATATTAATTTATTAATAAATTAATAACTATTAATTTATAGAGATATTTTTAATTTTTTTAGCTTTATAGTAAACATATTATGATTATGATATCTTTTTCTTAAAAGTGATTTGTATTTTTTTAGTCCAATTTGAAAAGATAAGTAATGAGAATAGAAGATAAAATTTATTTAGTAGGATTAGAAGAAAGTTTATCTAATCTCGTATTGAAGTCCTTGTAGGATGAGGAAGATAACTAATTTATTTAATCTTGTATTATAATGCTTGTAGAATTATCTCATTTTTTTCTCTTTAAATAATTAAATATGAGATTCAACTAGATTTGAAGTTCAACAAAAGACAAGTTACTCTTGATTCATATTTTAAGAAAACCTCATAGTCAATTTATTATGTACTTTTTGACTAATTATTAATTTGTAAAATATTTGGGTCAATAAAATACAAAGAAAATTTTTTAAATGTATTATCTTATAATTTTATCGAATTTATCAACTTTTTACACTGGTCCCAAGCCGGGACCAAATATTTTTATTAATTAAAAGAGATTATTAATTTATCGAGTATTAATTTAAAGAGGTTTTATTGTATATCACCTTATTTTCATAATTCATTTATATATTAAGTTTGCATACTAACTTAACAAACTTTTTTATATATCAACTAAAAATACACATTATATGTGATAAATGAATAGTAAAAACAGGCTAACATCTAGTAATACTCTTACTTTTTGATCTGCAAAGAAAACGATAAGTAATTGTTTACATTATTATTTTTTTCTTATTTACTTCATTTTTCCTCACCAACATATATTCTTTAAAGAGTCTTATTTCGATTAAAACAAAATAAAAAAAGTCATACACCTTTATAAATGGAGATGAACTCATCTGAGTTTCGGACTTAGGGGTCAATTGGCATGGCAACACTTTTGTCCAAATCAACGCATGACTTGAAAAGCATCTCGTGAAAAGTAGTGTTAACAATGGGATTGTCAACAGGTACATGGTATCATTGACCAATAAAAAGAAACAGATGATAGAGATCAATTTAGAAAAAAAAATAATAATAATAACCACTAGTAACTTAGGTCAAAAACTTGATTTGCAATACTTCGATTTGTTTAAAGATAACCCAATTATATTTTGCAAAAGAAAAAAATAAAAATAAAAATTCAAGATTGAAATGGCTTGTTTCATTATCACAATAATGAAGTTACTTTTTATCTTGTTTTGCTCAACATAAAAACTTATTTACTTTGTGTTGAAGAATTCCATTATCCTCTGTAGATAAATAATATGTCTCAGGATTAATATATAAATTCTTAATTACTCCACCTAATACTAAATAATTTTAAAGTGAAATTTCATATTTCTTATTATGTTAAAGATGGACCTTGATATAATATTATCCATCTACTTCGATCCATTCATGTTTCAACCATTGACTTGCTATGCAGACTTTAAAATTAGAAGCAACCATGTTACTGGTTACGCCTTCAACAATCATCATGTGTTGATCTAGGCATATTATTAATTACGCCTCCAATTATGGATTACTCATTAAAGGAACCCTATGTTTGGATTACACAAGGAAAAGGAAACAGAAGTAAGGTAATAGAATAATAATAAAAGAAAGGAAAGAAAATGAGTTTCCTCATCCTATTTTTATTAACAAGGTTTCTTTGATTCTGAAAGTTATCACTTAGTACCAAAAAATTATAAGGGAAAGAAAAGAAATGATCTTGCGGTTCTTTGTTTGGATTAAACAAGGAAAGGGAAATATAATTTTAAATAAAAAAGTTACTTAAATATTGTTTTCACATTTATTGTTATATTAAGAATATAATTGAAAGAGTAAAATTTTCTAAAGATCACTAAATTATGTTTTCAATCATGTTTTAACCATCTAACTACTTTTGATCCTAAAATGACCATTAGTTTATCACTTGACTTTCATTTTGATTATTTCATCCATTTTTTCACTAAAATAGATTTAGGATTAGGGACAAAATCATAAAAGCACTTACATTACTCACATTTCCGAAAAAATATACTTATAATTTTACCCCAATTGCTTAAAAGTAAAATATATTTATAATTTTACCCCAATTGCTTAAAAGTCCCAACAAGATGAAATTGCTAAGACTTGAATCTATTGGGAAACATATATGATAATTTAAAATTTAAAATTACACAAAGGAATAATTACATGTATCCGTTCATGGTTATTTACGCAGATCGATAATAGATATTAAATGTAATCTAATTAAATTTAAACTAAAGTTCTAGGATTACCTCCAACGCGAAATCTCAGGATGATTCTAAGACGAGCATCCCAAACGTGAAGCCTCCAAGAGTAATCCACACGAGATTCGTGCAATCAACTTTTTTTGGTTCAATATAAGAGATATTTTTTGTTACAAACTAAATTTAACGCAGTTAAAATAGATAATTTCTAGAACAAAAAATTTTATACCATGATATTAGTAGCACCTACCATCCCTATAATGAGTTACTAAAAGTAGAGAAATGGTGACAAAAAAAAAACAAAACAAAAAAAATAAATAAAGCAAATAAATCAGTTATCACTTTATAAAAGTTTTTATTTATTTATTCAAGGGAGATCTAAGTTGTATAACACATATCAAAACACGACACTCATAAGAATTGTTTTCGAGCTCTATCGCATTCATAACGAGGGACATACCACTAGACCAAAGGCTCGGTGGTCACTTTATAAGTTAATTCACATTAACTCTATGTTTGAATTTTTTTTCTTTTTTTTGGTAATAACTCTATGTTTGGATTAATTTTTAAAGAAAAGTTACAAATTGTTTGGAAGCATTTGTGGTTTGGAATACATTTAATTTATAAATGAATTCCATGAAAATTTGTATTTATAAATGAATTCCCTTATTTGGAATTGTAAAACAGTATTAAGTCAATTCTGTGATTTGTAAATATATTTACTATAGGTATTCCTTTTTCTATCCTTATATTTTGAAACTTTGATAATAATATGATTTCTATCAATAGCATTAATCAATGTTAAAATTAAACTTAATTAACTAGTATTGATGAATAAATAACACGAATAAATAATTTATGATTTTAAATGGCTAAGTATGTTAATATTACTTGAAAATAAGGATGGATGAATAAATAACTTATGATTTGGGCCTCTAATTTGAAGATGATATAGAAGTTTGGATTAAAAAATATGGAAAAGAAATGTGCCATGAAGAAGCGTGCAAGAAGAATAAGAAGAACTAACTACATAGGGATGAAAGTGAAAGAATAAGAGCAGTAAAAAAAAGAAAGAAATTTAGTGGGTAGTTTAGTCTTTAAAAGATGAGCAACTAACTAGATAACTTAGAATTACAAATTCTCCCTTTTGAGTAAATCCAAAATTTACAAATCTTGAATTTCTATTTTTTTAAGGGGTAAGGTCATAAATGCCCCTTTATCTTTAGTTTGTTTGACACTTTCATCCCTTATCTTTCATAATAAACCTTTTAGTCCCACACATTTGAACTTAATGACGTCGTTAGTCTTCCTTGCAATTTGAGTCCAATTTTTATTGTTATAGTCATGTGCCATGCACGTGTGCATTAAAAAATTGAATTATAAAGGGAAAAATAGAGAAATCACATTTTCTCTCTTTTCTTTTCTGTTTTGCTTCCTTCTTCTTTCTCTCCTCATCATCTCCATCATCACTGCCACCACCACCATGCAACATACCCACATTGATTAATGCAGACTATTGACTCATCTTAAGGCTCTAAATGTAAGTTAATTATCACTTATGTGATTTGGAAAATAAAAGAAGAAAAGGAATAAAATCAAGCAGAGAAAATAAGATGCTTGCTTGCATAATCTATATTTTCATGTTAAAGTTATATGAATGTCGCCATACCCAATACACCCAGTTGCAACACCAATTTATAATCAGATTTCTTCCCTAACACCACATTGCAGTACCTCTTAATATCATTCTCACCGGCACCTTTTCCCATCCCTATTTTAAATCAGCAACTGGCATAGCATAACTTTGGCTTGTTGGTGAGTAGAACCTATTTGGCTTGTTGGTGTACAAGAGCATCTTCAATGGAGACTTTATAATGCAATAATTACAACTTTTTAACAAAAATAGAAATTTTTGAAGAAAAAATACAACACTAATAGTCAATATAGAGCCCCAAATCTAATCTTTTATACCAAATTTAACATATTTCAACAAGAATCTAGCATGTGCTCCATTTTCTTCAACAAATTTGTTGAAGAAAATAAAGCCCCAAGAAAAAGATACAAAATTATAAAGAAAATAAAGCCCCAAGAAAAAGATACAAAATTATAAAGCCCACATGGGTCTCTTCCAAATCAGATTTGACTACATGAATCTCTTCAACAAATCAGATTTGACTACATGGATCTCTTCAACAAATCAGATTTGACATCGGACTAGCAACTTTAACCAAAAAAAAAATTGATAATTTCAAAAAAAAAAGTACTTTGGCGGAATAAAAAAATGGAAGGGGTTACGGGTGGGTCCCACCATGGATCCTTAAAGTTATAGCCCCTCACTGGGGATGAATTTTTTTTAGAGTCCCTAAAAAACACATGATACTCTAAATGGGGCTCTAAAAAGCAAAGGAGCTCTAAATTTATTTTTAGAGCCCCTCAATTTAAAGCCTCTATTAAGAATGGCCTAATAGTAATGATGCAACTCGAAACAGCAATGATGCATAACCAATTTTAAATGCTAATATGTAGCATCAATGATACAACCCGAAAATTTTCACCCACAATCTGGCTTGTTGGTGCGTATAAACTATTTATAGTTGTTTGGTGTATTATTGATATATGATTTCAGCACCTTTTCACTTAAATTTGGTTAGTTCTTGAGTAATTTATGAGCGATTTGATTCGTTTTGCGTTTGATTTGAGCTATAGGTAATTTCCAAGTGACAAGCTAAGTTTTGAGGCAAAGATTGAAGAGAAATTGCAAAGGATTAACTTTCATGCAATTTGTGGAGAAATTGAAGAACAAATAAAAGTAGCGCAATCATAGTGCCGCTGCGCAGTGTCGCAGGATTTTTAAGGGTAATTTTGTAAAAAGGCGCAAAAAGAAGAAACCCTATATTAAAAAGAATGAAAAGAACGTGAGAATGGGAGCTTTTTGGGGAGGCAGCCATCAAGAGGGAGCAAGAAACGCTGCAGAGAAGAAAATAAAGAGAGAATTCGCGAGTTGAAGACGGAGGAACAATCCGAAGACGGACTTCTGTCCCAATTCTTCTCCAAATCCTAGTTTTCTCTATCTCTCTTATCATGTTTTACGTTACAATTGAGATTTTATTTAATTTCATTATGATGTTCTAGATTATTTTTCTAGGGCTAAGATGTAGCCGGATTTTGAATATTTGATGCTTTTGATTTGAATTAATTGATGAACTATTTCATATTTGCATTGAGTATTTTATGCTGAGTTTAATGCTTGTGGTTGCCTGATCAACAATTACATGAGTCGTGATTTAGTTTGAGATTGAGAAGTGATAACTAAATTAGACCACGTATAAAATACCATTAAATCGTCATAAGCTAGAGATAGTTATGAGATCTAGCGCAGCATTTGAATTTCTAGGGCTTAATGCATTCCATAAGTTCACAGTTATCACAGAGATGTAGTTAGCTTGCTTATTGGGATAGGTTATTGATGCTTGAGAAAGATTAATATCTACCTTAGTGAAATTGCTGACAACGTAGGGAATAGGCGTCAATTGATTTAAATCAACAGTTTCAAATAGGATTAATCTTGGTGAAATCGGAACCCCTAGAGCATTTTAATTATTGATTTATCCTCTTTATTAATTTCGTATTCACTTTAGTTGTTAATTCCAAAAGTACTTTAGTTATTAGTTATTACTCACAATCTCTAATATTTGATTGTCTGAATAAAGTTAAAGCTAAACTAATTTCGGTAGTTAGTAACTACAGTCCTCGTGGGAACGATATTTACTTATCACTTTATTACTTGTTGCGATACGTGCACTTGCGTTATAATCACACAACAAGTTTTTGGCGCCGTTGCCGGGGACTGTGTCAATTATTAATATCGACACCAAATAGCTTTAATTTTACTTTGGATTTTATTTTATTTTGTTTTTGTCTCTTATTTTCGTTACGTGTGTTTCAGGAACATATTCCTTTAAGTGCATGCGAAAGTCAGGAGGTAGTAATTTGTTGCATTTCGATCCTGAGATAGAACGAACCTGTCGGAAGAATAGAAAGGAGAAAAGAGCTACTACAACTACCCATCAATTGCAAGAAAATATGGCTGACATCGTGGTAGCACAAGAAGGGAATAATCAGGAAAATCTACCTAGAACACTGCGAGAGTATGCTTTGTCACCCACTGGAATTCAACCTGTGATTAGAAGGCCAGCGATTCAGGCGAATAATTTTGACTTGAAGACAGTGACATTACAATTGATTCAGAATATTCAGTTCCATGGACTGCCTTCTGAAGATCCTAATCAGCACATTGTGAATTTTCTAGAAGTTTGTGGAATTGTTAAGTACAATGGAGTCACTGATGAAGCTCTACGCCTTCGCTTGTTTCCTTTTTCTTTAAAGGATCAAGCTAAGGAATGGTTGAACTCGCTGCCTTCAGATTCAATCACCACCTGGGAGGATTTAGTGCACAAGTTTTTGTCAAGGTTTTTCCCACCTGAAAAGACAACAAAGCTGCGCATAGAAATTAATAATTTTGCACAACATGAAGGATAAACTCTATGTGAAGCGTGGGAAATGTATAAGGCATTGCTAAAGAAGTGTCCTAATCATGGAGTGCCTAGGTGGATGCAAGTTTATAATTTTTACAATGGGTTAATTAGTTCCACAAGAACTTTGATTGACGCATTAGCAGGAGGAGCTTTAATGAACAAGACAGCGGATGAAGCTTACGTGTTGCTAAAGGATATTGTTTTGAACCACCAACAGTGGTTGAGCGAGAAAATCACACCAAGGAAGACAATTGGGATCCATGAGATTGATGCCATAACCGCCTTGACAGCGAAAATTGACAATCTTGCGAAACAGTTGCAAAATAATCAAATGACTTCTAATGCTGTCCAAGCGACAGTGATGTGCGAGTTTTGTTGTGGTCCACATTATAGTACAGAATGTCAGGTTGACAATCCATTTGCGTAAGGTGTAGCGGAACAAGCACAATATGTGGGGAATTTTAATGGGCAACATCACAATCAGTACTCTAACAGATATAATCCGGCATGGCGTAATCATCCAAATTTCTCTTGGAGAAATAATCAGAATATGTTGCAGCCTGAGTAGAATAACCCACCACCAGAGAAGAAGGTAAACTTGGAGGATGCATTGGCTCAGTTGGCGACTTCGCAAACTCAATTTATGAATGAAACTAGGACACACTTCCAGAACCAATCTGCACAAATCAGAAATTTAGAGGTACAATTTACTCAAATGACTACTTTGTTTGCTGAAAGACAACAAGGAAGTTTACCTAGTATTTCAGAGGTGAATCCTAGAAGAGATGGCACAGAGCATTGCAAAGCGATCACTTTGAGAAGCGGCAAAGAGTTAGAGGAGCCAGTGAAAACTAAGAAGGTTGAGAAAAGTGAAGCAAAGAATGAGGCAGAAGATAAAGAGAAAGTAGAAGCTCCGTCACAACCTATGAAGGAGCCACATGTGGTTGTGCCATTCCCTCAACGATTACAGAAGAACAAGCTTGACAAACAATTTGCTAAATTTCTTGAAGTCTTCAAGAAGCTTCACATCAATATTCCATTTGCAGATGCACTTGAACAAATGCCAAGTTATGTGAAGTTCATGAAGGACATCCTTTCAAATAAGAGGAAGCTTGGAGATTATGAGACAGTTGCACTTACTGAAGAGTGCAGTACTATTCTACAAAAGAAACTACCACAAAAGCTCAAGGATCCAGGGAGTTTTACTATTCCTTGTGAAATTGGCAATGTCATTTTTGAGCGAGCTTTGTGTGATTTAGGTGCTAGCATTAATTTGATGCCTTTATCTATTTTCAGGAAACTTGGATTGGGTGAGGCGAGGCCCACAACTGTTACATTGCAGTTAGCTGATCGCTCGCTAAAGCATCCTAGAGGAGTTATTGAAGATGTGTTAGTCAAGGTTGACAAGTTTATATTCCCTGCGGACTTTATAGTGTTAGACATGGAGGAAGACAAGGAAATTCATATCATTCTTGTAAGACCTTTCCTTGCAACTGGGGGAACACTTATTGATGTTCGAAATGGTGAGCTTTGGTTGCGAGTACAAGATGAAGAGGTAACCTTTAATATTTTCAAAGCTATTAAGTACCCAGAAGCATCGACAATTGTTTTCGTGTGGATGTCATAAAAGCTATAGTGTCTAACTATGGGTGCCAATCGGATCCCTTAGAGGCGAGCTTGTTACAAGATGATTCTTTTGTTTTGGTGGGATTGGAGCACAAAGAATATTGGGCGACTAAACAACAAAACATAGGTGTGCAAGCAACGGGCGAGAAAGAATTGTTGCAATTGAATGAGCTGGAAGAATTAGGTGATGACGCGAATGAGAAAGCAAGAAGTTATAAGGAGATGACAAAAGAGTGGCACGATAAACCTGTTTCAGAAAAAGATTTCTCCCCTGGGCAACAAGTACTTTTTCATAAACCAATGATTCCTACAAAACGAAAATCAAGATGGTCTGGCCCTTTTGTCGTAACGAAGGTGTTTCCCTATAGAGCTGTTGAAGTTATTCATCCAAAAAAGGGGATGTTCATGGTCAACGGACAACGGTTGAAAACTTATTAGAATGATGAGTTTGATAAGCACAAGACCATTGCGCACCTTAACTCATTGTGAAAAAATTGCTCCATCAGGCTGTCGACGTTAAAACAAGTATTTTTCAGGAGGCAACCCGAAGTTTCTTACTTTTCTTGATTTAATAGTTTTAGTTGTTTTTTTTAGTTAATTTTTGAGTTATAGTTGTCGTAGCTAATGGTTAATTTCTATTGTCATGATAGGGTTAAGAACAAGTTTGGGTGAAGCGGAGACAAAGAAGAATTCTACCAAGTCGATTAAGGGAGAAAGTATGGAGAAATTGGTGTTTGGATTACATAGGATGCGTGCTTAGAGAGAAAAAATAAAGAAAATTAGAGCAGTGACAGTAGCGCTATTGCGCTATGAAGTAGTGCAGCTGCGCTCACGAAGTTTAAAAGTTACGCTGACGAGAAATTGCTGGAGAAAAATTAGAGCGCAGGCGTAGCGCAGCTGCGCTTACGTTCTTTAATGTGACGTTCGAAGAAAAAATACAGCGCAGGTGTAGTGCAGCTGCGCTTACATCCTTTCTTTTGATGTTCATAAAAAAAAATGAAAATCTACATTCTTTCTTCTCTGAATACGCACACCAACTGAAACATCCTTGGAGCCTTCAGACAATGAACGACATGGATACTCAGGGAAGTCCTCTGCTTTCTTTTCTTTATTTTTGTCATTGAGGACAATGTCTCGTTTAAAGTTTGAGGGTGATTATTATGTGTTTTCCTGTGTGAACTTGTTCTTTTAGTATTCGTATTATGTGTTTTTCTTTTGATGTGTTGTGTTATTTTTATTATGTTCAAAAAATAAATAAATAAATAAATAATCAGAAAAATTTGAAAAAAAAAAAGCTGAAAAATTGAGAAAAAACAAATTTTGAAAGTGATGCTGGAAAGATAAGAAATAGGCCGATGGTGAGTAGCATAAGGAGTACATGATGGTAATGAGGATAATTGACTGAAACATAGCTTCGTTTTACGGAAAATCCCTACATATAGCGCACTTAGCCTCGCCTAGTTATGTTGATACTTAGAGAATGTTTATGTCAGTTTAAGTGAACAGAAAAAATGAGTATAGGACTTTAGAACTTGCTTGATTGTCACTCGAGGCGAAATCCTAGGTTGCATAGCATTAGAGGAATGATTTAGGTCATCTTTGGATCGTTTGAGTCTTCCAAGCCAACCATTGTAACAATTGAATATCCCTAGTCCACCCTTTTGAGCTTAATTAGCCTTTTCTTTCTTATGCAACTTACAATATCTTCCTTAACTTGTCAAGTTTGATTTCCCCAGATTATGACCCTTCTACTTGTAACATATGATTGTCTAGGATGATTATATGGAGCTATGTTTTGTATTGAAAGATGAGAGGTGTTATGACTGGGCGATATGCTATGTTGTTCTTGAAAAAAAAATGAAATATTGAAAAAAAAAAGAATGAAAAGAAAAGAGAAGAGCCATACTCTTGTAATTAATATCAAAATGCAAGTTTGGGGGAGTGTGGATTCTTTATATGTTTTCAAATGTTGTGAATGATTGTTGAGGAAATGAAATGAAAGATGAAAGAAAAGAGATATGTTGAATAGTTTTGGTGATATGAAGTAGAGTTGGCATGTGCTCCATTGAACATCCTCGAATAGTTGTGTGCTTACAGGTAGTTTAGCCTTATATTATATCCATTATCCTACCTTGACCCTAGCCACATGTTACAACCAAATGTAAAGTCCTACTGATCTTTAATGCTATGATTAACCTACATTAGTGGAGAGTGGCATGAAAAGTGAGCTTATGAAGTCCTAAGTGATTGAAAATAAAAGATCCATATTGATGATTCACTTAACTTGCATAAACTCATCCGAGTACAATTGATTAGGATAGAGGCTATTCACACACTCACTTGGGGGATTTAAAGTAAAATGAGACTTATGTGAAGTTGTTATTTCTCATGCTTATGATTGAAAGTCACCTATTGAGTTGGGAAAAAGCTATTGAGGCTGTGAAAATTTTTCATCTTACAACATTGCTTTCATGAGTTAGTTTGTGTTGAGTCTTTAGTTTTAGGTTCTTTCTTTCCTTAGTTGTGTCTTTTGCTTGAGGACAAGCAAAGCTTAAGTTTGGGGGTGTTTGTTGGGTGTATTATTGATATATGATTTCAGCACCTTTTCACTTAAATTTGGTTAGTTCTTGAGTAATTTATGAGCGATTTGATTCGTTTTGCGTTTGATTTGAGCTGTAGGTAATTTCCAAGCGACAAGCTAAGTTTTGAGGCAAAGATTGAAGAGAAATTGCAAATGATTGACTTTCATGCAATTTGTGGAGAAATTGAAGAACAAATAGAAGTAGCACAGTTATAGCGCCGCTACGCAGTGTCGCAGGATTTTTAAGGGCAATTTTGTAAAAAGGCGTAAAAAGAAGAAACCCTATATTAAAAAGAATGAAAAGAACGTGAGAAGGAGAGCTTTTTGGGGAGGCAGCCATCAAGAGGGAGCAAGAAACGCTGCAGAGAAGAAAAGAAAGAGAGAATTCACGAGTTGAAGACGGAGGAACGATCCGAAGACGGACTTCTGTCCCAATTCTTCTCCAAATCCTAGTTTTCTCTATCTCTCTTATCATGTTTTACGTTACAATTGGGATTTTATTTAATTTCATTATGATGTTCTAGATTATTTTTCTAGGGCTACGATGTAGCCGGATTTTGAATATTTGATGCTTTTGATTTGAATTAATTGATGAACTATTTCATATTTGTGTTGAGTATTTTATGTTGAGTTTAATGCTTGTGGTTGCCTGATCAACAATTACATGAGTCGTGATTTAGTTTGAGATTGAGAAGTGATAACTAAATTAGACCACGTATAAAATACCATTAAATCGTCATAAGCTAGAGATAGTTATGAGATCTAGCGCAACATTTGAATTTCTAGGGCTTAATGCATTCCATAAGTTCACAGTTATCACAGAGATGTAGTTAGCTTGCTTATTAGGATAGGTTATTGATGCTTGAGAAAGATTAATATCTACCTTAGTGAAATTGCTGGCAACGTAGGGAATAGGCATCAATTGATTTAAATCAGTAGTTTCAAATAGGATTAATCTTGGTGAAATCGGAACTCCTAGAGCATTTTAATTATTGATTTATCATCTTTATTAATTTCGTATTCGCTTTAGTTGTTAATTCCAAAAGTAATTTAGTTATTAGTTATTACTCACAATCTCTTATATTTGATTGTCCGAATAAAGTTAAAGTTAAACTAATTTCGGTAGTTAGTAATTACAGTCCTCGTGGGAACGATCTTTACTTATCACTGTATTACTTGTTGCGATACGTGCACTTGCGTTATAAATCACACAACAATAGTATTAATTCTGTGTTAAGGCTCACATTCTCCACGAATTAAAGGTTAAGGTTTTGAGTGAAGAATTTTGGGGAAAAAGATGAAGATAACAAAAATAAAAGAGTAAAATATAAAGAAATCTTGAATTGTCTCTTTTGCCCAATAAAAATTGGGATATTATGAAACACGTGCACGACACATAACTCCAATGGTAAGAATAGGATAGAAATCGCAAAGAGGACTAACGACGTTATTAAGTTCAAACATGTGGGATTAAAAGGTTCATTATGAAAGTGTCAAACCGATCAAAGAAAATGGACTATTTATGACCTTTACTCTTTTTTTAAAAAAGGTGATTCCAAACACAAAAAGTTGAATTTGCAAATGAATTCTAAAAAAAAATTAGAATTCATTTATTCCAAATAGTATGTAAGGGGAAGATTAAAGATTTATCTCCTTTTATTTGGATTTACCTTTTGGTGAAAGGAAACAAAATGTAGTGATTGTAGAATTCTTTTACTTCTAATTCGGAGTAAAATGAGAGGAAAAGAACCAAGAATTGAGTGAAAATATTAAAATGTCCTTATCTATTTAACATGAAAAATATATGAAATTTTATTTTATTAGTTTTCATCTAGAAAAGAAGGCAAATCTTGATAGGAATCCGTGATGTCATTATATCTATATAGCCGACGCCATAGTGGGATAAAACATGATTTGATTTAGTTTGATTTGGTTTAAAGCGGTGTTTGACCTAGCTGTGAAATTTTAGCTTTTGAGTTATAGAGCTTTCAACAATAGAGTTTTGGTTAGAAAAGTTGTTGAACAAAAGTTAGTTGATTGTTTGGCCTATGTTGGGCAATGTTGAACTTCTTGAAATTTTAAGAGCAATATTAGACTTTCAGAAATGTGGAGGGGTATATTTGAGAAACAAAAACAAAAAAACTGCTTCCCATATCATGTAAATTCTTCAATTTTGAAGTTTCTTACGTTTTAGTTTTTTTCAATTTAAATTTTCACTTAAAAATTATTTTAGAAATGGGCCAAATAGGGCTTCAATCTGTAAACTCACATGAAATACTTTTAAACGTATAAAAGCTAAACCAAATAGACCATTAACTTTGTGATCTATAATTATCTTTTAGGTAACGATTGATATATTAGAATATGGTTGAAATGGAATGACATTCTCAATTCTTTTCGATTCCCTTACTTGGTATGAATGAATGAACTTAGGAATCTAATTATCGCGTATATAGTAAACACATGGGAATGCATTCCCATGTGTTTGGGAATGAAGTTGACTATGATACTCCCATATTTAAATAATAATAATAATAATAACAAAAATAATAATAAAAATAACAATTATTATTATTATTATTATTATTATTATAAAATACTAATAATAATAATAATAATAAAGAAATATAATAATAATTATTAGTAAAAATAATAATAATAATTATTATTATTATAAATAATAATTATTATAAATAAATATTATAAAATATTATTTTTATAAAAATAATAATAATTATTATTATTATAAAAATAAAACTAAAAATAAAATAAAAATAAAAGTATTAATAATAATAATAATAATAATAATAATCAATAAAATTAAAATAAAAAAATAATAATAAATAATAATAATATTGATTGAAATAATAATAATAATAATAATAATAATAATAATAATAATAATAATAATAATAATAATAATAATAATAATAAAAATAATAATAATAATAATAAATAAAATAAATAAATAAATAAAATAAATAGTAATAAAAATTAAAAATAAAAATATTGATTAAAATGTTATTATTATTATTATTAGTAGTAGTAATAATAATTATAGTAATAATAATAACAATAATAATAATAATAATAATAATAATAATAATAAAGTAAAATAATAATGATAAAAATAAAAACAATAATAATATAATAATACAAAATATAATAATAATAAAAATAATAATGATTGTTATTTTTGTTGTTGTTATTATTATTATTATTGTTGTTGTTGTTGTTGCTGTTGTTTATTGTTGTTGTTGTTGTTATTATTATTATTATCATTATTATTTATTATGTTTATATTGTTTACGGTTATATTCATGTTTATTTTTATTTTTAATACTATAATAATAAAAAGACAATCCTGTCATTTTATAGAAGGCATTCTCATTACTACTCACATTCCCAAATTCATTCTATTCCCATTTTCATTCCATTCCTTGGCCTATTTCATTCATGTCCAAATACATTTTATTATACCAATCGCTACCTTTCTTTCCTTCTCCTCTAAACGAGAAATTATAAATTGCTTTCATCTCTCGATTTTTTTCCTATTCGATTTTTCTTTTCTCTTTTTCTTTTTTAATTTCCTCACAAATTCAAATAATATAATTAAGTACTTTTTTATTTTATTTTTATAACTATGAGATATGTAGGGATAAAATAGATTTTTTATACAAATTTTTTCCTTTCCCTCCAAAACACCATAATTTGGAAGGATTGCAAAATCCTTCTCATTAAAAAAAATGGAGAGATGAAAAGAAAAGGAGAAGAAATGGAGAGATTTTAGAACCGCTCCATAACCTTTTCTTCCTCGAAATTTGCAATCCAAACAAGAAAAATGATTGAAAAATCCTTCCCTTAGCTATAAAAGTAAAGAGAAATATAATAGAGGAAAGGGATAAGAAACTTATATTAATTTTTATTGATGTAATTTTATAATATAAAAACCTTATTTATAGCCAAGATACAAGAGAAGTTGCATACTACTAGACTTTATATGAATTGCTTAGATAAATATTTGGGTAAATAGCGTCTCGGCCCCCTGTGGTTTACCATAAGTGCAAGTCGGGTTCCTGTGGTTTCATAATTAACTTATAACCCCCTGTACTTTTCAAAATTGAAGCATGCATGCCCCCTCCGTTAAACAATCTGTCAATTTTAACAGGAGTTATTATGCACGTGCTAGTAACGCAACTGTTTGTGTTTTTTACACGATTGACCAATATGTATGAGGTGCGCAATAGCCCCTTGTGTTTTAATGATGGTGCGCAATAGCCCCCTGTATTTTTAATTATGGTGCGCAATAGCCCCCTGTGTTTTTAATGATGGTGTGCAATGGCCCCTTATGTTTTTAAAGATATTTGATATGCTGACATTACCTCGGGGGCATTTGTGTCATTTTGATATTGCCGTTAAAATTTTAAACGGACTTGGACCAAATAGGCACGTGTGCTTCAATTTTCAAAAGCACAGGGGGTTATAAGCCAATTATGAAACTACAGGGACTCGACTTACACTTATGGTAAATCACAGGGGGCCGAGATGCTATTTACCCTAAATATTTTTACAATGAGAATTTGGATAATTACGAACTACAATCGGGAATGAATATCCATCAATTTTGATAATTACATAATAGCTTTTTATTTTTATTTTTTTTTAATTTCACCTTTTGCCTATTTTTTATATTTTTTTATTTATAGAAATAAGCCAAACATGTTAGATTAAATTTCTAAACTTACAAAAAATACTTTTAAACGTCTAAAAATTGACCCAAACAGATCCTTAATTTATTAACTTGTTATCTAAAATTATTTTTTACTTTCCTTCTCTAATCTAAACTAGAAATTATAAATTGCTTTCATCTCTCGATTTTTTTGTCCTATCTGAATTTTCTTTTTCGGGTCCCTCACAAATTCAAAGTAATGTAATTATAACGTAAGTGTTCCACTATAGAATTCGCAATTGAAACTAATCCTAATCCTAGTCCTAGTCCTTGTCCTAGTCAATCTCAAACTCAAAACACCTGATAACACGTCCGAAATTTCCTAGTCTAACCTTATTAAGATTCCAGAATATTCTCACCTGCTTCATTTTCCAATTATACAATCTATCTCTAAAAATATAAAAAACAAAAACAAATTAAAAATAAAAGAAGAAGAAAAAAAAAAAAAACCAGAAACTCGAAGTCCTAGAGACGAACACACGCTAGACAGAAGAAACAACAGAAAAGCCACCATTTAGGACCCCAAAATAGTGAAGCTTTTTTTTTTTTTTTTCTCTTTTTTTCTCTACGCGTTCTCACTATATACCCACACATTTTTCCGTCCTCTACATTCTTTCTATGTATCCATTTCTCATCAAACCCTAGATCTTCATCTACACGCACAACACACAGTGAACACACTGAATTCCACACTCACACAGTCACACGTCACTCTCAAACCTCCTCGTTCCCTCAGATCTAACACAATACACTAGCATTGTCAGCTTTGTTCGTATTTTTTACCTTCGGAATTCTACGTTATTTACTGATCTACCACTGTCCTTCTCTCGTAATTTCATCCAGATCTGAACCCCAAGATCACGAACCATGAGCTAGACCTCTAACCCTAAACCTTTACATACACACACACATATATATAATATATAATATTTATATTTATATATATATATATATATTTATATCTATAATTCTCACATTTCACACGTACACGTATATATACACATATATAATGCAATCGGGAAATGCTGCGGCGGGCGTGCCGGAGAAAACGCACCGTGGGGAGGCGGCGGTGCAGCATCATAACAGGGGACATGGGGGGCAGTGGTGGCAGCAGCAGCAGCAAGTAATGGATGAAAGGGACGGGTTTATATCGTGGTTGAGGGGGGAATTTGCGGCTGCCAACGCGATGATCGACGCTCTGTGTCATCATTTACGAGCTATCGGGGAGGCTGGGGAGTATGATGGAGTGATCGGGTGCATACAGCAGAGGAGGTGTAATTGGAATCCTGTCTTGCATATGCAGCAGTATTTTTCGGTGACTGAAGTGATCTATGCGTTGCAGCAAGTCGGGTGGAGACGGCAGCAGAGGCCGTATGAAGGGTTTGTTAAGGGCGGGAAGGAGTTTAGGAGAGGAGGGAGATGGCAGAGAGGTGGTGAGGGTGTCAAGGATAGTGGAAAGGATGGACAGAGTGGGTCAATTGGTGATGCTGGGCCTACTAGTAAGGATATGAATGGGAATGAGAATGTGGAGGAGAAGAGTGGTGAGGAGAAGAGAGGTAATAGAAGTTCCAAAACCAATCGACTTTAATATGTTACAACTATGAATAATTTGTGCTTGTGAGTGTTTTGAGTGTGTAATTTCAACATTTGTGGTTTAGTGGATAATGGGTTTAGATGAATTGTTATTAGGGAGTAATATTGATGTTTATGGTAGGAGAAAGATTGGATTTCTTTTACCATATCTGGGTCATGAGATACTAATAATGATTAGTTGATTAGTGTATTGGCATTTATTGCTTGAAAACAGTGGATTATATAAATTTTTTCAAAAATTAAGTTTTTTGGTTACTATTATGAATGGTATTTGTGTTTATGTGTATGTTGCCTTCATAATTTTTTCAGTGTGATGTCTGTGGTTTAGGATAATGGTAGGAATAAGTTTTGATTCTTGTCATCTCTGGTTAATTTGATGATAATGACCATCAGTTGATAGGTGTATTGGCACTTGTTGCTTGAACCCAGTGCTCTAGTTATGCTTTTGGTGATAAAAGTTTCGAAACATTGAGCTTGTTATATTAGAATTATGAATAATATTTGTGTTTATGTGTGAGAGCAATTTATTTGGTGTGATGTTTGTGGTTTAATGGATAATGGGATAACGATTTTCTTTATTAGGAAGTGAAATGATATTTATCGTAGGAAAAAGATTGGACTTCTTTACCATATTGGATAATGAGATATTAATGATAATTAGTTGATTAGTGTATCGGCATTTATTGCTTTAACACAGTGGATTAGTTAGTTTTTTGGTAATAATTGGGCTTGCTTGTCTTGAATCAGTACATTCTTGGTTTGTTTTGAGGGACATTTGGATAAATTTGTGGTGATATGATGTCTCTTTGATTTCTAAATGAGGGAAATGCTATATATGGTATGGATTAGCAATGGATCTGTATATATATGTGTATATTTTTATCTATAGATGTATCATAATCATATGAATTATTGCTTTATTATTTATTGCAATGAATATTGGTTATATTCTAAGTCCTCTTTAAATGTCAAGAGGATGCTTACTGCTCTATGTATGAAAACAATGCTGCATTAAATGCACTAAGTGGAAATGATGCACTTATTTTTTTTTCCATATAAACGCTGCTCATGTGTTACTGCTGGCCTTGTAGAATGTGAAATCATTGGCATTCAACTGTGGGGTGAATTGAACTTTTCTCTCCAAGGGGAAATGGGATTTAATAGTTGTTGCAATTTGTGGATAACGAGATTAATGTACTCTGTATGCAAGAAAGAGGATAAAGTTTTATGTGACTAATTAGGACTAATTTTTCACCAAATGAAAATCTACATAATTTGCTGTTTTTCGCCACACCTTAAGAGACAACTAAGTTGATTTTGTGACTAAAGAACAGTTTTTGATGAATATTTAACTTGAGGGCAAAAGGGTATGCCGAGTAGGAGAAGTCAGGAAAGTGTTCATAATGGGCCTACCTTTTAGTATGAACTTGTGCTTTATCTATTTCTTCCCTCCCTTTGGCCCTAAGGCAACACTCCACATAAATGGCGTGACAATATCTTTGATAGCTGGATTTGTGTTGATCCTCTAAGATTGAAAAATGTTCAAAATTATGCTGGATTTGTTAGTATATTAATTGGATCACGGGATTTATTTTTCTGAAATGTAATGTGTTACAGCACCATATATATATTTTTGGAGAGTTAAAAATGATGTTATTAAAGTGCCCCAAGGGGGTGCACCCCAAGACACAAAAACTAACTACACAAATGGCTTATACGGTCTTGTATACTTACTATTAACAGAAATATTACATGACCCCAAAGTCCAAAAGATGAGATCATGGAACCATTTATTCATCATCAGGCCGGATTGTTATTTTGTATATCATTGATTTCATTTCTAAGCCTCAAAATCCTATGTGGTCCGAACTTCCTGATAAGCAGGTTTTACAGTGTATAAATCAGCTTTTGATTCAACAGCAAAGTCTCCTTTATTCAGCAAGAGGAAGTAGAAATAAATTTTACGGGGCAAAAGTAACCCCTAAACTGGTCTGCCGCAGCTATCGTGCATGATCTTTTATAAGTCGATACTTAACAGTTTTTCCTCATAGTGCTTGAAGTGTGAATTAGTAAAAGTAATTTGCACGGTTTAATTTTTGTTTACTTAGAGCCATTTATTAACCTGGTAAAGCTGGGTAGTTACCTTAGCTAGTTTGGTGCAGAATCAATTACAAGCCCTCAAGTAGATGGATCAGTCAAAAGTTCAGGAACCATTGACGGAGGCATAACAGCTGGTTCAGAATGTAATGCAGATGTTATAGATGATAAATGCGCTTCAGACTCCAAAGGTAGTTTCTTTTCCCTTTTTATTTTTCTCTCTTAGTTGTTCTCCTGATAATATAGTTTGAGAACTTGGTTATAGTTTTTTAGTTTTTCTATTACTTTAATTGAGTAATTCTGTCTCAGCTAATTGTGAACTATTCTTTTGGATTATATATAATTGGCAGAACACATATTTGTTTAAGAAAACCCAGGTTAGAGGAAGAAAACTCCAGCTTGTTTCTGTATCTCAATAATGGGTCTTTTCTTAGTTTTACGTGGGTGTGGGGGCTACTCTTTTTTGCAGTTGTTTCTGATTTTTTCCTTATGTTTGAATGCAACTGCTGTGCAGTAAGTTGGGTAGCTTTGTCATATTTATGTGTTAGGACATTTTTTGGCCATGTTTCCACATATTCCTGTTATTTAATCATCAAATTAAGTGCTAACTTTTTTATTTCTTGCTCTTTTAGGGCCTTCTGACTTTGAAAATGGTGCTCAAGTATCTCATGAGAAGCAGTCAGTTATTCCCAAAACTTTTGTTGCTAACGAGCTCTTTGATGGAAAAACTGTATGATTATCTTATTTCTCATGAGGATTACATACTTTTATGATCTTTGATTTAACTTGTTGATAAGACATCTCATTTGTTTTTATCTTGTATTGCTAATATGCACCAGTTTTATCTCATTAATAGGTTAATGTAGTTGATGGGATGAAATTGTATGAAGACCTAATTGATGATTCAGAAGTTTCAAAACTCGTTACATTGGTAAATGATCTGAAAGCTTCTGGGAGAAAAGGACAATTACAAGGCAAGTTCATCTGTTCACTTCTTTTTGGACAGACATAATTGGCCTTTTTCTTTGCTTATCTTTCGTTTCCCTTTGCTATCTATTTGAGATGTGTGTGGACATTGTCTTTGTTTTCTACCAAGAAAGAAGATTAGAAAAAAATGATTTATGATGCCTCCAGTAGGATCCATCTATGTTTTAGGAATTCGAGTTCTTTTCGTGGACCAAACTGTTACATGTAAATATCAGACCATAATTTAAGCCTCATATCTTTGTTTTTGTTTTGTGCAAGACAATATACCAATAGTGTATGGCATGTACTGTTTATAAGTTTATTCTTATTACACCTCTTGATGCATTTTTGTGTTTTTTCTTATTTCACATAGTTATTACGTTATTAAGCAATTATGCCTGCTATGTTCACCATCAAATGCTTCGGGAGCCTTTCAAGTTTTAATTTATCGTTTATGAGTTTTAAAGTTCAATTATGGATGTCGTGGTCTACATTGTTTCTGATAAGAAATATAATCTATAATTTCCATTCCAAACACTGGGAAAGCCTCCCCATTCCCTTTTGGGCTCCACAAAAACCAAAGTAAAATGATAAGAAAGGAAAAGATAAGTCTGTCTGAGCTTGATATATGTTTTATCACATGTGATGTAACATCTTCCCCCCATTTTAACCCCCTTCAAATGTAAAATGACAAAATAAACAGAAAACGGGACCAAGTATTGTCCCACTTTGACTCCAAGAGGCAGGAGGGGAAAAAATCAACCATGCATCAGGACATGCTTTTTATGCAATGCTCCAATCAAGTACAAAGAGTTTTTTTTTTTAATAAAATATATTTCTTGATATCTTTAGCCTTCTTTTCTTCTCATGGGGAAAAAAATCAGTTTAATGTTAGTAAATACTATGTATGCTTGGAATAGAATTTTTCTCAGCATGTTTTCTAATGGTGCACATGTTCTATTTTTCTTTGAGATGAAACTTACCATAATGAATATTTGAACTGCTACAGTCTAGCTCTAGACCTGTATCCTCAAAGAGTAAATATATGTTTTCAAATATGTTGTGTCTAGAAATTTATCAAGGCAACTGATGTTCTGAATAAGAAAAATCGAGAATCACATCTTAGACAAATGCACTTTTGATTAGCCTAAGAGCCACTAGGTTTGTTTTAAAAAATTTCCCTGCTCCCAAGTTTATGGAGTGTAAGAAAGTGTTTTGACTTGCATTCTTCTTTTTTATGTTCTTCGTTTCCATCAACGAACAAGAAAAGGGATCATATCAGGTAAAATGTTGTTTTGCATAAAAAGTAATGCATATGTTCTTTTGTGATATTTTTTGGTTGTTGATTCATTGATACCATGATGGGTAATATTTCTTCTTTTAAAAATGTAACGAGAGTAGTATGCATAGTTGGTGTGACGTGCATTGCTTTTGGCATAGAGTAGTTCGCTCCTAGTTGTACATGTCATGGATAATTTTACCATGGTTTCAAGCTTTCAAATGAGGGGAAAAGAAGAAACAAAACTATCTTTCAAAACAAGAGTAGAAACAAAAAGTATGTGAGCCTTTACTATGGAATGCTAACTGACCTTCCTCTGACCTCTTTTTCTTTTTTGGGTCAGAACCTTTGTTTTTGGTCTAATTCTAAAAGTTTCCCTCTATCTGTTGCTATTTTATGTAACCTTTTACCCTTCTTTTCCTCACTATCATCCTTGGGAATCAAACGAGTGAAAAGTTTTTTCTAAGATTTTGATTTCTTTTCCTTGCTTTCCAAAGTAGGCATAATGGTTTGAAGAAGAAGAAAGACCTGGCTTGAAATCACTGAATCATGTATATTTTCCATATAGATATGGTACTGCACTTAAAAGTTAAATCTATAGGAATTCTAACTGTTGTGGCGAGCCCAGAGAATCAGAGAACAAATGGACCTAAACACCCATATGTAGAACTCAACTATTGACCCAAAAGCTTAAGTTATTGGGTCTTGAGCCTACACATGTTTATTAATAACTCATCATTCTCCTAATCTTTTTATGTGGGAGAAATCCTTCTCTTTGCTCTTTAGTTCACTATGTGAAACTCTTAACAAATTTTTCCTTTTCACATGTGAACTCCAACTGGGCCTCAACTCTCCCTTGATCCACATTCATCGCTGATGAATCCATTTTCACCACTCTCACAAGTTATTTAGATTTTCTTTTTGCACCTTAGCTATTACCATGTCGGCTCCAGTAGCTCTTCCCCGTGCACCCCAGATAAACCATGCACCACCTTAGCTACTACCATGTTTGCTCTAGTAGCTCTTCCCTGTGCACCCCAGATCAACATGCACCTTAGCTACTACCATGCCAGCTCCAGTAGCTCTTCCTCGTGCACCCGAGATCAACCATGAGGCTTCGCGATCTTACTCTCGTAGGAGCCCGCTTAGAATCAACCAGATCAACCATTCCTTGCTCCTTCGCGTTACTGTAACCTCATACAACTTTGAGAGTATTGCTCAAGAATTATGCTTATCGTGTCCCTACTCCATCGTCCGAGCGCTGTTGTCTAGCTCCCCTGAGAGTCCATCACGATAGTCCACTATAATTCTTCGAGAGTCCGGGCTAAGATTGTCAAATCATCGGCTTTGATACCAATTTGTTGTGGCGAGCCCAGAGAATCAGAGAACAAATGGTCTAAACACCCATATGTAGAATTCAACTATTGACCCAAAAGCTTAAGCTATTGGGTCTTAAGCCTACACATGTTTATTAATAGCTCATTATTCTCATAATCTTACCATGTGGGAGAAATCCTTCTCTTTGCTCTTTAGTTTACTATGTGAAACTTCTAACACTAACCTTTTGACGTTAAGAAGAGGAAATTAAGCATACCTATACTTTAGAACTAAAGTTGAGGTTCATTAACTCAAGATTGATGATCCGTCTATGCCTACTGTGGTAAGTCTCAACTGTTATGGACGTTACAATAGTATCGTCACTTGTAAAACTGAAATAGCTTGTTAGAAGTTGAAATTTCCTTGCTGTACTTTACCCTGAAGCAAAAGAAATGCTCAAAGGACCCTGCTCTGGAGGCCAGTATTTAATTCCATGTTTTGTTTCGTGGTTGACCTTCTGCTTCTGATTCTTAATTCATAATGTCTCTGATGGTTGAAGCAATATCTTAGCCCTAGAAAAGAGACGCAAAAGAGTTTCTCTTTCTGCGGGGGAAAAGGCTGAGGATGTCAGTTAAAGGTAAAGAGTGGAAAAGAAAGTGTTCTTGAACTAATTGAAAATATTGTATGGTTAAAATGTTCCTATTAAAGGTGAACGTAGTACAACTAGAATTCCTTGCTTCAAAATTTAACAGACACGAAAGTTTGAAAATTTGAAGATTCGCCGCTTTATGGAATGTAAACAACAAGAAGATTACTTAAAAATGTAAACAGCAACATCATTAGCCTGAGTCTGAAGCCTTCTAGTGTTCTCTATCTGCACCAAATGCATAATTGTTGAACTTTTCGTCATTTTATTTACTCTTTTAGCTTTTTGTGGACTGACATGCACTAATGGGGGAGGGGTAATGAAAAGGCTAGTGTTATTTCTGGAAAGTAAGTACAGCATTTGTGTGTTCGCTATACAGGCTTTTTGTCCAATTTATTGGAAAAGATCATCTCCACCATCTTTTATTATTCTTCCTTCTCTTTCTTTTTTAAGTTTCTTGTTTTAAATTGTTAGTTCCCATACTGGAAGTAACAGGGAGGAAATTTATTTGTCGAGTCTCAACTGGACTGTATGTACTTATGTCCATAAAATAGTTGATCTTATACCAACTTCTCTCATTCCCTTGATGTTTGTTAAGCAACTTTGGCTCCATTGCATATCTATATATGTTCTTATTGAATGTTTGTCAAGAAGCAGGACAGACATTTGTACTCTCAAAGAGACCCATGAAAGGGCATGGTCGAGAGATGATTCAATTCGGCATTCCAATTGCTGATGCACCTCCTGATGATGAAGCTGGAGCTGGGACTTCAAAAGGCATGATCATGAATACCAACAGCTTTTTCAAATTATACACAAGTGTTTTCTTTTTTCTTTTTTCTTTTTTATTCTTATTTTTTATTTTTAACAATAGAAGTATGTATGGGGATTTATAATGAAATATGCAGATCGTAAGATTGAACCCATCCCTGGTCTGCTGCAAGATCTTATTGAACGCTTTATTGCAAAGAAAGTTATTAGTGTGAAGCCAGACTCATGTGTTATTGATATCTTCAATGAGGTTAGAAAGAGAGTATCAGACACTTATGGTTCAAAGACATAGTGCTCAAAAGACATGCTGACTGAATATGTTGCTTATTCTTATAGGTTGATCACTCGCAGCCTCATATGTGGCCACATTGGTTTGGAAGACCGGTAAGTGTGTTATTTCTGACAGAATGTGAGATGACTTTTGGTAAGGTGATTGTAGCTGACCATCCTGGGGAGTACCGAGGCGCTTTCAGAGTATCACTTGCACCAGGGTATTCCTCCCCTCTATAGCTATGGATTTTATTTTTATTTTGGTTGAAATATATATACTTCGCTATTTCATATACGTGACAACATTGCATGTAGATATTAATTGATGGGAAATTTCTGGTTAGAGCCATGGTGCCACTCAACTTCTGAACTCGATCTCTTGTATTGATTGACCAACACATCAGTCCTTATTTTGAGCCAAGTTTCTTTGCTTGTCATCTGGAAACCAGCAGAGGAGACCTTTAAACTGCAATTTCTTTGCTGTACTAGCCAGTAATAGTCTCTGTTTTTGGATATTGGCTGGTGCATCTTCTAGCTATCTTTTAATTTTTTATTATGAAAATGCACAGATCTATGCTTGTAATGCAAGGAAGATCCGCAGATGTTGCCAGACATGCTATTCCCTCCCAGCGTAAGCAGCGCATACTGGTTACTCTGACAAAGTCCCAACCAAAGAGAATAACAGCTGGTGATGTTCAACGATTTCCTTCATCAGTTGCACCTCCTCCATCTCATTGGGCCCCACCTCCTAGCAGGTCGCCTAATCATATACGCCATCCAGCCGGGCACAAGCATTATGGTCCACTCCCAACAACTGGTGTATTGCCAGCTCCATCTGCTCATCCACAGCTTCCACCTGCAAATGGCATTCAGCCAATCTTTGTTCCTGCTCCAGTTGCACCAGCCATGCCTTATCCTGCACCAGTTGCTCTTGCAGCACCCTCTGGTGGATGGCCTGCAGCTCCTTCAAGGCATCCTCCCCCTAGCCTTCCAGTTCCTGGTACAGGAGTTTTCCTTCCTCCAGGGTCTGGTACATTAAATCTGCCCTCAATGACAGCTACTGCAGCTGAAGATACTTCTTCAGTAACCGTGTCTTTGTCAGAGAAGGAAATTGCAGGTAAGTTAAATGGTCATAGTGCCTCGCCTAAGGGTAAAGATGGGAAAGTGCAACAAGAAGACTGCAATGGAAGCATAGATGGAACTGCTGACGATAAATCAGTGGCTAAAGAAGAACAGCATCAAAATGTTGATTCTCAGGTGATGACTGGCAAGCCTGCTGAAGCAGTTTAGAGAGGTATAAGAAAGGACGGGGTGGGGGGCTGGGAAGACATTCTTTTGCAAACGGTAGGCTGCGAACTGGAATGAGTTCTGAAGCAAATGTAAAGAGCGGCAAATATCTGAGACTTATAACACTTATCTATACTAAAGCAGGGCAAGGGATGGTAGATTGCTGTTTCCTCAAAAATCCCTTTGCTTTCTGCTCTTTTTGTTGTCTTATCATATTAGGTGAGGATCATTCGTGATTTTCTACTGTAGCTCATCTCATGAAAATTTCTAGAAATTTAAGAAATAGCGAAAAGAATTCTTTTCACATCTACAGTTGTCACTGTGATTATGCTGCTGTATGAAAGTCAATTCTCTCGTGTCGATTTTTTAACTGCCGCCCATCTGCTGGTAGTTCCGTGTCTAATGAAATTAGAACTTAAAACTTGTTCTCCTTTGGTGATAAAGAAATGGAGCAGAAGAGCTTGATACCGCTGGTGGTCGCATGGTCCAGTTCTCGATGTATAACAAGATTTTTTTTTCTTGGATCTCATGTATAGTGGGAGTTTTATGTACAATTATGTTGTTTGTTTATTTGTTAGTTTTCTTGGTGGCTGTTGTAGGCATTTGCTACAGGAGATGAAAATCGATGGTTGTTCTCTTCTCATTTGCATTATAGTGGGTGTGGGTCGACGACTTGTGAATTATGCGGAGTCTGTTGGTGAAATAGGTTATCATCCATCAAGTCTTTGAGTGTCTGTCGTATCACGCGGTTGGTGCACTAAGTTGATTGAAACTTGACTTTTCGAATCTGGAACTTGCGTCCGACTTGATCTGCTAGCTCTTAGTGGCTCTACGTTCGTAACATCCGGTTGTGCATGGGAGCAGCTCCAACAAAGGCTACCCTTGGGGGCTTAATGAATTTCATAATTTTTCATGCGTGTACGTTGTTTCCTATATCATTTCATTTTGGAATTAGGTTTTAGGGCTCGTCTAGTTTTGTGTTTGGCAAAACACACGTTTCAAGAATCATGTGAGGAAAAATCACTTGTAATAAAAGTTGGTACATGTAACTTTTGAAAGATGAGGGTTTTTATGACTGTCGAGTCCCATACTTAAAAGCAGCAACTGAGTAACATTGTTGTATTCATCTCTTTTAGAAAAAAAAAAAAAAAAACAAATAATTTGTTGCAGTTTTTTGGCACCGAGATGCAAAAGCTAAAAATTTTAGGTACATAGTCACTAGTTTGGTCGAAAGTACAAGGCCTACGTTGTATTTGCTCTTTTTTTTTTTTTTTTTTTTCTCTTTTTCCTTGCTAGAAGAAATTGTAGGTTTAAGCAAAAACAATATTTGTAGTCTTAATACTTGTTCATGTGCGGCTTGGATCTCAAAGTTATTGAAAATTCTTTGATCACCATCGTACAAGTGAAATTCATAACGTGTGGGATCCACCCGTTGTTTCTAGAACAGGTGACCAACGAAGTTCTCCAAAGTTATAATCTTGAAATGAGAGATGAAAGTTTTATGAAATGGCTTTCCTTCTAAAAAAGGAAATTAAAGCTGAATTAGCATTTTGTTGCCTTGAAGATGGACATGAGAAAGGTATACGATCAAGTTGAATGGGATTTCCTCGAGCTCCCATGGAAAAAAACTTGGCTTCCATCCACGTTGGGTCAAATTGGTCATGAATTGTTTTTCTATTGTCTCTTTTAGAATCATGCTCAATGGAGAACCTTTTCTAGTGTTGAGACCTTATCATGGCCTAAGGCATGCAAGGCGACCCATTATCACCCTTTCTCTTTTCCTTTTTGGTTGAAGCTTTGGCTAGTCTTATTAATGCGCAAAGCGAAAGTGGTAATTTGTGTGGTATGAAACTTGCTCGTAGCTGTCCATCTCTTTCTTACTTACTGTTTGAAGATGATTCGGTTTTCCTCATTAAAACTACTGTAGCGAAGGCCTTTTCCATTCAAGAAGTCATTCACCACTATTGTCATGCACGAGGCAATCAGTAAATTTGAAAAAAAAAAAAATCTATACTTGCTTTCAACAGAGGCACTCCCCTTCGAATCAAAGATGAAATTTGTTCAATCCTCAGGATAAAAAGATCAACTTCATTAGGATCCTACTTGGGCATTCCCACTGATGGGTAAAGTTCAAAAATTGCTTCCCTTCAATGGTTTTCAACAGAATTATTGGGAAGATTCAGGGATGGAAATCCAAGCTATTTTTGGATGGGGGCAAAGAGGTCTTAATTAATGCGGTGCTTTAAGCGATCCACAAACTATACTATGAATCTTGTTTTGTTCCCAAAAACTTTATGTAAAAAGCTTAATGCAGCTGTGGTGAATTTTTGGTGGGTTTCGGCTGGTAAAAATACAAATCATTGGGATGCTTGGAACTGGATTGCTACTCGGAAAAGGAATGGTGGTTTAGGGTCCCGGGACTTTCAAGCTCTTAATGTAGCTCTTATTACTAGACAAGAGTAGACGTCGAAATCTACAATATTAATCACGAATTTTTGGCCATCAGCAACTTGCAAGGTTAGAAGGTAGGTAAATAACATGAGTTCTTAAGATCGATTTAGTGTCGCTAAAGGTATTCCGATGCTCAAGTTAGCAATATTTTAGGAAAGTATAAGTGCGAAGAGAAATATAGTGAAAGTTGAGGAAACAACTGTCATAATGGCATTGGAGTATATGGTAGGCCGTTTATATGGAGGGGAAAAAGGAAAGTATTGCTAGAATGACGAATGCTCGATGTCATTTCCTTGGGTAGACATGGCCTATTTATAGTTGTCACTAGGTCAAGTGTTCGTAGACTTTTAGGACTTGTATTTTTTGTGGACTTCTATGAATCCGTGATCATTTATCCCTTAGGATTTGATAGAGTCGGATTGTATCTCAAGTTCGTCAACAGTCACCCACTCTGAGTGAATTGGGAACTTAAATTATCCCTATGATCGTTTATCCACAAACATCTGATAGAGTTCAAGTGCTATTCGATTTGTCATTGATTATCCATACATGGTAGTGTTGATGTCTGGGCTCACCTAAGGGCCTTGGGCATTTAGTGGACCTATTATAGGGGTAGCTCGGGAACTATCAGGCCGTATAGCGGCCGTAGCCCTACTATCATGAATTGGACGAGATTAAGTGATCCGTCACGATTGGACTATGAATTCAAGCCCAGTTTTGTTCACACACAAAGTGTGGAGATTACTCCAAAATCTGAACACTCTGGCTGCAAAAGTTATCAAGAGCCTCTATCTCCCCCATTTTGACTTATGGAATGCCAATACAACCAAAAGATGGTCTTGGACCTGGAAGAGTATCAAGAAGCGGAGAGACCTGATTAAATCGAATGCGTATTGGCGTGTTGGGAATGAAGAAAAATTGATGTGTGAAGAAATCACTAGATCCCTAACCATTACAGTTTTTCTCTGCCGAATAACTGCCCATTAAGAAAGGTGAGTGAATTGATCCATCGGCCATCTCACCAATGAAATATGGATCTAGTGTGATCTATCTTTCAAGAAAACATTTGCTCATTAATTGCTCAAATCCCTATTCCATCTACTGATTGTGAAGACAAATTGGTGTGGCCCTATTCAAAAAGTAAAAAGTGGGTGTTAGAAGGCTGTTATTGGGATGAATCAGTAAGCTCCCTCAAATGCTAGCTCCTCGTACCTAAATCCAAGAAGCTTATAGAAGTGCATTTGGCATGCATAAGTTCCCACAAAGGTATGATGTTCCAAGTGAAAAATTTGTAAGAATGCCATTCCAACAGAGAACTTGTTCAGAAGAAAATGCTCTATGAACTCTACCTGTAGGCTCTGTGGGTTTGAATCACATTTGTTTTTCTACTGTCCATGGAGTACGCAGGCATGATTTAATTCCCCAATTCAGTAAAGGGTTTACTCGAGCAAAATTTTCAAGGTCTGAGGAGTGGCTGCTCAACACTGTTGGTAAGTTGTGTAAAGTAGGCTATCAAAAGAGATATGCTGAATCTTTGCTCCTCTTAACGTGTTGGGGGTGTTTGGCTAGGCAAGAATTTTTGTTTTTTTTTTTTTTGTTTGAAGGTTCAGCTTTGACTGTCCATGGAATAGTTGTATCCATCAATCCCTGAATAGATTGCAGTAACTGAAAATGGGTCACAGCATGCCGACATCAGACATAGATGGATTCCTCCTTCTCAAGGTGTGATGAAGATCAACTGTAATGCCTCTTTTTGCCCAGAAACAAACCAAACAGGAATTTCTGCTCTTTGTCTAGACCACCTGGGTAAAGTTGTTTGTGACAGTCCTAAAAAAATCTCTCGTGTTTCAATTATTCAAGCGAAAGCTCTTGCATTAAGGGAAGCTTGTTTACTTGCAAAATCAGAATCTTTGTCTGATATTCTCATAGAGTCGGATTGTCTTGAAGTGGTTCAAGGATTCAACTCCCCATCTACATTGTGTTAGTCCATTGAACACCTTGTGAAGGATGCTAGAATTCTTGTTTTAGAAGCAAGGAGTTATAGTGTGCCTCACATTTGCGGGCAGGGAAATAAGGTGGCCGATTGACTAGTAAGGAATGTTAGATTAGGCTCTCTTCCTCTTGATTGAATGGCTAATCCTCCGGTGGAGATTTTCATATGTTCTTTACTTTGTGTTTGAACAGGGCTGTAGTCATAAATTTAATATAGGGGGCCAAGATTCAATTAAGAAGATTAATGATATTAAGTATTTAATGATAAATAAGAATAAGAATACTATTTAACAAAAATAATGTAAGAATATGTAAACTAAAGCTTATTGATTCAATTAATGAAACTGGGCTTGTCTCTCTTTCATGAAATAGAATTCATTAATTTATTGTATAACATAAATATATTTAGCACAAAAAAAAAAATGCACTAAAATTACCTACCCAAATAAATAAAAAATATTATTAAAATTTATCCACTAAAGTTACCTATCTATTATAAAAAATTTAGTATTAAAATATATCTAAAAATTGTACACTAAAAAATAATACAAAAAGTATTTATCCAATTACAAATAGTATTAAATTATTAGTCATTCAAAATACAATTCTTATACGTTAAAGACATTCATCAAGTCTTTATAAAATTCAACCTCTATTAGGATATGAGTTATTAATGTTAGACATCCATAAAGTCATTACTTACATTTTTTCTCTTAAATTACCATCCACTAAATATCATCTAAACAAACAAAAAAAATGCACACACACAAAAAAAAGAAATTGCACATTAGAAAAAATTACCCAATTACAAATAGTATTTCAGACAAATTACTTACTTAAGTAAAATATATTCCTCAAATCAGACTCTTTATTGTTGTTATGCCTTAGTCATTCACCTAATTCAATCAATTAAAAATAATTGCATCAATTAAAACAGCAGCATCAAGCATAAACAATTCGAAAATATTTTTTTTGCCTTGCTCCAGAATTTGTGTCATTGACAAATGAAAAAAAAAAATTTTTTGGGTAACCATCAGTGGGGTTTAGGAGGTGTGCCATCATTTTTTTTTTTACCAAAAAATAAAATATAGTTTCTTTTGAACGGGTGGGGTTATGGGTAATAATTTGGTTCTTTTCTTTTTTAAGTATCAAAATATTTTTTTGACATTTTTAAATAACGTTTTATTATGTGTCAATGGGTAAGAAAGAGTTTGGATTATTGTGAAAAAATATCTTTAACTCAAATGAAAAAAGCAAAGTAAGACAATTAATTAGGGGGCCTATTAATTTTAAAAAATAATAATATATAGATAATTTTTTAAAAATTTTGGCCCCGGGCCCCCTTCCTCCGCCACTGTGTTTGAAACCAAACCACTAGTATGAGTTGAATTTTTATTTGAAACGAAATAATGCTACTGTTTTTGACCAAAAAAAAAAAAGTCTTGATGCTTCATATATTCTGAAGACCAGTTGTTCACGTTGAGGCTGGTAAGCCAAAATCATATAACTTGAAAATTATATCACTCCTATTTAGAAAGTGATAATATTAAGGTAGCGATTGATATATTAGAATGAATTTCAATTAGAATGTAATGAGTTAATGAATGAAATGGAACTGAGAATAAAATGAACTTGGTAATGGAAATTACATGCTTGGCATGCTTTAAGAATGAGGATATGAACAGATATATTGATTCCAAACTCATGTTTAGTAGTCAGTATACAAATTAGTAATGAGAATGATAAATAATAATAACGATCATTGTTATTAATATTAATATTATCATAATAATAATTATTATAACAATAATAATAATTAATCATAATTAATTATGATTATTATTATTATTATTGTTGTTGTTGTTGTTGTTGTTGTTCTTGAAATAGTAATTTGAGAAATAAAAGGGATATATTTATAAAATATTATGTTTTGATCTGGTATTTTAGTCATTTAATAAATAAGTTTATTATCAAGTACATGGGAATGGACTAATCCATGTACAGGAGAATGGAATTATCTTGGGAATGAAATTTTCAATTTAATTCTCTCATACAAGTATGAGATTTAAAATAGAGTTGAGAATGTTATTCCATTTTCAACTCATTCCAGTCTACCAATTGTTACTTAAGAATAGATAAGCAAGAAAAGAATATGTATGTATCTGGGAATAGGGTTATGTATGGAGCTAAGTAAATAAATTATAGTAGTGTCTAAATAAGAAGGAAGCCAACAGGCTCAAATATGAATAGATTAAGCCAAATAAGTCCTTCTAGAATAAATATATAGCCGCTTGTAAACCTTCCTATTTTGTAATGCACTGCATAAGAAAAGGCTGGCCCATAAAAAGTAAAAGGGTAAATTGCATACAGCCCTCTGTGTTAGATCGAAAGTGTGCATAAAACCCTGTGTTATGAAAAAATAACAGTTACCCCCTGTATTTTAGTCGAATGTTGCATATTACACCCTGCAGTTTAAAAATCCGTTATAGTTAACGAAAATGTAATACACGCACGTGACTCTCGTTTATCATAGATTTGATGGACAAAAATACTATTGAGTGAAATATAGTTTACCCCTTTGTGTTTTGCGAAATGTGCACAATAGACCCTGTGTTATGAAAAAGTAGCATCTATCCTCCTGTGTTATGACAAAACGTTGTATACTCGCCTAGGGGGTTATAAACTATATAAGGGCAAAATAGTCTTTCGACAAAATCTGTTAATCAAAGTTGACGGAAATAAACTTTGGGCGAGTATGCAACGTTTGATATTAACACAGGGAGTTATATGGTACTTTCCATAACACATGGGCTATGGTATAATTTCTGTAAAATATAGGGGGATAAACTATATTTCACTCAAAGTAAAATGTTGGTGCGAATAAAAATATTAATAGAAAAGGTTCTGACAAAATTATATTATTTTAGGATTTAAATAGCTAGAACAAAATTATAAAGCTAACACAAGTTATATATAAGTGCAGCTAAAAGTCTAAAGATTCTTAGAAATAATGAATTATCTCTCGTGTGCATAAAGCCATAAACAGAATATGAAATAATATTGAATAAACAGAATCTAGATAGTATATCACTTAATTAAATGAAACAGGATACAAAAACTGAAATCAGAAGTGCAAATCCGAAAAAATAAAGATAGAGTCTTGAGAGCAACTCAATTTTTTTAAGATTTTAATATTCTGCTAAGGTACTAATAGTTAACGACATAAGTGTCACATGATACAACGATGTCTTTCAACTTGCAATATGAGAGTATTAAACTATAAGTACTAGCGAACAACTTTCTCTTATATATGATACCAGCTATTGATATGCTCTTTTATTTAAGTTTGGAATCCTATCATCTTTTTTTTTTTTCAAACAAATCGAAATGATTGAAGTTTGGAAGTACTAGTTTTGCGTGCTTCCTAGTCAAATATGATATATGTGTCTTACTTTAATATAAATAGTAAAAGTAAGCCCCCTCCTTTTCAAGGCCAAGTGGTCTGTTCCCACAAGCACCCAACTTTTTTTTTGCTCTTCCTTCAGCTTGCTAGGACTAGGCTTTTCTCTAATTGAGTTAGACTACCACTTACGAGTAGTTAATCTAGGGCGGCAGTTCTTCTCCTTCCTCTTAAACCTCGAACTAAAAATTGATCTTGCCATCAACTCGACTAAAAGTTCCAGATTGAAAAAGAAACTGAGCTTGATGACAAATAAAAAATTGGGTGAATAGTCCCGGATCCCCCTGTGGTCAAGCGAAACTAGTTATAACCCTCCTGTGGTCTAACAAATATAGCCAGACCCCTTTATAGTTTACCCGTTGATGCACACCGCCCCCCTCCGTCAAATTTTTTGTCAAAACTGATGGAATATGTACCACATGCGAATAAAATGCGATTTTTATTGATTTTTAACGTATTCAACTAGATGATTTTTAATTTTTTTTTAATTTAGTAATAAATAAAAAAATAGGTGAAAATAAAAAGAAAAAAGAAAAAAATATTTTTTTTTTAATTATTAATATTATTTTATTATTAAATACGTTAAAAACTAATAAAAATCGCATTTTAAGCGCGTTTGTCACACTTTTCGTCAAAAATGACGGAAAATTTGACGGAGGGGGGTGATATGCATCAACGGGTAGACCATAGGGGGGTCCGGCTATATTTGTTAGACCACAGGGGGTTATAACTAGTTTCGCTTGACCACAGGAGAGTCCGGAGCTATTCACCCTAAAAAATTTTACTTCAAATTTCGGCCTTCAACATCTTTCCAGTTTATATCAATAGGGAACTTCTACCTCTTATTCATCTAGTTGTGACCACTATCATCCCTAATGCTGAACTCTCTCAAAGCAATGGCCTATGTATATAGAAGTGACTTGCTAAAAAATCAATGTGATCAAACTACTTGCTGGAGAAGGTATTTATCGGAGCAAAAAATTTGACCAAATTTATCACCATTAAAGTATAGGTTAAGCTATGCTTTTAATTAATAATTTTATATCTTGGAGAAACTAAGTGAAGTATTACAATAATACTTTTAATAAATAATCACCTATATGAGTAGAGAGTGAGCCGCTCCTATGAGAATTTAAGGTTGAATTCTCAAAGAGCATTCATAAATGCCGGGAGTTGTTTAGGGTTGAAATAAACACGACTATGAGAATTGAACAATGTCCAGATGTGTGCTGTGTGAGCTCTATTGTCTAGGTTTATATTAAAACTGAACAGTTCAAGACATCATGTTTATTTGTTAGCTAGTTTTCATTAATGAAGCTAAAAACTACCTATCTTGAAGCAATGTCTTTCTATATAAACTTTCTCTTGTGTCTACATACCAACAAACTTCCATTCATGTAGGTAGAGGTGGCATTTGGGCCAGTCCGTCATAGCCCGGCATGGCCCGCTAGAATTGTGTGTCAGAAAAATTGAGCCCGACTCGGCACATATGTTTGGTGGGCCGAGCTGAGCTGGACTCAATTTTTAGAATATAGAACCCAACTCGGCCCACGAGCCCGCTGTCACGAGTCACGAGCTGAGCTGAGTTGGGCTGGGCTAGCCCATATACATATATACATATATATTAAAATTTAATCTTAATTTTTTTAAGAAAAGTTAATTTAACTATTAACGAAACAGTACACAAGTTGATTAATAATATTAATAATTAATTTAAACGATAAAATACAACACAACATAACAAACTACAAGTTAATGAGACACAAGTACATTAGTGATATAAATATGTAAATAAAATATTACATAAATGCTTGACGAAAGTTACTGTAAATTGATAATATCAAATTTACGTAGAAATATAAATTGATGTTGATAATAGTTACAAATTACATACCCCTATTATTTAAAGTACGTAAGATGATTCCAAACTTTTAATGAATGTAATTGTCGTGAAAGATTTTATTCTTTCATGGACATAGTTATATATAATGTTGTAGATTTGTAGTAAAATAAAGTTGAATATATTAAGTGACTAAAGTACTGTCACTAAGTATTTATAGGAAAAATTATATATACAATTATAAAAATTATAAAAATTAAAAAAAAGATTGTACCTAAAATCTTTTAAAAAAACTTGTATAAAGCGATTTAAAGTTACAAGTTGCAAACTTGCAATATTATAAAAACAGTTTAATAACAAGTCATTTAATATTAACTTAAGAAATACATTTGCTACTTTTTATTATTAATTTGTTAAAAAATATAATTACTACGACTTACTAGTTTATTTTTTTAAAAAAATAGTTACTACGATTTGCATTGCATACATAAAATATAATATTTTAATTTCTTTTAATAAATGAGCTCAAATTATGCTTAATTTGTGTTGAAATTGAGTTGGGCTCGAGATGGGCCTTATTTGGGCTCAAAATGGGCCTTATCTGGGCTCAAGTTAGGTCTATGCTGGGCTCCAACTGGGCTGGGCTGTGTTTCGAGTTGGGCTGGGCTGAGCTGGGCCTGAACTTAAATGGGCCTGGACTCAAATGGGCTGAGTCAGAAATTATAGGACCCAGCTCGGCCCACATATATGTGGTGGGCTGGGCTAAGTCAAGCCCACTACCAACTGAGCTGGGTTGGGCCCGAATTTTCGTATGTTGGGCTGTGCTGGGCCTGTGTCGGCCCAATCCAAATGCCACCTCTACATGTAGGTCCTAAAATTTAAGTAGGGGAATGTTGGAATTGGGATTTAAACCCTTGTGAATATTCAACTCCAAATTAAAGTTTAAGTAGGTCCTACATATTAATGGGGAAGGATGGCTATGTGCACATTCCTCTTTTAGAGAAGATGAGTGTAGAATATTCACGTTTTTAAAAACGAATGTGAATGAATAATAAATTTGAGGGTAAATTTCACACTTAGTCTCTATTATTTACATGTTTTTTCAATATAGTCCTTAATGTTTTAAAAGATTCATAGTAGTTCTTAATGTTTACAAAAGTTATTCAAAATAGTTCATATTGTTCAAACTTACCCAATTTGGTTCTTATTATTTTTCAAAAAATTTAATTTAGTATTTATTATTTAAAAAAAAAATTCAATTCACCCCCTACACATGACCCTTATTCGGGGACGAAATTAAATTTTATGAAAAATAATAGGGATTACATTGGCTAATTTTGAACGATAAAAATCATTTTGAATCACTTTGTAAACATTAAGGACAAATATGATTTTTGTAGAACATTAAGGACCAACTTCAAAAAATATATAAACAATAGGGATTAAGTGTGAAATTTAACCTAAATTTGATGATAAAGTTGAAGAGTTAACTTGAAACAATAAAGATGTATGAAGTGAGTTTATCTCTCTTGGCAAAAGATAATAATAATAAAAGCCAAGTGTATATTTATATATAATATGATGGCTTTGCTTTTTTCTGTTTTTTTTGTTATGTGAGCTTTAATCAGATACATACGTTTCTAAAGGAAAAATAAAATATCTTTATTGTCATCAGATTTGGTAAAAAACAGTTTTGTGGCATGATGCTTTCTTCATGCAAAACCCTTTTTTTATGGTTGCTATTTCAGCTTTTTAGCCAAAATGAAGAGTCAAAGCTGATTTTTGACCTCCAACAGGCTCTCTATCCTTTTCGCACTCTGCTCGCTATAGCCAGCGAGTTACTGTTCATTCTCTATCTTCTTTTTTTTTTCTTTTCCCTATCAATTCCATTTCAAACACCAACATTAACTTTTTTTTACCGTTGGTGTTTCAGCCACCAAGTACAATAACGATCAAAACTTTGAAACCTTGGAGAATATTGTATAAATATAGATGTGTTGATCTGAGATTTTAAACCATTTCAAGAAATACAAAACATTGCTTCAAAGAAAGAAAAGAAACAAAAAGCTGAAAGAAAAAAGAAGAAAATTGAGTGAAAATCAACCTGAAATTGAAAGGTATGATGCTTTTGGTTTAATTTTACAGTGTTTTGAGCATTTTGTTTGTGAACTTAAGATTGTTGGTCACTTTGGTCCTATATCTATAAAGAAATTTTATTGTATGCTTGGTATAGTTCAAAGTGTTCGATGTAATGTTTCAATAATTCCAAATTTTAGCTATTGAATGATCCACTATTATGTAAAGGTATGATATATACATTGCTGCATGAGAGGATTAGCCTCATATTTCAAACTCCAATTGTTGTTGATCAAATCACTGGAATGTGAAGTGATGACTCAAATTTCTGTATGTAATTTGTTCGTCATCAATACATTGCTCTATTTGATCTATACGCCTGTATATTTTCATTCAAAGCATATATTGAAATATTGAAATAGAGATTGTTGTTGAAATAAAATTAAAATAGAGAGTTTGTAAAAGTAGAGAAATACCAATTTGACTCTCTATTTTACAAAAAAAATAGAAAAATTGTTGGAGTTACCTTAGCGTTATGAAAATTATTCACGGCAAACGCGTTTCGGCATTTACGTTTGGTTTCATGACTGAAAGGTTTCATCCGTTTTTTTATTCGACTTAACTTCTCATTAATTGTCATAAAGCTGGTCAATGTTTCTTTGTCCTTTTTTCACCTATAAATACCTATGCTTAGCCTCGCCTCAAAGTTACAACAGAAATACTTTTTACATTTGATTGCATAGTAGCCAATTATAGTTTGAGGAGGGTTTAGACATTGGAAATTCCCAAGCTTTTGTACCAGAGTGTTGTAATTACAAAAGGAATAGTCATTATATTTTGGGAGGTTTGCACAAGAAGAAAGATACAACATAATAGTTTTGCGATTAAATTTTAAGGATATTGTGTTAAATACGAGCCTTAGTTTTGCATTGTTGTAATAGTTAGTTTAATTCCAAATTATTTACTTTTATTTCATTGTGAATTATATTTTTTAATTTCCAGTTTACCATCTCATATATTATGTAATATTCGCAATTCCAGTTTCGAATTTTAGCGTCCTCGTTACCTACATAGAATTGATTCAATTGCATGTTCATCTGGGATTGGAGATAAGAGCTATATCCCTCACCCCCGTTGTCACCTAAAAACTCGTCTCAACTCTTGCCCGACTTTTGCCTTTGCTTCCTCCAGTGGCGGAGCCAGGCACCGAGTAATAGGGTGTGCACTACAATATCAAAGTCAGTAACCGGGATTACAGGACAATTATTTATGCATAAATTTTTATATAAACTATAAAAAAATTGATGGTTTTATGTCTAAAATCATATTTTTATACTATAACTAAACCAATACTTAGTTTAAACACTTTATAACACAAATATAAAGGGTGTTCCACTGTAAAAAATGTTGTGTTCATGGCATTGAACCATAATTTCAGGGTGTTCCACTACAAAAATGTTGTTTTTATGAAAAGAGAAAAAAAAAAAAAAGACTACACACCTAAAATTTTAGGGTGTTCTATTGCACACTCAATGCCAAAGGTGGCTCCGCCCCTGGCTTCCTCCATCCTCCATCCTTGCCATGCCCCCAAATCACCGTGAGAGGGTTTTTTTTAAAATTCTTTTTAAACAATGCAACATTAAAATTAGTGTGCAATTCATAATTTCAAAGCTTAAACTAAAATGGAAACAAAGGAGAAAATTGAGATACATATGAGAAAGAGGTTACACACGGATTATGTATTCCATGTCTTTAAACGAAAAGCTTGTTCGTACAAAACTAAGTTTCAAACATTTAAAAAAAATTATACCAAACCATTAATCAAGAGAACTATATGTAAAGAGAGAAATGTTATTTGCTAATTAAGGCAGTGATTGGTATGTGAGAATGAGTTGGAATGGAATGACATTCCTAATTCTATTTTAATTCCCATGTTTGGTATAAGGGAATGAACTTGGGAATGTCATTCCCAAGGGAATCCTATTCTCACATACATGGGAATAGCCATTCTAGACCAAATACATGAGAATGGCTCTTTCCCATGTATTTGGGAATCAACTTGACTACTATACCCTTTATAAATAATTTGTTTAATTATTATTATTATGAAAATAATAATAAATAATAATAATAATAATAGTGATTAAATAATAATAATAATAATAATTAAAAATATAATAATATTATTAGGAAAATAAAAATAAATTTTTTTTATTATAATAATAAAAATAAAAAAAATAATAAAAATGATAATAAAAATGATAATAATAATAATAATAAATAAAATAAAAAATAATAATAAAAACAAAAAAAAAACAAAAAATAATAATAATTAAAAATATAATAATATTATTATGAAAAAAATAATAATAATAATAATAATAATTATTATAATAAAAAAAAGATAATAATAAAAAAAAAAAAAAAAAAAAATAAAATAATAAAAAAAAAAAAAAAAAATAAATTATGATTAAATAATAATAATAATAATAATAATAATAATAATAATAATAATAATTATTATTATTATTATTATTATTATTTTAAAAAATATATAATAATATTTTGTTATTAATAATAATTATTATTATTATTATTATTATTATTATTATTATTATTATTATTATTATTATTATTATTATTATTATTTATTGTTGTTGTTGTTGTTGTTATTATTATTATTATTATTTATTATTTATTATTTTTATTTTGTTATTATTATTATTATTATTATTTATTGTTGTTGTTATTATTATTATTATTTATGTTTATACTGTTTACGATTATATTTATTCTTATTTTTAATACTATAATAATAAAAGGGCAATTATGTCATATTATATAAGTCATTCGCATTATTACTCTTAATTCCTAGAGCATACCAAACATGTCATTCTCATTCCCAAGTTCATTCCATTCCCAATTTCATTCCATTCCTTGGTTCATTCCATTACTGTCCAAATGCATTCCAATGTACCAATCGCTACATAAGTTTTTATGGGGCGAGAAATATCTAGCCTCACTCCCTATCTCACACTTGTGCGAGTAAAAATCAAATCCCATTCTCCATCACCCTCCTTATATTCCATCAACTTGAAACTGAGAGGGGGTGGGTACTCAGTCTCCTAAGTTTGCCAAAGTTAGCCAAATTAGTCCTTTATGTCAAAAGACCAATTAGATTCAACGAATTGCTACCGTATTGTAGGGGCAAAATCAGAAAAATAATATAATATTTACATAAAAATTCAATTTAGTCCCTAATTTTATACAATACTTTAAATTAGTCCCAAAATTTAGCAACAATTATTTTAATTTAATCATTAGCAACAATTATTTTAATTTAATCACTGAAGTTTCCAAAAAAATTAATTTTGCCCCAAACTTCATTAACCCAAAAAAAAAAAAAATCAACTTCATCATCTTCTTCTTCCATTTCTTCACTACCATCAATACACACCCATCACCACCATCAATACACCTATCACTACCACAAGCACACACACATAATACAAACTATGCATAAACCCAACACACACAAAATACGCACACTCAACATGCATTCAAAGCATAAACTACCACTTCCATCAAAACACACCTACCACCACCACCACCACCACAAACAAACACATGTACACACAAACATAGCCTTGCGAATACATACATAGTATGCACAGATAGACATGGGCACACATATACCTTGCAATCCCACACACCACACACATACACACATTAATAGGGGCTATGATATAAGTGTTGAGGGTTGGGGTAGGGTGTTCAAGTATGGGGTGGGGGTTGGGTAAAGGGCTTCAGGTCATGAGAGTTTGACGAGTAAGGGATGAGAGGAATATGATGGGGTTGGGGGTGTGGGTTGGGGCTGGTGGCGAGATGGTTGACGGGTTTTAGGAGGTAGGCTAAGGTAGCGGTGGCGTGGGGGTGGGGCACTGGGTTACAGGGTTGACTAGAGAGGTGAGGTGGGTTGGGGTTCAATTTTTTTTTTCTTTTTTTGAGTCAAATGTAGGTTTTTTGGGGGGTCAAAAGGTAGGATTGTAGTTTGTAAAATTATGTATGGATAATAAAGTCATTGATATATTTTTTTGTCAATTTTTTAACAAAAAGAACCAATTTGATTACATTTGATAAACATTGAGGACTAGTTTGACTTTTTGGAACAGCGGAGACTAGTTTAAAAACTTGAGATAACATTGAGGATTAATGATACAATTAACCCTTATAGGAAGACAATTGACTCAAGATCAATTGTAGGTTGGTCCAATCCAATTGGACTTAGGTTTGGTGGACTAAATGGTCTTTAGTCCAATTCTATCAAGTCCTATAATTAAATTAATATTAGGACTATCCTAATAATTAATTTAATTCATTCTCTCTTATTAATTAGTTTCTCAGATCTCTGTAGTGTCTGATATCTTAGATTCATAATTAATTGGCAGTAGAATAATATTAATGCGATTTATATTTAATTAAAACTCTTCTAATTAATTAATTTTTACAGGTCATGAGTGACACCTAACAGTATATCATGACTTATCAATTAATGATGAAGCTGAATCATACAAACGTATAAATAGAATTACCACGTAACTAATTCTTTTCATCTGATCGTTCCAATTAAGTGAGAGTTATGGATAGGAATGTCAAACTCGCTAACTTAATCATATGGCTAAATCTAATTAATTAGTAACACAATAATGAGTTGTCGAACTACCTCAATATTCTACCTCAACCAAGAATTTATGGTTACTTAATTATTAGATTGCAACGGACATCTCTATGTAGGAATAAATGACGACCACCAAGTACACGAGCTACTCCATGGCTATAACTAGGTCATATAATTACATAAAAAAATCATGATATCTCATACACAAGATAACGATAGTGTCTCAAGTCTAAGGAACAATTACGCAATTATAAAATATAACAAATTATTGACAATACATATAATTTGTTTAATTATCGTTCGTGTCCAGTAACTTGTTCTCCAACAAGTACTCATAACTAATGTAATCTAAGACTCATTATCCTTATCATTAATATCTCATATTAATCAAAGGTAATAAACCATGCCAATCTATCCGAATGAATTAATGCCTAATTAATTCATTCTATGATCGGGAACCTATTCTAGGATCTACTCATTCTTCATTATAGATCTTGCCACTCATATTTTTGACTCCTTAAGAATAGGATCTAAGAACTTTGTTTATCAACACACACTACAAAAAAAAAACTGAATTCTGTGACGGACGGTTCACCTCCCTCACCGTGCTGTCACCAATTTTGACTTTGCGACGGCACGGTGAGGGAAATATTCGTTAGACACGAGGTGGTCGCCAAAATCTTCCCAGTCACCAAGTCGTCGCCGTATTACGACGGCTCGTCACCAGGCCATCACCAATGATTGCCGTCACCGAGTCCTTGCCAATATTTTTCCTCACTAAGCCCTCGTCAATTTATCCTGTCACCACGTCGTCACAAAAATTTCCCGTCACCATGCCGTCACTAATGTTTCCCTCACCATGCTGTCATTAATATTTCCCATCACTATGCCATCACAAATAATTCCCGTCACTATGCCATCACTAATATTTCCCATCACCATGCCCTCGCCAACTTCACCCATCCACATGCCTTCACAAAAACTGTCGTCGCCAAGACCTTGCCAAAAATGCATGCAATAGTTTATCTTCTCTCTCTTTCCAAAACACCCTCATCTCTCTGCATGTGTATGTTGTTAATTATTATCTCTACTTTGTCTCACATGTCACAATTCTTTATAATAGAAACAAATCTGTTACAAAAATTGGTATAATGCAAACGTAGATCATCTTTGAATGATATATGTACAACTAACCTATTTATATACATATATAATACATACCTACACAGATATAATTCAGGCATACAAAGGCATCTTCTTTTCCAATGGAAATTCATATGTTAACTACTTCTATGGACAATGTACATATATGACATGTATGTAAAAAGGGAAGCATCCATTTAAAGAGAGTTGAAGGCTATAGTTGTTATAACGAAAAGGGCGCATACCTTTTTGCAGCTAGGAACAAGTTCCTGCAAGGCATTTATTCTCTCTGAGATGATATCCTTTCTCAACGTAACTGTAAAACAGATGAATAAATTTTTTAGAGATATTGCCACCTAAGAAGTAAGTTTAATGTCAATTAATTACTTGCTCATCAATACTATGTGGATCTGTGGCCTAAATTCTTCAACTCCTTACAACGAAAAGTGCAGCAAAGGAAAATATATAAACTCGTAACCCATTTTGACAACTTAGTTTAGAGCAAAAACAACTTTGAATTCTCAGACATGAAGCACCCCAAAGTTTCATGTCTGATGGCACGACTTCTTAGTATCTAGTAATAAAATACTTCTGTCACTACCAATATAGCATAACAGATATCATGTTACTTCGAACAATACATTAAACACCATATAAAAAATTCATTCAATTAATACTATTTTCATCCCTTTTCTATATGGATAATTGTACTCTCACCATTTCTTTGTCATAAACCCGTATCTGAATCAGAAAGAACACATATAAAGCTACTTCCAAGATCCATCTCCCCTTTCCCCTACCACCCGTGGTTTCTTTGCAATATTCAGATACTTACAACGAAGCTTAATCTGGTTACTAAATATTAGGATATAGCATCTTCAACAGCATGGCACTCCAGACACACATAAGTCATAGGCTCAAGGCACAGAAAGAGCTTTCTGCGGTAAGGTGCGCATAGTAGACCAAGTGAGTCTGTCCCTTCCTCAGACCAATAGACCCAAAAGCGTGTTCAACCCTCCTTTTGACACAAGTGCATACAACAGTTTCATGCACTTATTTATATACATACACACACAAATACAGAAACTAATCCATATTTCATCACTTCTTATCTTTTAATTCACAAAATCTGCGAAGCACGAAATCAATAATACTATAATATTTTCTCAATAATGGAAAGATTAATACAAACATAGCTTATCAATAATGCTATCAAGATTCTTTTAAAGAATACAAGTAAAATGCAAGCTCAGAAATAATGCCTTAACATACTGTGTTGCGTTTCTAAACATTCAATGACAGAAAAATAGACACCATTTTCACAAGAATTTGAAAACGAATACATAACAAAGAATTTGAACAAAGTGATGACTCATTATAGTATAAATGGTCATTATTTAGCTTCATAAAAAGACCCTGTGATTAGCACATATGCTGATGTCTTTCTATTAGGATCTAACATTACTTTATAAAACAGAAAAAAAGCAAAAAAAAAAAAAGATATAAAAAAAAAGAAAAACAAAAAACAGAAAAAAGCAAAAAAACTAAAAAAATGAAAAAATTCAAAAAAACCAAAAATAACATATGTATATACACATCTATATGTAAATATATTATATATATTTATATAACAAAATAAACTAAAATAAAATTACCTTATGGTTAGGGGAGAGGGTCGCCGGGGTGGGGGGCTGTGGGTCGCTGGGTAAGGGGTAGAGGGGCTGCGGGGTTGAGGTAGGGGAGGGGCTGCGAGGTTGGGGTGAGGGAGGGTACTGTTGGTCACGAGGTATGGGGGTAGGGGAGTGTGAGGTATAGGGTAGGGATGGGGGTAGGGGACTGGGATGAGGGTGGGTCGCCGGGTGGGGGTGGGGGATTGGGAGGGTTATGGGTAGGGGGTAGTGTAACGGCCTAAGTCAAGCACGCTGCTCAGTACCACGCTGGGACCGAGCGTTCCAATACTTTTGAAAACCATTTGTGGAAGCGTTTTAAAGGAACAATAAAAGTGTTTACGAAAACAGTAAGGTTAATCTGATAAGGTAAGTAGTAAAACTAGATCAGCACTTCCGTTATTTTACAAAAGTAAATTTGTACAGATACCACCACCAAAATTACACAGCATTTGTTACATGTACAACTGTGCTCACAAGGGGACCTACAACACAACCCACACAACTACTACTACCCCTTCAACACTATCGATTCCCGATCTTAATAGCCCCGGAAGTGAACATGTACCAGGATTATAGGTCGGCTGCTTAAGACAATAGGTTGCCGATCCACGATCATCTCGTATCGGATTTTACGCAGGATAGGAATAGGCTATGCCGAAGGCGGCGGAAGATCGTCATGCCTGTAGTGGCGTATTACCAGTATATTTATCTCAGGTGTGAAATACTGATCTATCTCAGACAATCTACAAAATATGCACATGCCCTCTCTACACATGATGACCTGTCGTGATGCAAACATGATACAAACACAAGACAAGCACGCAGGGTGAGTATAACCCAGTAAAGAACGGGAAGGGGATGGTACATGCTGGAACAGATTAGGAGTACAAGATAGCATTACACACGCAATAGGGATACAAGCAGGGTACAAGTAGTACAGGTAGTACGAGACAAGCACGATACAGGTATACAAGTGAGCGCAACAAATAGTTAGGCTTAGGACAAGTATAGGTAAACAAGTACAAGATGATGCTTCGCGCATCTTTCGGGACAACAATCAGTCAAGAGGGTGAATGCGGAGAGCTACTTCGACTGATATCACCGCAACTGCCGAGAGCTTGTCGGGCTTACGTTGCACAATACAATCACAATTACTAGATGCAGTACATATTGGTGACTCACTTTCCAGGACAGTGGGTGCACACTACGTCATGGTACAAGCCACATTGGTAGAACCACTGCCTGTTGTCAGAGTTGCAACTCGTATACACACATGCACGTAACATGCAGCCCATGTTGGATAGTATAACGAGTTAACAACGTTCACAATAACAGTACATAGGATTTGGACAAGCAATAACACATGTTCCGCGATATTTCTGCAGAGTAACGACTATAATAAAACAATTTTCAAGTATAATTTGGGCATTATGATTGCATGCAAATAACATGTATAATATTTCTGGAAATATTTGGGCAGCATCTCTGCTTACTTTATGCTAAAACTACCAGATAAATCGGGCAGTATGTATTAGCAATTAACTAGACAAATTTAAGCATAACTGGGATATACTAACAACATGTAGATACCATAAATAAGTAAAACAATAAAACCCTTGGCTCAAAATGCCAAAAATTGGAGAAGACTCGGATCGGTTTTGGAACTCTCGAAACGTTAACTAAACTGAATCGATAAAATTTAGTGGAATCGGGACAGAGAAAAATTGTCTGCAAGTTTGATTTGCCACATGTGTCTTTCCCTCGTTGGTCGACCAATCATGGTTTGCCACGTGTCACTCATGCGAGACACGTGTCACTCCCCAAAAGTGGTACCAACGTCCATTTTTTTGCTTGTTTCATGCACAGGTGTTCTCGATTTTCGTATTTTCAGGCTAGGATGCAATTTTGCCAAACTTCGCCATTAAGTAGTACAAGTTAAAGGAAACCCAATGACTTATGCCTATTTTTCGCAGTGGGGTCTCGATTTTCCTATAATTGGTCTCAAAGTGAAATCCCTTTTTTCGGACCAAAAACTCCTAAAATCGGAAAAATAGTTGAAATGACCTGAAAAGTTAAAAGAAATCACCCATACTCGTGTAAGCAGCTGAAAAGTTTTACTTGGTCACGATATGAGGCTTTACATCCTTTCCCCCTCACAAAAATTTCGTCCCTGAAATTTATTGAAACATCATCAGATACTCGGTTTCCATGCGTTTTCTATCTTCCCAAGTTACGTCCCCTGGGTCACATTGATTCCATAGTGCGGTAATTTACCTCGTATGGTTTCAACTTCCTAGACGCATATACAACGACCTTGTCATTTTGCATTAGAACACAACCTAGTTCTTCTTTAGATGTATCACTATACACTTTATACCTCTGACTTCCTCTAGGTAATACCAAGATAGGAGTTGTAGTTAACCTCTTTTTCAACTCTTGAAAACTCTTCTCACACTTATTGTCCCAAATAAAAGGAACCTTCTTCTGTGTGAGCTTCGTCAATGGGTTTGCTATTTTGGAGAAATCCTGCACAAATCTCCTATAATATCCAGCCAATCCTAGAATAGTCTGAATTTCCGCAACAGTCTCTGGCTTCTTCCAGGACATAACTACCTCAATCTTTGCTGGATCTACTGCTATTCCCTTCTGGGTAAGAATGTGTCCCAAGAATGCCACTTGAGATAACCAGAATTCGCAGTTACTAAATTTTACGTACAACTAATGCTCGCACAACTTTTGTAATACCATATGTAAGTGTTATTCATGTTCCTCCTTAGACCTCGAGTATATCAAAATATCATCTATGAAGATAACCACAAGCTGATCCAAATAAGGTCAGAACACCTAGTGCATCAAATACATAAATGCTGCCGGTGCATTTGTTAATCCAAAGGGCATTACCACGAACTCATAATGTCCGTATCAAGTTCGGAAGGCGGTTTTTGGTATGTCTTCTGCTTTAATCCTCAATTGGTAGTATCCATATCGTAGATCAAACTTAAAGAACACCTAGGCCTCACTTAATTGATCAAACAAACAGTTCATCTATCAATGGTAAAAGGTACTTATTCTTGATAGTTAGCTGATTCAGCCCTCGATAATTAATGCATATTCTCATGGTTCCATCTTTCTTTTTAACAAATAGAACAGGTGCTTCCCAAGGTGAGGTACTAGGCTGGAAAAAACCTTTAACCATTAGCTCTTGTAGCTTTTTCTTTAACTCCTGCAACTCGGTGGTAGCCATCTTATAGGGTGCTCTTGACATGGGCTGTGCCCCGATGATCAATTCTATGGTAAACTCTATTTCTCTTTCAGGGGGCAGCCCTGGTAATTCCTCAGGAAATACCTTTGGGTACTGGTCTACTACCGGCACCTCCTCTAGTTTGAGTTTGTCTGCTGGTTTATTAATTAGGTAAGCCAAATATCCTTTACAACCCTTCCGGCCAGTTTAATAGCTTTCATTGCTGAAATCAATGACTTTCCCGGTCATTTCCCATGTCTTTGCACTTGTACCACTGGCTGGCCTAGCATGCAAAACCTAACAATCTTCGTGTGACAATCCAACTGAACATAGTACTTAGCCAACCAGTCCATTCCCAAGATAACTTCATATTCTTTAAAGGGTAGCACTACCAGGTTAGCTTTTAGTAACTTCTTGTTTACTTCAATTGGGCAATCTCTACAAACTAGATCATTTATAGTTTTCGCGCCCACAGGGGTACTAACTTCCAATTCACACAGAGTAGAAACAGGTTCTAGTCTAACATGTTGCACATATTCAGGAGTAATAAATGAATGAGTTTCTCCTAAGTCAATTAACACTTTAACAGGGTAGCCAGAGATCAGGAAGTTACCTTCGATAATGGCGGCTTCTTCAAGAATTTCTTCCTGCCCGACCGCAAAGATCCTGGCTTGTGCTCGTGGAACAGTGTTCCCAACAGGCCCGACAGGTGGCACACGATTCCTACCCTTAGGGCAATCCACCACCCGGTGCTGATCACTACCACACATCAAATACTTCCCACTCTTCTTCCAACACTGGTCGCCAATGTGACCTCGTTTCTTACAGAAGTCACAAGTCACATTTTGAGGAGGTCGGTTATTTCCCGGCCTAGGCGGGTTTGGACCTGCTTGCACCTGGCATTGATTCTGGGAACTAGGTGTAGGTATGTTAGCAGGTGCGGCCTTAGCTGGTCCTCGAGAAGTCGATACAGTGTTCGACCGTTTGGCGTTCTGAACTTCCTTAACCTCCGCTTTTCATTTCTCAATTCTCATTGCAGCCTAAACTGCATGGTCGTACGTAGGATAATCCCGCGATGCCAAAGCAAGCTGAATATCTGGACGCAGTCCTCACAAAAAATTTCTTATTCTCCTTTTCGTGGTGCGCATCATGTATGGTGCAAATCGACCCAAGTGAATAAATTCTTCTTTATGCATTTCCCTAGCTAACTTCGTAATGTAACTCTTCCAAAATACCTTAACAAAGTTCCTCCAAACTATAGCCGTCTGCCACTCGTCCCATATCCTTTGGGTATGATCCCACCAAACCTATGTGTCTCCTTCGAACTGGTAGACTGCAAAGGTCACTTTTTCTTACTCAGAGCATTGTAATCCTTCAAATATCTTTTCCATTCGTTGCAACCAATTTTCTGCATTCTCGTCATCGTGGTTACCATTGAAGGAAGGTGGGCGCCGATTCAGAAGTTGTTCCAGGCTCAGACTCCTTATCTCCCGTCGGGGCTCAACTTGGCGACCATTCTGATTTTCTAGAACTTGAGCAATTTGGGTAACAGCAGTTGCTAGTTGTTGTACCAACCCTCCATTGTTATCATGATTCTAATGTTCTTGTCGGGGTTGGGAACACTTTCTTTCACGAGCCGAACGTCTGGTCTTTGGAGCCATTATCCTGAAACTTAGGGTTCGTTCTCTATAACAATTACATATCTGAATCAACAAGGTGGTCAAGTTATTATTAAGCAAATCAATTCACATTCAAGTCAATATCAAGCAAATTAATTCACGTTCATGTCAAGTAAGTACGATTCAATCACAATGACTCAATGAATGCACGTGCAGAGTACGATTTCTACCCAATGCCCAGTAAACCTAACCCGGTATAGCCTAGGGGCCTCAAACCTAGGCTATGATACCAACTGTAACAGCCTAAGTCAAGTACACTGCTCGGTACCACGCCGGGACCAAGCATTCAACACTTTGAAAACCATTCGTTGAAGCGTTTTAAAGGAACAATAAAAGTGTTTACGAAAATAGTAAGGTTAATCTGATAAGGTAAGTAGTAAAACTAGATCAGCACTTCTGTTATTTTACAAAAGTAAATTTGTACAGACACCACCACCAACATTGCACAGCACTTGTTACATGTACAATTGTACTCACAAGGGGACCTACAACACAACCAACGCAACTACTACTACCCCTTCAACATTATCAATTCCCGATCCTGATAGCCCTGAAAGTTACCAGGATCGTAGGTTGGCCGCTTAAGACAATAGGCTGTCGATCCACGATCGTCTCATGTCGGATTTTACGCAAGATAAGAACAGGCGATGCCGGAGGCGGCGGAAGATCGTCCTGCCTGTAGTGGCGTATTACCAGTATATCCATCTCAAACACAAGACAAGCACGTAGGGTAAGTCTATAACCCAGCAAGAAACCGGAAGAGGTTGGTACATGCTGGAACATATCAGGAGTACAAGATAGCATTACACACGCAATAGGGATACGAGCAGGGTACAGGTAGTATAGGTAATACGAGACAAGCACAATACCGGTATACAAGTGAACGCAACAAATAGTTAGGCTTAGGACAAGTACATGTAAACAAGTACAAGCTGATGTTTCGCTCATCTTTCAGGACAACAATCAGTCAAGAGGGTAAATGTGGAGGGCTACTCCGACTGATATCACCGCAACTGCCGAGAACTTGTCGGGCTTACGTTGTACAATAAAATCACAATTACAAGATGCAGTACATACTGGTGACTCACTTTCTAGGATAGTGGGTGCGCACTATGTCATGGTACGAGCCACATTGGTAGAACCACTGCCTATTGTCAGAGTTGCAACTTGTACACACATGCAAGTAACATGCAGCCCACGTTGGATAGTATAACGGCTTAACAACGTTCACAATAACAATACACAGGATCTAGACAAGCAATAACACATGTTCCGCGGTATTTCGGCAGAGTAACGGCTATAATAAAGCAATTTCCAACTATAAATTGAGCATTATGACGGCATGCAAATAACATTTATAACATTTTTGGAAATATTTGGGCAGCATCTCTACTTATCTTATGCTAAAACTACCAGATAAATTGGGTAGTATGTATTAACAATTAACTGGACAAATTTAAGCATAACAAGGATATATTAACAACATGTAGATACCATAAATAAGTAAAGCAATAAAACCCTTGCCTTAAAATGTCAAAAATTGGAGAAGACTCGAACCAATTTTAGAACTCTCGGAACGTTAATTAAACTGAATCGATAAAATTTAATAGAATCGGGCCAGAAAAAAATCGTTTGCAGGTTTTATTTCAGGGGGTCAAGTGACCCCTTATATAGGTCCTCAAGGCCGACATTAGAGGGAACACATGTCCCTCCCTCGTTGGCCACGTGGGGGACACGTGTCCCTCCACGTGTCACGCATGCGTGGCACGTCCACACATACGTGACACGTGTCCAGAGACACATGTCACTCCCCTATAGTGGCACTAACGTTCCATTTTTTTGACCGTTTCACGTATTGGTGTCCCAGATTTTTGTATTTTCGGGTCGGGATACAATTTTGCCAAACTTCGCCATTTAGTAGCTCAAATTAAATGAAACCCAATGGCGTATGCCCCTTTTTCGCGGCGGGGTCCCATTTTCCTATAATTGGCCCCGAAGTGAAACCCCTTTTCTGGACCAAAAACCCATAAAATTCGGAAAACAGCCGAAATAGCCCAAAAAGTTAAAGGAAATCACCCATACTCTTGTAAGCAACTGAAAAGTTTTACTTAGTCACGATATTAGGCTTTACAGGTAGGGGACGTGGGGGTGGGGTGGGGTGGGGGTTTGTTTTTGAAATTAGATTAGCCCCAATGGGGCTGAAGTCCTTTAATTTTTTTTTTAATTAAAGATTGGTGGAGACAGGATTTGAATCCCGTATCCAAGGTTGGAGATGGGATTCATCCCCCGTTTCCAACGTGGAGATGGGATTCATCTCCCATCTCCAAAATTGGAAACGGGGTTCATCACTCGTCACCAAAATTATGGAGACGGGAATGGTTACCCGTCTTCATTGTTGACGGGCTAGGGCTCCCGTCTCCATTATTAAAGACGGGATTAAGCTCTCGTCTCTAATGTTGGTCCCCAACTTCAATACGGAGACAAGGAAAAATGAAAAAAAATATTAACGTTTAAAATTATAAAAAAAAATGTATATTTAAAAATATAATTTTAATCTTAGTAATTATATAAGAATTTATTAATAAAGGTACAAAAATATAATGTGTAATTTTATAAAAAAAATATGATTCATACAATTAACAATTATAAATTTATAATTTACAAAATTATATGAAGTGGAAAAGTTTTAATTTTCAATTTTACATTTATTAGCTGAAAATATAATTTAATGCAATTGTATGCATGCCGTGATTGGACAGTTGGATATTTCTGTAGATAGAAATTAAATAAAGTATGTCATGTTTCAATAGTTGAATCTATAATTTGTCGTCATGCATTTAAAAAGTCGTCGTGATTTGACAGATCACTGAGGTGATCGTACAAAAAGACACGTGCATACGGACTAATTAATGGTCATAAAGTTAGATGTGACTGAAAATGAAAGAAAAAAATAATTTGGTGATGCGCCAGCATGATATATTAGGCCGTGTCATGGTTTAAATGTAAAATTATATGTTGTGGTTTATTAACCATAATATATTATTAATCTACTAATTAAATTAAAAATTATCCGTAAAGGTTTATTAATAATAATATAATATTAATCTTACTAAATAAATTATAATTTCAATAATAAAGGTTATTTATTAATAATATATTATTAATCTACATAATTAAATTAAAAATTCTTACTAAAAGTGCCAAAATATGTTGTTAAGTACCTTTGTATGGTGATGTCTTATCTTGGCATATGTCAATGTAATCCCTATGTTTTGTAAAATTATGAAATAAAACCTTGTCGTTAGCATATTAAATTATAATGTTTGTATAATGTTGTTATTGTCTACAATAACGAACTATTTTATTACTTGGAAAATGACATTTGTCAATACTTTTTGTTAACGATACATGTTCTAACTGGTATTGCTAGTTTAGAATTTACTACGTTCATTGTTATTTTGGGATTAAAGGTCTTGCTTACTAATCAAAACAAATAAAATTTAGCTGTTACCCATTATGGTGATTGCATGGTGAGGGAATCTGTCATCATACTGCCACTGAGCTATCTCCTTCGTATCTGAATTACCTACCTAATTTTTTCTCTTACCGTGCCGTCACTAATTTGGTAACAGTCTAGCTTGGCCGTCGCCAATTTGGCGACGGTATAACATGACCGTCACGAAATTGGAGATGGCAAAGATGGCCGTCACCGTTGGTGACGGCTTGGTGCCATTTTTTTTGCGGTGGATATTTTGCCGTTACCTTCCACTCACAAAACTTGCATCAAACTTTTCCTTCACAAAATCGTCGCCGTGTTGGAGACGGCATGGCGACGGCCCGTCGCAAATTCTAATTTTTTTTTGTAGTGACATTAATTAATATAATTAAATAAATTGATCATATGTTGAATAAATAACACAATATGTTCTCTCTTGAAATTATACTAACTTGGCTTTTAAAGCACCTAATCTAACAGGATAACTATTTAGGTTCATAGTACTTTTTTTTTTGTGGCTGAATTAGCACAATTAAGTCATGATTTCATGCTTAACCGATAAACTCAGAGATCAATTTAATTAAGAACGTCAATTGAGGTGGGCGAGCTAACGTATATAATTCACATGGAAAATGATTGATGAAAGGCTACCGATCGAGCAATACTAATATATTTTGTTTAATATGACCAAAAAAAATAAAAATTGTCAAGTCATTGTTTTCTTCCGTCTGTTTTTCGGGTTTTGTTCCCAAGTTAAGTGATTATTTCTAAGTGCATACATGAACAGATGTATAATTGTGAAGTCAACTTTCCAGGCGGGGGTTTTGAATCACTGTCTCCAATAATTATGTACTAAAAAATATTAGAATATGAAGAGTGAATTGTCAAGTCTTTGTTTTTATTTTTTATCATTATTTTTTAAATGCAATCTCCAGCAGCTAATAATGTTACTTCTATGGATCTTTTAAGTGCATGTATGTATTAGTATTACCCACCATAACGGCTATTGGTCCTCATTACAGCCGTGATACCAAAGACAAAAGTCACCCACTTTGTCACCTAAAAAATTATCCGTTTTGTCACTTAAAAAGTCATCTCGAGCTCAGGTTATGGAAGAAGGAACCGAGAAGAAGGTATCAGCAACCACTGGTTTTATTACGGGACAGCTCATGATGTACTCTTGCCCTGCTCTTGCCTCTGCTTCTCTGTTCCATCCTCACCCTGCCCCGAATCTCCATGAGAGGGTTTTTTCATTTATTTTAAACCATGCAATATCAAAATTAGTTTGCAGCACATAATTCCAAAGCTTAAACTAAAAGATGCAAATAAAGGAGAAAATTGAGATACATTTAGAAAGAGATTACACACGGATTACGATTTATGTTCCATGTCTTTAAACAAAAAGCAAAAATGTTAATACAAAAGTGAGTTTCAAACTTTTTAAACAATTTACTATTGAATCATTAATCAAGAGAGCTGCATGCATGTAGAAAAAGTACATTGTCATTTGCTAAATAAAATAAGCATGAAACATTTCCAATTACTTATGGGGCAAGAAATGTCTAGCCCCATTGATCCCCAACTCGTACCTGTGTGCAGTGGCGGAGCCAGGCACCGGGCATTAGGGTGTGCACTACAATATCAAAGTCAGTAATCGGGATTACAGGACAATTATTTATGCATAAATTTTTATATAAACTATAAAAAAATTGATGGTTTTATGTCTAAAACCATATTTTTATACTATAACTAAACCAATACTTAATTTAAACACTTTATAACACAAATATAAGGGTGTTCCACTGCAAAAAATGTTGTGTTCATGGCATTGAACCATAATTTCAGGGTGTTCCACTGCAAAAATGTTGTTTTCATGAAAAGAGAAAAAAAAAAAAAAAAGACTACACACCCAAAATTTTAGGGTGTTCCATTGCTCACCCAATGCCAAAGGTGGCTCCGCCCCTGCCTGTGTGAGGGATAAAAATCAAACTCCTTCGAAGGGTGGGTACTCGCAAACTTTATCTCCATTTCATCCGTACTTTTTTTTATTTGTTTTGGTTAAATGTAATTTTCTAAATGTTGATACAATCCCCTAAGCAAGATATTTTGCCGAGGAGTATGATAATTACTTAGGGTCATACTACTTTTTTTGTCTTAATTAGCACAATTAAGTCATAATTTCATACTTAACTGATAAACTCAGCGATCAATTTAATTAAGAACGTCAATTTGGGTGGGTGAGATAATGTATATAATTCACATGGAAAATGGTTGATGAAAGGCTACCGAACAATAAATAATATATATATTTTGTGTAATATAGTGGTGTTAAATTGTGTAGTCAACTTTGCTGGCCGAGGTTGGATCACTATCTCAAATAATTATGTGCTAGAAATGGTTAAAAATATGGAGAGTTAATTATCAAGTCTTTGTTTTCTTCCTTTTGTTTTTTTTTTTTGCTTTTTGTTTTTTTTTTTGTTTTTTTTTTATTTTTTTATGCAGGGAGGCCTAATTAAGTCAAATAACGTAACCGGCAAGATTTGAACTTACAACTTCTTGCATGTACAACAAGTAACATTACCACTAGATCAAAACCCTAATAATTGTTTTTCAGGTTTTGGCCCTAAGTGAAGTCAGTATTATTAAGTGCTTACATTAACTGCTATAGTAAAATTGTGAAGTCAGCTTTCCTGGCGGGGGTTTCGGATCACTGTCTCCAACAATTTGTACTAAAAAAGATTAGAATATGGGGAGTTAAATTGTCAAGTCTTTGTTTTTATTATTTTTGTTAGAATATGGAGCGTTAGTTGTCAAGTCTTTGTTTTATCTCTTATCAATATTCTTTTTTTTAATGCATTCTTTAGCAGCTAATAATGTTACTTCTATTGACTTTTTAAGTGCATTGTATGTATTAGATTCAAATAATTCTCTCTATTATTCTTGTACTGCCGAAATTCTCAGATCAATCTCGTTTTTTTTTGCGATTCTTCAATATTCTGGAGGCATATAGCTCAAAATAGAATCAGAGTTCACAGTACTTCAGTAAGTTTCTTCACAGATGAGCAAAAGAGAAGGAAGCATTTGGTTTCTCTGATCAATATTGTTTCTTTCACACTTCTTCAATATTCTACAGGCATCTAGCTTGAGAGAGAATCAGACTTGGTAGTAATACGGTAAACTCCTTATCATTTCTCTACTTTTTGGCCTCTTCTTGGTTGATTATAACATTTATACACTTGACACCAAAATTAATTACCTTATTGAAGGAATCATATAGAAAGTACCCTTTTTAATTGTTGTTGACGATCGAGTTGTTCCATCTTGAAAGAATTTAATTTGTAACCAAGTTTAGGGATGTTACAATTTAAAACACAATGTTTATTCTAGAAATTTATTATGACATAGAGGCGTTAATGAGACGATCGTTATCTTATATTATTTTGGTTACGCGCAATGTTTTTTTGACAAAGTTTAAAATTATAATACTTATAAAAGCAAGGCCAAAAGTGAGGGATTAATGTACTTTTTTGCAATTTAAAAATGAAAAAAAAAATGGCTACGTTTTTAAGTTATTATAAGTGATATTTAATCTGAGATGAAGAAGTGGACATTTTGTTTGAAATGTGTCAAGATGGAAAATAAGAAAACTATCTCTTACATATGACACTTCCAATATCTTATTTTCTTTAAAAAGTGTTTCTTCTACTTAATAAGTTATGAGATTTACATATTGTAAAAGCAAATATATAATTGAAACTGTTACGTCAAAGATGAAGTTTCCTATTTTATGGCAACAGACTTTATTTATTTATTCTTTTTGTTAGGTCAACAAGAAAAAATATTTAATTCCACTATCTCAAAAAAACACACGTATATATCTATGACAAGTCATTTTACAGTTGCATTTGGTAAATATTGAATTCTTTTCAGAGGGCCATATTATTGAGCTCTTATGCCAAATTTCTTTAATTTTCCCATTTGTTTCTTAGGTCAATTACATATGAAATATTTGTAGACGAAGGCGATCAGATATCAATTTAGCATATTTGTCATTTGGTGCTCCAAGGCGGAACTGAAAGGAAGTAAGTACCCTTTTAAACTGAGGAATGACTCTCCAAAAGTACTAATTATGTCATATAGACTGTCGCAATAAACTTACAAAATAAAAGTGTTTTGACATTTTGAGTGAAACTCCATCTCATAAGTTGTTTCAAATTGGAGAGACTGGTAAAAGTTTATATTAACTAAAGGAATGTAATTTGTTTACTAGTAGAAATTAATTCATCAACGTGGAAATAGACCATATTTTTGTGGAATGTGATTTTCTTGATGTAATCTAAATTAATTTGCGTAAAATTGATTCTCAAATGATTCGTTTTGCACACTGAGTCAATTGACGTGATTCTATTAGAAATGGAATTTATGCTGGTTTATATATATATATATATATTTATATTTGCAAGGACCATGATTGTGAATTGTTTGATCGTCTTTCTCTGAGGAAGAAGCGAAATATATATAGTCAACTTGAATTCGGGACCACCATTTGAAATTTTAGTGAAACACTGGATTTCTTATCTCATGTATGTTTTTCGTGAAAAAAACACCAATTGAAGTGGAGGGTTTCTTCAAACAACAAGGGGCTGAGTCAACTATTCAATCAAATGATATTGAACATATTTCTCATCTCTTCTTGAGAAACAAGTGGGCTTTTTCTTTGCAAAATTGTGCTCAATTTCATATGTGGAAATTACGACAAGATCTGTTGGTTAGTTGGGGGGAGAATCCGCACCAATTAGATATATATATATATATATATATATATATATATATATATATATATATATATATATATATCAGTTAGTTAAGCTTAACTAGAGTGGATGACGAGATTTAGTCATATATTTATAATTTATTCTAACAGGCCCAACCTAAGGCTTTATCAGAATATACACGCCTACACACAAGTTAATAATATGGACTTATGGGGGGGGGGGGGGGGGGGGGGCGTCATAATATGATCACATGCTAGTCTATGATTCGAATCCAGCCTAATAGAAAAATATTCTAAGAGTCATCCATTTGGGCAACATTAATTCTTTCATTTATTTTCTAAAAATTTAAAAATATTTATTAAGCTGAATAAGTAAACATAATGTGACCACAATTTTGAAAAAATTCTAATTCACATAACAACTCGAACGCAATCTTATCCAACAAGATTGTCAAATATTGAATCATGGTGATCTTAGTGTTCTATATTGACAGAAGACGTTCAATGCTTACGAATGTCATCAACGTTATGTGGATTAATATACGGTAGTGTAGCAAGAAAGCAACACTACCAAGTGATCAAAATCTGTTATTTCTTTGTCAGTCCTCAACATGAGTTTTCTAAAATTGACACTCAAAAGGCCAAAGAAATCTACCATTCATATTCGCCCATAATAACAGTCAACAAGTTAGAGTAAAGAATGTATATCTCCAATGAAATGGTGTCCTAATAGAGATATTTAAATTTAGTAATGGTCTTATGAAATGGACATTATTGATGCAAAAAAAAGGCTTGGACCATCGGTCCAACCACGATGGTTCACTTAGTCCCGAACGTCGCTAATGTTTGGGCCAAGGCCTGAATGTAGCACCTCGAGTCACAGTCTACTACTGAAGGAGCCCACGCGGAGGCCCCAAGTTCTACGGTAGGCCCAAAGAACGGACTATCTATTCAGAATGGACATATTGTACTGTATTATTGAGATGCATCACCTCTTTTTGATATTCTATTCATTTAATGAGGGGCTATATATTCACTATGTGCAATTTGTTCTCATTGCTCCTTTGTTAATCATTTTGCAGATAATGAGGATAATTGTTGTGGATTGCAAGCTTGAGAATTTGAGGCTGCCTTGCTGCTATTTGCTATTCAGAATGGACTTCATGACTTTGGCTATTTTGTTTGAATAAAAAAACAGTGTTACTATTAATGTAATGTTTTTCATTATGCTGGACCAAAAGTATGTGTATTATGGAATTCTTAATATGTGTGTGAATGTTGGCTTTATGGATTGCTATGACAGTGGTTTAAGATTTGGGTTGTTATGATATGATGGATTGATATTGGTTCATTTTGGAGATGCTATATTGTTCAATTTGAAGGCCATGTTGTTGCTTTTGTTTAGTGCTTCAATTTTTTGTTTGTGAGATTTGTTTGGATTATTACTAAGTGAGTGAGTCTTTAGGTTTTGGCATTTAATTTCTTATACTTGTGGAGTATTATGTTCCTAATTTTTCCGAAATGGATTTTCAAGATGTGACATAAGAATTAGTGTTATTAGAGTTGATGGTAGAGTTGGAGTTAGGAGAGGTACTTTTTGTCTAAACTATGTGTGAACTGTGAACTATGTGTGTCAATGTGTTTGTCCGTGTTATGCGTGTCGGGCGTCCAAGAGCTGTGTCTAGCTGTTTTGAAGCGAGGGAAGGAAAAGGGATAGGAGAGGAAGAAGAGAAGTAGGAAAGAAGAAGAAGAAAAAAAAAAGCGACTAAATTGACTATTTTTAAATAATAGGGACAAATTTAAAAATTTTGGAGAATAATAGAGGTTAAATTGATTAATTTTAAATAATAGAGATGGGTTTAAAATTACGGAGAAACAATAGAGGCCACACATTTACACTACTTGACTGGGTTTTATAGATCATCATGTGTATGGATAAATATCACAAGTGAAGATTTTGGGTAGCAAGGATCTAACAAAGCTGGTGAAGCAAAATTGGTTCATGTTACTTATGTGGCTTTTGATGTATCTAATGTAGGTTAACTTTGTACTCTTCTTTTATTTTAATAAGTTGAACATTTTGACAAAAAAAAATGTATGTGATTTTCTTAATATCTTATTAAAATGTACCAAAAAAACTATTTAAACTATATAAAAAAGTTTGTTTCAATTGTTTAAATATGTGACATCTGTAGTATTTTGCTATCCATTTATTTTTATATAAAAAAAAACTAAATGCACAATTTCATTTTCTATTGGGTCAATTCGATCCTGCAAAACTATATTTCATATATATATATATATCTGTGTGTGTATGTGTGTGTGTGTGTGTGTGAAATATAGGGAAGAAATTATATCTAGTTGATTGACCGAAAAAGCTTTAACGGGAAGAGATAGCACTGGCGAGTGACTCCAGTCGATGGAAAATTAAGTAGAGCTTTATAGGTAAAAAAATAGAATAGGGAAGGTCAACTTAAACTAATGGTTAGATAATAAAAGATAAGGTTAACTTTTATAGAAAAGGGGAAGGGAACTTTTATAGAAATGGGGAAGGATCCAAGCTAATTCCACCATTAACGAGAAATATTATTTTATTAGTAAAAGAATGAAGCAGACTGGAAAGAAGATGGATTTATGAATCTATCCGCGAGTAAGACAAAGGCGAGAACAGTAAGAGCTTCATAACTGAATATATATATATCATTTAAGCCTCTTTGGTTTCTCGTAATAATAAGTTCATTTCTAACTTCTGCTATTTGACTTGTAATAGGGTAACGAGTTAGATAATATAAAACCAAAACCGTTTAATATAACCTAAATTCAAAATTAAAATCCAAAATTGATAGGTTTAAAATCACTGTTCAAAACCGAAACTAACAAGTAATGAAAAAATTACGAGTATCTGAACTCAAAATTGATAATTTTTTTTTAAAAATTAATTGAAATAGAAAACCACTCCAAAAGTATGTAAAAAGAATTAAACAAGGAAATGTCTTTGGACCACGAGCATAAGGTAATTAATTCCCGCTTCATTTAATGCTTGTATATCAGATTTTAAAAAATATTAAGCTCTCTAAAAAAGTGCCCATTCGGGTATAAAAGTTCAATACAACAAATACAATACAACAAATATTTAAGACTTTTTCTAGTGTTGAAGCCATCTGTTTTATCAAACCTAAGTACTTCAAACAAAATCGACCTTAAGAATTATTAAAGACTTTTTAAGTATCGAAGACTTGAAATAAAGAGAGATGAAAAGATGCAAAATCGGCGGAAGATTTGAAGAAAGAAGAGAAAGGAGGGCGGCTGCTTGCAAGAAGGAAAAGAGAAAGTGTGATAAGAGTTACTTTTATTTTTTTATATTTTTTAGTTGTTATTTTTTAGAATGATAGTATTTGGGCTTAGTTCAAATCTTTTAATAAAATGTAATATATTTCTACGAGTATAATTTTAGATTTTAGTATATTGGGCTACAGTGGCGGAGCTAGCCACCTAAAGTTAGGGTGTGCATTTATTAAAAAAAAAAAAATTTGTCGATAAGGAAATAAAGAGAACGCCAAAGACATAACTCTGAACAATGTAGTCTAATCACTCATTGAACCACTGCAATTAATGTAATAACCTAAGACAAAAAATCAATTATATTATTGCAATCAACTTGAATTTTTTTGTTATATAATATTATCAAGTTGAATTAGCACGTTAGAGACAGTCATTCCAGAAAAAAGAAGAGTTGAACAACTATTCAGAACTTGACGAGAAAACAACTTCAATATGCCTTAAATGCAAAACTTATTTATTATCTTGTTCACATTAACACACAAAAGGAAAGGCGAAACGAGTTGGCTAATCTTTGTATAACATTCAAGCTGAGCGTCTCTCAAGATTTGCCTAACCCCCTCTAAGTTCTTAAGTCGAAAGTTAAGATATAAGCATGATCCATTAAACCAGTATAGAATATGCAAATAGAATATAATGCTCCTGTTAAAATACAAATAGGATTAAATTAGAAATACTGATCAACACATTTTCTTCAGTGGATAGATGTAAAGCCAGGGTGTGCATTGGCACACCTAGTCTTGGGTGTGCTTTCGCCCCTGTTGGGCTAGTATAAAAATTATTTTTATATTTTTACCAACTTTAATATATGTAGATATCTACATATATATAAATATAATAAATAAATAATCATGTTTCAGATTTTAATTTTTTTAACATCTAAAAGGAAAACTTTTTAGTTTACGAGTTGATTATCCCTTATAAAAATTAAATCGTAATGAATACTTCATCAATTTTTATAATCGAATTATTATCAGACAGATACTGGTCGGTAAATCTTTATAACTTGATTTTGTTACTATCTATTTGCTTACCTACCAAGTAAGAAACAAAACATTAAATATTAAAATAAATTAAATCAAGCATTTTCCTACTAGGTAAGATAGGTAATGTAAATGTAACAATATCACTCATTCCTATCTAAAGATGTCTCTTTAGTTAGTTCTATATAAAAGAAATCTCACCTAAGTACGATTTCCTTGGATCATTGCCTAAGTGTTATTTCCATATTTTCGTACTCCCATTTTTTATCATTGCCTAAGTGCTATTTCCATATTTTCGTACTCCAATTTTTTCTTGTAACACTTTGTTATTAATAATGTACTTTCTTATTTTATCACACGTCCATGGCATTTAAGGATGCAGGAAGCATGCACATAATAGTCAAAAACAACGTGACGAGGGTGACATAAATTGGTTGGATAAAGCCACAAAAGGGATGGAAGCTCAACATTAATAGTTGCTCCAAAGGTAATCTAGGACATTCAGGGATCGACAGATTATTTTGAAATGAGGAAGGCAACTGGAAGGCAGGCTTTATTGTGAATTTGGAAATTACTTCGAATAATAGAGCATAAATGATTGCTTAAAGGACTTAAGCGTGCTATTACTTTGGGAATTTCATAAACTCACAATTGAGTTTTATTCTTATTGATTATCATTTTGATAAAGGGAGCAATACCTCCCAATAATCCTCTCAAATGGTTAATCGAAGACTGCAAAAGCATGTTACAAGTGAATACTGAGTTTTATATTGTGCATGTTTATCGCGAGGTGAATATTTGTGCGGATTGGCTGGCTAACAATGCCTTCAATTGGCCACTTGCATCTCTCACTCTCTTTTGCAGCTTGTTTGGATTGGCAATATTAAAGGAAATGAATGGTTAGGGAGGGATTTTTCAATCCTTCCCTTGTTTGGATTGCAATTTTAGAGGAAGAAAAGATTATGGAACCAAACCCCTCCATTTTCTTTACAACGTGTTTGGATTGAAAGGAGAAAGTTTAATAAAGGAGAGAAAATGAGAGAATCATAAAGGAGAGGAGATGAGAAGATTAAATCATATTTGGATTTGATAATTCGAGAAAAAAAGAGTATTACAAAGGATTATGTGTCTTTTGTTTGAATTAGGAAGAAAATGGAAAGGGGGAGATAAAATTTTATATGTAAAATAATTTTTATAGAGGAGTTAGAGACTCCTTCCCCTTTATTTTGCCCCAAATTGGGGGTAAAGAAAAAGTGGGATTGGGAAGGGTTGTTTTGACCCCTCCACTTTCTTTTTCCTTAGAAACTTCTAAAATAAACAAGGGAGAGAATTTTCCAATCTCTCCCCTTACCTCCCTCACCCCCCCCCCCCCCCGCCCCCCCCCCCCCCCCTAATTCCCTTAATCCAAACAGAGTTAATGAGAATGATTTTACAATTCTTTCAATTTGAGATTTTTTTGGAGGAAAAAGAAAGTAAAGTTATAAAAAGTCTCTTTTGTCATAACATATCTCATTGTTATAAAAATAAAAAGGGTACTTAAATAATTTTGTATTTAAAAAGTAACTTTTTCTTTCCTTTTCTTCTCCAATCTGAACAAAAAATCATAAAATCTTTTCATTTCCTTTTCATTCCATTATTATTATTATTTTTGCAATCCAATCAAGGTAATTCATTTCTTTTCCTTTCCTTTCTTTTATTGAATATCCATGTAACTTGTTTAATTACCCTTCCCCCTTGTTTGGATTGCACAAAGGAAAAGAAAGGAAAGTAAAGTGTAGGAAAAAAAAAAAGAAAGGAATGAAATAAATTACCTTGTTTGGATTGCAAAAAACTAATAATGGAAAAGAAAGGAAAAGATTTTATGATCTTTTGTTTGGATTGGAGAAGGAAATGAAAAGAAAATGATAATTTTAAATACAAAATTACTTAAATGCCCTTTTTAATTTTTAAAACCATGAGATATGTAGGGACAAAAAAAACTTTTTATAACAAAACATTTCATTTCCCTCCAAAACACTCCAATTTGGAAAGATTATAAAAACCTTCTCATTAACACTGTGTTTGGATTGAGTGATTCGGCTGGGAGGGAATGATTTTGGGGTGATTTTTTAATCAGGCCTCTTGTTTGGATTGGGATAGTTATGGGTGGAAATATTTTGGGAAGATTTTAAAAATCATTTATAGCTTTATGTTTTAAATCACCCCAAATTGGGGTCAAAAGGGGAGAATGGAAAAACTAAAAAGTTCAATGGCGAAATTAGCCATAACATATTTCAAAAATTACAACAGTACCACTATATAAACAATATACTATGAAAGGGTAAATTTGTCAATTTATTTATAAAACTTATCCTTTCTTTTTCAATCTAAATAAAAAATATACAAAATCCTTTATGAACATTTCCTTTATGATTTTTCCAATATATCCAAACAAGAGTTAATCATTCCCTTTCTTCTTTTTTTTTTTTTATATTATTAAATCCTATTCTTTCCTTTATTACTTTTTCCTCCCTAAATCCAAACAAATCGTAAAAGAAATGGAGGAGTTTTGAAATTCCTCCATAACTTTTTCTCTTTTAAAATTCTAATTCAAACAAGGGAAAGATTTCTTATTCCTTTCTCATCCTTTATTTTCTTTTAAAAAGTTCAATCCAAATAAGTTGTTCATGTCCAGTAACTTGTTCTCCAACAAGTACTAGTAACTAATGTAATCTGAAACTCATTACCTTCATTAATATGTCATATTAATCAAGGGTAGTAAATCATATGTCATTCTATTCGAATGAATTAATACCTAATTAATTTGTTCTATAATGGGGAACCTATTCTAGGATCTATTCTTTATTATAGATCCTACAACTCATATTCTTCACTCCTCAAGAATAGGATCTAAGAACAATTCTTAGAACTTTGTTTAAGTACACTCAACACATTAATTAATATAGTTAAAGAAATTAATCATAAATTGAATAAACAACAACACAATATGACTTTTGGGTTCCTAGTACTTTGTTTTTTTTGGCTGGATTAGCACAATTAAGTCATGATTTCATACTTAACCGATAAACTTAGCGATCAATTTAATTAAGAACGTCAATTGAGGTGGGCGAGATAACGTATAAAATTCACATGGAAAATGATTGATGAAGGCTACCGAACAATACTTATATATTTTGTTTAATATTGTGCTATTAAATTGTGTAATGAACTTTGCTGGCCGAGGTTGGATCACTATCTCCACCAATTATCTGCTAAAAAGGGTTATAATACGTAGAGTTAATTGTCAAGTCATTGTTTTCTTCCTTTTGTTTTTCGGGTTTTGTTCCTAAGTGAAGTCATTATTTTTAAGTGCACACATTAACAACTATTGTAGGCGGGGGTTTAGAATCACTGTCCCCAATAATTTATGTAATAAAAAAAATTAGAATATGGAGAGTGAAATGTCAAGTCTTTGTTTTTATTTTTTTTAATTATTTTTTTAAATGTTAGTGGTAAAATAACTTGCAGGTAAAAAATATTTTCAGGAAAAAATATTTCCCTAAAAAACAAAATATTTTTTAGTGTTTGGTTTCACACTTGACAACATTTTTTTATGTTTTGATGTAATAGTGAAAAATTTATTAAAACTATTAGTTTATCATTCTTAATTTGATCAAATAATTGATTTTTTATTAATAAATAATATTATATTAATTTAATTAAATTTAATTATTTTTTATTATAAAATAAATATTTTTTTATTATTTAATTAAATAAATTTTAATAATTTAATAATAATTAATTAAAAATGTGACGGGAGAGGAATGGAGTGGGGTGGGTGAAGGCGAGATAGAATGAGTGAAAAATATTTCTTTTTCTAAAAGACATGAAAACATTTTCGACTCATTCAACTAAATATTTTTCTTTGATCAAAAATATTTTTTGATTAACTAATTTTTTAATATTATCAAACACCAAAAAATAAAAAATAAAAAAATATTTTTTAAGAAAATATTTTACGGCAAAGAAAAGGAGCCGCAATCTCCAGCAGCTAATAATGTTACTTTTGTGTATCTTTTAAGTGCATGTATGTAGTCTTACCCACCTCAACGGCTATTGGTCCTTATTTTAAACCATGCAATATCAAAATTAGTTTGCAGCACATAATTCTAAAGCTTAAACTAAGATGAAAATAGAGGAAATTGAGATACATTTAGAAAAGACTACGTACACACGGATTACAATTTATGTTCCATGTCTTCAAACAAAAATAAAAAATGTTAACACAAAACTAAGTTTCAAATATTTTAAACAATTTACTATTGAATCATTAGTTGCATGTAGAAAAAGTACACTGTCATTTGCTAAATAAAATAAGCATGAAACATTTCCAATTACTTATGGGCGCGAGAAGTGTCGAGCCCCACCGATCCCCAAGTCATTTCTGTGTGGGGAATAAAAATCAAACCCCTTCGAAGGGTGGGTAGTCGCAAACCTTATCTCTATTTCATCCGTACCTTTTTTTATTTGTTTTGGTTAAATGTCATTTTCTAAATGTTGATACAATCCCCAAAGCAATATCTTGCCGAGGAGTATGATAATTACTTAGGGTTTTTTTTTTTTGGTCATACAATTACTTAGGTTCATAGTACTTTTTTTTGTCTGAATTAGCACAATTAAATCATAATTTCATACTTAACTGATAAACTCAGCGATCAATTTAATTAAGAAGGTCAATTTGGGTGGATGAGATAATGTATATAATTCACATGGAAAATGGTTGATGAAAGGCTACCGAACAATAAATAATATATTTTGGATAATATAGTGGTGTTAAATTGTGTAGTCAACTTTGCTGGCCGAGGTTGGATCACTATCTCAAATAATTATGTGCTAAAAAGGGTTAAAATATGGAGAGTTAATTATCAAGTCTTTGTTTTCTTCCTTTTGTTTTTCATGGTTTTTTTTTTTTTTTTAAAATGCAGGGGAGGCCTAAGCTGTATAACGTAACCAGCAAGATTTGAACTTGCAGCCTCTCACACGCACAGTAAATAATATTACTACTAGACCAAAACCCTAATAACTGTTTTTCAGGTTTTGGCCCTAAGTGAAGTCAATATTAATATTAAGTGCTTACATTAACTGCTATAGTAAAATTGTGAAGTCAACTTTCCTGGTGGGGGTTTCGGATCACTGTCTCCAACAATTTGTACTAAAAAAGATTAGAATATGGAGAGTAAGTTTTTCACATTTCTCTACTTTTTGGCTTCTGCATGTTATGTAGGAGATTTATTGGCTTCAAGATCTAAGTTGGCTTCAAAGATCTAAGTTGATTCGACCACTTTCAGCTAGAATTTCTCCCTTTCAGATTTAGGCTATAATTTTTCTTGTATTTCGTTGTCAAGTCATTATTTGTAAATGAATACATTAGCAGATTATAATATTAATTAATTACTTCTAAGATTTATATTTGTATCTTGTACACAGATGAGCTAAAGAGAAGGAAGCATTTGGTCTCTCTGATCAATCTTGTTTCTTTCACACTTCTTCAATATTCTAGAGGCATCTAGCTTGAGAGAGAATCAGACTTGGTAGTAATTCGGTAAACTCCTCATCATTTCTCTACTTTTTGGCCTCTTCTTGGTTGATTATAACATTTATACACTTGACACCAAAATTAATTACCTTATTGAAGGAATCATATAGAAAGTACCCTTTTTTTATTGTTGTTGACGATCGAGTTGTTCCATCTTGAAAGAATTTAATTTGTAACCAAGTTTAGGGATGTTACAATTTAAAACACAATGTTTATTCTAGAAATTTATTATGACATATTTCCCTTTAATTTTAATTTTTCACCCACTTGTTTCCATTCCTCAGTATTGTTTTTCCTCCCATGAACTTTTCTTGTGGTATATATCAACTTTTCCAAGAAAAAATTGGAAAAAAAAGTTTGGAAATGACGAATTCTTTTGTCCCTCTTCCTGAAATCCATAATCGATATTCCCTTTTTTCCAAACAATTGTTTTGGTCTTTATTATATCTTTTAAACAAATCGTATTCAATTTGTAAGAAGCTTGACTTATATGAGGATTATGAAGATCAAACCTTTGCTGATGCTAGTATTGATTATAACAGTTTTTAGAAACTGGTCGTGAATCTGTCAAGATGTGCTATTACTATGCTAGATGTAGTTTCTTATTCAAATTTTGAGACTATTATCTTTTTCATGCATTTTACATCAAACGGTTTCTTCTAATTTAATTTAATCGCACCATTGTTTGATCCAATTTTTAGGTTGGTAAAAGTCACATATCAGTAATGTTTCATAGAAGTTCTCAATTTTTTTTCTTTTTCATGATCTTATTATCTAATTCATGCAAAGTGCATCATGTGACCACCACGTGATATTAAATATTTCTTGATCTGGAAGTTTTTTGTCACATGAAGGACCTTAAGGAAAATATGGAAGAGTCATTACTAAGTAATAGTAAAATTTGTAGCTATTACTAAACTTTGACTTATTTTGGTTACGCGCAATGTTTTTTGACAAAGTTTAAAATTATAATACTTATAAAAGCAAGGCCAAAAGTAAGGGATTAATGTACTTTTTTGCAATTTAAAAATGAAAAAAAAAAATGGCTACGTTTTTAAGTTATTATAAGTGATATTTAATCTGAGATGAAGAAGTGGACATTTTGTTTGAAATGTGTCAAGATGAAAAAGAAGAAAAGTATCTCTTACATATGACACTTCCAATATCTTATTTTCTTTAAAAAGTGTTTCTTCTACTTAAAAAGTGATGAGATTTACATATTGAAACTGTTACGTCAAAGATGAAGTTTCCTATTTTATGGCAACGGACTTTATTTTGTAATGGTACAAATTGAAATTAAGAAAAACTTTCTTTCAGGTGTATTTTCCACTATTGTCTTAACATGAGAATTGAACAACATATTTTTTCAAATTGCCAATGAACCATTTTATGTACTGATACGGTGTATGGCTATTCATATTGCATGTTGTGACTTATCTACATATAAACACACGTATATATCTATGACAAGTCATTTTACGGTTGCATTTGGTAAATATTGAATTCTTTCAGAGGGCCATATTATTGAGCTCTTATGCCAAATTTCTTTAATTTTCCCATTTGTTTCTTAGGTTAATTACATATGAAATATTTGTAGACGAAGGCGATCAGATATCAATTTAGCATATTTGTCATTTGGTGCTCCAAGGCGGAACTGAAAGGAAGTAAGTACCCTTTTAAACTGAGGAATGACTCTCCAAAAGTAATTATTTGTCATTTGGTCCGCCAAGATCTCTTCGTTAATTTGGGGAAGAATCTGCACAAATCAGATATCTATCTATCTATCTATCTATATATATATATATATATATATATATATAAGTACCCTTTTAAACTGAGGAATGACTCTCCAAAAGTACTTATTTGTCATTTGGTCCGCCAAGATCTCTTCGTTAGTTTGGGGAAGAATCTGCACGAATCGGATATCTATCTATCTATCCCTATATATATATATATATATATATATAAGTACCCTTTTAAACTGAGGAATGACTCTCCAAAAGTACTTATTTGTCATTTGGTCCGCCAAGATCTCTTCGTTAGTTTGGGGAAGAATCTGCACGAATCGGATATCTATCTATCTATCTCTATATATATATATATATATATATATATATAAGTACCCTTTTAAACTGAGGAATGACTCTCCAAAAATACTTATTTGTCATTTGGTCTGCCAAGATCTCTTCGTTAGTTAGGGGAAGAATCCACACAAATTGGATATCTATATATATATATATATATCAGTTAGTTAAGCTTAGAGCGAATGACGTAATTTAGTCATATATTTATAATTTATTCTAACAGACCCAACCTAAGGCTTTATCAGAATATACATACCTACACACAAGTTAACAATATGGACTTATGAGGTGGGGTTAACATAATAACATCACATGCTAGTCTATGATCCGAATCCAGCCTAATATGACAAAACATAACTAATGGTAGTCCACATAATAGAAAAATATTATAAGAGTCATCCACTTGGGCAACGTTAATTCTTTCATTTATTTTTTAAAAATTTTAAAAATATTTATTAAGCTGAATAAGTAAACATAATGTCACAATTTTAAAAAAAAATCTAATTCACATAACAACTTGAACGTAATCTTATCCAACAAGATTGTCAAATATCGAATCATGGTTATCTTAGTGTTCTATATTGACAGAAGACGTTCAATGCTTATGAATGTCATCAACGTTATTGATGTGGATTAATATACGGTAATGTAGCAAGAAAGCAACACCACCAAGTGATCAAAATCTGTTATTTCTTTGTCAGTTCTCAACATGAGTTTTCTAAAATTGACACTCAAAAGGCCAAAGAAATCTACCATTCATATTCGCCCATAATAGAAGTCAACAAGTTAGAGTAAAGAATGCATATCTCCAATGAAATGGTGTCCTAATGGAGATATTTAAATTTAGTAATGGTCTTATGAAATGGACATCAAACTTAATGAGTCTTTCAACCCTTTATTTATGGTCAATGTCATGAGTTTTTCAACACTTTATTTAGAAATATGACCTAATCACTTATGTTATATAAAAAATGAAGTTTCTTTCACGAAGCTCCTTTTAGAATCAAACTTTTATGTGTTAAAACAATCATAAGGATTTTCTAGGAAACAACCTATAAATTGTTGAATAAAAGACATTGACCAACAATTTTGGAATCAAAAACCAAATTTAATTCGACATTGTCTAACTTAAAAATATAAAAAATTAATCAAAAATGAAATATAATTAAATTTTTTTTAAGAGATGGTACGTAAAAGAAAAACATATTTCTCAAAACATGGTCAAAACTAGTTTATAAAAGTAAACTAATAGACTTGTAAATTAAACTTCAATGATGACATTAACTTTAACTTTGGACTCTAATTCACTTGCCTTAGTTTGTCTTTTTTTTTTTTTTAATCCCTCGCTAATAAATTGCAACGTGAACAGTTGTTCCATTGTCAATTCACCAAATATTTGATAAAATATCAATTAAATTAGATTCTAAATAAACACAGGCCAGTGAATTATGCTTTTCACGTTTCTTTTCTCTTAGTGGAAAATAACTTTAAGATGGTGGTAAATTAAGATTTATAGTAAAGTATTGCTATTTATAATTTTATTATAACCCACAAAAATATCTTTGAGATAATTTATGAAACACTTTGTGATAAGAACTTGATAAAAAAAATATTATGATGAATAAAATCACATATAAGAGCATGATAGATATTCGAAATAATATATATGACAATAAATGTAAATACAATAGGGAGAGAAAAATCAAACTTTGATATTTTCAGGTGGTTCAACAAGCCTACATCCACTACCTAAGATCTTATTCCCCTTAGGCTTTGCACAAACTCGATTATAGTGATAATTCTTTAAATGTTGGTGAAGTACAAAGCCACCAAAACAATTGTTTGGTCACACGAAGGATTCACAAAATCTCTTCAAGTGTATGTGAAACTTCGAACCTACTACTTCTTCCCTTTGAATCCACAAAGGATCTATAGTGATATCTCTACCCTTGTAAGATTTTCCCACACTTACTCTATTTACAAGGATCCTATACTAGAGCCTTAAGTTTCTATATAATACAAAGAATGTGTATGAAAAGATTACACAACTATATATTCCTCAATGAGTTGATATACAATTGAAAGAACTTAAATGCTCAATAGATTTTGCAAATTAATGTTCAAGCTTGGTGTATATTGATTAAAATAGATGAAATTCAAATCCCAAAATGAACATCGGATGTTTTGGAGATGTCGGAAGAGTTGTTCTACTGAAATGGGTTGGTTTAGAATTTGTACAAAATGTTATAATGTTCAAACACAATTAGTTTTTTCAAATTTGTGCACTGCCGGATAAGACACCGAATGGCCAGTCATGCATCCTATAAAATATCGAACAATATGTTCTTACCGAATGGGCCATCGGCTAGCTAGTAGGAACGATACACGTTTTTTCCAATTTTACGAAAGTTTTAACCAACATTCAACCTTTTGGAGGTAAAATATTTAGACACTTCAAAAATATTTTTTCTAAAGAGTTTCTAACCTCTTTAACACCTCAAAGCATTTTCTAAATGCTTGAGGAAAGATTAAAATTAATTTTTTATTATCCAAGTGTTTGAAACAAATTTTCAACCTAAAAATCGATCTTTAAAAATAAATCATTTAAAACCTTTTAAGATTACTTCTTCAAAAAAAGTTTAACCCATTTTAACTTATCAAAACTTTTTTAAAACTATTGAGGAAGGATTTAAAATCATTTAAAATATTACCAAGATCTTGAACCTTATAAGTGGAAAACTAAGGCAAACAACATTTTAAAACCACTATCCCTTATGTCTGAAGGATCCGTGTTGGGTTTCATACATAATCAAGCTCATGACCAAAGAGGAAGCAAGGATGTATTTCAAAAATTTCTCACAATATCATAAGCATATATATTAAAACCCTAATCTTGATGTCATGCTATTAACATAAATCAAAACAAGTAATAGCAAGATAATGTAATCAAGAGCTAGACGAGTTACATACCTCTTAAAGATTAGTTGCCAAATCAAGTTTGGCTTACCGTTTGCAAGACCGGCTTTTTCACACGTGCAAGAGGTCTAGTTAGTCCACACAAGCATAAGAGTATGTATGTCTTCTAGGATTGTAGTGCTAGCATAATCCATGAAGATTATGAGCTTGATCTAGATAAAACACATGAACCCTTTCATGTTGCTTTTTTTCCTCTTATGGCCTAAACTCTCTCTAGGAGGCAAGAAAGTTTTTCTCTCTCTTGTTTGGTGGTTCTTATCTTCTATTGCCTTTAGCTTATCTTATAAGTTATTAGAAGATATTTCCTTTTGCCCTTCCTTTTCACCACATGTGCAAGACCTAGTTAAAATGTGTACAAGTGTCCAATTAATTATCTAATGAAAGATTGACACTTGTCAAGCTTATGTTGGAAGTTAGATGAATTATGAAATTCATTAATCTTCCAAATCATCCTCTAATCAAGATTAACTCGTTAATTAAATTAATATTTAAACTAATCACCATTAGATTAAATCATAGAAATAATATGTTTATATTTGCACACAAGCCCCTACACTTAACCTTAATCACATATCAGACCCATTAATATTTCATGGTTTATTTTTAACTCCTTAACAATACAAAGAGGATCGATATACAAGTTCAATAAAAACTTACTCACCATTCTTTATTATATGTGACCTTCTAGGTTTACTGCCATATAACAATGAGGAAACATTGAACTCTTTCTATGTCATCCGAACTATTCGATTGTTCCAAGAACGTCTCTTCTCATTCTCGAAACATCCTCAAAGTTCTTGAGTAACGTCTAGCAACATACCAAGACAATATATAACGAAATGAAGTCCGATTCAAGTGAACCTATCTATAGTTGCGAAATAGCGTGCAATTCAATCATTCCATTTATATGTCCTGTCGAGCCAAAATCATGGTACGATTAAACTCATTGACTTCAAACAATAGAATAGATCTAAATGGTGGAATGAGAGATGACACCCATGGAAAACTCTTTTCCTATCATTCATACTTTGGCCAAGTACTTCCTCATTTAACCAAACTTAGATGACTTAGGATATCACCTCACGTCGGAGGTTAACGGATCATTTATTGACAACTATCTCTCAATCGCTATATTGGAAGAATAAACTGCGAGAGTCCGTATTTTGTCTTATAAAGACAAGTGTTGTCCAAACGCTAGTATTAAATCCCAATATATATGATAACCATAATGTCTCAAGTCAAAGTATTACAAGCACAATCGTAACGAATAACAAATTATTAATCTGAAGCCACGTAATTTGTCATTTACGTCACATTTAGTTATCTATTCAACTAGCCATCACTCGCATATTTGTTAATCACATCTCATCTGGTTGTGACATCTAGCTCGTCATCCTTTATCATTAACATCTCATGTTAATCAAATGTAACAATACATGTGATAGTTCGTAATAGATTATTGAAGTCCCGATCAGATAATCTAAGGACTACAAATAGTTTAAATATGTATCATGCTAAAAGAAATGTGCCAACATAATCTAAACTCTTTTAGAATCCATCTTTTTTAATGATAAATACTAGGGACTCATTCATATAGATAAAGTACGAGAATATGAATGTCACACACATACTATTTAAATTAATAAACAACATTGCCATAAGTTACAAATTTACATCATAATGGCCAAAATAGGTCATCTAACTATATAGCATTAGGACATATTATCAACAATATCGCCACGTCTCCATCCTTATGACACCTCATTGTCTTCATGACTTCAAGTCTTGAGTCTTCAATTAAGTTCTTCACCTCTTCTACTCTTCAAGACCTCATTTTTTTATTCTTCTTTGAGCTTGATCATTGCATTCTATAATTCGTAAAGACTAACACAATTGCATATTTTTAATCTTGCATCTTTTCTTTAATCAAATACAATATATTCTTTTGTGCAAGATTCTCTTCCTCTTTTAACACCAAACATTTATGATATATTTGGCACATAATAACATAGATACAATGTAATCCTAAAAAGCCAAACATTCAAATACAATTTGCCTTATAACAATAGATACATTTAATACACAAAAGCCACCCAATGTGTAAGTAAATATGGAGATATATTAACACAAACAAACTTGATATTTTTAATTTTTCTTCATTTGTTATCATCGAAATCACATACATAGGCATAAAGCCAATAATTTATCCCTTTTTTTATGATGACAAATCTATAATGATAATGTGATGCAACTTGTCCTTTTCTAACACAATGTGTGCAAGCATGTTGGTGTGTTTTAGATATAGATATTGTGTCTGTTCTTGGAGTTTTGAAAGAATATTCTTTCAAGACCCTTTAATTTATACATGGTTTTAGTTTTATATCACTTTGATAACATGCCATTTATTGTGAAACATGTATAACATCTAACTTTTTTTTCGCTTTGCTAGATTTTACTATGTTCATATTTAATTCATCAATTTTCTTTTCAAAAAAAAATATTTTTATTTTATTTTCAATCAAGGAAATATGTTCCTTAGGAAGCCCATGGTTTGTTTCTACAAATAATGCATTTTTCTTTTTCTAATTCATCATTTTCTATTGAAGCAAGTTTTAGTTCTTCATGAAGATTTTGTTTCAGAAAGTGCAAGCTTTAAATCATCATGAATAGGCTTCTTGTAACTCATCATATCTACAATCATTCTGACTAGATGTAGATGTTGAACATACTTTTTCATCCATTGCAATGAAGCATGCAACATTTTCTTCTTGTTCTTCTTTTTTTCATCTTTTTCTTGATGTTCTTCTTTTTATTTTTCTTGATATGTCTCCTCAAGAAGTTTCCATATCCCATGAGGAAATGTGCATTTACTAATTCGGCTAAACTGTATGTCATTTATTAATGCACAATAGAGAACAATTTGGCTTGGGCATTACTGGTTAGCTTGGAAATATCTTTCTTCGTTACTTATCATCCATTTTTTAGACAATTTTGTATGGTCCATTTTCAATAATTCTTCACAAATTGTAATCTACAAATTGGATACATGTTTGTATCTTCTTCCTCCAATATACATAATTTGTACTTGTGCAAAATGGAGGTCTATCAGTCGAATAACCTTCAAACTTGAATATGAGATTATTTGCCATCATAAATTCTACTAGTTGTTAAACTATACGTAGAACCCTAATCTGGTACCACTTGAAAGTGGCAAACAGTCTTAAAGACATGGGTGATTTAACATCATAGCAAAGTAATGTTATTTAAAATTTTACTACAACCAACAAAAATTTATTTGAGATAATTTAGCAAAGACTTTGTATGGACAACTTGATAAGAAATATTATGATGAATAAAATTGCACACAAGAGCAAGATAGTAATTCTAACCAATATATATGGAAATCAAAGTCAATATTATAGGCATAAAAAAAACAAAATTAGTATTTTAGGTGGTTGGATGAACCTACATCCACCGCCTAAGATTTGTTTTCCCTTAGGTTTTACACAAACTTGACTATAGTGATACTTCTCCAAATGTTAGTGAAACACAAATCAACTACTACAATCATTTGGTCACACAAAGGATTGAAAAAATATCTTCAACTGTAGGAGAGACTTTAAACATACTGCCTCTTCCTTTGAATCCACAAAGGACTTATAGTGTAATCTTTACACTTTATAGAATTTTTTCACACTTACTATGGTCACAAGGATTCTCTCAGTCTTATACTAGAGCATCAATTGTCTACATAATACAATGAATGTGTTTGAAAAGATTACACAACTATATATTCCTCAATGAGTTGATATACAATTGAATTCTCAATAGATTTTGCAAGTTAAAGCTCAATCTTCGTATATATTTCTTGAAATAAATCAAATTCAAAATTTAGAATCAATGTAATATGTTTTGGAGATATTGGAGGAGTTGTTTGGATGAAATGAATTGGTTTAGAGTTTATAGAACATGTTATAATGTTCAAACACAATTAGTTTTTTCAAATTTGCACACTACCGATTGACCGGTCATGCATCCTATAGAATGTCAAACAATATGGTCCTACCGGATGGGCCACCAAATAAGCCACCGGATAGCTGGTAGGAACAGTACCCGCTTTTGAAGTTTTGCACAAATTTCAACCAAACATCAAATTTAAATTCAAATTTTCAAAGGTAAAACATTTAGACAATTTAAAAACACTTCTTCTAAAGAGTTTCTGACCTATTTAACATCTCAAAATAATATCTAAACTCTTAAGGAAAGCTTAAAACTAATTTTTGTAATCAAGAGTTTAAAACTAATTTTCAACCGAAATTTCAATCTTTTGAAGATAAATCATTTTAAACATTTTAAGAACACTTCTTCAAAAGATATTTTAACTCACTTAACTTATCAAAACTTTTTCAAAACTCTTGAGGAACGATCTAAAATCATTTGAAAGATTACCAAGAGCATGAACCTTTTAAGTGCAAAACTAAGGCAAATGACATTTTGAAGCCACTACCCCTTATTTTACCATGTCTCTATCCTTATGACACCTCATTGTCTTCATGACTTCAAGTCTTGATTCTTCAATTAAGTTCTTTACCTTTTCAACTCTTCAAGACTTCATTTATTTTTTTTTGAGCTTGATCATTGCATTTTTCAATTCTTAAAGACTAGCACAATTGGAAAATTCTCAATTTTGCATCTTTTTTTTTTTATATCAAAACCATTATCTTGTTTTGTTAAAGATTCTCTTCCACTTTCAATACCAAGAATTCATGATATTTTTGGCACATAATAACATAGATACAATGTAATTCACAAAACAACCATTCAAATATAATTTGGCTTATAACAAACCATACATGTAATGCACAAAAACCAACAATAGTGTAAATAAACATATTAAGAAAAACACACTTGATATATTTAATTTCCTTCATTTGTTATCATCAAAATCACATATTTAGGCATAAAGCCAACATTTCTCTAATCATGATTTGTACTTTCCACAATGAATTCTTTTATGAACATTTTACTTACATAAGTAACACTTTATTTAAAACTTAGTAGCATCAGATTTATAACCCTCTACATTGTGATTTTGGTTCTAATTCTGATAGTCTAGGTTTTCGTTTAGGTATTATAGGTAGTCTTTATGTGAGAAAACTCATAAGGTAATATATTAAGGGCATGGCGGACAACAAAGGACTCTGGGATTGTGACACCACATGATTTTAGTTTGGTTTGAACATGAACCATTTTCAATACGTAATCCTTGATCCCATCATGCTTATCATATTTGATACTCATAAGTTCACTCATTTGGTCTCCAGTCTCAGCATTATTGGACACTTGGTAACATTGTTCTACAGTAGCTAGAAATTCTTTAGTTTTCTCAATTACAAGCAAACGGCTCATCAGATGTTCAACTATGATCCTCTTCATAGCCATTTAGGCAAAGCGGTTAAACCTTTCCAAACATATATAGTATTCATTTTCCTCATCACTACTTTGATAAGTCAAATCAATAGGTGCATTAGAATGTAGGGCTAACTCAAGGTCAGCTATCGCCAAGAAAAACTCATTGTTTGCCTTCTATTTATTATAATTTTGCTCATTTAAGACCTTAACAGCAGTGTTCACATTTTTCAAGGCAAAGGAAATTGTTCAAGAAGACAATGCACAAACATGTTCTATTACAAAATAAGCACTTCAACTAAAAGAACCTAGGCACATCATTACATTCCTACCTTTGGATAGGTAATGCAACATGTAATTAGGTACTCTTTTACCATAAAGAGACAATGGGTTCACATACTAGAAGAAAAGGTCAATCACCTATAGGTTGTGCTACTTGGCTAAAGTCATAATGACGTGCTTTAGGTCATGATTGCACATTTTACCATGGTATTTTCCCAAATTATATGAGAAAACCTATAGTTTTAATTAAACAAGTCACTTTGGTGAATTTAACCCAATTTAAACCTATGTTATCAACTCATCAGAAAAATTTATGCCTAACATAAATGAATAGGTCTTCCATGCAATTAACCATACAATATGAAATACTTCAATATAATGTATGAAATACTTCAATATAATGTGTTTTACTGATCAATGTAAAATTGCATGTCATAATGAACCCGAATAGATTCCATTTAAAATGGATATAGCACACTGTTGCACATAAAATATAGATAGTGAAAGTATATAAAATTCTACGTTGAATTAGAAAAATCACAACTTTTTAATTGAATACAAAGGCCCAAAAAGCTTTAAATCTACCTCAATTCATTTCGACATAATTCAAAATTACCACGATAAAGGTATATAAAAGATAGTGTTTGAGTAAAGAGAAAAGCCAATTGAATATTTCTAAGCATGAAGCGTTTAAATAAAAAGAAAAGCCAATCATGTAGTCAGCGTTTTCGATGGTTGGGCGGAAAACTCGTTAGTCATGGCCAGAAGTCTCAATTCAAGTCTCTATCTTCTTAAAACAATTATTGTGTGGCTCTAACTGACTTGAAGCTCACCGTTACAAAATGCGGTTTATATTCTTGGGGTAGATTTAGCACAATCCTTGCTAGAATAAGTGTTTTCTCAACATATATACATATATATAATTGGGTAGTAACTTTGTTGGCAGGATTTTGGGATCATTGTCTTCAATAATTAAAGACTTAGAAGATGAAAAGACATTTGTTAAGTCAATTATTTTTGTTTGTTTTGGAACAATGTCAAGTCATTGTTTTCAAATGCGTACATTAACATCTACTCTTAATGTTAGCATCTATTATTAATGTTTTCTTCATCTATCAAATTTGAAGAACATATATGCATTACCTACTTTAGAAGCTATAACTGCTACTTAGTACAGTTGTGTTGGCAAAGTTGATGCGTTAATATTTCATGTAATTCTTTTTTATTCTTCTACTGTAAGATTTGTCTAAGACTTTACCCCTGTACATTCTCAGAAGTACTAATGAGAGGGATGTATCTGGCTTCTCTGATCAATTTGATTTCTTGATTTCCAACACTCTTGGGGCATTTCACTCAATAAGTCCTGTACTACTGTAAGTTTCTTTATACTTCTTTACTTTTTCGGTTTCTTTGATATAAGTCAAACAAAAACATAAAATCACATTAAGTTGGATGTCACGCCCTAACTCGACCCCTCCTACAATCAGTCAGGACGCAATGGAATTTCGGCAGCATAACGACAGTAGCATGAACATCAGGGCTCTAAACCAACCCTTGAGAACAACATACATCAAACTCCATAAATCACCAACCAACTCCACAATCAAATTAACAACATACAACACAACCACTTCATACATTAAACATTCTTTCATCAACTCTTTTATAGTTATGCGCCTCCGTTCCAAGATAATACATAGGCTATACATTCATTTCAAAATAGATTATAACCAACTTAGTAATCTAGTCATGATCAAAGTAAAGACTACTAAATCAACATACATATGTCTTTATATTAAGGTAGGTTATACAATACATTGTGTTACAACAACTAAGACAATCTCATGGCAATGACTCCTGCACATAAGACTCATCCACATACGACACATTTCCCTCTTCAAGAGGCATGTACCCGTAGTCAGGCTCAGTAACATCTACATGCATGCAATAATTGAGAGTGAGCTTATATAAAACAAGCCCAGTAAGGATTCGATAGATCTCTAACAGTATTTACTATACTCCTTGGAAATCTTCCTTTGAGCAGTAAACATACAATGAACATCAATATCGTTATAAAAGCAACAATAGCAATAACTGTAAACACACAATAAGGATACGATTCATTTGCTAATAAAGCTCCATACACCAATTCAATGCTCATCAACTCCTCCAAACTCAATGACACGAACCTGAGGTACCTTGACCTAGACCCACACCCCATGGCCTCTCCGCACATGCGAGATAGGGATTAGCCATGATAACTGTGCCCGCATCACAGGATGCCTCCCGAGGTGACACAACATTATCAAAGCTCACAGCAATGAGACTCAATTTGAGAAATCAACAACATTGGTTGCCCGACTCTCAACTCATAATAACAATAACAATAACAATTCGAGAAGTCAACAACATTGGCTGCCCGACTCTCGACTCATAATAACAATAACAATAACAATTCGAGAAGTCAACAACATTGGCTGCCCGACTCTCGACTCATAATAACAATAACAATAACAATTTGAGAAGTCAACAACATTGGCTGCCCGACTTCCGACTAATAAAAACAATAACAATCAGTTAACAATGTAACACCCCAGATTAACCCCGAGCGTGCTCCTCACGGTTTTGTAACAACAATCAATAATCAATCAATCTGTATTTTAACAATCAATTAAACAACATTTAACAATCAACAACTATATAATCATAAAACAATTAAGTTAGATAACAAAGTAGGCCATCCAACTCAACAGGTTACAACCAAACCCTAGTCTAACCATCAACAACTCACAATTCAATCACTCAAACACCACCTAATCATCTAAAGGCATATAACAACATTTTAAAGAAAGACAACCTAATCTTCTAATAATCATAACTTACATTCTACTAATCCAAACAACTCCAAACCAGTTTCTATCACTCACCCACTCAATCAACAACATTAGCCCTCTCGGAAACCAACCATAATCCATCCAAATCAATCCCAACAACCCTAAAACCCTAATGCACCTTGGCTGAAATTTCCGGACTTTCACACCGACATCACAATCAAAATTTTGGCATTACAATGGCACTACCCCGTATTTAACAAACTTTTACAAATTGACAGCAATCGATTCCAACCACTACAACTCAAAATAATCACCAAATAGCTAATAACTCAATTTTAATACCCGAAAAATAAAAATTTATGCTACAATGGTTCAAATCTTATAAGAATACATATAAACGATCTTTAGCATGCACTGAGCAATAATATAACATCAAATTAACATTCTAACGGTTCAAAATTCAATTATACGCAAAAACATAACAATTGACATTTGAGATCTAGAATTTTTCTCTCACCTTTGATGTGTTTTGATGCAAGAAAGATGTAGAATGGATGTCCAACAAGCAAAATCAAGCTTTGAATGAAGTGATTTGGATTTGAATTGCAAAATATATGAGAAAAATGCTTTGAAAAGCCTTGAAAATGCCTTATTCCTCCTCTTCCTTGAACTCACGGTTTTGTGTGTGTTTTTGGGGTATTTTTGGCTTGTTTTAATGTGTGTTGATGATATAAACTCAAAGTCAACAAAAATATTAAAAGTCAAAGTTAATTTTCTAGTCTTTTAATTAATGTTTTTAGTCTTTTAAGTAGTTTTTCTTGACTATTTTGCTTGCTCAAGTAAAAAATACTATATTTAGTAGTTTAAGAATCGGTGACAACATTTCACATGCATACTCATACACCCGCTCGGGTAAAAACTCGATTTTTGCAAAAGAAGGTGAAAAGTTATATTTCTTTGTTTTAAATGTCTTTTAAATACATTTTTCAATTGTGCAATTTTATAAATATTTAAAATTAAATATAATCTGTATTTAATATATACTAGGTCAATGAAAGTCAACACAAGAATCGTTTTGAGCAAAAATCACTATTTTAGCTTAAAAACGTACTTTTTTGCCCGTAAAATCTATTTAAATTTTTATTCTGTTTCAAAATCAATGTTTATCAAACATGGGTCTATTAATAATAGAGGACTAGGTTTTCAAACCCTAAAAACACACGTGTCAAAATTTTAGCGGACGTGCGTTTAAATCACTATTCACAAAAATCAACGATAAAATTTCTGATGCCGATTTTGATAAAAAATTCATGAATGCACACACAGCACGTATTAGGAATATAAGTCACATATTTAGCACATTCGAACTCATATAACACATAAAACATGTCAAAGCACGCAAATCGAGGTTAAGATGAAAAGTGGGGTTTCACATTGGATGTTGTTGTTCTTTTATATCTTGGCAATCACATTAATGAGCCTTTATACACTCCTAAGAATAACGTTGATGTTGGAATAGATTTTCTATTAAGGCTTCATTTGAATCAACAAAGCTATAGGGTATTTAATGTTTTCAAGATGCCTAGCTTTAATAAGATTAGATAGAGAATTTAGCAACATAGTTTGCTATGTTAGATCTAAGTATGTAGCCATTGATTTTTTTCACTTCCTCTTCATCCCCATTCTTCTGTTTAAGAACTGCGCCCTATCTTCTATTTGATAGACTAAGGCTGGAAAGAGGTGATTGCTTTATGAAACTTCAACCTTCTTTCTTCGATCGGAATACGATGATGGCATATCTTTCTCATGTTCACATATTGTAGTCGATCAAGCCACTCTGTTCGCTAGGAATCTCATTTTTGCTCCTCGTACGCATCTTCCTCAGTACAGGCATTCCGACCGGCTGGATAGTCATTCATAGAATTAGTTTAGCCGTATGAGGCACTGAAGGTGCATGCTACCTAAATTTACAATGGTATTTTTAAAAAATTTAAAGCATATAAACGCAACGGAAACATAGTAGCATACTAATCTAGGATCAAACCACAAGATCTAGAACGAAATATTCCATGAACTTATTTGCATGTTCATAATTCATAATAAAGAATAAAATTCAGCAAGTACTAGTTTTGTTACCTTGATTCGTTAGCTTATGAATCTTAACGAAAAACACAAAACTTGAAGCTTGACTTGTTCCTTGAAGATCTACGTGCCTAGAACACTTGAAGAACTTTTGATCTTTTCCTCTATGACCTTCTTCTTTCTCTTAGATGATGAAGAATAGTGGAATTATTTTCTTGCTTCTTCCTAGTAATTCTCGTGTAAGAGGGAGGGAGAGAGAGAGAGAGAAAGATAAATATTTTTCTTTTTTTTTGCTTCTACTCGTGTAGATGTAGGTCTAGTGAGAAGGTGAATAAGACCTCTATTTATAGTTATGGAATAGCCTTAGTAGTTAATCCAAGCTGAACTAGGATTTGGACTCTTGGCCCGTAAGTCAATCCTATGCACCTTTGGACTTGACAGTCCAATAGCATAATTAAACTACTAACTTTTCATATCTCTCTCCTTGGATCTCATGTGTGGACCATGCCTAGTGGGCTAGGTGTGTGACTTGGTCCATATTGCTTAGTCCATGTATTATTTTGCTAATTATTCATTTTTTAGTTTCCAAATTGTGTTCAACTTATCCAAATAAAACATGCTCCCAACTAGGATACTTATTTACAATTGGATACTTTAATTTAGCAACTCTAAATACACAATAAGCAACTAGAAAACTTAACATACATCTAAAAGAAAATAGGCTAGAAGAGGGACCAAAAGACATAAACAACTTGGCTACTAAAAAGACCATAATGTCCTTGCTAACCCAATAGCACATTTAGACTTTTCAACTTTTGACTTATTCCACTAAAAATTCACAACTGCACTCCAAGATGTTTATTGTTGAATGCAGAAGCTCGTCATACCATGTACGACCTTTGTCTCCGACCTACTAAGCAAAATGACTAAAATACCCCTCCATGTAACACTCATAAACAAGAAAGACTTTTACTGTACTATCTCTTCCTTGATTGCATTTTTTCCTTGAGATATCTAAATCCTTTAAGTAACCATCCTCCCGATACGGAACAGTTGATCTAGGGAGTGACCCTCAAGGTAGATATACGATATATTCCTAGAATATACCATTAAGCTTAGATTTGGATGATCTACTAGATAATCACGAGGGAGTGATTAATCTGTCACGCGACGGCATGGATTCTATATTGTATACGAATGTCCCAACTAGTCAAATTCATATGCCCAACACAAGACGTTGTTGACCCACAACTGAGGTCTCACTCATGATACATCAAAACATATGAACCTGATTTCGTCAGTTCATCCACATATGTTCAAGATTAAGAGCACTGATCACGTAGTAGCATAAGGTATAAGATGATCTTTATCTTTGATAGTACCTATTCGAGAGAACATACCTAAATGGTTTGTTCAAAGTGTGACACACACACACACAAGTGAGGGTTAGTCCGGAAACCTACCAATGATCAATGAAGATCATCCCTCATGGGAGACTAACTCACTATAACCTAAACCTTGATGAAGTACCCAACTCTATCAATCGGTTATGAACTGGTTCTAGAACCAAGTGTCTATGACTTATACCTTTTGTGCTTGGACACCATACACCTAAGTCATACACTATGGATCAAGGGCCTTTATACAAAGCAATTATACATAAAGTAAGATAGAGAGAGTATGCAAGAATGTATTCATTAATTAACAATCACAATATGTATTCATTATCACTGAAATGTCACGTGCTAGTAGTCTTTAGGGCATACTAATCCCAACACACTCCCACTTGCATTGAAGATCACTATTATTACCAATCCTAAGACCTATAGACTCCACATAAGCTGAGAAAACTTTATATGTCAGTGTCATGGTAAATGGATTTGCTAGGTTATAAGATGAGGCAATTTGTTATACCACTACATCCCCTAGTTAGATAAACTCTCGAATTAAATGGTACTTTCTCTCTATATGTTTGACTTTTTTGTGATTCCTTGGCTTTTTATATTGTGCGATCGCAACACTATTATCACAATATATGACAATAGGTCTATTGACTGCTAGCACTACATCTAATTCTTTAAGGAACTTTCTGAGCCATACTGCTTCTTTCATAGCTTCAGACACTGCTACATACTTTGTTTTCATGGTTGAATAAACATTATGATTCTATTTGACATTTCTCCATGAGATAGCTCCACCTAACAGAGTGAAGACATATGCAGAAGTGGACTTTTTGGAATCTTTGTCAGATTAGAAATCTGAGTCTATATAAGCTAACGACGTCTACTCGACACTCTAACACATAGTTCTTTGTTCTCCGGAGATACTTGAATATGTGCTTGACCGCGACCCAATGAGCTAATCTTGGGTTCAATTAATATTTGCTAACAATGCTTATAGCAAAGCAGATATCTAGTCTTGTACATAGCATTGCATATATGAGACTATCAACAACCAAAGCATATGAAACCTTCTTCATGCTTTCTATCTCTTCAGATGTCTTTGGACACTAATCCTTAGATAGAGGTATTCCATGTCTAGAAGGTAACAAACCCTTATTGGAATCTTGCATTCCAAACTTGACAAGAATGTTGTCAATGTATGAAGACTGAAATAATACTAGTGTCTTATTTATACGATCATGCAGAAGCTTGATCCCAAGAATATAACTAGTTTCTCCTAAGTCTTTCATTTGAAATTGAGTAGAAAGTCAAACCTTTATGGATGACAACATTCCTATATCATGCCTAATTAATAGGATGTCATCCACATAAAGGACTAAGAATGCGATATCATTGCCATTATCTTTCTTGTACACGCATGGCTCATCAATGTTTTGATCAAAGCCAAAATATTTTACTGTTTGGTCAAAGTTGATGTTCCATGCACGTTACGCTTACTTAAGTCAATAAATAGACTCTTAAGCTTACAAACCATGTTTTCTTGGTTTTTAGCTACAAAACCATCTGGCTGCATCATATAGATGCTTTTGTCTAGATCCCTGTTAAGGAATAATGTATTGACGTCCATCTGCCAAATCTCATAGTCATAATGACATGCTATGGCTAAGAGAATTCTTATGGACTTGAGCATGGCTATTGGCGAAAAGGTTTTCTCATAATCGATCCCTTTTTTCTGAGTATATCTTTTTACAACCAACATTGCTTTGAAAGTTTCCACTTTTCCTTCCATATTTCTCTTTCTCTTGTAGGCCCATTTATACCCTATGGGTTTTACTCCATCAGGTGCAACTACAAGCTCCCAGCCTTGATTAAAGTACATAGACTCTAATTCTGATTGGATCGCTTTATGCCATTGGTTTACATCTACGTCCATTACTGCTTCATCATAACTAGTGGGGTCAACAATCTGATCTGCCGAGTCTATTTGAAAAAACTCTCTGTAATATCTATCAGGTTATCTGATTACTCTCACTATGACGAGTCTCAGTGTACTGTTATGATAGGTTGTTCATTCATTTCCTTATTTGGTGTAGGTGCACTAGGAAGAATCTCCTCGAGAGCAATCTCAGAATCTGGTGTTGTTTGGATTGATATATCATCTTCTAAGTATCTAACATGGGTGCTAATTAACACTTTCTGCTCCTTAGGATGATAAAAGATCCCACCTCTAGTTCCTTTAGGATAGCCTATGAAATAGCATTTTTCTTGATCTTGGTTCCAATTTAGTAACGTTGCTACTTAGTACATAAGCTTAACAACCCCAAACATAGAGGTGCCTCAAACTGGGTTTACGGCCTGTCCACATCTCCAGTGGTGTTCTAGGTACTGATTTGAAAAGTACTAAGTTCAGAATATATGCTACTGTTTCTAGTGCATATTCCCATAATGATATGGGTAACGTGGCATGACTCATCATGGATCTTACCATATCTAAGAGTGTCCGATTTCTTCTCTCAACTATACCATTCTACTGGGGTTTCCCAGGTATTGTTAGCTGAGTCACTATCCTATGTTCTGTGAGGTACTATCGTAACTCATCCGAGAAGTATTCACGATCACGATCAGACCGTATGGCTTTGATGTATTTTTCCAATTGTCATTCCGTTTTAGCCTTAAATTCTTTGAACTTGTTAAAGGATTCTGATTTGAGTCGTATTTAGAATATATATCCATATCTTGAGTAATCATCTGTAAATGTGATAAAGTACTCATAACCTCCACGAGCTGGTGTGCTCATAGAACCATACACATCAGTGTGTACCAATTCTAATGTTTCACTAGCTCTGTGCCCTTGAGAATAAAATGGCCTTTTGGTCATCTTTCTTTTAAGACACAATTCACACTAAGGTAACTGATCAAGATCTAAAGAGCTTAGATGCCCATCATTAATCAACCTCTGAATCACGTTTGAGTTAATATGTCCCAAACAAAATTGCCAAAGATATGAATCATTGGTTGATGAAGTCTTTTCTTATTATTATTATTATGCTCTATGTTGTGTAGTGAAGATGTTTTAGGATATAAATAGGACAAATTATTATGCAAACTACCGGAACAAATTATGCTACCATCCCTACTGATGTCCACACCAGAATAGAAAGAAACTGCATAATTATTATTTAAAAGTTGTGAAACTAAAATTAAATTCTTCAAAAAATCCATAACATATTAACAATTGTTCAAAACTAATACCCTAATGGTACTAAAACTAAGATAAACAACTCTTAAAGTAAACTCTCATTTCTCAAGCATTCGCATTGTCTGAAACACCTGCAATGAATTGCAGATATAATTAATGGCTCCAGAATCTACGATCCAGGAATCAGTAGAATCAACCACTAAAACTGTTTTAATGTAAAAAGCTAAGGAGGTACCTGTCTTGCTATTAGCAAGGTACTTTGGGCAATCTCTTTTTTAGTGTCCTCTGACTTTACACTTGGAGACTTGTCTTTGGGCCCTCAACTCGTATGCCTCCTATACGATCTCGTCCTCATTCTTATCTTTTCGTTCATCAGGGCCTCTATGTTTTTTAGGGTAACCACAAGCTCGTGTGGTTCCAGGTTCAAGTGCCTCGTTATATGAATGAGCTTGATTTGGTTAAAACTTCTTGGAAGAGTATCTAGGACTAGATCTAACCCTTCTTGTAGACTAATCTTTGCTCCTATGAGAGTAGTTAGATGGAGGTGCCCCGTCACATTTTGGACATGCTTTTTGACGGGTGTTCTTTCTTCCATCTTGACTGTCATCACATCATAGACTACCTTTAGAGAAGCTAGCAAATGTGATGCCAGTATGATATTCTCATGCTGACACTACAAAGTATCTAATAGGGATCCTAGGACTATCTTAATGACTAAGTCATTAGCTCTATCCCATCTTTTCTCGGCTTCATGACGATCAGAATTATCAAGAACTCGAGGGCGAGCTGCTGTTAGGACAAACTCAACATTGTTCCCCTTTAAGACTCGATCTAAGGTTCTATATCAATCCAGATAATTGGCACCACACAACTTATTCCTACAGAAAAGTCTAGCCATGAAATAATATTTTCTAACATTTCTGAATACATATACATTATAATTATTAAATATTTATGTGTAATACAAGTATATCATGGATAATGTAAACATGGAAAAATACATATATACACATTAATCTTTTTGTTTAAGTAGTTGACTCTTAAACTACTAAATGCAACTGTTCTCAATTAACCTACAAGTCCTCTAGCTTTAGGATGGCCTAATTTGTAGTAAATTTGAGTCAAGCCCATGCTTCGTTTGGATTGTTATTTTGTCTGAATAGACACTATCCAAATAATAATCCAATCAATGTATTGTTGCTTCTCTAGAATAGGTTTACCTTGGCTAAAAAATATTGTTTCTTTTAGAGTCGAGTGAATTAACATTCCTTAGTTGATATTCCTTAGAATGTTCTAAACTTGAGCCCACCGTAGGGTAGTGACTTTAATCTACATTCTATAAAATGATCTTTAGTGAAGAGCTCTACTTTTAGGATGGTTGAGTGCACTAAACACTTTGTATTATGATTATCTACGTTTAGTTTGTCCATCAATATCTAAATTAAATACTACCCTCCGTAAGGAGTATATCGCATGGTGAGGCAAGGTAATATTAATTTATTAGTACAAACCGGAACTGGAAAGCCTTGGGGTTTTCTATTCCCCTCCCCCACTCGAATATTTGTTTAATAAAGGGTTTTTTCTTATATTTTTCCTAAATACTTAAAGTCTAGGTTTTATCTAAATAATCTAAGGTTTTTTATATATCCTCTAGAATATGATTTGGGCTTCTTATTTCTAGAATATTTTAGGCTTTTATTTAAAATATTTTAAATATACTTTAAAATATATTACCTGATCTGGGCTTTAATAAAAATCATAGTTAAGGCCTACTTAGGTTTTTAGTTTAATAATTGCACCTTAAGAGAAAAAGTCTTATCTCTAACCAATTTTAAATTATTCTTATAATTAATTAATTCAAAGTTTGATATAAATTAATCTTATGTATAATTAATTTCCTAATTATCCAAAAAACTAATTCTATTAGGATTAGCCTTTTAAAATCCTAATGGTGGTGATATTTCCATACACTTATAATACTGCATATATTTAATAAAGACAATTAAATATAAATATTAAATAATGGAAATAAATAACTAAACAACCAATTTAATTATTCAAGCCATAATATCTAGATATAAACAATTAATTAATCAAATTCAAATTTTGATATCTAAATTAACAATATCACAAGAACCAAAATAACGCAAAAAAATTAAATAAAAGCTATGCCTTGGTCACGTTGACCAAGGCTTGGCCGCTCCTAGCCCACGTGTCCTAGGGATGTATAGGTGTGGGGAGGGGCGGTTATAAAAAAAAATTCTATTTTTTTTTTTTTTGCTTTGTTTCCTTTCTTGCAACACAGGTAAACCTGTTTCAAGTTTCCTTATCCAACTACATCTCGTATTTTCCTAAATTCAATTATCTTAATTAAAGTTTCTAAGATGTCCTGAAATTTCAAGATAAACGTAAATTACACATCTAATTTTAATTAAATTGAATCTAACATGGAAAAACATGTAATTAAACATCTATTATAGCTACTACATGTTTGCTAACTAATTTCTTTGTTTCTTAACATGAACATGCACAATTCACCATGTTAAATAAAAATTCCAGCAAACAATGAATTCTAAAAACTTCCACCAAAAGTTCTTAAACACATGCAAAGACTGCAATAATCATCATCTAATTGTGGTGTGGCTTTACCACTGAAGGTGCATGCTACCTGGATATGCTATGGTATTTTTAAAAAATTTAAAGCATATAAACGCAATAGAAACATAGTAGCATACTAATCTAGGATCAAATCACAAGAACAAGAATGAAATATTCCATGAACTTATTTGCATGTTCATAATTCATAATAAAGAATAAAATTTAGCAAGTACTAGTTTTGTTACCTTGATTCGTTAGCTTATGAATCTTAACGAAAAATACAAAACTTGAAGCTTGACTTGCTCCTTGAAGATCTACGCGCCTAGAACACTTGAAGAACTTTTGATCTTTTCCTCTATGACCTTCTTCTTTCTCTTAGATGATGAAGAATAGTGGAATTCTTCTCTTGTTTTTTCCTAGTAATTCTCGTGTAAGAGGGAGGGAGCGAGAGAGAGAGAAAAAGATAAAAAAAATTTCTTTTTTTTTTTTGCTTATACTCATGTAGATGTAGGTGTAATGAGAAGGTGAATAAGACCTCTATTTATAGTTATGGAATAGCCTTAGTATTTAATCCAAGCTGAACTAGGATTTGGACTCTTGGCCCATAAGCCAATCCTATGTACCTTTGGACTTGGCTAGTCCAATAACATAATTAAACTACTAACTTTTCCTCTCTCTCCTTGGATCTCACGTGTAGACCATGCCTAGTGGGCTAGGTGTGTGGCTTGGTCCATATTGCTTAGTCCATGTATTATTTTGCTAATTATTCATTTCTTAGTTTCCAAATTGTGCTCAACTTATCCAATTAGGAAAGATTCCTAACTAAGATACTTAGTTGCAATTGGATACTTGAATTTAGCAACTTTAAATACACAATAAGCAACTAGAAAACTTAACTTATATCTAAAAGGAAATAGGCTAGAAGAAGGACCAAAAGACATAAACAACTTGGTTACTGAAAAGACCAAAATGTCCCTGCTAACCCCATAGCACATTTAGGTTTTTCAACCTTTTACTTATTCCACTAAAAAGTCACGACTGCACTTCAAGATATTTACTACTGAATGCAGAAGCTCGTCATACCATGTACGACCTTTGTCTCTGACCTACTAAGCAGAATGATCAAAATACCCCATCCATGTAACAATCATAAACAAGAAAGACTTTTATTGTACTATATCTTCCTTGACTGCATCTTCTCCATGAGACCTCTAAATCCTTTAAGTAACCATCCTACGGATATGGAACACTTGATCTTGGGAGCGACCCTTAAGTCAGATATCCGATATACTCCTAAAGTATACTACTAAGCTTAGATTTGGATGATTTACTGGATAATTACAAGAGAACGATTAATCCGTCACGCGACAACATGGATTCTATATTGCATATGAACGTCCCAGCTAGTCAAATCTATATGCCCAACACACAGAGTTGTTGACCCACAACTGAGGTCTCACTTATGATGCATCAAAGCACATGAATCTAATTTCATCAATTTATCCACATATGCTCAAGATTAAAAGTACTGAGGACTTAGTAGCATAAGGTATAAGATGATCTCTATATTTGAGAGTACCTATTCGAGAGATCATATCTAAATGGTCCGTTCAATGTGTGACACACATATTAGTGAGGCTTAGTCCGAAAACCTGGCAATGATTAAGGCATATCATTCCTCACAGGAGACTAGCTCACTATAACCTAAACTTTGATGAAGTGCCTAACTCCATCAATCGGTTATGAACTGATTCTAGAACCAAGTGTCTATGACTTAGACCTTCTGTGCTTGGACACCGTGTACCTAAGTCATACACTATGGATCAAGGGTCTCTATACAAAGCAATTATACATAAAGTAAAATAGAGAGTGTATGCAAGAATGTATTCATTAATTGACAATCACAATATGTATTCATTATCACTAAAATGTCATGTGCTAGTGTTCTTTAGAGCATATTAATCTCAACAGGCACCTCTATTGGATGAGTTGACATACAGTTAGCATTTTTAAATGTTTGAGTTCTATTAAAGTTTTTCAAGTTCATGCCCTAAATCTCACATCAAACTAAGTTCAATCTCTGAAATAAGCATTTTCCCTTTTTTAAAAATTAGTCGCATCTTAATGAACATAGTTATATACTTAGAATTAAATCAATTACCTTATTGAAGGATTTATATAAAAGGTGTTTTCTTCTATTTCCATTGACGAATTGTTCAATCTTGAAATAATAATTTTAACCTAATATGGATTTTTTCCAGTCAATGTTCTATTTTTGTTCTAAAAATTATGCTAACATAGGGACAGTCAAAGCATTTGTCGTCTAATTTCATAGATGGCCAAGGATGGTCAATAATTGATTGTAAAAGAAATAAATTTCTTTTTTGTTTTTGTTTGAAATCAGTAAATTGTTATTCAAAGATCAAAAAATCTAACCAATCCCATGCCAGAAAAAGTTATTACAAATGATAATACTAAGATTGGAGGGGAAATTGTAAACTGAATCAAGGGGAAGTTGGTTGTATCTAGTTAATTGATAAATAGATTAGCAACTATATCGCTTATTCTCTCCAAAAGAGATAGACTAATTGAGGGTTTAGTAGCTAGTAGACTACACACCTCTTGAATAATTTGTCGGGTATAAGCACAATGGAATGATATGGGACAAACAGTATCACATAGCTAAAATAAGAATGAGAACAGTGAAAATACATACATAAAATTTTACGTGGAAAACCCTCAAACAAATGGAGGAAAAAGCCACAGACAAGTAAATGAGGATTTTACTATGATGTAAGAGTATTTTACAACACCTTCTCTTTAATATAAAGAGAGAATAATATCACTCTCTAATAATATGAGAAACTAAACTCTTACTCAAAAGACAACAAGAGAATAAGATAACACTCAGGAAAAACTATATATATTTTATCTCTTCTTTGGGATGATAGAACTAGTGGAACGAGCCTCTATTTATAGGCTCATTTTCTACTATACAAATAGTGTTTTCCCATTTCTGCCCCCAGTATCATCATTTATCTTTTTTTCTTCTTTTTCTTTTTTTGACCAACTTTCCACCAAAAGTTGGTTTTAAATTTCAGTGGTGCAATAATCTTCCACTTAAAACCAACTTTTGGTGATCTTAACAAATCTATCCATACTTGCTATTTCATGTTGCTTACATCTTCGCCAGGCCACAAGAGGATTTGCTTCAAATGAACTTGTCAACGTTGATTGGCTTTGTCATGATATCTGCTAGGTTGTCGTTGGTGTGAATCTTTTGCATATCCATACTTTCTGCCTCCACTATTTCACAAACGAAGTGATATTGAACCCCTATGTACTTCGTCCTAAAATGAAATGCTGCATTTCTTACAATGTGCAAGGCACTCTGACTTTCACAAAATAAGAGAATGTTCTATTGTTTGTGCCTAAGCTCCTCCATTAACCATTTAATCTAGATTGTTTCCTTGCAAGCTTGTGTACCTGCCATGTATTCAGCCTTTGTTATAGATAAAGCCACAATAATCTATAACTTAGATACCCAGCTTACCGTACCTCCTGCAAGTATAAACACATAGCTTGTAGTGGATTTTTATTTGCCAAAATCACCTACAAAATCTGAATCAATATAACCATTGGTAGTAAATTTTGATCCCCCATAACATAATGCAACATCTGAGGTTCATTTGATCTATCTTAGGATTCTCTTAACCACATTCTAATGCTTATTACTAGGAATCGTCATAAATCGACTGACTGTTTCGACTACTTGAGCAATATTTGGTCTCATTCATATACTTGAGGATAATTTGTAATTGACATGAAATGGGGTTAAGATTTCAAGAAAATCTTGCATGTTGAAGCGGCGCAAGATTTTCTTGAAGTAGTTCTTTTAGGAAATCCATACTTTCCTATCTTTTCTGTCCCGATGAATTTGCATCCTTAAAACTTGTTTGTTGATCCTAAATCCTTCATGTCAAACTCCCTAGCTAAATTTGCCTTTAATTCTTGGACTTGATCTTTGTTAGGGTCTGTTATTAGCATGTCATCCATGTATAACAGCAAAATAATGTGGTCATTATCTCTAAACCTCTTGTAATAGGTACAATGGTCTATTCCAAGTCTGTTATACCCAAGGCTAATCATGAAAGAATCAAATCTCTTGTACCAGGATCTCGGCTCCTACTTTAGACCGTACAGAGTGTAATATCCCACATCGACTGCGGAGGGTTCTGGGCTACTGAATATAAGTGGAAATGTCCCTTTATCCGTGCAGGCGCCTTTTCTAGTCCAAGTGGGCATGAAGGGACAAAATCATGAGGGGCCCATTGTGGTAACCCAAAGCGGACAATACCTGCATATGTGACGTCGCTGGTGGGCCTCTGTCTTCCGGGGTATTCGCTTAGCCGGGACGCTACAAAACTGGTATCAGAGCAGCCCGGTCTTTGTGCCAGCGAGGACGATGGGTCCCCAAGGGGGTACAAATGTAATATCCCACGTCGACTGCGGAAGGTTCTAGGCTACTAGATATAAGTGAAAGTGTCCATTTATCCGTGCAGGCGCCTTTTCTAGTCCAAGTGGGCAGGAATGGACAAAACCATGAAGGGCCCATTGTGATAACTCAAAGCGAAAAATACCTGCATATGTGGCGTCGCTGGTGGGCCTCTGCCCTCCTAGGTATTCGCTTAGCTTGGGCACTACATAGAGACTTGGTCAACCTACAAACCAAGTTTTCTTTTTCACTCTCAACGAAACCTCATGGTTGAAGCATGTAAATCTTTGTTCAAGTTCACCATTAAGAAAAGCCATCTTTACATCTAATTGTTATAGATGCAAATCAAATACAGCACACACGAACAAGACTACTATGACAGTTGTAAGTCAACCATAGGAGAAAATATTTCATTGAAGTCAATACCTTCTTTATGAGCAAACCTTTTTACCACCAGTCTTGCACGAAATCGTTCCACTTAATTATTGCCAACGTGTTTGATCTTGTAAACCCATTTGTTATTGATGGTTTCCTATCGGGTGGTAGTAAAACAGGCTCCTACATCTTGTTTTTGTGATGTGCTTCCATTTTTTCTTGCATTGTTGTCATCCACATAGTAACATTGGGGCTATTTACAGCCTCATAGAAGGCAGATGACTTTCTAACCTCTGTTAGAAGACAATATGCATTATTGCTTGCCATAACATAGTCTGAGTGCCAAACGGTTTTACTATCTAATGCGATGAACGTCGAAATATTAGTTTCATCTGGTTCATGTTCCTCGTGCTCTGGTGCTGCTTCAGATAAAGCATCTCCGTGTTTTGACTTATCTTCAATCTGTACGGTGGTAGTCTCATTTGAAGTGTTATTGTCTTTTTCACTTTGTAGTTTATTTTCTGCAAATATCACATCTCTATTAATGATAATCTTGTGGGCAGTGGGATCCTACAAGTGAAACCCCTTAACACCATTAGCATATCCTAAGAAAATACTTTTCTTGGATTTTGGAACCAACTTTGTTCTTTCTTGGGGGCTATACATCACGTATGCTAGACATCCAAATATATACAAGTTAGAATATTCTACAGGCTTACCAATCCACATTTTCATTGGTGTCTTGAACCTAATTTCCATTAACGGTGACCTGTTTATTATGTAACAGGCAGTTCTGACTGCTTCTACCCAAAATGACTTGGCTAGACTTGAAGTTTCCAACATAGCTCTCGTTCTTTCAATAATAGTTTTGTTCTTCCACTCTGCCACACCATTTTGTTGAGGTGTATGTGCAATAGTGAACTGCCTCTGAATGCCATCTTACTTGTAAAATGTCAGAAAGATCCAGTCAATGTATTCTCCTCCGTTGTCCGTCCTCAAGCACTTGATCCTTTTTTTGGATTCAAGTTCCACTAGCGCTTTGAAGATTTTAAATACTGGAAATATATCTGACTTGTTCTTGATTGGGTACACCTACAATCTCCTAGAGTAATCATCAATAAATGATACAAAGTATTTTGTTTCTTCTAAGGAAAAGACCAGTGATTCCCAAACGACCAAATGGATCATTTCTAGAATGTGTTTTGCTTTTGGCAGTAGATTTACCAAATTTTAGTTTATGTTACTTACTGGTAATACAGTCCTCATATAAATGTAAGTTTATCGATTTGGCCTGGTAAAAGATTATGTTCTGATAGAATCTTCAAGCCTTGTTCCGTCATGTGGCCTAATCTAAAATGCTATATTATTCTTGATTTTTCTTCACCAGCTGATGCAACTGATACATCGGCCTCTTGCAATGTATCTCCCAAAAGCATATATAGATTTACCGTGATCATTTCTGCCTTTATCACTACAACCGCTCCTTTGATGACCTTCATGATCCCACCCTCGATATGGGTCTTGCATCCAAGATCATCCAATTTCGCAATGGACAATAGGTTCTTCTTCAAGCCTTTCACATGTTGTACTCCTTGAATGGTGTGAATGGTAGTATCATACATTTTTATCTTGATAGTATCGATGGCAGCAATCTCCAAGGCATGATCATTGCCCATGTACACAGACCCTCTAGAGGTAGGTTCATATGTGTGGAACCATTCTCTTCGAGAGGTCACATGTCATGTTGCTCTCGAATCCATTATCCAAACATCAATGAGCTCGTTCTTGCCTTCTTGTACAGTTGTTGTTTCAGTGCATAAAACATCTCCATAATCGGGTACAATCGTAACATATCCCTGAGAATTTGTCACCACGGGATTTCTTTTGTTGCTCCAACAAGCCTTCTTGACATGCTTTTTTTGTCATAGTTGTAGCATTTGATATTTTTCTACTCCTAGACTTTAATCTACCATGATTATTGCTCTTACTCGAGCCACATTCTGTTGATCTATCTTTTACCATTAATAACGCATCTGCTTGTTGAGACCTTTCAACCCTATCTTCTTTACTTTTGTGCCTAAATTCCTCTTTCAGAACAGCGACTGCAACATAATCAAAGACTACAAATTCTGAAATAACATTGTTGGTGTAATTAATGATGAGTTGATCATACGAATCAGATAGACTTTGAAGTAGAATCTCTGCATGCTCAAGCTCCACTATGTTATGTCCTATTGCAGTCAGTTGAGAAAAATAGTGTAATTAAGGTATTGATGTGATCAGTTACTGATGTGGATTCACTCATTCAAAGAGTGTAAAGTCTCATTTTCAAAAAAAAATCTTGTTGTGAAGTGACTTGACCTCGTACAATTAGGTCAGTGCATCCCAAATTTTCTTTGCTAACTTCTTTTCCTCAATGCTTGACAGTGTTGAATCTGCCAACGCCATATGCAAATTAGCCATAGCGTTTCTATCCATCTCTTCCCACTTCTTTTCATTTGTCACCTCTAGTAGTCTGTCTCCGATTGCTGCCAAACAATTCTCTTTTCTCAGGATTATTTTCATCTTCAATTTCTATAGGGATAAATTACTTATATTGAACTTCTCAATTTTAAATTTTACTACCATAGTGTTAACAACAATCTGTTTATCAACTTGAATCGACTCCCACTATTTTCATTGTAAATAGTACTGTATACGTGAATAGTACATCAATCGTATACCTGAATAGTATTATACCTTATGTATGAATAGTACTATACAGTATATGTGAATAGTAATCATGCATAATACCCCGTATATATACCAGTGACCCTGTAACCAGTAGCTTTGATACCACTGTTAGGTATAAGTGCAGCGGAATGATATAGGACAAACAGTATCACACAACTAAAATAAGAATGAGAACAGTAAAAATAGAGACACAAGATTTTACGTGGAAATCCTCAAATAAATTGAGGGAAAAACCACGGGCAAGTAAATGTGGATTTCCCTCTGATGTAAAAGTATTGTACAATACTTTCTCTCTAATATAATGAGAGAACAATATCACTCTCTAATAATAAGACAAACTAAACTCTCACTCAAAAAACAACAAAGAATAATATAACACTCAGGAGAAACTATATGTATTTTCTTTCTCTGTAGTCCAAATCAAGATCGACAACAAAAATTTCATATTTGAAAAGCTTAGCTATGGACGATTCACCAAGCACATCACTTGTTTGATCATATTACTGGGAAGATACCTTATCCTCCTCAACTTCTAACTGATGTTGATGGCAAAACCTCCATCAATCCAACATATTCCTCTTGGTTTACTATGGATTAACATCTCAAAACTCACCTCTTTGTCTTCAACACACCACAAGTTCTTCCCCAAGTGTGCATCTTCATATAGTCTCTTCTATTTGGAACTCTTTAGAACATAGGTTCAACTTACTCAGTAGAATAAACAACTTTATACTCTTCACTGAGGCAATAAATTTATGCAGTCCTATCTAGACGACATTAAAGCAATCAATGACAATCTTGCCTCTATTGTAGAAACTATCAAGGATGAAGATCCCATCCCTTACATCCTCATGTTTAACATTATTAAGCCTTTAAGGCTCCAATTAGGGTTGAGGTTGAACCAATTACCATACCTACTTTATTCAGTTTTCTCCTATCAAAAGATCTATATCTACAACTAGCAAAGAATCTATCCATCTAAGATATCTCTCCTTCAAATGTTCATACAGCTCTCTATACATATAGAGGAGGTGACAGAGGTTCATCTAATAGGTGCAGTGGTAAGCAATCAAACGAACAGTGGCAAAGTGGGGAGAAACTCAAGCAAATAAGGCTACAAACCTAAAGGCCCCTCTCAATCTCCAAATTCATATGTTTCCTCTCTTATTTACTCCAATCACACCCTATATTGTCAGATTTGTAAGAAACCCAACTACTTTGCTTTGATTGTTGGTACAGGCTTGATACAATCAACTACTATTCTACCAAGTCTGAGAAAAAAATATGTTCTGCTCATACTGGTACTACTATAGACTACTCTTATCCTAGGTACCTAGACTCAAGTGCCAACACTTACTTGACTAATGATCCCAACCAACTCTCAATCTCTCAACCCTACTTTAGATCTGATTCTGTTTCAGGCAATGGTCATGCTATTCCTATCAATAGCATGGGAACTAGTACAATCTATACTTTTTCATGTTCCTTCCATCTTGTTAATGTTCTATATGTTCCTCACATATCCACTAATCTACTCTCAGTATATAAACTAATCAAACACAATACTTGTACTATGGTTTTCAATTCCAAGAATGTGAAAATACTGGACAATACTACCGAACAACTCAAGTTCAATGACCTTTGGGATAAAGGTCTTTATCCACTACCGTCCTAAGCTCATCCACGTCTTGATCCTTCTTTACAAAGGATTTTCCTCCTACAACACTTTGGAATCTTAGATTAGGTCATCCATCCATGGATGTTTCAAAAATTCTATGTTTTATCCTTGATGTAAAATTTACATATACTAATTTTAATTGTCAATCTTGCTTAGTATCCAAGTCCAATAGGTTATCATTTCCAGTATCTAGTACCACTACTGTTCTTCTTTTCAATTGTTTGATTTAGACGTACAGTTACTTCCCCTGTGACTTCTTGTATGAACTATAGATACTATATTATTTTTCTGGATGACTATACCAGATACACATGGGTATATCTTTTAAAGCAAAAGAATACCTAGCACTTCAACAACAACAAACCTAGACCCCAGTTCTCTTCCTTCCCTCAAGATATCCTATAGGTTGCAAGTAGGTTTATAAGATTAAGAAGCATGCTAATGGCTCTGTAATAAAATTCAAAGCCAAACTAGTGGCCAAGGGCTATCACCAAGAGCATGGTCTAGACTACAATAAAACCTTCAGCCTTATTGTAAAATCACAAAGCATAAGGATAGTTCTTACTGTGGTTATTCAGTTCAAGTGGCCTCTAAGACAGCTAGATATGTCTAATACATTTCTTCATGACACCCTTCATGAAGGAGTCTACATGACACAACTCCCTGACTTTGTTGACCTTTCTAATCCCTCCTATGTGTGAAAACACAACAAATCACTTTATGGTCTCAAACAAACCCCTAGATCTTGGTACTAAATGCCGTCATTTTTCTCCTTACTCAAGGTTTTCATTGCAGTCAAGCATATATATCTCTATTTATTTCTCACACTATTAAAGCCATTGTTCTCATTCTAGTCTATATGGATGTCATAATTACATCCAACTCATCTTATGCTATTTGCTTCTTATCTTCTCTATGAATGCCAAATTTTCCATAGACCTTGACCCCTTAGCCTACTTCTTAGGCATTTAGGTTTAGTCCACGAGTAATGGTCTCATTCTACATCAACAACAGTATTCCACTGATTTACTTAAGAAAGCTGGCACTACTAGATACTCTGCTTGACGATGAGAGTACTTAGAACCCCTTTAGGTTGAAAGGCTAGTTGAACTTTCCTATTAAGTACCACAGAGTACAAGATAGTCATTACGATCCACTTGACCAGCTTTCTAATTAAACCCCAATCTCAAAATCCTATTCCACTTGATTATAAGCTTTACTCATATCCAACTTAATGGCAGCTACAAACTTTTTTCACCTTCTTTTCTGTTTTAGGTAGTGTGCAACTTGTTGGGCAATTATGACATTTATCTTGGATGAGCCCACCCGATATGCACACTTAGGTTTAGGACAGTGATAGAGTCTATAAATGATTTGAGCATTAAAACAAGATTTTTGAAATGATTTTATAGGAATTGAGTCTATATTAGGTAACATTTGAGGGTTGAGGGATTTTTGAAATTGAGATTATTAGAATGTGATTAACACCACTATATAGAATGATTCGACAAAGATGGAAAACTGAAACCAATTCCTATCATTTGTATATAAAATTGAAAAGTAACTAACGAATTTAGATTTTGGGAAAGTTTTAGATCGTGGACTTAGTTTTTATTTTTATTTTTACGGGTGCAATTCTTTAAAGGTTTACACGTTATTTAGTCTCTAATCTTTATTATACTTGACAATAAATACATCTGTAACTTTGTAATTTGTGATATTATTAATACACTTGTCCTTTTTCATAAAAAAAAAAAACGTAATAGTAAAGTCAAGCTATCTTATTGTAGAGAGTGATTTCATCAAATTAATTGGTTGATGCTAATAATGGTCTTTTGGATTTCATCTCCTACCGAAAACTCTTTTTTAGTATCACGGTACTCAACATTAGTTGTTTTCATGAGTAATGTTTCTTCTTCTCGCAGGTTTCGGGTTTAAGATTTCTTGTCAGAAGCTAGAGGGAAAGAATGGCTAAAACGGAGCCCCCTTCATCTCATATTTCTAAATCGTTGTCACTTCTCAAGAAGCAAGAGAAGAAATTCCATAGCATTATAGATAGTGCTTCATTGAAGGGTCATATCTTGTCTCTCAAACTTGGGCTTCCATTTCTAGAAGTATTGCTTGATATCTCAACCAATGAAGATCTTAAAAGGCGTATTAAACGTTTGGTTTACAATGTGAGACGGGAACTTCAACCACTTTCTGATAGACCAACAGAAGAAAGTCTCATCCTAGACTTGGATCGTGCCTATACTAATTTGCGAGAAAAGATGAAAAATGTTATTATCAAGCCAGAAACCAAGGAATATGATGTCATATTTCCAAACCTCTTTAGTTGGAAGGGATATTTTAAGGAAACTAATGATTTTCTTCTAAAGAGTTATGGGGATTTATCAAGCTGTGAAGCTAACCACCCAATTGCTCCATTGACAAAAGAAATTGAAGACCTCAAAGAGAAGTTAAAACTTCTGCAAGCTTTGCTTATATATGTGGCGGACTCGAAGGTACACTTCAGCGAAGAAAATAAAAAGCCCTTGACTTCTCTTGTTGTTTTGCTTGACAAAGCAGCAAGTCTCCTATACTCATGCTTGGTTGACAAAATGGATGAAGAGATGGTACTTGAAATGAAGCGTAAGCTTGTGGATCTCTTTGAGAATATTAATGTCAAGAAGATCTATATAAAGTTCTTGAAAGCTTCAAAGTTTTCTGAATCTACAAGCAATCTGGAAAGTGAATTTTATCTCCTTGATAATTTGATAAAGCTACTAGACTGCAATGAGAATTCTGTAAGTTTTCTGAGTGAAAAAAGTGAGGAGCTCCATGGCAAGCTGAAATTCCTTAGAACTTTTCTTGTAGATCTGCCACATGATCAGAGGATCGAAAAGCTCAATTATCTTGTATCGACCATTGAAGCTATTGCGCGGAAGTCAATACCTGTCCTTTACTCATGTCTTGATGAAGACATGGAAGAAGACATGGCTAGGGAAGTGAATGGTGCACTTCCTGAGGTGCTTGACCAGATCGAGCATATTCAAGCAGAGGTCAAAGAGATTAAGTTGTATCACTATCCCAAAACAGATGAATTGGGCTTTCTGGATCGTTTTTGGGGACATATGGACGAGCTGCTAAAATGTCGACCAGAAATGATTGAAACTCTGAAGAATCAAATTGAAACATTGCATCTGGAATTTGATTTCTTAAGATCTTTTCTCAGAGAAATCAAAGAACGACATGATGAGAATGAAGAACTGGAAGACCTTCAGACAGACATTATACGCTTGGCGTACCTGGCAGAAAATGTTATCGACTTTTACCTGGTAAAATATGCTCCTGACTCTCGTGTCATGTCATCACTTTCTGAAATTGTAGATCAAACCAAGCTCATCAAATCTAAGGTAACAAGGATCTATGTCGAGGAGAATTATCGTACCCAAGCCCACGATGTTGCAAATTCTTCCAGTCGTCTTCCATCACAGGCTACTAGCAGTGGTGATGAAGTAGTAGTGGGTTTTGAGGATGAGGCAAAGAAGATAATGGAGTATCTTCATGAAGACCAAAAGAAACTAGACGTTGTATCAATTGTTGGAATGGCAGGACTTGGAAAAACAACTCTAGCAAAGAAAATGTACGAAGCTCCTTCAACCGTTGAGCACTTCGACGTTCGAGCATGGTGCTCTGTCTCTCAAACACATCAGAGGAGAGATTTGTTACTTGCTATTTTAGGTGATGTTATTGGAGTTACCAATGAAATAAATAAGCTGAATGACGAAGAGTTAGCCGCAGAACTTTGCAAAACTTTAAGGGGACGTAGATATCTTGTTGTCATTGATGATCTGTGGGACATCATGGCTTGGAATGATTTGAAAAGATCTTTTCCAGATGACGGTAACCGTAGTCGTATTCTCGTGACTAGCAGATACCAGAATGTGGCTTTACAAATTGGAGCTAACAGTAAGGTGCATACTCTTCGTCAATTCTCTGATGATGAGAGTTGGGAGCTCGTTCAGAATAAGCTATTGCAAACCGAAAGCTTCTCTCAAGAATTTCTGGATGTTGGACGACGAATTGCAGAAAGTTGCAAGGGACTTCCTCTTGCCGTTGTTGTGATAGCTGGAGTTCTTGCAAAGGTAGAGAGGAATATTCATAAGTGGCAGGAAATCGAAGTAAGCTTAAACTCACACATTCTAAGTGGCTCAGAAAATCAGTGCAAGGCCATATTAGAACTGAGTTACAAACATTTGCCAGATCATTTGAAATCATGTTTTCTGTACATTGGAGCATTCCACAAGGACAAAGAAATTCCTGTGTGGAAATTGAAATGGTTATGGATCGCTGAAGGATTTGTGCGAGATACAGGGGACAAGAGTTTAGAGGAGGTTGCGGAGGACTATCTCATGGATCTCATTAGTAGAAGCCTTGTAGCAGCTACGAAAGAAAGATCTCATGGAGGAGTCAAAGCATGTCGTGTTCATAACCTTTTACATGAATTCTGCTTGGGAAAAGCTGAAGAAGAAAGTTTTTTGCAAGTGATCGATAAGGATAACTGGTCTACATTTTCGAGAGTGTACGATCAACGCCGGGTTAGCATATATCCTGATGTATATAATCTTATGGAAGCAGAGCCTTCAAGCTGTAGTGTTCGTTCCTTACTGCATACTGTCACTGACGGTAAATCTCTTTCCAAGGAATGGTCATTCTTTTGCCAGAATTTCAAGCTTCTCAGAGTGTTAGATGCGGCTTGTACAAACATCGGCAACTCTTTTAATGGAATAGAATTGCTGATTCATTTGAGGTACTTAGCCGTTCGAGCCGAAATAACTTCTATCCCACCATCAATAGCCAACCTTTGGAATCTGCAGTCTTTCCTTGTCAAAGCTGCCTATAATGAAAAGGAAGTGGTAGATGTACCAGATTCTCTTTGGGACATGGTGAACTTGAGGCATGTGTATATTCACAGGGCTTTCTTTAACGTTCACCGCAAGAGACTTGAAAACTCCTCCTTATTGGATAATTTAGAAACATTATCGACGCTAAGTCTTTCTTATGGAGAGGAGGAGACAGAGAACTTACTGAGAAGGTTACGAAAACTTCGAAAATTGAGATGCATATTTCTAGACTGTTGGGAAGATTCCAAGAATTGCTATCAATTTCCAAGATTGGGCTTTCTCAATCAACTTATGTCACTAAAGGTGTTTTTTGAGGGATCATTGCGCTGGGGAAAGAAATGCGAGTTTAACTTTCCTTCAAATCTAGAAAAATTAACTTTGTCAAAGTTTCGAGTATTGTGGGATGACATTTCAAGAGTTGGGAGGACACTCCCCAACCTGAGGGTTCTCAAATTAATTGAAAATGACTGGGACGAGATATGGAATGTGAATGATGGCGACTTCCCAAAATTGAAATACTTGAAGTTAAGCAGTACGAAATATATTTCTGAGTGGATTGCTTCAGAAGATTCTTTTCCAATCCTTGAGCAACTAGTGTTGGACAATTGCAAGGATCTTAAGGAGATCCCTTCTTGCTTTGGAGAAATCCCCACACTGCGGATGATTACAGTGAAAAGTTGCAAATCTACCGTCAATGATTCAGCCAGGAGAATCCAAAAAGAACAGCAGGAGGAAATGCAAAATGAAGTCAAAATGTATATCTATCAGAGGAATCCAATATCATCTTTTTACTGGGATGGCGTTGACACCTGACTGGTAAGTCAACATTGACCACGGTTTAATTTCTTTCAAAACAATGCAATTATAATTACTTTTGAAGTTTCTACTTGTAGAAATAATAATAATAATAAAACAGAAGTTTATTTGTTCCTTTCATCTGCATGTTTTTCTTAAATTTCAGTTGATTGTTTCCACATTTGAAACAAATAACATCTGGGAGAGTTCTTCAATAATAGCAACTATCAATTTTTATTTCATTTAAGAAATATGCACTCGATTTGTTTTCCTGCTTCTATATAATACTTGAAACTGGAACAGTATTGGCACTGCGATAAAAGATGTGAAAGCTGAGAAAACCATTTATTGATTTTAATCTGTTTTATTTTCTTTTTTCAAGACACTACCACAATTGTTATTAAGAAGATTGATAATCTTATGTGCTTTCTGTAGTAGTGTTCTGTTTGTGCTATTTTATATGTTGGTAGAGAGTGTTATTGATGGTGGAGTTAGGTAAAGGAGACGGTAAGTGGAGGTGGGTTGCCTGTACTATTGTTGGTGTGTGCATGTTTTGTGCTTGTGATATAGTACGTAATTGTTAGCTCAAAGACGGCTTCCGGTGCTAATATGGGATAGACTTCACACAGTAGCACAATCTAGTTTGACTGAAATTTTTTTTATGATGTAATTTTTTGTGCACGACAAATCATATTTGAAGAGAGTAAATTTCAAGTCGAATGATTGCTATATGGAATTCTAATAAATTTGGTGACTTTTGAATGGGATGCAGGTGTTTTGTGCACACATTCTTTATGCTTTTGTAATATTTAGACATTGGGATTTTCTATTTAGGCTGTCAATCTGAACTAAAGTCATGCATTTTTTTTTTTTGCTAGTTAAAGTTATGCATATTATAAGATTGTAATATTGTGCATATTATTAAGATTGTAATGTTGATCATATTCTGGAATTACAATTTGGTTATAAGGCTTGGAATTTGAGGAATTCTTTGAATTTTTAGAATTCAATTCAAGCTAAGTAGACTTATCTTCTTCTTTGCATATCAATATACTGCAACATTGCTTATTTGTACTGCCCAAATTTCTTTTTTTATTTCTCAAATTTCAGATTTTATCTTGCTGCAATTGAGCTTACATTTCGCTCGATCATTTGACAGTCCAGTGTGCACAATTCTTTACAAAACTTTTCAGTCGTAAGACTACAACACTACTTAATTTTCATAAGTTAGTAGTCTTGAAACTTATTTCAAAACCCAGTTTCCACTTTATCTTTATTTCCAAAGTGAACTTTATGATTTTAGAAAGCTTTATTTATATTTTTTCTAAATATCATATTGTAAAACTGAGTTCCATTAAATGTCTTTTGTATAAGCTATCTTATATATTAGTTTTATGATTTAAATGTATACTTTTGATTTGTGCCCTATTAGTGGGATGGATAAATTAATTATAATTACTTATCCTAGTCGATGAGGATTAATAGTTGACATATTGTACTGTATTATTGAGATGCATCACCTTTTTTTTATATTCTATTCATTTAATGAGGGGCTATATATTCACTATGTGCAATTTGTTCTCATTGCTCCTTTGTTAATCATTTTGCAGATAATGAGGATAATTGTTGTGGATTGCTAGCTTGAGAATTTGAGGCTGCCTTGCTGCTATTTGCTATTTAGAATGGACTTCATGATTTTGGCTATTTTGTTTGAATAAAAAAGCAGTGTTACTATTAATGTAATGTTTTTCGTTATGCTGGAACAAAAGTATGTGTATTATGGAATTCTTAATATGTGTGTGAATGTTGGCTTTATGGATTGCTATGACAGTGGTTTAAGATTTGGGTTGTTATGATATGATGGATTGATATTGGTTCATTTTGGAGATGCTATATTGTTCAATTTGAAGGCTATGTTGTTGCTTTTGTTTAGTGCTTCAATTTTTAGTTTGTGAGATTTGTTTGGATTATTACTAAAAGTGAGTGAGTCTTTAGGTTTTGGCATTTAATTTCTTATACTTGTGGAGTATTATGTTCTTAATTTTTCTGAAATGGATTTTCAAGACGTGACATAAGAATTAGTGTTATTAGAGTTGATGGTAGAGTTGGAGTTAGGAAAGGTACTTTTTGTCTAAACTATGTGTGAACTGTGAACTATGTGTGCCAATGTGTTTGTCCGTGTTATGCGTGTCGGGCGTCCAAGAGCTGTGTCTAGCTGTTTTGAAGCGAGGGAAGGAAAAGGGATAGGAGAGGAAGAAGAGAAGTAGGAAAGAAGAAGAAAAAAAAAAACGAAGCGACTAAATTGACTATTTTTAAATAATAGGGACAAATTTAAAAATTTTGGAGAATAATGGAGATTAAATCGATTAATTTTAAATAATAGAGATGGGTTTAAAATTACGGAGAAACAATAGAGGCCACACAGTTACACTACTTGACTGGGTTTTATAGATCATCATGTGTATGGATAAATATCACAAGTGAAGATTTTGGGTAGCAAGGATCTAACAAAGCTGGTGAAGCAAAATTGGTTCATGTTCCTTATGTGGCTTTTGATGTATCTAATGTAGGCTAACTTTGTACTCTTCTTTATTTTAATAAGTTGAACATTTTGACAAAAAAAAAATGTATGTGATTTTCTTAATATCTTATTAAAATGTACCAAAAAAATTATTTAAATTATATAAAAAAGATTGTTTCAATTGTTTAAATATGTGACATCTGTAGAATTTTGATATCCATTTATTTTTATAAAAAAAAAAACTAAATGCACAATTTCATTTTCTATTGGGTCAATTCAATCCTGCAAAACTATATTTCACATATATATATATATATATATATATATATATATATATATATATGTGTGTGTGTGTGTGTGTGTGTGTGTGTGTGTGTGAAATATAGGGAAGAAATTATATCTAGTTGATTGACCGAAAAAGCTTTAACGGGAAGAGATAGCACTGGCGAGTGACTTCAGTCGATGGAAAATTAAGTAGAGCTTTATAGGTAAAAAAATAGAATAGGGAAGGTCAACTTAAACTAATGGTTAGATAATAAAAGATAAGGTTAACTTTTATAGAAAAGGGGAAGGATCCAAGCTAGTTCCGCCATTAACGAGAAATATTATTTTATTAGTAAAGGAATGAAACAGACCGGAAAGAAGATGGATTTATGAATCCATCTGCGAGGAAGACAAAGGCGAGAACGGTAGGAGCTTCATAACCGAATATATATATATATACATATATATATATCATTTAAGCCTCTTTGGTTTCTCGTAATAATAAGCTCTTTTCTAACTTCTGCTATTTTACTTGTAATAGGGTAACGAGTTAGATAATGCAAAACCAAAACAGTTTAACATAACCTAAATTCAAAATTAAAATCCAAAATTGATAGGTTTAAAATCACTGTTTAAAACCGAAACTAACAAATAATGAAAAAATTATGAGTATCTGAACTCAAAATTGATAATTTAAAAAAAAAAATTAATTGAAATAGAAAACCACTCCAAAAGTGTGTAAAAAAAAATTAAACAAGGAAATGTCTTTGGAACACGAGCATAAGGTAATTAATTCCCGCTTCATTTAATGCTTGTATATCATATTTTAAAAAATATTGAGCTCTCTAAAAAAGTGCCCATTCGGGTATAAAAGTTCAACACAACAAATACAATACAACAAATATTTAAGACTTTTTCAAGTGTTGAAGCCATCTGTTTTATCAAACCTAAGTACTTCAAACAAAATCGGGATTAAGAATATTAAAGACTTTTTAAGTATTGAAGACTTGAAATAAAGAGAGATGAAAAGATGCAAAATCGGTGGAAGATTTGAAGAAAGAAGAGAGGAGGGCGGCTGCTTGCAAGAAGGAAAAGAGAAAGTGTGATAAGAGTTACTTTTATTTTTTATATTTTTTAGTTGTTATTTTTTAGAATGATAGTATTTGGGCTTAGTTCAAATCTTTTAATAAAATGTAATATATTTCTACGAGTATAATTTTAGATTTTAGTATATTGGGCTAGTATAAAAATTATTTTTATATTTTTACCAACTTTAATATATGTAGATATCTACATATATATAAATATAATAAATAAATAATCATGTTTCAGATTTTAATTTTTTTAACATCTAAAAGGAAAACTTATTAGTTTACGTGTCGATTATCCCTTATAACAATTAAGTCGTAACGAATACTCCATCAATTTTTATAATCGAATTATTATCGGACAGATACTAATCAGCTTTATAACTTGATTTTGTTTTACAGTTTAACTATCTATTTGCTTACATACCAAGTAAGAAACAAAACATTAAATATTAAAATAAATTAAATCAAGCATTTTCCTACTAGGTAAGATAGGTTATGTAAATGTAACAATATCACTCATTCCTATCTAAAGCTATCTCTTTAGTTAGTTCTATATAAAGGACATCTCACCTAAGTACGATTTCCTTGGATCATTGCCTAAGTGTTATTTCCATATTTTCGTACTCCCATTTTTTATCATTGCCTAAGTGCTATTTCCATATTTTCGTACTCCAATTTTTTCTTGTAACACTTTGTTATTAATAATGTACTTTCTTATTTTATCACACGTCCATGGCATTTAAGGATGCAGGAAGCGTGCACATAATAGTCAAAAACAACGTGACGAGGGTGACATAAATTGGTTGGATAAAGCCACAAAAGGGATGGAAGCTCAACATTAATAGTTGCTCCAAAGGTAATCTAGGAAAAAGAATTTGACGATCTGATTCTGGAGGAGAATACATGTCCACGGAATTTTCTCAATATCTTATTTCCAGAGGCACTGTTCATCAGAGATCTTGTGCGTATGAATAGCTAAGAGGAAAAAAAGATACTTATTGGAAACGATTAGAGCTATAATGTTTGGGATGAATGGTGGAAGAGCCAGGGGAGGCCGGGTCATTTGACGGAAATGGAAGGCTTTTCCCTATTAGAGAAGGCCCTATGGAGTAAAGGGAAGTGCATGAATTCTTAGGGAGCGAGCCTATATAAAAAAGAAATGTGTGAACCTCAGCGAGTCCGGATTTCAAACTAGCCTCCTGGACTGAACCGACCTTTTTAATAGGTTATAACTATCAAGAAAGTAGGAATGACCTTTAGAGCGAGAGCCTTCCGAGACCAATGCTATCAAGAAGAAGGAAAAATAGCCTTTATGGAGCCTTGAGCTAAACCATTGACCTTGCGCCAGGTTTTCGCTCCTAAAGAAAGGGAAGGAATTATATCTAGTTGATTGGCCGGGAAAGCTTTAGCTCTTTGATAGTGACTTCTTTCGTTTGGTAGGGCGACGAAAGGCTACTTCAATGACGGAAACAGCCGGAAACTCGAGAGGGTCGCCTTTGGAAGCGTTCGCCGGTAACCATCTTTCTATAATATGTGAAAGCAGAGTAGCTTGCCGAATCCAAAGTGTCTATCTCCGAGAACCATCTGAGCACACCGAGCGGCGCATCAAGCAAAGAAGGAGGGAAAGCAAAGAATGGAATGCGGGAAGCGCAGGTCCTTCCCCTTTCTTTTCTAAGTCAATTATGCTTCGGTCTTGCTTTCTTTTCTTCATTAATCTCTCTTCACGCCCCCGCCTTTGTACAATTAGAATCTCAACATTAATAGTTGCTCCAAAGGTAATCTAGGACATTCAGGGATCGACAGATTATTTTGAAATGAGGAAGGCAACTGGAAGGCAGGCTTTATTGTGAATTTGGAAATTACTTCGAATAATAGAGCATAAATGATTGCTTAAAGGTCTTAAGCGTGCTAGTACTTTGGAAATTTCATAAACTCACAATTGAGTCTTATTCTTATTGATTATCATTTTGATGAAGGGAGCAACACCTCCCAACAATCCTCTCAAATGGTTAATCGAAGACTGCAAAAACATGTTACAAGTGAATACTGAGTTTTATATTGTGCATGTTTATCGCGAGGTGAATGTTTGTGCGGATTGGCTGGCTAACAATGCCTTCAATTGGCCACTTGAAGTTCACACTGTGGACACCATCTCTCACTCTCTTTTGCAACTTGTTTGGATTGGCAATATTAAAGGAAGTGAATGGTTAGGGAGAGATTTTTCAATCCTTTCCCTTGTTTGGATTGCAATTTTAGAGGAAGAAAAGATTATGGAGGGGTTTGGAACCCCTCCATTTTCTTTACAATGTGTTTGGATTGAGAGGAGAAAGTTTAATAAAGGAAAGAAAATGAGAGAATCATAAAGGAGAGGAGATGAGAAAATTAAATCATATTTGGATTTGATAATTCGAGAAAAAAAAGAGTATTATAAAGGATTATGTGTGTCTTTGGTTTGGATTAGGAAGAAAATGGAAAGGGGAGATAAATTTTATATGTAAAATAATTTTTATAGAGGAGTTAGAGTCTCCTTCCCCTTTATTTTGCCCCAAATTGGGGGTAAAGAAAAAGTGAGATTGGGAAGGGTTGTTTTGACCCCTCCACTTTCTTTTTCCTTAGAAACTTCTAAAATAAACAAGGGAGAGAATTTTTCAATCTCTCCCCTTACCTCCCTCCTCCCTCTTCACCCCCAACCCCCCTTCCCCCCCCTCCCCCCCCCCCCCCCCCCCCTCCCTTAATCCAAACAGAGTTAATGATAATGATTTTACAATTCTTCCAATTTGAGATTTTTTTGGAGGGAAAAGAAAGTAAAGTTATAAAAAGTCTCGTTTGTCATAACATATCTCATTGTTATAAAAATAAAAAGGGTACTTAAATAATTTTGTATTTAAAAAGTAACTTTTTCTTTCCTTTTCTTCTCCAATCTGAACAAAAAATCATAAAATCTTTTCCTTTTCTTTTCATTCCATTACTATTATTATTTTTGCAATCCAATCAAGATAATTCATTTTTTTTCCTTTCCTTTCTTTTATTGACTATCCATGTAACTTGTTTAATTCCCCCCCCCCCCCCCCCCCCCCCCCTGTTTGGATTGCACAAAGGAAAAGAAAGGAAAGTAAAGTGTATGAAAAAAAAAGGAAAGGAAATGAAATAAATTACCTTGTTTGGATTGCAAAAAAATAATAATGAAAAAGAAAGGAAAAGATTTTATGATATTTTGTTTGGATTGGAGAAGGAAAGGAAAAGAAAAGGATAATTTTAAATACAAAATTACTTAAATACCCTTTTTAATTTTTAAAACCATGAGATATGTAGGGACAAAAAAAACTTTTTATAACAAAATATTTCATTTCCCTCCAAAACACTCCAATTTGGAAAGATTACAAAATTATTCTCATTAACACTGTGTTTGGATTGAGTGATTCGGGTGGGAAGGAATGATTTTGGGGTGACCCTAAACCCTAAAAGAAATGGAAGGGTTTTGAAATTCCTCCATAACTTTTTCTCTTTTAAAATTCTAATTCAAACAAGGGAAAGATTTATTATTCCTTCCTCATCCTTTATTTTCCTTTAAAAAGTTCAATCCAAATAAGTTGTTCATGTCCAGTAACTTGTTCTCCAACAAGTACTAGTAACTAATGTAATCTGAGACTCATTACCCTTATCATTAATATGTCATATTAATCAAGGGTAGTAAATCATATGTCAATCTATTCGAATGAATTAATACCTAATTAATTCGTTCTATAATGGGGAACCTATTCTAGGATCTATTCTTTATTATAGATCCTACAACTCATATTCTTGACTCCTCAAGAATAGGATCTAAGAACAATTCTTAGAACTTTGTTTAAGTACACTCAACACATTAATTAATATAGTTAAAGAAATTAATCATAAATTGAATAAACAACAACACAATATGACTTTTGGGTTCCTAGTACAAAAACTGGATTAGCACAATTAAGTCATGATTTCATACTTAACCGATAAACTTAGCGATCAATTTAATTAAGAACGTCAATTGAGGTGGGCGGGATAACGTATAAAATTCACATGGAAAATGATTGATGAAGGCTACCGAACAATACTTATATATTTTGTTTAATATTGTGCTATTAAATTGTGTAATGAACTTTGCTGGCCGAGGTTGGATCACTATCTCCACCAATTATCTGCTAAAAAGGGTTATAATACGTAGAATTAATTGTCAATTCATTGTTTTCTTCCTTTTGTTTTTCGGGTTTTGTTCCTAAGTGAAGTCATTATTTTTAAGTGCACACATTAACAACTATTGTAGGCGGGGGTTTAGAATCACTGTCTCCAATAATTTATGTAATAAAAAAAATTAGAATATGGAGAGTGAAATGGCAAGTCTTTGTTTTTATTTTTTATTATTGTTTTTTTAAATGCTAGTGATAAAATAACTTGCAGGTGAAAAATATTTTCAGGGAAAAATATTTCCCTGAAAAACAAAATATTTTTTAGTGTTTGGTTTCACACTTGACAACATTTTTTTATGTTTGGATGTAATAGTGAAAAATTTATTAAAACTATTAGTTTATCATTCTTAATTTGATCAAATAATTGATTTTTTATTAATAAATAATATTATATTAATTTAATTATTTTTATTATAAAATAAATATTTTTTTATTATTTAATTAAATAAATTTTATTGATTTAATAAATATTAATTAAAAATGTGACAGGAGGAGAGTGGAGTGGGGTGAGGGTGGGAGGTGGGGGGTGGGGTGGGTGAAGGCGAGATAGAATGAGTGAAAAATATTTATTTTTCTAAAAGACATGAAAACATTTTCGACTTATTCAACTAAACATTTTTCGTTGATCGAAAATATTTTTTGATTAATTAATTTTCTAATATTATCAAACACCAAAAAATCAAAAAAATATATATTTTTTTTAAGAAAATATTTTACGGCAAAGAAACGGAGCCGCAATCTCCAGCAGCTAATAATGTTACTTTTGTGTATCTTTTAAGTGCATGTATGTAGTCTTACCCACCTCAACGGCTACTGGTCCTTATTTTAAACCATGCAATATCAAAATTAGTTTGCAGCACATAATTCTAAAGCTTAAACTAAGATGAAAATAGAGGAAATTGAGATACATTTAGAAAAGACTACGTACACACGGATTACAATTTATGTTCCATGTCTTCAAACAAAAATAAAAAATGTTAACACAAAACTAAGTTTCAAATATTTTAAACAATTTACTATTGAATCATTAGTTGCATGTAGAAAAAGTACACAGTCATTTGCTAAATAAAATAAGCATGAAACATTTCCAATTACTTATGGGGGCTTCGAGCCCCACTGATCCCCAAGTCATACCTGTGTGGGGGATAAAAATCAAACCCCTTCGAAGGGTGGTTAGTCGCAAACCTTATCTCTATTTCATCCGTGCTTTTTTTTTATTATTTGTTTTGGTTAAATGTCATTTTATAAATGTTGATACAATCCCCAAAGCAATATCTTGCCGAGGAGTATGATAATTACTTAGGTTTTTTTTTTATCATACAATTACTTAGGTTCATAGTACTTTTTTTTTGTCTGAATTAGCACAATTAAATCATAATTTCATACTTAACTGATAAACTCAGCGATCAATTTAATTAAGAAGGTCAATATGGGTGGGTGAGATAATGTATATAATTCACATGGAAAATGGTTGATGAAAGGCTACCGAACAATAAATAATATATTTTGGATAATATAGTGGTGTTAAATTGTGTAGTCAACTTTGCTGGCCGAGGTCGGATCATTATCTCAAATAATTATGTGCTAAAAAGGGTTAAAATATGGAGAGTTAATTATCAAGTCTTTGTTTTCTTCCTTTTGTTTGTCAGGGTTTTTTTTTTTTTTTTTTAAATGCAGGGGAGGCCTAAGCCGTATAACGTAATCAGCAAAATTTGAACTTACAGCCTCTCACACGCACAGTAAATAATATTACTACTAGACCAAAACCCTAATAACTGTTTTTCAGGTTTTGGCCCTAAGTGAAGTCAATATTAATATTAAGTGCTTACATTAACTGCTATAGTAAAATTGTGAAGTCAACTTTCCTGGTGGGGGTTTCGGATCACTGTCTCCAACAATTTGTACTAAAAAAGATTAGAATATGGAGAGTAAGTTTTTCACATTTCTCTACTTTTTGGCTTCTGCATGTTATGTAGGAGATTTATTGGCTTCAAGATCTAAGTTGGCTTCAAAGATCTAAGTTGATTCGACCACTTTCAGCTAGAATTTCTCCCTTTCAGATTTAGGCTATAATTTTTCTTGTATTTCGTTGTCAAGTCATTATTTGTAAATGAATACATTAGCAGATTATAATATTAATTAATTACTTCTAAGATTTATATTTGTATCTTGTACACAGATGAGCTAAAGAGAAGGAAGCATTTGGTCTCTCTGATCAATCTTGTTTCTTTCACACTCTTCAATATTCTAGAGGCATCTAGCTTGAGAGAGAATCAGACTTGGTAGTAATACGGTAAACTCCTCATCATTTCTCTACTTTTTGGCCTCTTCTTGGTTGATTATAACATTTATACACTTGACACCAAAATTAATTACCTTATTGAAGGAATCATATAGAAAGTACCATTTTTTTATTGTTGTTGACGATCGAGTTGTTCCATCTTGAAAGAATTTAATTTGTAACCAAGTTTAGGGATGTTACAATTTAAAACACAATGTTTATTCTAGAAATTTATTATGACATATTTCCCTTTAATTTTAATTTTTCACCCACTTGTTTCCATTCCTCAGTATTTTTTTTCCTCCCATGAATTTTTCTTGTGGTATATATCTACTTTTCCAAGAAAAAATTGGAAAAAAAAGTTTGGAAATGACGAATTCTTTTGTCCCTCTTCCTGAAATCCATAATCGATATTCCCTTTTTTCCAAACAATTGTTTTGGTCTTTATTATATCTTCTAAACAAATCCTATTCAATTTGTAAGAAGCTTGACTTATATGAGGATTATGAAGATCAGACCTTTGCTGATGCTAGTATTGATTATAACAATTTTTAGAAAGTGGTCGTGAATCTGTCAAGATGGGCTATTACTATGTTAGATGTAGTTTCTTATTTAAAATTTGAGACTATTATCTTTTCATGCATTTTACATCAAACGTTTTCTTCTAACTTATGAACTTTTTTAGATTCAACAGACATGGGAAATTTTTTAAAATTATAATACTTATAAAAGCAAAGCCAAAAGTGAGGGATTAATGTACTTTTTTGCAATTTAAAAATGAAAAAAAAAATGGCTACGTTTTTAAGTTATTATAAGTGATATTTAATCTGAGATGAAGAAGTGGACATTTTGTTTGAAATGTGTCAAGATGGAAAATAAGAAAACTATCTCTTACATATGAGACTTCCAATATCTTATTTTCTTTAAAAAGTGTTTCTTCTACTTAATAAGTTATGAGATTTACATATTGTAAAAGCAAATATATAATTGAAACTGTTACGTCAAAGATGAAGTTTCCTATTTTATGGCAACAGACTTTATTTATTTATTCTTTTTATTAGGTCAACAAGAAAAAATATTTAATTCCACTATCTCAAAAAAACACACGTATATATCTATGACAAGTCATTTTACAGTTGCATTTGGTAAATATTGAATTCTTTTCAGAGGGCCATATTATTGAGCTCTTATGCCAAATTTCTTTAATTTTCCCATTTGTTTCTTAGATCAATTACATATGAAATATTTGTAGACGAAGGCGATCAGATATCAATTTAGCATATTTGTCATTTGGTGCTCCAAGGCGGAACTGAAAGGAAGTAAGTACCCTTTTAAACTGAGGAATGACTCTCCAAAAGTACTAATTATGTCATATAGACTGTCGCAATAAACTTACAAAATAAAAGTGTTTTGACATTTTGAGTGAAACTCCATCTCATAAGTTGTTTTCAAATTGGAGAGACTGGTAAAAGTTTATATTAACTAAAGGAATGTAATTTGTTTACTAGTAGAAATTAATTCATCAACGTGGAAATAGACCATATTTTTGTGGAATGTGATTTTCTTGATGTAATCTAAATTAATTTGCGTAAAATTGATTCTCAAATGATTCGTTTTGCACACTGAGTCAATTGACGTGATTCTATTAGAAATGGAATTTATGCTGGTTTATATATATATATATATATATATATATATATATATATATATATATATATATTTATATTTGCAAGGACCATGATTGTGAATTGTTTGATCGTCTTTCTCTGAGGAAGAAGCGAAATATATATAGTCAACTTGAATTCGGGACCACCATTTGAAATTTTAGTGAAACACTGGATTTCTTATCTCATGTATGTTTTTCGTGAAAAAAACACCAATTGAAGTGGAGGGTTTCTTCAAACAACAAGGGGCTGAGTCAACTATTCAATCAAATGATATTGAACATATTTCTCATCTCTTCTTGAGAAACAAGTGGGCTTTTTCTTTGCAAAATTGTGCTCAATTTCATATGTGGAAATTCCCTCAAGATCTCTTCGTTAGTTGGGGGAAGAATCCGCACCAATTAGATATATATATATATATATATATATATATATATATATATATATATATATATATATATACATATATATATATATATATATCAGTTAGTTAAGCTTAACTAGAGTGGATGACGAGATTTAGTCATATATTTATAATTTATTCTAACAGGCCCAACCTAAGGCTTTATCAGAATATACACGCCTACACACAAGTTAATAATATGGACTTATGGGGGGGGGGGGGGGGGGGGGCGTCATAATATGATCACATGCTAGTCTATGATTCGAATCCAGCCTAATAGAAAAATATTCTAAGAGTCATCCATTTGGGCAACATTAATTCTTTCATTTATTTTCTAAAAATTTAAAAATATTTATTAAGCTGAATAAGTAAACATAATGTGACCACAATTTTGAAAAAATTCTAATTCACATAACAACTCGAACGCAATCTTATCCAACAAGATTGTCAAATATTGAATCATGGTGATCTTAGTGTTCTATATTGACAGAAGACGTTCAATGCTTACGAATGTCATCAACGTTATGTGGATTAATATACGGTAGTGTAGCAAGAAAGCAACACTACCAAGTGATCAAAATCTGTTATTTCTTTGTCAGTCCTCAACATGAGTTTTCTAAAATTGACACTCAAAAGGCCAAAGAAATCTACCATTCATATTCGCCCATAATAACAGTCAACAAGTTAGAGTAAAGAATGTATATCTCCAATGAAATGGTGTCCTAATAGAGATATTTAAATTTAGTAATGGTCTTATGAAATGGACATTATTGATGCAAAAAATGGGCTTGGACCCTCGGTCCAACCACGATGGTTCGCTTAGCCCCGAACGACGCTAATGTTTGGGCCAAGGCTCGAATGTAGCGCATCGAGTCGCAACCTACTACCAAAGGAGCCCATGCGGAGGCCCTAAGCTCTACGTTAGGCCCAAAGAACGAACTATCTCATATAGTCGATCGACGACAGACTCGGGCACGACTCGCGGCCTTGCTGGGTGGGAATGGATAAGCGGCCAAGAAAAAGACCTTAAGGTACTAGCCTACTATAGCAGATAAACGACCAAGAAAGATACCTTAAGTGACTAGACTACTATAGTGGCTCACGACCTATCGCATTCGCACAGCCTACGAGAAGCGGATGATCGACAAAGGATTTGGGATAGAGACTACCTCTATCTTACGCAATAAGCGATCAGGTAGTCTACTGAGAGTACAAGTCTCAAGAGTCCGTGACTCTTGGCTTGACAACACCTATAAGTAGGCTATGCCTACACAAGGAGAGGGCATTGAGTACTAGCCTCACTAGCATTACTTCCCCTCTCCCCTCTACATCTCCACGGCCTACACTCCCTAAAACGACGCTAGAATTACGGTAGTCTCCGCCTTTCCCATCCTACCTTTCTCGTTTTCTATCCTATCCAATAACCTACTAACTTGAACGTCGGAGTATCTTCGGCCAGCACCACACCGGTGTCCCAAGACTCACGCCGCTTTCCTTATTTTCTGTCTTTACAGGTTGCTAGTGGCCCCGAATTCGTAATTGTAGATTTTGGCATCTTCAGACATCAAACTTAACGAGTCTTTCAACCCTTTATTTATGGTCAATGTAATGGGTTTTTCAACACTTTATTTAGAAATATGACCTAATCCTTATGTTATATCAAAAATGAAGTTTCTTTAACGAAGCTCCTTTTAGAATCAAATTTTTATGTGTTAAAACAATCATAAGGATTTTCCAGGAAACAACCTATAAATTGTTGGATAAAAGACATTCACCAACAATTTTGGAATCAAAAACCAATTTACTTTGACATTGTCAAAGTTAAAAGTATAAAAACTTGTCAAAAAATGAAATTTAATTAAATTTCGTCTAAAAGATGCTACGTAAAAGAAAAACATATTTCTTAAAACATGTTCAAAACTAGTTTCTAAAAGTAAACTAATAGACTTGTGAATTAAACTTCAATGATGACATTAACTTTAACTTTGGACTCTAATTCACGTGCCTTAGTTTGTCTTCTTTTTTTTAAAATCCCTCGCTAATAAATTGCAACATGAACAGTTGTTCCACTGTCAATTCACCAAATATTTGATAAAACATCAAGTAAATTAGATTCTAAATAAACATAGGCCAGTGAATTATGCTTTTGACTTTTCTTTTCTCTTAGTGGAAAATAACTTTAAGAGGGTGGTGAATTAAGATTTACAGTAAAGTATTGCCATTTATAATTTTATTATAACCCACAAAATATGTTTGAGATAATTTATGAAACACTTTGTGATAAGAACTTGATAAAAAAATATTATGATGAATAAAATCACAGATAAGAGCATGATAGTTATTCTAAATAATATATACGACGATTAATGTAAATACAGTAGGGAGAGAAAAATCAACAAGACTACATCCACAACCTAAGGTCTTCTTTCCTTAGGCTTTGCACAAACTCGAATATAGTGATGCTTCTTTAAGTGTTGGTGAAGTACAAACCCACCAAAACAATCATTTGGTCACACGAAGGATTCACAAAATCTCTTCAAGTGTATATGAAACTTCGAACCTACTACTTCTTCCCTTTGAATCCACAAAGGATCTATAGTGAGATCTCTACCCTTATAAGATTTTCCCACACTTACTCTATTTACGAGGATCCTATACTAGAGCCCTAAGTTTCTATATAATACAAAGAATGTGTATGAAAAGATTACACAACTATATACTCCTCAATGAGTTGATATACAATTGAAAGAACTTAAATGCTCAATGGATTTTGCAAATTAATGTTCAAGCTTGGTGTATATTGATTAAAATAGATGAAATTTAAATCTTAGAATCAATATCAGATGTTTTGGAGATGTTGGAAGAGTTGTTCTACTGAAATGGGTTGGTTTAGAATTTGTACAAAATGTTATAATGTTCAAACACAATTAGTTTTTTCAAATTTGTGCACTGCCGGATAAGACACCGAATGACCAGTCATGCATCCTATAAAATGTCGAACAACATGTTCTTACCGAATGGGCTATCGACTAGCTAGTAGGAACAATACACGTTTTTTCCAATTTTACGAAAGTTTTAACCAACATTCAACCTTTTGGAGGTAAAATATTTAGACACTTCAAAAATACTTCTTCTAAAGAGTTTCTAACCTCTTTAACATCTCAAAGCATTTTCTAAATGTGTGAGGAAAGATTAAAATTAATTTTTTATTATCGAAGTGTTTGAAACTAATTTTCAACCTAAACATCAATCTTTAAAAATAAATCATTTAAAACCTTTTAAGATCACTTCTTCAAAATATGTTTTAACCCATTTAACTTATCAAAACTTTTTGAAAACTCTCGAGGAAGGATTTAAAATTATTTAAAATATTACCAAGATCTTGAACCTTATAAGTAGAAAACTAAGGCAAATGACATTTTGAAACCACTATCCCTTATGTCTGAAGGATCCGTGTTGGGTTTCATACATAATAAAGCTCATGACCAAAGAGGAAGCAATGATGTATTTCAAAAATTTCTCACAACATCATAAGCATATGTATTAAAATCCTAATCTTGATATCATGCTATTAACATAAATCAAAACAACCAATAACAAGGTAATGTAATCAAGAGCTAGATGGATTACATACCTCTTGAAGATTAGTTGCCAAATCAAGTTTGGCTTACTGTTTGCAAGACCGATTCTCTCACACGTGCAAGAGGCCTAGTTAGTCTACACAAGAATAAGAGTATGTATGTCTTCTAGGATTATAGTGCTAGCATAATCCATGAAGATTATGAGCTTGATCTAGATAAAACACAGGAACCCTTTCATGTTGCTTTCTTTCCTCTCATGGCCTAAACTCTCTCTAGGAGGCAAGAAAGTTTTTCACTCTCTTGTTTGGTGGTTCTTATCTTCTATTGCCTTTAGCTTATCTTATAAGCTATTAGAAGATATTTCCTTTTGCCCTTCCTTTTCATCACATGTGCAAGACTTAGTTAAGATGTGTACAAGTGTGTCCAATTAATTATCTAATAAAAGATTGACACTTGTCAAGCTTATGTTGGAAGTTAGATGAATTATGAAATTCATTAATCTTCCAAATCATGCTCTAATCAAGATTAACTCTTTAATTAAAATTAATATTTAAACTAATCACCATTAGATTAAATCATAGAAATAATATTTTTATATTTGCACACAAGCCCCTACACTTAACCTTAATCACATATCGGGCCCATTAACATTTAATGGTTTATTGCTAACTCCTTAACAATACAAAGAGGATCGACATACAAGCTCAATAAAAACTTACTCACCATTCTTTATTATGTGTGACCTTCTAGGTTTACTGCCATATAACAATAAGGAAACATCGAACTCTTTCCATGTCATCCGAACTATTTGATTGTTCCAAGAACATCTCCCCTCATTCTCGAAACATCCTCAAAGTTCTTGAGTAACGTCTAGCAACATACCAAGACAATATATAACGAAATGAAGTCCGATTCAAGTGAACCTATCTATAGTCGCGAAATAGCGTGCAATTCAATCATTCCATTAATATGTCCCGTCAAGCAAGAACCATGGTACGATTAAACTCATAGACTCCCAACAATAGAATAGATCTAAATGGTGGAATGAGAGATGACACCCATAAAAAAACTCTTTTCCTATCATTCATACTTTGGCCAAGGACTTTCTTATTCAACCAAACTTAGATGACTTAGGATATCACCTCACGCCGGAGGTTAATGGATCATTTCTTGACAACTATCTCTCAATAATTATATTGCAAGAATAAACTGCGAGAGTCCGTATCTTGTCTTATAAAGACAAGCGTTGTCTAAACGTTAGTATTAAATCCCAATAAATATGACAACCATAATGTCTCAAGTCAAAGTTTTACAAGCACAATCGTAACGAATAACAAATTATTAATCCGAAGCCATGTAATTTGTTATTCACGTGACATTTAGTGATCTGTTCAACTAACAATCACCCGCATATTTATTAATCGCATCTCATGTTGTTGTGACATCTGGCTCACCATCATTTATTATTAACACCTCATATTTATCAAATGTAACGATACATGTGATAGGTCGTAATAGATTATTGAAGTCCCAATCAGATAATAAGAGGACTACAAATAGTTTAAATATATATCATGCTAAAAGAAATGTGCCAACATAATCTAAACGCTTTTAGAATCCATCTTTTTTAATGATAAATACTAGAGACTCATTCATATAGATAAAGTAGGAGAATATGAATGTCACACACATGCTATTTAAATTAATAAACAACATTGCCATAAGTTACAAATTTACGTCATAATGCCCAAAATAGGTCATCCAACTATATAGTGTTAGGGTATATCATCAACAATATCGCCACATCTCCATCCTTATGACACCTCATTGTCTTCATGACTTCAAGTCTTGAGTCTTCAATTAAGTTATTCACCTCTTCAACTCTTCAAGACCTCATTTTTTTATTCTTCTTTGAGCTTGATCATTGCATTCTGTAATTCGTAAAGACTAACACAATTGCATATTCTTAATCTTGCATCTTTTCTTTAATCAAATCCATTATATTCTTTTGTGCAAGATTATCTTCCTCTTTCAATGCCAAACATTTATGATATATTTGGCACATAATAACATAGATATAATGTAATCCTAAAAAGCCAAACATTCAAATACAATTTGGCTTATAATAATAGATACATTTAATGCACAAAAGCCAACCAATGTATAAGTAAATATGTAGATATATTAACACAAACAAACTTGATATGTTTAATTTTTCTTCATTTGTTATTATCAAAATCACATACATAGGCATAAAGCCAATAATTTCTCCCTTTTTGATGATGACAAATCTATAATGATAATGTGATGCAGCATGTCCTTTTCTAACACAATGTGTACAAGCATATTGGTGTGTTTTAGATATAGATATTGTGTTTGTTCTTGGAGTTTTGAAAGAATATTCTTTCAAGACCCTTTAATTTTTACATGATTTAAGTTTTATATCACTTTGATTACATGCCATGAATTGTGAAACATGTACAACATCTAACTTATCTTCCATTTGCTAGATTTTACTATGTTCATATTTAATTCATCAATTTTTTTTCAAAAAAAAAAATTTATTTTCATTTTATTTTCAATCAAGGAAGTATATTCCTTAGGAAGCTCATGGTTTGTTTCTACAAATAATGCATTTTCCTTTTTTCTAATTCATCATTTTCTATTGAAACAAGTTTTAGTTCTTCATGAAGATTTTGTTTCAAAAAGTGCAAGCTTTAAATCATCATGAATACTAGAGGTGGCTTCTTGTAACTCATCATATCTATAATCATTCTGACCAGATGAAGAATAACTAGATGTAGATGTTGAACATACTTTTTCATCCATTGCAATGAAGCATGCAACATTTTCTTCTTGTTCTTCTTTTTTTCATCATATTCTTCTTCTTTTTCTTTTTCTTGTTATGTCTCCTCAAGAAGTTTCCATATCCCACGAGCTGGTGTGCATTTATTAATTCGGCTAAACTCCATGTCATTTATTAATGAACAATCGAGACCATTTTGGCTTGGGCATTGCTGATTAGCTTGGAAGTATCTTTCTTCGTTACTCATCATCCATTTTTTAGACAATTTTATATGGTCCATTTTCAATAATTCTTCACAAATTGAAATCTACAAATTGGATACATGTTTGCATCTTCTTCCTCCAATATACATAATTTGTACTTGTGAAAAATGGAGGTCTATCAGTTGAATAACCTTCAAACTTGAATACGAGATTATTTGCCATCATACATTCTACTAGTTGTTAAACTATACGTAGAACCCTAATCTGGTACCACTTGTTAGTGGCAAACAGTCTTAAAGACATGGGTGATTTAACATCATAGAAAAGTATTATTATTTAAAATTTTACTACAACCAACAAAAACTTCTTTGAGATAATTTAGCAAAAACTTTGTGTGGACAACTTGATAAGAAATATTATGATGAATAAAATTGCACACAAGAGCAAGATAGTAATTCTAACCAATATATATGGAAATCAATGTCAATATTATAGGTAGAACGAAATCAAACTCGGTATTTTAGGTGGTTAGATGAACCTACATCCACCACCTAAGGTTTTTTCCCTTAGGTTTTGCACAAACTTGACTATAGTGATACTTCTTCAAATGTTAGTGAAACACAAACCAACTACAACAATCATTTGGTCACACAAAGGATTGAAAAAATTTCTTCAACTGTAGGTAAGACTTTAAACATACTGTCTCTTCCTTTTGAATCCACAAAGGACTTGTAGTGTAATCTTTACACTTTATAGGATTTTTTCACACTTACTGTGGTCACAAGGATTCTCTCAGTCTTATACTAGAGCATCAATTGTCTACATAATACAATGAATGTGTTTGAAAAGATTACACAACTATATACTCCTCAATGAGTTGATATACAATTGAAATAAATTGAATGCTCAATAAATTTTGCAAGTTAAAACTCAAGCTTGGTATATATTGCTTGAAATAAATCAATTCAAAATTTAGAATCAATGTAATATGTTTTGGAGATGTTGGAGGAGTTGTTTGGATGAAATGAATTGGTTTAGAGTTTATAGAACATGTTATAATGTTTAAACACGATTAGTTTTTTTAAATTTGCACACTACCGAATCACCGGTCATGCATCCTATAAAATGTCAAACAATATGTTCTTACTGGATGGGCCACCAAATGAGCCACCGGATAGCTGGTAGGAACAGTACCCGCTTTTGCAGTTTTGCACAAATTTCAACCAAAATTCAAATTTAAATTCAAATTTTCAAAGGTAAAACATTTAGACAATTCAAAAACACTTATTCTAAAGAGTTTCCAACCTATTTAACATCTCAAAATAATATCTAAACTCTTGGAGAAAGCTTAAAACTAATTTTTGTAATTAACAGTTTACAACTAATTTTCAACCGAAATTTTAATCTTTTGAAGATAAATCATTTTAAACCTTTTAAGAACACTTGTTCAAAAGATATTTTAACTCATTTAACTTATCAAAACTTTTTCAAAACTCTTGAGGAACGATCTAAAATCATTTGAATGATTACCAAGAGCATGAACCTTTTAAGTGCAAAACTAAGGCAAACAACATTTTGAAACCGCTACCCCTTATTTCGCCATGTCTTCATACTTATGACACTTTATTGTCTTCATGACTTCAAGTCTTGATTCTTCAATTAAGTTCTTTACCTTTTCAACTCTTCAAGGCTTCATGTCTTTTTCTTTGAGCTTGATCATTGCATTTTTCAATTCTTAAAGACTAGCACAATTGGCAAATTCTCAATTTTACATCTTTTTTTTTTTTTTTATCAAAACCATTATCTTGTTTTGTTAAAGATTCTCTTCCACTTTCAACACCAAGAATTCATGATATTTTTGGCACATAATGACATAATACAATGTAATTCACAAAACAACCATTCAAATATAATTTGGCTTATAACGAACCATACATGTAATGCACAAAAACCAACAACAGTGTAAATAAACATATAAACATATTAAGACAAACACACTTGATATATTTAATTTCCTTCATTTGTTATCATCAAAATCACATATTTAGGCATAAAGCCAACATTTTCTCTAACCATGATTTGTACTTTGCACAATGAATTCTTTTATGAACGTTTTGCTTATAGAAGTAACACTTCATTTCAAACTTAGTAGCATCAAATTTGGAACCTCCTACATTGTGATTTTGGTACTAATTCCGATAGTCTAAGTTTTCGTTTGGGTATTATAGGTAGTCTTTATGTGAGAAAACTCATAAGGTAATATATTAAGGGTATGGCGGACAACAAAGGACTCTGGGATTATGACACTGCATGATTTTAGTTTGGTTTGGACATGAACCACTTTCAATATGTAATCCTTAACCCTATCATGCTTATCATATTTGATACTCATAAGTTCACTCATTTGGTCTCCAGTCTCAGCATTATTGGACACTTGGTAACATTGTTCTACAGTAGCTAAAAATTCTTTAGTTTTCTCAATTACAAGAAAACGGTTCATCAGATGTTCAACTATGATCCTCTTCACAGCCATTTAAGCAAAATGGTTAAACCTTTCCAAACACATATAGTATTCATTTTCCTCATCACTACTTTGATAAGTCAAATCAATAGGAGCATTAGAACGTAGGGCTAACTCAAGGTCAGCTATCCCCAAGAAAAACTCATTGTCTGCCTTCTATTTATTATAATTTTGCTCATTTAAGACCTCAAAAGTAGTGCTCACATTATTCAAGGCAAAAGAAATTGTTCAAGAAGACAATGCACAAACATGTTCTATTACAAAATAAGCACTTCAACTACCTGCCTTTGGATAGGTAATGCAACATGTAATTAGGTATTGTTTTACCATAAAGAGACTACTGAAATGTCACAAGCTAGTAGTCTTTAGGGCATACTAATCCCAACACACTTTCACTTGCACTAAAGATCACTACTATTACCTATCCTAAGACCCATAGACTCCACATGAGCTGAAAAAACTTTCTCTGTTAGTGTCTTGGTAGGTTATTAGTTGAGGCAATTTGTTATACCATTACATCCCCTTGTTGGATAAACTCTTGGATTAAATAGTACTTTCTATCTATATGTTCGACTTTTCTGTGATTCCTTGGCTCTTTACATTGTGCGATAGCAGCACTATTATCACAATACATGACAATAGGTCTATTGACCGCTAGCACTACATCTAATTCTTTAAGGAACTTTTTGAGCCATACTACTTCTTTCGTAGCTTTAGACGCTGCTACATACTTTGCTTCCATGATTGAATCAACAATATGATTCTGCTTGACACTTCTCCATGAGATTGCTCCACTTGACAAAGTGAAGACGTATCCAGAAGTGGACTTTCTGGAATCTTTGTCAGATTGAAAATATGAGTCTATATAAGCTAACGACATTAAATTGTCTACTCGATACTTTTAACACATAGTTCTTCGTTCTCTGTGAGATACTTGAATATGTGCTTGACCGCGACCCAATGAGCTGATCCTGGGTTTGACTGATATTTGCTAATTATGCCTACAGCAAAACAGATAGCTAGTCTTGTACATAGCATTGCATACATGAGACTATCAACAACCGAAGCATATAGAACCTTTTTCATGTTTTCTATCTCTTTAGGTGTCTTTGGACACTGATCCTTAGATAGAGGTATTTTATGTCTAGAAGGTAACAAACCCTTCTTGGAATGTTGCATGCCAAACTTGACAGAAATGTTCTCAATGTATGAAGACTGTGATAATACTAGTGTCTTATTTCTACGATCATGCAGAAGCTTGATCCCAAGAATATAACTCATTTCTCCTAAGTTTTTCATTTGAAATTGAGCAGATAGCCAAACCTTTATGGATGACAACATTCCTATATCATTCCTAATTAATAGGATGTTATCCACATAAAGGACTAAGAATGCGATATCATTGTCATTACATTTCTTGTACATGCATGGCTCATCAATATTTTGATCAAAGTCAAAATATTGTACTGTTTGGTCAAACTTGATGTTCTATGCACGTTATACTTTCTTAAGTTGATAAATAGACTTCTTAAGTTTACGAACCATGTTTTCTTGGTCTTTAGCTACAAAACAGTCTGGCTGCATCATATAGATGCTTTTGTCTAGATCCCTGTTAAGGAATACTGTCTTGACGTCCATCTGTCAAATCTCGTAGTCATAATGACATGCTATGGCTATGAGAATTCTTATGGACTTGAACACGCCTATTGCCGAAAAGCTTTCTTCATAATCGATCCCTTCTATCTGAGTATATCCTTTTTATAACCAATATTGCTTTGAAAGTTTTCACTTTCTCTTCCATATTTCTCTTTCTCTTGTAGACCTATTTGCACCCTACGGGTTTTACTCCATCAAGTGCAACTACAAGCTCCCAGCCTTGATTAAAGTACATAGACTCTAATTCTTATTGCATCGCTTTATGCCATTGGTCTGCATCTACGTCTATTATTGCTTCATCATAACTGGTGGGGTCAACAATTTGATCTGCGGAGTATGTCTAAAAAAAATCTCTGTAGTATCTATTAGGTTGTCTGATCACTCTCCCACTACGACAAGTCTTCGGTGTACTAGTTATGATACGTTGTTCATTCATTTCCTTATTTGGTATAGGTGCACTTGGAGGAATCTCCTCTAGAGCAATCTCAGAATCTGATGTTGTCTGGATCGATATATTATCTTCTAAGTATCTAACATGGGTGCTAATTAACACTTTCTACTCCTTAGGATGATAAAAGATCTCACCTCTAGTTCGTTTAGGATAGCCTATGAAATAACATTTTTTTGATCTTGGTTTCAATTTAGTAATGTTGCTACTTAGTACATAAACTGAACAACCCCAAACATAGAGGTGCCTCAAACTGGGTTTATGGTCTGTCCACATCTCTAGTGGTATTCTAGGTACTGATTTGAAAAGTACTAAGTTCAGAATATATGTTGCTGTTTCTAGTGCGTATCCGCAGAATGATATGGGTAACGTGGCATGACTCATCATGGATCTTACCATATTTAAGAATGTCCGATTTCTTCTCTCAGCTACACCATTCTACTAGGGTTTCCTAAGTGTTGTTAGCTGAGTCACTATCTCATGTTCTGTGAGGTACTGTCGTAACTCATCCGAGAGGTATTCACCACCACGATCAGACAATATGGCTTTGATGTATTTCCCCAATTGTCGCTCCGTTTTAGCCTTAAATTCTTTGAACTTGTCAAAGGATTCTGATTTGCGTTGTATTAGGAATATATATCCATATCTTGAGTAATTATCTGTAAAGGTGATAAAGTACTCATAACCTCCACGAGCTGGTATGCTCATAGAACCACGCACATCAGTGTGTACCAATTCTAATGTTTCACTGGCTCTGTGCCCCTTAAAAGAAAATGTCATTTTGGTCAGTTTTTCTTTAAGACACAATTCACACTTAGGTAACTGATCAAGATCTAAAGAGCTTAGATATCCATCATTAATCAACCTTTGAATCATGTTTGAGCTAATATGTCCCAAACGTAAGTGCCAAAGATATGCATCATTGGTTGATGAAATCTTTCTCTTACTATTATTATTATTGTGCTCTATGTTGTGTAGTGAAGATGTTTCAGGATATAAATAGAACAAGTTATTATGCAAACTACCGGAAAAAATTATGCTACCATTTTTACTGATGTCCACACCAGATTGGAAAGAAACTGCATAATTATTATTTAAAAGTTGCGAAACTGAAATTAAATTCTTCGAAAAAGCCAGAACATAATAACAATTGTTCAAAACTAATACCCTAGTGGTACTAAAACTAAGATAAACAACTCTTAGAGTAAACTCTCATTTCTCAAGCATTTGCATTGTCTGAAACACCTATAATGAATTGCAGATATAATTAGTGGCTCCAGAATCTACGATCCAGGAATCAGTATAATCAACCACTAAAACTGTTTTAATGTAAAAACCTGAGGAGGTACCTGTTTTGCTATTAGCAAGGTACTTTGGGTAATCTCTTTTTCAGTGTCCTCTGACTTTACACTTGGAGCACTAGTCTTTGGGCCCGCAACTCTTATGCCTCCTATATGATCTCGTCCTCATTCTCATCTTTCCGTTCATTAGGGCCTCCAAGTTTTAGAGGGTAGCCACAAGCTCGTGTGGTTCCAGTTTCAAGTGACTTGTTACATGAATGAGCTTGATTTGGTTGAAACTTCTCGAAAGAATATCTAGGACTAGATCTACCCCTTCTTAAGGACTAATCTTTCCTCCCATGAGAGTAGCTAGATAGAGGTGCCCCGTCACATTTTGGATAGACACTATCCAAATAATAATCCAATCAATGTATTGTTGCTTCTCTAGAATAGTTTTACCTTGGCTAAAAAATACTATTTCTTCTAGAGTCGAGTGAATTACCATTCCTTAGTTGATATTCCTTAGAATGTTCTAGACTTAAGCCCACCGTAGGGTAGTGACTTTAATCTACATCCTATAAAATGATCTTTAGTGAAGAACTCTACCTTTAGGATGATCAAGCCCACTAAACACTTTGTATTATGATTATCTACGTTTAGTTTGTCCACCAATATCTAAATTAAATATTACCCTCCGTAAGGAGCATACCGCATGGTAAGGCGAGGTAATATTAATTTATTAGTACAAACCAAAACTAGAAAGCCTTGGAGTTTTTCATTCCCCTCTCCCACTCGAATATTTGTTTAATAAAGGGTTTTTTCATATATTTTTCTACCTTGTTTGGGCTTTAACAAAAACCATAGGTAAGGCCTGCTTAGGTTTTTAATTTAATAATTGGGGCCTTAAGAGATAAAGCCTTATCTTTAACCAATTTTAAATTATTCTTATAATTAATTAATTTTAAGTTTGATATAAATTAATCTTATCTAGAATTAATTTCCTAATTATCCAAAAAACTAATTCTATTAGGGTTAGCCTTTTAAAATCCTAAAGCTGGTGATATTTTTATACACTTATAATACTCTATATATTTAATAAAGAAATTAAATATAAATATTAAATAATGGAAATAAATAACTAAACAACCAATTTAATTATTCAAGCCATAATATGTAGATATAAACAGTTAATTAATCAAATTAAAAATTTGATAGCTAAATTAACAATATCGTAAGAACAAAAATAACACAAAAAATAAATAAATAAAAGCTATTCCTTGGTCACGTTGACCAAGGCTTGACCGCTCCTACCCTACGCGTCCTAGGGATGTATGTGCATGGGAAGGGGGCAGCAATAAAAATTTGTATTTTTTTTCTTTTGCTTTGTTTCCTTTCTTGCAACACAGGTAAACCTGTTTCATGTTTCCTTATCCAACTACATCTCTTATTTTCCTAAATTCAATTATCTTGATTAAAGTTTCTAAGATGTCCTGAAATTTCCCGATAAACGTAAATAACACATATAACTTTAATTAAATTGAATCTCACGTGGAAAAACATGTAATTAGACATCTATTATAGCTAATACATGTTTGCTAACAAATTTTCTTTGTTTCTTAACATGAACATGCACAATTCACCATGTTAAACAAATATTTCAGCAAACAATGAATTCTAAAAACTTCCACCAAAAGTTCTTAAACACATGCAAAGATTGCAATAATCATCATCTAATTGTGGTGTGGCTTTGAAACTACTGAAGGTGCATGGTACCTAGATAACTATGGTATTTTTAAAAAATTTAAAGCATATAAATACAACATAAATATAGTAGCATGCTAATTTAGGATCAAACCACAAAAACTAGAATGAAATTTTGCATGACAATATTTGCATGTTCATAATTCATTACAAAAAATAAAATTCATCAAGAACTAGTTTTGTTACCTTGATTTGTTAGCTTATGAATCTTAACGAAAAACACAAAACTTAAAGCTTGACTTGCTCCTTGAAGATCTACGCGCCAAGAGCACTTGAAAAACTTTTGATCTTCTCTTCTATGACCTTCTTCCTTCTCTTAGATGATGAAGAATGGTGGAACTCTTCTCTTGCTTCCTCCTAGTAATTCTCGTGTAAGAGGGAGGGGGAGAGAGAGAGAGAAAAATAAATATTTTTCTTCTTTTTTTGCTTCTACTCGTGTAGATGTAGGTGTAGTAAAGAGGCGAAGAAGACCTCTATTTATAGTTATGGAATAGCCTTAGTAGTTAATCCAAGCTGAACTAGGATTTGGACTCTTGGCCCATAAACCAATCCTATGCACCTTTGGACTTGGCTAGTCCAATATTTTTCTTCTTTTTTTGCTTCTACTCGTGTAGATATAGGTGTAGTAAGGAGGTGAATAAGACCTCTATTTATAGTTATGGAATAGCCTTAGTAGTTAATCCAAGCTGAACTAGGATTTGGACTCTTGGCCCATAAGCGAATCCTATGCACCTTTGGACTTGGCTAGTCCAATAGCATAATTAAACTACTAACTTTTCCTCTATCTCCTCGGATCTCACGTGTGGACCATGCCTAGTGGGTTAGGTGTGTGGCTTGTTCCATGTTGCTTAGTCCATGTATTATTTTGTTAATTATTCATTTTTTAGTTTCCAAATTATGCTCAACTTATCCAATTAGGAAATACTCCTAACTAAGACACTTAGTTGCAATTGGATACTTTAATTTAGCAACTCTAAATACACAATAAGCAACTAGAAAACTTAACATACATCTAAAAGGAAATAGGCTAGAAGAGGGACCAAAAGACATAAACAACTTGGCTACTGAAAAGACCAAAATATCTCTGCTAACCCCATTGCACATTTAGGCTTTTCAACCTTTTACTTATTCCACTAAAAAGTCACAGCTGCACTTCAAGATATTTACTACTGAATGTAGAAGCTTGTCATACCATGTACGACCTTTGTCTATGACCTACTAAGCAGAATGATCAAAATACCCTATCCATGTAACACTCACAAACAAGAAAGACTTTTACTGTACTACCTCTTCCTTGATTGCATCTTCTCCATGAGATCTCTAAATCCTTTAAGTAACCATCCTCTGGATATCCGATATACTCCTAAACTATACTACTAAGCTTAGATTTGGATGATCTACTAGATAATCACAAGGGAACCATTAATCTGTCATGCGATGACATAGATTCTATATTGCATATGCACGTCCCAACTAGTCAAATCCATATGCCCAACACACGGAGCTGTTGACCCATAACTAAGGTCTCACTTATGATGCATCAAAGCACATGAACCTGATTTCGTTAGTTTATTCACATATGCTCAAGATTAAGAGTACTGATGACTTAGTAGCATAAAGTATAAGATGATCTCTATATTTGAGAGTACCTATTCGAGAGATCATACATAAATGGTATGTTCAATGTGTGACACACACACTAGTGAGGCTTAGTGAAACCTGCCAATGATTAAGGCAGATCATCTGTCACGGGAGACTAACTCACTATAACCTAAACCTTGATGAAGTGTTCAACCCATCAATCGGTTATGAACTGATTCTAGAACCAAGTGTCTATGACTTAGACCTTCTGTACTTGGACACTGTGCACCTAAGTCATACACTATGGATCAAGGGCTTCTATACAAAGCAATTACACATAAAGTAAGATAGAGAGTGTATGCAAGAATGTATTCATTAATTAACAATCACAATATGTATTCATTATCACTGAAATATCATGTGCTAGTGGTCTTTAAAGCATACTAATCCCAACAGGCACCTCTATTGGATGAGTTGACATACAGTTAATGTTCTATTTTTGTTCTAAACATTATGTTAACATAGGGACAGTCAAAGCATTCGCCATCTAATTTTATAGATGGCCAAGGATGGTCAAGAATTGATTATAACATAAATAAATTTCTTTTTTGTTTTTGTTTGAAATCAATAAATTGTTATTCAAATATCAAAAAATCTAACCAATCCTATGCTAGAAAAAGTTATTACAAATGATAATACTAAGATTGGAGGGGAAATTGTAAACCGAATCAATGGAAAGTTGGTTGTATCTAGTTAATTTATAAATAGATTAGCAACTATATCGCATATGCTCTCTAAAAGAGATAGACTAAGGGAGGGTTTAGTAGCTAGTAGACTATACACCTCTTGAATAATCTGTCGGGTATAAGCACAGTGTAATGATATGGGACAAACCGTATCACAACTAAAATAAGAATAAGAACAGTAAAATACAAACATAAGATTTTACGTGGAAAACCTCAAACAAATTGATGAAAAAATCACTGGTAAGTAATTGAGGATTTCACTATGATGTAAGAGTATTTTACAACACCTTCTCTCTAATATAAGGAGAGAACAATATCATGCTCTAATAATAGGATAAACTAAATTCTCACTCAAAAAACAACAAGAGAAAAAGATAACACTCAGGAGAAACTATATGTATTTTCTCTCTTCTTTGGGATGATAGAACTAGTGGAACGAGCCTCTATTTATAGGCTCATTGTCTACTATACAAATAGTGTTTTCTCATTTTTGCCCCCAGTATCATATTTATCTTTTTTTCTTCTTTTGACCAACTTTTCACAGAAAGTTGGTTTTAACTTTCGATGGTGCAACAATCTCCCACTTAAAACCAACTTTTGGTGATTTTAACAAATCTCTCCATACCTGTTATTTCATGTTGCTTACATCTTCGCCAGGCCACAAGAGGATTTGCTCCAAATAAACTTGTCAACGTTGATTGGGTTTGTCACGACATCTATTAAGTTGTCGTTGGTATGAATCTTTTACATATCCACACTTTTTGCCTCCATTATTTCACGAACAAAGTGATATTGAACCTCTATTTACTTCATCCTAAAATGAAAGGTTGTACTTCTTGCAATGTGCAAGGCACTCTAACTTTCACAAAACAAGAGAATTTTCTCTTGTTTATGCCCAAGCTCCTCCATTAACCGTTTAATCTAGATTGCTTCCTTGCAAGCTTGTGTAGCTGCCATGTATTCAGCCTCTGTTATAGATAAAGCCACAATAGTCTGTAACTTAGATACCCAGCTTACCATATCTCTTGTAAATATAAACACATAGCCTGTAGTGGATTTTTATTTGCCAAAAGTACCTACAAAATCTGAATCAATATAACCATTGATAGTAAATTTCGATCCCCCATAACATAATGCAACATCCGAGGTTCCTTTGATATATCTTAGAATTCTCTTAACCACATTCCAATGCTCTCTACTAGGAATCGTCATAAACCGACTGACTGTGTCGACTACTTAAGCAATATCTGGTCTCGTTCATATCATAGTGAACATGAGACTTCCTAATGCTGATGCATACAGTACTCGAGGCATTTCCATCCTCTTTGCTTCATTACTAAGGCACATACTTGAGGATAATTTGTAATTGACATGAAGTAGGGTTGAGATTTCAAGAAAATCTTGCATGTTGAAGCGACGCAAGATTTTCTTGAAGTAGTTCTTTTGGGAAATCCATACGTTCCTATCTTTTCTGTCCCGATGAATTTGCATCCTTAAAATCTTGTTTGCCAATTCCAAATCCTTCATGTCAAACTCCCTAGCTAAATTTGCCTTTAATTCTTGGACTTGATCGTTGTTAGGGTCTGTTACCAACATGTCATCCACATACAACAACAAAATAATATGGTCATTATCTTTAAACCTCTTGTAATACGTACAATGGTCTATTCCAAGTCTGTTGTAACCGAGGCTAATTATGAAGGAATCAAATCTCTTGTACTAGGATCTCAGCTCCTACTTTAGATCGTACAGAGACTTGGTCAACCTACAAACCAAGTTTTTTTTTTCTCTCTCAATGAAACCTTCTGGTTGAAGCATGTAAATCTTTCTTCAAGTTCACCATTAAGAAAAGCCATCTTTACATCTAATTGTTATAGATGCAAATCAAATACAACACACATGGCCAAGACTACTATGACAGTTATAAGTCTAACCACTGGAGAAAATATTTCATTGAAGTTAATACATTCTTTCTGAGCAAACCCTTTTACCACCAGTCTTGCATGATATCGTTCCACCTGATTTTTGCCATCGTGTTTGTTCTTGTAATCCCTCTTGTTATCGGTGGCTTTTCTATCGGATGGTGGTAGAATAGGCTCCCATATCTTGTTTTTGTGCAGTGCTTCCATTTCTTCTTGCATTGCTGTCACCCATATAGTAACATTAGGGCTATTTACAGCCTCATAGAAGGTAGATAACTCTCTACCCTCTGTTAGAAGACAATATGCATTATTGTTTGCCATAACATAGTCTGAGTGCTAAATGATTTTACTATCTAATGCGATGAACGTCGAAGTATCAGCTTCATCTGGTTCATGTTCCTCGTGCTCTGGTATTGCTTCAGATGAAGCATCTCCGTGTTTTGACTTATCTTCAATATGTACGGTAATAGTCTCATTTGAAGTGTTGTTGTCTTTTTCACTTTGCAGTTTATTTTCTGCAAATATCACATCTCTACTAATGATAATCTTGCAGGCAGTGAGATCCTACAAGCGAAACCCCTTAACACCATCAGTATATCCCAAGAAAATACTCTTGGATTTTGGAACCAACTTTGTTCTTTCTTGGGGACTATACATCACGTATGCCAGACATCCAAATGTATACAAGTTAGAATATTGAGCGGGCTTACCAATCCATATTTTCATTGGTTTCTTGAACCTAATTGTCGTTAACGGTGACGTGTTTATTATGTAGCAGGCAGTTCTGACTGCTTCTACCCAAAATGACTTGGCTAGACTTGAAGTTTCCAACATAGCTCTCGTTCTTTCAAGAATAGTTTTGTTCTTCCGCTTTGCCACACCATTTTGTTGAGGTGTATGTGCAACAGTGAACTGCCTTTGAATGCCCTTTTGCTTGCAAAATGTCAGAAAGTTCCCATCAATGTATTCTCCTCCGTTGTCCATCTTCAAGCACTTGATCATTTTTTTGGATTCAAGTTCCACTAGCGCTTTGATGATTTTAAATACTGGAAACATATCTGACTTGTCCTTGATTGGGTACACCTACAATCTCCTAGAGTAATCATCAATAAATGATACAAAGTATTTTACTCCTCCTAATGATAAGACCAGTGATTCCCAAACGACCAAATGGATCATTTCTAGAATGTGTTTTGTTTTTGGCAATAGATCTACCAAATTTTAGTTTATGTTGCTTACTGGTAATACAGTCCTCACATAAATATAAATTTATTGATTTGGCCCGGGTAAAAGATTATGTTTTGATAGAATCTTCAAGCCTTGTTCCATCATGTGCCCCAATCTGAGATGCTACATTATTGTTGATTTTTCTTAACCAGCTAATACAACTGATACATCGGCCTCTTGCACTGTATCTCCCAAAAACATGTATAGATTTACCGCGATCATTTTTGCCTTTATCACCACAAGCGATCCTTTGATGACCTTCATGATCCTACCCTCGATATAGGTCTTGCATCCAGGATCATCCAATTGCCCAATGGACAATAGGTTCTTCTTCAAGTCCTTCACAAGTCGTACTCCTTAAATGGTATGAATGGTAGTATCATACATTTTTATCTTGATGGTACCGATGCCAACAATCTCCAAGGCATGATCATTGCCTATGTACACAGACCCTCCAAAGGTAAGTTCATATGGGTGGAACCATTCTCTTCGAGAGGTCACGTGTCATGTTGCTCCCGAATCTATTATCCAAACATCAATGAGCTCGTTCTTTCCTTCTTGTATAGTTGTTGTTTCACTACATAAAACATCTCCATCATCGGGTGCAATCGTAACACATCCTTGAGAATTTGTCACCTCGAGATTTCTTTTGTTGCTCCAATAAGCCTTCTTGACATGCCTTTTCTTGTCATAGTTGTAGCATTTGATATTTTTTCTACTCCTAGACTTTAATCTACAATGATTTTTACTCCTACTCGAGCCACATTCTATTGATCTACATTTTACCATTGATAACGCTTCTGCTTGTTGGGAGCCTTCGACCTTGTCTTCTTTACTTTTGCACCTAAATTCCTTTTCCAGAACAGCTACTGCAACATAATCAAAGACTATAAATTCTGAAAGAACATTGTTGGTGTAATTATTGATGAGTTGATCATATGAATCAGATAGACTTTGAAGTAGAATCTCCGCACGCTCAAGCTCCACTATGTTATGTCCTATTGCAGTCAGTTGAGAAAAATAGTATAATTAAGGTATTGATGTGATCAGTTACCGATGTGGATTCGAAGAGTGTAAAGTCTCATCTTCAAAAAAAGATCTTGTTATGAAGTGACTTGACCTCGTACAGTTTGGTCAGCGCATCCTAAATTTTCTTTGCTGACTTCTTTTCCTCAATGCTTGACAGTGCTGAATCTGCCAACGCTATATACAAATTAGCCATAGCGTTTCTATCTATCTCTTTCTACTTATTTTCATTTGTCACCTCTACTGGTCTGTCTCCGATTGCTGCCAAACAATTCTATTTTCTCAGGATTACCTTCATCTTCAATTTCCATAGGGATAAATTACTCTTGTTGAACTTCTCAATTTTAAATTTTACTACCATAGTGTTAAGAACAATCTGTTTCTCAACTTGAATTGGCTCCCACTATTTTCACTGTAAATAGTACCTCAATCGTATACATGAATAGTATTATACGTATGTATGAATAGTACTATACAGTATATATGAATAGTAATTGTGAATAATACCCCGTATGTATACCAGTGACCCTGTAACTAGTAGCTCTGATACAACTGTTAGGTATAAGCGTAGCAAAATGATATGGGACAAACAGTATCACACAGCTAAAATACAAATGAGAACAGTGAAAATAGAGACACGAGATTTTACGTGGAAAACCCTCAAATAAATTGAGGGAAAAAGTATTGTACAAGTCTTTCTCTCTAATATAATGAGAGAACAATATCACTCTTTAATAATAAGAGAAACTAAACTTTCACTCAAAAAACAACAAGAGAAGAATATAACACTGAGGAGGAACTATATGTATTTTCTCTCTATTTTGGGATAATAGGATTGGTGGAATGAGCCTCTATTTATAGGCTCATTTTTTACTGTACAAATAGTATTTTTCCATTTTTGCCCCTAACATTATCATTTCTCTTGTTTTCTTGTTTTCTTCTTTTTTTTCTTTTGACCAACCAACTTTCAATGGTGTAACATAATCTATTTACCAAATGGATTGCTACCCATGTTTAAAGGGAATACTTCTCACAAATTAGTCCCCAAGCAAACATTTTAATATTCTAGACCACCATGGATTAATTAACAACCTCTTTTTTAGAAGTTCATAACCCTTAAATAGACTCCTCTACATCCAAGAACCATTTTCCTTATGCTTAATACTCTAAAAAGTGCCCATGGGAAAGTAAATGCCTTTCAGCACTATGGATGTAAAAGCATTTGGATTTTGATAAAGCGCTATGCATGCTTGGCAAGAAAAACAACATTTATGAGCTAGAAATCACTAACACTAAGCCTCCATATCAAACGTGGGGTAGGGCTAGATAGCTAATTCTATAAAAGCCTCTCCCACCTTATGAGAGAAGAAGATTTTTCCATCTACCAATGTTAGAAAATACCCTATCTTGAATCTAACTCTATCCTGAGATTTTGATCATCTCTATCTAGTTGAAAGCCCAAAGTATTTTCCCAAATTATCCAAGTTGTTCATATTTTTTATTCAACAAAGACTTAAACCGCATAACACATATTTAAGGATATCAGCCACAAAAATTGATCTCGTAATCTCTCGTACTCACAACAAGGGGCATGCTACTAGACCACAGATCTATTGATCATTTCAAGTACCTTTTGAATATCTTCTTTTTACTCTCTTTGGAATATTAGCAATTTCACCCCATATTTGTTTAGATTGGTTTACTATGGATTAACATCTCAAAACTCGCCTCTTTGTCTTCAACACACCACAAATTCTTCCTCAAGTGTGCATCTTCATATAGCCTCTTCTATTTGGAACTCTTCAAAACATAAGTTCAACTTACTCAGTAGATTTCATCTCCATCAATTGATGAAACAACTTTATACTATTCACAGAGGCAATAAATCTATGCAGTCCTATCTGGACAATGTCAAAGCAATCAATGACAATCTTGTCTCTATTGTAGAGCCTATCAAGAATGAAGATCCTATCCCTTATATCCTCAAACGTTTAACATTATGAAGCCTTTAGGGCACCAATTAAGGTTGGGGTTGAACCAATTACCACACCTACTTTATTCAGCTTTCTCTTATCAAAAGATATGTATCTACAACTAGCAAAGAATCTATCCATCTCAAATATCTTTCCTTCAAATGTTCATACAGCTCTTTATACATATAGAGGGGGTGGCAGAGGTGCAGTGGTAAGCAATCCAACAAATGGTGGCAAAGGGGGGAGAAACTCAAGCAAATGAGGCTACAAACCTAAAGGCCCATCTCAATCTCCAAATTCATATGTTTTCCTTCCTATTTACTCCGATCACACCCTATACTGTCAGATTTATAAGAAACCCAACTACTTTGCTTTGATTGTTGGCACAGGCTTGATACAATCAACTATTATTCTACTAAGTCTGAGAAAAAAATATGTTCTGCTCATACTGGTACTACTACATAATACTCTTATTTGTGGTACCTAGACTCAGGTGCCAACACTTACATGACTAATGATCCCAACCAACTCTCAATCTTTCAACCCTACTGTAGATCTGATTCTGTTTCGGGCAATGGTCATTCTTTTCCTATCAATAACATGGGAACTGGTACAATCTATACTCTTTTATGTTCCTTCCATCTTGTTAATGTTCTATATGTTCCTCACATATCCACTAATCTACTCTCAGTATATAAACTAATCAAACACAATACTTGTACTATGGTTTTCAATTCCAAGAAGGTGAAAATACTGGACAATACTACCGAACAACTCAAGTTCAATGACCTCTGGGATAAAGGTCTTTATCCACTACCTTCCTGAGCTCATCCAAGTCTTGATCCTTCTTTACAAGCTGTTTCAACAAAGGATTTTCCTCCTACAACACTTTGGCATCTTAGATTAGGTTATCCATCCATGGATGTTTCAAAAATTCTATGTTTTATCCTTGATGTAAAACTTACATATACTAATTTTAATTGTCAATCTTGCTTAGTATCCAAGTCCGATAGGTTATCATTTCCAGTATCTAGTACCATTACTATTCTCTTTCTGTGACTTCTTGTATGAACTATAGATACTACTTTATTTTTCTAGATGACTATACCAGATACACATGGGTATGTCTTTTAAAGCAAAAAGGCTATAACCTATAGTGCTTGGCTTTCAGCAATGAATGAAGAATACCTAGCACTTTCAACAACAACAAACCTAGATCTTAGTTCTCATCCCTCCCTCAAGACATCCTATAGGTTGCAAGTAGGTCTATAAGATTAAGAAGCATGTTAATGGCTCTGTAATAAGATTCAAAGCCAAACTAGTGGCAAAGGGCTATCACCGAGAGCATGGTCTAGACTACAATAAAACCTTCAGCCTTATTGTAAAATCATAAACCATAAGGATAGTTCTTACTATGGTTATTCAATTCAAGTGGCCTCTAAGACAGCTAGATGTGTCTAATACATTTCTTCATGGCACTCTTCATGAAGGAGTCTACATGACACAACTCCCTGACTTTGTTGACCCTTCTAATCCCTCCTATGTGTGAAAATAGAACAAATCACTCTATGGCCTCAAACAAGCCCCTAGATCTTGGTACCAAATGCTGTCATTTTTCTCCTTACTCAAGGTTTTCATTGCAGTCAAGCGTATATATCTCTATTTATTTCTCACACTCTTAAAACCACTATTCTCATTCTAGTCTATGTAGATGTCATAATTACATCCAGCTTATCTGATGCAATCTGCTCTTTTATTTTCTCTATGAATCCCAAATTTTCCATGAAAGACCTTGACCCCTTAGCCTACTTCTTAGGCATTTAGGTTTAGTCCACGAGTAATGGTCTCATTCTACATCAACAACATTATTCCACTGATTTACTTAAGAAAGCTGGCACTACTAGATACTTTGTTTGACGATGAGAGTACTTAGAACCCCTTTAGGTTGAAAGGCTAGTTGAACTTTCCTATTAAGTACCACAGAGTACAAGATAGTCATTATGATCCACTTGACCCGCTTTCTAATTAAATCCCAATCTCAAAATCCTATTCCACTTGATTATAAGCTTTATTCATATCCAACTTAATGGTAGCTACAAACTTTTTTCACCTTCTTTTCTTTTTTAGGTAGTGTGCAACTTGTTGGGCAATTATGATATTTATCTTGGATGAGCCCACCCGATATGCACACCTAGGGTTAGGACAGTGATAGAGTCTATAAATGATTTGAGCATTAAAACAAGATTTTTGAAATGATTTTATAGGAATTGAGTCTATATTAGGTAACATTTGAGGGTTGAGGGATTTTTGAAATTGAGATAATTAGAATGTGATTAACACCACTATATAGAATGATTGGACAAAGATGGAAAACTGAAACCAATTCCTATCAATTGTATATAAAATTGAAAAGTAACTAACGAATTTAGATTTTGGGAAAATTTTAGATCGTCGACTTAGTTTTTATTTTTATTTTTACGGGTGCAATTCTTTAAAGGTTTACACGTTATTTAGTCACTAATCTTTATTATACTTGACAATAAATACATCTGTAACTTTGTAATTTGTGATATTATTAATACTCTTGTCCTTTTTCATAAAAAAAACGTAATAGTAAAGTCAAGCAACCTTATTGTAGAGAGTGATTTCATCAAATTAATTGGTTGATGCTAATAATGGTCTTTTGGATTTTATCTCCTACCGAAAACTCTTTTTCAGTATAACTGTACTCAACATTAGTTGTTTCATGGGTGAAGTTTGTTCTTCTCGTAGGTTTCAGGTTTAAGATTTCTTGTCCGAAGCTAGAGAGGGAAATCATGGCTAAAACGGAGCCCCCTTCATCTCATATTTCTAAATCGTTGTCACTTCTCAAGGAGCAAGAAGAGAAATTCCATAGCATTATAGATAGTGCTTCATTGAAGGGTCATATCTTGTCTCTCAAACTTGGGCTTCCATTTCTAGAAGTATTGCTTGATATCTCAACCAATGAAGATCTTAAAAGGCGTATTAAACGTTTGGTTTACAATGTGAGACGGGAACTTCAACCACTTTCTGATAGACCAACAGATGAAAGTCTCATCCTAGACTTGGATCGTGCCTATACTAATTTGCGAGAAAAGATGAAAAATGTTATTATCAAGCCAGAAACGAAGGAATATGATGTCGTATTTCCAAGCCTCTTTAGTTGGAATGGATATTTTAAGAAAACTAATGATTTTCTTCTAAAGAGTTATGGGGATTTATCAAGCTGTGAAGCTAACCACCCAATTGCTCCATTGACAAAAGAAATTGAAGACATCAAAGAGAAGCTAAAACTTCTGCAAGCTTTGCTTACATATGTGGCGGACTCGGGGGTACACTTCAGGGAAGAAAATAAAAAGCCCTTGACTTCTCTTCTTGCTTTGCTTGACAAAGCAGCATATCTCCTATACTCATGCTTTGTTGAAAAAATGGATGAAGAGATGGTACTTGAAATGAAGCGTAAGCTTATGGATCTCTTTGAGAATATTAATGTCAAGAAGATCTATATAAAGCTCTTGAAAGCTTCCAAGTTATTTGAATCTACAAGCAATCTGGAAAGTGAATTTTATCTCCTTGATAATTTGATAAAGCTACTAGACTCCAACGCGAATTCCGTGATTTTTTTGAATGATCAAAGTGAGAAGCTTCATGGCAAGCTGAAATTCCTTAGAACTTTTCTTGTGGATCTTCCACATGATCAGAGGATCGAAAAGCTCAATTATCTTGTATCGACCATTGAAGCTATTGCGTGGAAGTCAATACCTGTCCTTTACTCATGTCTTGATGAAGACATGGAAGAAGACATGGCTAGGGAAGTGAATGGTGCACTTCCTGAGGTGCTTGACCAGATCAAGCATATTCAAGCAGAGGTCAAAGAGATTAAGTTGTATCACTATCCCAAAACAGATGAATTGGGCTTTCTGGATTGTTTTTGGGGACATATGAACGAGCTGCTAAAATGTCGGGCAGAAATGATTGAGACTCTGAAGAATCAAATTGAAACATTGCATCTGGAATTTGATTTCTTAAGATCTTTTCTCAGAGAAATCAAAGAACGACATGATGAGAATGAAGAACTGGAAGACCTTCAGACGGACATTATACGCTTGGCGTACTTGGCGGAAAATGCTATCGACTTTTACCTGGTGAAATATGCTCCTGATTCTCGCGTCATGTCATCACTTTCTGAAATTGTAGAGCAAACCAAGCTTATGAAATCTAAGGTGACAAGGATCCATGTCGAGGAGAATTATCGTACACAAGCCCACGATGTTGCAAATTCTTCCAGTCGTCTTCCATCACAAGCTACCAGTACTGGTGATGAAGTAGTAGTGGGTTTTGAGGATGAGGCAAATAAGGTAATGGAGTATCTTGTTGGAGACCTAAAGAAACGAGATGTTGTATCAATTGTTGGAATGGCAGGACTTGGAAAGACAACTCTATCAAAGAAAATGTATGACGCTCCTTCAACCGTTGAGCACTTCGACGTTCGAGCATGGTGCTCTGTCTCTCAAACATATCAGAAGAGAGATTTGTTACTTGCTATTTTAGGTGATGTTATTGGAGTTACCAATGAAATCAATAACCTGAATGATGAGGGGTTAGCTGCAGAACTTTTCAAAACTTTAAAGGGACGTAGATATCTCGTTGTCATTGATGATCTGTGGGATATCACAGCTTGGAATAGTTTGGAAAGATCTTTTCCAGATGACGGTAACTGTAGTCGTATTCTCGTGACTAGCAGATACCAGAATGTGGCTTTACAAATTGGAGCTAACAGTAAGGTGCATAATCTTCGTCAATTCTCTGATGATGAGAGTTGGGAGCTGATTCAGAATAAGCTATTGCAAACCGAAAGCTTCTCTCAAGAATTTCTGGCCGTTGGACGACGAATTGCAGAAAGTTGCAAGGGACTTCCTCTTGCCGTTGTTGTGATAGCTGGAGTTCTTGCAAAGGTAGAGAGGAATATTAATAACTGGCAGGAAATTGAAGTAAGCTTAAATTCACACATTCTAAGTGGCTCAGAAAATCAGTGCAAGGCCATATTAGAACTGAGTTACAAACATTTGCCAGATCATTTGAAATCATGTTTTCTGTACATTGGAGCATTCCACAAGGACAAAGAAATTCCTGTGTGGAAATTGAAATGGTTATGGATGGCTGAAGGATTTGTGCGAGATGCTGGGGAAAAGAGTTTAGAGGAGGTTGCGGAGGACTATATCATGGATCTCATTAGTAGAAGCCTTGTAACAGCTATGAAAGAAAGATCCCATGGAGGAGTCAAATCATGTCGTATTCATAACCTTTTACATGAATTCTGCTTGGGAAAATCTGAAGAAGAAAGTTTTTTGCAAGTGATCGATAAGGATAACTGGTCTACATTTTCGAGAGTGTACGATCAACGCCGGGTTAGCATATATCCTGATGTATATAATCTTATGGAAGCAGAGCCTTCAAGCTGTAGTGTTCGTTCCTTACTGCATACTGTCACTGACGGTAAATCTCTTTCCAAGGAATGGTCATTCTTTTGCCAGAATTTCAAGCTTCTCAGAGTGTTAGATGCGGCTTGTACAAACATCGGCAACTCTTTTAATGGAGTAGAATTGCTGATTCATTTGAGGTACTTAGCCGTTCGAGCCGAAATAACTTCTATCCCACCATCAATAGCCAACCTTTGGAATCTGCAGTCTTTCCTTGTCAAAGCTGCCTATAATGAAAAGGAAGTGGTAGATGTACCAGATTCTCTTTGGGACATGGTGAACTTGAGGCATGTGTATATTCACAGGGCTTTCTTTAACGTTCACCGCAAGAGACTTGAAAACTCCTCCTTATTGGATAATTTAGAAACATTATCGACGCTAAGTCTTTCTTATGGAGAGGAGGAGACAGAGAACTTACTGAGAAGGTTACGAAAACTTCAAAAATTGAGATGCATATTTCTAGACTGTTGGGAAGATTCCAAGAATTGCTATCAATTTCCAAGATTGGGCTTTCTCAATCAACTTATGTCACTAAAGGTGTTTTTTGAGGGATCATTGCGCTGGGGAAAGAAATGCGAGTTTAACTTTCCTTCAAATCTAGAAAAATTAACTTTGTCAAAGTTTCGAGTATTGTGGGATGACATTTCAAGAGTTGGGAGGACACTCCCCAACCTGAGGGTTCTCAAATTAATTGAAAATGACTGGGACGAGATATGGAATGTGAATGATGGCGACTTCCCAAAATTGAAATACTTGAAGTTAAGCAGTACGAAATATATTTCTGAGTGGATTGCTTCAGAAGATTCTTTTCCAATCCTTGAGCAACTAGTGTTGGACAATTGCAAGGATCTTAAGGAGATCCCTTCTTGCTTTGGAGAAATCCCCACACTGCGGATGATTACAGTGAAAAGTTGCAAATCTACCGTCAATGATTCAGCCAGGAGAATCCAAAAAGAACAGCAGGAGGAAATGCAAAATGAAGTCAAAATGTATATCTATCAGAGGAATCCAATATCATCTTTTTACTGGGATGGCGTTGACACCTGACTGGTAAGTCAACATTGACCACGGTTTAATTTCTTTCAAAACAATGCAATTATAATTACTTTTGAAGTTTCTACTTGTAGAAATAATAATAATAATAAAACAGAAGTTTATTTGTTCCTTTCATCTGCATGTTTTTCTTAAATTTCAGTTGATTGTTTCCACATTTGAAACAAATAACATCTGGGAGAGTTCTTCAATAATAGCAACTATCAATTTTTATTTCATTTAAGAAATATGCACTCGATTTGTTTTCCTGCTTCTATATAATACTTGAAACTGGAACAGTATTGGCACTGCGATAAAAGATGTGAAAGCTGAGAAAACCATTTATTGATTTTAATCTGTTTTATTTTCTTTTTTCAAGACACTACCACAATTGTTATTAAGAAGATTGATAATCTTATGTGCTTTCTGTAGTAGTGTTCTGTTTGTGCTATGTTATATGTTGGTAGAGAGTGTTATTGATGGTGGAGTTAGGCAAAGGAGACGGTAAGTGGAGGTGGGTTGCCTGTACTATTGTTGGTGAGTGCATGTTTTGTGCTTGTGATATAGTACGTAATTGTTAGCTCAAAGACGGCTTCCGGTGCTAATATGGGATAGACTTCACACAGTAGCACAATCTAGTTTGACTGAAATTTTTTTTATGATGTAATTTTTTGTGCACGACAAATCATATTTGAAGAGAGTAAATTTCAAGTCGAATGATTGCTATATGGAATTCTAATAAATTTGGTGACTTTTGAATGGGATGCAGGTGTTTTGTGCACACATTCTCTATGTTCGAGGTAAGACACTATGAAAGTAAAAATGCTTTTGTACTATTTAGACATTGGGATTTTCTATTTAGGCCGTCAATCTGAACTGCATATTTGTTTTGCTAGTTAAAGTTATGCATATTATAAGATTGTAATATTGTGCATATTATTAAGATCGAAATGTTGGTTATAAGGCTTGGAATTTGTGGAATTCTTTGAATTTTTAGAATTCAATTCAAGCTAAGTAGACTTATCTTCTTCTTTGCATATCAATATACTGCAACATTGCTTATTTGTACTGCCCAAATTTCTTTTTTTTATTTCTCAAATTTCAGATTTTTTCTTGCTGCATTTGAGCTTACATTTTGCTCGATCATTTGACAATCCAGTTGATATTCCATGCTAGCTTTGTTGTTTACAAACAGTTGTTGCTAGCTAAGTTGTTAAAAATCCTTTTTTTTAAAAAAAAAAAATTTTGTATGTGTAATTTGCAGATTTTTATGTAGCTTATTTTACCTTGCATTGAATTACCATTCTCATTGGCAGATTTGCATTGAGAATGAATTTCTGCAAGATTAACTCTTCTCCATATATTCGAAAAAAAAAAGCTATTCTCTATATAGTTCATGGTCCAGTGTGCACAATTCTTTACAAAACTTTTCAGTCGTAAGACTACAACACTACTTAATTTTCATAAGTTAGTAGTCTTGAAACTTATTTCAAAATCCAGTTTCCACTTTTTTTTTATTTCCAAAGTGAACTTTATGATTTTAGAAAGCTTTATTTATATTTTTTCTAAATATCATATTGTAAAACTGAGTTCCATTAAATGTCTTTTGTATAAGCTATCTTATATATAAGTTTTATGATTTAAATGTATACTTTTGATTTGTGCCTTATTAGTGGGATGGATAAATTAATTATAACTACTCATCCTAGTCGATGAGGATTAATAGTTGACCTATTGTACTGTATTATTGAGATGCATCACCTCTTTTTGATATTCTATTCATTTAATGAGGGGCTATATATTCACTATGTGCAATTTGTTCTCATTGCTCCTTTGTTAATCATTTTGCAGATAATGAGGATAATTGTTGTGGATTGCAAGCTTGAGAATTTGAGGCTGCCTTGCTGCTATTTGCTATTCAGAATGGACTTCATGACTTTGGCTATTTTGTTTGAATAAAAAAACAGTGTTACTATTAATGTAATGTTTTTCATTATGCTGGACCAAAAGTATGTGTATTATGGAATTCTTAATATGTGTGTGAATGTTGGCTTTATGGATTGCTATGACAGTGGTTTAAGATTTGGGTTGTTATGATATGATGGATTGATATTGGTTCATTTTGGAGATGCTATATTGTTCAATTTGAAGGCCATGTTGTTGCTTTTGTTTAGTGCTTCAATTTTTTGTTTGTGAGATTTGTTTGGATTATTACTAAGTGAGTGAGTCTTTAGGTTTTGGCATTTAATTTCTTATACTTGTGGAGTATTATGTTCCTAATTTTTCCGAAATGGATTTTCAAGATGTGACATAAGAATTAGTGTTATTAGAGTTGATGGTAGAGTTGGAGTTAGGAGAGGTACTTTTTGTCTAAACTATGTGTGAACTGTGAACTATGTGTGTCAATGTGTTTGTCCGTGTTATGCGTGTCGGGCGTCCAAGAGCTGTGTCTAGCTGTTTTGAAGCGAGGGAAGGAAAAGGGATAGGAGAGGAAGAAGAGAAGTAGGAAAGAAGAAGAAGAAAAAAAAAAGCGACTAAATTGACTATTTTTAAATAATAGGGACAAATTTAAAAATTTTGGAGAATAATAGAGGTTAAATTGATTAATTTTAAATAATAGAGATGGGTTTAAAATTACGGAGAAACAATAGAGGCCACACATTTACACTACTTGACTGGGTTTTATAGATCATCATGTGTATGGATAAATATCACAAGTGAAGATTTTGGGTAGCAAGGATCTAACAAAGCTGGTGAAGCAAAATTGGTTCATGTTACTTATGTGGCTTTTGATGTATCTAATGTAGGTTAACTTTGTACTCTTCTTTTATTTTAATAAGTTGAACATTTTGACAAAAAAAAATGTATGTGATTTTCTTAATATCTTATTAAAATGTACCAAAAAAACTATTTAAACTATATAAAAAAGTTTGTTTCAATTGTTTAAATATGTGACATCTGTAGTATTTTGCTATCCATTTATTTTTATATAAAAAAAAACTAAATGCACAATTTCATTTTCTATTGGGTCAATTCGATCCTGCAAAACTATATTTCATATATATATATATATCTGTGTGTGTATGTGTGTGTGTGTGTGTGTGAAATATAGGGAAGAAATTATATCTAGTTGATTGACCGAAAAAGCTTTAACGGGAAGAGATAGCACTGGCGAGTGACTCCAGTCGATGGAAAATTAAGTAGAGCTTTATAGGTAAAAAAATAGAATAGGGAAGGTCAACTTAAACTAATGGTTAGATAATAAAAGATAAGGTTAACTTTTATAGAAAAGGGGAAGGGAACTTTTATAGAAATGGGGAAGGATCCAAGCTAATTCCACCATTAACGAGAAATATTATTTTATTAGTAAAAGAATGAAGCAGACTGGAAAGAAGATGGATTTATGAATCTATCCGCGAGTAAGACAAAGGCGAGAACAGTAAGAGCTTCATAACTGAATATATATATATCATTTAAGCCTCTTTGGTTTCTCGTAATAATAAGTTCATTTCTAACTTCTGCTATTTGACTTGTAATAGGGTAACGAGTTAGATAATATAAAACCAAAACCGTTTAATATAACCTAAATTCAAAATTAAAATCCAAAATTGATAGGTTTAAAATCACTGTTCAAAACCGAAACTAACAAGTAATGAAAAAATTACGAGTATCTGAACTCAAAATTGATAATTTTTTTTTAAAAATTAATTGAAATAGAAAACCACTCCAAAAGTATGTAAAAAGAATTAAACAAGGAAATGTCTTTGGACCACGAGCATAAGGTAATTAATTCCCGCTTCATTTAATGCTTGTATATCAGATTTTAAAAAATATTAAGCTCTCTAAAAAAGTGCCCATTCGGGTATAAAAGTTCAATACAACAAATACAATACAACAAATATTTAAGACTTTTTCTAGTGTTGAAGCCATCTGTTTTATCAAACCTAAGTACTTCAAACAAAATCGACCTTAAGAATTATTAAAGACTTTTTAAGTATCGAAGACTTGAAATAAAGAGAGATGAAAAGATGCAAAATCGGCGGAAGATTTGAAGAAAGAAGAGAAAGGAGGGCGGCTGCTTGCAAGAAGGAAAAGAGAAAGTGTGATAAGAGTTACTTTTATTTTTTTATATTTTTTAGTTGTTATTTTTTAGAATGATAGTATTTGGGCTTAGTTCAAATCTTTTAATAAAATGTAATATATTTCTACGAGTATAATTTTAGATTTTAGTATATTGGGCTACAGTGGCGGAGCTAGGCACCTGAAGTTAGGGTGTGCATTTATTAAAAAAAAAAAATTTGGTCGAGAAGAAAATAAAGAGAACGCCAAAGACATAACCCTGAACAATGTAGTCTAATCGCTCATTGAACCACTGCAATTAATGTAATAACCTAAGAGAAAAAATCAATTATATTATTGCAATCAACTTGAATTTTTTTTGTTATATAATATTATCAAGTTGAATTAGCACGTTAGAGACAGTCATTCCAAAAAAAAAGAAGAGTTGAACAACTATTCAGAACTTGACGAAAAAATAACTTCAATATGCCTTAAATGCAAAACTTATTTATTATCTTGTTCACATTAACACACAAAAGGAAAGGCGAAACGAGTTGGCTAATCTTTGTATAACATTCAAGCTGAGCTTCTCTCAAGATTTGCCTAACCCCCTCTAAGTTCTTAAGCCGAAAGTTAAGATATAAGCATGATCTATTAAACCAGTATAGAATATGCAAATAGAACATAATGCTCCTGTTAAAATACAAATAGGATTAAATTAGAAATACTGATCAACACATTTTCTTCGGTGGATAAATGTGAAGCCAGGGTGTGCATTGGCACACCTAGTCTTAGGTGTGCCTCCGCCCCTGTTGGGCTAGTATAAAAATTATTTTTATATTTTTACCAACTTTAATATATGTAGATATCTACATATATATAAATATAATAAATAAATAATCATGTTTCAGATTTTAATTTTTTTAACATCTAAAAGGAAAACTTTTTAGTTTACGAGTTGATTATCCCTTATAAAAATTAAATCGTAATGAATACTTCATCAATTTTTATAATCGAATTATTATCAGACAGATACTGGTCGGTAAATCTTTATAACTTGATTTTGTTACTATCTATTTGCTTACCTACCAAGTAAGAAACAAAACATTAAATATTAAAATAAATTAAATCAAGCATTTTCCTACTAGGTAAGATAGGTAATGTAAATGTAACAATATCACTCATTCCTATCTAAAGATGTCTCTTTAGTTAGTTCTATATAAAAGAAATCTCACCTAAGTACGATTTCCTTGGATCATTGCCTAAGTGTTATTTCCATATTTTCGTACTCCCATTTTTTATCATTGCCTAAGTGCTATTTCCATATTTTCGTACTCCAATTTTTTCTTGTAACACTTTGTTATTAATAATGTACTTTCTTATTTTATCACACGTCCATGGCATTTAAGGATGCAGGAAGCATGCACATAATAGTCAAAAACAACGTGACGAGGGTGACATAAATTGGTTGGATAAAGCCACAAAAGGGATGGAAGCTCAACATTAATAGTTGCTCCAAAGGTAATCTAGGACATTCAGGGATCGACAGATTATTTTGAAATGAGGAAGGCAACTGGAAGGCAGGCTTTATTGTGAATTTGGAAATTACTTCGAATAATAGAGCATAAATGATTGCTTAAAGGTCTTAAGCGTGCTAGTACTTTGGAAATTTCATAAACTCACAATTGAGTCTTATTCTTATTGATTATCATTTTGATGAAGGGAGCAACACCTCCCAACAATCCTCTCAAATGGTTAATCGAAGACTGCAAAAACATGTTACAAGTGAATACTGAGTTTTATATTGTGCATGTTTATCGCGAGGTGAATATTTGTGCGGATTGGCTGGCTAACAATGCCTTCAATTGGCCACTTGCATCTCTCACTCTCTTTTGCAGCTTGTTTGGATTGGCAATATTAAAGGAAATGAATGGTTAGGGAGGGATTTTTCAATCCTTCCCTTGTTTGGATTGCAATTTTAGAGGAAGAAAAGATTATGGAACCAAACCCCTCCATTTTCTTTACAACGTGTTTGGATTGAAAGGAGAAAGTTTAATAAAGGAGAGAAAATGAGAGAATCATAAAGGAGAGGAGATGAGAAGATTAAATCATATTTGGATTTGATAATTCGAGAAAAAAAGAGTATTACAAAGGATTATGTGTCTTTTGTTTGAATTAGGAAGAAAATGGAAAGGGGGAGATAAAATTTTATATGTAAAATAATTTTTATAGAGGAGTTAGAGACTCCTTCCCCTTTATTTTGCCCCAAATTGGGGGTAAAGAAAAAGTGGGATTGGGAAGGGTTGTTTTGACCCCTCCACTTTCTTTTTCCTTAGAAACTTCTAAAATAAACAAGGGAGAGAATTTTCCAATCTCTCCCCTTACCTCCCTCACCCCCCCCCCCCCCCCGCCCCCCCCCCCCCCCCCCTAATTCCCTTAATCCAAACAGAGTTAATGAGAATGATTTTACAATTCTTTCAATTTGAGATTTTTTTGGAGGAAAAAGAAAGTAAAGTTATAAAAAGTCTCTTTTGTCATAACATATCTCATTGTTATAAAAATAAAAAGGGTACTTAAATAATTTTGTATTTAAAAAGTAACTTTTTCTTTCCTTTTCTTCTCCAATCTGAACAAAAAATCATAAAATCTTTTCATTTCCTTTTCATTCCATTATTATTATTATTTTTGCAATCCAATCAAGGTAATTCATTTCTTTTCCTTTCCTTTCTTTTATTGAATATCCATGTAACTTGTTTAATTACCCTTCCCCCTTGTTTGGATTGCACAAAGGAAAAGAAAGGAAAGTAAAGTGTAGGAAAAAAAAAAAGAAAGGAATGAAATAAATTACCTTGTTTGGATTGCAAAAAACTAATAATGGAAAAGAAAGGAAAAGATTTTATGATCTTTTGTTTGGATTGGAGAAGGAAATGAAAAGAAAATGATAATTTTAAATACAAAATTACTTAAATGCCCTTTTTAATTTTTAAAACCATGAGATATGTAGGGACAAAAAAAACTTTTTATAACAAAACATTTCATTTCCCTCCAAAACACTCCAATTTGGAAAGATTATAAAAACCTTCTCATTAACACTGTGTTTGGATTGAGTGATTCGGCTGGGAGGGAATGATTTTGGGGTGATTTTTTAATCAGGCCTCTTGTTTGGATTGGGATAGTTATGGGTGGAAATATTTTGGGAAGATTTTAAAAATCATTTATAGCTTTATGTTTTAAATCACCCCAAATTGGGGTCAAAAGGGGAGAATGGAAAAACTAAAAAGTTCAATGGCGAAATTAGCCATAACATATTTCAAAAATTACAACAGTACCACTATATAAACAATATACTATGAAAGGGTAAATTTGTCAATTTATTTATAAAACTTATCCTTTCTTTTTCAATCTAAATAAAAAATATACAAAATCCTTTATGAACATTTCCTTTATGATTTTTCCAATATATCCAAACAAGAGTTAATCATTCCCTTTCTTCTTTTTTTTTTTTTATATTATTAAATCCTATTCTTTCCTTTATTACTTTTTCCTCCCTAAATCCAAACAAATCGTAAAAGAAATGGAGGAGTTTTGAAATTCCTCCATAACTTTTTCTCTTTTAAAATTCTAATTCAAACAAGGGAAAGATTTCTTATTCCTTTCTCATCCTTTATTTTCTTTTAAAAAGTTCAATCCAAATAAGTTGTTCATGTCCAGTAACTTGTTCTCCAACAAGTACTAGTAACTAATGTAATCTGAAACTCATTACCTTCATTAATATGTCATATTAATCAAGGGTAGTAAATCATATGTCATTCTATTCGAATGAATTAATACCTAATTAATTTGTTCTATAATGGGGAACCTATTCTAGGATCTATTCTTTATTATAGATCCTACAACTCATATTCTTCACTCCTCAAGAATAGGATCTAAGAACAATTCTTAGAACTTTGTTTAAGTACACTCAACACATTAATTAATATAGTTAAAGAAATTAATCATAAATTGAATAAACAACAACACAATATGACTTTTGGGTTCCTAGTACTTTGTTTTTTTTGGCTGGATTAGCACAATTAAGTCATGATTTCATACTTAACCGATAAACTTAGCGATCAATTTAATTAAGAACGTCAATTGAGGTGGGCGAGATAACGTATAAAATTCACATGGAAAATGATTGATGAAGGCTACCGAACAATACTTATATATTTTGTTTAATATTGTGCTATTAAATTGTGTAATGAACTTTGATGGGAGAGGTTGGGTCACTATCTCCACCAATTATCTGCTAAAAAGGGTTATAATACGTAGAGTTAATTGTCAAGTCATTGTTTTCTTCCTTTTGTTTTTCGGGTTTTGTTCCTAAGTGAAGTCATTATTTTTAAGTGCACACATTAACAACTATTGTAGGCGGGGGTTTAGAATCACTGTCCCCAATAATTTATGTAATAAAAAAAATTAGAATATGGAGAGTGAAATGTCAAGTCTTTGTTTTTATTTTTTTTAATTATTTTTTTAAATGTTAGTGGTAAAATAACTTGCAGGTAAAAAATATTTTCAGGAAAAAATATTTCCCTAAAAAACAAAATATTTTTTAGTGTTTGGTTTCACACTTGACAACATTTTTTTATGTTTTGATGTAATAGTGAAAAATTTATTAAAACTATTAGTTTATCATTCTTAATTTGATCAAATAATTGATTTTTTATTAATAAATAATATTATATTAATTTAATTAAATTTAATTATTTTTTATTATAAAATAAATATTTTTTTATTATTTAATTAAATAAATTTTAATAATTTAATAATAATTAATTAAAAATGTGACGGGAGAGGAGTGGAGTGGGGTGGGTGAAGGCGAGATAGAATGAGTGAAAAATATTTCTTTTTCTAAAAGACATGAAAACATTTTCGACTCATTCAACTAAATATTTTTCTTTGATCAAAAATATTTTTTGATTAACTAATTTTTTAATATTATCAAACACCAAAAAATAAAAAATAAAAAAATATTTTTTAAGAAAATATTTTACGGCAAAGAAAAGGAGCCGCAATCTCCAGCAGCTAATAATGTTACTTTTGTGTATCTTTTAAGTGCATGTATGTAGTCTTACCCACCTCAACGGCTATTGGTCCTTATTTTAAACCATGCAATATCAAAATTAGTTTGCAGCACATAATTCTAAAGCTTAAACTAAGATGAAAATAGAGGAAATTGAGATACATTTAGAAAAGACTACGTACACACGGATTACAATTTATGTTCCATGTCTTCAAACAAAAATAAAAAATGTTAACACAAAACTAAGTTTCAAATATTTTAAACAATTTACTATTGAATCATTAGTTGCATGTAGAAAAAGTACACTGTCATTTGCTAAATAAAATAAGCATGAAACATTTCCAATTACTTATGGGCGCGAGAAGTGTCGAGCCCCACCGATCCCCAAGTCATTTCTGTGTGGGGAATAAAAATCAAACCCCTTCGAAGGGTGGGTAGTCGCAAACCTTATCTCTATTTCATCCGTACCTTTTTTTATTTGTTTTGGTTAAATGTCATTTTCTAAATGTTGATACAATCCCCAAAGCAATATCTTGCCGAGGAGTATGATAATTACTTAGGGTTTTTTTTTTTTGGTCATACAATTACTTAGGTTCATAGTACTTTTTTTTGTCTGAATTAGCACAATTAAATCATAATTTCATACTTAACTGATAAACTCAGCGATCAATTTAATTAAGAAGGTCAATTTGGGTGGGTGAGATAATGTATATAATTCACATGGAAAATGGTTGATGAAAGGCTACCGAACAATAAATAATATATTTTGGATAATATAGTGGTGTTAAATTGTGTAGTCAACTTTGCTGGCCGAGGTTGGATCACTATCTCAAATAATTATGTGCTAAAAAGGGTTAAAATATGGAGAGTTAATTATCAAGTCTTTGTTTTCTTCCTTTTGTTTTTCATGGTTTTTTTTTTTTTTTTAAAATGCAGGGGAGGCCTAAGCTGTATAACGTAACCAGCAAGATTTGAACTTGCAGCCTCTCACACGCACAGTAAATAATATTACTACTAGACCAAAACCCTAATAACTGTTTTTCAGGTTTTGGCCCTAAGTGAAGTCAATATTAATATTAAGTGCTTACATTAACTGCTATAGTAAAATTGTGAAGTCAACTTTCCTGGTGGGGGTTTCGGATCACTGTCTCCAACAATTTGTACTAAAAAAGATTAGAATATGGAGAGTAAGTTTTTCACATTTCTCTACTTTTTGGCTTCTGCATGTTATGTAGGAGATTTATTGGCTTCAAGATCTAAGTTGGCTTCAAAGATCTAAGTTGATTCGACCACTTTCAGCTAGAATTTCTCCCTTTCAGATTTAGGCTATAATTTTTCTTGTATTTCGTTGTCAAGTCATTATTTGTAAATGAATACATTAGCAGATTATAATATTAATTAATTACTTCTAAGATTTATATTTGTATCTTGTACACAGATGAGCTAAAGAGAAGGAAGCATTTGGTCTCTCTGATCAATCTTGTTTCTTTCACACTTCTTCAATATTCTAGAGGCATCTAGCTTGAGAGAGAATCAGACTTGGTAGTAATACGGTAAACTCCTCATCATTTCTCTACTTTTTGGCCTCTTCTTGGTTGATTATAACATTTATACACTTGACACCAAAATTAATTACCTTATTGAAGGAATCATATAGAAAGTACCATTTTTTTATTGTTGTTGACGATCGAGTTGGTCCATCTTGAAAGAATTTAATTTGTAACCAAGTTTAGGGTTGTTACAATTTAAAACACAATGATTATTCTACAAATTTATTATGACATATTTCCCTGTAATTTTAATTTTTCACCCACTTGTTTCCATTCCTCAGTATTTTTTTTCCTCCCATGAACTTTTCTTGTGGTATATATCTACTTTTCCAAGAAAAAATTGGAAAAAAAAGTTTGGAAATGACGAATTCTTTTGTCCCTCTTCCTGAAATCCATAATCGATATTCCCTTTTTTCCAAACAATTGTTTTGGTCTTTATTATATCTTCTAAACAAATCCTATTCAATTTGTAAGAAGCTTGACTTATATGAGGATTATGAAGATCAGACCTTTGCTGATGCTAGTATTGATTATAACAATTTTTAGAAAGTGGTCGTGAATCTGTCAAGATGGGCTATTACTATGTTAGATGTAGTTTCTTATTTAAAATTTGAGACTATTATCTTTTCATGCATTTTACATCAAACGTTTTCTTCTAACTTATGTACTTTTTTAGATTGAACAGACATGGTAAATTTTTTAAAATTATAATACTTATAAAAGCAAAGCCAAAAGTGAGGGATTAATGTACTTTTTTGCAATTTAAAATTGAAAAAAAAAATGGTTACGTTTTTAAGTTATTATAAGTGATATTTAATCTGAGATGAAGAAGTGGACATTTTGTTTGAAATGTGTCAAGATGGAAAATAAGAAAAGTATCTCTTACATATGACACTTCCAATATCTTATTTTCTTTAAAAAGTGTTTCTTCTACTTAATAAGTTATGAGATTTACATATTGTAAAAGCAAATATATAATTGAAACTGTTACGTCAAAGATGAAGTTTCCTATTTTATGGCAACAGACTTTATTTATTTATTCTTTTTGTTAGGTCAACAAGAAAAAATATTTAATTCCACTATCTCAAAAAAACACACGTATATATCTATGACAAGTCATTTTACAGTTGCATTTGGTAAATATTGAATTCTTTTCAGAGGGCCATATTATTGAGCTCTTATGCCAAATTTCTTTAATTTTCCCATTTGTTTCTTAGGTCAATTACATATGAAATATTTGTAGACGAAGGCGATCAGATATCAATTTAGCATATTTGTCATTTGGTGCTCCAAGGCGGAACTGAAAGGAAGTAAGTACCCTTTTAAACTGAGGAATGACTCTCCAAAAGTACTAATTATGTCATATAGACTGTCGCAATAAACTTACAAAATAAAAGTGTTTTGACATTTTGAGTGAAACTCCATCTCATAAGTTGTTTCAAATTGGAGAGACTGGTAAAAGTTTATATTAACTAAAGGAATGTAATTTGTTTACTAGTAGAAATTAATTCATCAACGTGGAAATACACCATATTTTTGTGGAATGTGATTTTCTTGATGTAATCTAAATTAATTTGCGTAAAATTGCTTCTCAAATGATTCGTTTTGCACACTGAGTCAATTGACGTGATTCTATTAGAAATGGAATTTATGCTGGTTTATATATATATATATATATTTATATTTGCAAGGACCATGATTGTGAATTGTTTGATCGTCTTTCTCTGAGGAAGAAGCGAAATATATATAGTCAACTTGAATTCGGGACCACCATTTGAAATTTTAGTGAAACACTGGATTTCTTATCTCATGTATGTTTTTCGTGAAAAAAACACCAATTGAAGTGGAGGGTTTCTTCAAACAACAAGGGGCTGAGTCAACTATTCAATCAAATGATATTGAACATATTTCTCATCTCTTCTTGAGAAACAAGTGGGCTTTTTCTTTGCAAAATTGTGCTCAATTTCATATGTGGAAATTCCGTCAAGATCTCTTCGTTAGTTGGGGGAAGAATCCGCACCAATTAGATATATATATATATATATATATATATATATCAGTTAGTTAAGCTTAACTAGAGTGGATGACGAGATTTAGTCATATATTTATAATTTATTCTAACAGGCCCAACCTAAGGCTTTATCAGAATATACACGCCTACACACAAGTTAATAATATGGACTTATGGGGGGGGGGGGGGGGGGGGGGGGGCGTCATAATATGATCACATGCTAGTCTATGATTCGAATCCAGCCTAATAGAAAAATATTCTAAGAGTCATCCATTTGGGCAACATTAATTCTTTCATTTATTTTCTAAAAATTTAAAAATATTTATTAAGCTGAATAAGTAAACATAATGTGACCACAATTTTGAAAAAATTCTAATTCACATAACAACTCGAACGCAATCTTATCCAACAAGATTGTCAAATATTGAATCATGGTGATCTTAGTGTTCTATATTGACAGAAGACGTTCAATGCTTACGAATGTCATCAACGTTATGTGGATTAATATACGGTAGTGTAGCAAGAAAGCAACACTACCAAGTGATCAAAATCTGTTATTTCTTTGTCAGTCCTCAACATGAGTTTTCTAAAATTGACACTCAAAAGGCCAAAGAAATCTACCATTCATATTCGCCCATAATAACAGTCAACAAGTTAGAGTAAAGAATGTATATCTCCAATGAAATGGTGTCCTAATAGAGATATTTAAATTTAGTAATGGTCTTATGAAATGGACATTATTGATGCAAAAAATGGGCTTGGACCCTCGGTCCAACCACGATGGTTCGCTTAGCCCCGAACGACGCTAATGTTTGGGCCAAGGCTCGAATGTAGCGCATCGAGTCGCAACCTACTACCAAAGGAGCCCATGCGGAGGCCCTAAGCTCTACGTTAGGCCCAAAGAACGAACTATCTCATATAGTCGATCGACGACAGACTCGGGCACGACTCGCGGCCTTGCTGGGTGGGAATGGATAAGCGGCCAAGAAAAAGACCTTAAGGTACTAGCCTACTATAGCAGATAAACGACCAAGAAAGATACCTTAAGTGACTAGACTACTATAGTGGCTCACGACCTATCGCATTCGCACTCCCTACGAGAAGCGGATGATCGACAAAGGATTTGGGATAGAGACTACCTCTATCTTACGCGATAAGCGATCAGGTAGTCTACTGAGAGTCCAAGTCCCACGAGTCCGTGACTCTTGGCTTGACAACCCCTATAAGTAGGCTATGCCTACACAAGGAGAGGGCATTGAGTACTAGCCTCACTAGCATTACTTCCCCTCTCCCCTCTACATCTCCACGGCCTACACTCCCTAAAACGACGCTAGAATTACGGTAGTCTCCGCCTTTCCCATCCTACCTTTCTCGTTTTCTATCCTATCCAATAACCTACTAACTTGAACGTCGGAGTATCTTCGGCCAGCACCACACCGGTGTCCCAAGACTCACGCCGCTTTCCTTATTTTCTGTCTTTACAGGTTGCTAGTGGCCCCGAATTCGTAATTGTAGATTTTGGCATCTTCAGACATCAAACTTAACGAGTCTTTCAACCCTTTATTTATGGTCAATGTAATGGGTTTTTCAACACTTTATTTAGAAATATGACCTAATCCTTATGTTATATCAAAAATGAAGTTTCTTTAACGAAGCTCCTTTTAGAATCAAATTTTTATGTGTTAAAACAATCATAAGGATTTTCCAGGAAACAACCTATAAATTGTTGGATAAAAGACATTCACCAACAATTTTGGAATCAAAAACCAATTTACTTTGACATTGTCAAAGTTAAAAGTATAAAAACTTGTCAAAAAATGAAATTTAATTAAATTTCGTCTAAAAGATGCTACGTAAAAGAAAAACATATTTCTTAAAACATGTTCAAAACTAGTTTCTAAAAGTAAACTAATAGACTTGTGAATTAAACTTCAATGATGACATTAACTTTAACTTTGGACTCTAATTCACGTGCCTTAGTTTGTCTTCTTTTTTTTAAAATCCCTCGCTAATAAATTGCAACATGAACAGTTGTTCCACTGTCAATTCACCAAATATTTGATAAAACATCAAGTAAATTAGATTCTAAATAAACATAGGCCAGTGAATTATGCTTTTGACTTTTCTTTTCTCTTAGTGGAAAATAACTTTAAGAGGGTGGTGAATTAAGATTTACAGTAAAGTATTGCCATTTATAATTTTATTATAACCCACAAAATATGTTTGAGATAATTTATGAAACACTTTGTGATAAGAACTTGATAAAAAAATATTATGATGAATAAAATCACAGATAAGAGCATGATAGTTATTCTAAATAATATATACGACGATTAATGTAAATACAGTAGGGAGAGAAAAATCAACAAGACTACATCCACAACCTAAGGTCTTCTTTCCTTAGGCTTTGCACAAACTCGAATATAGTGATGCTTCTTTAAGTGTTGGTGAAGTACAAACCCACCAAAACAATCATTTGGTCACACGAAGGATTCACAAAATCTCTTCAAGTGTATATGAAACTTCGAACCTACTACTTCTTCCCTTTGAATCCACAAAGGATCTATAGTGAGATCTCTACCCTTATAAGATTTTCCCACACTTACTCTATTTACGAGGATCCTATACTAGAGCCCTAAGTTTCTATATAATACAAAGAATGTGTATGAAAAGATTACACAACTATATACTCCTCAATGAGTTGATATACAATTGAAAGAACTTAAATGCTCAATGGATTTTGCAAATTAATGTTCAAGCTTGGTGTATATTGATTAAAATAGATGAAATTTAAATCTTAGAATCAATATCAGATGTTTTGGAGATGTTGGAAGAGTTGTTCTACTGAAATGGGTTGGTTTAGAATTTGTACAAAATGTTATAATGTTCAAACACAATTAGTTTTTTCAAATTTGTGCACTGCCGGATAAGACACCGAATGACCAGTCATGCATCCTATAAAATGTCGAACAACATGTTCTTACCGAATGGGCTATCGACTAGCTAGTAGGAACAATACACGTTTTTTCCAATTTTACGAAAGTTTTAACCAACATTCAACCTTTTGGAGGTAAAATATTTAGACACTTCAAAAATACTTCTTCTAAAGAGTTTCTAACCTCTTTAACATCTCAAAGCATTTTCTAAATGTGTGAGGAAAGATTAAAATTAATTTTTTATTATCGAAGTGTTTGAAACTAATTTTCAACCTAAACATCAATCTTTAAAAATAAATCATTTAAAACCTTTTAAGATCACTTCTTCAAAATATGTTTTAACCCATTTAACTTATCAAAACTTTTTGAAAACTCTCGAGGAAGGATTTAAAATTATTTAAAATATTACCAAGATCTTGAACCTTATAAGTAGAAAACTAAGGCAAATGACATTTTGAAACCACTATCCCTTATGTCTGAAGGATCCGTGTTGGGTTTCATACATAATAAAGCTCATGACCAAAGAGGAAGCAATGATGTATTTCAAAAATTTCTCACAACATCATAAGCATATGTATTAAAATCCTAATCTTGATATCATGCTATTAACATAAATCAAAACAACCAATAACAAGATAATGTAATCAAGAGCTAGATGGATTACATACCTCTTGAAGATTAGTTGCCAAATCAAGTTTGGCTTACTGTTTGCAAGACCGATTCTCTCACACGTGCAAGAGGCCTAGTTAGTCTACACAAGCATAAGAGTATGTATGTCTTCTAGGATTATAGTGCTAGCATAATCCATGAAGATTATGAGCTTGATCTAGATAAAACACAGGAACCCTTTCATGTTGCTTTCTTTCCTCTCATGGCCTAAACTCTCTCTAGGAGGCAAGAAAGTTTTTCACTCTCTTGTTTGGTGGTTCTTATCTTCTATTGCCTTTAGCTTATCTTATAAGCTATTAGAAGATATTTCCTTTTGCCCTTCCTTTTCATCACATGTGCAAGACTTAGTTAAGATGTGTACAAGTGTGTCCAATTAATTATCTAATAAAAGATTGACACTTGTCAAGCTTATGTTGGAAGTTAGATGAATTATGAAATTCATTAATCTTCCAAATCATGCTCTAATCAAGATTAACTCTTTAATTAAAATTAATATTTAAACTAAGCACCATTTGATTAAATCATAAAAATAATATATTTATATTTGCACACAAGCCCCTACACTTAACCTTAATCACATATCGGGCCCATTAACATTTAATGGTTTATTGCTAACTCCTTAACAATACAAAGAGGATCGACATACAAGCTCAATAAAAACTTACTCACCATTCTTTATTATGTGTGACCTTCTAGGTTTACTGCCATATAACAATAAGGAAACATCGAACTCTTTCCATGTCATCCGAACTATTTGATTGTTCCAAGAACATCTCCCCTCATTCTCGAAACATCCTCAAAGTTCTTGAGTAACGTCTAGCAACATACCAAGACAATATATAACGAAATGAAGTCCGATTCAAGTGAACCTATCTATAGTCGCGAAATAGCGTGCAATTCAATCATTCCATTAATATGTCCCGTCAAGCAAGAACCATGGTACGATTAAACTCATAGACTCCCAACAATAGAATAGATCTAAATGGTGGAATGAGAGATGACACCCATAAAAAAACTCTTTTCCTATCATTCATACTTTGGCCAAGGACTTTCTTATTCAACCAAACTTAGATGACTTAGGATATCACCTCACGCCGGAGGTTAATGGATCATTTCTTGACAACTATCTCTCAATAATTATATTGCAAGAATAAACTGCGAGAGTCCGTATCTTGTCTTATAAAGACAAGCGTTGTCTAAACGTTAGTATTAAATCCCAATAAATATGACAACCATAATGTCTCAAGTCAAAGTTTTACAAGCACAATCGTAACGAATAAAAAATTATTAATCCGAAGCCATGTAATTTGTTATTCACGTGACATTTAGTGATCTGTTCAACTAACAATCACCCGCATATTTATTAATCGCATCTCATGTTGTTGTGACATCTGGCTCACCATCATTTATTATTAACACCTCATATTTATCAAATGTAACGATACATGTGATAGGTCGTAATAGATTATTGAAGTCCCAATCAGATAATAAGAGGACTACAAATAGTTTAAATATATATCATGCTAAAAGAAATGTCACAACATACTCTCAACGCTTTTAGAATCCATCTTTTTTAATGATAAATACTAGAGACTCATTCATATAGATAAAGTAGGAGAATATGAATGTCACACACATGCTATTTAAATTAATAAACAACATTGCCATAAGTTACAAATTTACGTCATAATGCCCAAAATAGGTCATCCAACTATATAGTGTTAGGGTATATCATCAACAATATCGCCACATCTCCATCCTTATGACACCTCATTGTCTTCATGACTTCAAGTCTTGAGTCTTCAATTAAGTTATTCACCTCTTCAACTCTTCAAGATCTCATTTTTTTATTCTTCTTTGAGCTTGATCATTGCATTCTGTAATTCGTAAAGACTAACACAATTGCATATTCTTAATCTTGCATCTTTTCTTTAATCAAATCCATTATATTCTTTTGTGCAAGATTATCTTCCTCTTTCAACGCCAAACATTTATGATATATTTGGCACATAATAACATAGATATAATGTAATCCTAAAAAGCCAAACATTCAAATACAATTTGGCTTATAATAATAGATACATTTAATGCACAAAAGCCAACCAATGTATAAGTAAATATGTAGATATATTAACACAAACAAACTTGATATGTTTAATTTTTCTTCATTTGTTATCATCAAAATCACATACATAGGCATAAAGCCAATAATTTCTCCCTTTTTGATGATGACAAATCTATAATGATAATGTGATGCAGCATGTCCTTTTCTAACACAATGTGTACAAGCATATTGGTGTGTTTTAGATATAGATATTGTGTTTGTTCTTGGAGTTTTGAAAGAATATTCTTTCAAGACCCTTTAATTTTTACATGATTTAAGTTTTATATCACTTTGATTACATGCCATGAATTGTGAAACATGTACAACATCTAACTTATCTTCCATTTGCTAGATTTTACTATGTTCATATTTAATTCATCAATTTTTTTTCAAAAAAAAAAATTTATTTTCATTTTATTTTCAATCAAGGAAGTATATTCCTTAGGAAGCTCATGGTTTGTTTCTACAAATAATGCATTTTCCTTTTTTCTAATTCATCATTTTCTATTGAAACAAGTTTTAGTTCTTCATGAAGATTTTGTTTCAAAAAGTGCAAGCTTTAAATCATCATGAATACTAGAGGTGGCTTCTTGTAACTCATCATATCTATAATCATTCTGACCAGATGAAGAATAACTAGATGGAGATGTTGAACATACTTTTTCATCCATTGCAATGAAGCATGCAACATTTTCTTCTTGTTCTTCTTTTTTTCATCATATTCTTCTTCTTTTTCTTTTTCTTGATATGTCTCCTCTAGGAGTTTCCATATCCCATGAGCTAATGTGCATTTATTAATTCGGCTAAACTGCATGTCATTTATTAATGCACAATAGAGAACAATTTGGCTTGGGCATTGCTGATTAGCTTGGAAGTATCTTTCTTCGTTACTCATCATCCATTTTTTAGACAATTTTATATGGTCCATTTTCAATAATTCTTCACAAATTGAAATCTACAAATTGGATACATGTTTGCATCTTCTTCCTCCAATATACATAATTTGTACTTGTGAAAAATGGAGGTCTATCAGTTGAATAACCTTCAAACTTGAATACGAGATTATTTGCCATCATACATTCTACTAGTTGTTAAACTATACGTAGAACCCTAATCTGGTACCACTTGTTAGTGGCAAACAGTCTTAAAGACATGGGTGATTTAACATCATAGAAAAGTATTATTATTTAAAATTTTACTACAACCAACAAAAACTTCTTTGAGATAATTTAGCAAAAACTTTGTGTGGACAACTTGATAAGAAATATTATGATGAATAAAATTGCACACAAGAGCAAGATAGTAATTCTAACCAATATATATGGAAATCAATGTCAATATTATAGGTAGAACGAAATCAAACTCGGTATTTTAGGTGGTTAGATGAACCTACATCCACCACCTAAGGTTTTTTCCCTTAGGTTTTGCACAAACTTGACTATAGTGATACTTCTTCAAATGTTAGTGAAACACAAACCAACTACAACAATCATTTGGTCACACAAAGGATTGAAAAAATTTCTTCAACTGTAGGTAAGACTTTAAACATACTGTCTCTTCCTTTTGAATCCACAAAGGACTTGTAGTGTAATCTTTACACTTTATAGGATTTTTTCACACTTACTGTGGTCACAAGGATTCTCTCAGTCTTATACTAGAGCATCAATTGTCTACATAATACAATGAATGTGTTTGAAAAGATTACACAACTATATACTCCTCAATGAGTTGATATACAATTGAAATAAATTGAATGCTCAATAAATTTTGCAAGTTAAAACTCAAGCTTGGTATATATTGCTTGAAATAAATCAATTCAAAATTTAGAATCAATGTAATATGTTTTGGAGATGTTGGAGGAGTTGTTTGGATGAAATGAATTGGTTTAGAGTTTATAGAACATGTTATAATGTTTAAACACGATTAGTTTTTTTAAATTTGCACACTACCGAATCACCGGTCATGCATCCTATAAAATGTCAAACAATATGTTCTTACTGGATGGGCCACCAAATGAGCCACCGGATAGCTGGTAGGAACAGTACCCGCTTTTGCAGTTTTGCACAAATTTCAACCAAAATTCAAATTTAAATTCAAATTTTCAAAGGTAAAACATTTAGACAATTCAAAAACACTTATTCTAAAGAGTTTCCAACCTATTTAACATCTCAAAATAATATCTAAACTCTTGGAGAAAGCTTAAAACTAATTTTTGTAATTAACAGTTTACAACTAATTTTCAACCGAAATTTTAATCTTTTGAAGATAAATCATTTTAAACCTTTTAAGAACACTTGTTCAAAAGATATTTTAACTCATTTAACTTATCAAAACTTTTTCAAAACTCTTGAGGAACGATCTAAAATCATTTGAATGATTACCAAGAGCATGAACCTTTTAAGTGCAAAACTAAGGCAAACAACATTTTGAAACCGCTACCCCTTATTTCGCCATGTCTTCATACTTATGACACTTTATTGTCTTCATGCCTCCAAGCCTTGATTCTTCAATTAAGTTCTTTACCTTTTCAACTCTTCAAGGCTTCATGTCTTTTTCTTTGAGCTTGATCATTGCATTTTTCAATTCTTAAAGACTAGCACAATTGGCAAATTCTCAATTTTACATCTTTTTTTTTTTTTTTTTATCAAAACCATTATCTTGTTTTGTTAAAGATTCTCTTCCACTTTCAACACCAAGAATTCATGATATTTTTGGCACATAATGACATAATACAATGTAATTCACAAAACAACCATTCAAATATAATTTAGCTTATAACCAACCATACATGTAATGCACAAAAACCAACAACAGTGGAAATAAACATATAAACATATTAAGACAAACACACTTGATATATTTAATTTCCTTCATTTGTTATCATCAAAATCACATATTTAGGCATAAAGCCAACATTTTCTCTAACCATGATTTGTACTTTGCACAATGAATTCTTTTATGAACGTTTTGCTTATAGAAGTAACACTTCATTTCAAACTTAGTAGCATCAAATTTGGAACCTCCTACATTGTGATTTTGGTACTAATTCCGATAGTCTAAGTTTTCGTTTGGGTATTATAGGTAGTCTTTATGTGAGAAAACTCATAAGGTAATATATTAAGGGTATGGCGGACAACAAAGGACTCTGGGATTATGACACTGCATGATTTTAGTTTGGTTTGGACATGAACCACTTTCAATATGTAATCCTTAACCCTATCATGCTTATCATATTTGATACTCATAAGTTCACTCATTTGGTCTCCAGTCTCAGCATTATTGGACACTTGGTAACATTGTTCTACAGTAGCTAAAAATTCTTTAGTTTTCTCAATTACAAGAAAACGGTTCATCAGATGTTCAACTATGATCCTCTTCACAGCCATTTAAGCAAAATGGTTAAACCTTTCCAAACACATATAGTATTCATTTTCCTCATCACTACTTTGATAAGTCAAATCAATAGGAGCATTAGAACGTAGGGCTAACTCAAGGTCAGCTATCCCCAAGAAAAACTCATTGTCTGCCTTCTATTTATTATAATTTTGCTCATTTAAGACCTCAAAAGTAGTGCTCACATTATTCAAGGCAAAAGAAATTGTTCAAGAAGACAATGCACAAACATGTTCTATTACAAAATAAGCACTTCAACTACCTGCCTTTGGATAGGTAATGCAACATGTAATTAGGTATTGTTTTACCATAAAGAGACTACTGAAATGTCACAAGCTAGTAGTCTTTAGGGCATACTAATCCCAACACACTTTCACTTGCACTAAAGATCACTACTATTACCTATCCTAAGACCCATACACTCCACATGAGCTGAAAAAACTTTCTCTGTTAGTGTCTTGGTAGGTTATTAGTTGAGGCAATTTGTTATACCATTACATCCCCTTGTTGGATAAACTCTTGGATTAAATAGTACTTTCTATCTATATGTTCGACTTTTCTGTGATTCCTTGGCTCTTTACATTGTGCGATAGCAGCACTATTATCACAATACATGACAATAGGTCTATTGACCGCTAGCACTACATCTAATTCTTTAAGGAACTTTTTGAGCCATACTACTTCTTTCGTAGCTTTAGACGCTGCTACATACTTTGCTTCCATGATTGAATCAACAATATGATTCTGCTTGACACTTCTCCATGAGATTGCTCCACTTGACAAAGTGAAGACGTATCCAGAAGTGGACTTTCTGGAATCTTTGTCAGATTGAAAATATGAGTCTATATAAGCTAACGACATTAAATTGTCTACTCGATACTTTTAACACATAGTTCTTCGTTCTCTGTGAGATACTTGAATATGTGCTTGACCGCGACCCAATGAGCTGATCCTGGGTTTGACTGATATTTGCTAATTATGCCTACAGCAAAACAGATAGCTAGTCTTGTACATAGCATTGCATACATGAGACTATCAACAACCGAAGCATATAGAACCTTTTTCATGTTTTCTATCTCTTTAGGTGTCTTTGGACACTGATCCTTAGATAGAGGTATTTTATGTCTAGAAGGTAACAAACCCTTCTTGGAATGTTGCATGCCAAACTTGACAGAAATGTTCTCAATGTATGAAGACTGTGATAATACTAGTGTCTTATTTCTACAATCATGCAGAAGCTTGATCCCAAGAATATATCTCCTTTCTCCTAAGTTTTTCATTTGAAATTGAGCAGATAGCCAAATCCTTATGCATGACAACATTCCTATATCATTCCTAATTAATAGGATGTTATCCACATAAAGGACTAAGAATGCGATATCATTGTCATTACATTTCTTGTACATGCATGGCTCATCAATATTTTGATCAAAGTCAAAATATTGTACTGTTTGGTCAAACTTGATGTTCTATGCACGTTATACTTTCTTAAGTTGATAAATAGACTTCTTAAGTTTACGAACCATGTTTTCTTGGTCTTTAGCTACAAAACAGTCTGGCTGCATCATATAGATGCTTTTGTCTAGATCCCTGTTAAGGAATACTGTCTTGACGTCCATCTGTCAAATCTCGTAGTCATAATGACATGCTATGGCTATGAGAATTCTTATGGACTTGAACACGCCTATTGCCGAAAAGCTTTCTTCATAATCGATCCCTTCTATCTGAGTATATCCTTTTTATAACCAATATTGCTTTGAAAGTTTTCACTTTCTCTTCCATATTTCTCTTTCTCTTGTAGACCTATTTGCACCCTACGGGTTTTACTCCATCAAGTGCAACTACAAGCTCCCAGCCTTGATTAAAGTACATAGACTCTAATTCTTATTGCATCGCTTTATGCCATTGGTCTGCATCTACGTCTATTATTGCTTCATCATAACTGGTGGGGTCAACAATTTGATCTGCGGAGTATGTCTAAAAAAAATCTCTGTAGTATCTATTAGGTTGTCTGATCACTCTCCCACTACGACAAGTCTTCGGTGTACTAGTTATGATACGTTGTTCATTCATTTCCTTATTTGGTATAGGTGCACTTGGAGGAATCTCCTCTAGAGCAATCTCAGAATCTGATGTTGTCTGGATCGATATATTATCTTCTAAGTATCTAACATGGGTGCTAATTAACACTTTCTACTCCTTAGGATGATAAAAGATCTCACCTCTAGTTCGTTTAGGATAGCCTATGAAATAACATTTTTTTGATCTTGGTTTCAATTTAGTAATGTTGCTACTTAGTACATAAACTGAATAACCCCAAACATAGAGGTGCCTCAAACTGGGTTTATGGTCTGTCCACATCTCTAGTGGTATTCTAGGTACTGATTTGAAAAGTACTAAGTTCAGAATATATGTTGCTGTTTCTAGTGCGTATCCCCAGAATGATATGGGTAACGTGGCATGACTCATCATGGATCTTACCATATTTAAGAATGTCCGATTTCTTCTCTCAGCTACACCATTCTACTAGGGTTTCCTAAGTGTTGTTAGCTGAGTCACTATCTCATGTTCTGTGAGGTACTGTCGTAACTCATCCGAGAGGTATTCACCACCACGATCAGACAATATGGCTTTGATGTATTTCCCCAATTGTCGCTCCGTTTTAGCCTTAAATTCTTTGAACTTGTCAAAGGATTCTGATTTGCGTTGTATTAGGAATATATATCCATATCTTGAGTAATTATCTGTAAAGGTGATAAAGTACTCATAACCTCCACGAGCTGGTATGCTCATAGAACCACGCACATCAGTGTGTACCAATTCTAATGTTTCACTGGCTCTGTGCCCCTTAAAAGAAAATGTCATTTTGGTCAGTTTTTCTTTAAGACACAATTCACACTTAGGTAACTGATCAAGATCTAAAGAGCTTAGATATCCATCATTAATCAACCTTTGAATCATGTTTGAGCTAATATGTCCCAAACGTAAGTGCCAAAGATATGCATCATTGGTTGATGAAATCTTTCTCTTACTATTATTATTATTGTGCTCTATGTTGTGTAGTGAAGATGTTTCAGGATATAAATAGAACAAGTTATTATGCAAACTACCGGAAAAAATTATGCTACCATTTTTACTGATGTCCACACCAGATTGGAAAGAAACTGCATAATTATTATTTAAAAGTTGCGAAACTGAAATTAAATTCTTCGAAAAAGCCAGAACATAATAACAATTGTTCAAAACTAATACCCTAGTGGTACTAAAACTAAGATAAACAACTCTTAGAGTAAACTCTCATTTCTCAAGCATTTGCATTGTCTGAAACACCTATAATGAATTGCAGATATAATTAGTGGCTCCAGAATCTACGATCCAGGAATCAGTATAATCAACCACTAAAACTGTTTTAATGTAAAAACCTGAGGAGGTACCTGTTTTGCTATTAGCAAGGTACTTTGGGTAATCTCTTTTTCAGTGTCCTCTGACTTTACACTTGGAGCACTAGTCTTTGGGCCCGCAACTCTTATGCCTCCTATATGATCTCGTCCTCATTCTCATCTTTCCGTTCATTAGGGCCTCCAAGTTTTAGAGGGTAGCCACAAGCTCGTGTGGTTCCAGTTTCAAGTGACTTGTTACATGAATGAGCTTGATTTGGTTGAAACTTCTCGAAAGAATATCTAGGACTAGATCTACCCCTTCTTAAGGACTAATCTTTCCTCCCATGAGAGTAGCTAGATAGAGGTGCCCCGTCACATTTTGGATAGACACTATCCAAATAATAATCCAATCAATGTATTGTTGCTTCTCTAGAATAGTTTTACCTTGGCTAAAAAATACTATTTCTTCTAGAGTCGAGTGAATTACCATTCCTTAGTTGATATTCCTTAGAATGTTCTAGACTTAAGCCCACCGTAGGGTAGTGACTTTAATCTACATCCTATAAAATGATCTTTAGTGAAGAACTCTACCTTTAGGATGATCAAGCCCACTAAACACTTTGTATTATGATTATCTACGTTTAGTTTGTCCACCAATATCTAAATTAAATATTACCCTCCGTAAGGAGCATACCGCATGGTAAGGCGAGGTAATATTAATTTATTAGTACAAACCAAAACTAGAAAGCCTTGGAGTTTTTCATTCCCCTCTCCCACTCGAATATTTGTTTAATAAAGGGTTTTTTCATATATTTTTCTACCTTGTTTGGGCTTTAACAAAAACCATAGGTAAGGCCTGCTTAGGTTTTTAATTTAATAATTGGGGCCTTAAGAGATAAAGCCTTATCTTTAACCAATTTTAAATTATTCTTATAATTAATTAATTTTAAGTTTGATATAAATTAATCTTATCTAGAATTAATTTCCTAATTATCCAAAAAACTAATTCTATTAGGGTTAGCCTTTTAAAATCCTAAAGGTGGTGATATTTTTATACACTTATAATACTCTATATATTTAATAAAGAAATTAAATATAAATATTAAATAATGGAAATAAATAACTAAACAACCAATTTAATTATTCAAGCCATAATATCTAGATATAAACAGTTAATTAATCAAATTAAAAATTTGATAGCTAAATTAACAATATCGTAAGAACAAAAATAACACAAAAAATAAATAAATAAAAGCTATTCCTTGGTCACGTTGACCAAGGCTTGACCGCTCCTACCCTACGCGTCCTAGGGATGTATGTGCATGGGAAGGGGGCAGCAATAAAAATTTGTATTTTTTTTCTTTTGCTTTGTTTCCTTTCTTGCAACACAGGTAAACCTGTTTCATGTTTCCTTATCCAACTACATCTCTTATTTTCCTAAATTCAATTATCTTGATTAAAGTTTCTAAGATGTCCTGAAATTTCCCGATAAACGTAAATAACACATATAACTTTAATTAAATTGAATCTCACGTGGAAAAACATGTAATTAGACATCTATTATAGCTAATACATGTTTGCTAACAAATTTTCTTTGTTTCTTAACATGAACATGCACAATTCACCATGTTAAACAAATATTTCAGCAAACAATGAATTCTAAAAACTTCCACCAAAAGTTCTTAAACACATGCAAAGATTGCAATAATCATCATCTAATTGTGGTGTGGCTTTGAAACTACTGAAGGTGCATGGTACCTAGATAACTATGGTATTTTTAAAAAATTTAAAGCATATAAATACAACATAAATATAGTAGCATGCTAATTTAGGATCAAACCACAAAAACTAGAATGAAATTTTGCATGACAATATTTGCATGTTCATAATTCATTACAAAAAATAAAATTCATCAAGAACTAGTTTTGTTACCTTGATTTGTTAGCTTATGAATCTTAACGAAAAACACAAAACTTAAAGCTTGACTTGCTCCTTGAAGATCTACGCGCCAAGAGCACTTGAAAAACTTTTGATCTTCTCTTCTATGACCTTCTTCCTTCTCTTAGATGATGAAGAATGGTGGAACTCTTCTCTTGCTTCCTCCTAGTAATTCTCGTGTAAGAGGGAGGGGGAGAGAGAGAGAGAAAAATAAATATTTTTCTTCTTTTTTTGCTTCTACTCGTGTAGATGTAGGTGTAGTAAAGAGGCGAAGAAGACCTCTATTTATAGTTATGGAATAGCCTTAGTAGTTAATCCAAGCTGAACTAGGATTTGGACTCTTGGCCCATAAACCAATCCTATGCACCTTTGGACTTGGCTAGTCCAATATTTTTCTTCTTTTTTTGCTTCTACTCGTGTAGATATAGGTGTAGTAAGGAGGTGAATAAGACCTCTATTTATAGTTATGGAATAGCCTTAGTAGTTAATCCAAGCTGAACTAGGATTTGGACTCTTGGCCCATAAGCGAATCCTATGCACCTTTGGACTTGGCTAGTCCAATAGCATAATTAAACTACTAACTTTTCCTCTATCTCCTCGGATCTCACGTGTGGACCATGCCTAGTGGGTTAGGTGTGTGGCTTGTTCCATGTTGCTTAGTCCATGTATTATTTTGCTAATTATTCATTTTTTAGTTTCCAAATTATGCTCAACTTATCCAATTAGGAAATACTCCTAACTAAGACACTTAGTTGCAATTGGATACTTTAATTTAGCAACTCTAAATACACAATAAGCAACTAGAAAACTTAACATACATCTAAAAGGAAATAGGCTAGAAGAGGGACCAAAAGACATAAACAACTTGGCTACTGAAAAGACCAAAATATCTCTGCTAACCCCATTGCACATTTAGGCTTTTCAACCTTTTACTTATTCCACTAAAAAGTCACAGCTGCACTTCAAGATATTTACTACTGAATGTAGAAGCTTGTCATACCATGTACGACCTTTGTCTATGACCTACTAAGCAGAATGATCAAAATACCCTATCCATGTAACACTCACAAACAAGAAAGACTTTTACTGTACTACCTCTTCCTTGATTGCATCTTCTCCATGAGATCTCTAAATCCTTTAAGTAACCATCCTCTGGATATCCGATATACTCCTAAACTATACTACTAAGCTTAGATTTGGATGATCTACTAGATAATCACAAGGGAACCATTAATCTGTCATGCGATGACATAGATTCTATATTGCATATGCACGTCCCAACTAGTCAAATCCATATGCCCAACACACGGAGCTGTTGACCCATAACTAAGGTCTCACTTATGATGCATCAAAGCACATGAACCTGATTTCGTTAGTTTATTCACATATGCTCAAGATTAAGAGTACTGATGACTTAGTAGCATAAAGTATAAGATGATCTCTATATTTGAGAGTACCTATTCGAGAGATCATACATAAATGGTATGTTCAATGTGTGACACACACACTAGTGAGGCTTAGTGAAACCTGCCAATGATTAAGGCAGATCATCTGTCACGGGAGACTAACTCACTATAACCTAAACCTTGATGAAGTGTTCAACCCATCAATCGGTTATGAACTGATTCTAGAACCAAGTGTCTATGACTTAGACCTTCTGTACTTGGACACTGTGCACCTAAGTCATACACTATGGATCAAGGGCTTCTATACAAAGCAATTACACATAAAGTAAGATAGAGAGTGTATGCAAGAATGTATTCATTAATTAACAATCACAATATGTATTCATTATCACTGAAATATCATGTGCTAGTGGTCTTTAAAGCATACTAATCCCAACAGGCACCTCTATTGGATGAGTTGACATACAGTTAATGTTCTATTTTTGTTCTAAACATTATGTTAACATAGGGACAGTCAAAGCATTCGCCATCTAATTTTATAGATGGCCAAGGATGGTCAAGAATTGATTATAACATAAATAAATTTCTTTTTTGTTTTTGTTTGAAATCAATAAATTGTTATTCAAATATCAAAAAATCTAACCAATCCTATGCTAGAAAAAGTTATTACAAATGATAATACTAAGATTGGAGGGGAAATTGTAAACCGAATCAATGGAAAGTTGGTTGTATCTAGTTAATTTATAAATAGATTAGCAACTATATCACATATGCTCTCTAAAAGAGATAGACTAAGGGAGGGTTTAGTAGCTAGTAGACTATACACCTCTTGAATAATCTGTCGGGTATAAGCACAGTGTAATGATATGGGACAAACCGTATCACAACTAAAATAAGAATAAGAACAGTAAAATACAAACATAAGATTTTACGTGGAAAACCTCAAACAAATTGATGAAAAAATCACTGGTAAGTAATTGAGGATTTCACTATGATGTAAGAGTATTTTACAACACCTTCTCTCTAATATAAGGAGAGAACAATATCATGCTCTAATAATAGGATAAACTAAATTCTCACTCAAAAAACAACAAGAGAAAAAGATAACACTCAGGAGAAACTATATGTATTTTCTCTCTTCTTTGGGATGATAGAACTAGTGGAACGAGCCTCTATTTATAGGCTCATTGTCTACTATACAAATAGTGTTTTCTCATTTTTGCCCCCAGTATCATATTTATCTTTTTTTTCTTCTTTTGACCAACTTTTCACAGAAAGTTGGTTTTAACTTTCGATGGTGCAACAATCTCCCACTTAAAACCAACTTTTGGTGATTTTAACAAATCTCTCCATACCTGTTATTTCATGTTGCTTACATCTTCGCCAGGCCACAAGAGGATTTGCTCCAAATAAACTTGTCAACGTTGATTGGGTTTGTCACGACATCTGTTAAGTTGTCGTTGGTATGAATCTTTTACATATCCACACTTTTTGCCTCCATTATTTCACGAACAAAGTGATATTGAACCTCTATTTACTTCATCCTAAAATGAAAGGTTGTACTTCTTGCAATGTGCAAGGCACTCTAACTTTCACAAAACAAGAGAATTTTCTCTTGTTTATGCCCAAGCTCCTCCATTAACCGTTTAATCTAGATTGCTTCCTTGCAAGCTTGTGTAGCTGCCATGTATTCAGCCTCTGTTATAGATAAAGCCACAATAGTCTGTAACTTAGATACCCAGCTTACCATATCTCTTGTAAATATAAACACATAGCCTGTAGTGGATTTTTATTTGCCAAAAGTACCTACAAAATCTGAATCAATATAACCATTGATAGTAAATTTCGATCCCCCATAACATAATGCAACATCCGAGGTTCCTTTGATATATCTTAGAATTCTCTTAACCACATTCCAATGCTCTCTACTAGGAATCGTCATAAACCGACTGACTGTGTCGACTACTTAAGCAATATCTGGTCTCGTTCATATCATAGTGAACATGAGACTTCCTAATGCTGATGCATACAGTACTCGAGGCATTTCCATCCTCTTTGCTTCATTACTAAGGCACATACTTGAGGATAATTTGTAATTGACATGAAGTAGGGTTGAGATTTCAAGAAAATCTTGCATGTTGAAGCGACGCAAGATTTTCTTGAAGTAGTTCTTTTGGGAAATCCATACGTTCCTATCTTTTCTGTCCCGATGAATTTGCATCCTTAAAATCTTGTTTGCCAATTCCAAATCCTTCATGTCAAACTCCCTAGCTAAATTTGCCTTTAATTCTTGGACTTGATCGTTGTTAGGGTCTGTTACCAACATGTCATCCACATACAACAACAAAATAATATGGTCATTATCTTTAAACCTCTTGTAATACGTACAATGGTCTATTCCAAGTCTGTTGTAACCGAGGCTAATTATGAAGGAATCAAATCTCTTGTACTAGGATCTCAGCTCCTACTTTAGATCGTACAGAGACTTGGTCAACCTACAAACCAAGTTTTTTTTTTCTCTCTCAATGAAACCTTCTGGTTGAAGCATGTAAATCTTTCTTCAAGTTCACCATTAAGAAAAGCCATCTTTACATCTAATTGTTATAGATGCAAATCAAATACAACACACATGGCCAAGACTACTATGACAGTTATAAGTCTAACCACTGGAGAAAATATTTCATTGAAGTTAATACATTCTTTCTGAGCAAACCCTTTTACCACCAGTCTTGCATGATATCGTTCCACCTGATTATTGCCATCGTGTTTGATCTTGTAAACCCACTTGTTATCGGTAGCTTTTCTATCGGATGGTGGTAGAATAGGCTCCCATATCTTGTTTTTGTGCAGTGCTTCCATTTCTTCTTGCATTGCTGTCACCCATATAGTAACATTAGGGCTATTTACAGCCTCATAGAAGGTAGATAACTCTCTACCCTCTGTTAGAAGACAATATGCATTATTGTTTGCCATAACATAGTCTGAGTGCTAAATGATTTTACTATCTAATGCGATGAACGTCGAAGTATCAGCTTCATCTGGTTCATGTTCCTCGTGCTCTGGTATTGCTTCAGATGAAGCATCTCCGTGTTTTGACTTATCTTCAATATGTACGGTAATAGTCTCATTTGAAGTGTTGTTGTCTTTTTCACTTTGCAGTTTATTTTCTGCAAATATCACATCTCTACTAATGATAATCTTGCAGGCAGTGAGATCCTACAAGCGAAACCCCTTAACACCATCAGTATATCCCAAGAAAATACTCTTGGATTTTGGAACCAACTTTGTTCTTTCTTGGGGACTATACATCACGTATGCCAGACATCCAAATGTATACAAGTTAGAATATTGAGCGGGCTTACCAATCCATATTTTCATTGGTTTCTTGAACCTAATTGTCGTTAACGGTGACGTGTTTATTATGTAGCAGGCAGTTCTGACTGCTTCTACCCAAAATGACTTGGCTAGACTTGAAGTTTCCAACATAGCTCTCGTTCTTTCAAGAATAGTTTTGTTCTTCCGCTTTGCCACACCATTTTGTTGAGGTGTATGTGCAACAGTGAACTGCCTTTGAATGCCCTTTTGCTTGCAAAATGTCAGAAAGTTCCCATCAATGTATTCTCCTCCGTTGTCCATCTTCAAGCACTTGATCATTTTTTTGGATTCAAGTTCCACTAGCGCTTTGATGATTTTAAATACTGGAAACATATCTGACTTGTCCTTGATTGGGTACACCTACAATCTCCTAGAGTAATCATCAATAAATGATACAAAGTATTTTACTCCTCCTAATGATAAGACCAGTGATTCCCAAACGACCAAATGGATCATTTCTAGAATGTGTTTTGTTTTTGGCAATAGATCTACCAAATTTTAGTTTATGTTGCTTACTGGTAATACAGTCCTCACATAAATATAAATTTATTGATTTGGCCCGGGTAAAAGATTATGTTTTGATAGAATCTTCAAGCCTTGTTCCATCATGTGGCCCAATCTGAGATGCTACATTATTGTTGATTTTTCTTAACCAGCTAATACAACTGATACATCGGCCTCTTGCAATGTATCTCCCAAAAACATGTATAGATTTACCGCGATCATTTTTGCCTTTATCACCACAAGCGATCCTTTGATGACCTTCATGATCCTACCCTCGATATAGGTCTTGCATCCAGGATCATCCAATTGCCCAATGGACAATAGGTTCTTCTTCAAGCCCTTCACAAGTCGTACTCCTTAAATGGTATGAATGGTAGTATCATACATTTTTATCTTGATGGTACCGATGCCAACAATCTCCAAGGCATGATCATTGCCTATGTACACAGACCCTCCAAAGGTAAGTTCATATGGGTGGAACCATTCTCTTCGAGAGGTCACGTGTCATGTTGCTCCCGAATCTATTATCCAAACATCAATGAGCTCGTTCTTTCCTTCTTGTATAGTTGTTGTTTCACTACATAAAACATCTCCATCATCGGGTGCAATCGTAACACATCCTTGAGAATTTGTCACCTCGAGATTTCTTTTGTTGCTCCAATAAGCCTTCTTGACATGCCTTTTCTTGTCATAGTTGTAGCATTTGATATTTTTTCTACTCCTAGACTTTAATCTACAATGATTTTTACTCCTACTCGAGCCACATTCTATTGATCTACATTTTACCATTGATAACGCTTCTGCTTGTTGGGAGCCTTCGACCTTGTCTTCTTTACTTTTGCACCTAAATTCCTTTTCCAGAACAGCTACTGCAACATAATCAAAGACTATAAATTCTGAAAGAACATTGTTGGTGTAATTATTGATGAGTTGATCATATGAATCAGATAGACTTTGAAGTAGAATCTCCGCACGCTCAAGCTCCACTATGTTATGTCCTATTGCAGTCAGTTGAGAAAAATAGTATAATTAAGGTATTGATGTGATCAGTTACCGATGTGGATTCGAAGAGTGTAAAGTCTCATCTTCAAAAAAAGATCTTGTTATGAAGTGACTTGACCTCGTACAGTTTGGTCAGCGCATCCTAAATTTTCTTTGCTGACTTCTTTTCCTCAATGCTTGACAGTGCTGAATCTGCCAACGCTATATACAAATTAGCCATAGCGTTTCTATCTATCTCTTTCTACTTATTTTCATTTGTCACCTCTACTGGTCTGTCTCCGATTGCTGCCAAACAATTCTATTTTCTCAGGATTACCTTCATCTTCAATTTACATAGGGATAAATTACTCTTGTTGAACTTCTCAATTTTAAATTTTACTACCATAGTGTTAAGAACAATCTGTTTCTCAACTTGAATTGGCTCCCACTATTTTCACTGTAAATAGTACCTCAATCGTATACATGAATAGTATTATACGTATGTATGAATAGTACTATACAGTATATATGAATAGTAATTGTGAATAATACCCCGTATGTATACCAGTGACCCTGTAACTAGTAGCTCTGATACAACTGTTAGGTATAAGCGTAGCAAAATGATATGGGACAAACAGTATCACACAGCTAAAATACAAATGAGAACAGTGAAAATAGAGACACGAGATTTTACGTGGAAAACCCTCAAATAAATTGAGGGAAAAAGTATTGTACAAGTCTTTCTCTCTAATATAATGAGAGAACAATATCACTCTTTAATAATAAGAGAAACTAAACTTTCACTCAAAAAACAACAAGAGAAGAATATAACACTGAGGAGGAACTATATGTATTTTCTCTCTATTTTGGGATAATAGGATTGGTGGAATGAGCCTCTATTTATAGGCTCATTTTTTACTGTACAAATAGTATTTTTCCATTTTTGCCCCTAACATTATCATTTCTCTTGTTTTCTTGTTTTCTTCTTTTTTTTCTTTTGACCAACCAACTTTCAATGGTGTAACATAATCTATTTACCAAATGGATTGCTACCCATGTTTAAAGGGAATACTTCTCACAAATTAGTCCCCAAGCAAACATTTTAATATTCTAGAGCACCATGAATTAATTAACAACCTCTTTTTTAGAAGTTCATAACCCTTAAATAGCCTCCTCTACACCCAAGAACCATTTTCCTTATGCTTAATACTCTAAAAAGTGCCCATGGGAAAGTAAATGCCTTTCAGCACTATGGATGTAAAAGCATTTGGATTTTGATAAAGCGCTATGCATGCTTGGCAAGAAAAACAACATTTATGAGCTAGAAATCACTAACACTAAGCCTCCATATCAAACGTGGGGTAGGGCTAGATAGCTAATTCTATAAAAGCCTCTCCCACCTTATGAGAGAAGAAGATTTTTCCATCTACCAATGTTAGAAAATACCCTATCTTGAATCTAACTCTATCCTGAGATTTTGATCATCTCTATCTAGTTGAAAGCCCAAAGTATTTTCCCAAATTATCCAAGTTGTTCATATTTTTTATTCAACAAAGACTTAAACCGCATAACACATATTTAAGGATATCAGCCACAAAAATTGATCTCGTAATCTCTCGTACTCACAACAAGGGGCATGCTACTAGACCACAGATCTATTGATCATTTCAAGTACCTTTTGAATATCTTCTTTTTACTCTCTTTGGAATATTAGCAATTTCACCCCATATTTGTTTAGATTGGTTTACTATGGATTAACATCTCAAAACTCGCCTCTTTGTCTTCAACACACCACAAATTCTTCCTCAAGTGTGCATCTTCATATAGCCTCTTCTATTTGGAACTCTTCAAAACATAAGTTCAACTTACTCAGTAGATTTCATCTCCATCAATTGATGAAACAACTTTATACTATTCACAGAGGCAATAAATCTATGCAGTCCTATCTGGACAATGTCAAAGCAATCAATGACAATCTTGTCTCTATTGTAGAGCCTATCAAGAATGAAGATCCTATCCCTTATATCCTTAAACGTTTAACATTATGAAGCCTTTAGGGCACCAATTAAGGTTGGGGTTGAACCAATTACCACACCTACTTTATTCAGCTTTCTCTTATCAAAAGATATGTATCTACAACTAGCAAAGAATCTATCCATCTCAAATATCTTTCCTTCAAATGTTCATACAGCTCTTTATACATATAGAGGGGGTGGCAGAGGTGCAGTGGTAAGCAATCCAACAAATGGTGGCAAAGGGGGGAGAAACTCAAGCAAATGAGGCTACAAACCTAAAGGCCCATCTCAATCTCCAAATTCATATGTTTTCCTTCCTATTTACTCCGATCACACCCTATACTGTCAGATTTATAAGAAACCCAACTACTTTGCTTTGATTGTTGGCACAGGCTTGATACAATCAACTATTATTCTACTAAGTCTGAGAAAAAAATATGTTCTGCTCATACTGGTACTACTACATAATACTCTTATTTGTGGTACCTAGACTCAGGTGCCAACACTTACATGACTAATGATCCCAACCAACTCTCAATCTTTCAACCCTACTGTAGATCTGATTCTGTTTCGGGCAATGGTCATTCTTTTCCTATCAATAACATGGGAACTGGTACAATCTATACTCTTTTATGTTCCTTCCATCTTGTTAATGTTCTATATGTTCCTCACATATCCCCTAATCTACTCTCAGTATATAAACTAATCAAACACAATACTTGTACTATGGTTTTCAATTCCAAGAAGGTGAAAATACTGGACAATACTACCGAACAACTCAAGTTCAATGACCTCTGGGATAAAGGTCTTTATCCACTACCTTCCTGAGCTCATCCAAGTCTTGATCCTTCTTTACAAGCTGTTTCAACAAAGGATTTTCCTCCTACAACACTTTGGCATCTTAGATTAGGTTATCCATCCATGGATGTTTCAAAAATTCTATGTTTTATCCTTGATGTAAAACTTACATATACTAATTTTAATTGTCAATCTTGCTTAGTATCCAAGTCCGATAGGTTATCATTTCCAGTATCTAGTACCATTACTATTCTCTTTCTGTGACTTCTTGTATGAACTATAGATACTACTTTATTTTTCTAGATGACTATACCAGATACACATGGGTATGTCTTTTAAAGCAAAAAGGCTATAACCTATAGTGCTTGGCTTTCAGCAATGAATGAAGAATACCTAGCACTTTCAACAACAACAAACCTAGATCTTAGTTCTCATCCCTCCCTCAAGACATCCTATAGGTTGCAAGTAGGTCTATAAGATTAAGAAGCATGTTAATGGCTCTGTAATAAGATTCAAAGCCAAACTAGTGGCAAAGGGCTATCACCGAGAGCATGGTCTAGACTACAATAAAACCTTCAGCCTTATTGTAAAATCATAAACCATAAGGATAGTTCTTACTATGGTTATTCAATTCAAGTGGCCTCTAAGACAGCTAGATGTGTCTAATACATTTCTTCATGGCACTCTTCATGAAGGAGTCTACATGACACAACTCCCTGACTTTGTTGACCCTTCTAATCCCTCCTATGTGTGAAAATAGAACAAATCACTCTATGGCCTCAAACAAGCCCCTAGATCTTGGTACCAAATGCTGTCATTTTTCTCCTTACTCAAGGTTTTCATTGCAGTCAAGCGTATATATCTCTATTTATTTCTCACACTCTTAAAACCACTATTCTCATTCTAGTCTATGTAGATGTCATAATTACATCCAGCTTATCTGATGCAATCTGCTCTTTTATTTTCTCTATGAATCCCAAATTTTCCATGAAAGACCTTGACCCCTTAGCCTACTTCTTAGGCATTTAGGTTTAGTCCACGAGTAATGGTCTCATTCTACATCAACAACATTATTCCACTGATTTACTTAAGAAAGCTGGCACTACTAGATACTTTGTTTGACGATGAGAGTACTTAGAACCCCTTTAGGTTGAAAGGCTAGTTGAACTTTCCTATTAAGTACCACAGAGTACAAGATAGTCATTATGATCCACTTGACCCGCTTTCTAATTAAATCCCAATCTCAAAATCCTATTCCATTTGATTATAAGCTTTATTCATATCCAACTTAATGGTAGCTACAAACTTTTTTCACCTTCTTTTCTTTTTTAGGTAGTGTGCAACTTGTTGGGCAATTATGATATTTATCTTGGATGAGCCCACCCGATATGCACACCTAGGGTTAGGACAGTGATAGAGTCTATAAATGATTTGAGCATTAAAACAAGATTTTTGAAATGATTTTATAGGAATTGAGTCTATATTAGGTAACATTTGAGGGTTGAGGGATTTTTGAAATTGAGATAATTAGAATGTGATTAACACCACTATATAGAATGATTGGACAAAGATGGAAAACTGAAACCAATTCCTATCAATTGTATATAAAATTGAAAAGTAACTAACGAATTTAGATTTTGGGAAAATTTTAGATCGTCGACTTAGTTTTTATTTTTATTTTTACGGGTGCAATTCTTTAAAGGTTTACACGTTATTTAGTCACTAATCTTTATTATACTTGACAATAAATACATCTGTAACTTTGTAATTTGTGATATTATTAATACTCTTGTCCTTTTTCATAAAAAAAACGTAATAGTAAAGTCAAGCAACCTTATTGTAGAGAGTGATTTCATCAAATTAATTGGTTGATGCTAATAATGGTCTTTTGGATTTTATCTCCTACCGAAAACTCTTTTTCAGTATAACTGTACTCAACATTAGTTGTTTCATGGGTGAAGTTTGTTCTTCTCGTAGGTTTCAGGTTTAAGATTTCTTGTCCGAAGCTAGAGAGGGAAATCATGGCTAAAACGGAGCCCCCTTCATCTCATATTTCTAAATCGTTGTCACTTCTCAAGGAGCAAGAAGAGAAATTCCATAGCATTATAGATAGTGCTTCATTGAAGGGTCATATCTTGTCTCTCAAACTTGGGCTTCCATTTCTAGAAGTATTGCTTGATATCTCAACCAATGAAGATCTTAAAAGGCGTATTAAACGTTTGGTTTACAATGTGAGACGGGAACTTCAACCACTTTCTGATAGACCAACAGATGAAAGTCTCATCCTAGACTTGGATCGTGTCTATACTAATTTGCGAGAAAAGATGAAAAATGTTATTATCAAGCCAGAAACGAAGGAATATGATGTCGTATTTCCAAGCCTCTTTAGTTGGAATGGATATTTTAAGAAAACTAATGATTTTCTTCTAAAGAGTTATGGGGATTTATCAAGCTGTGAAGCTAACCACCCAATTGCTCCATTGACAAAAGAAATTGAAGACATCAAAGAGAAGCTAAAACTTCTGCAAGCTTTGCTTACATATGTGGCGGACTCGGGGGTACACTTCAGGGAAGAAAATAAAAAGCCCTTGACTTCTCTTCTTGCTTTGCTTGACAAAGCAGCATATCTCCTATACTCATGCTTTGTTGAAAAAATGGATGAAGAGATGGTACTTGAAATGAAGCGTAAGCTTATGGATCTCTTTGAGAATATTAATGTCAAGAAGATCTATATAAAGCTCTTGAAAGCTTCCAAGTTATTTGAATCTACAAGCAATCTGGAAAGTGAATTTTATCTCCTTGATAATTTGATAAAGCTACTAGACTCCAACGCGAATTCCGTGATTTTTTTGAATGATCAAAGTGAGAAGCTTCATGGCAAGCTGAAATTCCTTAGAACTTTTCTTGTAGATCTTCCACATGATCAGAGGATCGAAAAGCTCAATTATCTTGTATCGACCATTGAAGCTATTGCGTGGAAGTCAATACCTGTCCTTTACTCATGTCTTGATGAAGACATGGAAGAAGACATGGCTAGGGAAGTGAATGGTGCACTTCCTGAGGTGCTTGACCAGATCAAGCATATTCAAGCAGAGGTCAAAGAGATTAAGTTGTATCACTATCCCAAAACAGATGAATTGGGCTTTCTGGATTGTTTTTGGGGACATATGAACGAGCTGCTAAAATGTCGGCCAGAAATGATTGAGACTCTGAAGAATCAAATTGAAACATTGCATCTGGAATTTGATTTCTTAAGATCTTTTCTCAGAGAAATCAAAGAACGACATGATGAGAATGAAGAACTGGAAGACCTTCAGACGGACATTATACGCTTGGCGTACTTGGCGGAAAATGCTATCGACTTTTACCTGGTGAAATATGCTCCTGATTCTCGCGTCATGTCATCACTTTCTGAAATTGTAGAGCAAACCAAGCTTATGAAATCTAAGGTGACAAGGATCCATGTCGAGGAGAATTATCGTACACAAGCCCACGATGTTGCAAATTCTTCCAGTCGTCTTCCATCACAAGCTACCAGTACTGGTGATGAAGTAGTAGTGGGTTTTGAGGATGAGGCAAATAAGGTAATGGAGTATCTTGTTGGAGACCTAAAGAAACGAGATGTTGTATCAATTGTTGGAATGGCAGGACTTGGAAAGACAACTCTATCAAAGAAAATGTATGACGCTCCTTCAACCGTTGAGCACTTCGACGTTCGAGCATGGTGCTCTGTCTCTCAAACATATCAGAAGAGAGATTTGTTACTTGCTATTTTAGGTGATGTTATTGGAGTTACCAATGAAATCAATAACCTGAATGATGAGGGGTTAGCTGCAGAACTTTTCAAAACTTTAAAGGGACGTAGATATCTCGTTGTCATTGATGATCTGTGGGATATCACAGCTTGGAATAGTTTGGAAAGATCTTTTCCAGATGACGGTAACTGTAGTCGTATTCTCGTGACTAGCAGATACCAGAATGTGGCTTTACAAATTGGAGCTAACAGTAAGGTGCATAATCTTCGTCAATTCTCTGATGATGAGAGTTGGGAGCTGATTCAGAATAAGCTATTGCAAACCGAAAGCTTCTCTCAAGAATTTCTGGCCGTTGGACGACGAATTGCAGAAAGTTGCAAGGGACTTCCTCTTGCCGTTGTTGTGATAGCTGGAGTTCTTGCAAAGGTAGAGAGGAATATTAATAACTGGCAGGAAATTGAAGTAAGCTTAAATTCACACATTCTAAGTGGCTCAGAAAATCAGTGCAAGGCCATATTAGAACTGAGTTACAAACATTTGCCAGATCATTTGAAATCATGTTTTCTGTACATTGGAGCATTCCACAAGGACAAAGAAATTCCTGTGTGGAAATTGAAATGGTTATGGATGGCTGAAGGATTTGTGCGAGATGCTGGGGAAAAGAGTTTAGAGGAGGTTGCGGAGGACTATATCATGGATCTCATTAGTAGAAGCCTTGTAACAGCTATGAAAGAAAGATCCGATGGAGGAGTCAAATCATGTCGTATTCATAACCTTTTACATGAATTCTGCTTGGGAAAAGCTGAAGAAGAAAGTTTTTTGCAAGTGATCGATAAGGATAACTGGTCTACATTTTCGAGAGTGTACGATCAACGCCGGGTTAGCATACATCCTGATGTATATGATCTTTTGGAAGCAGAGCCTTCAAGCTGTAGTGTTCGTTCCTTACTGCATACTGTCACTGACGATAAATTTCTTTCCAAGGAATGGTCATTCTTTTGCCAGAATTTCAAGCTTCTCAGAGTGTTAGATGCGGCTTGTACAAACATTGGCAACTCTTTTAATGGAATAGAATTGCTGATTCATTTGAGGTACTTAGCCGTTCGAGCCGAAATAACTTCTATCCCACCATCAATAGCCAACCTTTGGAATCTGCAGTCTTTCCTTGTCAAAGCTGCCTATAATGAAAAGGAAGTGGTAGATGTACCAGATTCTCTTTGGGACATGGTGAACTTGAGGCATGTGTATATTCACAGGGCTTTCTTTAACGTTCACCGCAAGAGACTTGAAAACTCCTCCTTATTGGATAATTTAGAAACATTATCGACGCTAAGTCTTTCTTATGGAGAGGAGGAGACAGAGAACTTACTGAGAAGGTTACGAAAACTTCGAAAATTGAGATGCATATTTCTAGACTGTTGGGAAGATTCCAAGAATTGCTATCAATTTCCAAGATTGGGCTTTCTTAATCAACTTATGTCACTAAAAGTGTTTTTTCAGGGATCATTGAGCTGGGGAAAGAAATGTGAGTTTAACTTTCCTTCACATCTAGAAAATTTGACTTTGTCAAAGTTTCGAGTATTGTGGGATGACATTTCAAGAGTTGGGAGGACACTCCCCAACCTGAGGGTTCTCAAATTAATTGAAAATGACTGGGACGAGATATGGAATGTGAATGATGGCGACTTCCCAAAATTGAAATACTTGAAGTTAAGCAGTACGAAATATATTTCTGAGTGGATTGCTTCAGAAGATTCTTTTCCAATCCTTGAGCAACTAGTGTTGGACAATTGCAAGGATCTTAAGGAGATCCCTTCTTGCTTTGGAGAAATCCCCACACTGCGGATGATTACAGTGAAAAGTAGCAAATCTACCGTCAATGATTCAGCCAGGAGAATCCAAAAAGAACAGCAGGAGGAAATGCAAAATGAAGTCAAAATGTATATCTATCAGAGGAATCCAATATCATCTTTTTACTGGGATGGCGTTGACACCTGACTGGTAAGTCAACATTGACCACGGTTTAATTTCTTTCAAAACAATGCAATTATAATTACTTTTGAAGTTTCTACTTGTAGAAATAATAATAATAATAAAACAGAAGTTTATTTGTTCCTTTCATCTGCATGTTTTTCTTAAATTTCAGTTGATTGTTTCCACATTTGAAACAAATAACATCTGGGAGAGTTCTTCAATAATAGCAACTATCAATTTTTATTTCATTTAAGAAATATGCACTCGTTTTGTTTTCTTGCTTCTATATAATACTTGAAACTGGAACAGAATTGGCACTGCGATAAAAGATATGAAAGCTAAGAAAACCATTTATTGATTTTAATCTGTTTTATTTTCTTTTTTCAAGACACTACCACAATTGTTATTAAGAAGATTGATAATCTTATGTGCTTTCTGTAGTAGTGTTCTGTTTGTGCTATTTTATATGTTGGTAGAGAGTATTATTGATGGTGGAATTAGGTAAAGAAGATGGTAAGTGGAGGTGGGTTGCCTGTACTATTGTTGGTGTGTGCATGTTTTGTGCTTGTGTAGTACGTAATTGTTAGCTCAAAGGCGGAATGCCCAACAAGCAAGATAATTTGGTCTCATGATGAAAGGGTCGGCGTCCGGTGCTAATATGGGATAGGTTTCACACAGCCGCACAGTCAAGTTTGACTGAAATTTCTTTTATGATGCAACCTCTTGTGCACGACAAATCATATTTGAAGAGAATAAATTTCTAGTCGAATGATTGCTATATGAAATTCTAATAAATTTGGTGACTTTTGAATGGGATGCAGGTGTTTTGTGCACACATTCTCTATGTTCGAGGTAAGACACTATGAAAGTAAAAATGCTTTTGTACTATTTAGACATTGGGATTTTCTATTTAGGCCGTCAATCTGAACTAAAGTCATGCATATTTGTTTTGCTAGTTAAAGTTATGCATATTATAAGATTGTAATATTGTGCATATTATTAAGATCGAAATGTTGGTTATAAGGCTTGGAATTTGTGGAATTCTTTGAATTTTTAGAATTCAATTCAAGCTAAGTAGACTTATTTCCTTCTTTGCATATCAATATACTGCAACATTGCTTATTTGTACTGCCCAAATTTCTTTTTTTATTTCTCAAATTTCAGATTTTTTCTTGCTGCAATTGAGCTTACATTTCGCTCGATCATTTGACAATCCAGTTGATATTCCATGCTAGCTTTGTTGTTTACAAACAGTTGTTGCTAGCTAAGTTGTTAAAAATCCTTCTTTTTTTTTTTTTTTTTTAATTTTGTATGTTTAATTTGCAGATTTTTATGTAGCTTATTTTACCTTGCATTGAATTACCATTCTCATTGGCAGATTTGCATTGAGAATGAATTTCCGCAAGATTAACTCTTCTCCATATATTCGAAAAAAAAAAAAGCTATTCTCTATATAGTTCATGGTCCAGTGTGCACAATTCTTTACAAAACTTTTCAGTCGTAAGACTACAACACTACTTAATTTTCATAAGTTAGTAGTCTTGAAACTTATTTCAAAACCCAGTTTCCACTTTATCTTTATTTCCAAAGTAAACTTTATGATTTTAGAAAGCTTTATTTATATTTTTTCTAAATATCATATTGTAAAACTGAGTTCCATTAAATGTCTTTTGTATAAGCTATCTTATATATAAGTTTTATGATTTAAATGTATACTTTTGATTTGTGCCTTATTAGTGGGATGGATAAATTAATTATAACTACTAATCCTAGTCGATGAGGATTAGTAGTTGACATATTGTACTTTATTATTGAGATGCATCACCTCTTTTTGATATTCTATTCATTTAATGAGGGGCTATATATTCACTATGTGCAATTTGTTCTCATTGCTCCTTTGTTAATCATTTTGCAGATAATGAGGATAATTGTTGTGGATTGCAAGCTTGAGAATTTGAGGCTGCCTTGCTGCTATTTGCTATTCAGAATGGACTTCATGACTTTGGCTATTTTGTTTGAATAAAAAAAACAGTGTTACTATTAATGTAATGTTTTTCATTATGCTGGACCAAAAGTATGTGTATTATGGAATTCTTAATATGTGTGTGTGAATGTTGGCTTTATGGATTGCTATGACAGTGGTTTAAGATTTGGGTTGTTATGATATGATGGATTGATATTGGTTCATTTTGGAGATGCTATATTGTTCAATTTGAAGGCCATGTTGTTGCTTTTGTTTAGTGCTTCAATTTTTTGTTTGTGAGATTTGTTTGGATTATTACTAAAAGTGAGTGAGTCTTTAGGTTTTGGCATTTAATTTCTTATACTTGTGGAGTATTATGTTTTTAATTTTTCCGAAACGGATTTTCAAGACGTGACATAGGAATTAGTGTTATTAGAGTTGATGGTAGAATTGGAGTTAGGAGAGGTGTTTTTTGTGTAAACTATGTGTGAACTGTGAACTATGTGTGCCAATGTGTTTGTCTGTGTTATGCGTATCAGGCGTCCAAGAGCTGTGCCCAGCTGTTTTGAAGCAAGAGAAGGAAAAGGGATAGGAGAGGAATAAGAGAAGTAGGAAAGAAGAAAAAAACAAGAAAAAGATAAGCGGCTAAATTAATTATTTTTAAATAATAGGGACAAATTTAAAATTTTTGGAGAATAATCGAAACTAAATTGATTAATTTTGAATAATTGAGATGGGTTTAAAATTACGGACAAACAATAGAGGCCACACATTTACACTACTTGATTGGGTTTTATAGATCATCATGTGTATGCATAAATATCACAAGTGAAGATTTTGGGTAGCAAGGATCTAACAAAGCTGGTGAAGCAAAATTGGTTCATGTTTACTTATGTGGCTTTCGATGTATATAACGTAGGCTAACTTTGTAGTATTCTTTTATTTTAATAAGTTGAACATTTTGACAAAAAAAAAAAACTCATGTGACTTTCTTAATATCTTATTAAAATGTACCAAAAAATTATTTAAACTGTATAAAAAAGATTGTTTCAGTTGTTTAAATATATGACATCTGTAGTATTTTGCTATCCATTTATTTTTTTTAAAAAAACTAAATGCACAATTTCATTTTCTAGTGGGTCAATTCAATCTTGCAAAACTATATTTCATTTATCTATATATATATGAAATATAGGTAAAATTATATCTAGTTGATTGACCGGAACAGCTTTAGCGGGAAGAGATAGCACTGGTGAGTGACTTCAGTCGATGACAAATTAAGTAGAGCTTTGTAGGTAAAAAAAATAGAATAGGGAAGGTCAACTTAAACTAATTGGTTAGATAATAAAAGATAAGATTAACTTTTATAGAAAAGGGGAAGGATCCAAGTTAGTTCCACCATTAGTGAGAAATATATTTTTATTAGTAAAGGAATGAAACAGACTGGAAAGAAGACGGATTTATGAATCCATCCGCGAGAAAGACAAAGGCGAGAATGGTAGGAGCTCCATAACTGAATTGTCATATATATATATATATATATATATATATATATATATATATATATATATATATATATTTATATCATTTAAGCCTCCTTTGGATTCTCATAATAATAAGCTCTTTTCTAACTTCTACTATTTGACTTGTAATAGGGTAATGGGTTAGATAATGCGGAACCAAAACCATTTAACATAACCTAAATTAAAAATCAAAATCCAAAATTGATAGGTTTAAAAATCATTATTCAAAACCGAAACTAACAAATAATAAAAAAAAAATTACGAGTATTTGAACTCAAAACAGATTTTTTTTAAAAAATTAATTAAAATAAAAAACCACTCCAAAAGTATGTAAAAAAATTAAACAAGGAAATGTCTTTGGAACATGAGCATAAGCTAATTAATTCCTGCTTCATTTAATGCTTGTATAACATATTTTAGAAAATATTAAACTCTCTAAAAAAGTGCTCATTCGAGTGTAAAAGTTCAACACAACAAATACAATACAACAAATATTTAAGACTTTCAAGTGTTGAAGCCATCTGTTTTATCAAACCTAAGTACTTGAAACAAAATCGAGCTTAAGAATATTGAAGACTTTTTAAGTATTGAAGCCTTGAAACAAAGTGAGATGAAAATGATAGTATTTGGGCTTAGTTCAAATATTTTAATAAAATGTAATCTATTTCTATGAGTATAATTTTAGATTTTAGTATATTGGGCTAGTATAAAAAATATTTTTATATTTTTACCAACTTTAATATATGTAGATATCTACATATATATAAATATAATAAATAAATAATCATGTTTTAGATTTTAATTTTTTTAACATCTAAAAGGAAAACTTATTAGTTTTCGTGTCGATTACCCTTATAAAAATTAAATCGTAATGAATACTCCATCAATTTTTATAATCGAATTGATATCAAACGGATATTGGTCGGTAAATCTTTATAACTTGATTTTGTTTTACAGTTTAACTATCTATTTATTTACCTACCAAGTAAGAAACAAAACATTAAATATTAAAATAAATTAAATCAAGCATTTTCCTACTAGGTAAGATAGGTTATGTAAATGTAACAATATCACTCATTTGCATATTTTTATGTAGCTTATTTTACCTTGCATTGAATTACCATTCTCATTGGCAGATTTGCATTGAGAATAAATTTCTGTAAGATTAACTCTTCTCTATATATTCAGAAATAAATAATAAAAAAAAACTCTTCTCTATATAGTTCATGGTCCAGTGTGCACAATTCTTTACAAAACTTTTCAGTCGTAAGACTACAACACTACTTAATTTTCATAAGTTAGTAGTCTTGAAACTTATTTCAAAACCCAGTTTCCACTTTATCTTTATTTCCAAAGTGAACTTTATGGTTTTAGAAAGCTTTATTTAAATTTGTTTCTAAATGTCATATTGTAAAACTGAGTTCCATTAAATGTCTTTTGTATAAGCTATCTTATATATAAGTTTTATGATTTAAATGTATACTTTTGATTTGTGCCTTATTAGTGGGATGGATAAATTATAACTACTCATCCTAGTCGATGGGGATTAATAGTTGACATATTGTACTGTATTATTGAGATGCATTGCCTCTTTTGATATTCTATTCATTTAATGAGGGGCTATATATTCACTATGTGCAATTTGTTCTCATTTCTCCTTTGTTAATCGTTTTGCAGATAATGAGGATAATTGTTGTGGATTGCTAGCTAGCTTAAGAATTTGAGGCTGCCTTACTGCTATTTGCTATTTAGAATGGACTTCATGATTTTGGCTATTTTGTTTGAATTAAAAAAAAAAAAAACAGTGTTACTGTTAATGTAATGTTTTTCATTATGCTGGAACAAAAGTATGTGTATTATGGAATTCTTAATATGTGTGTGTGAATGTTGGCTTTATGGATTGCTATGACAGTAGTTTAAGATTTGGGTTGTTATGATATGATGGATTGATATTGGTTCATTTTGGAGATGCTATATTGTTCAATTTGAAGGCTATGTTGTTGCTTTTGTTTAGTGCTTCAATTTTTTGTTTGTGAGATTTGTTTGGATTATTACTAAGTGAGTGACTCTTTAGGTTTTGGCATTTAATTTCTTATACTTGTGGAGTATTATGTTCTTAATTTTTTTTAAACGGATTTTCAAGACGTGACATAGGAATTAGTATTGGAGTTGATGGTAGAGTTGAAGTTAGGAGAGGTGTTTTTTGTGTAAACTATGTGTGAATTGTGAACTATGTATACCAATGTGTTTGTCCGTGTTATGCGTGTCGGGCGTCCAAGAGCTGTGCCAAGCTGTTTTGAAGCGAGGGAAGGAAAAGGGATAGGAGAAGAAGAAGTAGGAAATAAGAAAAAAGAAAAGAAAAAGAGAAGCGACTAAATTGATTATTTTTAAATAATAGGGACAAATTTAAAAATTTTGGAGAATAATCGAAACTAAATTGATTAATTTTGAATAATTGAGATGGGTTTAAAATTACGGAGAAACAATAGAGGCCACACATTTACACTACTTGACTGGGTTTTATAGATCATCATGTGTATGCATAAATATCACAAGTGAAGATTTTGGGTAGCAAGGATCTAACAGAGCTGGTGAAGCAAAATTGGTTCATGTTACTTATGTGGCTTTCGATGTATATAACGTAGGCTAACTTTGTAGTATTCTTTTATTTTAATAAGTTGAACATTTTGACAAAAAAAAAAAACTCATGTGACTTTCTTAATATCTTATTAAAATGTACCAAAAAACTATTTAAACTGTATAAAAAAGATTGCTTCAGTTGTTTAAATATATGACATCTGTAGTATTTTCCTATCCATTTATTTTTAAAAAAAAAACTAAATGCACAATTTCATTTTCTATTGGGTCAATTCAATCTTGCAAAACTATATTTGATTTATCTATATATATATATATATATATATATATATATATATATATGAAATATAAGGAAAATTATATCTAGTTGATTGACCGGAATAGCTTTAGCGGGAAGAGATAGCACTGGTGAGTGACTTCAGTCGATGGCAAATTAAGTAGAGATTTGTAGGTAAAAAATTAGAATAGAGAAGGTCAACTTAAACTAATTGGTTAGATAATAAAAGATAAGATTAACTTTTGTAGAAAAGGGGAAGGATCCAAGTTAGTTCCGCCATTAGTGAGAAATATTTTTTTATTAGTAAAGGAATGAAATAGACTGGAAAGAAGATGGATTTATGAATCCATCCGCGAGGAAGACAAAGACAAGAATGTTAGGAGCTCCATAACCAAATTGTCATATATATATATATATATATATCATTTAAGCCTCCTTTGGTTTCTTGTAATAGTAAGCTCTTTTCTAACTTCTACTATTTGACTTGTAAAAGGGTAACAGGTTCGAGTATTTGAACTCAAAACAGATTTTTTTTTAAAAATTAATTAAAATAAAAAACCACTCCAAAAGTATGTAAAAAAATTAAACAAGGAAATGTCGTTGGAACATGAGCATAAGCTAATTAATTCCCGCTTCATTTAATGCTTGTATAACAGATTTTAGAAAATATTAAGCTCTCTAAAAAAGTGCTCATTCGGGTGTAAAAGTTCAACACAACAAATACAATATAACAAATATTTAAGACTTTCAAGTGTTGAAGCCATCTGTTTTATCAAACCTAAGTACTTGAAACAAAATCGAGCTTAAGAATATTGAAGACTTTTTAAGTATTGAAGACTTGAAACAAAGAGAGATGAAAAGATGGAAAATCAGTGGAAGATTTGAAGAAAGAAGAGAGAGGAAGGCGGCTGCTTGCAAGAAGGAAAAGAGAAAGTGTGATAAGAGTTGCTTTTATTTTTATATTTTTTAATTGTTGATAGTATTTGGGCTTAGTTCAAATCTTTTAATAAAATGTAATCTATTTCTATGAGTATAATTTTAGATTTTAGTATATTGGGCTAGTATAAAAAATATTTTTATATTTTTACCAACTTTAATATATGTAGATATCTACATATATATAAATATAATAAATAAATAATCATGTTTTAGATTTTAATTTTTATAACATCTAAAAGGAAAACTTATTAGTTTTCGTGTCGATTACCCCTTATAAAAATTAAATCGTAACGAATACTCCATCAATTTTTATAATCGAATTGATATCAAACGGATATTGGTCGGTAAATCTTTATAACTTGATTTTGTTTTACAGTTTAACTATCTATTTGCTTACCTACCAAGTAAGAAACAAAACATTAAATATTAAAATAAATTAAATCAAGCATTTTTCTACTAGGTAAGATAGGTTATGTAAATGTAACAATATCACTCATTCCTATCTAAAGATGTCTCTTTAGTTAGTTTTATATAAAGGAAATCTCACCTAAGTACGATTTCCTTGGATCATTGCCTAAGTGCTATTTCCATATTTTCGTACTCCCATTTTTTCTTGTAACACTTTGTTATTAATATTGTACTTTCTTATTTTTTCACACGTCCATGGCATTTAAGGATGTAGGAAGCATGCACATAATAGCCAAAAACAACGTGAAGAGGGTGACATAAATTGGTTGGATAAAGCCGCAAGAGGGATAGAAGCTCAATATTAATGGTTGCTCCAAACATAATCTGGGACATTCAGGGATCGGCAGATTATTCTGAAATGAGAAAGGGAACTGGAAGGCAGGCTTTGTTGTGAATTTGGGAATTACTTCGAATAATAGAGCGTAAATGATTGCTTAAAGGACTTAAGCGTGCTATTACTTTGGGAATTTCATAAATTCACAATTGAGTCTGATTCTTATTGATTATTAGTTTGATAAAAGGGGCAACACTCCTAACAATCCTCTCAAATGGTTAATCGAAGACTGCAAAAGCATGTTACAAGTGAATACTGAGTTTTATATTGTGCATGTTTATCGCGAGGCGAATATTTGTGCGAATTGGCTGGCTAACAATGCCCTCAATGGCCACTTGGAGTCCACACTGTGGATACCATCCCTCACTCTCAGCTTGTTTGGAATGGCAATATTAAAGGAAATGAAAGGTTAGGTAGGAATTTTTCAATCTTTTCCCTTGTTTGGATTGCAATTTTAGAGGAAGAAAAGTTATGGAGGGGTTCCAAAACCCCTATATTTTTTTTACAATGTGTTTGGATTGAGAGAGAAAAGTTTAATAAAGGGGAGGAAAGGACAGAATCATAAAGGAGAGGAGATTAGAAGATTAAATCATGTTTGGATTTGATAATTCAAGAAAAATTGAGTATTATAAATGATTATGGGTGTCTTTTGTTTGGATTAGGAAGAAAATGGAATTGAGAGATAAATTTTATATATAAAATAATTTTTATGAAGGAGTTGGAATTTCCATCCCCTTTATTTTGCTCCAAATTAGGGGGAAAGAAAAAGTGGGCTTGGGAGGGGTTGTTTTGACCCCTCCACTTCCTTATCCCTTAGAAACTTCTAAAATAAACAAGGGAGAGAATTTTTCAATCTCTTCCCTTACCTCCCTCTGTGATACCCCGAACCTGGCATGTATTCAATAGTATTTAAAGTTCATTTAAATTGCATTTTATTGACATTTCACCTTCTTTGACCAAACTAGTTGACTTTTCATCTACATTGACCAACTAGGAAAAGGTGGGAATTTTAGAAATGTTTAATAAAGGGCAAACTTGGGATTAGAAATAAAAAAATACAATATTAAGTTAGTCAAATTTTAGGTCAACTTTGGAATTAAATCTGAACCAATTGGAGAAGAGTTAGGTAGCAAATTATATATGGTTGGAAAGCTCTATAAGTCTAATTTCTGAGGTTTCAAACCGTTCGTGAATTGGAGTTTTCTAGAAGAAGTTATGGCCGTTTTCGTAAGGTCGCGCATAGCTGTTTTGGTTTAGCGGGTTGACCAAAGCCTTGACCATTGACTATTGTTGTCATCTTTTATAAGCATAAAATAGCATAAAAAACAAAGGAAAAGCTGAAAAAGAAAGAGAGAAAACCAAGAGTTCAAGGAGAAAAGAAAAAAAAAGAATTTTCAACTTCAAATCTTCAAATCTTTGTGAGGGCTTGCACGGGATCGTTTCCGAGACTTCTAACGTTGTTTTCCTAGCGTCTATTAGCAGCTAAGGTGAGGGATGCATCATTATTTGTGCATTAGAAAATATGATGTCAAGACTTTAATTTTTAAAAATTGCGCATAATAATTCATTTTGTTGCTTGAAATATGTTCTATGATGTTAGTAGACCTTACTTTTGTAAGTTTTTAGCAATTTCTGAGGTTAAAATTGATTATTGTATTTCAAATGTTGATTGAATAGTGAAAAACGTGAATAGTAAACCCCCGTTCGAAATTTTACTCCGAGTTGCGTTCTATTGATGTAGGAAGGTGCTAGATATGCTAAAATGCCTAAATGTATGGTTTAATTGGATTGTGTAATGAAAAAAAGGAGAAAAATGGCTTAGTGCATGTTGGGGTCGTTTAGGTCAAGTTTAGCATTTTATCATTTTGCATGAAGGCATTGTCATAGTATGCCATGGAAGCACTTTTGGTGCAGTTATGGCATTGGTTGGGTGATCGGTTGAGGTAGCTGTAGTTCAAACGAACAAAGGGAAAAATCGGGGCTTTGCGGGAATTCTAGGGTAAAGTAGGGTTTCGTGGTCTTTAGACGTGCCTTATGGTGACCTAGGAGGATTGGTGAAGTCGGTTTCTAAAACTCGTGGTTCGATTGAAAGTAGTTGCGTTTTGAAAGTTGGGGTCGTATTGTGTTTTTGTTGGTTTTCATAGTGTTATGCTTGTAGAATGCTTAATATTGCTTGTTATGCTTGTTAAAGTTGGTTATGATTGAATTATATATCAATTGCTGATAATGCTTGTTAGTGTTGTTCTTGTTACTTTATAGATTGTAAATGTTTATTGTATCGCATGTTGTTACTAACATGCACTTCAGTGCCTTGCTCGATTATCATTATATATCTCGTATTGTATTACATAAGTGTCAGGCGCGTGAGTGATGGGCCTCTCTGGGTAGCCTCGGGTTGCCAGTGTTGGTTGCTCTAGCTCCGTGTCCTATTCCCATTCTCGCTTGGGATGCCGCCCAGGGAGTTTTGGGTCATAGAATTGACAGAGTATGTCCGGAGTACTCTAACGGAAGTTATAAAGTGGGTGAGCCGGCGCATCATCGTTAAATTCATCGAAATCATGATCGGTACATTACTCCCTCAAGTGAACCACAGCCTTCAAAGTGTGGTATAGCTTTGAATGGTTGTGTTAATGCTTTCTTAATTGTTTATTGTATTGTCGTTTACATTGAATGTTTCCTTATTGATTATATTGCTTAACTGTACCTATTTGCATTGCACGAACTTCTCTTTCTCCACCTCGATATCTGTCTCGCCCTCACTGAGTATACGTGTTGAGTATACTCACTCCTCATCACCACATTTCAGGAAATGCCATGTTAGCTGGAAAGTTCATGATTATGTGAATGTTCGTGCTTGAAGAGTTGTCTTGCGTGCCTTTGTGGCTTGAGCTGTCGAAGTTGCAAAGATGTATGTTTCATGTATTGAATGTATTTAATGTCAAAAGGAATGTAATTTAAGTTTTACTAGATTATTGAAGTGTTTGATAAGTTAGTTTATGTATCTAGTTAGTATAACTTAACTTTAATACATGTTTGTATTGCTTAAAGAAAAGTTAGAATAGTCAGGGTACTTGGAATTGTATATTTACTTGTGCTTAATTGTTGAGAACCAAGGCTCGGATGGCCTTGAGGAGGTTTTATATGGTTGGACACAGTGCTGGTCCACTTATATGCTGTCACAGGTTTGCATTTTGCCTAAAAACAGGGGAGACTCTGTCCATCTTTCCCTAAAATATTTGCCCGGGTTTGGAATTGGGTTGTGATTAGATTGATTGATAGAACTTCCGGTCTCGAGAGGGATCAGGGTGTTACAAGTGGTATCAGAGCTTGTTTAGCTCATAAGCTGGGACAGGGTCCTCGGTCTGGTGGGTAGTGACCCTTGAATGTGTGCTTGTTAAGTATGTCTTGAACGTGTATGCTTGTATATGAGATTGTGTGTCTTGACTTGAATGTATGTACCTATGTGATATGGTTATGTGTTATGTGTTAAATGTTTCTCAGTGTAGTGAAGTGTCTAGTTGTGTATTGAATTGACCTATTGAATTGACCTCGTGAATCGAATCGACCTCGTGAATTGTTAGTTGCTTGAAGTATTGCTTGTAATATGTGTATTGGAATGTCTTGAATTGGTTGTGCTGTGATTTGAATTGATTATGTTGTGCTTGACCTGATTGTCGTGCTTGAGTGAGCTTGTTGAACAAACTGTTTTATAAACTGTTTTACAAACTTGCTTGCATAATAGTTTAAGGCATGTATGTATAAATGTGATATCTTGGCATTCATACATGTCCTGTTGAAATGGCAAGAATGACTTCTTCCTCCCCTGAAGAGAAGTGGTTAGTAGCAGGCCCTTCAAGTTATGTGGATTGACGAGAATGAGCAGTATTTGACTAGCCCTTTATTTGGGAGTTGGTATTTATTGTTGGAGTTGTTTATTGGGATTCCTCTAAGGTTATCTTCTTTGCTCAGTAAATAAATGACTTTCTTTGGAGTCCTACATGATTATTCTTTGGAGCATTTTCTTAATATTTCCTTGTTGGTCATTCGTCGGGTATTTCCATATTGGCATTCCGCGGAAGACTTGGTTGGGATTCTAATCGGCCTTTGGTGTTCTTTCTGCATTTTTTTTCTGGGGAAACTTTGATTTGAGTTTACTTACGATGATCAGTTTTGCATGAGGCGCATTATTTTGGTATTCTCTGTGGACATTTCTCAGTGGACTTGGCAATCGGAATTCTTATCAGACTTATTGCATAATATTATCTACAATATCTCCGCTCTAGTTTTTCTTGATATTTTATCGGCAATCGTGATTGGAATTCTTCAATAGTATATGGTGCACCTGCACGACATTCCCTCTGGAATTTTACCCAATATTCGGTAGCAATATTATTTTGGGAATCTACTTGGTTATTCAGCTTGGTGTTCATTCATGGACTTTTGATAAGTATATATATGTTGGCGTACATTTTGGATTCCCTATTCAGATGCTTCTTGAGCTATATTTTGGAAGACTTCCTTGAAACTTCTGAAATATGATTGACTGGATTTCTTGTCTGGAGTCTTCTTGAGCAGTACTTGGGTTCTCGTTTAGACTTTACTTCAGACTGTTTATTGGTATGTTCTCAGTACTTTTAGTTGGGATTCTATTATGGCATTCATGTCTAGTAAGATTTTTATTTGGAGTTCTATTTGGTATTCTCTAGAACTTTTATTTGGCCTTATTATTTTGGAATTTTTGGGTAGTACTACTCGGGTTTCTTAGATTGGTTTTCTTCGGATGTCCTTATGTAGTGTCTTGCTCAGCAATCGATGAAGATTAGTCAAATTTGTATGTCAGATGATACAGAGTCCTATTGGAAGAAGAATTGCGAGGACTCAATTGTTTTAAGGGAGAAAGGATGTGATACCCCGAACCTAGCATGTATTCAATAGCATTTAAAGTTCATTTAAATTGTATTTTATTGACCTTTCACCTTCTTTGACCAAATTAGTTGACTTTTCATCTATATTGACCAACTAGGACAAGGTGAGAATTTTTGAAATGTTTAATAAAGGGCAAACTTGGGATTAGAAATAAAAAAATACAATATTAAGTTAGTCAAATTTTGGGTCAACTTTGGAATTAAATCTGAACCAATTGGAGAAGAGTTAGATAGCAAATTATATATGGTTGGAAAGCTCTATGAGTCTAGTTTCTGAGGCTTCAAACCGTTCGTGAATTGGAGTTTTCTAGAAGAAGTCATGGCCGTTTTCGTAAGGTCGTGCATAGCTGTTTTGGTTTAGTGGGTTGACCAAAGCCTTGACCATTGACCATTGTTGTCATCTTTTATAAGCATAAAATAGCATAAAAAAAAACAAAGGAAAAGCTGAAAAATAAAGAGAGAAAACCAAGAGTTCAAGGAGAAAAGAAAAAAAAAGAATTTTCAACTTCAAATCTTCAAATCTTTGCGACGGCTTGCACGAGATCATTTTCGAGACTTCTAACATTGTTTTCCTAGCGTTTATTAGCAGCTAAGGTGAGGGATGCATCATTATTTGCGCATTAGAAAATATGATGTCAAGACTTTAATTTTTAGAAATTGCGTATAGAATGTTGTTTAATTCATTTTGTTGCTTGAAATATGTTCTATGATGTTAATAGACCTTACTTTTGTAAGTTTTTAGCAATTTCTGCGGTTAAAATTGATTATTGTATTTCAAATGTTGATTGAATAGTGAAAAACGTGAATAGTAAACCCCCGTTCGAAATTTTACTCTGAGTTGCGTTCTATTGATGTAAGAAGGTGCTAGATATGCTAGAATGCCTAAATGTATGGTTTAATTGGATTGTGAAATGAAAAAACGAAGAAAAATGGCTTAGTGCATGTTGGGGTCATTTAGATCAAGTTTGGCATTTTATCGTTTTGCGTGAAGGCATTGTCGTAGTACGCCATGGAAGCACTTTTGGTGCAGTTATGGTATTGGTTGGGTGATTGGTTGAAGTAGCTGTAGTTCAAACGAGCAAAGGAAGAAATCGGGGCTTTGCGGGAATTCTAGGGTAAAGTAGGGTTTTGTGGTCTTTAGACGTGTCTTATGGTGACCTAGGAAGATTGGTGAAGTCAGTTTCCAAAACTCGTGGCTCGTTTGAAAGTAGTAGCGTTTTGAAAGTTGGGGTCGTTTTGTGTTTTTGTTAGTTTTTATAATGTTATGCTTGTATAATGCTTAATATTGCTTGTTATGCTTGTTAAAGTTGGTTATGATTGAATTATATATCAATTGCTGATAATGCTTGTTAGTGTTGTTCTTGTTACTTTATAGATTGTAAATGTTTATTGTATCGCATGTTGTTACTAACCTGCACTTCAGTGCCTTGCTCGATTATCATTATATATCTCGTATTGCATTGCATAAGTGTCAGGCGCGTGAGTGATGGGCCTCTCTGGGTAGCCTCGGATTGCCAGTGTTAGTTGCTCTAGCTCCGTGTCCTATTCCCATTCTCACTTGGGATGCCGCCCACGGAGTTTTGGGTTGTAGAATTGACAGAGTATGTCCGGAGTACTCTAACGGAAGTTATAAAGTGGGTGAGCCAGCGCGTCATCGTTAAATTCATCGAAATCATGATCGGTACATTACTCTTTCGAGTGAACCACAGCCTTCAAAGTGTGGTATAGCTTTGAATGGTTGTGTTAATGCTTTCTTAATTGTTTATTGTATTGTCGTTTACATTGAATGTTTCCTTATTGATTATATTGCTTAACTGTACCTATTTGCATTGCACGAACTTCTCTCTCTCTACCTCGATATCTGTCTCGCCCTCACTGAGTATACGTGTTGAGTATACTCACTCCTCATCACCACATTTCAGGAAATGCCATGTTAGCTGGAAAGCTCATGATTATGTGAATGTTCGTGCTTGAAGAGTTGTCTTGCGTGCCTTTGTGGCTTGAGCTGTCGAAGTTTCAAAGATGTATGTTTCATGTATTGAATGTATTTAATGTCAAAAGGAATGTAATTTAAGTTTTACTAGATTATTGAAGTGTTTGATAAGTTAGTTTATGTATCTAGTTAGTATAACTTAACTTTAATACATGTTTGTATTGCTTAAAGAAAAGTTAGAATAGTCAGGGTACTTGGAATTGTATATTTACTTGTGCTTAATTGTTGAGAACCAAGGCTCGGATGGCCTTGAGGAGGTTTTATATGGTTGGACACAGTGCTGGTCCACTTATATGCTGTCACAGGTTTGCATTTTGCCTAAAAACAGGGGAGACTCTGTCCATCTTTCCCTAAAATATTTGCCCAGATTTGGAATTGGGTTGTGATTAGATTGATTGATAGAACTTCCGGTCTCGAGAGGGATCAGGGTGTTACAAGTGGTATCAGAGCTTGTTTAGCTCATAAGCTGGGACAGGGTCCTCGGTCTGGTGGGTAGTGACCCTTGAATGTGTGCTTGTTAAGTATGTCTTGAACGTGTATGCTTGTATGTGAGATTGTGTGTCTTGACTTGAATGTATGCACCTATGTGATATGGTTATGTGTTATGTGTTAAATGTTTCTCAGTGTAGTGAAGTGTCTAGTTGTGTATTGAATTGACCTATTGAATTGACCTCGTGAATCGAATCGACCTCGTGAATTGTTAGTTGCTTGAAGTATTGCTTGTAATATGTGTATTGGAATGTCTTGAATTGGTTGTGCTGTGATTTGAATTGATTATGTTGTGCTTGACTTGATTGTCGTGCTTGAGTGAGCTTGTTGAACAAACTGTTTTATAAACTGTTTTACAAACTTGCTTGCATAATAGTTTAAGGCATGTATGTATAAATGTGATATCTTGGCATTCATACATGTCCTGTTGAAATGGCAAGAATGACTTCTTCCTCCCCTGAAGAGAAGTGGTTAGTAGCAGGCCCTTCAAGTTATGTGGATTGACGAGAATGAGCAGTATTTGACTAGCCCTTTATTTGGGAGTTGGTATTTATTGTTGGAGTTGTTTATTGGGATTCCTCTAAGGTTATCTTCTTTGCTCAGTAAATAAATGACTTTCTTTGGAGTCCTACATGATTATTCTTTGGAGCATTTTCTTAATATTTCCTTGTTGGTCATTCGTCGGGTATTTCCATATTGGCATTCCGCGGAAGACTTGGTTGGGATTCTAATCGGCCTTTGGTGTTCTTTCTGCATTTTTTTTCTGGGGAAACTTTGATTTGAGTTTACTTACGATGATCAGTTTTGCATGAGGCGCATTATTTTGGTATTCTCTGTGGACATTTCTCAGTGGACTTGGCAATCGGAATTCTTATCAGACTTACTGCATAATATTATCTACAATATCTCCACTCTAGTTTTTCTTGATATTTTATCGGCAATCGTGATTGGAATTCTTCAATAGTATATGGTGCACCTGCACGACATTCCCTCTGGAATTTTACCCAATATTCGGTAGCAATATTATTTTGGGAATCTACTTGGTTATTCAGCTTGGTGTTCATTCATGGACTTTTGATAAGTATATATATGTTGGCGTACATTTTGGATTCCCTATTCAGATGCTTCTTGAGCTATATTTTGGAAGACTTCCTTGAAACTTCTGAAATATGATTGACTGGATTTCTTGTCTGGAGTCTTCTTGAGCAGTACTTGGGTTCTCGTTTAGACTTTACTTCAAACTGTTTATTGGTATGTTCTCAGTACTTTTAGTTGGGATTCTATTATGGCATTCATGTCTAGTAAGATTTTTATTTGGAGTTCTATTTGGTATTCTCTAGAGCTTTTATTTGGCCTTATTATTTTGGAATTTTCGGGCAGTACTACTCGGGTTTCTTAGATTGGTTTTCTTCGGATGTCCTTATGTAGTGTCTTGCTCAGCAATCGATGAAGATTAGTCAAATTTGTATGTCAGATGATACAGAGTCCTATTGGAAGAAGAATTGCGAGGACTCAATTGTTTTAAGGGAGAAAGGATGTGATACCCCGAACCTAGCATGTATTCAATAGCATTTAAAGTTCATTTAAATTGTATTTTATTGACCTTTCACCTTCTTTGACCAAACTAGTTGACTTTTCATCTATATTGACCAACTAGGACAAGGTGAGAATTTTTGAAATGTTTAATAAAGGGCAAACTTGGGATTAGAAATAAAAAAATACAATATTAAGTTAGTCAAATTTTGGGTCAACTTTAGAATTAAATCTGAACCAATTGGGGAAGAGTTAGATAGGAAATTATATATGGTTGGAAAGCTCTATGAGTCTAGTTTCTGAGGCTTCAAACCGTTCGTGAATTGGAGTTTTCTAGAAGAAGTTATGGCCGTTTTCGTAAGGTCGCGCATAGCTGTTTTGGTTTAGCGGGTTGACCAAAGCCTTGACCATTGACCATTGTTGTCATCTTTTATAAGCATAAAATAGCATAAAAAAACAAAGGAAAAGCTGAAAAATAAAGAGAGAAAACCAAGAGTTCAAGGAGAAAAGAAAAAAAAAGAATTTTCAACTTCAAATCTTCAAATCTTTGTGACGGCTTGCACGAGATCATTTCCGATACTTCTAACATTGTTTTCCTAGCGTTTATTAGCAGCTAAGGTGAGGGATGCATCATTATTTGCGCATTAGAAAATATGATGTCAAGACTTTAATTTTTAGAAATTGCGTATAGAATGTTGTTTAATTCATTTTGTTGCTTGAAATATGTTCTATGATGTTAATAGACCTTACTTTTGTAAGTTTTTAGCAATTTCTGCGGTTAAAATTGATTATTGTATTTCAAATGTTGATTGAATAGTGAAAAACGTGAATAGTAAACCCCCGTTCGAAATTTTACTCTAAGTTGCGTTCTATTGATGTAGGAAGGTGCTAGATATGCTAGAATGCCTAAATGTATGGTTTAATTGGATTGTGTAATGAAAAAATGAAGAAAAATGGCTTAGTGCATGTTGGGGTCATTTAGGTCAAGTTTGGCATTTTATCGTTTTGCGTGAAGGCATTGTCGTAGTATGCCATGGAAGCACTTTTGGTGCAGTTATGTTATTGGTTGGGTGATCGGTTGAGGTAGCTGTAGTTCAAACGAGCAAAGGGAAAAATCGGGGCTTTGCGGGAATTCTAGGGTAAAGTAGGATTTTGTGGTCTTTAGACGTGTCTTATGGTGACCTAGGAGGATTGGTGAAGTCAGTTTCCAAAACTCGTGGCTCGTTTGAAAGTAGTAGCGTTTTGAAAGTTGGGGTCGTTTTGTGTTTTTGTTAGTTTTTATAATGTTATGCTTGTAGAATGCTTAATATTGCTTGTTATGCTTGTTAAAGTTGGTTATGATTGAATTATATATCAATTGCTGATAATGCTTGTTAGTGTTGTTCTTGTTACTTTATAGATTGTAAATGTTTATTGTATCGCATGTTGTTACTAACCTGCACTTCAGTGCCTTGCTCGATTATCATTATATATCTCGTATTGCATTGCATAAGTGTCAGGCGCGTGAGTGATGGGCCTCTCTGGGTAGCCTCGGGTTGCCAGTGTTAGTTGCTCTAGCTCCGTGTCCTATTCCCATTCTCACTTGGGATGCCGCCCAGGGAGTTTTGGGTCGTAGAATTGACAGAGTATGTCCGGAGTACTCTAACGGAAGTTATAAAGTGGGTGAGCCGGTGCGTCATCGTTAAATTCATCGAAATCATGATCGGTACATTACTCTTTCGAGTGAACCACAGCCTTCAAAGTGTGGTATAGCTTTGAATGGTTGTGTTAATGCTTTCTTAATTGTTTATTGTATTGTCGTTTACATTGAATGTTTCCTTATTGATTATATTGCTTAACTGTACCTATTTGCATTGCACGAACTTCTCTCTCTCTACCTCGATATCTGTCTCGCCTTCACTGAGTATACGTGTTGAGTATACTCACTCCTCACCACCATATTTCAGGAAATGACATGTTAGCTGGAAAATTCGTGATTATGTGAATGTTCATGCTTGAAGAGTTGTCTTGCGTGCCTTTGTGGCTTGAGCTGTCGAAGTTGCAAAGATGTATGTTTCATGTATTGAATGTATTTAATGTCAAAAGGAATGTAATTTAAGTTTTACTATATTATTGAAGTGTTTGATAAGTTAGTTTATGTATCTAGTTAGTATAGCTTAACTTTAATGCATGTTTGTATTGCTTAAAGAAAAGTTAGAATAGTCTGGGTACTTAGAATTGTATATTTACTTGTGCTTAATTGTTGAGAACCAAGGCTCGGATGGCCTTGAGGAGGTTTTGTATGGTTGGACACGGTGCTGGTCCACTTATATGCTGTCACAGGTTTGCATTTTGCTTAGAAACAGGGGAGACTCCGTCTGTCTTTTCCTAAAATATTTGCCCGGGTTTGGAATTGGGTTGTGATTAGATTGATTGATAGAACTCCCGGTTTCGAGAGGAATCGGGGTGTTATACCTTCTCCCCCATTCCCTTCAATCCAAATATAGGTAATGAGAAAGATTTTACAATTCTTCCAATTTGAGATTTTTTTGGAGGGAAAAGAAAGTAAAGTTGTAAAAAGTCTCTTTTGTCCTAACATATCTCATTGTTATAAAAAAAATAAAAAAGGGTACTTAAGTAATTTTGTATTTAAAAATTAATATTTTATTTCCTTTTTCTTCTCCATTCTGAACAAAAAATTATAAAATCCTTTCCTTTCCATTTCATTCCATTATTATTATTATTTTTTTTTGCAATTCAAACAAGGTAATTCATTTTATTTCCTTTCCTTTCTTTTATTGACTATCCATGTAACTTGTTTAATTACCCTTCCCCCCTGTTTGGATTGCACAAAGGAAAGGAAATGAAAGGAAAGGAAAGTGGAGGAAAAAAAATGAAGGAAAGAAAATGAAATAAATTACCTTGTTTGGATTGTAAAAAAATAATAAAGGAAAAGAAAGGAAAAATTTTTATGATCTTTTGTTTGGATTGAAGAAGGAAATGAAAGGAAAATGATAATTTTAAATGTAAAATTATTTAAATATCATTTTTTTATTTTTATAACCATGAGACAAAAAATACTTTTTATAACAAAACATTTCATTTCCCTCCAAAACAACCCAATTTGGAAGGATTACAAAATTCTTCTCTCATTAAAGGAAATGGAGGGCCATAACCTTTTCATCCTTTAAAATTTCAATCGAAACAAGGGGAAGAATTCCTTATTCCTTCTCCATTCTTTGCTTTCCTTTAAAAAGTACAATCCAAACAAGTTGTTCATATCTAGTAACTTGTTTTCCAACAAGTACTCGTAACTAATGTAATCTGAGATTCATTGCCCTTATCATTAATATCTCATATTAATCAAGGATAGTAAATCATATGTCAATCTATTCAAATGAATTAATGCCTAATTAATTCGTTGTATGATGAGGAACCTATTCTAGGATCTATTATTTATTATAGATCCTACCACTCATATTCTTGACTCCTCAAGAATAGGATCTAAGAACAATTCTTAGAACTTTGTTTAAGTACACTCAACACATTAATTAATATAGTTCAATAAATTAATCATAAATTGAATAAACAACACAATATGACATGTCTTAAAATTACAATAACTTGACTTTTAGGGCACCTAATCTAACAGGATGACAATTTGGGTTCGTAGTAATTTTTTTTTTTGGCTGGATTAGCACAATCAAGTCATGATTTCATACTTAACCGATAAACTCAGCGATCAATTTAATTAAGAATGTCAATTGAGGTGGGCGAGATAACGTATAAAATTCACATGGAAAATGATTGATGAAGGCTACCGAACAATACTAAAAGATGTCAATTGAAGTAGGGTTGGGGGTTGGGGGTTGGGTTGGGTGAAAGCAAAGTAGATTGAGTAAAAGATGTTTCTTTTTTCAAAAGACATGAAAATATTTTTCACTCATTTCAATTAAACATGTTTTTAATCGAAAATATTTTTCGATTGACTAATTTTTCAATATTATCAAACACTAAAAAATCAAAAAAAATATTTTTCAAAAAAATATTTTACGGCAAAGAAACGGAGCCGTAATCTCCAGCAGCTAATAATGTTACTTTTGTATATCTTTTAGGGAGAATAGCATGAATAGTCCTCATTGTTTCCAAAAAATTCAGTTTAGTCCCCATCATTTTAAAATATTCAAAAAGGTCTATAATGTTTTTCAAAAAATTCAGTTTAGTCCTTATTATTTCAAAAAATTCAAAAAGGTCCCCAATATTTCCCAAAAAGTTTAAAAACGTCCCCAATATTTTTTAAAAGATTTGATTAGTCCCCATTTTTTCAAAAGGTTCAAAAAGGTTTCCAATACTTCCCAAAAGACTCAAACTGGTCATCACCGTCAAAATAACTATTAACTTTGATAGACTCTTTTTCATAATACAGTCTGACACGTGGCATAATTTAATTAGTTCGCTACTAGTATGCAAAACAATATTGTAAGGGTTATCTTCTTCCTCATGTCATGCGAAAAAAATTACAGATTATGCATAATCTTTAAAAAATCATAACTACTTCAATTTTTGTCCAAATTTCATAAAATTTGGTCCGCTAGAATCGAAATTTCAAGGAGAATTCATAATTTGTAATGGTCATGTGATTCAAATTTCAAACAAAAAATATTTCTTTTACCGAAATTGTCCTTCAAAGATTGGTCACGTGACTCGCACGTGGCTATTATTTTATCAAAGTTAATAATTGTTTTGTCAGTGAAGACCATTTTGAGTTTTTTGGAAAATATTGAGGATCTTTTTGAACCTTTTGAAAAATATTGCGGACTAAACTAAATCTTTTGGAAAACATTGAGGACATTTTTTAACCTTTTGAAATAATGAGGACTAAACTGAATCATTTTTAAACATTGGAAACTAATTTGAACTTTTATGAAAATAATGAGGATTGATTTGAACTTTTATGAAATAATAGGAATTAATTTGAATCATTTTAAACAATAGAGACTATTTTAAATAAAAATGAAATAATGGAGACCATTGCTACTTTTTTCCCTATCTTTTAAGTGCATGTATGTATTAGTCTTACCCACCTCAACGGCTATTGGTCCTTATTTTAAACCATGCAATATCAAAATTAGTTTGCAGCACATAATTCCAAAGCTTAAACTAAGATGAAAATAGAGGAAATTGAGATACATTTAGAAAGAGACTACGTACACACGGATTACAATTTATGTTCCATGTCTTCAAACAAAAAGCAAAAATGTTAATACAAAACCGAGTTTCAAATATTTTAAACAATTTACCATTGAATCATTAGCTGCATGTAGAAAAAGTACACTGTCATTTGCTAAATAAAATAAGCATGAAATATTTTCAATTACTTATGGGGCGACAAATGTCTACCTCCACTGATTCCCAACTCGTACCTATGTGAAGGATAAAAATCAAATCCCTTTGAAGGGTGGGTACTCGTAAACCTTATCTTCATTTCATCCGTATTTTTTTTATTTGTTTTGATTAAATGTCATTTTCTAAATGTTGATACAATCCCCTAAGGAGTATCTTGCCAAGGAGTATGATAATTACTTTAGGTTTTTTTTTTTTTTTTTTTGTCATACAATTACTTATGCTCATAGTACTTTTTTGTCTGAATTAGCACAATTAAGTTATAATTTCATACTTAACTGATAAACTCAGCGATCAATTTAATTAAACGTCAATTTGGGTGGGTGAGATAATGTATATAATTCACATGGCATGGAAAATGGTTGATGAAAGGCTACCGAACAATAAATAATATATATATTTTGTGTAATATAGTGGTGTTAAATTGTGTAGTCAACTTTGCTGGCCGAGGTTGGATCACTATCTCAAATAATTATGTGCTAAAAAGGGTTAAAATATGGAGAGTTAATTATCAAGTCTTTGTTTTCTTCCTTTTGTTTTTCAGGTTTTTTTTTTGAAATATAAGGGGGGCCTAAGCCGTATAACGTAACCAGTAAGATTTGAACTTGCAGCCTCTCACATGCACAGTAAATAACATTATCACTAAACCAAAACCTTAATAGCTGTTTTGGCCCTAAGTGAAGTCAGTATTAATATTAAGTGCTTACATTAACTGCTATAGTAAAATTGTGAAGTCAACTTTCCTGGTGGGGATTTCGGATCACTGTCTCCAACAATTTGTACTAAAAAAGATTAGAATATGGAGAGTTAAATTGTCAAGTCTTTGTTTTTATTATTTTTGTTAGAATATGGAGCGTTAGTTGTCAAGTCTTTGTTTTATCTTTTATCAAAATTCTTTTTTTTAAATGCATTCTTCAGCAGCTAATAATGTTACTTCTATCGATCTTTTAAGTGCATTGTATATATTAGATTAAAGTAATTCTCTCTATTATTCTTGTACTTTCGGACTTCTCAGATCAATCTTGTTTCTTTTGCGATTCTTCAATATTCTAGAGGCATATAGCGCAAAATAGAATCAAAGTTCGTAGTGCTACAGTAAGTTTTTTCACATTTCTCTAGTTTTTGGCTTCTGCATGTTATGTAACAGATTTATTGGCTTCAAGATCTAAGTTGGCTACAAAGATCTAAGTTGATTCGACCACTTTCAGCTAGAATTTCTCCCTTTCAGATTTAGGCTAGAATTTTTCTTGTATTTCGTTGTCAAGTCATTATTTGTAAATGATACATTAGCAGATTATAATATTAATTAATTACTTCTAAGATTTATATTTGTATCTTGTACACAGATGAGCTAAAGAGAAGGAAGCATTTGGTTTCTCTGATCAATCTTGTTTCTTTCACACTTCTTCAATATTCTAGAGGTATCTAGCTTGAGAGAGAATCAAACTTGGTGGTAATACGGTAAACTCCTTATCATTTCTCTACTTTTTGGCCTCTTCTTGGTTGATTATAACATTTATACACTTGACACCAAAATTAATTACCTTATTGAAGGAATCATATAGAAAGTACCCTTTTTTTATTGTTGTTGACGATCGAGTTGTTCCATCTTGAAAGAATTTAATTTGTAACCAAGTTTAGGGATGTTACAATTTAAAACACAATGTTTATTCTAGAAATTTATTATGATATAGAGGCGTTAATGAGACGATCGTTATCTTATTCCCCTTTAATTTTAATTTTTCACCCACTTGTTTCCATTCGTCAATATTGTTTTTCCTCCCATGAACTTTTCTTGTGGTATATTTCAACTTTTCCAAGAAAACATTGGAAAAAAAGGTTTGGAAATGACGAATTCTTTTGTCCCTCTTCCTGAAATCCATAATCGATATTCCCTTTTTTCCAAACAATTGTTTTGGTCTTTATTATATCTTCTAAACAAATCCTATTCAATTTGTAAGAAGCTTGACTTATATGAGGATTATGAAGATCAAACCTTTGCTGATGCTAGTATTGATTATAACAGTTTTTAGAAAGTGGTCGTGAATCTGTCAAGATGGGCTATTACTATGCTAGATGTAGTTTCTTATTCAAAATTTGAGACTATTATATTTTTCATGCATTTTTACATCAAACGGTTTCTTCTAACCTATGTACTTTTTTAGATTGAACAGACATGGTTATCTTAGTTTGGTGGGAAAATTATAATTTAATCGCACCATTGTTTGATCCAATTTTTAGGTTGGTAAAAGTCACATATCAGTAATGTTTCATAGAAGTTCTCAATTTTTTTCTTTTTCATTATCTTATTATCAAATTCATGCAAAGTGCATCATGTGACCACCACGTGATATTAAATATTTCTTGATCTGGAAGTTTTTTGTCACATGAAGGACCTTAAGTAAAATATGGAAGAGTCATTACTAAGTAATAGTAAAATTTGTAGCTATTACTAAACTTTGACTTATTTTGGTTACGCGCAATGTTTTTTGAGAAAGTTTAAAATTATAATACTTATAAAAGCAAGGCCAAAAGTAAGGGATTAATGTACTTTTTTGCAATTTAAAAATGAAAAAAAAAATGGCTACGTTTGATATTTAATCTGAGATGAAGAAGTGGACATTTTGTTTGAAATGTGTCAAGATGGAAAAAGAAGAAAAGTATCTCTTACATATGACACTTCCAATATCTTATTTTCTTTAAAAAGTGTTTCTTCTACTTAATAAGTGATGAGATTTACATATTGAAACTGTTACGTCAAAGATGAAGTTTCCTATTTTATGGCAACGGACTTTATTTTGTAATGGTACAAATTGAAATTAAGAAAAACTTTCTTTCCGGTGTATTTTCCACTATTGTCTTAACATGAGACTTGAACAACATATTTTTTCAAATTGCCGAATTGCCAATGAACCATTTTATGTACTGATACGGTGTATGGCTATTCATATTGCATGTTGTGACTTTTCTACATATAAACACACGTATATATCTATGACAAGTCATTTTACAGTTGCATTTGGTAAATATTGAATTCTTTTCAGAGGGCCATATTATTGAGCTCTTATGCCAAATTTCTTTAATTTTCCCATTTGTTTCTTAGGTCAATTACATATGAAATATTTGTAGACGAAGGCGATCAGATATCAATTTAGCATATTTGGTGCTCCAAGGCGGAACTGAAAGGAAGTAAGTACCTTTTTAAACTGAGGAATAACTCTCCAAAAGTACTTATTTGTCATTTGGTCCGCCAAGATCTCTTTGTTAGTTTGGGGAAGAATCCGCACGATTCGGATATCTATCTATCTATCTATCTATATATATAAATAGATACCCTTTTAAACTGAGGAATGACTCTCCAAAAGTACTTCTTTGTCATTTGGTCCGCCAAGATCTCTTCGTTAGTTTGGGAAAGAATCCTCACGAATCAGATATATATATATAAGTACCCTTTTAAACTGAGGAATGACTCTCCAAAAGTACTTATTTGTCATTTCGTCTGCCAAGATCTCTTTGTTAGTTGGGGGAAGAATCCGCATGAATTGGATATCTATCTATCTATATATATTAGTTAGTTAAGCTTAGAGCGAATGACATAATTTAGTCATATATTTATAATTTATTCTAATAGACCCAACCTAAGGCTTTATCAGAATATACACGCCTACACACAAAGTTAACAATATGGACTTATGAGGTGGGGTTAACATAATAAGATCACATGCTAGTCTATGATCCGAATCCAGCCTAATATGACAAAACATAACTAATGGTAGTCCACATAATAGAAAAATATTCTAAGAGTCATCCACTTGGACAACGTTAATTCTTTCATTTATTTTCTAAAAAATTTAAAAATATTTATTAAGCTGAATAAGTAAACATAATATCACAATTTTGAAAAAAATCTAATTCACATAACAACTTGAATGTAATCTTATCCAACAAGATTGTCAAATATCGAATCATGGTGATCTTAGTGTTCTATATTGACAGAAGACGTTCAATGCTTATGAATGTCATCAACGTTATTGATGTGGATTAATATACGGTAGTGTAGCAGGAAAGCAACACCACCAAGTGATCAAAATCTGTTATTTCTTTGTCAGTTCTCAACATGATTTTTCTAAAATTGACACTTAAAAGGCCAAAGAAATCCACCATTCATATTCACCCATAATAGCAGTCAACAAGTTAGAGTGAAGAATGCATATCTCCAATGAAATGGTGTCTTAATGGAGATATTTAAATTTAGTATTGGTCTTATGAAATGGATATCAAACTTAATGAGTCTTTCAACCCTTTATTTATGGTCAATGTCATGAGTTTTTCAACACTTTATTTAGAAATATGACCTAATCACTTATGTTATATAAAAAATGAAGTTTCTTTCACGAAGCTCCTTTTAGAATCAAACTTTTATGTGTTAAAACAATCATAAGGAATTTCTAGGAAACAACTTATAAATTGTTGGATAAAAGACATTCACCAACAATTTTGGAATTAAAAACCAATTTTACTTCGACATTGTCTAAGTTAAAAATATAAAAACTTGTCCAAAAATGAAATATAATTTAATTTTGTCTAAAAGATGGTACGTAAAAGAAAAACATATTTATCAAAACATGTTCAAAACTAGTTTCTAAAAGTAAACTAATAGACTTGTGAATTAAACTTCAATGATGACATTAACTTTAACTTTGGACTCTAATTCACTTTCCTTAGTTTGTCTTTTTTTTTAATCCCTCGCTAATAAATTGCAACGTGAACAGTTGTTCCATTGTCAATTCACCAAATATTTGATAAAACATCAATTAAATTAGATTCTAAATAAACACAGGCCAGTGAATTATGCTTTTCACGTTTCTTTTCTCTTAGTGGAAAATAACTTTAAGAAGGTGGTGAATTAAGATTTACAGTAAAGTATTGCCATTTATAATTTTATTATAACCCACAAAAATATCTTTGAGATAATTTATGAAACACGTTGTGATAAGAACTTGATAAAAAAAATATTATGATGAATAAAATCACATATAAGAGCATGATAGTTATTCTAAATAATATATATAACAATGAATGTAAATACAGTAGGGAGAGAAAAATCAAACTTTGATATTTTCAGGTGGCTCAACAAGCCTGCATCCACTACCTAAGATCTTATTCCCCTTAGGCTTTGCACAAACTCGAATATAGTGATGATTCTTTAAATATTGGTGAAGTACAAAGCCACCAAAATAATCATTTGGTCACACGAAGGATTCACAAAATCTCTTCAAGTGTATGTGAAACTTTGAACCTACTACTTCTTCCCTTTGAATCCACAAAGGATCTATAGTGAGATCTCTACCCTTGTAAGATTTTCCCACACTTACTCTATTTACAAGGATCCTATACTAGAGCCTTAAGTGTCTATATAATACAAAGAATGTGTATGAAAAGATTACACAACTATATATTCCTCAATGAGTTGATATGCAATTGAAAGAACTTAAATGCTCAGTAGATTTTACAAATTAATGTTCAAGCTTGGTGTATATTGATTAAAATAGATGAAATTCAAATCCCAAAATCAACATCGGATGTTTTGGAGATGTCAGAAGAGTTGTTCTACTGAAGTGGGTTGGTTTAGAATTTGTACAAAATGTTATAATGTTCAAACACAATTAGTTTTTTCAAATTTGTGCACTGCCGGATAAGACACCAAATGGCCAGTCATGCATCCTATAAAATATCGAATAATATGTTCTTACCGAATGGGCCATTGGCTAGCTAGTAGGAACAATACACGTTTTTTCCAATTTTACGAAAGTTTTAACCAACATTCAACCTTTTGGAGGTAAAATATTTAGACACTTCAAAAATAGTTTTTCTAAAGAGTTTTTAACCTCTTTAACACCTCAAAGCATTTTCTAAACGCTTGAGGAAATATTAAAATTATTTTTTTATTATCCAAGTGTTTGAAACAAATTTTCAACCTAAAAATCAATCTTTAAAAATAAATCATTTAAAACCTTTTAAGATCACTTCTTCAAAAAAGGTTTTAACCCATTTTAACTTATCAAAACTTTTTTTAAACTATTGAGGAAGGATTTAAAATCATTTAAAATATTACCAAGATCTTGAACCTTATAAGTGGAAAACTAAGGCAAACGACATTTTAAAACCACTATCCCTTATGTTTGAAGGATCCGTGTTGGGTTTCATACATAATCAAGCTCATGACAAAAGAGGAAGCACAGATGTATTTCAAAAATTTCTCACAACATTATAAGCATATATATTAAAACCCTAATCTTGATATCATGCTATTAACATAAATCAAAACAAGCAATAGCAAGATAATGTAATCAAGAGCTAGATAGATTACATACCTCTTAAAGATTATGTGCCAAATCAAGTTTGGCTTACCGTTTGCAAGACTGGTTATCTCACACGTGCAAGAAGTCTAGTTAGTCCACACAAGCATAAGAGTATGTATGTCTTCTAGGAGTGTAGTGCTAGCATAATCCATGAAGATTATGAGCTTGATCTAGATAAAACACATGAATCCTTTCATGTTGCTTTTTTTCCTCTTATGGCCTAAACTCTCTCTAGGAGGCAAGAAAGTTTTTCTCTCTCTTATTTGGTGGTTCTTATCTTCTATTGCCTTTAGCTTATCTTATAAGTTAGTAGAAGATATTTCCTTTTGCCCTTCCTTTTCACCACATGTGCAAGACCTAGTTAAGATGTGTACAAGTGTCCAATTAATTATCTAATGAAAGATTGACACTTGTCAAGCTTATGTTGGAAGTTAGATGAATTATGAAATTCATTAATCTTCCAAATCATGCTTTAATCAAGATTAACTCTTTAATTAAAATTAATATTTAAACTAATCACCATTAGATTAAATCGTAGAAATAATATTTTTATATTTGCACACAAGCCCCTACACTTAACCTTAATCACATATCAGGCCCATTAACATTTAATGGTTTATTGTTAACTCCTTAACAATACAAAGAGGATCGACATACTAGCTCAATAAAAACTTACTCACCATTCTTTATTATGTGTGACCTTCTAGGTTTACTGCCATATAACAATGACGAAACATTGAACTCTTTCTATGTCATCCGAACTATTCAATTGTTCCAAGAACGTCTCCTCTCATTCTGGAAACATCCTCAAAGTTCTTGAGTAACATCTAGCAACATACCAAGACAATATATAATGAAATGAAGTCCGATTCAAGTGAACCTATCTATAGTCGCGAAATAGCGTGCAATTCAATCATTCCATTTATATGTCCTGTCAAGCAAAAACCATAGTACAATTAAACTCATTGACTCCAAACAATATAATAGATCTAAATGGTGGAACGAGAGATGACACCCATGGAAAACTCTTTTCTTATCATTCATACTTTGGCCAAGTATTTCCTCATTCAACCAAACTTAGATGACATAGGATATCACCTCACGCCGGAGGTTAATGGATCCTTTCTTGACAACTATCTCTCAATCACTATATTGGAAGAATAAACTGCGAGAGTCCGCATTTTGTCTTATAAAGACAAGTGTTGTCCAAACGCTAATATTAAATCCTAATACATATGATAACCACAATGTCTCAAGTCAAAGTATTATAAGCATAATCGTAACGAATAACAAATTATTAATCTGAAGCCATGTAGTTTGTCATTTACGTCACATTTAGTTATCTATTCAACTAGCAGTCACTCGCATAATTGTTAATCGCATCTCATATTGTTGTGACATCTGGCTCATCATCCTTTATCATTAACATCTCATGTTAATGAAATGTAACAATACATGTGATAGTTCGTAATAGATTATTGAAGTACCGATCAGATAATCTGAGGACTACAAATAGTTTAAATATGTATCATGCTAAAAGAAATATGCCAACATAATCTAAACTCTTTTAGAATCCATCTTTTTTAATGATAAATACTAGGGACTCATTCATATAGATAAAGTATGAGAATATGAATGTCACACACATGCTATTTAAATTAATAAACAACATTGCCATAAGTTACAAATTTACATCATAATGCCCAAAATAGGTCATCTAACTATAGAGCATTAGGACATAGCATCAACAATATCACCACGTCTTCATTCTTATGACACCTCATTGTCTTCATGACTTCAAGTCTTGAGTCTTCAATTAAGTTCTTCACCTCTTCTACTCTTCAAGACCTCATTTTTTTATTCTTCTTTGAGCTTGATCATTGCATTTTTCAATTCTTAAAGACTAGCACAATTGGCAAATTCTCAATTTTGCATCTTTTTTTTATCAAAACCATTATCTTGTTTTGTTAAAGATTCTCTTCCACTTTCAACACCAAGAATTCATGATATATTTGGCACATAATAACATATATACAATGTAATTCACAAAACAACCATTCAAATATAATTTGGCTTATAACGAATCATACATGTAATGTGATGCAACTTGTCCTTTTCTAACACAATGTGTACAAGCATGTTGGTGTATTTTAGACATAGATATTGTGTTCGTTCTTGGAGTTTTGAAAGAATATTCTTTCAAGACCCTTTAATTTATACATGATTTTAGTTTTATATCACTTTGATAACATGCCATTTATTGTGAAACATGTATAACATCTAACTTATTTTTCCCTTTGCTAGATTTTACTATGTTCATATTTAATTCATCAATTTTCTTTTCAAAAAAAAATTATTTTTTTTTTCACTCAAGGAAATATATTCCTTAGGAAGCCCATGGTTTGTTTCTACAAATAATGCAATTTTCTTTTTCTAATTCATCATTTTCTATTGAAGCAAGTTTTAGTTCTTCATGAAGATTTTGTTTTAGAAAGTGCAAGCTTTAAATCATCATGAATACTAGAGAAGGCCTCTTGTAACTCATCATATCTACATTCATTCTGACTAGATGAAGAACAACTAGATGTAGATGTTGAACATACTTTTTCATCTATTGCAATGAAACATGCAACATTTTCTTCTTGTTCTTCTTTTTTTCATCTTCTTCTTGATGTTCTTCGTTTTATTTTTCTTGATATGTCTCCTCAGAAGTTTCCATATCCCATGAGGTAATGTGCATATACTAATTGGGCTAAACTGTATGTCATTTATTAATGCACAATAGAGAACAATTTGGCTTGGGCATTACTGGTTAGCTTGGAAGTATCTTTCTTCGTTACTTATCATCCATTTTTTAGACAATTTTTTATGGTCCATTTTCAATAATTCTTCACAAATTGTAATCTACAAATTGGATACATGTTTGTATCTTCTTCCTCCAATATACATAATTTGTACTTGTGCAAAATGGAAGTCTATCAGTTGAATAACCTTCAAACTTGAATACGAGATTATTTGCCATCATAAATTATACTAGTTGTTAAACTATACGTAGAACCCTAATCTGGTACCACTTGTTAGTGGCAAATAATCTTAAAGACATGGGTGATTTAGCATCATAGCAAAGTAATGTTATTTAAAATTTTACTACAACCAACAAAAACTTCTTTGAGATAATTTAACAAAGACTTTGTATGGACAACTTGATAAGAAATATTATGATGAATAAAATTGCACACAAGAGCAAGATAGTAATTCTAACCAATATATATGGAAATCAAAGTCAATATTATAGGTAGAAAAAAAATCAAAATCAGTATTTTAAGTGGTTGGATGAACCTACATCCACCGTCTAAGGTTTTTTTTTCCTTAGGTTTTACACAAACTTGACTATAGTGATACTTCTCCAAATGTTAGTGAAACACAAACCAACTACTACAATCATTTGGTCACACAAAGGATTGAAAAATATCTTCAACTGTAGGTGAGACTTTAAACATACTGCCTCTTCCTTTTGAATCCACAAAGGACTTGTAGTATAATCTTTACACTTTATTTTATTTTTTTCACACTTACTGTGGTCACAAGGATTCTCTCAGTCTTATACTAAAGCATCAATTGTCTACATAATACAATGAATGTGTTTGAAAAGATTACACAACTATATACTCCTCAATGAGTTGATATACAATTGAATGATCAATAGATTTTGCAAGTTAAAGCTCAATCTTTGTATATATTTCTTGAAATAAATCAAATTCAAAATTTAGAATCAACGTAATATGTTTTGGAGATATTGAAGGAGTTGTTTGGATGAAATGAATTGGTTTAGAGTTTATAGAACATGTTATAATGTTCAAACACAATTAGTTTTTTCAAATTTGCACACTACCGAATGACCGGTCATGCATCCTATAAAATGTCAAACAATATGTTCCTACCAGATGGGCCACCAAATAAGCCACCAGATAGCTGGTAGGAACAGTACCCGCTTTTGAAGTTTTGCACAAATTTCAACCAAAAATCAAATTTAAATTCAAAATTTCAAAGGTAAAACATTTAGACAATTCAAAAACACTTCTTCTAAAGAGTTTCCGACCTATTTAACATCTCAAAATAATATCTAAACTCTTGAGGAAAGCTTAAAACTAATTTTTGTAATCAAGAGTTTAAAACTAATTTTCAACCGAAATTTCAATCTTTTGAAGATAAATCATTTTAAACCTTTTAAGAATACTTCTTCAAAAGATATTTTAACTCACTTAACTTATCAAAACTTTTTCAAAATTCTTGAGGAACGATCTAAAATCATTTGAAAGATTACCAAGAGCATGAACCTTTTAAATGCAAAACTAAGGCAAATGACATTTTGAAGCCACTACTCCTTATTTCGCCATGTCTCTATCCTTATGACACCTCATTGTCTTCATGACTTCAAGTCTTGATTCTTCAATTAAGTTCTTTACCTTTTCAACTCTTCAAGACTTCATTTCTTTTTCTTTAAGCTTGATCATTGCATTTTTAAATTCTTAAAGACTAGCACAATTGGCAAATTCTCAATTTTGCATCTTTTTTTTTTTTTTTTATTTATCAAAACCATTATCTTGTTTTGTTAAAGATTCTCGTCCACTCTCAACACCAAGAATTCATGATATTTTTGGCACATAATAACATATATACAATGTAATTCACAAAACAACCATTCAAATATAATTTGGCTTATAACAAATCATACATGTAATGCACAAAAACCAACAATAGTGTAAATAAACATATAAATATATTAAGAAAAACACACTTGATATATTTAATTTCCTTCATTTGTTATCATCAAAATCACAAATTTAGGCATAAAGCCAATATTTTCTCTAATCATGATTTGTACTTTCCACAATGAATTCTTTTATGAACATTTTACTTACATAAGTAACACTTCATTTCAAACTTAGTAGCATCAGATTTAAAACCCGGAATTGTGATTTTGGTTCTAATTCTGATAGTCTAGGTGTTCGTTAGGGTACTATAGGTAGTCTTTATGTGAGAAAACTCATAAGGTAATATATTAAGGGCATGGCGGACAACAAAGGACTGTAGGATTGTGACACCACATGATTTTAGTTTGGTTTGGACATGAACCATTTTCAATACGTAATCCTTGACCCCATCATGCTTATCATATTTGATACTCATAAGTTCACTCATTTGGTCTCCAGTCTCAGCATTACTAGACACTTGGTAACATTGTTCTACAGTAGTTAGAAATTCTTTAGTTTTCTCAATTACAAGCAAACGGCACATCAGATGTTCAGTTATGATCCTCTTCGTAGCCATTTAGGCAAAGCGGTTAAACCTTTCCAAACACATATAGTATTCATTTTCCTCATCACTACTTTGATAAGTCAAATCAATAGGTGCATTAGAATGTAGGGCTAACTTAAGGTCAGCTATCCCCAAGAAAAACTCATTGTCTGCCTTCTATTTATTATAATTTTACTCATTTAAGACCTCAACAATAGTGCTCATATTATTCAAGGCAAAATAAATTGTTCAAGAAGACAATGCACAAACATGTTCTATTACAAAATAAGCACTTCAACTAAAAGAACCTAGGCACATCATTACATTCCTACCTTTGGATAGGTAATGCAACATGTAATTAAGTACTCTTTTACCATAAAGAGACAATGGGCTCACATACTAGAAGAAAAGGTCAATCATTTATAGGTTGTGCTACTTGGCTAAAGTCATAATGACGTGCTTTGGGTCATGATTGCACATTTTACCATGGTATTTTCCCAAATTATATGAGAAAACCTATAGTTTTAATTAGACAAGTCACTTTGGTGAATTTCGGACAATTTAAACCTTTGTTATCAACTTATTAGAAAAATTTATGCCTAACATAAATGAACACGTCTTCCATGCAATTAACCATACAATATGAAATACTTCAATATAATGTATGAAATACTTCAATATAATGTATCTTACTGATCAATGTAAAATTGCATATCATAATGAACCCGAATAGATTCTATTTAAAATGGATATAGCACACTGTTGCACATAAAATATAGATAGTGAAAGTATATAAAATTCTATGTTGAATTTAGAAAATTCATAAATTTTTCATTGAATTCAGAGGCCCAAAAAGCTTTAAATCTACCTCAATTCATTTTGACATAATTCAAAATTACCATGATAAAGCTGTATAAAAGATAGTGTTTGAGTAAAGAGAAAAGCCAATTGAATATTTCTAAGCATGAAATGTTTAAATAAAAAGAAAAGCCAATCATGTAGTCAGCGTTTTCGATGGATGGGCGGAGAAGTCGTTAGTCATGGCCAGAAGTCTCAATTCAAGTCTCTAACTTCTTAAAACAATTATTGTATGGCTCTAACTAACTTGAAGCTCACCGTTACAAAATGCGGTTTATATTCTTGCGGTAGATTTGGCACAATCCTTGCTAGAATAAGTGTTTTCTCAACATATATACATATATATAATTGGGTAGTAACTTTGTTGGCAGGATTTTGGGATCATTGTCTCCAATAATTAAAAACTTAGAAGATGAAAAGACATTTGTTACGTCAATTATTTTTGTTTGTTTTGGACCAATGTCAAGTCATTGTTTTCAAATGCATACATTAACATCTACTCTTAATGTTAGCATCTATTATTAATGTTTTCTTCATCTATCAAATTTGAAGAACATATATGCATTACCTACTTTAGAAGCTATAACTACTACTTAGTATAGTTGTGTTGGCAAAGTTGATGCGTTAAGATTTCATGTAATTCTTTTTTATTCTTCTACTGTAAGATTTGTCTAAGACTTGACCCCTATACATTCTCAGAAGTGCTAATGAGAGGGATGTATCTGGCTTCTCTGATCAATTTGATTTCTTGATTTCCAACACTCTTAGGGCATTTCACTCAATAAGCCCTGTACTACTGTAAGTTTCTTTATACTTCTTTACTTTTTCGGTTTCTTTGATGTAAGTCAAGAAAAAACATAAAATCACATTAAGTTGGATGTTGTTGTTCTTTTATATCTTGGCAATCACATTAATGTGCCTTTATACACTCCTAAGAATAATGTTGATGTTGGAATAGATTTTCTATTAAGGTTTCATTTCAATCAACAAAGCTATAGGGTATTTAATGTTTTCAAGATACCTAGATTTAATAAGATTAGATAGAGAATTTAGCAACATAGTTTGCTATGTTAGATCTAAGTACGTATCCATTGATTTTTTTCACTTATTCTTTATCCCCATTCTTCTGTTTAAGAACTACGCCCTATCTTCTATTTGATAGACTAAGGTTGGAAAGAGGTGATTGCTTTATGAAACTTCAACCTTCTTTCTTCGATCGGAATACGATGATGGCATATCTTCCTCATGTTCACATATTAATGTCGATCAAGCTACTATGTTCGCTAGGAATCTTTTTTTTGCTCCTCGTACGCATCTTCCTCAGTACAGGCATTCCGACCGGCGGGATAGTCATTCATAGAATTAGTTTAGCCATATGAGGCATTGAAGGTGCATGCTACCTAAATATACAATGGTATTTTAAAAAAATTTAAAGCATATAAATGCAACAGAAACATAGTAGCATGCTAATCTAGGATCAAACCACAAGAACTAGAATGAAATATTCCATGAACTTATTTGCATGTTCATAATTCATAATAAAGAATAAAATTCAGCAAGTACTAAATTTGTTACCTTGATTCGTTAGCTTATGAATCTTAACGAAAAACACAAAACTTGAAGCTTGACTTGCTTCTTGAAGATCTACATGCCTAGAACACTTGAAGAACTTTTGATCTTTTCCTCTATGATCTTCTTCTTTCTCTTAGATGATGATGAATAGTGGAATTCTTCTCTTGCTTCTTCCTAGTAATTCTGTTGTAAGAGGGAGGGAGAGAGAAAGATAAATATATTTTTTTTTTTGCTTCTGCTCGTGTAGATGTAGGTGTAGTGAGAAGGTGAATAAGACCTCTATTTATAGTTATGGAATAGCCTTAGTAGTTAATCCAAGCTGAACTAGGATTTGGACTCTTGGCCCATAAGCCAATCCTATGCACCTTTGGACTTGGCAGTCCAATAGCATAATTAAACTACTAACTTTTCATCTCTCTCTCCTTGGATCTCATGTGTAGACCATGTCTAGCGGGCTAGGTGTGTGACTTGGTCCATATTGCTTAGTCCATGTATTATTTTGCTAATTATTCATTTTTTAGTTTCCAAATTGTGTTCAACTTATCCAAATAAAAAATACTCCCAACTAGGATACTTATTTACAATTGGATACTTTAATTTAACAACTCTAAATACACAATAAGCAACTAGAAAACTTAACATACATCTAAAAGGAAATAGGCTAGAAGAGGGACAAAAAGACATAAACAACTTGGCTACTAAAAAGACTAAAATGTCCCTGCTAACCCCATAGCACATTTAGACTTTTCAACTTTTGACTTATTCCACTAAAAATTCACAACTGCACTCCAAGATGTTTATTGTTGAATGCAGAAGCTTGTCATACCATGTACGACCTTTGTCTCCGACCTACTAAGCAAAATGACCAAAATATCCCTCCATGTAACACTCACAAACAAGAAAGACTTTTACTGTACTATCTCTTCCTTGATTGCATTTTTTCCTTGAGATATCTAAATTCTTTAAGTAACCATCCTCCGGATACTGAACAGTTGATCTAGGGAGTGACCCTCAAGGCAGATATACGACATATTCCTAGAATATACCACTAAGGTTAGATTTGGATGATCTACTAGATAATCAGAAGGGAGTGATTAATCCGTCACGCGACGGCATGGATTCTATATTGTATACAAATGTCCCAACTAGTCAAATCCATATGCCCAGCACAAGAATTTGTTGACCCACAACTGAGGTCTCACTCATGATACATCAAAGCACATGAACCCGATTTCATCAGTTCATCCACATATGCTCAAGATTAAGAGCACTGATGTACGCCTCAACTCGACCCCACTTACGATCAGTCAAGATACAACGGAATTTCAGCAATATAACGTCTGTAATATGGACATCAGGACTCTAAACCAGTCCTAAATAATATCACACAACCAACTTCAAACTTCAACAACAACTCCATCAACATTCAACAACATACAACATAACCAATACCATGTATTAAACAACCATTCAACAATTCAACCATAGGTTATACGCCTCCGTTCCAACATCATCCATAACCCAAACTATACATATGCATAATATACATAAGCTAGTCCAACAACCTATTCATGTTTCAAAAGTAAGACAACTAAACTAGCATAATACAAACTATTGTCTTATGTAAGTTATATAATACAACATAATATAAAAGCTAAGACAAACTCATGGATATGACCCGACACATAAGACTCGTCCACATAAGACATATTCTCAATTTCCTAAGGCACGTACCCGAAATCTGGTTCAGTAACACCTGATTGCAAACAACGAATGAGAGTGAGCTTATATAAAACAAAGCCCCAGTGAAGAATTCAATAGATCTTTGAAATCATTTACTTTACCATTTTGGAAATCATCCTATGAGCAACAATACGCAATTAACACTGATAACAATACAAATATAGTAACAACAGTAAACACACAATAAGGATACGATACACTTGTTCCTTTGAAGCCATTGGACTCTATCCAATCCTTTCACGAACTTTAACATTCCCATCTTATTACTCCCATTCAAGAGAATCCAGAAACCCTGATAGTACGACCCAGCACCTATAGATTTCCCCGTCTATACAAGTGAGGGAATTGACCATGGTGGTCGGGTTATCGCCAGGCAAACCCGAGGCCGTCCAGGGTAACACAACACAACCAAGCCCAATAACAATTATTATAAACATTCGCATGCACAACTAATCACTCAATCATGCAATCAACACTCTCAAAGAGGACAACAAAGAAGGTCACCCCTCGATTAAATTCAACAATCAATTAAACAATATTTCAACAATCAATTAACAACATTTAAACAATCAACAACTATACAATTCAAAACACTTAAGTTAGTTGACAAAGTAGGCCATCCAAATCAACACACATTTCAACATGCTTTCAAACTCGAACCTACTCCACAAAAACCCAAATATCAACTACATAAACACTATCAAACAATTAAAGACAACACTTAGACATTTCAAAGAAAGACTACACAAATTTTTAAAATTCATAACTTACAATCTAGAAATTCAATAACCTCCAAACCACTTTCTAACACTCAACCACACAAGCAACTTCAATAACCCTATTAGAAACCAACCAAAAGCTATTCAAAACAAGCCCGACAACCCTAATTTTGGCAATGCACAAGGCTGAATTTTTTGGACTTTTGCTACGACATCCAAATCAAAAATTCGGCATTTCAACATTACTACCCCGCAATTAACAAACTTTTAGAAGCAACAACCAATCAATTCCAACCACTACAACAACAATTATTCAACAAACAAGCCAAATTATCAATTAAATACACAGAAAATAAAAATACATGTTACAACCGTTCAAAATGGCTATAAACTCATCAAGTTGGTCCTTATCAACTACTTAGCAATAATATATAAACAATTTAACAAAACAATAACTATACATGCATTAAATAAAATTTGACATGAACTTTAATTTCTAGATCTATTTTTTTCTCTCACCTTTGATGCCAAATGATGTTATAAATCTGTGCAATGGTGCCCAACAAGTGCAATCAAGCTTTGAATGACTCAATTCGTCTTTGAAATGCAAAATCTATGCGAAATATGCATTGAAAACCTTGAAAATGTTCTTCATTTTTCTTGTCCAAGGAGCCACGTTTTTTGGTGTGTTTTTGTGGTATTTTGGCTGATATTTGAGTATATATTAAGTTAAGTAAAAAGTCAATGCAAAAAGAATTGGTCAAAGTTGTCAAAAATTAGATTTTTAATGACTAAAGTCTAAATTAGCTTTTATTTTTAATTCTAATTAAAATTTTACCTTAGTAAAATATTTAAGATGATGAAATATTTATTTACAATATATACTTGGTCAACAAAAGTCAACACAAGAATCGGGTTTAGCAAAAATCACTATTTAGCTAAAAACGCTACTTTTTCACCCGAAAGTCTATTTTAAATTCTTAATCTGTTTCAGAAATAATTTATAGTAAATCATGGGTCTTTAATAATGGAGGACTCGTTTTTAAAATGTTTAAAAGACTAGTTTCAAAAATTTAGCGAAAAGGTCTTCAAATGCCATTTAACGGCACTTTAAATGAAATTTTTTCTAAAAATATTTATGAAAATTTTATGAATACACATATATCATGTAACAGGAGTAGTATTTAAATAAACCTAATTTGGTCAAATAATATAAAAAGTCAAAGTTAAAAGAGACCAAAAAGTCAACATTTACAAAAAGTCAAAGATAATAAAAGTCAACATTTTCTAAAAAATCAAAGTAAATGAAAGTCAACATTTTTCAAAAGTGAAGGTAGATGAAAAGTCAATGCAATAATCGGTTTTAATAAAGTCAAAGCTAGAAGTCTTGGTCATAGTTGAAAACTTAAGCTTTTTAGTTGTTTTTGCCAAAAATAGTAATATTAATACTATCCAACTTAAATACTTTTCTTAGTAGACTATTTTTGGGTACAAAATTTATTCACAAGCATTTAATTACATATAGTCTAGTTATACTACACAATTTTACAAAAAAAAAATGAAAAGTCACATTATTTGTTTTTCCAATGTCTTTTAAATGCACATTTAATCCAAGATCATTTAATAACTCACATATAAAAATATATACTAATTCTAATAGCATTTAAATAGGTAAAAACACGTAATTGCAAATAGGGCAAATTCCGGGGTCTCACAACTGATTACTTAGTAGCATAAATGGTTTGTTCAAAGTGTGACACACACACACAAGTGAGGGTTAGTTCGGGAACCTACCAATGATCAATGGAGATCATCCCTCATGGGAGACTAACTCACTATAACCTAAACCTTGATGAATTACCCAACTCTATCAATCGGTTATGAACTGGTTCTAGAACCAAGTGTCTATGACTTATACCTTCTGTGCTTGGACACCATTCACCTAAGTCATACACTATGGATCAAGGGCCTTTATACAAAGCAATTATACATAAAGTAAGATAAAGAGAGTATGGAAGAATGTATTCATTAATTAATAATCACAATATCTATTCATTATCACTAAAATGTCACGTGCTAGTAGTCTTTAAGGCATACTAATCCCAACACACTCCCACTTGCACTAAAGATCACTATTATTACCAATCCTAAGACCCATAGACTCCACATGAGCTGAGAAAACTTTCTCTGTCAATGTCATGGTAAATGGATTTGCTAGGTTATAAGCTCAAGCAATTTGTTATACCACTATATCCCCCGTTAGATAAGCTCTCGAATTAAATGGTACTTTTTCTCTATATGTTTGACTTTTATGTGATTCCTTGGCTTTTTATATTGTCGCAACACTATTATCACAATATATGACAATAGGTCTATTGACTGCTAGCACTACATCTAATTCTTTAAGGAACTTTCTGAGCCATACTTTTTTTTTTGGTAGCTTCAGGCACTGCTACATACTTTGTTTTCATGGTTGAATAAACAATACGATTTTGTTTGACATTTCTCCATGATATAGCTCCACCTAACAGAGTGAAGACGTATGCGGAAGTGGACTTTTTGGAATCTTTGTCAGATTGGAAATCTGAGTCTATATAAGCTAACGATGTCTACTCGACACTCTAACACATAGTTCTTCGTTCTCCAGAGATACTTGAATATGTGCTTGACCACGACCCAATGAGTTAATCTTGGGTTCAACTGATATTTGCTAACCATGCTTACAGCAAAACAGATATCTAATCTTGTACATAGCATTGCATATATGAGACTATCAACAACCAAAGCATATGGAACCTTCTTCATGCTTTCTATCTCTTCAGATGTCTTACACTAATCCTTAGATAGAGGTATTCCATGTCTAGAAGGTAACAAACCCTTATAGGAATCTTGCATTCCAAACTTGACGAGAATGTTCTCAATGTATGAAGACTGGAATAATGCTAGTGTTTTATTTCTACGATCATGCAGAAGCTTGATCCCAGGAATATAACTAATTTCTCCTAAGTCTTTCATTTGGAATTGAGTAAATAGCCAGATCTTTATGGATGATAACATTCCTATATCATGCCCAATTAATAGGATCTCATCCACATAAAGGACTAAGAATGTGATATCATTGCCATTACATTTCTTGTACACGCATGGCTCATCAATGTTTTGATCAAAGCCAAAATATTTTACTGTTTGGTCAAACTTGATGTTCCATGCACGTTACGCTTGCTTAAGTCAATAAATAGACTTCTTAAGCTTACAAACCATGTTTTCTTGGTTTTTAGCTACAAAACCATCTGGCTGCATCATATAGATGCTTTCGTCTAGATCCTTGTTAAGGAATGTCGTCTTGACGTCCATATGCCAAATCTCATAGTCATAATGACACGCTATGCCCAATCTCATAGTCATAGGTAAGGCCTACTTAGATTTTTAATTTAATAATTGGGTCTTACGAGATAAAGTCTTATCTCTAACCAATTTTAAATTATTCTTATAATTAATTAATTCTAAGTTTGATATAAATTAATCTTATCTATAATTAATTTCCTAATTATCCAAAAACCTAATTCTATTAGGATTAGCCTTTTAGAATCCTAATGGTGGTGATATTTCCATACACTTATAATACTACATATATTTAATAAAGATAATTAAATATAAATATTAAATAATGGAAATAAATAACTAAACAACCAATTTAATTATTCAAGCTATAATATCTAGATATAAACAGTTAATTAATCAAATTCAAAATTTGATATTTAAATTAACAATATCACAAGAACAAAAATAACGCAAAATAAATAAATAAAAGCTATGCCTTGGTCACGTTGACCAAGGCTTGACTGCTCCTACCCCACGTGTATGGGTGTGGGGAGGGGGCAACAATAAAAAAAAAAAAAAAATCTATTTTTTTCCTTTTGTTTTGTTTCCTTTCTTGCAACACAGGTAAACCTGTTTCAAGTTTCCTTATCCAACTACATCTCTTATTTTCCTAAATTCAATTATCTTAATTAAAGTTTCTAAGATGTCTTGAAATTTCACGATAAACGTAAATCACACATCTAACTTTAATTAAATTGAATCTAACTTGAAAAAACATGTAATTAAACATCTATTATAGCTACTACATGTTTGCTAACTAATTTTCTTTGTTTCTTAACATGAACATGCCCAATTCACCATGTTAAACAAAAATTCCAGCAAACAATGAATTCTGAAAGCTTCCACCAAAAGTTCTTAAACACATGCAAAGATTGCAATAATCATCATCTAATTGTGGTGTGGCTCTGGTACCACTGAAGGTGCATGCTACCTGGATATACTATAGTATTTTAAAAAAGATTTAAAGTATATAAACGCAATAGAAACATAGTAGCATGCTAATCTAGGATCAAACCACAAGAACTAGAACGGAATATTCCATGAACTTATTTGCATGTTCATAATTCATAAAAGAATAAAATTCAGCAAGTACTAGTTTTGTTACCTTGATTCGTTAGCTTATGAATCTTAGCAAAAACACAAAACTTGAAGCTTGACTTGCTCCTTGAAGATCTATGCACCTAGCACACTTGAAAAACTTTTGATCTTTTTCTCTATGATCTTCTTATTTCTCTTAGATGATGAAGATAGTGGAATTCTTCTCTTGCTTCTTCCTAGTAATTCTCGTGTAAGAGGGAGGGAGAGAGAGAGAGAGAAAAAGATAAATATATATATATATATATTTTTTTGCTTCTACTCGTGTAGATGTAGGTGTAGTGAGAAGGTGAATAAGACCTCTATTTATAGTTATAGAATAGCCTTAGTAGTTAATCCAAGCTGAACTAGGATTTGGACTCTTGGCCCATAAGCCAATCCTATGTACCTTTGGACTTGGCTAGTCCAATAACATAATTAAACTACTAACTTTTCCTCTCTCTCTTTGGATCTCACGTGTAGACTATACCTAGTGGGCTAGGTGTGTGGCTTGGTCCATATTGCTTAGTCTATGTATTATTTTGCTAATTATTCATTTCTTAGTTTCTAAATTGTGCTCAACTTATCCAATTATGAAAGATTCCCAACTAAGATACTTAGTTGCAATTGGATACTTGAATTTAGCAACTCTAAATACACAATAAGCAACTAGAAAACTTAACTTATATCTAAAAGGAAATAGGCTAGAAAAAGGATCAAAAGACATAAACAACTTGGCTACTGAAAAGACCAAAATGTCCCTACTAACCCCATAGCACATTTAGGTTTTTCAACCTTTTATTTATTCCACTAAAAAGTCATGACTACACTTCAAGATGTTTACTACTAAATGCAGAAGCTCGTCATATCACTTACTACCTTTGTCTCTGACCTACTAAGCAGAATGATCAAAATACCCCATCCATGTAACAATCATAAACAAGAAAGACTTTTACTGTACTATATCTTCCTTGACTGCATCTTTTCCATGAGACCTTTAAATCCTTTAAGCAACCATCCTACGGATATGGAACACTTGATCTTGGGAGTGACCCTTAAGCTAGATATCCGATATACTCTTAAAGTATACTACTAAGCTTAGATTTGGATGATCTACTGGATAATCACAAGAGAATGATTAATCCGTCACGCGACAACATGGATTCTATATTGCATATGCATGTCCCAACTAGCCAAATCTACATGCCCAACACACAGAGTTGTTGACCCACAACTGAGGTCTCACTTATGATGCATCAAAGCACATGAACCTAATTTTCTCAATTCATCCACATATGCTCAAGATTAAGAGTACTGATGACATAGTAGCATAAGGTATAAGATGATCTCTATATTTTTGAGTACCTAATCGAGAGATCATACCTAAATGGTCTGTTCAATGTGTGACACACATACTAGTGAGGCTTAGTATTAAAACCTGTCAATGATTAAGGCATATCATCCCTCACAGGAAACTAACTCACTATAACCTAAACTTTGATGAAGTGCTTAACTCCATCAATCGGTTATGAACTAATTCTAGAACCAAGTGTTTATGACTTAGACCTTCTGTGCTTGGACACCGTGTACCTAAGTCATACAATGTGGATCAAGGGTCTTTATACAAAGCAATTACACATAAAGTAAAATAGAGAGTGTATGCAAGAATGTATTCATTAATTAACAATCACAATATGTATTCATTATCACTAAAATGTCATGTACTAGTGGTCTTTAGAGCATGCTAATCCCAACAGGTACCTCTATTGGATGAGTTGACATACAGTTAGCATTTTTAAATGTTTGAGTTCTATTAAAGTTTTTCAACTTCATGCCTTAAATCTCACATCAAACTAAGTTCAATCTCTGAAATAAGCATTTTCCCTTTTTAAAAAATTAGTCGTATCTTAATGAACATAGTTATATACTTAGAATTAAATCAATTACCTTATTGAAGGATTTATATAAAAGGTGTTTTCTTCTATTTCCATCGACGAATTGTTCAATCTTAAAAGAATAATTTTAACCTAATATGAATTTTTTCCAGTCAATGTTCTATTTTTGTTCTAAAAATTATGCTAACATAGGGATAGTCAAAGCATTTGTCATCTAATTTCATAGATGGCCAAGGATGGTCAATAATTGATTGTAAAATAAATAAATTTCTTTTTTGTTTTTGTTTGAAATCAGTAAATTGTTATTCAAAGATCAAAAAATCTAACCATTCCCATGCCAGAAAAAGTTATTACAAATGATAATACTAAGATTGGAGGGGAAATTGTAAACTGAATCAAGGGGAAGTTGGTTGTATCTAGTTAATTGATAAATAGATTATCAACTATATCGTTTATTCTCTCCAAAAGAGATAGACTAATTGAGGGTTTAGTAGCTAGTAGACTACACACCTCTTGAATAATTTGTCGGGTATAAGCACAGTGGAATGATATGGGACAAACAGTATTACACAGCTAAAATAAGAATGAGAATAGTGAAAATGCATACATAAGATTTAACGTGGAAAACCCTCAAACAAATTTAGGAAAAAGCCACAAACAAGTAAAGGGGAATTTCACTATGATGTAAGAGTATTTTACAACACCTTCTCTCTAATGTAAGGAGAAAACAATATCACTCTCTAATAATAGGAGAAACTAAACTCTTACTCAAAAGACAACAAGAGAAGAAGATAACACTCAGGAAAAACTATATATATTTTCTCTTTTCTTTGGGATGATAGAACTAGTGGAACGAGCCTCTATTTATAGGCTCATTTTCTACTATACAAATAGTGTTTTCCCATTTCTGCCCCCAGTATCATCATTTATCTTTTTTTCTTTTTTTTTTCTTCTTTTTTTTTCTTTTGACCAACTTTCCACCGAAAGTTGGTTTTAAATTTCGGTGGTGCAATAATCTCCCACTTAAAACCAACTTTTGGTGATCTTAACAAATCTATCCATACTTGCTATTTCATGTTGCTTACATCTTCGCCAGGCCACAAGAGGATTTGCTTCAAATGAACTTGTCAACGTTGATTGGCTTTGTTATGAGATCTGTTAAGTTGTCATTGGTGTGAATCTTTTGCATATCCGTACTTCCTGCCTCCACTATTTCACAAATGAAGTGATATTGAACCCCTATGTACTTCATCCTAAAATGAAATGCTGTATTTCTTACAATGTGCAAAGCACTCTGACTTTCACAAAATAAGAGAATTTTCTCTTGTTTGTGCCCAAGCTCCTCCATTAACCATTTAATCTAGATTGTTTCCTTGCAAGCTTGTGTACCTGCCATGTATTCAGCCTCTGTTATAGATAAAGCCACAATAATCTGTAACTTAGATACCCAGTTTACCGTACCTCCTACAAATATAAACACATAGCTTGTAGTGGATTTTTATTTGCCAAAATCACCTACAAAATCTGAATCAATATAACCATTGATAGTAAATTTTGATCCCCCATAACATAATGCAACATCTGAGGTTCCTTTGATATATCTTAGGATTCTTTTAACCACATTCCAATGCTCACTATTAGAAATCGTCATAATCCGACTGACTGTTTCGACTACTTGAGCAATATCTGGTCTTGTTCATATCATAGTGAACATGAGACTTCCTATTAATGATGCATACAGTACTCGAGACATTTTTATCCTCTCTGCTTCATTACTAAGGCACATACTTGAGGATAATTTGTAATTGACATAAAGTGGGGTTAAGATTTCAAGAAAATCTTGCATGTTGAAGTGACCCAAGATTTTCTTGAAGTAGTTCTTTTGGGAAATCCATACTTTCTTATCTTTTCTGCCCCGATGAATTTGCAACTTTAAAATCTTGTTTGTCGATCCTAAATCCTTCATGTCAAACTCCCTAGCTAAATTTGCCTTTAATTCTTGGACTTAATCTTTGTTAGGGTTTGTTACCAGCATGTCATCCACGTACAACAACAAAATAATGTGGTCATTATCTCTAAACCTCTTGTAATAGGTACAATGATCTATTCCAAGTCTATTGTACCCAAGGCTAATCATGAAGGAATCAAATCTCTTGTACCAGGATCTCGGCTTCTACTTTAGATTGTACAAAGTATAATATCCCACAATGACTGCAGAGGGTTCTGGGCTACTAAATATAAGTGGAAGTGACCATTTATCTGTGCAGGTGCCTTTTCCAGTCCACGTGGGCGGGAAGGGACAAAACCGTGAGGGACCCATAGTGGTAACCCAAAGCGGACAATACCCGCATATGTGGCGTCGCTGGTAGGCCTCTGCCCTCTGGGGTATTCGCTTAGCCGGGGCGCTACAGAAGTAGTATCAAAGCAGCCTGGTCTTTGTGCTAGCGAGGACGTTGGGTCCCCAAGTGGGGGCAGATGTAATATCCCATATCGACTGCGGAGGGTTCTGGGCAACTGTATATAAGTGGAAGTGTCCCTTTATCCGTGCAGGCGCCTTTTCTAGTCCAAGTGGGCGGGAATGAACAAAACCATGAGGGGCCTATTGTGGTAACCCAAAGCGGATAATACCTGCATATGTGGCGTCGCTGGTAGGCCTCTGCCCTCTGGGGTATTTGTTTAGCCGGGGCACTACACAGAGACTTGGTCAACCTACAAACCAAGTTTTCTTTTTCACTCTCAACGAAACCTTATGGTTGAAGCATGTAAATCTTTCTTCAAGTTCACCATTAAGAAAAGCCATCTTTACATCTAATTGTTATAGATGCAAATCAAATACATCACATATGGATAAGACTACTATGACAGTTGTAAGTCTAACCATAGGAGAAAATATTTCATTGATGTCAATACCTTCTTTATGAGCAAACCTTTTTACCACCAGTCTTGCACAATATCATTCCACTTGATTATTGTCATCGTGTTTGATCTTGTAAACCCACTTGTTATCGATGGCTTTCCTATCGGGTGGTGGTAGAATAGGCTCCTACATCTTGTTTTTGTGCAGTGCTTCCATTTTTTCTTGCATTGCTATCATCCACATAGTAACATTGGGGTTATTTACAGCCTCATAGAAGGTAGATGACTTTCTACCCTCTATTAGAAGACAATATGCATTATTGCTTGCCATAACATAGTCTGAGTGCCACATTTTGTTGATCTACCTTTTACCATCGATAACGCCTCTGCTTGTTGAGAGCTTTCAAACCTGTCTTCTTAACTTTTGTGCCTAAATTCCTCTTTTAGAACAACGGCTGCAACATAATCAAAGACTACAAATTCTGAAAGAACATTGTTGGTATAATTAATTATGAGTTGATCATACGAATCAGATAGACTTTGAAGTAGAATCTCTTCATGCTCAAGCTCCACTATGTTATGTCCTATTGCAGTCAGTTGAGAAAAATAGTATAATTAAGGTATTGATGTGATCAGTTACCGATGTGGATTCACTCATTCGAAGAGTGTAAAGTCTCCTTTTCAAAAAAAAAATCTTGTTGTGAAGTGACTTGACCTCGTACAATTTGGTCAGCGCATCCCAAATTTTCTTTGCTAACTTATTTTCCTCAATGCTTGACAGTGCTGAATTTGCCAATGCCATATACAAATTAGCCATAGCATTTCTATCCATCCCTTTCCACTTCTTTTCATTTGTTACCTCCACTGTCTCCGATTGCTGCCAAACAATTCTCTTTTCTCAGGATTACTTTCATCTTCAATTTCCATAGGGATAAATTACTCCTGTTGAACTTCTCGATTTTAAATTTTACTATCATAGTGTTAATAACAATCTGTTTCTCAACTTGAATCGACTCTCACTATTTTCACTGTAAATAGTACCGTATACGTGAATAGTACATCAATTGTATACCTGAATAGTAGTATAACTTATGTATGAATAGTACTATATAGTATATGTGAATAGCAATCGTGCATAATACCCCATATATATACCAGTGACTCTGTAACCAGTAGCTCTAATACCACTTTAGGTATAAGTACAGCGGAATGATATAGGTCACACAATTAGCATAAGAATGAGAACAGTGAAAATAGAGACACAAGATTTTACGTGAAAAACTTTCAAATAAATTGAGAGAAAAACCACGGGCAAGTAAATGTGGATTTCCCTCTGATGTAAAAGTATTATACAACACTTTCTCTCTAATATAATGAGAGAACAATATAACTCTTTAATAATAAGAGAAACTAAACTCTCACTTAAAAAACAACAAGAGAATAATATAACACTCAGGAGAAACTATATGTATTTTCTCTCTTTGTAGTCCAAATCAATATCGACAACAAAAATTTCATATTTGAAAAGCTCAGCTATGGACGATTCACCAAGCACATCACTTGCTTGATCATATTACTGGGAAGATACCTTATCCTCCTCAACTTCTAACTGATGTTGATAGAAAAACCTCCATCAATCCAACATATTCCTCTTGGTTTACTATGGATTAACATCTTAAAACTCGCCTCTTTGTCTTCAACACACCACAAGTTCTTCCTCAAGTGTGCATCTTCATATAGCCTCTTCTATTTGGAACTCTTTAGAACATAGGTTCAACTTACTCAGTAGATTTCATATCCATCAATTGAAGAAACAACTTTATACTCTTCACAGCGGCAATAAATTTATGTAGTCCTATCTAGACGACATCAAAGCAATCAATGACAATCTTGCCTCTATTGTAGAACCTATCAAGGATAAAGATCTCATCCCTTACATCCTCAAACGTTTAACATTATGAAGCCTTTAAGGCTCCAATTAGGGTTGGGGTTGAACCAATTACCATAACTACTTTATTCAACTTTCTCCTATCAAAAGATTTGTATCTACAGCTATCCATCTCAGATATCTCTCCTTCAAATGTTCATACAACTCTCTATACATATAGAGGAGCTGACAGAGGTTCATCTAATAGGTGCAGTGGTAAGCAATCAAACAAACAGTGGCAAAGTGGGGAGAAACTTAAGCAAATGAGGCTACAAACCTAAAGGCCCCTCTCAATCTCCAAATTCATATATTTCCCCTTCTATTTACTCCGATCATACCCTATATTGTCAGATTTGTAAGAAACCCAACTACTTTGCTTTGATTGTTGGCACAGGCTTGATACAATAAACTATTATTCTACTAAGTCTGAGAAAAAAATATGTTCTGCTCATACTGGTACTACTAAAGACTACTCTTATCCTTGGTACCCATACTTAGGTGCCCACACTTACGTTACTAATGATCCTAACCAACTCTTAATCTCTCAACCCTACTTTAGATTTGATTCTATTCAGGCAATGGTCATCCTGTTCCTATCAATAGCATGAGAACTAGTACAAGCTATACTTTTTCATGTTCCTTCCATCTTGTTAATGTTCTGTATGTTCCTCACATATCCACTAATCTACTCTCAGTATATAAACTAATCAATCACAATACTTGTACTATGGTTTTGAATTCCAAAAATGTGAAAATACTGGACAATACTGTCGAACAACTCAAGTTCAATGACCTCTGGGATAAAGGCCTTTATCCACTACCTTCCTAAGCTCATCCACATCTTGATCCTTCTCTACAAGCTGTTACTACAAAGGATTTTCCTTCTACAACACTTTGGCATCTTAGATTAGGTCATCCATCCATAGATGTTTCAATATTCTATGTTTTATCCTTGATGTAAAATTTACATATACTAATTTTAATTGTCAATCTTGCTTAGTATCCAAGTCCGATAGGTTATCATTTCCAGTATCTAGTACCACTACTGTTCTTCTTTTCAATTGATTGATTTAGACGTACAGTTCCTTCCCCTGTGACTTCTTGTATGAACTATAGATACTACATTATTTTTCTGGATGACTATACCAGATTACACATGGGTATATCTTTTGAAGCAAAAGAATACCTAGCACTTCAACAACAACAAACCTAGACCCTAGTTCTTTTCCCTCCCTCAAGATATCCTATAGGTTGCAAGTAGGTCTATAAGATTAAGAAGCATGCTAATGGCTCTGTAATAAAATTCAAAGCCAAACTAGTGGCGAAGGGCTATCACCAAGAGCATGGTCTAGACTACAATAAAACCTTCAGCCTTATTGTAAAATCACAAACCATAAGGATAGTTCTTACTGTGGTTATTCAGTTCAAGTGGCCTCTAAGACAGCTAGATGTGTCTAATACATTTCTTCATGACACCCTTCATGAAGGAGTCTACATGACACAACTCCCTGACTTTGTTGACCTTTCTTATCCCTTCTATGTGTGAAAACACAACAAATCACGTTATGGCCTCAAACAAACCCCTAGATCTTGGTACCAAATGTCGTCATTTTTCTCCTTACTCAAGGTTTTCGTTGCAATCAAGCGTGTATATCTCTATTTATTTTTCACACTATTAAAGTCACTGTTCTCATTCTAGTCTATATAGATGTCATAATTACATCCAGCTCATCTAATGCTATCTGCTCTTTTATCTTCTCTATGAATGTCAAATTTTGCATAGACCTTGACCCCTTAGCCTACTTCTTAGGCATTTAGGTTTAGTCCACAAGTAATGGTCTCATTCTACATCAACAACATTATTCCACTGATTTACTTAAGAAAGCTGACACTACTAGATACTCTATTTGACGATGAGAGTACTTAGAACCCCTTTAGGTTGAAAGTCTAGTTGAACTTTCCTATTAAGTACCACAGGGTAGAAGATAGTCATTATGATCCACTTGACCAGCTTTCTAATTAAACCCCAATCTCAAAATCCTATTCCACTTGATTATAAGATTTACTCATATCCAACTTAATGGCAGCTACAAACTTTTTTCACCTTCGTTTCTGTTTTAGGTAGTGTGCAACTTGTTGGGCAATTGTGATATTTATCTTGGATGAGCCTACCCGATATGCACACTTAGGTTTAGGACAGTGATAGAGTCTATAAATGATTTGAGCATTAAACCAAGATTTTTGAAATGATTTTATAAGAATTGAGTCCATATTAGGTAACATTTGAGGGTTGAGGGATTTTTGAAATTGAGGTAATTAGAATGTGATTAACACTACTATATAGAATGATTCGACAAAGATGGAAAACCGAAACCAATTCCTATCAATTGTATATAAAATTGAAAAGTAGCTAACGAATTTAGATTTTGGAAAAGTTTTAGATTGTCGACTTCATTTTTATTTTTATTTTTACGGGTGCAATTCTTTAAAGGTTGACACATTATTTAGTCTCTAATCTTTATCATATTTGACAAGAAATACATCTGTAACTTTGTAACTTGTGATATTATTAATACTCTTGTCCTTTTTCATAAAAAAACGTAATAGTAAAGTCAAGCAACCTTACTGTAGAGAGTGATTTCATCAAATTAATTGGTTGATGCTAATAATGGTCTTTTGGATTTCATGTCCTACCGAAAACTCTTTTTTAGTATCACGGTACTCAACAATAGCTGTTTTCATGAGTAATGTTTCTTCTTCTCGCAGGTTTCGGGTTTAAGATTTCTTGTCAGAAGCTAGAGGGAAAGAATGGCTAAAACGGAGCCCCCTTCATCTCATATTTCTAAATCGTTGTCACTTCTCAAGGAGCAAGAAGAGAAATTCCATAGCATTATAGATAGTGCTTCATTGAAGGATCATATCTTGTCTCTCAAACTTGGGCTTCAATTTCTAAAAGTATTGCTTGATATCTCAACCAATGAAGATCTTAAAAGGCGTATTAAACGTTTGGTTTACAATGTGAGACGGGAACTTCAACCACTTTCTGATAGACCAACCGATGAAAGTCTCATCCTAGACTTGGATCGTGCCTATACTAATTTGCAAGAAACGATGAAAAATGTTATTATCAAGCCAGAAACCAAGGAATATGATGTTATATTTCCAAACCTCTTTAGTTGGAAGGGATATTTTAAGCAAACTAATGATTTTCTTCTAAAGAGTTATGGGGATTTATCAAGCTGTGAAGCTAACCACCCAATTGCTCCATTGACAAAAGAAATTGAAGACCTCAAAGAGAAGTTAAAACTTCTGCAAGCTTTGCTTATATATGTGGCGGACTCGAAGGTACACTTCAGGGAAGAAAATAAAAAGCCCTCGACTTCTCTTCTTGCTTTGCTTGACAAAGCAGCATGTCTCCTATACTCATGCTTGGTTGACAAAATGGATGAAGAGATGGTACTTGAAATGAAGCGTAAGCTTATGGATCTCTTTCAGAATATTAATGTCAAGAAGATCTATATAAAGTTCTTGAAAACTTCAAAGTTATATGAATCAACAAGCAATCTGGAAAGTGAATTTTATCTCCTTGATAATGTGATAAAGCTACTAGACTGGAATGAGAATTCTGTAAGTTTTCTGAGTGAACAAAGTGAGGAGCTCCATGGCAAGCTGAAATTCCTTAGAACTTTTCTTGTAGATCTTCCACATGATCAGAGGATCGAAAAGCTCAATTATCTTGTATCGACCATTGAAGCTATTGCGCGGAAGTCAATACCTGTCCTTTACTCATGTCTTGATGAAGACATGGAAGAAGACATGGCTAGGGAAGTGAATGGTGCACTTCCTGAGGTGCTTGACCAGATCGAGCATATTCAAGCAGAGGTCAAAGAGATTAAGTTGTATCACTATCCCAAAACAGATGAATTGGGCTTTCTGGATCGTTTTGGGGGACATATGGACGAGCTGCTAAAATGTCGACCAGAAATGATTGAAACTCTGAAGAATCAAATTGAAACATTGCATCTGGAATTTGATTTCTTAAGATATTTTCTCAGAGAAATCAAAGAACGACATGATGAGAATGAAGAACTGGAAGACCTTCAGACAGACATTATACGCTTGGCGTACCTGGCAGAAAATGTTATCGATTTTTACCTGGTAAAATACGCTCCTGACTCTCGTGTCATGTCATCACTTTCTGAAATTGTAGATCAAACCAAGCTCATCAAATCTAAGGTAACAAGGATCTATGTCGAGGAGAATTATCGTACCCAAGCCCATGATGTTGCAAATTCTTCCAGTCGTCTTCCATCACAAGCTACTAGCAGTGGTGATGAAGTAGTAGTGGGTTTTGTGGATGAGGCAAAGAAGATAATGGAGTATCTTCATGGAGACCTAAAGAAACTAGACGTTGTATCAATTGTTGGAATGGCAGGACTTGGAAAAACAACTCTAGCAAAGAAAATGTATGAAGCTCCTTCAACCGTTGAGCACTTCGACGTTCGAGCATGGTGCTCTGTCTCTCAAACACATCAGAGGAGAGATTTGTTACTTGCTATTTTAGGTGATGTTATTGGAGTTACCAATGAAATCAATAAGCTGAATGACGAAGAGTTAGCCGCAGAACTTTGCAAAACTTTAAGGGGACGTAGATATCTTGTTGTCATTGATGATCTGTGGGACATCATGGCTTGGAATGATTTGAAAAGATCTTTTCCAGATGACGGTAACTGTAGTCGTATTCTCGTGACTAGCAGATACCAGAATGTGGCTTTACAAATTGGAGCTAACAGTAAGGTGCATAATCTTCGTCAATTCTCTGATGATGAGAGTTGGGAGCTCATCCAGAATAAGCTATTGCAAACCGAAAGCTTCTCTCAAGAATTTCTGGCCGTTGGACGACGAATTGCAGAAAGTTGCAAGGGACTTCCTCTTGCCGTTGTTGTGATAGCTGGAGTTCTTGCAAAGGTAGAGAGGAATATTAATAAGTGGCAGGAAATTGAAGTAAGCTTAAATTCACACATTCTAACTGGCTCAGAAAATCAGTGCAAGGCCATATTAGAACTGAGTTACAAACATTTGCCAGATCATTTGAAATCATGTTTTCTGTACATTGGAGCATTCCACAAGGACAAAGAAATTCCTGTGTGGAAATTGAAATGGTTATGGATCGCTGAAGGATTTGTGCGAGATACTGGGGAAAAGAGTTTAGAGGAGGTTGCGGAGGACTATCTCATGGATCTCATTAGTAGAAGCCTTGTCGCAACTACGAAAGAAAGATCCCATAAAGGATTCAAAGCATGTCGTGTTCATAACCTTTTACATGAATTCTGCTTGGGAAAAGCTAATGAAGAAAGTTTTTTGCAAGTGATCGATATGGATAATTGGTCTACATTTTCGAGAGTGTATGATAAACGTCGAGTTAGCATATATCCTGATGTATATGGTCTTATGAAGGCAAAGCCCTCAAGCTGTAGTGTTCGTTCTCTATTGCATAGTGCCACTGATGATAACTCTCTTCACCAAGATACATCATTCATTTTCCAGAATTTCAAGCTTCTCAGAGTGTTGGATGCGGCTTGTACAAACATTGGCAAGTCTTTTAATGGAATAGAATTGCTGATTCATTTGAGGTACTTAGCCGTTCGAGCCCAAATAACTTCTATCCCATCATCAATAGCCAACCTTTGGAATCTGCAGTTTTTCCTAGTCAAACCCAATTCTGATTATAGTAAGGAAGTGGTAGATGTACCAGATTCTCTTTGGGACATGGTGAACTTGAGGCATGTGCACATAAATCACAGGGCTTTCTTTAACGTTGACCCCAAGAGACTTGAAAACTCCTCCTTATTGAATAATTTAGAAACATTATCGACACCATGTCTTTCTTATGGAGAGGAGGCAGAGAACTTACTGAGAAGGTTACCGAAACTTGGAAAATTGAGATGCGTATTTCTAGACTGTTGGGAAGATTCCAAGAATTGCTATCAATTTCCAAGATTGGGCTTTCTCAATCAACTTATGTCACTAAAGGTGCTTTTTCAGGGACCATATCAATCTGGAAAGCTTGAGTTTAACTTCCCTCCAAATCTAGAAAAATTGACTTTGTCAAAATTTTTCATATCGTGGGATGACATTTCAAGAATTGGGAGGACACTTCCCAACCTAAAGGTTCTCAAATTAATTGATAGCGACCGGGGTGAGGAATGGAACGTGAATGATGGCGACTTCCCAAAATTGAAATACTTGAAGTTAAGTAATCTGAGTTATACTCGTGAATGGATTGCTTCAGAAGACTCCTTTCCAAATCTTGAGCAACTAGTGTTGGACGATTGCAAGAAACTTAAGGAGATCCCTCCTTGCTTTGAAGAAATCCCCACACTGCGGATGATTACAGTTAAAAGTTGCTATTCTTCGGTCAACGACTCAGCCAGGAGAATCCAAATGAAACAACAGGAGGAAATGCAAAATGAAGTCAAAGTGTATATCTATCCAAGGAATCTACTATTATCTTCTTAAGGGCATGTCGCTGACGCCTGACTGGTGTATGAGCACATTACAAGTAAGTCAACATTGAGCACAGTTTAATTTCTTTCATTACAATGCAATTATAATTACTTTTGAAGTTTCTACTTGTAGAAATAATAATAAAACAAAAGTTCATATGTTCCTTTCATCTGCATGTTTTTCTTAAATTTTGGTTGATTGTTTCTGCATTTGAAACGAATAATATCAGGGAGAGTTCTTCAATAATAGCAAATATGCACTCGATTTGTTTTCTTGCTTCTATATAATACTTGAAACTGGAACAGTATTGGCACTGTGATAAAAGATGTGAAAGCTGAGAAACCAATTTATTTTCTTTATTCAAAACACTACCACAATTGTTAATAAGAAGATTGATAATCTTATGCTATTAAATTTCCTCTGAAAATAGTTAGCTATAACTGTGATTTTATGTAATTTCGAATATCAGCTTTTATAAGTTAATATTTTACTGGAAGATAGAGACGAGAGAAAGATAGCAGCTAGAGAGGAAGAAAAATAAATAAAATAGAGAGAGGCAAGGAAAAGAATCAGAATAGAAGCGTAAAAGGAACTGGAAGAAGATTAAACAATAATGCTGTTTGATTCCATTGAAATCTGTCTAGGTGAGGTTGAATATGTTTGTGTCTATATATGCATATATGTTTGTGTTATTTTATATGTTGGTAGAGAGTGTTATTGATGGTGGAATTAGGTAAAGGAGATGGTAAGTGGAGGTGGGTTGCATGTACTATTGTTAGTGTGTGCATGTTTTGTGCTTGTGTAGTGCGTAATCGTTAGCTCAAATTAAGACGGAATGCCCAACAAGCAAGATAATTTGGTCTCATGATGAAAGGGTCGGCGTTCGGTGCTAATATGGGATAGGTTTCACACAGCCGTACAGTTTAGTTTGACTGAAATTTCTTTTATGATGCAACCTTTTGTGCATGACAAATCATATTTGAAGAGCATAAATTTCAAGTCGAATGATTGCTATATGGAATTCTAATAAATTTGGTGACTTTTGAATGGGATGCAGGAGTTTTGTGCACACATTCTCTATGTTCGAGGTAAGACGCTATGAAAGTAAAAATGCTTTTGTACTGTTTAGCCATTGAGATTTTCTATTTAGGCTGTCAATCTGAACTAAAGTTATGCATATTTTTTTGCTAGTTAAAGTTATGCATATTATAAGATTGTAATATTGTGCATATTATAAGATTGTAATATTGTGCATATTATAAGATTGTAATGTTGATCATATTCTGGAATTACAATGTTGGTTATAAGGCTTGGAATTTGAGGAATTCTTTGAATTTTTAGAATTCAATTCAAGCTAAGTAGACTTATCTTCTTCTTTGCATATCAATATACTGCAACATTGCTTATTTGTACTGCCCAAATTTCTTTTTTTATTTCTCAAATTTCAGATTTTATCTTGCTGCAATTGAGCTTACATTTCGCTCGATCATTTGACAAACCAGTTGATATTCCATGCTATCTTTGTTGTTTACAAACGTTTGTTGCTAGCTAAGTTGTTAAAAATCCTTTTTTTTTTTTTTTTTTTTGTATGCGTAATTTGCAGATTTTTATGTAGCTTATTTTACCTTGCATTGAATTACCATTCTCATTGGCAGATTTGCATTGAGAATGAATTTCTGCAAGATTAACTCTTCTCTATATATTCGAAAAAAAAAAAAAAACTATTCTCTATATAGTTCATGGTCCAGTGTGCACAATTCTTTACAAAACTTTTCAGTCGTAAGACTACAACACTACTTAATTTTCGTAAGTTAGTAGTCTTGAAACTTATTTCAAAACCCAGTTTCCACTTTATCTTTATTTCCAAAGTGAACTTTATGATTTTAGAAAGCTTTATTTATATTTTTTTTCTAAATATCATATTGTAAAACTGAGTTCCATTAAATGTCTTTTGTATAAGCTATCTTATATATAAGTTTTATGATTTAAATGTATACTTTTGATTTGTGCCTTATTAGTGGGATGGGTAAATTATAACTACTCATCCTAGTCGATGGGGATTAATAGTTGACATATTATACTGTATTATTGAGATGCAGCGCCTCTTTTTTGATATTCTATTCATTTAATGAGGGGCTATATATTCACTATGTGCAATTTGTTCTCATTTCTCCTTTGTTAATCGTTTTGCAGATAATGAGGATAATTGTTGTGGATTGCTAGCTTGAGAATGAGGATAATTGTTGTGGATTGTTAGCTTGAGAATTTGAGGCTGCCTTACTGCTATTTGCTATTTAGAATGGACTTCATGATTTTGGCTATTTTGATTGAATAAAAAAACAGTGTTACTATTAATGTAATGTTTTTCATTACGCTGGAACAAAAGTATGTGTATTATGGACTTCTTAATATGTGAGTGAATGTTGGCTTTATGGATTGCTATGACAGTGGCTTAAGATTTGGGTTGTTATGATATGATGGATTGATATTGGTTCATTTTGGAGATGCTATATTGTTCAATTTGAAGGCTATGTTGTTGCTTTTGTTTAGTGCTTCAATTTTTTGTTTGTGAGATTTGTTTGGATTATTACTAGGTGAGTGAGTCTTTAGGTTTTGGCATTTAATTTCTTATACTTGTGGAGTATTATGTTCTTAATTTTTTCAAAACGGATTTTCAAGACGTGACATAGGAATTAGTATTGGAGTTGATGGTAGAGTTGGAGTTAGGAGAGGTGTTTTTTGTGTAAACTATGTGTGAATTGTGAACTATGTGTGACAATGTGTTTGTCCGTGTTATGCGTGTCGGGCGTCCAAGAGCTGCGCCTAGCTGTTTTGAAGCGAGGGAAGGAAAAGGGATAGGAGAAGAAGAAGAGAAGTAGGAAATAAGAAAAAAAAAAAAAAAAAAGAGAAGCGACTAAATTTACTACTTTTAAATAATAGGGACAAATTTAAATTTTTTGAAAAATAATCAAAACTAAATTGATTAATTTTGCATAATTGAGATGGGTTTAAAATTACGGAGAAACAATAGAGGCCACACATTTACACTACCTGACTGGGTTTTATAGATCATCATGTGTATGCATAAATATCACAAGTGAAGATTTTGGGTAGCAAGGATCTAACAAAGCTGGTGAAGCAAAATTGGTTCATGTTACTCATGTGGCTTTCGATGTATATAACGTAGGCTAACTTTGTAGTATTCTTTTATTTTAATAAGTTGAACATTTTGACAAAAAAAAAAAAAAACTCATGTGACTTTCTTAATATCTTATTAAAATGTACCAAAAAACTATTTAAACTGTATAAAAAAGATTGTTTCGGTTGTTTAAATATATGACATCTGTAGTATTTTGCTATCCATTTATTTTTAAAAAAAAAACTAAATGCACAATTTCATTTTCTATTGGGTCAATTCAATCTTGCAAAACTAGATTTCATTTATCTATCTATATATATATATATATGAAATATAGGGAAAATTATATCTAGTTGATTGACCGGAACAGCTTTAGCGGGAAGAGATAGCACTGGTGAGTGACTTCAGTCGATGGCAAATTAAGTAGAGATTTGTAGGTAAAAAAATAGAATAGGGAAGGTCAACTTAAACTAATTGGTTAGATAATAAAAGATAAGATTAACTTTTATAGAAAAAGGGAAGGATCCAAGTTAGTTCCGCCATTAGTGAGGAATATTTTTTTATTAGTAAAGGAATGAAATAGAATGGAAAGAAGATGGATTTATGAATCCATCCGTGAGGAAGACAAAGGCAAGAATGGTAGGAGTTCCATAACCGAATTGTCATATATATATATCATTTAAGCCTCCTTTGGTTTCTCGTAATAATAAGCTCTTTTCTAAATTCTACTGTTTGACTTGTAATAGGGTAACGGGTTAGATAATGCAGAACCAAAACCATTTAACATAACCTAAATTAAAAATCAAAATCCAAAATTGATAGGTTTAAAAATCACTATTCAAAACCGAAACTGACAAATAAAAAAGAAATTACGAGTATTTGAACTCAAAACGGATTTTTTTTAAAAATTAATTAAAATAAAAAAACCACTTCAAAAGTATGTAAAAAAATTAAACAAGGAAATGTATTTGGAACATGAGCATAAGCTAATTAATGCCCGCTTCATTTAATTCTTGTATGACAGATTTTAGAAAATATTAAGCTCTCTAAAAAAGTGCTCATTCGGGTGTAAAAGTTCAACACAACAAATACAATATAACAAATATTTAAGACTTTCAAGTGTTGAAGCCATCTGTTTTATCAAACCTAAGTAGTTGAAACAAAATCGAGCTTAAGAATATTGAAGACTTTTTAAGTATTGAAGACTTGAAACAAAGAGAGATGAAAAGATGGAAAATCAGTGGAAGATTTGAAGAAAGAAGAGAGAGGAAGGCGGCTGCTTGCAAGAAGGAAAAGAGAAAGTGTGATAAGAGTTGCTTTTATTTATATTTTTTAATCGTTATTTTTTAAAATGATAGTATTTGGGCTTAGTTCAAATCTTTTAATAAAATGTAATCTATTTCTATGAGTATAATTTTAGATTTTAGTATATTGGGCTAGTATAAAAAATATTTTTATATTTTTACCAACTTTAATATATGTAGATATCTACATATATATAAATATAATTAATAAATAATCATGTTTTAGACTTTAATTTTTTTAACATCTAAAAGGAAAACTTATTAGTTTACGTGTTGATTACCCCTTATAAAAATTAAATCGTAACGAATACTCCATCAATTTTTATAATCGAATTGATATCAAACGGATATTGGTCGGTAAATCTTTATAACTTAATTTTGTTTTACAGTTTAACTATCTATTTGCTTACCTACCAAGTAAGAAACAAAACATTAAATATTAAAATAAATTAAATCAAGCATTTTCCTACTAGGTAAGATAGGTTATGTAAATGTAACAATATCACTCATTCATATCTAAAGATGTCTCTTTAGTTAGTTTTATATAAAGGAAATCTCACCTAAGTACGATTTCCTTGGATCATTGCCTAAGTGCTATTACCATATTTTCGTACTCCCATTTTTTCTTGTAACACTTTGTTATTAATATTGTACTTTCTTATTTTTTCACACGTCCATGGCATTTAAGGATGTAGGAAGCATGCACATAATAGTCAAAAACAACGTGAAGAGGGTGACATAAATTGGTTGGATAAAGCCGCAAGAGGGATGGAAGCTCAATATTAATGGTTGCTCCAAACATAATCTGGGACATTCAGGGATCGGCAGATTATTCTGAAATGAGAAAGGGAACTGGAAGGCAGGCTTTGTTGTGAATTTGGGAATTACTTCGAATAATAGAGCGTAAATGATTGCTTAAAGGACTTAAGCGTGCTATTACTTTGGGAATTTCATAAATTCACAATTTAGTCTGATTCTTATTGATTATTAGTTTGATAAAAGGGGCAACACTCCTAACAATCCTCTCAAATGGTTAATCGAAGACTGCAAAAGCGTGTTACAAGTGAATACTGAGTTTTATATTGTGCATGTTTATTGCGAGGCGAATATTTGTGCGAATTGGATGGCTAACAATGCCCTCAATGGCCACTTGGAGTCCACACTGTGGATACCATCCCTCACTCTCAGCTTGTTTGGAATGGCAATATTAAAGGAAATGAAAGGTTAGGGAGGAATTTTTCAATCTTTTCCCTTGTTTGGATTGCAATTTTAGAGGAAGAAAAGTTATGGAAGGGTTCCAAAATCCCTCTATTTTTTTTACAATGTGTTTGGATTGAGAGAGAAAAGTTTAATAAAGGGGAGGAAAGGACAGAATCATAAAGGAGAGGAGATTAGAAGATTAAATCATGTTTGAATTTGATAATTCAAGAAAAATCGAGTATTATAAAGGATTATGGGTGTCTTTTGTTTGGATTAGGAAGAAAATGGAATTGAGAGATAAATTTTATATATAAAATAATTTTTATGAAGGAGTTGGAATTTCCTTCCCTTTTATTTTGCTACAAATTAGGGGGAAAGAAAAAGTGGGCTTGGGAGGGGTTGTTTTGACCCCTCCACTTCCTTATCCCTTAGAAACTTCTAAAATAAACAAGGGAGAGAATTTTTCAATCTCTTCTCTTACCTCCCTCTGTGATACCCCGAACTTGGCATGTATTCAATAGCATTTAAAGTTCATTTAAATTGTATTTTATTGACCTTTCACCTTCTTTGACCAAACTAGTTGACTTTTCATCTACATTGACCAACTAGGACAAGGTGAAAAATTTTGAAATGTTTAATAAAGGGCAAACTTGGGATTAGAAATAAAAAAATGCAATATTAAGTTAGTCAAATTTTGGGTCAACTTTGAAATTAAATCTGAACCAATTGGGGAAGAGTTAGGTAGCAAATTATATATGGTTGGAAATCTTTATGAGTCTAGTTTCTGAAGTTTCAAACCGTTCATGAATTGGAGTTTTCTAGAAGAAGTTATGGCCATTTTCGTAAGGTCGCGCATAATTATTTTGGTTTCGCGGGTTGACCGAAGCCTTGACCATTGACTATTGTTGTCATCTTTTATAAGCATAAAATAGCATAAAAAAACAAAGGAAAAGCTGAAAAATAAAGAGAGAAAACCAAGAGTTCAAGGAGAAAAGAAAAAAAAAAGAATTTTCAACTTCAAATCTTCAAATCTTTGTGAGGGCTTGCACGGGATTGTTTTTGAGACTTCTAACGTTGTTTTCCTAGCGTCTATTAACAGCTAAGGTGAGGGATGCATCATTATTTGCGCATTAGAAAATATGATGTCAAGACTTTAATTTTTCGAAATTGCGTATAGAATGTTGTTTAATTCATTTTGTTGCTTGAAATATGTTCTATGATGTTAGTAGACCTTACTTTTGTAAGTTTTTAGCAATTTCTGTTGTTAAAATTGATTATTGTATTTCAAATATTGATTGAATAGTGAAAAATGTGAATAGTAAACCCCCATTCGAAATTTTACTCCGAGTTGCATTCTATTGATGTAAGAAGGTGCTAGATATGCTAGAATGCCTAAATGTATGGTTTAATTGGATTGTGTAATGAAAAAAAGAGAAAAATGGCTTAGTGCATGTTGGGGTCGTTTAGGTCAAGTTTGGCATTTTATCATTTTGCATGAAGGCATTGTCGCAGTATGCCATGGAAGCACTTTTGGTGCAGTTATGGCATTGGTTGGGTGATCGGTTGAGGTAGCTGTAGTTCAAACGAACAAAGGAAAAAATCGGGGCTTTGCGGGAATTCTAGGGTAAAGTAGGATTTCGTGGTCTTTAGACGTGCCTTATGGTGACCTAGGAGGATTGGTGAAGTCGGTTTCCAAAACTCGTGGCTCGTTTGAAAGTAGTAGCGTTTTGAAAGTTGGGGTCGTTTTGTGTTTTTGTTGCTTTTCATAGTGTTATGCTTGTAGAATGCTTAATATTGCTTGTTATGCTTGTTAAAGTTGGTTATGATTGAATTATATATCAATTGCTGATAATGCTTGTTAGTGTTGTTCTTGTTACTTTATAGATTGTAAATGTTTATTGTATCGCATGTTGTTACTAACCTGCACTTCAGTGCCTTGCTCGATTATCATTATATATCTCGTATTGCATTGCATAAGTGTCAGGCGCGTGAGTGATTGGCCTCTCTGGGTAGCCTCGGGTTGCCAGTGTTGGTTGCTCTAGCTCCGTGTCCTACTCCCATTCTCGCTTGGGATGCCGCCCAGGGAGTTTTGGGTCATAGAATTGACAGAGTATGTCCGGAGTACTCTAACGGAAGTTATAAGGTGGGTGAGCCGGCGCATCATCATTAAATTCATCGAAATCATGATCGGTACATTACTCGTTCGAGTGAATCACAGCCTTCAAAGTATGGTATAGCTTTGAATGGTTGTGTTAATGCTTTCTTAATTGTTTATTGTATTGTCGTTTACATTGAATGTTTCCTTATTGATTATATTGCTTAACTGTACCTATTTGCATTGCACGAACTTCTCTCTCTCCACCTCGATATCTGTCTCGCCCTCATTGAGTATACGTGTTGAGTATACTCACTCCTCACCACCACATTTCAAGAAATGCCATGTTAGCTGGAAAGTTCGTGATTATGTGAATGTTCGTGCTTGAAGAGTTGTCTTGCGTGCCTTTGTGGCTTGAGCTGTCGAAGTTGCAAAGATGTATGTTTCATGTATTTAATGTCAAAAGGAATGTAATTTAAGTTTTACTAGATTATTGAAGTGTTTGATAAATTAGTTTATGTATCTAGTTAGTATAGCTTAACTTTAATGCATGTTTGTATTGCTTAAAGAAAAGTTAGAATAGTCTGGGTACTTGGAATTGTATATTTACTTGTGCTTAATTGTTGAGAACCAAGGCTCGGATGGCCTTGAGGAGGTTTTGTATGGTTGGACATGGTGTTGGTCCACTTATATGCTGTCACAGGTTTGCATTTTGCTAGAAACAGGGGAGACTCCCTAAAATTTTTGCCTGGGTTTGGAATTGGGTTGTGATTAGATTGATTGATAGAACTCCCGGTCTCGAGAGGGATCGGGGTGTTACAGGTGGTATCAGAGCTTGTTTAGCTCATAAGCCGGGACAGGGTCCTCGGTCTGGTGGGTAGTGACCCTTGAATGTGTGCTTGTTAAGTATGTCTTGAACGTGTATGCTTGTATGTGAGATTGTGTGTCTTGACTTGAATGTATGCACCTATGTGATATAGTTATGTGTTATGTGTTAAATGTTTCTCAGTGTAGTGAAGTGTCTAGTTGTGTATTAAATTGACCTATTGAATTGACCTCGTGAATCGAATCGACCTCGTGAATTGTTAGTTGCTTGAAGTATTGCTTGTAATGTGTGTATTGGAATGTCTTGAATTGGTTGTGCTGTGATTTGAATTGATTATGTTGTGCTTGACTTGATTGTCGTGCTTGAGTGACTTTGTTGAACAAACTGTTTTATAAACTGTTTTACAAACTTGCTTGCATAATAGTTTAAGGCATGTATGTATAAATGTGATATCTTGGCATTCATACATGTCATGTTGAAATAGCAAGAATGACTTCTTCCTCCCCTGAAGAGAAGTGGTTAGTAGCAGGCCCTTCAAGTTATGTGGATTGACGGGAATGAGCAGTATTTGACTAGCCCTTTATTTGGGAGTTGGAGTTGTTTATTGGGATTCCTCTAAGGTTATCTTCTTTGCTCAGTAAATAAATGACTTTCTTTGGAGTTCTACATGATTATTCTTTGGAGCATTTTCTTAATATTTCCTTGTTGGTCATTCGTCGGGTATTTCCATATTGGCATTCCGCAGAAGACTTGGTTGGGATTCTAATCGGCCTTTGGTGTTCTTTCTTCATTTTTTTTTCTGGGGAAACTTTGATTTGAGTTTACTTACGATGATCAGTTTTGCATGAGGCGCATTATTTTGGTATTCTCTGTGGACATTTCTCAGTGGACTTGGCAATCGGAATTCTTATCGGACTTACTGCATAATATTATCTACAATATCTCCGCTCTAGTCTTTCTTGATATTTTATCGGCAATCGTGATTGGAATTCTTCAATAGTATATGGTGCACCTGCACGATATTCCCTCTGGAATTTTACCCAATATTCGGTAGCAATATTATTTTGGGAATCTACTTGGTTATTCAGCTTGGTGTTCATTCATGGACTTTTGATAAGTATATATATGTTGGCGTACATTTTGGATTCCCTATTCAGATGCTTCTTGAGCTATATTTTGGAAGACTTCCTTGAAACTTCTGAAATATAATTGACTGGATTTCTTGTCTGGAGTCTTCCTAAGCAGTACTTGGGTTCTCGTTTAGACTTTACTTCAGACTGTTTATTGGTATGTTCTCAGTACTTTTAGTTGGGATTCTATTATGGCATTCATATCTAGTAAGATTTTTATTTGGAGTTCTATTTGGTATTCTCTAGAGCCTTTATTTGGCCTTATTATTTTAGAATTTTCGGGCAGTACTACTCGGGTTTCTTAGATTGGTTTTCTTCGGATGTCCTTATGTAGTGTCTTGCTCAGCAATCGATGAAGATTAGTCAAATTTGTATGTCAGATGATACAGAGTCCTATTGGAAGAAGAATTGCGAGGACACAATTGTTTTAAGGGGGGAATGATGTGATACCCCGAACCTAGCATGTATTCAATAGCATTTAAAGTTCATTTAAATTGCATTTTATTGACCTTTCACCTTCTTTGACCAAACTAGTTGACTTTTCATCTACATTGACCAACTAGGACAAGGTGGGAATTTTTGAAATGTTTAATAAAGGGCAAACTTGGGATTAGAAATAAAAAAAATGCAATATTAAGTTAGTCAAATTTTGGGTCAACTTTGGAATCAAATCTGAACCAATTGGGGAAGAGTTAGGTAGCAAATTATATATGGTTGGAAAGCTCTATGAGTCTAGTTTTTGAGGCTTTAAACCGTTCGTGAATTGGAGTTTTCTAGAAGAAGTTATGGCCGTTTTCGTAAGGTTGCGCATAGCTGTTTTGGTTTAGCGGGTTGACCGAAGCCTTGACCATTGACTATTGTTGTCATCTTTTATAAGCATAAAATAGCATAAAAAAACAAAGGAAAAGCTGAAAAATAAAGAGAGAAAACCAAGAGTTCAACGAGAAAAGAAAAAAAAAAGAATTTTCAACTTTAAATCTTCAAATCTTTGTGAGGGCTTGCACGGATCATTTTCGAGACTTCTAACGTTGTTTTCCTAGCATTTATTAGCAGCTAAGGTAAGGGATGCATCATTATTTGCGCATTAGAAAATATGATGTCAAGACTTTAATTTTTAGAAATTGCATATAGAATGTTGTTTAATTCATTTTGTTACTTGAAATATGTTCTATGATGTTAGTAGACCTTACTTTTGTAAGTTTTTAGCAATTTCTGCAGTTAAAATTGATTATTGTATTTCAAATGTTGATTGAATAGTGAAAAACGTGAATAGTAAACCCTCGTTCGAAATTTTACTCCGAGTTGCGTTCTATTGATGTAGGAAGGTGCTAGATATGCTAGAATGCCTAAATGTATGGTTTAATTGGATTGTGTAATGAAAAAACGGAGAAAAATGGCTTAGTGCATGTTGGGGTCGTTTAGGTCAAGTTTGACATTTTATCGTTTTGCGTGAAGGCATTGTCGTAGTATGCCATGGAAGCACTTTTGGTGTAGTTATGGCATTGGTTGGGTGATCGGTTGAGGTAGCTGTAGTTCAAACGAGCAAAGGGAGAAATCGGGGCTTTGCGGGAATTCTAGGGTAAAGTAGGGTTTCGTGGTCTTTAGACGTGCCTTATGGTGACCTAGGAGGATTGGTGAAATCGGTTTCCAAAACTCGTGGCTCGTTTGAAAGTAGTAGCGTTTTGAAAGTTGGGGTCGTTTTGTGTTTTTGTTAGTTTTCATAGTTTTATGCTTGTAGAATGCTTAATATTGCTTGTTATGCTTGTTAAAGTTGGTTATGATTGAATTATATATCAATTGCTGATAATGCTTGTTAGCGTTGTTCTTGTTACTTTATAGATTGTAAATGTTTATTGTATCGCATGTTGTTACTAACCTGCACTTCAGTGTCTTGCTCGATTATCATTATATATCTCGTATTGCATTGCATAAGTGTTAGGCGCGTGAGTGATTGGCCTCTCTGGGTAGCCTCGGGTTGCCAGTGTTGGTTGCTCTAGCTCCGTGTCCTATTCCCATTCTCGCTTGGGATGCTGCCCAGGGAGTTTTGGGTCGTAGAATTGACAGAGTATGTCCGGAGTACTCTAACGGAAGTTGTAAGGTGGGTGAGCCGGTGCGTCATCATTAAATTCATCGAAATCATGATCAGTACATTACTCGCTCGAGTGAACCACAGCCTTCAAAGTGTGGTATAACTTTGAATGGTTGTGTTAATGCTTTCTTAATTGTTTATTGTATTGTTGTTTACATTGAATGTTTCCTTATTGATTATATTGCTTAACTGTACCTATTTGCATTGCACGAACTTCTCTCTCTCCACCTCGATATCTGTCTCGCCCTCACTGAGTATACGTGTTGAGTATACTCACTCCTCACCACCACATTTCAGGAAATGCCATGTTAGCTGGAAAGTTCGTGATTATGTGAATGTGAATGTTCATGCTTGAAGAGTTGTCTTGTGTGCCTTTGTGGCTTGACCTGTCGAAGTTGCAAATATGTATGTTTCATGTATTGAATGTATTTAATGTCAAAAGGAATGTAATTTAAGTTTTACTAGATTATTGAAGTGTTTAATAAGTTAGTTTATGTATCTAGTTAGTATAGCTTAACTTTAATACATGTTTGTATTGCTTAAAGAAAAGTTAGAATAGTCTGGGTACTTAGAATTGTATATTTACTTGTGCTTAATTGTTGAGAACCAAGGCTCGGATGGCCTTGAGGAGGTTTTGTATGGTTGGACACGGTGCTGGTCCACTTATATGCTGTCACAGGTTTGCATTTTGCCTAGAAACAGGAGAGACTCCATCCGTCTTTTCCTAAAATTTTTGCCCGGGTTTGGAATTGGGTTATGATTAGATTGATTGATAGAACTCCCGGTCTCGAGAGGAATCGGGGTGTTACACCCTCTCCCCCATTCCCTTCAATCCAAACATATGTAATGAGAAAGAATTTACAATTCTTCCAATTTGAGATTTTTTTGGAGGGAAAAGAAAGTAAAGGTGTAAAAAGTCTCTTTTGTCCTAACATATCTCATTGTTATAAAAAAATAAAAAAGGGTACTTAAGTAATTTTGTATTTAAAAATTAATATTTTATTTCCTTTTCTTCTCCAAACTGAACAAAAAATTATAAAATCCTTTCATTTCCATTTCATTCCATTATTATTATTTTTTTTTGCAATTCAAACAAGGTAATTCATTTTATTTCATTTCCTTTCTTTTATTGACTATCCATGTAACTTGTTTAATTACCCTTCCCCCCTGTTTGGATTGCACAAAGGAAAGGAAATGAAAGGAAAGGAAAGTGGAGGAAAAAAAATAAAGGCAAGAAAATGAAATAAATTACCTTGTTTGGATTGTAAAAAAATAATAATGGAAAAGAAAGGAAAAAATTTTATGATCTTTTGTTTGGATTGAAGAAGGAAAATGATAATTTTAAATGTAAAATTATTTAAATATCCTTTTTTATTTTTATAACCATGAGACAAAAAATACTTTTTATAACAAAACATTTCATTTCCCTCCAAAACAACCCAATTTGGAAGGATTACAAAATTCTTCTTTCATTAGAGGAAATGGAGGGCCCATAACCTTTTCATCCTTTAAAATTTCAATCCAAATAAGGGGAAGAATTCCTTATTCCTTCTCCATTCATTGCTTTCCTTTAAAAAGTCCAATCCAAACAAGTTGTTCATATCCAGTAACTTGTTCTCCAACAAGTACTTGTAACTAAAGTAATCTGAGACTCATTGCCCTTATCATTAATATCTCATATTAATCAAAGATAGTAAATCATATGTCAATCTATTCAAATGAATTAATACCTAATTAATTCGTTGTATGATGAGGAACCTATTCTAAGATCTATTATTTATTATAGATCCTACCACTCATATTCTTGACTCCTCAAGAATAGGATCTAAGAACAATTCTTAGAACTTTGTTTAAGTACACTCAACACATTAATTAATATAGTTCAATAAATTAATCATAAATTGAATAAACAACACAATATGACATGTCTTAAAATTACAATAACTTGACTTTTAGGGCACCTAATCTAACAGGATGACTATTTGGGTTCGTAGTAATTTTTTTTTTTTTTTTGGCTGGATTAGCACAATCAAGTCATGATTTCATACTTAACCGATAAACTCAGCGATCAATTTAATTAAGAATGTCAATTGAGGTGGGCGAGATAACGTATAAAATTCACATGGAAAATGATTGATGAAGGCTACCGAACAATACTAATATATTTTGTTTAATATTGTGCTATTAAATTGTGTAATCAACTTTGCTGGCTGAGGTTGGATCACTATCTCCAACAATTATCTGCTAAAAAGGGTTATAATACGTAGAGTTAATTGTCAAGTCATTGTTTTCTTCCTTTTGTTTTTCGGGTTTTGTTCCTAAGTGAAGTCATTATTTTTAAGTGCTCACATTAACAGCTATTGTAGGCGGGGATTTAGAATCAGTTCCAATAATTTATGTAATAAAAAAAAAAATTAGAATATGGAGAGTGAAATGTCAAGTCTTTGTTTTTATTTTTTATAATTATTTTTTTAAATGCAAGTGGTAAAATAACTTGCAGGTAAAAAATATTTTGAGGGAAAAATATTTCCCTGAAAAACCAAATATTTTATAGTGTTTGGTTTCACACTATACACCATTTTTTTATGTTTGGATGTAATAGTGAAAAATTGATTAAAACTATTAGTTTATTAATTTTTTAAAAAATATTAAGAATTAATCAATTAATTTATTAAAAAAATTTACAATAATTTTAAAACAAGTAATTAGTAAAATTTTAATTAATACATAATAAATTAATTAATAATTAATAATTTTATAAATTAATAGTAATTGATCGATCAATTATTATTGATTTGTGAAATTATTAATTATTAATTAATAATAAATAAATAAATAAATAATAAGCGGAGTGGGGTGGGGGGTGGGGGGTGGGGTGGAGTAGGGTTGGGGGTTAGGGGTTGGGTTGGGTGAAGGCAAAGTAGATTGAGTAAAAGATGTTTCTTTTTCCAAAAGACATGAAAATATTTTTCACTCATTTCAACTAAACATGTTTTTAATCGAAAATATTTTTCGATTGACTAATTTTTCAATATTATCAAATACTAAAAAATCAAAAAAAATATTTTACGGCAAAGAAACGGAGCCGCAATCTCCAGCAGCTAATAATGTTACTTTTGTATATCTTTTAGGGAGAATAGCATGAATAGTCCCCATTGTTTCCAAAAAATTCAGTTTAGTCCCCATCATTTTAAAATATTCAAAAAGGTCTCTAATGTTTTTCAAAAGATTCAGTTTAGTCCTCATTATTTCAAAAAGTTCAAAAAGGTCCCCAATGTTTCCCAAAAAGTTTAAAAACGTCCCCAATATTTTTTAAAAGATTTGGTTAGTCCCCATTTTTTCAAAAGGTTCAAAAAGGTTTCCAATACTTCCCAAAAGACTCAAACTGGTCATCACAATCAAAACAACTATTAACTTTGATAGACTATTTTTCATAATACAGTCTGACACGTGGCATAATTTAATTAGTTCGCTAGTAGTATGCAAAACAATATTGTATGGGTTATCTTCTTCCTCATGTCATGCGAAAAAAAATTACAGATTATGCATAATCTTTAAAATATCATAACTACTTCAATTTTTGTCCAAATTTCATAAAATTTGGTCCGCTAGAATCGAAATTTCAAGGAGAATTTATAATTTGTAATGGTCATGTGATTCAAATTTCAAACAAAAAATATTTTTTTACCGAAATTGTCCTTCAAAGATTGGTTACGTGACTCGCACGTGGCTATTATTTTATCAAAGTTAATAATTGTTTTGTCAGTGAAGACCATTTTGAGTTTTTTGAAAAATATTGAGGACCTTTTTTAACCTTTTGGAAAATATTGGGGACTAAACTAAATCTTTTGGAAAACATTGAGGACATTTTTTAACCTTTTGAAATAATGAGGACTAAACTGAATCGTTTTTAAACATTGGAAACTGATTTGAACTTTTATGAAAACAATGAGGATTGATTTGAACTTTTATGAAATAATGTGAATTAATTTGAATCATTTTAAACAATGGAGATTATTTTAAATAAAAATGAAATAATGGGGACCATTGCTACCATTTTCCCTATCTTTTAAGTGCATGTTTGTATTAGTCTTACCCACCTCAACGGCTATTGGTCCTTATTTTAAACCATGCAATATCAAAATTAGTTTGCAGCACATAATTCCAAAGCTTAAACTAAGATGAAAATAGAGGAAATTGAGATACATTTAGAAAGAGACTACGTACACACGGATTACAATTTATGTTCCATGTCTTCAAACAAAAAGCAAAAATGTTAATACAAAACTGAGTTTCAAATATTTTAAACAATTTACCATTGAATCATTAGCTGCATGTAGAAAAAGTACACTGTCATTTGCTAAATAAAATAAGCGTGAAATATTTCCAATTACTTATGGGGCGAGAAATGTCTAGCTCCACTGATTCCCAACTCGTACCTATGTGAAGGATAAAAATCAAATCCCTTTGAAGGGTGGGTACTCGTAAACCTTATCTTCATTTCATCCGTACTTTTTTTATTTGTTTTGATTAAATGTCATTTTCTAAATGTTGATACAATCCCCTAAGCAATATCTTGCCAAGGAGTATGATAATTACTTAGGTTTTTTTTTTTTTGGTCATACAATTACTTAGGTTCATAGTACTTTTTTGTCTGAATTAGCACAATTAAGTTATAATTTCATATTTAACTGATAAACTCAGCGATCAATTTAATTAAACGTCAATTTGGGTGGGTGAGATAATGTATATAATTCACATGGCATGGAAAATGGTTGATGAAAGGCTACCGAACAATAAATAATATATATATTTTGTGTAATATAGTGGTGTTAAATTGTGTAGTCAACTTTGCTGGCCGAGGTTGGATCACTATCTCAAATAATTATGTGCTAAAAAGGGTTAAAATATGGAGAGTTAATTATCAAGTCTTTGTTTTCTTCCTTTTGTTTTTCAGGTTTTTTTTTTGAAATACAAGGGGGGCCTAAGCCGTATAACGTAACCAGTAAGATTTGAACTTGCAGCCTCTCACATGTACAGTAAATAACATTATCACTAAACCAAAACCTTAATAGCTGTTTTGGCCCTAAGTGAAGTCAGTATTAATATTAAGTGCTTACATTAACTGCTATAGTAAAATTGTGAAGTCAACTTTCCTGGTGGGGATTTCGGATCACTGTCTCCAACAATTTCGTAGTGCTACAGTAAGTTTTTCACATTTCTCTAGTTTTTGGCTTCTGCATGTTATGTAAGATCTAAGTTGGCTACAAAGATCTAAGTTGATTCGACCACTTTCAGCTAGAATTTCTCACTTTCAGATTTAGGCTAGAATTTTTCTTGTATTTTGTTGTCAAGTCATTATTTGTAAATGAATACATTAGCAGATTATAATATTAATTAATTACTTCTAAGATTTATATTTGTATCTTGTACACAGATGAGCTAAAGAGAAGGAAGCATTTGGTTTCTCTGATCAATCTTGTTTCTTTCACACTTCTTCAATATTCTAGAGGCATCCAGCTTGAGAGAGAATCAGACTTGGTAGTAATACGGTAAACTCCTTATCATTTCTCTACTTTTTGGCCTCTTCTTGGTTGATTATAACATTTATACACTTGACACCAAAATTAATTACCTTATTGAAGGAATCATACAGAAAGTACAATTTAATTTGTAACCAAGTTTAGGGATGTTACAATTTAAAACACAATGTTTATTCTAGAAATTTATTATGATATAGAGGCGTTAATGAGACGATCGTTATCTTATTCCCCTTTAATTTTAATTTTTCACCCACTTGTTTCCATTCGTCAATATTGTTTTTCCTCCCATGAACTTTTCTTGTGGTATATTTCAACTTTTCCAAGAAAACATTGGAAAAAAAGGTTTGGAAATGACGAATTCTTTTGTCCCTCTTCCTGAAATCCATAATCGATATTCCCTTTTTTCCAAACAATTGTTTTGGTCTTTATTATATCTTCTAAACAAATCCTATTCAATTTGTAAGAAGCTTGACTTATATGAGGATTATGAAGATCAAACCTTTGCTGATGCTAGTATTGATTATAACAGTTTTTAGAAAGTGGTCGTGAATCTGTCAAGATGGGCTATTACTATGCTAGATGTAGTTTCTTATTCAAAATTTGAGACTATTATATTTTTCATGCATTTTTACATCAAACGGTTTCTTCTAACCTATGTACTTTTTTAGATTGAACAGACATGGTTATCTTAGTTTGGTGGGAAAATTATAATTTAATCGCACCATTGTTTGATCCAATTTTTAGGTTGGTAAAAGTCACATATCAGTAATGTTTCATAGAAGTTCTCAATTTTTTTCTTTTTCATTATCTTATTATCAAATTCATGCAAAGTGCATCATGTGACCACCACGTGATATTAAATATTTCTTGATCTGGAAGTTTTTTGTCACATGAAGGACCTTAAGGAAAATATGGAAGAGTCATTACTAAGTAATAGTAAAATTTGTAGCTATTACTAAACTTTGACTTATTTTGGTTACGCGCAATGTTTTTTGAGAAAGTTTAAAATTATAATACTTATAAAAGCAAGGCCAAAAGTAAGGGATTAATGTACTTTTTTGCAATTTAAAAATGAAAAAAAAAATGGCTACGTTTGATATTTAATCTGAGATGAAGAAGTGGACATTTTGTTTGAAATGTGTCAAGATGGAAAAAGAAGAAAAGTATCTCTTACATATGACACTTCCAATATCTTATTTTCTTTAAAAAGTGTTTCTTCTACTTAATAAGTGATGAGATTTACATATTGAAACTGTTACGTCCAAGATGAAGTTTCCTATTTTATGGCAACGGACTTTATTTTGTAATGGTACAAATTGAAATTAAGAAAAACTTTCTTTCCGGTGTATTTTCCACTATTGTCTTAACATGAGACTTGAACAACATATTTTTTCAAATTGCCGAATTGCCAATGAACCATTTTATGTACTGATACGGTGTATGGCTATTCATATTGCATGTTGTGACTTTTCTACATATAAACACACGTATATATCTATGACAAGTCATTTTACAGTTGCATTTGGTAAATATTGAATTCTTTTCAGAGGGCCATATTATTGAGCTCTTATGCCAAATTTCTTTAATTTTCCCATTTGTTTCTTAGGTCAATTACATATGAAATATTTGTAGACGAAGGCGATCAGATATCAATTTAGCATATTTGGTGCTCCAAGGCGGAACTGAAAGGAAGTAAGTACCTTTTTAAACTGAGGAATAACTCTCCAAAAGTACTTATTTGTCATTTGGTCCGCCAAGATCTCTTTGTTAGTTTGGGGAAGAATCCGCACGATTCGGATATCTATCTATCTATCTATCTATCTATCTATCTATATATATAAATAGATACCCTTTTAAACTGAGGAATGACTCTCCAAAAGTACTTCTTTGTCATTTGGTCCGCCAAGATCTCTTCGTTAGTTTGGGAAAGAATCCTCACGAATCAGATATATATATATATAAGTACCCTTTTAAACTGAGGAATGACTCTCCAAAAGTACTTATTTGTCATTTCGTCTGCCAAGATCTCTTTGTTAGTTGGGGGAAGAATCCGCATGAATTGGATATCTATCTATCTATATATATTAGTTAGTTAAGCTTAGAGCGAATGACATAATTTAGTCATATATTTATAATTTATTCTAATAGACCCAACCTAAGGCTTTATCAGAATATACACGCCTACACACAAAGTTAACAATATGGACTTATGAGGTGGGGTTAACATAATAAGATCACATGCTAGTCTATGATCCGAATCCAGCCTAATATGACAAAACATAACTAATGGTAGTCCACATAATAGAAAAATATTCTAAGAGTCATCCACTTGGACAACGTTAATTCTTTCATTTATTTTCTAAAAAATTTAAAAATATTTATTAAGCTGAATAAGTAAACATAATGTCACAATTTTGAAAAAAATCTAATTCACATAACAACTTGAATGTAATCTTATCCAACAAGATTGTCAAATATCGAATCATGGTGATCTTAGTGTTCTATATTGACAGAAGACGTTCAATGCTTATGAATGTCATCAACGTTATTGATGTGGATTAATATACGGTAGTGTAGCGGGAAAGCAACACCACCAAGTGATCAAAATCTGTTATTTATTTGTCAGTTCTCAACATGATTTTTCTAAAATTGACACTTAAAAGGCCAAAGAAATCCACCATTCATATTCACCCATAATAGCAGTCAACAAGTTAGAGTGAAGAATGCATATCTCCAATGAAATGGTGTCTTAATGGAGATATTTAAATTTAGTATTGGTCTTATGAAATGGATATCAAACTTAATGAGTCTTTCAACCCTTTATTTATGGTCAATGTCATGAGTTTTTCAACACTTTATTTAGAAATATGACCTAATCACTTATGTTATATAAAAAATGAAGTTTCTTTCACGAAGCTCCTTTTAGAATCAAACTTTTATGTGTTAAAACAATCATAAGGAATTTCTAGGAAACAACCTATAAATTGTTGGATAAAAGACATTCACCAACAATTTTGGAATTAAAAACCAATTTTACTTCGACATTGTCTAAGTTAAAAATATAAAAACTTGTCCAAAAATGAAATATAATTTAATTTTGTCTAAAAGATGGTACGTAAAAGAAAAACATATTTCTCAAAACATGTTCAAAACTAGTTTCTAAAAGTAAACTAATAGACTTGTGAATTAAACTTCAATGATGACATTAACTTTAACTTTGGACTCTAATTCACTTTCCTTAGTTTGTCTTTTTTTTTAATCCCTCGCTAATAAATTGCAACGTGAACAGTTGTTCCATTGTCAATTCACCAAATATTTGATAAAACATCAATTAAATTAGATTCTAAATAAACACAGGCCAGTGAATTATGCTTTTCACGTTTCTTTTCTCTTAGTGGAAAATAACTTTAAGAAGGTGGTGAATTAAGATTTACAGTAAAGTATTGCCATTTATAATTTTATTATAACCCACAAAAATATCTTTGAGATAATTTATGAAACACGTTGTGATAAGAACTTGATAAAAAAAATATTATGATGAATAAAATCACATATAAGAGCATGATAGTTATTCTAAATAATATATATAACAATGAATGTAAATACAGTAGGGAGAGAAAAATCAAACTTTGATATTTTCAGGTGGCTCAACAAGCCTGCATCCACTACCTAAGATCTTATTCCCCTTAGGCTTTGCACAAACTCGAATATAGTGATGATTCTTTAAATATTGGTGAAGTACAAAGCCACCAAAATAATCATTTGGTCACACGAAGGATTCACAAAATCTCTTCAAGTGTATGTGAAACTTTGAACCTACTACTTCTTCCCTTTGAATCCACAAAGGATCTATAGTGAAATCTCTACCCTTGTAAGATTTTCCCACACTTACTCTATTTACAAGGATCCTATACTAGAGCCTTAAGTGTCTATATAATACAAAGAATGTGTATGAAAAGATTACACAACTATATACTCCTCAATGAGTTGATATGCAATTGAAAGAACTTAAATGCTCAGTAGATTTTACAAATTAATGTTCAAGCTTGGTGTATATTGATTAAAATAGATGAAATTCAAATCCCAAAATCAACATCGGATGTTTTGGAGATGTCAGAAGAGTTGTTCTACTGAAGTGGGTTGGTTTAGAATTTGTACAAAATGTTATAATGTTCAAACACAATTAGTTTTTTCAAATTTGTGCACTGCCGGATAAGACACCAAATGGCCAGTCATGCATCCTATAAAATATCGAATAATATGTTCTCACCGAATGGGCCATTGGCTAGCTAGTAGGAACAATACACGTTTTTTCCAATTTTACGAAAGTTTTAACCAACATTCAACCTTTTGGAGGTAAAATATTTAGACACTTCAAAAATAGTTTTTCTAAAGAGTTTTTAACCTCTTTAACACCTCAAAGCATTTTCTAAATGCTTGAGGAAATATTAAAATTATTTTTTTATTATCCAAGTGTTTGAAACAAATTTTCAACCTAAAAATCAATCTTTAAAAATAAATCATTTAAAACCTTTTAAGATCACTTCTTCAAAAAAGGTTTTAACCCATTTTAACTTATCAAAACTTTTTTAAAACTATTGAGGAAGGATTTAAAATCATTTAAAATATTACCAAGATCTTGAACCTTATAAGTGGAAAACTAAGGCAAACGACATTTTAAAACCACTATCCCTTATGTTTGAAGGATCCATGTTGGGTTTCATACATAATCAAGCTCATGACAAAAGAGGAAGCACAGATGTATTTCAAAAATTTCTCACAACATCATAAGCATATATATTAAAACCCTAATCTTGATATCATGCTATTAACATAAATCAAAACAAGCAATAGCAAGATAATGTAATCAAGAGCTAGATAGATTACATACCTCTTAAAGATTATGTGCCAAATCAAGTTTGGCTTACCGTTTGCAAGACTGGTTCTCTCACACGTGCAAGAAGTCTAGTTAGTCCACACAAGCATAAGAGTATGTATGTCTTCTAGGAGTGTAGTGCTAGCATAATCCATGAAGATTATGAGCTTGATCTAGATAAAACACATGAATCCTTTCATGTTGCTTTTTTTCCTCTTATGGCCTAAACTCTCTCTAGGAGGCAAGAAAGTTTTTCTCTCTCTTATTTGGTGGTTCTTATCTTCTATTGCCTTTAGCTTATCTTATAAGTTAGTAGAAGATATTTCCTTTTGCCCTTCCTTTTCACCACATGTGCAAGACCTATTTAAGATGTGTACAAGTGTCCAATTAATTATCTAATGAAAGATTGACACTTGTCAAGCTTATGTTGGAAGTTAGATGAATTATGAAATTCATTAATCTTCCAAATCATGCTTTAATCAAGTTTAACTCTTTAATTAAAATTAATATTTAAACTAATCACCATTAGATTAAATCGTAGAAATAATATTTTTATATTTGCACACAAGCCCCTACACTTAACCTTAATCACATATCAGGCCCATTAACATTTAATGGTTTATTGTTAACTCCTTAACAATACAAAGAGGATCGACATACTAGCTCAATAAAAACTTACTCACCATTCTTTATTATGTGTGACCTTCTAGGTTTACTGCCATATAACAATGATGAAACATTGAACTCTTTCTATGTCATCCGAACTATTCAATTGTTCCAAGAACGTCTCCTCTCATTCTCGAAACATCCTCAAAGTTCTTGAGTAACATCTAGCAACATACCAAGACAATATATAACGAAATGAAGTCCGATTCAAGTGAACCTATCTATAGTCGCGAAATAGCGTGCAATTCAATCATTCCATTTATATGTCCTGTCGAGCAAAAACCATGGTACGATTAAACTCATTGACTCCAAACAATATAATAGATCTAAATGGTGGAACGAGAGATGACACCCATGGAAAACTCTTTTCCTATCATTCATACTTTGGCCAAGTACTTCCTCATTCAACCAAACTTAGATGACTTAGGATATCACCTCACGCCGGAGGTTAATGGATCCTTTCTTGACAACTATCTCTCAATCACTATATTGGAAGAATAAACTGCGAGAGTCCGCATTTTGTCTTATAAAGACAAGTGTTGTCCAAACGCTAGTATTAAATCCCAATACATATGATAACCACAATGTCTCAAGTCAAAGTATTATAAGCACAATCGTAACGAATAACAAATTATTAATCTAAAGCCATGTAGTTTGTCATTTACGTCACATTTAGTTATCTATTCAACTAGCAGTCACTCGCATAATTGTTAATCGCATCTCATATTGTTGTGACATCTGGCTCATCATCCTTTATCATTAACATCTCATGTTAATGAAATGTAACAATACATGTGATAGTTCGTAATAGATTATTGAAGTACCGATCAGATAATCTGAGGACTACAAATAGTTTAAATATGTATCATGCTAAAAGAAATATGCCAACATAATCTAAACTCTTTTAGAATCCATCTTTTTTAATGATAAATACTAGGGACTCATTCATATAGATAAAGTATGAGAATATGAATGTCACACACATGCTATTTAAATTAATAAACAACATTGCCATAAGTTACAAATTTACATCATAATGCCCAAAATAGGTCATCTAACTATAGAGCATTAGGACATAGCATCAACAATATCACCACGTCTTCATCCTTATGACACCTCATTGTCTTCATGACTTCAAGTCTTGAGTCTTCAATTAAGTTCTTCACCTCTTCTACTCTTCAAGACCTCATTTTTTTATTCTTCTTTGAGCTTGATCATTGCATTTTTCAATTCTTAAAGACTAGCACAATTGGCAAATTCTCAATTTTGCATCTTTTTTTTATCAAAACCATTATCTTGTTTTGTTAAAGATTCTCTTCCACTTTCAACACCAAGAATTCATGATATATTTGGCACATAATAACATATATACAATGTAATTCACAAAACAACCATTCAAATATAATTTGGCTTATAACGAATCATACATGTAATGTGATGCAACTTGTCCTTTTCTAACACAATGTGTACAAGCATGTTGGTGTATTTTAGACATAGATATTGTGTTCGTTCTTGGAGTTTTGAAAGAATATTCTTTCAAGACCCTTTAATTTATACATGATTTTAGTTTTATATCACTTTGATAACATGCCATTTATTGTGAAACATGTATAACGTCTAACTTATTTTTCCCTTTGCTAGATTTTACTATGTTCATATTTAATTCATCAATTTTCTTTTCAAAAAAAAATTATTATTTTTTTCACTCAAGGAAATATATTCCTTAGGAAGCCCATGGTTTGTTTCTACAAATAATGCAATTTTCTTTTTCTAATTCATCATTTTCTATTGAAGCAAGTTTTAGTTCTTCATGAAGATTTTGTTTTAGAAAGTGCAAGCTTTAAATCATCATGAATACTAGAGAAGGCCTCTTGTAACTCATCATATCTACATTCATTCTAACTAGATGAAGAACAACTAGATGTAGATGTTGAACATACTTTTTCATCTATTGCAATGAAACATGCAACATTTTCTTCTTGTTCTTCTTTTTTTCATCTTCTTCTTGATGTTCTTCGTTTTATTTTTCTTGATATGTCTCCTCAGAAGTTTCCATATCCCATGAGGTAATGTGCATTTACTAATTTGGCTAAATTGTATGTCATTTATTAATGCACAATAGAGAACAATTTGGCTTGGGCATTACTGGTTAGCTTGGAAGTATCTTTCTTCGTTACTTATCATCCATTTTTTAGACAATTTTTTATGGTCCATTTTCAATAATTCTTCACAAATTGTAATCTACAAATTGGATACATGTTTGTATCTTCTTCCTCCAATATACATAATATGTACTTGTGCAAAATGGAAGTCTATCAGTTGAATAACCTTCAAACTTGAATACGAGATTATTTGCCATCATAAATTATACTAGTTGTTAAACTATACGTAGAACCCTAATCTGGTACCACTTGTTAGTGGCAAATAGTCTTAAAGACATGGGTGATTTAGCATCATAGCAAAGTAATGTTATTTAAAATTTTACTACAACCAACAAAAACTTCTTTGAGATAATTTAACAAAGACTTTGTATGGACAACTTGATAAGAAATATTATGATGAATAAAATTGCACACAAGAGCAAGATAGTAATTCTAACCAATATATATGGAAATCAAAGTCAATATTATAGGTAGAAAAAAAATCAAAATCAGTATTTTAAGTGGTTGGATGAACCTACATCCACCGCCTAAGGTTTTTTTTTCCTTAGGTTTTACACAAACTTGACTATAGTGATACTTCTCCAAATGTCAGTGAAACACAAGCCAACTACTACAATCATTTGGTCACACAAAGGATTGAAAAATATCTTCAACTGTAGGTGAGACTTTAAACATACTGCCTCTTCCTTTTGAATCCACAAAGGACTTGTAGTATAATCTTTACACTTTATTTGATTTTTTTCACACTTACTGTGGTCACAAGGATTCTCTCAGTCTTATACTAGAGCATCAATTGTCTACATAATACAATGAATGTGTTTGAAAAGATTACACAACTATATACTCCTCAATGAGTTGATATACAATTGAATTATCAATAGATTTTGCAAGTTAAAGCTCAATCTTGGTATATATTTCTTGAAATAAATCAAATTCAAAATTTAGAATCAACGTAATATGTTTTGGAGATATTGAAGGAGTTGTTTGGATGAAATGAATTGGTTTAGAGTTTATAGAACATGTTATAATGTTCAAACACAATTAGTTTTTTCAAATTTGCACACTACCGAATGACCGGTCATGCATCCTATAAAATGTCAAACAATATGTTCCTACCAGATGGGCCACCAAATAAGCCACCAGATAGCTGGTAGGAACAGTACCCGCTTTTGAAGTTTTGCACAAATTTCAACCAAAAATCAAATTTAAATTCAAATTTTCAAAGGTAAAACATTTAGACAATTCAAAAACACTTCTTCTAAAGAGTTTCCGACCTATTTAACATCTCAAAATAATATCTAAACTCTTGAGGAAAGCTTAAAACTAATTTTTGTAATCAAGAGTTTAAAACTAATTTTCAACCGAAATTTCAATCTTTTGAAGATAAATCATTTTAAACCTTTTAAGAATACTTCTTCAAAAGATATTTTAACTCACTTAACTTATCAAAACTTTTTCAAAACTCTTGAGGAACGATCTAAAATCATTTGAAAGATTACCAAGAGCATGAACCTTTTAAATGCAAAACTAAGGCAAATGACATTTTGAAGCCACTACTCCTTATTTCGCCATGTCTCTATCCTTATGACACCTCATTGTCTTCATGACTTCAAGTCTTGATTCTTCAATTAAGTTCTTTACCTTTTCAACTCTTCAAGACTTCATTTCTTTTTCTTTAAGCTTGATCATTGCATTTTTAAATTCTTAAAGACTAGCACAATTGGCAAATTCTCAATTTTGCATCTTTTTTTTTTATTTATCAAAACCATTATCTTGTTTTGTTAAAGATTCTCGTCCACTCTCAACACCAAGAATTCATGATATTTTTGGCACATAATAACATATATACAATGTAATTCACAAAACAACCATTCAAATATAATTTGGCTTATAACAAATCATACATGTAATGCACAAAAACCAACAATAGTGTAAATAAACATATAAATATATTAAGAAAAACACACTTGATATATTTAATTTCCTTCATTTGTTATCATCAAAATCACAAATTTAGGCATAAAGCCAATATTTTCTCTAATCATGATTTGTACTTTCCACAATGAATTCTTTTATGAACATTTTACTTACATAAGTAACACTTCATTTCAAACTTAGTAGCATCAGATTTAAAACCCGGCATTGTGATTTTGGTTCTAATTCTGATAGTCTAGGTGTTCGTTAGGGTACTATAGGTAGTCTTTATGTGAGAAAACTCATAAGGTAATATATTAAGGGCATGGCGGACAACAAAAGACTGTAGGATTGTGACACCACATGATTTTAGTTTGGTTTGGACATGAACCATTTTCAATACGTAATCCTTGACCCTATCATGCTTATCATATTTGATACTCATAAGTTCACTCATTTGGTCTCCAGTCTCAGCATTACTAGACACTTGGTAACATTGTTCTACAGTAGTTAGAAATTCTTTAGTTTTCTCAATTACAAGCAAACGGCACATCAGATGTTCAGTTATGATCCTCTTCGTAGCCATTTAGGCAAAGCGGTTAAACCTTTCCAAACACATATGGTATTCATTTTCCTCATCACTACTTTGATAAGTCAAATCAATAGGTGCATTAGAATGTAGGGCTAACTTAAGGTCAGCTATCCCCAAGAAAAACTCATTGTCTGCCTTCTATTTATTATAATTTTACTCATTTAAGACCTCAAAAATAGTGCTCATATTATTCAAGGCAAAATAAATTGTTCAAGAAGACAATGCACAAACATGTTCTATTACAAAATAAGCACTTCAACTAAAAGAACCTAGGCACATCATTACATTCCTACCTTTGGATAGGTAATGCAACATGTAATTAAGTACTCTTTTACCATAAAGAGACAATGGGTTCACATACTAGAAGAAAAGGTCAATCATTTATAGGTTGTGCTACTTGGCTAAAGTCATAATGACGTGCTTTGGGTCATGATTGCACATTTTACCATGGTATTTTCCCAAATTATATGAGAAAACCTATAGTTTTAATTAGACAAGTCACTTTGGTGAATTTCGGACAATTTAAACCTTTGTTATCAACTTATTAGAAAAATTTATGCCTAACATAAATGAACACGTCTTCCATGCAATTAACCATACAATATGAAATACTTCAATATAATGTATGAAATACTTCAATATAATGTGTCTTACTGATCAATGTAAAATTGCATATCATAATGAACCCGAATAGATTCTATTTAAAATGGATATAGCACACTGTTGCACATAAAATATAGATAGTGAAAGTATATAAAATTCTATGTTGAATTTAGAAAATTCACAAATTTTTCATTGAATTCAGAGGCCCAAAAAGCTTTAAATCTACCTCAATTCATTTTGACATAATTCAAAATTACCATGATAAAGGTGTATAAAAGATAGTGTTTGAGTAAAGAGAAAAGCCAATTGAATATTTCTAAGCATGAAATGTTTAAATAAAAAGAAAAGCCAATCATGTAGTCAGCGTTTTCGATGGTTGGGCGGAGAAGTCGTTAGTCATGGCCAGAAGTCTCAATTCAAGTCTCTAACTTCTTAAAACAATTATTGTATGGCTCTAACTGACTTGAAGCTCACCGTTACAAAATGCGGTTTATATTCTTGCGGTAGATTTGGCACAATCCTTGCTAGAATAAGTGTTTTCTCAACATATATACATATATATAATTGGGTAGTAACTTTGTTGGCAGGATTTTGGGATCATTGTCTCCAATAATTAAAAACTTAGAAGATGAAAAGACATTTGTTAAGTCAATTATTTTTGTTTGTTTTGGACCAATGTCAAGTCATTGTTTTCAAATGCATACATTAACATCTACTCTTAATGTTAGCATCTATTATTAATGTTTTCTTCATCTATCAAATTTGAAGAACATATATGCATTACCTACTTTAAAAGCTATAACTGCTGCTTAGTACAGTTGTGTTGGCAAAGTTGATGCGTTAAGATTTCATGTAATTCTTTTTTATTCTTCTACTGTAAGATTTGTCTAAGACTTGACCTGTGAAACCCCACTTTCTTGCTTATCTCGTTTTACGTGCTTTACCTCGTTTTGCGTGCATATGATCTGTTTATGTGCTATAGGACCTAGAAAGTTATAATTTTGATTTCAATACTTCTAATACGTGCTAAATGTGCATTCATGAAATTTTCATCAAAAACGGAGTCAGAAATTTTATCGTCGATTTTCAGTGAATAGTGTTTTCGAAACACGTCCGCTATAATTTTGAAACTGGTCTTTTTAACCCTTCTAGACCTAGTCCACGGACTTTAATAGACCTGTGTTTGATGAAAACGGTTTTAAAATCGGCTTAAGAATTTATTAGGGTTTTTACACCGACTTTTGCGAAAATCGAGTTTTAAGCCGACTCGGGTGGAATTCTTTGAATGTAAAACTTCTTGTCACCTAAAAATAATCCACTTGAGATATCTTGGGGGTTGCATAATTATTTTTAACTTGGTGAGCAATAAAATGCAATTAAAGTCATTAAAAACACAAAAATACCTATTAAAATAACTTTGACTTTAATTAAATAATTGACCTTATAAGCTAATGTCCTCAACACACACTCACACAACACAAAAACACCATCACACACACACACATTGCCGTGAGGTTGAGGAGAGAAAAGAGAAGAGAAAAACTTAAGCTTTCAATCCAATTTTTCAAAGAAAAACCTAGTTTTTGTCCGTGAAACTTCGCACCGACTTGGATTCTGCTTGTTGGGCACGCATAGCACGCATTCCTAGGCTTATATCGCATCTAAGGTGAGAGAAAAATTCTAGATCTCAAAATGTCATTTTTGTGTTTTTGCGTATAAATGAAGATTGAACCGTTAGAATTGTAATCTGATGTTAGATTATTGCTCCTTGCATGCTAGGGATCATTATATACTAATACTACGAGTTTCTGTCGGATATAGCATAATTTTTATTTTCCGGGTATTTAATTTTGATTAAAATGTTCAAAGTTGATTTAATTGAGTTGCGTTGCTCGAAATCGATTGCCGTCGATTTCTAAATACTTGATAATTACGTGTTAGCGCTGTTGTAATGCCGAATTTTCGATTACATTGTTTGTGTGAAATCCGGAAAATCCAGCCATGACATCCTAGGATTTTAGGGTTATCGGGCATGATTTAGAGGTGTTATGGTGGATTTCCGAGAGGGCTAATGTAGTAGGTTGAATGGGTGAGTGATAGGAACTGATTTGGCAATGTTTGGATTAGTAGATTGTAAGTTATGAATTTTAGAAGTTTAGGTTGTCATTCTTTAATTTCTTGAACGATGCCTTAGATGGTTGGGTAGTGTTCGAGTGATGAATGGTGAGTTGTTGTTGAGTAATTTAGAGTTTAATTATGTATATTATGCATGTCCGGTTAGATGGCCTACTTTGTCATCTAACTACGTTGTTTGTTGTTTAATTTAATATTGATGTTATATTGATGTTATTGATTGATTATTATTGAATGCGGGAATCGGGCACTCTTGTTGCTGATCTCCCAATTGATTGATTGATTTATGCTTGCATGATGATTGATGAATATGGAGTCTTGGTATGTGTGTGCCACCTCTCGGGCAGCGTCGGGCTGTCGGGTTGATACCGGCATGACTGCCATAGGCTACCCCCAGCTCGCATGACGGAGGTGTCATGGAGGGAGGGGCTAGTGAGGTACCTCGGGTGCGTGAGTAATGGGGAGTTATAAGAAGAACGGTTGAGATCGTGATGGCGTTTGGAGCTACACCAAATAGAGTATCCTTATTGATTGGTTATATAGTTATGTGATGATAGCTTTATTTATGTTATTATTGTTGTTGTGTGTTTACTTGCTCAAAGGACTAAATCCAAGGAGCGTAGTGAATACTGTCGAGATCTATCGGATCCTCACTGGGCTTATGTATATAAGCTCACTCTCTATTAATGCATGTTTCAGGTGTACTTTCACAAGATTTCGGGTACGTGCCTCCTGAAGAGGAGAATGTGGAAAACGTGCCTTTCGTGGATGAGTCATATGTCCCTGAGTCTTATCCATGATCCTATGTTGTTAAATGTCTTGTAGTTTAATAGACTTTATATGCTTTGCGGTTCTTAGTGTAATAGTTGTTGAAAAGATGATGATCCAAATGATGTTAATTTAGTGGTTTTCTTTCGTCTATGGTTAAGTTGTAGTTGTGTCTCAACTTACTTTTGAAATGTATGATAAAGTTGAGGTATTGTATGTCATGTTGGAACGGAGGCGTATAACGAAGATGTTTTATTGTATAATATAGTTGTGTTGTATGTTGTTGTTTATATTGAGGAATTACTGGATGTATGATGTTTAATGAGGTTGGTTTAGAACCTCGGAAATCTGTTTACTGTCGTTATGCCGCCGAAATTCCGTTGCGTCCTGACTGATCGTAGGTGGGGTCGAGTTGGGGCGTGACATGACCCCTATACATTCTCAGAAGTGCTAATGAGAGGGATGTATCTGGCTTCTCTGATCAATTTGATTTCTTGATTTCCAACACTCTTAGGGCATTTCACTCAATAAGCCATGTACTACTGTAAGTTTCTTTATACTTCTTTACTTTTTCGGTTTCTTTGATGTAAGTCAAGCAAAAACATAAAATCACATTAAGTTGGATGTTGTTGTTCTTTTATATCTTGGCAATCACATTAATGTGCCTTTATACACTCCTAAGAATAATGTTGATGTTGGAATAGATTTTCTATTAAGGTTTCATTTGAATCAACAAAGCTATAGGGTATTTAATGTTTTCAAGATACCTAGATTTAATAAGATTAGATAGAGAATTTAGCAACATAGTTTGCTATGTTAGATCTAAGTACGTATCCATTGATTTTTTTCACTTATTCTTTATCCCCATTCTTCTGTTTAAGAACTGCGCCCTATCTTCTATTTGATAGACTAAGGTTGGAAAGAGGTGATTGCTTTATGAAACTTCAACCTTCTTTCTTCGATCGGAATACGATGATGGCATATCTTCCTCATGTTCACATATTAATGTCGATCAAGCTACTCTGTTCGCTAGGAATCTTTTTTTTGCCCCTCGTACGCATCTTCCTCAGTACAGGCATTCCGACCGGCGGGATAGTCATTCATAGAATTAGTTTAGCCATATGAGGCATTGAAGGTGCATGCTACCTAAATATACAATGGTATTTTAAAAAAATTTAAAGCATATAAATGCAACAGAAACATAGTAGCATGCTAATCTAGGATCAAACCACAAGAACTAGAACGAAATATTCCATGAACTTATTTGCATGTTCATAATTCATAATAAAGAATAAAATTCAGCAAGTACTAAATTTGTTACCTTGATTCGTTAGCTTATGAATCTTAACGAAAAACACAAAACTTGAAGCTTGACTTGCTTCTTGAAGATCTATATGCCTAGAACACTTGAAGAACTTTTGATCTTTTCCTCTATGATCTTCTTCTTTCTCTTAGATGATGATGAATAGTGGAATTCTTCTCTTGCTTCTTCCTAGTAATTCTGTTGTAAGAGGGAGGGAGAGAGAAAGATAAATATATATTTTTTTTTGCTTCTGCTCGTGTAGATGTAGGTGTAGTGAGAAGGTGAATAAGACCTCTATTTATAGTTATGGAATAGCCTTAGTAGTTAATCCAAGCTGAACTAGGATTTGGACTCTTGGCCCATAAGCCAATCCTATGCACCTTTGGACTTGGCAGTCCAATAGCATAATTAAACTACTAACTTTTCATCTCTCTCTCCTTGGATCTCATGTGTAGACCATGTCTAGCGGGCTAGGTGTGTGACTTGGTCCATATTGCTTAGTCCATGTATTATTTTGCTAATTATTCATTTCTTAGTTTCCAAATTGTGTTCAACTTATCCAAATAAAAAATACTCCCAACTAGGATACTTATTTACAATTGGATACTTTAATTTAACAACTCTAAATACACAATAAGCAACTAGAAAACTTAACATACATCTAAAAGGAAATAGGCTAGAAGAGGGACAAAAAGACATAAACAACTTGGCTACTAAAAAGACCAAAATGTTCCTGCTAACCCCATAGCACATTTAGACTTTTCACCTTTTGACTTATTCCACTAAAAATTCACAACTGCACTCCAAGATGTTTATTGTTGAATGCAGAAGCTCGTCATACCATGTACGACCTTTGTCTCCGACCTACTAAGCAAAATGACCAAAATATCCCTCCATGTAACACTCACAAACAATAAAGACTTTTACTGTACTATCTCTTCCTTGATTGCATTTTTTCCTTAAGATATCTAAATTCTTTAAGTAACCATCCTCCGGATACGGAACAGTTGATCTAGGGAGTGACCCTCAAGGCAGATATACGACATATTCCTATAATATACCACTAAGGTTAGATTTGGATGATCTACTAGATAATCAGAAGGGAGTGATTAATCCGTCACGCGACGGCATGGATTCTATATTGTATACAAATGTCCCAACTAGTCAAATCCATATGCCCAGCACAAGAAGTTGTTGACCCACAACTGAGGTCTCACTCATGATACATCAAAGCACATGAACCTGATTTCATCAGTTCATCCACATATGCTCAAGATTAAGAGCACTGATGTACGCCTCAACTCGACCCCACTTACGATCAGTCAAGATACAACGGAATTTCAGCAATATAACGTCTGTAATATGGACATCAGGACTCTAAACCAGTCCTAAATAATATCACACAACCAACTTCAAACTTCAACAACAACTCCATCAACATTCAACAACATACAACATAACCAATACCATGTATTAAACAACCATTCAACAATTCAACCATAGGTTATACGCCTCCGTTCCAACATCATCCATAACCCAAACTATACATATGCATAATATACATAAGCTAGTCCAACAACCTATTCATGTTTCAAAAGTAAGACAACTAAACTAGCATAATACAAACTGTTGTCTTATGTAAGTTATATAATACAACATAATATAAAAGCTAAGACAAACTCATGGATATGACCCGACACATAAGACTTGTCCACATAAGACATATTCTCAATTTCCTGAGGCACGTACCCGAAATCTGGTTCAGTAACACCTGATTGCAAACAACGAATGAGAGTGAGCTTATATAAAACAAAGCCCCAGTGAAGAATTCAATAGATCTTTGAAATCATTTACTTTACCATTTTGGAAATCATCCTATGAGCAACAATACGCAATTAACACTGATAACAATACAAATATAGTAATAACAGTAAACACACAATAAGGATACGATACACTTGTTCCTTTGAAGCTATTGGACTCTATCCAATCCTTTCACGAACTTTAACATTCCCATCTTATTACTCCCATTCAAGAGAATCCAGAAACCCTGATAGTATGACCTAGCACCTATAGATTTCCCCGTCTATACAAGTGAGGGAATTGACCATGGTGGTCGGGTTATCGCCAGGCAAACCCGAGGCCGTCCAGGGTAACACAACACAACCAAGCCCGATAACAATTATTATAAACATTCGCATGCACAACTAATCACTCAATCATGCAATCAACACTCTCAAAGAGGACAACAAAGAAGGTCACCCCTCGATTAAATTCAACAATCAATTAAACAATATTTCAACAATCAATTAACAACATTTAAACAATCAACAATTATACAATTCAAAACACTTAAGTTAGTTGACAAAGTAGGCCATTCAAATCAACACACATTTCAACATGCTTTCAAACTCGAACCTACTCCACAAAAACCCAAATATCAACTACATAAACACTATCAAACAATTAAAGACAACACTTAGACATTTCAAAGAAAGACTACACAAATTTTTAAAATTCATAACTTACAATCTAGAAATCCAATAACCTCCAAACCACTTTCTAACACTCAACCACACAAGCAACTTCAATAACCCTATTAGAAACCAACCAAAAGCCATTCAAAACAAGCTCGACAACCCTAATTTTGGCAATGCACAAGGCTGAATTTTTTGGACTTTTGCTACGACATCCAAATCAAAAATTCGGCATTTCAACATTACTACCCCGCAATTAACAAACTTTTATAAGCAACAACCAATCAATTCCAACCACTACAACAACAATTATTCAACAAACAAGCCAAATTATCAATTAAATACACAGAAAATAAAAATACAAGTTACAACCGTTCAAAATGGCTATAAACTCATCAAGTTGGTCCTTATCAACTACTTAGCAATAATATATAAATAATTTAACAAAACAATAACTATACATGCATTAAATAAAATTTGACATGAACTTTAATTTCTAGATCTATTTTTTTCTCTCACCTTTGATGCCAAATGATGTTATAAATCTGTGCAATGGTGCCCAACAAGTGCAATCAAGCTTTGAGTGACTCAATTCGTCTTTGAAATGCAAAATCTATGAGAAAAATGCATTGAAAACCTTGAAAATGTTCTTCATTTTTCTTGTCCAATGAGCCACGGTTTTTGGTGTATTTTTGTGGTATTTTGGCTGATATTTGAGTATATATTAAGTTAAGTAAAAAGTCAATGCAAAAAGAATTGGTCAAAGTTGTCAAAAATTAGATTTTTAATGACTAAAGTCTAAATTAGCTTTTGTTTTTAATTCTAATTAAAATTTTACCTTGGTAAAATATTTAAGATGATGAAATATTTATTTACAATATATACTTGGTCAACAAAAGTCAACGCAAGAATCGGGTTTAGCAAAAATCACTATTTAGCTAAAAAACGCTACTTTTTCACCCGAAAGTCTATTTTAAATTCCTAATTTGTTTCAGAAATAATTTATAGTAAATCATGGGTCTTTAATAATGGAGGACTCGTTTTTAAAATGTTTAAAAGACTAGTTTCAAAAATTTAGCGAAAAGGTCTTCAAATGCCATTTAACGGCACTTTAAATGAAATTTTTTCTAAAAATGTTTATGAAAATTTTATGAATACACATATATCATGTAACAGGAGTAGTATTTAAATAAACCTAGTTTGGTCAAATAATATAAAAAGTCAAAGTTAAAGGAGACCAAAAAGTCAACATTTACAAAAAGTCAAAGATAATAAAAGTCAACATTTTCTAAAAAATCAAAGTAAATGAAAGTCAACATTTTTCAAAAGTGAAGGTAGATGAAAAGTCAATGCAATAATCGGTTTTAATAAAGTCAAAGCTAGAAGTCTTGGTCATAGTTGAAAACTTAAGCTTTTTAGTTGTTTTTGCCAAAAATAGTAATATTAATACTATCCAACTTAAATACTTTTTTTAGTAGACTATTTTTGGGTACAAAATTTATTCATAAGCATTTAATTACATATAGTCTAGTTATACTACACAATTTTACAAAAAAAAAAAATGAAAAGTCACATTATTTGTTTTTCCAATGTTTTTTAAATGCACATTTAATCCAAGATCATTTAATAACTCACATATAAAAATATATACTAATTCTAATAGCATTTAAATAGGTAAAAACACGTAATTGCAAATAGGGCAAATTCCGAGGTCTCACAACTGATTACTTAGTAGCATAAATGGTTTGTTCAAAGTGTGACACACACACACAAGTGAGGGTTAGTTCGGGAACCTACCAATGATCAATGGAGATCATCCCTCATGGGAGACTAACTCACTATAACCTAAACCTTGATGAAGTACCCAACTCTATCAATCGGTTATGAACTGGTTCTAGAACCAAGTGTCTATGACTTATACCTTCTGTGCTTGGACACCATTCACCTAAGTCATACACTATGGATCAAGGGCTTTTATACAAAGCAATTATACATAAAGTAAGATAAAGAGAGTATGGAAGAATGTATTCATTAATTAATAATCACAATATCTATTCATTATCACTAAAATGTCACGTGCTAGTAGTCTTTAAGGCATACTAATCCCAACACACTCCCACTTGCACTAAAGATCACTATTATTACCAATCCTAAGACACATAGACTCCACATGAGATGAGAAAACTTTCTCTGTCAATGTCATGGTAAATGGATTTGCTAGGTTATAAGCTCAAGCAATTTGTTATACCACTATATCCCCTCGTTAGATAAACTCTCGAATTAAATGGTACTTTTTCTCTATATGTTTGACTTTTATGTGATTCCTTGGCTTTTTATATTGTGCGATCGCAACACTATTATCACAATATATGACAATAGGTCTATTGACTGCTAGCACTACATCTAATTCTTTAAGGAACTTTCTGAGCCATACTGTTTTTTTTTGGTAGCTTCAGGCACTGCTACATACTTTGTTTTCATGGTTGAATAAACAATACGATTTTGTTTGACATTTCTCCATGAGATAGCTCCACCTAACAGAGTGAAGACGTATGCGGAAGTGGACTTTTTGGAATCTTTGTCAGATTGGAAATCTGAGTCTATATAAGCTAACGACGTCTACTCGACACTCTAACACATAGTTCTTCGTTCTCCAGAGATACTTGAATATGTGCTTGACCACGACCCAATGAGTTAATCTTGGGTTCAACTGATATTTGCTAACCATGCTTACAGCAAAACAGATATCTAGTCTTGTACATAGCATTGCATATATGAGACTATCAACAACCAAAGCATATGGAACCTTCTTCATGCTTTCTATCTCTTCAGATGTCTTACACTAATCCTTAGATAGAGGTATTCCATGTCTAGAGGGTAACAAACCCTTATAGGAATCTTGCATTCCAAACTTGACGAGAATGTTCTCAATGTATGAAGACTGGAATAATGCTAGTGTTTTATTTCTACGATCATGCAGAAGCTTGATCCCAGGAATATAACTAATTTCTCCTAAGTCTTTCATTTGGAATTGAGTAAATAGCCAGATCTTTATGGATGATAACATTCCTATATCATGCCCAATTAATAGGATCTCATCCACATAAAGGACTAAGAATGTGATATCATTGCCATTACATTTCTTGTACACGCATGGCTCATCAATGTTTTGATCAAAGCCAAAATATTTTACTATTTGGTCAAACTTGATGTTCCATGCACGTTACGCTTGCTTAAGTCAATAAATAGACTTCTTAAGCTTACAAACCATGTTTTCTTGGTTTTTAGCTACAAAACCATCTGGCTACATCATATAGATGCTTTCGTCTAGATCCTTGTTAAGGAATGTCGTCTTGACGTCCATATGCCAAATCTCATAGTCATAATGACACGCTATGCCAAATCTCATAGTCATAGGTAAGGCCTACTTAGATTTTTAATTTAATAATTGGGTCTTACGAGATAAAGTCTTATCTCTAACCAATTTTAAATTATTCTTATAATTAATTAATTCTAAGTTTGATATAAATTAATCTTATCTATAATTAATTTCCTAATTATCCAAAAACCTAATTCTATTAGGATTAGCCTTTTAGAATCCTAATGGTGGTGATATTTCCATACACTTATAATACTACATATATTTAATAAAGACAATTAAATATAAATATTAAATAATGGAAATAAATAACTAAACAACCAATTTAATTATTCAAGCTATAATATCTAGATATAAACAGTTAATTAATCAAATTCAAAATTTGATATTTAAATTAACAATATCACAAGAACAAAAATAACGCAAAAAAATAAATAAAAGCTATGCCTTGGTCACGTTGACCAAGGCTTGACTGCTCCTACCCCACGTGTATGGGTGTGGGGAGGGGGCAGCAATAAAAAAAAATCTATTTTTTTTCCTTTTGTTTTGTTTCCTTTCTTGCAACACAGGTAAACCTGTTTCAAGTTTCCTTATCCAACTACATCTCTTATTTTCCTAAATTCAATTATCTTAATTAAAGTTTCTAAGATGTCTTGAAATTTCACGATAAACGTAAATCACACATCTAACTTTAATTAAATTGAATCTAACTTGAAAAACATGTAATTAAACATCTATTATAGCTACTACATGTTTGCTAACTAATTTTCTTTGTTTCTTAACATGAACATGCACAATTCACCATGTTAAACAAAAATTCCAGCAAACAATGAATTCTGAAAGCTTCTACCAAAAGTTCTTAAACACATGCAAAGATTGCAATAATCATCATCTAATTGTGGTGTGGCTCTGGTACCACTGAAGGTGCATGCTACCTGGATATACTATAGTATTTTAAAAAAGATTTAAAGTATATAAACGCAATAGAAACATAGTAGCATGCTAATCTAGGATCAAACCACAAGAACTAGAACGGAATATTCCATGAACTTATTTGCATGTTCATAATTCATAAAAGAATAAAATTCAGCAAGTACTAGTTTTGTTACCTTGATTCGTTAGCTTATGAATCTTAGCAAAAACACAAAACTTGAAGCTTGACTTGCTCCTTGAAGATCTATGCACCTAGCACACTTGAAAAACTTTTGATCTTTTTCTCTATGATCTTCTTATTTCTCTTAGATGATGAAGATAGTGGAATTCTTCTCTTGCTTCTTCCTAGTAATTCTCGTGTAAGAGGGAGGGAGAGAGAGAGAGAAAAAAAGATAAATATTTTTCTTTTTCTTTTTTTGCTTCTACTCGTGTAGATGTAGGTGTAGTGAGAAGGTGAATAAGACCTCTATTTATAGTTATAGAATAGCCTTAGTAGTTAATCCAAGCTGAACTAGGATTTGGACTCTTGGCCCATAAGCCAATCCTATGTACCTTTGGACTTGGCTAGTCCAATAACATAATTAAACTACTAACTTTTCCTCTCTCTCTTTGGATCTCACGTGTAGACTATGCCTAGTGGGCTAGGTGTGTGGCTTGGTCCATATTGCTTAGTCCATGTATTATTTTGCTAATTATTCATTTCTTAGTTTCTAAATTGTGCTCAACTTATCCAATTATGAAAGATTCCCAACTAAGATACTTAGTTGCAATTGGATACTTGAATTTAGCAACTCTAAATACACAATAAGCAACTAGAAAACTTAACTTATATCTAAAAGGAAATAGGCTAGAAAAAGGATCAAAAGACATAAACAACTTGGCTACTGAAAAGACCAAAATGTCCCTACTAACCCCATAGCACATTTAGGTTTTTCAACCTTTTATTTATTCCACTAAAAAGTCATGACTGCACTTCAAGATGTTTACTACTAAATGCAGAAGCTCGTCATATCACTTACTACCTTTGTCTCTGACCTACTAAGCAGAATGATCAAAATACCCCATCCATGTAACAATCATAAACAAGAAAGACTTTTACTGTACTATATCTTCCTTGACTGCATCTTTTCCATGAGACCTTTAAATCCTTTAAGTAACCATCCTACGGATACGGAACACTTGATCTTGGGAGCGACCCTTAAGCTAGATATCTGATATACTCCTAAAGTATACTACTAAGCTTAGATTTGGATGATCTACTGGATAATCACAAGAGAATGATTAATCTGTCACGTGACAACATGGATTCTATATTGCATATGCATGTCCCAACTAGCCAATTCTATATGCCCAACACACAGAGTTGTTGACCCACAACTGAGGTCTCACTTTTGATGCATCAAAGCACATGAACCTAATTTCCTCAATTCATCCACATATGCTCAAGATTAAGAGTACTGATGACATAGCAGCATAAGGTATAAGATGATCTCTATATTTTTGAGTACCTAATCGAGAGATCATACCTAAATGGTCTGTTCAATGTGTGACACACATACTAGTGAGGCTTAGTATTAAAACCTGTCAATGATTAAGGCATATCATCCCTCACAGGAAACTAACTCACTATAACCTAAACTTTGATGAAGTGCTTAACTCCATCAATCGGTTATGAACTAATTCTAGAACCAAGTGTTTATGACTTAGACCTTCTGTGCTTGGACACCGTGTACCTAAGTCATACAATGTGGATCAAAGGTCTTTATACAAAGCAATTACACATAAAGTAAAATAGAGAGTGTATGCAAGAATGTATTCATTAATTAACAATCACAATATGTATTCATTATCACTAAAATGTCATGTGCTAGTGGTCTTTAGAGCATGCTAATCCCAACAGGTACCTCTATTGGATGAGTTGACATACAGTTAGCATTTTTAAATGTTTGAGTTCTATTAAAGTTTTTCAACTTCATGCCCTAAATCTCACATCAAACTAAGTTCAATCTCTGAAATAAGCATTTTCCCTTTTTAAAAAATTAGTGGTATCTTAATGAACATAGTTATATACTTAGAATTAAATCAATTACCTTATTGAAGGATTTATATAAAAGGTGTTTTCTTCTATTTCCATCGACGAATTGTTCAATCTTAAAAGAATAATTTTAACCTAATATGAATTTTTTCCAGTCAATGTTCTATTTTTGTTCTAAAAATTATGCTAACATAGGGACAGTCAAAGCATTTGTCGTCTAATTTCATAGATGGCCAAGGATGGTCAATAATTGATTGTAAAAGAAATAAATTTCTTTTTTGTTTTTGTTTGAAATCAGTAAATTGTTATTCAAAGATCAAAAAATCTAACCATTCCCATGCCAGAAAAAGTTATTACAAATGATAATACTAAGATTGGAGGGGAAATTGTAAACTGAATCAAGGGGAAGTTGGTTGTATCTAGTTAATTGATAAATAGATTATCAACTATATCGTTTATTCTCTCCAAAAGAGATAGACTAATTGAGGGTTTAGTAGCTAGTAGACTACACACCTCTTGAATAATTTGTCGGGTATAAGCACAGAGGAATGATATGGGACAAACAGTATTACACAGCTAAAATAAGAATGAGAATAGTGAAAATACATACATAAGATTTTACGTGGAAAACCCTCAAACAAATTTAGGAAAAAGCCACAAACAAGTAAAGGGGAATTTCACTATGATGTAAGAGTATTTTACAACACCTTCTCTCTAATATAAGGAGAAAACAATATCACTCTCTAATAATAGGAGAAACAAAACTCTTACTCAAAAGACAACAAGAGAAGAAGATAACACTCAGGAAAAACTATATATATTTTCTCTCTTCTTTGGGATGATAGAACTAGTGGAACGAGCCTCTATTTATAGGCTCATTTTCTACTATGCAAATAGTGTTTTCCCATTTCTGCCCCCAGTATCATCATTTATCTTTTTTTCTTTTTTTTTCTTCTTTTTTTTTCTTTTGACCAACTTTCCACCGAAAGTTGGTTTTAAATTTCGGTGGTACAATAATCTCCCACTTAAAACCAACTTTTGGTGATCTTAACAAATCTATCCATACTTGCTATTTCATGTTGCTTACATCTTCGCCAGGCCACAAGAGGATTTGCTTCAAATGAACTTGTCAACGTTGATTGGCTTTGTTATGAGATCTGTTAAGTTGTCGTTGGTGTGAATATTTTGCATATCTGTACTTCCTGCCTCCACTATTTCACAAATGAAGTGATATTGAACCCCTATGTACTTCATCCTAAAATGAAATGCTGTATTTCTTACAATGTGCAAAGCACTCTGACTTTCACAAAATAAGAGAATTTTCTCTTGTTTGTGCCCAAGCTCCTCCATTAACCATTTAATCTAGATTGTTTCCTTGCAAGCTTGTGTACCTGCCATGTATTCAGCCTCTGTTATAGATAAAGCCACAATAATCTGTAACTTAGATACCCAGTTTACCGTACCTCCTACAAATATAAACACATAGCTTGTAGTGGATTTTTATTTGCCAAAATCACCTACAAAATCTGAATCAATATAACCATTGATAGTAAATTTTGATCCCCCATAACATAATGCAACATCTGAGGTTCCTTTGATATATCTTAGGATTCTTTTAACCACATTCCAATGCTCACTATTAGAAATCGTCATAAACCGACTGACTGTTTCGACTACTTGAGCAATATCTGGTCTTGTTCATATCATAGTGAACATGAGACTTCCTATTAATGATGCATACAGTACTCGAGACATTTTCATCCTCTCTGCTTCATTACTAAGGCACATACTTGAGGATAATTTGTAATTGACATAAAGTGGGGTTAAGATTTCAAGAAAATCTTGCATGTTGAAGTGACCCAAGATTTTCTTGAAGTAGTTCTTTTGGGAAATCCATACTTTCTTATCTTTTCTGTCCCGATGAATTTGCAACTTTAAAATCTTGTTTGTCGATCCTAAATCCTTCATGTCAAACTCTCTAGCTAAATTTGCCTTTAATTCTTGGACTTAATCTTTGTTAGGGTCTGTTACCAGCATGTCATCCACGTACAACAACAAAATAATGTGGTCATTATCTCTAAACCTCTTGTAATAGGTACAATGATCTATTCCAAGTCTATTGTACCCAAGGCTAATCATGAAGGAATCAAATCTCTTGTACCAGGATCTCGGCTTCTACTTTAGATTGTACAAAGTATAATATCCCACAATGACTGCGGAGGGTTCTGGGCTACTAAATATAAGTGGAAGTGTCCATTTATCTGTGCAGGTGCCTTTTCTAGTCCACGTGGGTGGGAAGGGACAAAACCGTGAGGGACCCATAGTGGTAACCCAAAGCGGAAAATACCCGCATATGTGGCGTCGCTGGTGGGCCTCTGCCCTCTGGGGTATTCGCTTAGCCGGGGCGCTACAGAAGTGGTATCAAAGCAGCCTGGTCTTTGTGCTAGCGAGGACGCTGGGTCCCCAAGTGGGGGCAGATGTAATATCCCATATCGACTGTAGAGGGTTCTGGGCAACTGGATATAAGTGGAAGTGTCCCTTTATCCGTGCAGGCGCCTTTTCTAGTCCAAGTGGGCGGGAATGAACAAAACCATGAGGGGCCCATTGTGGTAACCCAAAGCGGATAATACCTGCATATGTGGCGTCGCTGGTAGGCCTCTGCCCTCCGGGGTATTTGTTTAGCCGGGGCACTCCACAGAGACTTGGTCAACCTACAAACCAAGTTTTCTTTTTCACTCTCAACGAAACCTTTTGGTTGAAGCATGTAAATCTTTCTTCAAGTTCACCATTAAGAAAAGCCATCTTTACATCTAATTGTTATAGATGCAAATCAAATACAGCACATATGGATAAGACTACTATGACAGTTGTAAGTCTAACCATAGGAGAAAATATTTCATTGATGTCAATACCTTCTTTATGAGCAAACCTTTTTACCACCAGTCTTGCACAATATCATTCCACTTGATTATTGTCATCGTGTTTGATCTTGTAAACCCACTTGTTATCGATGGCTTTCCTATCGGGTGGTGGTAGAATAGGCTCCCACATCTTGTTTTTGTGCAGTGCTTCCATTTTTTCTTGCATTGCTATCATCCACATAGTAACATTGGGGCTATTTACAGCCTCATAGAAGGTAGATGACTTTCTACCCTCTATTAGAAGACAATATGCATTATTGCTTGCCATAACATAGTCTGAGTGCCAAACGGTTTCTAATGCGATGAACGTTGAAGTATCAGTTTTATCTGGTTCATGTTCCTCGTGCTGTGGTGCTGCTTCAGATGAAGTATCTCCGTGTTTTGACTTATCTTCAATTTGTACGGTAGTAGTCTCATTTGAAGTATTGTTGTCTTTTTCACTTTGCAGTTTATTTTCTACAAATATCACATCTCTATTAATGATAATCTTGCGTGTCACGCCCCAACTCGACCCCACCTATGATCAGTCAGTACGCAACGGAATTTCGACAGTATAACTATAGTAATTAGGACACCGAGGCTCTAAACCAACCTCTTTAGAACATCATACATCAAACTCCATAAACAATCCCAACAATCAACTCCTCAATTAAGTTAACAACATACAACACAACGATATTATACAATAATCATTCTTCAACAATCCAGTCATAGTTATACGCCTCCGTTCCAACATAATACATTAATTGAACATACATTTCAAAATAGATTATAAGCTAACTTAGCAACCTAATCATAGTCAAAAGAAAGACTACTAAGTTAGCAACAACTAGTTCATTATCTTTACTACAACTTATATATCATAAACTATAAAGTAAATAAAAGACAACTAGTTTTATATACAAGACAATAAAGTGTACAGCATCTCAAACATCAAAGATAAGACTCTGGCACATAGGACTTGTCCACATACGGCACATTATCCTCTTCTGTAGGCATATACCCGTAATCTTGCTCAATAGAACCTGTAAGCATGCAATAATAGAGAGTGAGCTTATATAAAATAAGCCCAGTGAGGATTCGATAGATCTCTAACATTATTTACTAACTTCTTGGAAATAATCCTTTGAGCAGTAAACACACAATAATATCAATAACAATATAATCACATAAACTATAATGACCAATCAATAAAGGATACTCTAGTTGGTGTAGCTCCAAACGCCATCACGATCTCAACCGTTCTTCTTGTAACTCCCTATTACTCACGCACCCGAGGTACCTCACTAGCCTCGCCCTCCATGACACCTCTATCATGCGAGCTGGAGGTAGTCTCTGATAGTCATGCCGTTATCAACCCGACAGCCCGAGAGGTAACACACACATACCAAGACTCAACAATAATAATAAACATCATTCACAGGAGGACAACCTAGAAGGATTGCCTATCTCCCGGTTCATCAATCATCAATCAATAATCATCAATAATCATCAATTATCATCAATATAACATCAAGTAATCAATTAAACAACAAACAACTAAGTTAGATGACAAAGTAGCCATCCAACTTAACATGCATTAAACACGTAATCTAACCCTAGTCTAACCATCAATAACTCACATTTCAATCACTCAAATACCACCCAATCAACTAAAGGCACAATTCAACAATTTAAAGAAAGACAACCTAAATTTCAAATAATCATATCTTACATTCTACTAATCCAAACAACTCCAAATCAGTTTCTAACACTCACCCATTCAATCAACTACGTTAGCCCTCTCGAAAACCAACCAAGACACATCAAAATTAAGCCCAACAACCCTAAAACCTCGATACACCTAGGCTGAAATTTTTGAATTTTCGCACCAACATCTCAATCAAAATTTAGGCATTACAACGGCACTACCCCGTATTTTACAAACTTTTACAAATCGATGGCAATCGATTCCAACCACTACAACTCAAAATATTCACCAAATGGCCAAACTATCAACTTTAAATACCCAAAAATAAAAATTTATGCTACAACGGTTTAAATCTCAAATAAATGCATATAAACGATCCTTAGCATGCACTGAGCAATAATATAACATCAATTCAACTTTCTAACGGTTCAAAATTCAATTATATGCAAAAGCATAAAAGATGACTTTTGAGATCTAGAATTTTTCTCTCACCTTTGATGTGTTTTAATGCAAGAAAGATGTAGAATGAATGCCCAACAAGTGAAATCAAGCTTTGAATGAAGTGATTTAGACTTGAATTACAAAATCTATATGAAAAATGCTTTGAAAAACCTTGAAAATGCCTTCATCTTTCTCCTACAAGGAACCACGGTTTTGTGTGTGTTTTTGGAGGTGTTTTGCTTTATTTTTAATGTGTGTTGATGATATATTAAGCAAAGGTCAAACAAATAAAAGAAAGTCAAAGTTAACACTTAGTTATTTTTAGTGTTTTTAGCCTTTTAATTCATTTTCTTGACTACTCTTGCTCAAAATAATTATGCAACACCTAAACTATCTCAAGTAGTTTATTTTTAGGTGACAAGAAGTTTTACTTTCAAACATTTTCACCCGAGTCGGCTTAAAACTCAGTTTTTGCAAAAGAAGATGAAAAGTCATATTATTTGTTTTCAAATGTCTTTTGAATGCACAATTAATCTAAAATCATTTAATAACACATATAAATACATTTATATTAATATATACTAGGTCAACAAAAGTCAATGCAAGAATCGGGTTTAGAATAAATTACTATTTAGCTCAAAAATACTACTTTTTACCCGAAAAGTCTATTTCAATTACTATTCCGTTTCAGTATCAATTTTAATCAAACATGGGTCTATTAATAATGGAGGACTAGGTTTTAAGACGTTTAAAACACCTGTGTAAAAATTTTAGTGGACGTGTGTTCAAAATACTATTCACAAAAACCGACGATAAAATTTCTGATGCCGTTTTTTATGAAAATTTCATGAATGCATACTTAGCATTTATTAGAAGTATTAATCATAAAATTATCACATTCTAAGTCATATAGCATATAAACAAGTCAAATCACGCAAAACGAGGTAAAACACGTAAATTGAGATAAAGTCAAAATATGAGGTTTCACATTGCGGGCAGTGGGATCCTACAAGTGAAACCCGTTAACACCATTAGCATATCCCAAGAAAATACTTTTCTTGTATTTTAGAACCAACTTTGTTCTTTTTTGGGGGCTATACATCACGTATGCTAGACATCCAAATATATACAAGTTAGAATATTATGCGGGCTTACCAATCAAAATTTTCATTAGTGTCTTGAACCTAATTGTCATTAACGATGACCTGTTTATTATGTAACAGGCAGTTCTAACTGCTTCTACCCAAAATGACTTGGCTAGACTTGAAGTTTCCAACATAGCTCTCGTTCTTTCAAGAATAGTTTTGTTCTTCCACTCTGCCATACCATTTTGTTGAGGTGTATGTGCAATAGTGAACTGTCTCTGAATGCCCTCTTACTTGCAAAATGTCAAAAAGTTCCCTTCAATGTATTCTCCTCCGTTGTCCGTCCTCAAGCACTTGATCTTTTTTTGGATTCAAGTTCCACTAGCGCTTTGAAGATTTTAAATACTGGAAACATATCTGACTTGTTCTTGATTGGGTACACCTACAATCTCCTAGAGTAATCATCAATAAATGATACAAAGTATTTTGCTTCTTCTAAGGATAAGACCAGTGATTCCCAAACGACCAAATGGATCATTTCTAGAATGTGTTTTCCTTTTGGCAGTAGATTTACCAAATTTTAGTTTATGTTGCTTACTGGTAATACAGTCCTCACATAAATGTAAGTTTATCGATTTGGCCTGGGTAAAAGATTATGTTCTGATAGAATCTTCAAGCCTCGTTTCGTCATGTGGCTTAATCTGAGATGCCATATTATTCTTAATTTTTCTTCACCAGCTGATGCAACTGATACATCGGCCTCTTGCAACGTATCTCCCAAAAACATGTATATATTTACCGTGATCATTTCTTCCGTTATCAACACAAGCACTCCTTTGATAACCTTCATGATCCCACCCTTGATATGGGTCTTGCATCTAAGATCATCCAATTTCCCAATGGACAATAGGTTTTTCTTCAAGCCTTTCACATGTCGTATTCATTGAATGGTGTGAATGGTAGTATCATACATTTTTATCTTGATAGTACCGATGACAGCAATCTCCAAGGCATGATCATTGCCCATGTACACAGACCCTCCAGAGATAGGTTCATATGTGTGGAACCATTCTCTTCGAGAAGTCACGTGTCTTGTTGCTCCCGAATCCATTATCCAAACATCAATGAGCTCGTTTTTGCCTTCTTGTACAATTGTTGTTTCACTGCATAAAACATCTCTATCATCGGGTGCAATCATAACACATCCTTGAGAATTTGTCACCACGAGATTTCTTTTGTTGCTGTAACAAGCCTTCTTGACATGTTTTTTTTGTCATAGTTGTAGCATTTGATATTTTTCTACTCTTAGACTTTAATCTACCATGATTATTGCTTTTACTCGAGCCACATTTTGTTGATCTACCTTTTACCATCGATAACGCCTCTGCTTGTTGAGAGCTTTCAAACCTGTCTTCTTAACTTTTGTGCCTAAATTCCTCTTTTAGAACAACGGCTGCAACATAATCAAAGACTACAAATTCTGAAAGAACATTGTTGGTATAATTAATGATGAGTTGATCATACGAATTAGATAGACTTTGAAGTAGAATCTCTGCATGCTCAAGCTCCACTATGTTATGTCCTATTGCAATTAGTTGAGAAAAATAGTATAATTAAGGTATTGATGTGATCAGTTACCGATGTGGATTCACTCATTTGAAGAGTGTAAAGTCTCCTTTTAAAAAAAAAAAATCTTGTTGTGAAGTGATTTGACCTCGTACAATTTGGTCAGCGCATCCCAAATTTTCTTTGCTAACTTATTTTCCTCAATGCTTGACAGTGCTGAATCTGCCAATGCCATATACAAATTAGCCATAGCATTTCTATCCATCCCTTTCCACTTCTTTTCATTTGTTACCTCCACTGTCTCCGATTGCTGCCAAACAATTCTCTTTTCTCAGGATTACTTTCATCTTCAATTTCCATAGGGATAAATTACTCCTGTTGAACTTCTCGATTTTAAATTTTACTATCATAGTGTTAATAACAATCTGCTTCTCAACTTGAATCGACTCCCACTATTTTCACTGTAAATAGTACCGTATACGTGAATAGTACATCAATTGTATACCTGAATAGTAGTATAACTTATGTATGAATAGTACTATATAGTATATGTGAATAGCAATTGTGCATAATACCCCGTATATATACCAGTGACTCTGTAACCAGTAGCTCTGATACCACTGTTAGGTATAAGTACAGCGGAATGATATAGGTCACACAGTTAGCATAAGAATGAGAACAATGAAAATAGAGACACAAGATTTTACGTGGAAAACTCTCAAATAAATTGAGAGAAAAACCACGGGCAAGTAAATGTGGATTTCCCTCTGATGTAAAAGTATTGTACAACACTTTCTCTCTAATATAATGAGAGAACAATATAACTCTTTAATAATAAGAGAAACTAAACTCTCACTTAAAAAACAACAAGAGAATAATATAACACTCAGGAGAAACTATATGTGTTTTCTCTCTTTGTAGTCCAAATCAAGATCGACAACAAAAATTTCATATTTGAAAAGCTCAGCTATGGACGATTCACCAAGCACATCACTTGCTTGATCATATTACTGGGAAGATACCTTATCCTCCTCAACTTCTAACTGATGTTGATAGAAAAACCTCCATCAATCCAACATATTCCTCTTGGTTTACTATGGATTAACATCTTAAAACTCGCCTCTTTGTCTTCAACACACCACAAGTTCTTCGTCAAGTGTGCATCTTCATATAGCCTCTTCTATTTGGAACTCTTTAGAACATAGGTTCAACTTACTCAGTAGATTTCATATCCATCAATTGAAGAAACAACTTTATACTCTTCACAGCGGCAATACATTTATGTAGTCCTATCTAGACGACATCAAAGCAATCAATGACAATCTTGCCTCTATTGTAGAACCTATCAAGGATAAAGATCTCATCCCTTACATCCTCAAACGTTTAACATTATGAAGCCTTTAAGGCTCCAATTAGGGTTGGGGTTGAACCAATTACCATAACTACTTTATTCAACTTTCTCCTATCAAAAGATTTGTATCTACAGCTATCCATCTCAGATATCTCTCCTTCAAATGTTCATACAACTCTCTATACATATAGAGGAGCTGACAGAGGTTCATCTAATAGGTGCAGTGGTAAGCAATCAAACGAACAGTGGCAAAGTGGGGAGAAACTCAAGCAAATGAGGCTACAAACCTAAAGGCCCCTCTCAATCTCCAAATTCATATATTTCCCCTTCTATTTACTCCGATCATACCCTATATTGTCAGATTTGTAAGAAACCCAACTACTTTGCTTTGATTGTTGGCACAGGCTTGATACAATAAACTACTATTCTACTAAGTCTGAGAAAAAAATATGTTCTGCTCATACTGGTACTACTAAAGACTACTCTTATCCTTGGTACCCCTACTTAGGTGCTAACACTTACGTGACTAATGATCCTAACCAACTCTTAATCTCTCAACCCTACTTTAGATTTGATTCTGTTCAGGCAATGGTCATCCTGTTCCTATCAATAGCATGAGAACTAGTACAAGCTATACTTTTTCATGTTCCTTCCATCTTGTTAATGTTCTATATGTTCCTCACATATCCACTAATCTACTCTCAGTATATAAACTAATCAATCACAATACTTGTACTATGGTTTTCAATTCCAAAAATGTGAAAATACTGGACAATACTGTCGAACAACTCAAGTTCAATGACCTCTGGGATAAAGGCCTTTATCCACTACCTTCCTAAGCTCATCCACATCTTGATCCTTCTCTACAAGCTGTTACTACAAAGGATTTTCCTTCTACAACACTTTGGCATCTTAGATTAGGTCATCCATCCATGGATGTTTCAATATTCTATGTTTTATCCTTGATGTAAAATTTACATATACTAATTTTAATTGTCAATCTTGCTTAGTATCCAAGTCCGATAGGTTATCATTTCCAGTATCTAGTACCACTACTGTTCTTCTTTTCAATTGATTGATTTAGACGTACAGTTCCTTCCCCTGTGACTTCTTGTATGAACTATAGATACTACATTATTTTTCTGGATGACTATACCAGATTACACATGGGTATATCTTTTGAAGCAAAAGAATACCTAGCACTTCAACAACAACAAACCTAGACCCTAGTTCTTTTCCCTCCCTCAAGATATCCTATAGGTTGCAAGTAGGTCTATAAGATTAAGAAGCATGCTAATGGCTCTGTAATAAAATTCAAAGCCAAACTAGTAGCGAAGGGCTATCACCAAGAGCATGGTCTAGACTATAATAAAACCTTCAGCCTTATTGTAAAATCACAAACCATAAGGATAGTTCTTACTGTGGTTATTCAGTTCAAGTGGCCTCTAAGACAGCTAGATGTGTCTAATACATTTCTTCATGACACCCTTCATGAAGGAGTCTACATGACACAACTCCTGACTTTGTTGACCTTTCTTATCCCTCCTATGTGTGAAAACACAACAAATCACGTTATGGCCTCAAACAAACCCCTAGATCTTGGTACCAAATGTCGTCATTTTTCTCCTTACTCAAGGTTTTCGTTGCAATCAAGCGTGTATATCTCTATTTATTTTTCACACTATTAAAGTCACTGTTCTCATTCTAGTCTATATAGATGTCATAATTACATCCAGCTCATCTGATGCTATCTGCTCTCTTATCTTCTCTATGAATGCCAAATTTTGCATAGACCTTGACCCCTTAGCCTACTTCTCAGGCATTTAGGTTTAGTCCACAAGTAATGGTCTCATTCTACATTAACAACATTATTCCACTGATTTACTTAAGAAAGCTGACACTACTAGATACTCTATTTGACGATGAGAGTACTTAGAACCCCTTTAGGTTGAAAGTCTAGTTGAACTTTCCTATTAAGTACCACAGGGTAGAAGATAGTCATTATGATCCACTTGACCAGCTTTCTAATTAAACCCCAATCTCAAAATCCTATTCCACTTGATTATAAGATTTACTCATATCCAACTTAATGGCAGCTACAAACTTTTTTCACCTTCGTTTCTGTTTTAGGTAGTGTGCAACTTGTTGGGCAATTGTGATATTTATCTTGGATGAGCCTACCCGATATGCACACTTAGGTTTAGGACAGTGATAGAGTCTATAAATGATTTGAGCATTAAACCAAGATTTTTGAAATGATTTTATAAGAATTGAGTCTATATTAGGTAACATTTGAGGGTTGAGGGATTTTTGAAATTGAGGTAATTAGAATGTGATTAACACTACTATATAGAATGATTCGACAAAGATGGAAAACCGAAACCAATTCCTATCAATTGTATATAAAATTGAAAAGTAGCTAACGAATTTAGATTTTGGGAAAGTTTTAGATTGTCGACTTCATTTTTATTTTTATTTTTACGGGTGCAATTCTTTAAAGGTTGACACATTATTTAGTCTCTAATCTTTATCATATTTGACAAGAAATACATCTGTAACTTTGTAACTTGTGATATTATTAATACTCTTGTCCTTTTTCGTAAAAAAACGTTATAGTAAAGTCAAGCAACCTTATTGTAGAGAGTGATTTCATCAAATTAATTGGTTGATGCTAATAATGGTCTTTTTGGATTTTATCTCCTACCGAAAACTCTTTTTTAGTATCACGGTACTCAACATTAGTTGTTTTCATGAGTAATGTTTCTTCTTCTCGCAGGTTTCGCGTTTAAGATTTCTTGTCAGAAGCTAGAGGGAAAGAATGGCTAAAACGGAGCCCCCTTCATCTCATATTTCTAAATCGTTGTCACTTCTCAAGGAGCAAGAAGAGAAATTCCATAGCATTATAGATAGTGCTTCATTGAAGGATCATATCTTGTCTCTCAAACTTGGGCTTCCATTTCTAAAAGTATTGCTTGATATCTCAACCAATGAAGATCTTAAAAGGCGTATTAAACGTTTGGTTTACAATGTGAGATGGGAACTTCAACCACTTTCTGATAGACCAACCGATGAAAGTCTCATCCTAGACTTGGATCGTGCCTATACTAATTTGCAAGAAACGATGAAAAATGTTATTATCAAGCCAGAAACCAAGGAATATGATGTTATATTTCCAAACCTCTTTAGTTGGAAGGGATATTTTAAGCAAACTAATGATTTTCTTCTAAAGAGTTATGGGGATTTATCAAGCTGTGAAGCTAACCACCCAATTGCTCCATTGACAAAAGAAATTGAAGACATCAAAGAGAAGCTAAAACTTCTGCAAGCTTTGCTTACATATGTGGCGGACTTAGGGGTACACTTCAGGGAAGAAAATAAAAAGCCCTCGACTTCTCTTCTTGCTTTGCTTGACAAAGCAGCATGTCTCCTATACGCATGCTTGGTTGACAAAATGGATGAAGAGATGGTACTTGAAATGAAGCGTAAGCTTATGGATCTCTTTCAGAATATTAATGTCAAGAAGATCTATATAAAGTTCTTGAAAACTTCAAAGTTATATGAATCAACAAGCAATCTGGAAAGTGAATTTTATCTCCTTGATAATTTGATAAAGCTACTAGACTCCAATGAGAATTCTGTAAGTTTTCTGAGTGAACAAAGTGAGGAGCTCCATGGCAAGCTGAAATTCCTTAGAACTTTTCTTGTAGATCTTCCACATGATCAGAGGATCGAAAAGCTCAATTATCTTGTATCGACCATTGAAGCTATTGCGCGGAAGTCAATACCTGTCCTTTACTCATGTCTTGATGAAGACATGGAAGAAGACATGGCTAGGGAAGTGAATGGTGCACTTCCTGAGGTGCTTGACCAGATCGAGCATATTCAAGCAGAGGTCAAAGAGATTAAGTTGTATCACTATCCCAAAACAGATGAATTGGGCTTTCTGGATTGTTTTTGGGGACATATGAACGAGCTGCTAAAATGTCGACCAGAAATGATTGAAACTCTGAAGAATCAAATTGAAACATTGCATCTGGAATTTGATTTCTTAAGATCTTTTCTCAGAAAAATCAAAGAACGACATGATGAGAATGAAGAACTGGATGACCTTCAGACAGACATTATACGCTTGGCATACCTGGCGGAAAATGTTATCGACTTTTACCTGGTGAAATATGCTCCTGATTCTCGCGTCATGTCATCACTTTCTGAAATTGTAGAGCAAACAAAGCTTATGAAATCTAAGGTGACAAGGATCCATGTCGAGGAGAATTATCGTACACAAGCCCACGACGATGCAAATTCTTCCAGTCGTCTTCCATCACAAGCTACCAGTACTGGTGATGAAGTAGTAGTGGGTTTTGAGGATGAGGCAAAGAAGATAATGGAGTATCTTCATGGAGACCTAAAGAAACTAGACGTTGTATCAATTGTTGGAATGGCAGGACTTGGAAAAACAACTCTAGCAAAGAAAATGTACGAAGCTCCTTCAACCGTTGAGCACTTCGACGTTCGAGCATGGTGCTCTGTCTCTCAAACACATCAGAGGAGAGATTTGTTACTTGCTATTTTAGGTGATGTTATTGGAGTTACCAATGAAATCAATAAGCTGAATGATGAAGAGTTAGCCGCAGAACTTTGCAAAACTTTAAGGGGACGTAGATATCTTCTTGTCATTGATGATCTGTGGGACATCATGGCTTGGAATGATTTGAAAAGATCTTTTCCAGATGACGGTAACCGTAGTCGTATTCTCGTGACTAGTAGATACCAGAATGTGGCTTTACAAATTGGAGCTAACAGTAAGGTGCATACTCTTCGTCAATTCTCTGATGATGAGAGTTGGGAGCTCATTCAGAATAAGCTATTGCAAACCGAAAGCTTCTCTCAAGAATTTCTGGCCGTTGGACGACGAATTGCAGAAAGTTGCAAGGGACTTCCTCTTGCCGTTGTTGTGATAGCTGGAGTTCTTGCAAAGGTAGAGAGGAATATTAATAAGTGGCAGGAAATTGAAGTAAGCTTAAATTCACACATTCTAAGTGGCTCAGAAAATCAGTGCAAGGCCATATTAGAACTGAGTTACCAACATTTGCCAGATCATTTGAAATCATGTTTTCTGTACATTGGAGCATTCCACAAGGACAAAGAAATTCCTGTCTGGAAATTGAAATGGTTATGGATCGCTGAAGGATTTGTGCGAGATACTAGGGAAAAGAGTTTAGAGGAGGTTGCGGAGGACTATCTCATGGATCTCATTAGTAGAAGCCTTGTCGCAGCTACGAAAGAAAGATCCCATAAAGGATTCAAAGCATGTCGTGTTCATAACCTTTTACATGAATTCTGCTTGGGAAAAGCTAATGAAGAAAGTTTTTTGCAAGTGATCGATATGGATAATTGGTCTACATTTTCGAGAGTGTATGATCAACGTCGAGTTAGCATATATCCTGATGTATATGGTCTTATGAAGGCAAAGCCCTCAAGCTGTAGTGTTCGTTCTCTATTGCATAGTGCCACTGATGATAACTCTCTTCACCAAGATACATCATTCATTTTCCAGAATTTCAAGCTTCTCAGAGTGTTGGATGCGGCTTGTACAAACATTGGCAAGTCTTTTAATGGAATAGAATTGCTGATTCATTTGAGGTACTTAGCCGTTCGAGCCCAAATAACTTCTATCCCATCATCAATAGCCAACCTTTGGAATCTGCAGTCTTTCCTAGTCAAAGCCAATTCTGATTATAGTAAGGAAGTGGTAGATGTACCAGATTCTCTTTGGGACATGGTGAACTTGAGGCATGTGCACATAAATCACAGGGCTTTCTTTAACGTTGACCCCAAGAGACTTGAAAACTCCTCCTTATTGAATAATTTAGAAACATTATCGACACCATGTCTTTCTTATGGAGAGGAGGCAGAGAACTTACTGAGAAGGTTACCGAAACTTGGAAAATTGAGATGCGTATTTCTAGACTGTTGGGAAGAGTCCAAGAATTGCTATCAATTTCCAAGATTGGGCTTTCTCAATCAACTTATGTCACTAAAGGTGTTTTTTCAGGGACCATATCAATCTGGAAAGCATGAGTTTAACTTCCCTCCAAATCTAGAAAAATTGACTTTGTCAAAATTTTTCATATCGTGGGATGACATTTCAAGAATTGGGAGGACACTCCCCAACCTAAAGGTTCTCAAATTAATTGATAGCGACCGGGGTGAGGAATGGAACGTGAATGATGGCGACTTCCCAAAATTGAAATACTTGAAGTTAAGTAATCTGAGTTATACTCGTGAATGGATTGCTTCAGAAGACTCTTTTCCAAATCTTGAGCAACTAGTGTTGGACGATTGCAAGAAACTTAAGGAGATCCCTCCTTGCTTTGAAGAAATCCCCACACTGCGGATGATTACAGTTAAAAGTTGCTATTCTTCGGTCAACGATTCAGCCAGGAGAATCCAAATGAAACAACAGGAGGAAATGCAAAATGAAGTCAAAGTGTATATCTATCCGAGGAATCTACTATTATCTTCTTAAGGGCATGTCGCTGACGCCTGACTGGTGTATGAGCACATTACAAGTAAGTCAACATTGAGCACAGTTTAATTTCTTTCATTACAATGCAATTATAATTACTTTTGAAGTTTCTACTTGTAGAAATAATAATAATAAAACAAAAGTTCATATGTTCCTTTCATCTGCATGTTTTTCTTAAATTTCGGTTGATTGTTTCTGCATTTGAAACGAATAACATCAGGGAGAGTTCTTCAATAATAGCAAATATGCACTCGATTTGTTTTCTTGCTTCTATATAATACTTGAAACTGGAACAGTATTGGCGCTGTGATAAATTAATTATAACTACTCATCCTAGTCAACGAGGATTAATAGTTGACATATCGTACTGTATTATTGAGATGCATCACCTCTTTTTGATATTCTATTCATTTAATGAGGGCCTATATATTCACTATGTGCCATTTGTTCTCATTTCTCCTTTGTTAATCGTTTTGCAGATAATGAGGATAATTGTTGTGGAATGCTAGCTTGAGAATTTGAGGCTGCCTTGCTGCTATTTGCTATTCAGAATGGACTTCATGATTTTGGCTATTTTGTTTGAATAAAAAAACAGTGTTACTATTAATGTAATGTTTTTCATTATGCTTGACCAAAAGTATGTGTATTATGGAATTCTTAATATGTGTGTGAATGTTGGCTTTATGGATTGCTATGACAGTGGTTTAAGATTTGGGTCGTTATGATATGATGGATTGATATTGGTTCATTTTGGAGATGCTATATTGTTCAATTTGAAGGCTATGTTGTTGCTTTTGTTTAGTGCTTCAATTTTTTGTTTGTGAGATTTGTTTGGATTATTACTAAAAGTGAGTGAGTCTTTAGGTTTTGGCATTTAATTTCTTATACTTGTGGAGTATTATGTTTTTAATTTTTTCGAAACGGATTTTCAAGACGTGACATAGGAATTAGTGTTATTAGAGTTGATGGTAGAATTGGAGTTAGGAGAGGTGTTTTTTGTGTAAACTATGTGTGAACTGTGAACTATGTGTGCCAATGTGTTTGTCCTGTGCCTAGCTGTTTTGAAGCAAGGGAAGGAAAAAGGATAGGAGAGGAAGAAGAGAAGTAGGCAAGAAGAGAAAAAAAAAAAAGAGAAGCGGCTAAATTAATTATTTTTAAATAATAGGGACAAATTTAAAATTTTTGGGGAATAATCGAAACTAAATTGATTAATTTTAAATAATTGAGATGGGTTTACATTTACGGAGAAACAATAGAGGCCACACATTTACACTACTTGACTGGGTTTTATAGATCATCATGTGTATGCATAAATATCACAAGTGAAGATTTTGGGTAGCAAGGATCTAACAAAGCTGGTGAAGCAAAATTGGTTCGTGTTACTTATGTGGCTTTCGATGTATATAACGTAGGCTAACTTTGTAGTATTCTTTTATTTTAATAAGTTGAACATTTTGACAAAAAAAAAAAAAAAAACTCATGTGACTTTCTTAATATCTTATTAAAATGTACCAAAAAACTATTTAAACTGTATAAAAAAGATTGTTTCAGTTGTTTAAATATATGACATCTCTAGTATTTTGCTATCCATTTATTTTTAAAAAAAAAACTAAATGCACAATTTCATTTTCTATTGGGTCAATTCAATCTTGCAAAACTATATTTCATATATCTATATATATATATATATGAAATATAGGGAAGAAACTATATCTAGTTGATTGACCGGAAAAGCTTTAGCGGGAAGAGATAGCACTGGCGAGTGACTTCAGTCGATGGCAAATTAAGTAGAGCTTTATAGGTTAAAAAAAAATAGAATAGGGAAGGTCAACTTACACTAACTGGTTAGATAATAAAAGATAAGATTAACTTTTATAGAAAAAGGGAAGGATCCAAGCTAGTTTTGCCATTAGCGAGGAATATTATTTTATTAGTAAAGGAATGAAATAGACTGGAAAGAAGATGGATTTATGAATCCATCCGCGAGGAAGATAAAGGCGAAAACAGTAAGAGCTCCATTAACTTCTACTATTTGACTTGTAATAGGGTAACGGGTTAGATAATGCAGAACCGAAATCGTTTAACATAACCTAAATTCAAAATTAAAATCCAAAATTGATAGGTTTAAAAATTACTATTCAAAACCGAAATTGACAAGTAATAAAAAAATCACGAGTATCTGAACTCAAAATCGATAATTTAAAAAAAAATTAATTGAAATAGAAAACCACTCCAAAAGTATGTAAAAAAATTAAACAAGGAAATGTCTTTGGAACATGAGCATAAGGTAATTAATTCCCGCTTCATTTAATGCATGTATATCAGATTTTAAAAAATATTAAGCTCTCTAAAAAAGTGCTCATTCGGGTGTAAAAGTTCAACACAACAAATACAATACAACAAATATTTAAGACTTTCAAGTGTTGAAGCCATCTGTTTTATCAAACCTAAGTACTTGAAACAAAATCGAGCTTAAGAATATTGAAGACTTTTTAAGAATTGAAGACTTGAAACAAAGAGAGATGAAAAGATGCAAAATCAGTGGAAGATTTGAAGAAAGAAGAGAGAGGAAGGCGGCTGCTTGCAAGAAGTAAAAGAGAAAGTGTGATAAGAGTTACATTTATTTTTATATTTTTTAATTGTTATTTTTTAAATTGATAGTATTTGGGCTTAGTTCAAATCTTTTAATAAAATGTAATCTATTTCTATGAGTATAATTTTAGATTTTAGTATATTGGGCTAGTATAAAAAATATTTTTATATTTTTACCAACTTTAATATATGTAGATATCTACATATATATATAAATATAATAAATAAATAATCATGTTTTAGATTTTAATTTTTTTAACATCTAAAAGGAAAACTTATTAGTTTACGTGTCGATTACCCCTTATAAAAATTAAATCGTAACGAATACTCCATCAATTTTTATAATCGAATTGATATCAGACGGATACTGGTCGGTAAATCTTTATAACTTGATTTTGTTTTACAGTTTAACTATCTATTTGCTTACCTACCAAGTACGAAACAAAACATTAAATATTAAAATAAATTAAATCAAGCATTTTTCTAGTAGGTAAGATAGGTTATGTAAATGTAACAATATCACTCATTCCTATCTAAAGATGTCTCTTTAGTTAGTTTTATATAAAGAAAATCTCACCTAAGTACGATTTCCTTGGATCATTGCCTAAGTGCTATTTCCATATTTTCGTACTCCCATTTTTTCTTGTAACACTTTGTTATTAATATTGTACTTTCTTATTTTTTCACACGTCCATGGCATTTAAGGATGCAGGAAGCATGCACATAATAGTCAAAAACAATGTGAAGAGGGTGACATAAATTGGTTGGATAAAGCCGCAAGAGGGATGGAAGCTCAATATTAATGGTTGCTCCAAACATAATCTGGGACATTCAGGGATCGGCAGATTATTCTGAAATAAGAAAGGGAACTGGAAGGCAGGCTTTGTTGTGAATTTGGGAATTACTTCGAATAATAGAGCGTAAATGATTGCTTAAAGGACTTAAGCGTGCTATTACTTTGGGAATTTCATAAATTCACAATTGAGTCTGATTCTTATTGATTATTAGTTTGATAAAAGGGGCAACACTCCTAACAATCCTCTCAAATGGTTAATCGAAGACTGCAAATGCATGTTACAAGTGAATACTGAGTTTTATATTGTGCATGTTTATCGTGAGGCGAATATTTGTGCGAATTGGCTGGCTAACAATGCCCTCAATTGGCCACTTGGAGTCCACACTGTGATACCATCCCTCACTCTCAGCTTGTTTGGAATGGCAATATTAAAGGAAATGAAAAGTTAGGGAGGAATTTTTCAATCATTTCCCTTGTTTGGATTGCAATTTTAGAAGAAGAAAAGTTATGGAGGGGTTCCAAAACCCCCCTATTTTTTTTTACAATGTGTTTGGATTGAGAGGGAAAAGTTTAATAAAGGGGAGGAAATGACAGAATCATAAAGGAGAGGAGATGAGAAGATTAAATCATATTTGGATTTGATAATTCAAGAAAAAAAGAGTATTATAAAGAATTATGTGTGTCTTTTGTTTGGATTAGGAAGAAAATGGAATTGAGGGATAAATTTTATATATAAAATAATTTTTATGAAGGAGTTAGAGTTTCCTTCTCCTTTATTTTGCTCCAAAATAGGGGGAACGAAAAAGTGGGCTTGGGAGGGGTTGTTTTGACCCCTCCACTTCCTTCGCCCTTAGAAACTTCTAAAATAAACAAGGGAGAGAATTTTTCAATCTCTTCCCTTACCTCCCTCTCCCCCATTCCCTTCAATCCAAACATAGGTAATGAGAAAAATTTTACAATTCTTCCAATTTGAGGTTTTTTTCGAGGGAAAAGAAAGTAAAGTTGTAAAAAGTATCTTTTGTCTTAACATATCTCATTGTTATAAAAAAATAAAAAAGGGTACTTAAGTAATTTTGTATTTAAAAATTAATCTTTTCTTTCCTTTTCTTCTCCAATCTAAAGAAAAAATCATAAAATCCTTTCCTTTCCATTTCATTCCATTATTATTATTTTTTTTTTGCAATCCAAACAAGGTAATTCATTTCATTTCCTTTCCTTTCTTTTATTGACTATCCATGTAACTTGTTTAATTACCCTCCCCCCCTGTTTGGATTGCACAAAGGAAAGGAAAGGAAAGTGGAGGAAAAAAAATAAAGGAAAGAAAAGGAAATTAATTACTTTGTATGGATTGTAAAAAAATAATAATGGAAAAGAAATGAAAAAATTTTATGATCTTTTGTTTGGATTGGAGAAGGAAAGGAAAGGAAAATGATAATTTTAAATGTAAAATTATTTAAATACCCTTTTTATTTTTAAAACCATGAGACAAAAAATACTTTTTATAACAAAACATTTCATTTACCTCCAAAACAACCCAATTTGGAAGGATTACAAAATTCTTCTCTCATTAAAGGAAATGGAGGGGCCATAACCTTTTCATCCTTTAAAATTTCAATCCAAACAAGGGGAAGAATTCTTTATTCCTTCCCCATTCTTTGCTTTCTTTTAAAAAGTCCAACCCAAACAAGTTGTTCATGTCCAGTAACTTGTTCTCCAACAAGTACTCGTAACTAATGTAATCTGAGACTCATTGCCCTTATCATTAATATCTCATATTAATCAAGGGTAGTAAATCATATGTCAATCTATTCAAATGAATTAATGCCTAATTAATTCGTTTTATGATGAGAAACCTATTCTAGGATCTATTCTTTATTATAGATCCTACCACTCATATTCTTGACTCCTCAAGAATAGGATCTAAGAACAATTCTTAGAACTTTGTTTAAGTACACTCAACACACTAATTAATATAGTTCAATAAATTAATCATAAATTGAATAAACAACACAATATGACATGTCTTAAAATTACAATAACTTGACTTTTAGGGCACCTAATCTAACAGGATGACTATTTGGGTTCGTAGTAATTTTTTTTTTTTTTGGCTGGATTAGCACAATTAAGTCATGATTTCATACTTAACCGATAAACTCAGCGATCAATTTAATTAAGAACGTCAATTGAGGTGGGCGAGATAACGTATAAAATTCACATGGAAAATGATTGATGAAGGCTACCGAACAATACTAATATATTTTGTTTAATATTGTGCTATTAAATTGTGTAATAAACTTTGCTGGCCGAGGTTGGATCACTATCTCCAACAATTATCTGCTAAAAAGGGTTATAGTACGTAGAGTTTTTTTTTTCTAAATGTTGATACAATCCCCGGCCCTAAGCAATATCTTGCCGAGGAGTATGATAATTACTTAGGGTTTTTTTTTGTCATACAATTACTTAGGTTCATAGTACTTTTTTTGGTCTTAATTAGCACAATTAAATCATAATTTCATACTTAACTGATAAACTCAGCGATCAATTTAATTAAGAAGGTCAATTTGGGTGGGTGAGATAATGTATATAATTCACATGGAAAATGGTTGATGAAAGGCTACCGAACAATAAATAATATATTTTGGATAATATAGTGGTGTTAAATTGTGTAGTCAACTTTGCTGGCCGAGGTCGGATCATTATCTCAAATAATTATGTGCTAAAAAGGGTTAAAATATGGAGAGTTAATTATCAAGTCTTTGTTTTCTTCCTTTTGTTTGTCAGGGTTTTTTTTTTTTTTTTAAATGCAGGGGAGGCCTAAGCCGTATAACGTAATCAGCAAGATTTGAACTTGCAGCCTCTTACATGCATAGCAAATAACATTACCACTAAACCAAAACCCTAATAGCTGTTTTTCATGTTTTGGCCCTAAGTGAAGTCAGTATTAATATTAAGTGCTTACATTAACTGCTATAGTAAAATTGTGAAGTCAACTTTCCCGGTGGGGGTTTCGGAACACTGTCTCCAACAATTTGTACTAAAAAAGATTAGAATATGGAGAGTCAGTTGTCAAGTCTTTATTTTTATTTTTTTATCATTATTTTTTAAATGCATTCTTCAGCAGCTAATAATGTTACTTCTATCGATCTTTTAAGTGCATTGTATGTATTAGATTAAAGTAATTCTCTCTATTATTCTTGTACTTTCCGACTTCTCTGATCAATCTTGTTTCTTTCGTAATTCTTCAATATTCTGGAGACATATAGCGCAAAATAGAATCAAAGTTTGTAGTGCTACAGTAAGTTTTTTCACATTTCTCTAGTTTTTGGCTTCTGCATGTTATGTAACAGATTTATTGGCTTCGAGATCTAAGTTGGCTACAAAGATCTAAGTTGATTCGACCACTTTCAGCTAGAATTTCTCCCTTTCAGATTTAAGCTAGAATTTTTCTTGTATTTCGTTGTCAAGTCAATATTTGTAAATGAATACATTAGCAGATTATAATATTAATTAATTACTTCTAAGATTTATATTTGTATCTTGCACACAGATGAGCTAAAGAGAAGGAAGCATTTGGTTTCTCTGATCAGTCTTGTTTCTTTCACACTTCTTCAATATTCTAGAGGCATCTAGCTTGAGAGAGAATCAGACTTGGTAGTAATACGGTAAACTCCTTATCATTTCTCTACTTTTTGGCCTCTTCTTGGTTGATTATAACATTTATACACTTGACACCAAAATTAATTACCTTATTGAAGGAATCATATAGAAAGTACCCTTTTTTATTTTTGTTGACGATCGAGTTGTTCCATCTTGAAAGAATTTAATTTGTAACCAAGTTTAGGGATGTTACGATTTAAAACACAATGTTTATTCTAGAAATTTATTATGACATAGAGGCGTTAATGAGACGATCGTTATCTTATGCCCCTTTAATTTTTTAATTTTTCACCCACTTGTTTCTATTCCTCAATATTGTTTTTCCTCCCATGAACTTTTCTTGTGGTATATTTCAACTTTTCCAAGAAAAAATTGGAAAAAAAAGTTTGGAAATGACGAATTCTTTTGTCCCTCTTCCTAAAATCCATAATCGATATTCCCTTTTTTCCAAACAATTGTTTTGGTCTTTATTATATCTTCTAAACAAATCCTATTCAATTTGTAAGAAGCTTGACTTATATGAGGATTATGAAGATCAAACCTTTGCTGACGCTAGTATTGATTATAACAGTTTTTAGAAAGTGGTCGTGAATCTGTCAAGATGTGCTATTACTATGCTAGATGTAGTTTCTTATTCAAAATTTGAGACTATTATCTTTTTCATGCATTTTACATCAAACGGTTTCTTCTAACTTATGTACTTTTTTAGATTGAACAGACATGGTTATCTTAGTTTGGTGGGAAAATTATAATTTAATGTACTTTTTTGAAATTTAAAAATGAAAAAAAAAATGGCTACGTTTTTAAGTTATTATAAGTGATATTTAATCTGAGATGAAGAAGTGGACATTTTGTTTGAAATGTGTCAAGATGGAAAATAAGAAAAGTATCTCTTACATATGACACTTCCAATATCTTATTTTCTTTAAAAAGTGTTTCTTCTACTTAATAAAGTGATGAGATTTACATATTGTAAAAGCAAATATATAATTGAAACTGTTACGTCAACGATGAAGTTTCCTATTTTATGGCAACAGACTTTATTTATTTATTTATTTTGTTAGGTCAACAAGAAAAAATATTTCATTCCACTATCTCAAAAAAGCACACGTATATATCTATGACAAGTCATTTTACAGTTGCATTTGGTAAATATTGAATTCTTTTCAGAGGGCCATATTATTGAGCTCTTATGCCAAATTCCTTTAATTTTCCCATTTGTTTCTTAGGTCAATTACATATGAAATATTTGTAGACGAAGGCGATCAGATATCAATTTAGCATATTTGGTGCTCCAAGGCGGAACTGAAAGGAAGTAAGTACCCTTTTAAACTGAGGAATGACTCTCCAAAAGTACTAATTATGTCATATAGACTGTCGCAATAAACTTACAAAATAAAAGTGTTTTGACATTTTGAGTGAAACTCCATCTCATAAGTTGTTTTCAAATTGGAGAGACTGGTAAAAGTTTATATTAACTAAAGGAATGTAATTTGTTTACTAGTAGAAATTAATTCATCAACGTGGAAATAGACCATATTTTTGTGGAATGTGATTTTCTTGATGTAATCTAAATTAATTTGCGTAAAATTGATTCTCAAATGATTCGTTTTGCACACTGAGTCAATTGACGTGATTCTATTAGAAATATAATTTATGCTTGTTTATATATATATATATTTGCAAGGACCATGATTGTGAATTGTTTGGTCATCTTTCTTTGAGGAAGAAGCGAAATATAGTCAACTTGAATTCGGGACCACCATTTGAAATTTTAGTGAAACACTGGATTTCTTATCTCATGTATGTTTTTCGTGAAAAAAATACCAATTGAAGTGGAGGGTTTCTTCAAACAACAAGGGACTGAGTCAACTATTCAATCAAATGATATTGAGCATATTTCTCATCTCTTCTCGAGAAACAAGTGGGTTTTTTCTTTGCAAAATTGTGCTCAATTTCATATGTGGAAATTTCGTCAAGATCTCTTCGTTAGTTAGGGGAAGAATCCGCACCAATCGTATATATATATATATATATATATATATATATATATATATCAGTTAGTTAAGCTTAGCTAGAGTGGATGACGAGATTTAGTCATATATTTATAATTTATTCTAACAGGACCAACCTAAGGCTTTATTAGAATATACACGCCTACACACAAGTTAATAATATGGACTTATGCGTGTGTGGGGTGGGGTGGGGTGGGGTGGGGAGGGGGGGGGGGGGGAGGGGTTAACATAATATGATCACATGCTAATCTATGATTCGAATCCAACCTAATAGAAAAATATTCTAAGAGTCATCCATTTGGGCAACGTTAATTCTTTCATTTATTTTCTAAAAATTTAAAAATATTTATTAAGCTGAATAAGTAAACATAATGCGACCACAATTTTGAAAAAATTCTAATTCACATAACAACTCGAATGCAATCTTATCCAACAAGATTGTCAAATATTGAATCATGGTGATCTTAGTGTTCTATATTGACAGAAGACGTTCAATGCTTACGAATGTCATCAACGTTATGTGGATTAGTATACGGTAGTGTAGCAAGAAAGCAACACTACCAAGTAATCAAAATCTGTTATTTCTTTGTCAGTCCTCAACATTAGTTTTCTAAAATTGACACTCAAAAGGCCAAAGAAATCTACCATTCATATTCGCCCATAATAGCAGTCAACAAGTTAAAGTAAAGAATGCATATCTCCAATGAAATGGTGTCCTAATGGAGATATTTAAATTTAGTAATGGTCTTATGAAATGGACATTATTGATGCAAAAAATGGGCTTGGACCCTCAGTCCAACTACGATGGTTCGTTTAGCCCTGAACGACGCTAATATTTGGGCCAAGGCCCGAATGTAGCGCATCGAGTCGCAACCTACTACCAAAGGAGCCCATGTGGAGGCCCCAAGCTCTACGCTAGGCCCAAAGAACGAACTATCTCATATAGGTGACCGACGACGGACTCGGGCACGACCCGCGGCCTTGCCGGGTGGGAACGGATAAGCGGCCAGGAAAGAGACCTTAAGGTACTAGCCTACCATAGCAGATAAACGACCAAGAAAGATACCTTAAGTGACTAGACTACTGTAGTGGCTCACGACCTATCGCATTCGCGCAGCCTACGAGAAGCGGATGATCGACGAAGGATTTGGGATATAGACTACCTCTATCTTACGCGATAAACGATCAGGTAGTCTACTGAGAGTACAAGTCTCAAGAGTCCGTGACTCTTGGCTTGACAACCCCTATAAGTAGGCCATGCCTACACAAGGAGAGGGCATCGAGTACTAGCCTCACTAGCATTACTTCCCCTCTCCCCTCTACATCTTCACGACCTACATTCCCTAAAACGACGCTAGAATTACGGTAGTCTCCGCCTTTCCCATCCTACCTTTCTCGTTTTTTATCCTATCCAATAACTTACTAACTTGAGCGTTAAAGTGTTTTCGGCCAGCACCACACTGGTGTCTCAAGACTCACGCCGCTTTCCTCATTTTCTGTCTTTACAGGTTGCTAGTGACTCCGAATTCGTAATTGTAGATTTTGGTATCTACAGACATCAAACTTAACGAGTCTTTCAACCCTTTATTTATGGTCAATGTAATGAGTTTTTCAACACTTTATTTAGAAATATAACCTAATCCTTATGTTATATCAAAAATGAAGTTTCTTTAACGAAGCTCCTTTGAGAATCAAATTTTTATGTGTTAAAACAATCATAAGGATTTTCCTGGAAACAACCTATAAATTGTTGGATAAAAGACATTCACCAATAATTTTGGAATCAAAAACCAATTTTACTTCGACATTGTCAAAGTTAAAGTATAAAAACTTGTCAAAAAATGAAATATAATTAAATTTCGTCTAAAAGATGTTACGTAAAAGAAAAACATATTTCTCAAAACATGCTCAAAACTAGTTTCTAAAATTAAACTAATAGACTTGTGAATTAAACTTCAATGATGACATTAACTTTAACTGTGGACTCTAATTCACGTGCCTTAGTTTGTCATTTTTTTTTTATTTAAAATCCCTCGCTAATAAATTGCAACATGAACAGTTGTTCCACTGTCAATTCACCAAATATTTGATAAAACATCAATTAAATTAGATTCTAAATAAACATAGGCCAGTGAATTATGCTTTTGACTTTTCTTTTCTCTTAGTGGAAAATAACTTTAAGAGGGTGGTGAATTAAGATTTACAGTAAAGTATTGGCATTTATAATTTTATTATAACCCACAAAAATATGTGTGAGATAATTTATGAAACACTTTGTGATAAGAACTTGATAAAAAAATATTATGATGAATAAAATCACAGATAAGAGCATGATAGTTATTCTAAATAATATATATGACGATGAATGTAAATACAGTAGGGAGAGAAAAATCAAACTTTGATATTTTCAGGTGGCTCAACAAGACTACATCCACTACCTAAGGTCTTCTTTCCTTAAGGCTTTGTACAAACTCGAATATAGTGATGCTTCTTTAAGTGTTATTGAAGTACAAACCCACCAAAACAATTATTTGGTCACACGAACGATTCACAAAATCTCTTCAAGTGTATGTGAAACTTCGAACCTACTACTTCTTCCCTTTGAATCCACAAAGGATCTATAGTGAGATCTCTACCCTTATAAGATTTTCCCACACTTACTCTATTTACGAGGATCCTATACTAGAGCCCTAAGTTTCTATATAATACAAAGAATGTGTATGAAAAGATTACACAACTATATACTCCTCAATGAGTTGATATACAATTGAAAGAACTTAAATGCTCAATGGATTTTGTAAATTAATGTTCAAGCATGGTGTATATTGATTAAAATAGATGAGATTTAAATCTTAGAATCAATATCAGATGTTTTGAAGATGTCAGAAGAGTTGTTCTACTGAAATGGGTTGGTTTAGAATTTGTACAAAATGTTATAATGTTCAAACACAATTAGTTTTTTCAAATTTGTGCACTGCTGGATAAGACGCCGGATAAGACACCGAATGACCAGTCATGCATCCTATAAAATGTCGAACAATCTGTTCTTACCGAATGGGCCATCGACTAGCTAGTAGGAACAATACACGTTTTTTCCATTTTTACGAAAGTTTTAACCAACATTCAACCTTTTGGAGGTAAAATATTTAGACACTTCAAAAATACTTCTTCTAAAGAGTTTCTAACCTCTTTAACACCTCAAAGCATTTTCTAAACGCGTGAGGAAAGATTAAAATTATTTTTTATTATCCAAGTGTTTGAAACTAATTTTCAAACTAAACATCAATCTTTAAAAATAAATCATTTAAAACCTTTTAAGATCACTTCTTTAAAATATGTTTTAACCCATTTAACTTATCAAAACTTTTTTAAAACTCTTGAGGAAGGATTTAAAATCATTTAAAATATTACTAAGATCTTGAACCTCATAAGTAGAAAACTAAGGCAAATGACATTTTGAAACCACTATCCCTTATGTCTGAAGGATCCGTGTTGGGTTTCATACATAATAAAGCTCATGACCAAAGAGGAAGCAATGATGTATTTCAAAAATTTCGCACAACATCATAAGTATATGTATTAAAACCCTAATCTTGATATCATGTTATTAACATAAATCAAAACAAGCAATAGCAAGATAATGTAATCAAGAGCTAGACGGATTACATACCTCTTGAAGATTAGTTGCCAAATCAAGTTTGGCTTACTGTTTGCAAGACCGGTTCTCTCACACGTGCAAGAGGCCTAGTTAGTCTACACAAGAATAAGACTATGTATGTCTTCTAGGATTATAGTGCTATCATAATCCATGAAGATTATGAGCTTGATCTAGATAAAACACATGAACCCTTTCATGTTGCTTTCTTTCCTCTCATGGCCTAAACTCTCTCTAGGAGGCAAGAAAGTTTTTCTCTCTCTTGTTTGGTGGTTCTTATCTTCAATTGCCTTTAGCTTATCTTATAAGCTATTAGAAGATATTTCCTTTTGCCTTTCCTTTTCATCACATGTGCAAGACTTAGTTAAGATGTGTACAAGTGTGTCCAATTAATTATCTAATAAAAGATTGACACTTGTCAAGCTTATGTTGGAAGTTAGATGAATTATGAAATTCATTAATCTTCCAAATCATGCTCTAATCAAGATTAACTCTTTAATTAAAATTAATATTTAAACTAATCACCATTAGATTAAATCATAGAAATAATATTTTTATATTTGCACACAAGCCCCTACACTTAACCTTAATCACATATCGAGCCCATTAACATTTAATGGTTGATTGCTAACTCCTTAACAATACAAAGAGGATCGACATACAAGCTCAATAAAAACTTACTGACCATTCTTTATTATGTGTGACCTTCTAGGTTTACTGCCATATAGCAATGAGGAAACATCGAACTCTTTCCATGTCATCTGAACTATTCGATTGTTCCAAGAACGTCTCCCCTCATTCTCGAAGCATCCTCAAATTTCTTGAGTAACGTCTAGCAACATACCAAGACAATATATAATGAAATGAAGTCCGATTCAAGTGAACCTATCCATAGTCGCGAAGTAGCTTGCAATTCAATCATTCCATTAATATGTCCCGTCGAGGAAGAACCATGGTACGATTAAACTCATAGACTCCAAACAATAGAATAGATCTAAATGGTGGAATGAGAGATGATACCCATAAAAAAACTCTTTTCCTATCATTCATACTTTGGCCAAGGACTTCCTTATTCAACCAAACTTAGATGACTTAGGATATCACCTCACGCCGGAGGTTAATGGATCATTTCTTGACAACTATCTCTCAATAATTATATTGCAAGAATAAACTGCGAGAGTCTGTATCTTGTCTTATAAAGACAAGCGTTGTCCAAACGCTAGTATTAAATCCCAATACATATGACAACCACAATGTCTCAAGTCAAAGTATTACAAGCACAATCGTAGCGAATGACAAATTATTAATCCAAAGCCATGTAATTTGTTATTCACGTCACATTTAGTGATCTGTTCAACTAACAATCACCCGCATATTTGTTAATCGCATCTCATGTTGTTGTGACATCTGGCTCACCATCATTTATCATTAACATCTCATATTAATCAAATGTAACGATACATGTGATAGGTCGTAATAGATTATTGAAGTCCTAATCAGATAATCAGAGGACTACAAATAGTTTAAATATGTATCATGCTAAAAGAAATGTGCCAACATAATCTAAATGCTTTTAGAATCCATCTTTTTTAATTATAAATACTAGGGACTCATTCATATAGATAAAGTAGGAGAATATGAATGTCACACACATGCTATTTAAATTAATAAACAACATTGCCATAAGTTATAAATTTACGTCATAATGCCCAAAATAGGTCATCCAACTATATAGTGTTAGGGTATATCATCAACAATATCGCCACATCTCCATCCTTATGACACCTCATTGTCTTCATGACTTCAAGTCTTAAGGCTTCAATTAAGTTCTTTACCTCTTCAACTCTTCAAGGCCTCATTTTTTTATTCTTCTTTGAGCTTGATCATTGCATTCTATAATTCGTAAAGACTAACACAATTGCATATTCTTAATCCTGAATCTTTTCTTTAATCAAATCCATTATATTGTTTTGTGCAAGATTATTTTCCTCTTTCAACACCAAACATTTATGATATATTTGGCACATAATAACATAGATATAATGTAATCCTAAAAAGCCAAACATTCAAATACAATTTGGCTCATAATAATAGATACATTTAATGCACAAAATCCAACCAATGTATAAGTAAATATGTAGATATATTAACACTAGATATGTTTAATTTTTCTTTATTTGTTATCATCAAAATCACATACATAGGCATAAAGCCAATAATTTCTCCCTTTTTGATGATGACAAATCTATAATGATAATGTGATGCAACATGTCCTTTTCTAACACAATGTGTACAAGCATATTGGTGTGTTTTAGATATAGATATTGTGTTCGTTCTTGGAGTTCTGAAAGAATATTCTTTCAAGACCCTTTAATTTTTACATGATTTAAGTTTTATATCACTTTGATTACATGCCATATATTGTGAAACATGTATAACATCTAACTTATCTTCCCTTTGCTAGATTTTACTATGTTCATATTTAATTCATCAATTTTATTTTCAAAAAAAAATTATTTTCATTTTATTTTCAATCAAGGAAGTATATTCCTTAGGAAACTCATGGCTTGTTTCTACAAATAATGCATTTTTCTTTTTCTAATTCATCATTTTCTATTGAAACAAGTTTTAGTTCTTCATGAAGATTTTGTTTCAAAAAGTGCAAGCTTTAAATCATCATGAATAATAGACAAGGCTTCTTGTAACTTATTATATCTATAATCATTCTGACCAGATGAAGAATAACTAGATGTAGATATTGAACATACTTTTTTATCCATTGCAATGAAGCATGCAACACTTTCTTCTTGTTCTTCTTTTTTTCATCATATTCTTCTTCTTTTTCATTTTCTTGATATGTCTCCTCAAGAAGTTTCCATATCCCATGAGCTAATGTGCATTTATTAATTTGGCTACACTGCATGTCATTTATTAATGCACAATAGAGAACAATTTGGCTTGGGCATTGCTGATTAGCTTGTAAGTATCTTTCTTCGTTACTTATCATCCATTTTTTAGACAATTTTATATGGTCCATTTTCAATAATTCTTCACAAATTGAAATCTACAAATTGGATACATGTTTACATCTTCTTCCTCCAATATACAGAATTTGTACTTGTGAAAAATGGAGGTTTATCAGTTGAATAACCTTCAAACTTGAATACGAGATTATTTGCCATCATAAATTCTACTAGTTGTTAAACTATACGTAGAACCCTAATCTGGTACCACTTGTTAGTGGCAAACAGTCTTAAAGGCATGGGTGATTTAACATCATAGCAAAGTATTATTATTTAAAATTTTACTACAACCAACAAAAACTTCTTTGAGATAATTTAGCAAAAACTTTGTGTGGACAACTTGATAAGAAATATTATGATGAATAAAATTGCACACAAGAGCAAGATAGTAATTCTAACCAATATATATGGAAATCAATGTCAATATTATAGGTAGAACAAAATCAAACTCGGTATTTTAGGTGGTTGGATGAACCTACATCCACCACCTAAGGTTTTTTCCCTTAGGTTTTGCACAAACTTGACTATACTGATACTTCTTCAAATGTTAGTGAAACACAAACCAACTATAACAATCATTTGGTCACACAAAGGATTGAAAAAATTTCTTCAACTGTAGGTAAGACTTTAAACATACTGCCTCTTTCTTTTGAATCCACAAAGGACTTGTAGTGTAATCTTTACACTTTATAGGATTTTTTCACCCTTACTATGGTCATAAGGATTCTCTCAGTCTTATACTAGAGCATCAATTGTCTACATAATACAATGAATGTGTTTGAATAGATTACACAACTATATACTCCTCAATGAGTTGATATACAATTGAAATAAATTGAATGCTCAATAAATTTTGCAAGTTAAAGCTCAAGCTTGGTATATATTGCTTGAAATAAATCAATTCAAAATTTAGAATCAATGTAATATGTTTTGGAGATGTTGGAGGAGTTGTTTGGATGAAATGAATTGGTTTAGAGTTTATAGAACATGTTATAATGTTTAAACACGATTAGTTTTTTTTAATTTGCACACTACCGAATCACCGATCATGCATCCTATAAAATGTCAAACAATATGTTCTTACTAGATGAGCCACCAAATGAGCCACCGGATAGCTGGTAGGAACAGTACCCGCTTTTGCAATTTTGCGCAAACTTCAACCAAAATTCAAATTTAAATTCAATTTTTTAAAGGTAAAACATTTAGACAATTCAAAAACACTTCTTCTAAAGAATTTCTGATCTATTTAACATCTCAAAATAATATCTAAACTCTTGGAGAAAGCTTAAAACTAATTTTTGTAATTAACAGTTTAAAACTAATTTTCAACCGAAATTTCAATCTTTTGAAGATAAATCATTTTAAACCTTTTAAGAACACTTGTTCAAAAGATATTTTAACTCATTTAACTTATGAAAACTTTTTCAAAACTCTTGAGGAACGATCTAAAATCATTTGTATGATTACCAAGAGCATGAACCTTTTAAGTGCAAAACTAAGGCAAACGACATTTTGAAACCGCTACCCCTTATTTCGCCATGTCTCCATACTTATGACACTTTATTGTCTTCATGACTTCAAGTCTTGATTCTTCAATTAAGTTCTTTACCTTTTCAACTCTTCAAGGCTTCATGTCTTTTTCTTTGAGCTTGATCATTGCATTTTTCAATTCTTAAAGACTAGCACAATTGGCAAATTCTCAATTTTACATCTTTTTTTTTATTTTATCAAAACCATTATCTTGGTTTGTTAAAGATTCTCTTCTACTTTCAACACCAAGAATTCATGATATTTTTGGCACATAATGACATAGATACAATGTAATTCACAAAACAACCATTCAAATATAATTTGGCTTATAACGAACCATACATGTAATGAACAAAAACCAACAACAGTGTAAATAAACATATAAACATATAAACATATTACGACAAACACACTTGATATATTTAATTTCCTTCATTTGTTATCATCAAAATCACATATTTAGCATAAAGCCAACATTTTCTCTAACTATGATTTGTACTTTGCACAATGAATTCTTTTATGAACGTTTTGCTTATAGAAGTAACACTTCATTTCAAACTTAGTAGCATCAGATTTGGAACCTCCTACATTGTGATTTTGGTACTAATTCCGATAGTCTAAGTTTTCATTTGGGTATTATAGGTAGTCTTTATGTGAGAAAACTCATAAGGTAATATATTAAGGGTATGGCGGACAACAAAGGACTCTGGGATTATGACACTGCATGATTTTAGTTTGGTTTGGACATGAACCATTTTCAATATGTAATCCTTAACCCCATCATGCTTATCATATTTGATACTCATAAGTTCACTCATTTGGTCTTTAGTCTCAGCATTATTGGACACTTGGTAACATTGTTCTACAGTAGCTAAAAATTCTTTAGTTTTCTCAATTACAAGAAAACGGCTCATCAGATGTTCAACTATGATCCTCTTCATAGCCATTTAGGCAAAACGGTTAAACCTTTCCAAACACATATAGTATTCATTTTCCTCATCACTACTTTGATAAGTCAAATCAATAGGTGCATTAGAATGTAGGGCTAACTCAAGGTCAGCTATCCCCAAGAAAAACTCATTGTCTGCCTTCTATTTATTATAATTTTGCTCATTTAAGACCTCAAAAGTAGTGCTCACATTATTCAAGGCAAAAGAAATTGTTCAAGAAGACAATGCACAAACATGTTCTATTACAAAATAAGCACTTCAACTAAAAGAACCTAGGCACATCATTACATTCCTACCTTTGGATAGGTAATGCAACATGTAATTAGGTATTGTTTTACCATAAAGAGACAATAGGTTCACATACTAGAAGAAAAGGTCATTCACCTATAGATTGTGCTACTTGGCTAAAGTCATAATGACGTGCTTTGGGTCATCATTGCACATTTTACCATGGTATTTTCCCAAATTATATGAGAAAAACTATAGTTTTAATTAGACAAGTCACTTTGGTGAATTTCGCCCAATTTAAACCTATGATATCAACTCATTAGAAAAATTTATGCCTAACATAAATGAACAGGTCTTCCATGCAATTAACCATACAATATGAAATACTTCAATATAATGTGTCTTAATAATCAATGTAAAATTGCATGCCATAATGAACCCAAATAGATTCCATTTAAAATGGATATAGCACACTGTTGCACATAAAATATAGATAGTGAAAGTATATAAAATTCTACGTTAAATTTAGAAAAATCACAAATTTTTCATTGAATTCAGAGGCCCAAAAAGCTTTAAATCTACCTTAATTCATTTCGACATAATTCAAAATTACCATGAAAAAGGTGTATAAAAGATAATATTTAAGTAAAGAGAAAAGCCAATTGAATATTTCTAAGTAGGAAGTGTTTAAATAAAAAGAAAAGCCAATCATGTAGTCAGCATTTTCGATGGTTGGGTGGAGAGGTCGTGTAGTGATTAGTCATGGCCAAAAGTCTCAATTGAAGTCTCTATCTTCTTCAAAAAATTATTGTGTGGCTCTAACTGACTTGAAGCTCACTGTTACAAAATGCGGTTTATATTCTTGGGGTAGATTTAGCACAATCTTTGCCAAAATAAGTGTTTTATCAACATATATACATATATATAATTGGGTAGTAACTGTGTTGGCAGGATTTTGGGATCATTGTCTCCAATAATTAAAAAGTTAGAAGATGAAAAGACATTTGTTAAGTCAATTATTTTTGTTTGTTTTGGACCAATGTCAAGTCATTGTTTTCAAATGCGTACATTAACATCTACTCTTAATGTTAGCATCTATTGTTAATGTTTTCTTCATCTATCAAATTTGAAGAACATATATGCATTACCTACTTTAGAAGCTATAACTTCTACATAGTATAGTTGTGTTGGCAAAGTCAATGCGTTAAAATTTCATGTAATTCTTTTTTATTCTTCTACCGAAAGGTTTGTCTAAGACTTTGCCCCTGTACATTCTCAGAAGTACTGATGAGAGAGATGTATCTGGCTTCTCTGATCAATCTGATTTCTTGATTTCCGATACTCTTGGGGCATTTCACTCAATAAGCCCTGTACTATAGTAAGTTTCTTTATACTTTTTTTACTTTTTTGGTTTCTTTGATATAAGTCAAACAAAAACATAAAATCACATTAAGTTGGACATTGTTGTTCTTTTATATATTGGAAATCACATTAATGAGCCTTTATACACTCCTAAGAATAACGTTGATGTTGGAATAGATTTTCTATTAAGGTTTCATTTGAATCAACAAAGCTATAGGGTATTTAATGTTTTCAAGATACATAGCTTTAATAAGATTAGATAGAGATTTCAATTCCATAGAATCTATTGTAATCTTAGGTCATTTCAATTTAGCAACATAGTTAGCTATGTTAGATCTAAGTACGTATCCATTGATTTTTTCACTTCTTCTTTATCCCTATTCTTTTGTTTAAGAACTGCGCCCTATCCCCTATTTGATAGACTAAGGCTGGAAATAAGTGATTGTTTTATGAAACTTCAACCTTCTTTCTTCGATTGAAATACGATGATGGCATATATTTCTCCTATTCGCATATTAAAGTCGATCAAGCCACTCTGTTCACTAGGAATCTCATTTTTGCTCCTCGTACACATATTCCTCAGTACAGGCATTCCGACTGGCGGGATAGTCATTCATAGAATCTATTTAGTCGTATGAGGCACTGAAGGTGCATGCTACCTAGGTATAGAATGGTATTTTAAAAAAATTTAAAGCCTATAAACGCAATGAAAATATAGTAGCATGCTAATCCATGATCAAACCACAAGAACTAAAAAGAAATATTGCATGAACTTACTTGCATGTTCATAATTCATAATAAAGAATAAAATTCAGCAGTGCCAGTTTTGTTACCTTGATTCGTTAGCTTATGAATCTTAACGAAAAACAAAAAACTTGAAGCTTGACTTGCTCCTTGAAAATCTACGTGCCTAGAACACTTGAAGAAATTTTGATATTTTCCTCTATGACCTTCTTCCTTCTCTTAGATGATGAAGAATGGTGGAATTCTTCTCTTGCTTCTTCCTAGTAATTCTCGTGTGAGAGGGAAAGAAAGCGAGAGAAAGAAAGATAAATATTTTTCTTCTTTTTTTGCTTCTACTTGTGTAGATGTAGGCATAGTGAAGAGGTAAAGAAGACTTCTATTTATAGTTATGGAATAGCCTTAATAGTTAATCCAAGCTGAATTAGGATTTGGACTCTTGGCCCATAAGCCAATCCTATGCACCTTTGGACTTGGCAATCGAATGACATAATTAAACTACTAAATTTTCCTCTCTCTCTCTCCCTGGATCTCATGTGTGGACCATGCTTAGTAGGCTAGGTGTGTGACTTGGTCCATATTGCTTAGTCCATGTATTATTTTGCTAATTATTCATTTTTTAGTTTCCAAATTGTGCTCAACTAATCCAGATAAAAAATACTTCCAACTAGGATATTTAGTTGCAATTGGCTACTTTAATTTAGCAATTTTAAATACAAAATAACTAGAAAACTTAACATACATCTAAAAGGAAATAGCTAGAAGAGGGACCAAAAGACATAAACAACTTGGCTACTAAAAAGACTAAAATGTCTCTGTTAAACCCATAGCACATTTAGGCTTTTCAACTTTTGACTTATTCCACTAAAAAGCCACGACTGCACTCTAAGATGTTTATTGCTGAATGCAGAAGCTCGTCATACCATGTACGCCCTTTGTCTCCAACCTACTAAGCAAAATGACCAAAATACCCCTCCATGTAACTCTCACAAACAAGAAAGACTTTTACTGTATTATCTCTTCCTTGATTGCATCTTCTCCTTGAGATATTTAAATCCTTTAAGTAACCATCCTCTGGATACAGAACAGTTGATCTAGGGAGCGACCTTCAAGCCATATATCCGATATACTCCTAGAATAGACCATGAAGCTTAGATTTGAATGATCTACTGGATAATCACAATGAGGTGATTAATCTGTCACGCGACGACATAGATTCTATATTACATACGAACGTCCCAACTAGTCAAATCTATATGTCCAACACAAGAAGTTGTTGACCTACAACTGAGGTCTCACTCATAATGCATCAAAGCACATGAACCTGATTTTGTCAGTTCATCCACATATGCTCAAGATTAAGAGCACTGATCACTTAGTAGCATAAGGTATAAGATGGTCTCTATCTTTGATAGTACCTATTCGATAGATCATACCTAAATGATTTGTTCAAAGTGTGACACACACACATTAGTGAGGGTTAGTCCATAAACCTACCAATGATCAATGCAGATCATCCCTCATAGGAGACTAACTCACTATAGCCTAAACCTTGATGAAGTACCCAACTCCATCAATCGGTTATGAACTAGTTCTAGAACCAAGTATCTATGACTTATACCTTTTGTGCTTGGACACCATGCACCTAAGTCATATATTATGAATCAAGGGCATTTATACAAAGCAATTATATATAAAGTAAGATAAAGAGAGTATGCAAAAATGTATTCATTAATTAACAATCACAATATGTATTCATTATCACTGAAATGTCACGAGCTAGTAGTCTTTAGGGCATACTAATCCCAACACACTTTCACTTGCACTAAAGATCACTGCTATTACCTATCCTAAGACCCATAGACTCTACATGAGCTGAAAAAACTTTCTCTATTGGTGTCTTGGTAGGTTATTAGCTGAGGCAATTTGTTATGCCACTACATCCCCTTGTTGGATAAACTCTCGGATTAAATAGTACTTTCTCTCTATACGTTCGACTTTTCTGTGATTCCTTGGCTCTTTACATTATGCAATAACAGTACTATTATCACAATACATGACAATAGGTCTATTGACTATTAGCACTACATCTAATTCTTTAAGGAACTTTTTGAGCCATACTGTTTCTTTCGTAGCTTCAGACGCTGCTACATACTTTGCTTCCATGGTTGAATCAACAATACGATTCTGCTTGACACTTCTCCATGAGATAGCTCCACTTGACAAAGTGAAGACGTATCCAGAAGTGGACTTTTTGGAATCTTTGTCAGATTGAAAATCTGAGTCTATATAAGCTAACGACATTAGATTGTCTACTCGATACTCTAGCACATAGTTCTTCGTTCTCCAGAGATACTTGAATATGTGCTTGACCACGACCCAATGAGCTGATCCTGGGTTCGACTGATATTTGCTAATTATGCCTACAGCAAAGCAGATAGCTAGTCTTGTACATAGCATTGCATACATGAGACTATCAACAACCGAAGCATATAGAACCTTCTTCATGTTTTCTATCTCTTTAGGTGCCTTTGGACACTGATCCTTAGATAGAGGTATTTGATGTCTAGAAGGTAACAAACCCTTCTTGGAATGTTGCATGCCAAACTTGACAAAAATGTTCTCAATGTATGAAGACTGTGATAATACTAATGTCTTATTTCTACGATCATGCAGAAGCTTAATCCCAAGAATATAACTAATTTCTCCAAAGTCTTTCATTTGAAATTGAGTAGATAGCCAAACCTTTATGGATGACAACATTCCTATATCATTCCTAATTAATAGGATGTCATCCACATAAAGAACTAAGAATGCAATATCATTGTCATTACATTTCTTGTACATGCATGGCTCATCAATGTTTTGATCAAAGTCAAAATATTGTACTGTTTGGTCAAAGTTGATGTTCCATGCACGTTATACTTTCTTAAGTTCATAAGTAGACTTCTTAAGTTTACGAACCATGTTTTCTGGGTCTTTAGCTACAAAACAGTCTGGCTGTATCATATAGATACTTTTGTCTAGATCCCTGTTAAGGAATACTGTCTTGACGTCCATCTGTCAAATCTCGTAGTCATAATGACATGCTATGACTATGAGAATTCTTATGGACTTGAATATGCCTATTGGCGAAAAGCTTTCTTCATAATCGATCCCTTTTTTCTGAGTATATCCTTTTATAACCAACATTGCTTTGAAAGTTTTCACTTTCTCTTCCATATTTCTCTTTCTCTTGTAGACCTATTTGCACCCTACGGGTTTTACTCCATCAAGTGCAACTACAAGCTCCCAGCCTTGATTAAAGTACATAGACTTTAATTCTTATTGCATCGCTTTATGCCATTGGTCTACATCTACGTCTATTATTGCTTTATCATAACTGGTGGGGTCAACAATTTGATCTGCAGAGTATGTCTGAAAAAAATCTCTGTCGTATCTATTAGGTTATCTGATCACTCTCCCACTACGACAAGTCTTCAGTGTACTAGTTATGATACGTTGTTCATTCATTTCCTTATTTGGTGTAGGTGCACTTGGAGGAATCTCCTCTAGAGCAATCTCAGAATCTGGTGTTGTTTGGATTGATATATTATCTTCTAAGTATCTTACATGGGTGCTAATTAACACTTTCTACTCCTTAGGATGATAAAAGATATTACCTCTAGTTCATTTAGGATAGCCTATGAAATAATATTTTTTTGATCTTGGTTTCAATTTAGTAATGTTGCTACTTAGTACATAAACTGAACAACCTCAAACATAGAGGTACCTCAAACTGGGTTTATGGTCTATCCACATCTCCAGTGGTGTTCTAGGTACTGATTTAGAAAGTACTAAGTTCATAATATATGCTGCTGTTTCTAGTGTGTATCCCCAAAATGATATGGGTAACGTGGCATGACTCATCATGGATCTTACCATATTTAAGAATGTCCGATTTCTTCTCTCAGCTACACCATTCTATTCCTAAGTGTTTGTTAACTGAGTCAATATCCCATGTTCTGTGAGGTACTGTCGTAACTCATCCGAGAGGTATTCATCACCATGATCAGACCATATGGCTTTGATGTATTTTCCCAATTGTTGCTCCGCTTTAGCCTTAAATTCTTTGAACTTGTCAAAGGATTTTGATTTGCGTTGTATTAGGAATATATATCCATATCTTGAGTAATTATCTGTAAAGGTGATAAAGTACTCATAACCTCCACGAGCTGGTATGCTCATAGAACCACACACATCAGTGTGTACCAATTCTAATGTTTCACTGGCTCTATGCCCCTTAAAAGAAAATGTCCTTTTGGTCAACTTTCCTTTAAGACACAATTCACACTTAGGTAACTGATCAAGATCTAAAATCGTAGATGTCCATCATTAATCAACCTCTGAATCATGTTTGAGCTAATATGTCCCAAACGTAAGTGCCAAAGATATGCATCATTGGTTGATGAAATCTTTCTCTTATTATTATTATTATTGTGCTCTATGTTGTGTAGTGAAGATGTTTCAGGATATAAATAGAACAAGTTATTATGCAAACTACCGGAACAAATTATGCTACCATTTCTACTGATGTCCATACCATATTGGAAAGAAACTTCATAATTATTATTTAAAAGTTGCAAAACTGAAATTAAATTCTTCGAAAAAGCCAGAACATAATAACAATTGTTCAAAACTAATACCCTAGTGGTACTAAAACTAAGATAAACAACTCTCAGAGTAAACTCTCATTTCTAAAGCATTCGCATTGTCCAAAACACCTGCAATGAATTGCAGATATAATTAGTGGCTCCAGAATCTACGATCCAGGAATCAGTATAATCAACCACTAAAACTATTTTAATGTAAAAAGCAGATGAGGTACCTGTTTTGCTATTAGCAAGGTACTTTGGGTAATCTCTTTTTCAGTGTCCTCTGACTTTACACATGGAGCACTTGTCTTTGGGCCCACAACTCTTATGCCTCATATACGATCTCGTCCTCATTCTCATCTTTTCGTTCATTAGGGCCTCCAAGTTTTAAAGGGTAGCCACAAGCTCGTGTGGTTCCAGTTTCAAGTGACTTGTTACATGAATGAGCTTGATTTGGTTGAAATTTCTCGAAAGAATATCTAGGACTAGATCTACCCTTTCTTGAGGACTAATCTTTCCTCCCATGAGTGTAGCTAGATAGAGGTGCCCCGCCACATTTTGGATAGACACTATCCAAATAATAATCCAATCAATGTATTGTTGCTTCTCTAGAATAGTTTTACCTTGGCTAAAAAATACTATTTCTTCTAGAGTTGAGTGAATTACCATTCCTTAGTTGATATTCCTTAGAATGTTCTAGACTTAAGCCCACCGTAGGGTAGTGACTTTAATCTACATCCTATAAAATGATCTTTAGTGAAGAACTCTACCTTTAGGATGATCAAGCTCACTAAACACTTTGTATTATGATTATCTACGCTTAGTTTGTTCACCAATATCTAAATGAAATATTACCCTCTGTAAGGAGCATACCGCATGGTGAGACGAGGTAATATTAATTTATTAGTACAAACCAAAACTAGAAAGCCTTGGAGTTTTTCATCCCCCCTCTCCCACTCGAATATTTGTTTAATAAAGGGTTTTTTCATATATTTTTCTACCTTGTCTGGGCTTTAACAAAAACCATAGGTAAGGCCTACTTAGGTTTTTAATTTAATAATTGGGGCCTTAAGAGATAAAGCCTTATCTTTAACCAATTTTAAATTATTCTTATAATTAATTAATTCTAAGTTTGATATAAATTAATCTTATCTAGAATTAATTTCCTAATTATCCAAAAAACTAATTCTATTAGGATTAGCCTTTTAAAATCCTAAAGGTGGTAATATTTTTATACACTTATAATACTCCATACATTTAATAAAGACAATTAAATATAAATATTAAATAATAGAAATAAATAACTAAACAACCAATTTAATTATTCAAGCCATAATATCTAGATATAAACAGTTAATTAATCAAATTAAAAATTTGATAGCTAAATTAACAATATCGCAAGAACAAAAATAACACAAAAAATAAATAAATAAAAGCTATGCCTTGGTCACGTTGACCAAGGCTTGACCGTTCCTACCCTACGCGTCCTAGGGATGTATGCGCATGGGGAGGGGGTGGCAATAAAAATTTATATATTTTTTCTTTTGCTTTGTTTCCTTTCTTGCAACACAGGTAAACCTGTTTCAAGTTTCCTTATCCAACTACATCTCTTATTTTCCTAAATTCAATTATCTTGATTAAAGTTTCTAAGATGTCCTGAAATTTCGTGATAAACGTAAATAACACATATAACTTTAATTAAATTGAATCTCACGTGGAAAAACATGTAATTAGACATCTATTATAGCTAATACATGTTTGCTAACAAATTTTCTTTGTTTCTTAACATGAACATGCACAATTCACCATGTTAAACAAATATTTCAGCAAACAATGAATTCTAAAAACTTTCACCAAAAGTTCTTAAACACATGCAAAGATTGCAATAATCATCATTTAATTGTGGTGTGGCTCTGAAACTACTGAAGGTGCATGCTACCTAGATAACTATGGTATTTTTAAAAAATTTAAAGCATATAAATGCAACAGAAATATAGTAGCATGCTAATTTAGGATCAAACCACAAGAACTAGAATGAAATTTTGCATGAACATATTTGCATGTTCATAATTCATAAAAAGAATAAAATTCAGCAAGAACTAGTTTTGTTACCTTGATTTGTTAGCTTATGAATCTTAACGAAAAACGCAAAACTTAAAGCTTGACTTGCTCCTTGAAGATCTACGCGCCAAGAGCACTTGAAAAACTTTTGATCTTCTCTTCTATGACCTTCTTCCTTTTCTTAGATGATGAAGAATGGTGGAACTCTTCTCTTGCTTCCTCCTAGTAATTCTCGTGTAAGAGGGAGGGGGAGAGAGAGAGAGAAAAATAAATATTTTTCTTCTTTTTTTGCTTCTACTCGTGTAGATGTAGGTGTAGTAAGGTGATGAAGAAGACCTCTATTTATAGTTATCGAATGACCTTAGTAGTTAATCCAAGCTGAACTAGGATTTGGACTCTTGGCCCATAAGCCAATCCTATGCACCTTTGGACTTGGCTAGTCCAATAGCATAATTAAACTACTAACTTTTCCTCTATCTCCTTGGATCTCACGTGTAGACCATGCCTAGTGGGTTAGGTGTGTGGTTTGTTCTATGTTGCTTAGTCCATGTATTATTTTGCTAATTATTCATTTTTTAGTTTCCAAATTGTGCTCAACTTATCCAATTAGGAAATACTCCCAACTAAGACACTTAGTTGCAATTGGATACTTTAATTTAGCAACTCTAAATACACAATAAGCAACTAGAAAACTTAACATACATCTAAAAGGAAATAGGCTAAAAGAGGGACCAAGAGACATAAACAACTTGGCTACTGAAAAAACCAAAATGTCCCTACTAACCCCATTGCACATTTAGGCTTTTCAACCTTTTACTTATTCTACTAAAAACTCATAGCTGTACTTCAAGATATTTACTACTGAATGCAAAAGCTTGTCATACCATGTACGACCTTTGTCTATGACCTACTAAGCAGAATGATCAAAATACCCTATCCATGTAACACTCACAAACAAGAACGACTTTTACTGTACTATCTTTTCCTTGATTGCATCTTCTCCATGAGATCTCTAAATCCTTTAAGTAACCATCCTCCAGATATCCGATATACTCCTAAAGTATACTACTAAGCTTAGATTTGGATGATCTACTGGATAATCACAAGGGAGCAATTAATCTGTCATGCGATGACATAGATTCTATATTGCATATGCACGTCCCAACTAGTCAAATCCATATGTCCAACACACAAAGCTGTTGACCCATAACTAAGGTCTCATTTATGATGCATCAAAGCACATGAACCTGATTTCGTCAGTTCATTCACATATGCTCAAGATTAAGAGTACTGATGACTTAGTAGCATAAGGTATAAGATGATCTCTATATTTGAGAGTACCTATTCGAGAGATCATACCTAAATGGTATGTTCAATGTGTGACATATACACAAGTGAGGCTTAGTGAAACCTGCCAATGATTAAGGCAGATCATCTGTCACGGGAGACTAACTCACTATAACCTAAACTTTGATGAAGTGTCCAACCCATCAATCGGTTATGAACTGATTCTAGAACCAAGTGTCTATGACTTAGACCTTCTGTGCTTAGACACCGTGCACCTAAGTCATACACTATGGATCAAGGGCTTCTATACAAAGCAATTACACATAAAGTAAGATAAAGAATGTATGCAAGAATGTATTCATTTATTAACAATCACAATATGTATTCATTATCATTGAAATATCATGTGCTAGTGGTCTTTAAAGCATACTAATCCCAACAGGCACCTCTATTGGATGAGTTGACATACAGTTAATGTTCTATTTTTGTTCTAAACATTATGCTAACATAAGGACAGTCAAAGCATTCGACATCTAATTTTATAGATGGCCAATGATGGTCAAGAATTGATTATAAATTAAATAAATTTCTTTTTTGTTTATGTTTGAAATCAATAAATTGTTATTCAAATATCAAAAAATCTAACCAATCCTATGCCAGAAAAAGTTATTACAAATGATAATACTAAGATTGGAGGGGAAATTGTAAACCGAATGAATGGAAAGTTGGTTGTATCTAGTTAATTTATGAATAGATTAACAACTATATCGCATATGCTCTCTAAAAAAGATAGACTAATTGAGGGTTTAGTAGCTAGTAGACTACACACCTCTTGAATTATCTATCGAGTATAAGCACAGTGGAATGATATGGGACAAACAGTATCATAACTAAAATCAGAATGAGAACAGTGAAAATACAAACATAAGATTTTACGTGGAAAACCGCAAACAAATTGAGGAAAAAACCACGGGCAAGCAAATGAGGATTTCACTATGATATAAGAGTATTTTACAACACATTCTCTCTAATATAAGGAGAGAACAATATCATGCTCTAATAATAGGATAAACTAAATTCTCATTCAAAAAACAACAAGAGAAAAAGATAATACTCAGGAGAAACTATATGTATTTTCTCTCTTCTTTGGGATGATAGAACTAGTGGAATGAGCCTCTATTTATAGGCTCATTGTCTACTATACAAATAGTCCTTTCTCATTTTTGCCCCCAGTATCATATTTATCTTTTTTTTCTTCTTTTGACCAACTTTTCACCGAAAGTTGGTTTTAACTTTCGATGGTGCAACAATCTCCCACTTAAAACCAACTTTTGGTGATTTTAACAAATCTATCCATACCTGTTATTTCATGTTGCTTACATCTTCGCCAGGCCACAAGAGGATTTACTCCAAATAAACTTGTCAACGTTGATTGGGTTTGTCATGACATCTGTTAAGTTGTCGTTGGTATGAATCTTTTACATATCCACACTTCTTACCTCCACTATTTCACGAACAAAGTAATATTGAACCCCTATGTACTTCATCCTAAAATGAAAGGTTGTACTTCTTGCAATGTGCAAGGCACTCTGACTTTCACAAAACAAGAGAATTTTCTCTTGTTTGTGCCCAAGCTCCTCCACTAACCGTTTAATCTAGATTGCTTCCTTGCAAGCTTATGTAGCTGCTATTTATTCAGCCTCTGTTATAGATAAAGCCACAATAGTCTGTAACTTAGATACCCAGCTTAATATACCTCTTGTAAGTATAAACACATAACCTGTAGTGGATTTTTATTTGCCAAAAGTACCTACAAAATCTGAATCAATATAACCATTGATAGTAAATTTCGATCCCCCATAACATAATACAACATCCGAGGTTCCTTTGATATATCTTAGGATTCTCTTAACCACATTCCAATGCTCTCTACTAGGAATCATCATAAATCGACTGACTGTGTCGACTACTTGAGCAATATCTGGTCTCGTTTATATCACAGTGAACATGAGACTTCCTAATGCTGATGCATACAGTACTCGAGACATTTCCATCCTCTATGCTTCATTACTAAGGCACATACTTGAGGATAATTTGTAATTGACATGAAGTAGGGTTGAGATTTCAAGAAAATCTTGCATGTTGAAGTGGCGCAAAATTTTCTTGAAGTAGTTCTTTTGGGAAATCCATATGTTCCTATCTTTTCTGTCCCGATGAATTTGCATCTTTAAAATCTTGTTTGTCGATCCCAAATCCTTCATGTCAAACTCCCTAGCTAAATTTGCCTTTAATTCTTGGACTTGATCGTTGTTAGGGTCTGTTACCAATATGTCATCCACGTACAACAGCAAAATAATATGGTCATTATCTCTAAACCTCTTGTAATATGTACAATGGTTTATTCCAAGTCTGTTGTACCCAAGGCTAATTATGAAGGAATCAAATCTCTTGTACCATGATCTCAGCTCCTACTTTAGATCATATAGAGACTTGGTCAACCTACAAACCAAGTTTTCTTTTTCTCTCTCAAAGAAACCTTCTGGTTGAAGCATGTAAATCTTTCATCAAGTTCACCATTCAGAAAAGCCATCTTTACATCTAATTGTTATAGATGCAAATCAAATACAACACACATGGCCAAGACTACTATGACAGTTATAAGTCTAACCACAGGAGAAAATATTTCATTGAAGTCAATACCTTCTTTCTGAGCAAACCCTTTTACCACCAGTCTTGCATGATATCGTTCCACCTGATTATTGCCATCGTGTTTGATCTTGTAAACCCACTTGTTATTGATAGTTTTCCTATCGGATAGTGGTAGAATAGGCTCCCACATCTTGTTTTTGTGCAGTGCTTCCATCTCTTCTTGCATTGTTGTCACCCACATAGTAACATTGGGGCTATTTACAGCCTCATAGAAGGTAGATGATTCTCTACCCTCTGTTAGAAGACAATATGCATTATTGTTTGCCATAACATAGTCTGAGTGCTAAATGATTTTGGTATCTAATGCGATGAACGTCGAAGTATCAGCTTCATCTGGTTCATGTTTCTCGTGCTCTAGTACTGCTTCAGATGAAGCATCTCCGTGTTTTGACTTATCTTCAATCTGTACGGTAATAGTCTCATTTGAAGTGTTGTTGTCTTTTTCACTTTGCAGTTTATTTTCTGCAAATATCACATCTCTACTAATGATAATCTTGTAGGCAGTGGGATCCTACAAGCGAAACCCCTTAACACTATTAGCATATCCCAAGAAAATACTCTTGGATTTTGGAACCAACTTTGTTCTTTCTTAGGGACTATACATCACGTATGCCAGACATCCAAATATATACAAGTTAGAATATTAAGCGGGCTTATCGATCCATATTTTCATTGGTTTCTTGAGCCTAATTGCCATTAACGGTGACCTGTTTATTATGTAGCAGGCAGTTTTGACTGCTTCTACCTAAAATGACTTGGCTAAACTTGAAGTTTTCAACATAGCTCTCGTTCTTTCAAGAATAGTTTTGTTCTTCTGCTCTGCCATACCATTTTGTTGAGGTGTATGTGCAACAGTGAACTTCATTTGAATGCCCTTTTGCTTGCAAAATGTCAGAAAGTTCCCGTCAATGTATTCTCATCCGTTGTCCATCTTCAAGCACTTGATCATTTTTTTGGATTCAAGTTCCACTAGCGCTTTGATGATTTTAAATACTAGAAACATATCTGACTTGTCCTTGATTGGGTATACCTACAATCTCCTAGAGTAATCATTAATAAATGATACAAAGTATTTTACTCCTCCTAATGATAAGACCAGTGATTCCCAAACGACCAAATGGATCATTTCTAGAATGTGTTTTGCTTTTGGCAATAGATCTACCAAATTTTAGTTTATGTTGCTTACTGGTAATACAGTCCTCACATAAATATAAATTTATCGATTTGGCCCGGGTAAAAGATTATGTTTTGATAGAATCTTCAAGCCATGTTCCGTCATGTGGCCCAATTTGAGATGCTACATTGTTGTTGATTTTTCTTGACCAGCTGATATAACTGATACATCGGCCTCTTGCAATGTATCTCCCAAAAGCATGTATAGATTTACCACGATCATTTCTGCCTTTATCACTACAAGCGATCCTTTGATGACCTTTATGATCCTACCCTCGATATAGGTCTTGCATCCAAGATCATCCAATTGCCCAATGGACAATAGGTTCTTCTTCAAGCCCTTCACAAGTCGTACTCCTTGAATGGTATGAATGGTAGTATCATACATTTTTATCTTGATGGTACCGATGCCAGCAATCTCCAAGGCATGATCATTGCCCATGTACACAGATCCTCCAAAGATAGGTTCATATGTGTGGAACCATTCTCTTCGAGAGGTCACGTGTCATGTTGCTCCCGAATCTATTATCCAAACATCAATGAGCTCGTTCTTTCCTTCTTGTATAGTTGTTGTTTCACTGCATAAAACATCTCCATCATCGGGTGCAATCGTAACACATCCCTGAGAATTTGTTACCTCGGGATTTCTTTTGTTGCTCCAATAAGCCTTATTGACATGAATTTTCTTGTCATAGTTGTAGCATTTGATATTTTTTCTACTCCTAGACTTTAATCTACAATGATTTTTACTTCTACTCGAGCCACATTTTGTTGATCTACATTTTACCATTGATAACGCCTCTGCTTGTTGAGAGCTTTCGACCTTGTCTTCTTTACTTTTGTGCCTAAATTCTTCTTCCAGAACAGCGACTGCAACATAATCAAAGACTATAAATTCTGAAAGAACATTGGTGGTGTAATTATTGATGAGTTGATCATATGAATCAGATAGACTTTGAAGTGAATCTCCGCACGCTCAAGCTCCACTATGTTATGTCCTATTGCAGTCAGTTGAGAAAAATAGTATAATTAAGGTATTGATGTGATCAGTTACCGATGTGGATTCGAAGAGTGTAAAGTCTCCTATTCAAAAAAAGATCTTGTTATGAAGTGACTTAACCTTATACAGTTTGGTCAGCGCATCCTAAATTTTCTTTGCTGACTTCTTTTCCTCAATACTTGAAGTGTTGAATCTGCCAACGCCATATGCAAATTAGCCATAGCGTTTCTATCTATCTCTTTCCACTTATTTTCATTTGTCACCTCTACTGGTCTGTCTCCGATTGCTGCCAAACAATTCTCTTTTCTCAGGATTACCTTCATCTTCAATTTCCATAGGGATAAATTACTCCTGTTGAACTTCTCAATTTTAAATTTTACTACCATAGTGTTAAGAACAATCTGTTTCTCAACTTGAATTGGCTCCCACTATTTTCACTGTAAATAGTATCTCAATCGTATACATGAATGAATAGTACTATACAATATATATGAATAGTAATTATGAATAATACCTCGTATGTATATCAGTGACCCTGTAACTAGTAGCTCTAATACAACTGTTAGGTATAAGTGCAGCAAAATGATATGGGACAAATAGTATCACACAGCTAAAATATGAATGAGAACAGTGAAAATAGAGACTCGAGATTTTACGTGGAAAACCTCAAATAAATTGAGGGAAAAATCACAGGCAAGTAAATAAAGATTTTCCTATAATGTAAAAGTATTGTACAACTCCTTCTCTCTAGTATAATGAGAGAACAATATCACTCTTTAATAATAAGAGAAACTAAACTCTCACTCAAAAAACAACAAGAGAATAATATAACACTGAGGAGGAACTATATGTATTTTCTCTCTATTTTGGGATGATAGGATTGGTAGAATGGGCCTCTATTTATAGGCTCATTTTTTACTGTACAAATAGTATTTTTCTATTTTTGCCCCCAACATCATCATTTCTCTTGTTTTCTTCTTTTTTTTTTCTTTTGACCAACCAACTTTCAGTAGTGCAACATAATCTATTTACCAAATGGATTGCTACCCATGTTCAAAGGGAATACTTCTCACAAATTAGTCCCTAAGCAAACATTTTAATATTCTAGACCACCATGGATTAATTAACAGCTTCTTTTTTATAAGTTCATAACCCTTGAATAGACTCCTCTACATCCAAGAACCATTTTCCTTATGCTTAATACTCTAAAAAGTGCCCATGGGAAAGTAAATGCCTTTCAGCACTATGGATGTAAAAGCATTTGGATTTTAATAAAGCGCTATGCGTGCCTGGCAAGAAAAACAACATTTATGAGCTAGAAATCACTAACACTAAGCCTCTATATCAAACGTGGGGTGGGGCTAGATAACTAATTCTATAAAAGCCTCTCCCACCTTATGAGAGAATAAGATTTTTCCATTTACCAATGTTAGAAAATACCCTATCTTGAATCTAACTCTATCCTGAGATTTTGATCATCTCTATCTAGTTGAAAGCCCAAAGTATTTTCCCAAATTATCCAAGTTGTTCATATTTTTTATTCAACAAAGACTTAAACCGCTTAACACATATTTAAGGATATCAGCCACGAAAATTGATCTTGTAATCTCTCGTACTCACAACAAGGGGCATGCTACTAGACCACAGATTTATTGATCATTTCAAGTACCTTTTGAATATCTTCTTTTTACTCTCTTTGGAATATTAGCAATTTCACCCCATATTTGTTTAGATTGGCTATTTGGCCCAAGGAAAATCCATAATGATACAGTTAATTCTGAAATGCGTTTATCTCTACTCTTGATGCTTGGATAATGCATTCACCTCTACTCTTGATACTTGGATAATAAGTTGATTAGGACAGAGCTTCCTCTAGGTTTGGAACTGATGATCCAAAATCTCAATTCTGTAGTCCAAATCAAGATCGACAACAAAAATTTCATATTTAAAAAGCTCAGTTATAGACGATTCGCCAAGCACATCACTTGTTATCATATTACTGGGAAGATACCTTATCCTCCTCAACTTGTAACTGATGTTGATGGCAAAACCTCCATCAATCCAACATATTCCTCTTGGTTTACTATGTATTAACATCTCAAAACTCGCCTCTTTGTCTTCAACACACCACAAACTCTTCCTCAAGTGTGCATCTTCATATAGCCTCTTCTATTTGGAACTCTTTAAAAGATAGGTTCAATTTACTCAGTAGATTTCATATCCATCAATTGAAGAAACAACTTTATACTCTTCACAGAGGCAAGAAATCTATGCAGTCCTATCTGGACAATGTCAAAGCAATCAATGACAATCTTGTCTCTATTGTAGAGCCTATCAAGAATGAAGATCCTATCCCTTATATCCTTAAACGTTTAACATTATGAAGCCTTTAAGGCACCAATTAAGGTCGGGGTTGAACCAATTACCACACCTACTTTATTCAACTTTCTCCTATCAAAAGATATGTATCTACAACTAGCAAAGAATCTATCCATCTCAAATATCTCTCCTTCAGATGTTCATATAGCTCTTTATACATATAGAGGGGGTGGCAGAGGTGCAATGGTAAGCAATCCAACAAACGGTGGCAAAAGGGGGAGAAACTCAAGCAAATGAGGCTACAAACCTAAAGGCCCCTCTCAATCTCCAAATTCATATGTTTCCCTTCCTATTTACTCCGATCACACCCTATACTGTCAGATTTGTAAGAAACCTAACTACTTTGCTTTAATTGTTGGCACAGGCTTGATACAATCAACTACTATTCTACTAAGTCTGAGAAAAAAATATGTTCTGCTCATACTGGTACTACTACATACTACTCTTATCCGTGGTACCTAGACTTAGGTGCCAACACTTACATGACTAATGATCCCAACCAACTCTCAATCTTTCAACCCTACTTCAGATCTAATTCTGTTTCGGGCAATGGTCATGCTCTTCCTATCAATAGTATGGGAACTGGTACAATCTATACTATTTTATGTTCCTTCTATCTTGTTAATGTTCTATATGTTCCTCACATATCCACTAATCTACTCTCAGTATATAAACTAATCAAACACAATACTTGTACTATGGTTTTCAATTCCAAGAAGGTGAAAATACTGGACAATACTACCGAACAACTCAAGTTCAATGACCTCTGGGATAAAGGTCTTTATCCACTACCTTCCTGAGCTCATCCACATCTTGATCCTTCTCTACAAGCTGTTTCAACAAAGGATTTTCCTCTTACAACACTTTAGCATCTTAGATTAGGTCATCCATCCATGGATGTTTCAAAAATTCTATGTTTTATCCTTGATGTAAAACTTACATATACTAATTTTAATTGTCAATCTTGCTTAGTATCCAAGTCCGATAGGTTATCATTTCCAGTATCTAGTACTATTACTGTTCTTCTTTCTGTGACTTCTTGTATGAACTATAGATACTACATTATTTTTCTGGATGACTATACCAGATACACATGGGTGTGTCTTTTAAAGCAAAAAGGCTATAACCTATAGTGCTTGGCTTTCAGCAATGAATGAAGAATACCTAGCACTTTCAACAACAACAAACCTAGACCTTAGTTCTCATCCCTCCCTCAAGACATCCTATAGGTTGCAAGTAGGTCTATAAGATTAAGAAGCATGCTAATGGCTCTGTAATAAGATTCAAAGCCAAACTAGTGGCAAAGGGATATCACCAAGAGCATGGTCTAGACTACAATAAAACCTTCAGCCTTATTGTAAAATCATAAACCATAAGGATAGTTCTTACTATGGTTATTCAATTCAAGTGGCCTCTAAGACAACTAGATGTGTCTAATACATTTCTTCATGGCACTCTTCATGAAGGAGTCTACATGACACAACTCCCTGACTTTGTTGACCCTTCTAATCCCTCCCATGTGTGAAAACAGAACAAATCACTCTATGGCCTCAAACAAGCCCCTAGATCTTGGTACCAAATGCCGTCATTTTTCTCCTTACTCAAGGTTTTCATTGCAGTCAAGCGTATATATCTCTATTTATTTCTCACACTCTTAAAACCACTATTCTTATTCTAGTCTATATAGATGTCATAATTACATCCAGCTCATCTGATGCAATATGCTCTTTTATTTTCTCTATGAATGCCAAATTTTCCATGAAAGACCTTGACCCCTTAGCCTACTTCTTAGGCATTTAGGTTTAGTCCACGAGTAATGGTCTCATTCTACATCAACAACATTATTCCACTGATTTACTTAAGAAAGCTGGCACTACTAGATACTTTGTTTGACGATGAGAGTACTTAGAACCCCTTTAGGTTGAAAGGCTAGTTGAACTTTCATATTAAGTACCACAGAGTACAAGATAGTCATTATGATCCACTTGACCCGCTTTCTAATTAAACCCCAATCTCAAAATCCTATTCCACTTGATTATAAGCTTTATTCATATCCAACTTAATGGCAGCGACAAACTTTTTTCACCTTCTTTTCTTTTTTAGGTAGTGTGCAACTTGTTGGGCAATTATGATATCTATCTTGGATGAGCCCAAATATCTTGGATGAGCCCACCCGATATGCCCACTTAGGTCTAGGATAGTGATAGAGTCTATAAATGATTTGAGCATTAAAACAAGATTTTTGAAATGATTTTATAGGAATTGAGTCTATATTAGGTAACATTTGAGGGTTGAGGGATTTTTGAAATTGAGGTAATTAGAATGTGACTAACACCACTATATAGAATGATTCGACAAAGATGGAAAACTGAAACCAATTCCTATCAATTGTATATAAAATTGAAAAGAAATACATCTGTAACTTTGTAACTTGTGATATTATTAATACGCTTGTCCTTTTTTCATAAAAAAACATGATAGTAAAGTCAAGCAACCTTATTGTAGAGAGTGATTTCATCAAATTAATTGGTTGATGCTAATAATGGTCTTTTTGGATTTTATCTCCTACCGAAAACTCTTTTTTAGTATCACGGTACTCAACATTAGTTTGTTTTCATGAGTAATGTTTCTTCTTCTCGCAGGTTTCGCGTTTAAGATTTCTTGTCAGAAGCTAGAGGGAAAGAATGGCTAAAACGGAGCCCCCTTCATCTCATATTTCTAAATCGTTGTCACTTCTCAAGGAGCAAGAAGAGAAATTCCATAGCATTATAGATAGTGCTTCATTGAAGGATCATATCTTGTCTCTCAAACTTGGGCTTCCATTTCTAAAAGTATTGCTTGATATCTCAACCAATGAAGATCTTAAAAGGCGTATTAAACGTTTGGTTTACAATGTGAGATGGGAACTTCAACCACTTTCTGATAGACCAACCGATGAAAGTCTCATCCTAGACTTGGATCGTGCCTATACTAATTTGCAAGAAACGATGAAAAATGTTATTATCAAGCCAGAAACCAAGGAATATGATGTTATATTTCCAAACCTCTTTAGTTGGAAGGGATATTTTAAGCAAACTAATGATTTTCTTCTAAAGAGTTATGGGGATTTATCAAGCTGTGAAGCTAACCACCCAATTGCTCCATTGACAAAAGAAATTGAAGACATCAAAGAGAAGCTAAAACTTCTGCAAGCTTTGCTTACATATGTGGCGGACTTAGGGGTACACTTCAGGGAAGAAACTAAAAAGCCCTCGACTTCTCTTCTTGCTTTGCTTGACAAAGCAGCATGTCTCCTATACGCATGCTTGGTTGACAAAATGGATGAAGAGATGGTACTTGAAATGAAGCGTAAGCTTATGGATCTCTTTGAGAATATTAATGTCAAGAAGATCTATATAAAGTTCTTGAAAACTTCAAAGTTATATGAATCAACAAGCAATCTGGAAAGTGAATTTTATCTCCTTGATAATTTGATAAAGCTACTAGACTCCAATGAGAATTCTGTAAGTTTTCTGAGTGAACAAAGTGAGGAGCTCCATGGCAAGCTGAAATTCCTTAGAACTTTTCTTGTAGATCTTCCACATGATCAGAGGATCGAAAAGCTCAATTATCTTGTATCGACCATTGAAGCTATTGCGCGGAAGTCAATACCTGTCCTTTACTCATGTCTTGATGAAGACATGGAAGAAGACATGGCTAGGGAAGTGAATGGTGCACTTCCTGAGGTGCTTGACCAGATCGAGCATATTCAAGCAGAGGTCAAAGAGATTAAGTTGTATCACTATCCCAAAACAGATGAATTGGGCTTTCTGGATTGTTTTTGGGGACATATGAACGAGCTGCTAAAATGTCGACCAGAAATGATTGAAACTCTGAAGAATCAAATTGAAACATTGCATCTGGAATTTGATTTCTTAAGATCTTTTCTCAGAAAAATCAAAGAACGACATGATGAGAATGAAGAACTGGATGACCTTCAGACAGACATTATACGCTTGGCATACCTGGCGGAAAATGTTATCGACTTTTACCTGGTGAAATATGCTCCTGATTCTCGCGTCATGTCATCACTTTCTGAAATTGTAGAGCAAACAAAGCTTATGAAATCTAAGGTGACAAGGATCCATGTCGAGGAGAATTATCGTACACAAGCCCACGACGATGCAAATTCTTCCAGTCGTCTTCCATCACAAGCTACCAGTACTGGTGATGAAGTAGTAGTGGGTTTTGAGGATGAGGCAAAGAAGATAATGGAGTATCTTCATGGAGACCTAAAGAAACTAGACGTTGTATCAATTGTTGGAATGGCAGGACTTGGAAAAACAACTCTAGCAAAGAAAATGTACGAAGCTCCTTCAACCGTTGAGCACTTCGACGTTCGAGCATGGTGCTCTGTCTCTCAAACACATCAGAGGAGAGATTTGTTACTTGCTATTTTAGGTGATGTTATTGGAGTTACCAATGAAATCAATAAGCTGAATGATGAAGAGTTAGCCGCAGAACTTTGCAAAACTTTAAGGGGACGTAGATATCTTCTTGTCATTGATGATCTGTGGGACATCATGGCTTGGAATGATTTGAAAAGATCTTTTCCAGATGACGGTAACCGTAGTCGTATTCTCGTGACTAGTAGATACCAGAATGTGGCTTTACAAATTGGAGCTAACAGTAAGGTGCATACTCTTCGTCAATTCTCTGATGATGAGAGTTGGGAGCTCATTCAGAATAAGCTATTGCAAACCGAAAGCTTCTCTCAAGAATTTCTGGCCGTTGGACGACGAATTGCAGAAAGTTGCAAGGGACTTCCTCTTGCCGTTGTTGTGATAGCTGGAGTTCTTGCAAAGGTAGAGAGGAATATTAATAAGTGGCAGGAAATTGAAGTAAGCTTAAATTCACACATTCTAAGTGGCTCAGAAAATCAGTGCAAGGCCATATTAGAACTGAGTTACCAACATTTGCCAGATCATTTGAAATCATGTTTTCTGTACATTGGAGCATTCCACAAGGACAAAGAAATTCCTGTCTGGAAATTGAAATGGTTATGGATCGCTGAAGGATTTGTGCGAGATACTAGGGAAAAGAGTTTAGAGGAGGTTGCGGAGGACTATCTCATGGATCTCATTAGTAGAAGCCTTGTCGCAGCTACGAAAGAAAGATCCCATAAAGGATTCAAAGCATGTCGTGTTCATAACCTTTTACATGAATTCTGCTTGGGAAAAGCTAATGAAGAAAGTTTTTTGCAAGTGATCGATATGGATAATTGGTCTACATTTTCGAGAGTGTATGATCAACGTCGAGTTAGCATATATCCTGATGTATATGGTCTTATGAAGGCAAAGCCCTCAAGCTGTAGTGTTCGTTCTCTATTGCATAGTGCCACTGATGATAACTCTCTTCACCAAGATACATCATTCATTTTCCAGAATTTCAAGCTTCTCAGAGTGTTGGATGCGGCTTGTACAAACATTGGCAAGTCTTTTAATGGAATAGAATTGCTGATTCATTTGAGGTACTTAGCCGTTCGAGCCCAAATAACTTCTATCCCATCATCAATAGCCAACCTTTGGAATCTGCAGTTTTTCCTAGTCAAACCCAATTCTGATTATAGTAAGGAAGTGGTAGATGTACCAGATTCTCTTTGGGACATGGTGAACTTGAGGCATGTGCACATAAATCACAGGGCTTTCTTTAACGTTGACCCCAAGAGACTTGAAAACTCCTCCTTATTGAATAATTTAGAAACATTATCGACACCATGTCTTTCTTATGGAGAGGAGGCAGAGAACTTACTGAGAAGGTTACCGAAACTTGGAAAATTGAGATGCGTATTTCTAGACTGTTGGGAAGAGTCCAAGAATTGCTATCAATTTCCAAGATTGGGCTTTCTCAATCAACTTATGTCACTAAAGGTGTTTTTTCAGGGACCATATCAATCTGGAAAGCATGAGTTTAACTTCCCTCCAAATCTAGAAAAATTGACTTTGTCAAAATTTTTCATATCGTGGGATGACATTTCAAGAATTGGGAGGACACTCCCCAACCTAAAGGTTCTCAAATTAATTGATAGCGACCGGGGTGAGGAATGGAACGTGAATGATGGCGACTTCCCAAAATTGAAATACTTGAAGTTAAGTAATCTGAGTTATACTCGTGAATGGATTGCTTCAGAAGACTCTTTTCCAAATCTTGAGCAACTAGTGTTGGACGATTGCAAGAAACTTAAGGAGATCCCTCCTTGCTTTGAAGAAATCCCCACACTGCGGATGATTACAGTTAAAAGTTGCTATTCTTCGGTCAACGATTCAGCCAGGAGAATCCAAATGAAACAACAGGAGGAAATGCAAAATGAAGTCAAAGTGTATATCTATCCGAGGAATCTACTATTATCTTCTTAAGGGCATGTCGCTGACGCCTGACTGGTGTATGAGCACATTACAAGTAAGTCAACATTGAGCACAGTTTAATTTCTTTCATTACAATGCAATTATAATTACTTTTGAAGTTTCTACTTGTAGAAATAATAATAATAAAACAAAAGTTCATATGTTCCTTTCATCTGCATGTTTTTCTTAAATTTCGGTTGATTGTTTCTGCATTTGAAACGAATAACATCAGGGAGAGTTCTTCAATAATAGCAAATATGCACTCGATTTGTTTTCTTGCTTCTATATAATACTTGAAACTGGAACAGTATTGGCGCTGTGATAAAAGATGTGAAAGCTGAGAAAACCATTTATTTTCTTTATTCAAGACACTACCACAATTGTTAATAAGAAGATTGATAATCTTATGCTATTAAATTTCCTCTGAAAATAGTTAGCTATAACTGTGATTTTATGTAATTTCGAATATCAGCTTTTGTAAGTTAATATTTTACTGGAAGATAGAGACGAGAGACAGATAGCAGCTAGAGAGGAAGAAAAAGAAATAAAATAGAGAGAGGCAAGGAGAAGAATCAGAATAGAAGCGTAAAAGGAACTGGAAGAAGATTAAACAATAATGCTGTTTGATTCCATTGAAATCTGTCTAGGTGAGGTTGAATATGTTTGTGTCTATATATGCATACATGTATGCATATATGTACGCATGGATGTGCTGAGCTATTTGCAGTATGTGCTATCTGTAGTAGTGTTCTGTTTGTGCTATTTTTTATGTTGGTAGAGAGTGTTATTGATGGTGGAATTAGGTAAAGGAGATGGTAAGTGGAGGTGGGTTGCCTGTACTATTGTTGGTGTGTGCATGTTTTGTGCTTGTGTGGTATGTAATTGTTAGCTCAAAGACGGAATGCCCAACAAGCAAGATAATTTGGTCTCATGATGAAAGAGTCGGCGTTCGGTGCTAAATATGGGGTAGGTTTCACACAGCCGCACAGTCTAGTTTGACTGAAATTTCTTTTATGATGCAACCTTTTATGCACGACAGATCATATTTGAAGAGAATAAATTTCAAGTCGAATGATTGCTATATGGAATTCTAATAAATTTGGTGACTTTTGAAGGGATGCAGGTGTTTTGTGCACACATTCTCTATGTTCGAGGTAAGACACTATGAAAGTAAAAATGCTTTTGTACTATTTACACATTGGGATTTTCTATTTAGGCCGTCAATCTGAACTAAAGTCATGCATATTTGTTTTGCTAGTTAAAGTTATGCATATTATAAGATTGTAATATTGTGCATATTATTAAGATCGAAATGTTGGTTATAAGGCTTGGAATTTGTGGAATTCTTTGAATTTTTAGAATTCAATTCAAGCTAAGTAGACTTATCTTCTTCTTTGCATATCAATATACTGCAACATTGCTTATTTGTACTGCCCAAATTTCTTTTTTTATTTCTCAAATTTCAGATTTTATCTTGCTGCAATTGAGCTTACATTTCGCTCGATCATTTGACAATCCAGTTGATATTCCATGCTATCTTTGTTGTTTACAAACATTGTTGCTAGCTAAGTTGTTAAAAATCCTTTGTTTTTTTATTTTTGTATGTGTAATTTGCAGATTTTTATGTAGCTTATTTTACCTTGCATTGAATTACCATTCTCATTGGCAGATTTGCATTGAGAATGAATTTCTGCAAGATTAACTCTTCTCTATATATTCGAAAAAAAAAAACACTATTCTCTATATAGTTCATGGTCCAGTGTGCACAATTCTTTACAAAACTTTTCAGTCGTAAGACTACAACACTACTTAATTTTCATAAGTTAGTAGTCTTGAAACTTATTTCAAAACCCAGTTTCCACTTTATCTTTATTTCCAAAGTGAACATTATGATTTTAGAAAGCTTTATTTATATTTTTTCTAAATATCATATTGTAAAACTGAGTTCCATTAAATGTCTTTTGTATAAGCTATCTTATATATAAGTTTTATGATTTAAATGTATACTTTTGATTTGTGCCTTATTAGTGGGATGGATAAATTATAACTACTCATCCTAGTCGATGGGGATTAATAGTTGACATATTGTACTGCATTATTGAGATGCATCGCTTCTTTTTGATATTCTATTCATTTAATGAGGGGCTATATATTCACTATGTGCAATTTGTTCTCATTTCTCCTTTGTTAATCGTTTTGCAGATAATGAGGATAATTATTGTGGATTGCTAGCTAGCTCAAGAATTTGAGGCTGCCTTACTGCTATTTGCTATTTAGAATGGACTTCATGACTTTGGCTATTTTGTTTGAATAAAAAAACAGTGTTACTATTAATGTAATGTTTTTCATTATGCTGGACCAAAAGTATGTGTATTATGGAATTCTTAATATGTGTGTGTGAATGTTGGCTTTATGGATTGCTATGATAGTGGTTTAAGATTTGGGTTGTTATGATATGATGGATTGATATTGGTTCATTTTGGAGATGCTATATTGTTCAATTTGAAGGCTATGTTGTTGCTTTTGTTTAGTGCTTCAATTTTTTGTTTGTGAGATTTGTTTGGATTATTACTAAGTGAGTGAGTCTTTAGGTTTTGGCATTTAATTTCTTATACTTGTGGAGTATTATGTTCTTAATTTTTCCGAAATGGATTTTCAAGACGTGACATAAGAATTAGTGTTATTAGAGTTGATGGTAGAGTTGGAGTTAGGAAAGGTACTTTTTGTCTAAACTATGTGTGAACTGTGAACTATGTGTGCCAATGTGTTTGTCCGTGTTATGCGTGTCAGGCGTCCAAGAGCTGTGCCTAGCTGTTTTGAAGCGAGGGAAGGAAAAGGGATAGGAGAAGAAGAAGAGAAGTAGGAAATAAGAAAAAAAAAAAAAAAAGAGAAGCGACTAAATTGACTACTTTTAAATAATATGGACAAATTTAAAATTTTTGGAGAATAATCGAAACTAAATTGATTAATTTTGAATAATTAAGATGGGTTTAAAATTACGGAGAAACAATAGAGGCCACACATTTACACTACTTGACTGTCTTTTATAGATCATCATGTGTATGCATAAATATCACAAGTGAAGATTTTGGGTAGCAAGGATCTAACAAAGCTGGTGAAGCAAAATTGGTTCATGTTACTTATGTGGCTTTCGATGTATATAACGTAGGCTAACTTTGTAGTATTCTTTTATTTTAATAAGTTGAACATTTTGACAAAAAAAAAACTCATGTGACTTTCTTAATATCTTATTAAAATGTACCAAAAAACTATTTAAACTGTATAAAAAAGATTGTTTCAGCTGTTTAAATATATGACATCTGTAGTATTTTGATATCCATTTATTTAAAAAAAAAAAAACTAAATGCAAAATTTCATTTCCTATTGGGTCAATTCAATCTTGCAAAACTATATTTGATTTATCTATATATATATATATATATATATATATATATATATATATATATATATATATATATATATATATATATATATGAAATATAGGGAAAATTATATCTAGTTGATTGACCGGAACAGCTTTAGCGGGAAGAGATAGCACTGGTGAGTGACTTCAGTCGATGGCAAATTAAGTAGAGATTTGTAGGTAAAAAAATAGAATAGGGAAGGTCAACTTAAACTAATTGGTTAGATAATAAAAGATAAGATTAACTTTTGTAGAAAAGGGGAAGGATCCAAGTTAGTTCTGCCATTAGTGAGAAATATTTTTTTATTAGTAAAGGAATGAAATAGACTGGAAAGAAGATGGATTTATGAATCCATCTGCGAGGAAGACACAGACAAGAATGTTAGGAGCTCCATAACCGAATTGTCATATATATATATATATATATATATATCATTTAAGCCTCCTTTGGTTTCTCGTAATAATAAGCTCTTTTCTAACTTCTACTATTTGACTTGTAATACGGTAACGGGTTAGATAATGCGGAACCAAAACCATTTAACATAACCTAAATTAAAAATCAAAATCCAAAATTGATAGGTTTAAAAATTACTATTCAAAACCGAAACTGACAAATAAAAAAAAAATTACGAGTATTTGAACTCAAAACGGATTTAAAAAAAAATTAATTAAAATAAAAAACCACTCCAAAAGTATGTAAAAAAATTAAACAAGTAAATGTCTTTGGAACATGAGCATAAGCTAATTAATTCCCGCTTCGTTTAATGCTTGTATAACAGATTTTAGAAAATATTAAGCTCTCTAAAAAAGTGCTCATTCGGGTGTAAAAGTTCAACACAACAAATACAATATAACAAATATTTAAGACTTTCAAGTGTTGAAGCCATCTATTTTATCAAACCTAAGTACTTGAAACAAAATCGAGCTTAAGAATATTGAAGACTTTTTAAGTATTGAAGACTTGAAACAAAGAGAGATGAAAAGATGCAACATCAGTGGAAGATTTGAAGAAAGAAGAGAGAGGAAGGCGGCTGCTTGCAAGAAGGAAAAGAGAAAGTGTGATAAGAGTTGTTTTTATTTTTATATTTTTTAATTGTTATTTTTTAAAATGATAGTATTTGGGCTTAGTTCAAATCTTTTAATAAAATGTAATCTATTTCTATGAGTATAATTTTAGATTTTAGTATATTGGGCTAGTATAAAAAATATTTTTATATTTTTACCAACTTTAATATATGTAGATATCTACATATATATAAATATAATAAATAAATAATCATGTTTTAGTTTTTAATTTTTTTAACATCTAAAAGGAAAACTTATTAGTTTACGTGTCAATTACCCCTTATAAAAATTAAATCGTAACGAATACTCCATCAATTTTTATAATCGAATTGATATCAGACGGATACTGGTCGGTAAATCTTTATAACTTGATTTTGTTTTACAGTTTAACTATCTATTTGCTTACCTACCAAGTAAGAAACAAAACATTAAATATTAAAATAAAGTAAATTAAGCATTTTTCTACTAGGTAAGATAGGTTATGTAAATGTAACAATATCACTCATTCCTATCTAAAGATGTCTCTTTAGTTAGTTTTATATAAAGGAAATCTCACCTAAGTACGATTTTCTTGGATCATTGCCTAAGTGCTATTTCCATATTTTCGTACTCCCATTTTTTCTTGTAACACTTTGTTATTAATATTGTACTTTCTTATTTTTTCACACGTCCATGGCATTTAAGGATGCAGGAAGCATGCACATAATAGTCAAAAACAACGTGAAGAGGGTGACATAAATTGGTTGGATAAAGCCGCAAGAGGGATGGAAGCTCAATATTAATGGTTGCTCCAAACATAATCTGGGACATTCAGGGATCGGCAGATTATTCTGAAATGAGAAAGGGAACTGGAAGGCAGGCTTTGTTGTGAATTTGGGAATTACTTCGAATAATAGAGCATAAATGATTGCTTAAAGGACTTAAGCGTGCTATTACTTTGGGAATTTCATAAATTCACAATTGAGTCTGATTCTTATTGATTATTAGTTTGATAAAAGGGGCAACACTCCTAACAATCCTCTCAAATGGTTAATCGAAGACTGCAAAAGCATGTTACAAGTGAATACTGAGTTTTATATTGTGCATGTTTATCGCGAGGTGAATATTTGTGCGAATTGGCTGGCTAACAATGCCCTCAATTAACCACTTGGAGTCCACACTGTGGATACCATCCCTCACTCTCAGCTTGTTTGGAATGGCAATATTAAAAGAAATGAAAGGTCAGGGAGGAATTTTTCAATCATTTCCCTTGTTTGGATTGCAATTTTAGAGGAAGAAAAGTTATGGAGGGGTTCCAAAACTCCTCTATTTTTTTTTACAATGTGTTTGGATTGAGAGAGAAAAGTTTAATAAAGGGGAGGAAAGGACAAAATCATAAAGGAAAGGAGATTAGAAGATTAAATCATGTTTGGATTTGATAATTCAAGAAAAATAGAGTATTATAAAGGATTATGGGTGTCTTTTGTTTGGATTAGGAAGAAAATGGAATTGAGAGATAAATTTTATATATAAAATAATTTTTATGAAGGAGTTAGAGTTTCCTTCCCCTTTATTTTGCTCCAAATTAGAGGGAAAGAAAAAGTGGGCTTGGGAGGGGTTCTTTTGACCCCTCCACTTCCTTATCCCTTAGAAACTTCTAAAATAAACAAGGGAGATAATTTTTCAATCTCTTCCCTTACCTCCCTCTCCCCCATTCCCTTCAATCCAAACATAGGTAATGCGAAATATTTTACAATTCTTCCAATTTGAGGTTTTTTGGGAGGGAAAAGAAAGTAAAGTTGTAAAAAATCTCTTTTGTCCTAAACTATCTCATTGTTATAAAAAAATAAAAAAGGGTACTTAAGTAATTTTGTATTTAAAAATTAATCTTTTCTTTCCTTTTCTTCTCCAATTTGAACAAAAAATCATAAAATCCTTTCCTTTCCATTTCATTCCATTATTATTATTATTTTTTTGCAATCCAAACAAGGTAATTCATTTCATTTCTTTTCCTTTCTTTTATTGACTATCCATGTAACTTGTTTAATTACCCTCTCCCCCTGTTTGGATTGCACAAAGGAAAGGAAAGGAAAGGAAAGGAAAGTGGAGGAAAAAAAAATAATGGAAAGAAAATGAAATAAATTACCTTGTTTGGATTGTAAAAAAATAATAATGGAAAAGAAAGGAAAAAAATTTATGATCTTTTGTTTGGATTGGAGAAGGAAAGGAAAGGAAAATGATAATTTTAAATGTAAAATTATTTAAATACCCTTTTTTATTTTTATAACCATGAGACAAAAAATACTTTTTATAACAAAACATTTCATTTTCCTCCAAAACAACCCAATTTGGAAAGATTACAAAATTCTTCTTTCATTAAAGGAAATGGAGGGCCCATAACATTTTCATCCTTTAAAATTTCAATCCAAACAAGGGGAAGAATTCCTTATTCCTTCTCCATTCTTTGCTTTCCTTTAAAAAGTTCAATCCAAACAAGTTGTTCATGTCCAGTAACTTGTTCTCCAACAAGTACTCGTAACTAATGTAATCTGAGACTCATTGCCCTTATTATTAATATCTCATATTAATCAAGGGTAGTAAATCATATGTCAATCTATTCAAATGAATTAATGCCTAATTAATTCGTTTTATGATGAGGAACCTATTCTTTATTATAGATCCTACCACTCATATTCTTGACTCCTCAAGAATAGGATCTAAGAACAATTCTTAGAACTTTGTTTAAGTACACTCAACACATTAATTAATATAGTTCAATAAATTAATCATAAATTGAATAAACAACACAATATGACATCTCTTAAAATTACAATAACTTGACTTTTAGGGCACCTAATCTAACAGGATGACTATTTGGGTTCGTAGTAAATTTTTTTTTTTTTTTGTTGGCTGGATTAGCACAATTAAGTCATGATTTCATACTTAACCGATAAACTCAGCGATCAATTTAATTAAGAACGTCAATTGAGGTGGGCGAGATAACGTATAAAATTCACATGGAAAATGATTGATGAAGGCTACCGAACAATACTAATATATTTTGTTTAATATTGTGCTATTAAATTGTGTAATAAACTTTGCTGGCCGAGGTTGGATCACTATCTCCAACAATTATCTGCTAAAAAGGGTTATAATACGTAGAGTTTTTTTTTTTTTTTTTGTCAAATATAATACGTAGAGTTAATTGTCAAGTCATTGTTTTCTTCCTTTTGCTTTTCGGGTTTTGTTCCTAAGTGAAGTCGTTATCTTTAAGTGCACACATTAACAACTATTGTAGGCGGGGGTTTAGAATCACTGTCTCCAATAATTTATGTACTAAAAAAAATTAGAATATGGAGAGTGAAATGTCAAGTCTTTGTATTTATTTTTTATTATTATTTTTTTAAATGCTAGTGGTAAAATAACTTGCAGGTGAAAAATATTTCTTTTTCTAAAAGACATGAAAACATTTTCGATTCATTTCAACTAAATATTTTCCTTTGATCGAAAATATTTTTTGATTAACTAATTTTTTAATATTATCAAACATCAAAAAATAAAAAATAAAAATATTTTTTAAGAAAATATTTTACGACCAAGAAACGGAGCCGCAATCTCCAGCAGCTAATAATGTTACTTTTGTGTATCTTTTAAGTGCATGTATGTATTAGTCTTACCCACCTCAACGCCTATTGGTCCTTATTTTAAACCATGCAATATCAAAATTAGTTTGCAGCACATAATTCCAAAGCTTAAACTAAGATGAAAATAGAGGAAAATGAGATACATTTAGAAAAGACTACGTACACACGGATTACAATTTATGTTCCATGTCTTCAAACAAAAAGAAAAAATGTTAACACAAAACTAAGTTTCAAATATTTTAAACAATATACTATTGAATCATTAGCTGCATGTAGAAAAAGTACACTGTCATTTGCTAAATAAAATAAGCATGAAACATTTCCAATTACTTATGGGGGCGAGAAATGTCTAGCCCCACTGATCCCCAAGCCATACCGGTGTGAGGGATAAAAATTAAACCCCTTTGAAGAGTGGGTAGTTGCAAACCTTATCTCTATTTCATCCGTACTTTTTTTTATTTGTTTTGGTTAAATGTCATTTTCTAAATGTTGATACAATCCCCAAAGCAATATCTTGCCGAGGAGTATGATAATTACTTAGGGTTTTTTTTTTTGTCATACAATTACTTAGGTTCATAGTACTTTTTTTTGTCTGAATTAGCACAATTAAATCATAATTTCATACTTAACTGATAAACTCAGCGATCAATTTAATTAAGAAGGTCAATTTGGGTGGGTGAGATAATGTATATAATTCACATGGAAAATGGTTGATGAAAGGCTACCGAACAATAAATAATATATTTTGTATAATATAGTGGTGTTAACTTGTGTAGTCAACTTTGCTGGCCGAGGTTGGATCACTATCTCAAATAATTATCAAATAATTATGTGCTAAAAAGGGTTAAAATATGGAGAGTTAATTATCAAGTATTTGTTTTCTTCCTTTTGTTTTTCGGGGTTTTTTTTTTTTTTTTTTTTTTAAAATGCAGGGGAGGTCTAAGATGTATAACGTAATCAGCAAAATTTGAACTTACAGCCTCTCACACAGACATCAAGTAACATTACTACTAGACCAAAACCCTAATAGCTGTTTTTCAGGTTTTGGCCGTAAGTGAAGTCAGTATTAATATTAAGTGCTTACATTAACTGCTATAGTAAAATTGTGACGTCAACTTTCCTGGTGGGGGTTTCGGATCACTGTCTCCAACAATTTGTACTAAAAAAGATTAGAATATGGAGAGTTAAATTGTCAAGTCTTTGTTTTTATTATTTTTGTTAGAATATGGAGCGTTAGTTGTCAAGTCTTTATTTTATCTTTTATCAATATTCTTTTTTTAAAATGCATTCTTCAGCAGCTAATAATGTTACTTCTATCGATCTTTTAAGTGCATTGCATATATTAGATATTAAAGTAATTCTCTCTATTATTCTTGTACTTTCGGGCTCCTCAGATCAATCTTGTTTCTTTCGCGATTCTTCAATATGCTGGAGGCATATAGCGCAAAATAGAATCAAAGTTCGTAGTGTTACAGTAAGTTTTTCACATTTCTCTACTTTTTGGCTTCTGCATGTTATGTAGGAGATTTATTGGCTTCAAGATCTAAGTTGGCTACAAAGATCTAAGTTGATTCGACCACTTCAGCTAGAATTTTTCTTGTATTTCGTTGTCAAGTCATTATTTGTAAATGAATACATTAGCAGATTATAATATTAATTAATTACTTCTAAGATTTATATTTGTATCTTGTACACAGATGAGCAAAAGAGAAGGAAGCATTTGGTTTCTCTGATCAATCTTGTTTCTTTCACACTTCTTCAATATTCTAGAGGCATCTAGCTTGAGAGAGAATCAGACTTGGTAGTAATACGGTAAACTCCTTATCATTTCTCTACTTTTTGGCCTCTTCTTGGTTGATTATAACATTTATACACTTGACACCAAAATTAATTACCTTATTGAAGGAATCATATAGAAAGTACCCTTTTTAATTGTTGTTGACGATCGAGTTGTTCCATCTTGAAAGAATTTAATTTGTAACCAAGTTTAGGGATGTTACAATTTAAAACACAATGTTTATTCTAGAAATTTATTATGACATAGAGGCGTTAATGAGACGATCGTTATCTTATATTATTTTGGTTACGCGCAATGTTTTTTTGACAAAGTTTAAAATTATAATACTTATAAAAGCAAGGCCAAAAGTGAGGGATTAATGTACTTTTTTGCAATTTAAAAATGAAAAAAAAAATGGCTACGTTTTTAAGTTATTATAAGTGATATTTAATCTGAGATGAAGAAGTGGACATTTTGTTGGAAATGTGTCAAGATGGAAAACAAGAAAAGTATCTCTTACATATGACACTTCCAATATCTTATTTTCTTTAAAAAGTATTTCTTCTACTTAAAAAGTGATGACATTTACATATTGAAACTGTTACGTCAAAGATGAAGTTTCCTATTTTATGGCAACGGACTTTATTTTGTAATGGTACAAATTGAAATTAAGAAAAACATTCTTTCAGGTGTATTTTCCACTATTGTCTTAACATGAGACTTGAACAACATATTTTTTCAAATTGCCAATGAACCATTTTATGTATTGATACGGTGTATGGCTATTCATATTGCATGTTGTGACTTATCTACATATAATCACACGTATATATCTATGACAAGTCATTTTACAGTTGTATTTGGTAAATATTGAATTCTTTTCAGAGGGCCATATTATTGAGCTCTTATGCCAAATTTCTTTAATTTTCCCATTTGTTTCTTAGGTCAATTACATATGAAATATTTGTAGACGAAGGCGATCAGATATCAATTTAGCATATTTGTCATTTGGTGCTCCAAGCCGGAACTGAAAGGAAGTAAGTACCCTTTTAAACCGAGGAATGACTCTCCAAAAGTACTTATTTGTCATTTGGTCCGCCAAGATCTCTTCGTTAGTTTGGGAAAGAATCTGCACAAATCGAATATATATATATATATATATACCCTTTTAAACTGAGGAATGACTCTCCAAAAGTACTTATTTGTCATTTGGTCCGCCAAAATCTTTTCGTTAGTTGGTGGAAGAATCCGCACGAATTGGATATATATATAAATGACTCTCCAAAAGTACTTATTTGTCATTTGGTCCGTCAAGATCTCTTCGTTAGTTGGTGAAAGAATCCGCACGAATTGGATATATATATATATCAGTTAGTTAAGCTTAGAACGAATGACGTAACTTATTCTAACAGACCCAACCTAAGGCTTTATTAGAATATATATGCCTACACACAAGTTAACAATATGGACTTATGAGGTGGGGTTAACATAATAAGATCACATGCTAGTGTATGATCCGAATACAGCCTAATATGACAAAATATAACTAATATAACTAATGGTAGTCCATATAATAGAAAAATATTATAAGAGTCATCCACTTGGGCAACGTTAATTCTTTCATTTATTTTCTAAAAATTTTAAAAATATTTATTAAGCTGAATAAGTAAACATAATGTCACAATTTTGAAAAAATTCTAATTCACATAACAACTTGAACGTAATCTTATCCAACAAGATTGTCAAATATCGAATTATGGTGATCTTAGTGTTCTATATTGACAGAAGACGTTCAATGCTTATGAATGTCATCAACGTTATTGATGTGGATTAATATACGGTAGTGTAGCAAAAAAGCAACACCACCAAGTGATCAAAATCTGTTATTTCTTTGTCAGTTCTCAACATGAGTTTTCTAAAATTGACACTTAAAAGGCCAAAGAAATCTACCATTCATATTCGCCCATAATAGCAGTCAACAAGTTAGAGTAAAGAATGCATATCTCCAATGAAATGGTGTCCTAATGGAGATATTTAAATTTAGTAATGGTCTTATGAAATGGACATCAAACTTAATGAGTCTTTCAACCCTGTATTTATGGTCAATGTCATGAGTTTTTCAGCACTTTATTTAGAAATATGACCTAATCACTTATGTTATATAAAAAATGAAGTTTCTTTCACGAAGCTCCTTTTAGAATCAAACTTTTATGTGTTAAAACAATCATAAGGATTTTCTAGGAAACAACCTATAAATTGTTGGATAAAAGACATTCACCAACAATTTTGGAATTAAAAACCAATTTTACTTCGACATTGTCTAAGTTAAAAATATAAAAACTTGTCCAAAAATGAAATATAATTAAATTTTGTCTAAAAGATGGTACGTAAAAGAAAACATATTTCTCAAAACATGTTCAAAACTAGTTTCTAAAAGTAAACTAATAGACTTGCGAATTAAACTTCAATGATGACATTAACTTTACTTTGGACTCTAATTCACTTGCCTTAGTTTGTCTTTTTTTTTTAATCCCTGGCTAATAAATTGCAACGTGAACAGTTGTTCCATTGTCAATTCACCAAATATTTGATAAAACATCAATTAAATTTGATTCTAAATAAACACAGGCCAATGAATTATGCTTTTCACGTTTCTTTTCTCTTAGTGGAAAATAACTTTAAGATGATGGTGAATTAAGATTTACAGTAAAGTATTGCCATTTATAATTTTATTATAACCCACAAAAATATCTTTGAGATAATTTATGAAACACTTTGTGATAAGAACTTAATAAAAAAAAAAATTATGATTAATAAAATCACATATAAGAGCATGATAGTTATTCTAAATAATATATATGACAATGAATGTAAATACAGAAGGGAGAGAAAAATCAAACTTTGATATTTTCAGGTGGCTCAACAAGCCTAAATCCACTACCTAAGATCTTATTCCCCTCAGGCTTTGCACAAACTCAAATATAGTGATGATTCTTTCAATGTTGGTGAAGTACAAAGCCACCAAAACAATCATTTGGTCACACGAAGGATTCACAAAATCTCTTCAAGTGTATGTGAAACTTCGAACCTACTACTTCTTCCCTTTGAATCCACAAAAGATCTATAGTGAGATTTCTACCCTTGTATGATTTTCCCACACTTACTCTATTTACAAGGATCCTATACTAGAGCCTTAAGTTTCTATATAATACAAAGAATGTGTATGAAAAGATTACACAACTATATACTCCTCAATGAGTTGATATACAATTGAAAGAACTTAAATGCTCAATAGATTTTGCAAATTAATGTTCAAGCTTGGTGTATATTGATTAAAATAGATGAAATTCAAATCCCAAAATCAATATCGGATGTTTTGGAGATGTCGGAAGAGTTGTTCTACTGAAATGGGTTGGTTTAGAATTTGTACAAAATGTTATAATGTTCAAACACAATTAGTTTTTTCAAATTTGTGCACTACCGGATAAGACACCGAATGGCCAGTCATGCATCCTATAAAATATTGAACAATATGTTCTTACCGAATGGGCCATCGGCTAGCTAGTAGGAACGATACACGTTTTTTCCAATTTTATGAAAGTTTTAACCAACATTCAACCTTTTGGAGGTAAAATATTTAGACACTTCAAAAATACTTTTTCTAAAGAGTTTCTAACCTCTTTAACACCTCAAAGCATTTTCTAAATGCTTGAGGAAAAATTAAAATTAATTTTTTATTATCCAAGTGTTTGAAACAAATTTTCAACCTAAAAATCAATCTTTAAAAATAAATCATTTAAAACCTTTTAAGATCACTTCTTCAAAAAAAGTTTTAACCCGTTTTAACTTATCAAAACTTTTTAAAAACTATTGAGGAAGGATTTAAAATCATTTAAAATATTACCAAGATCTTGAACCTTATAAGTGGAAAACTAAGGCAAACGACATTTTAAAACCACTATCCTTTATGTCTGAAGGATCCGTGTGGGGTTTTATACATAATCAAGCTCATGACCAAAGAGGAAGCAAGGATGTATTTCAAAAATTTCTCACAACATCATAAGCATATATATTAAAACCATAATCTTGATATCATGCTATTAACATAAATCAAAACAAGCAATAGCAAGATAATGTAATCAAGAGCTAGACGAATTACATACCTCTTAAAGATTAGTTGCCAAATCAAGTTTGGCTTACCGTTTGCAATATCGGTTCTCTCACACGTGCAAGAGGTCTAGTTAGTCCACACAAGCATAAGAGTATGTATGTCTTCTAGGATTGTAGTGCTAGTATAATCCATGAAGATTATGAGCTTGATCTAGATAAAACACATGAACCCTTTCATGTTGCTTTTTTTCCTCTTATGTTCTAAACTCTCTCTAGGAGGCAAGAAAGTTTTTCTCTCTCTTGTTTGGTGGTTCTTATCTTCTATTGCCTTTAGCTTATCTTATAAGTTATTAGAAGATATTTCATTTTGCCCTTCCTTTTCACCACATGTGCAAGACCTAGTTAAGATGTGTACAAGTGTCCAATTAATTATCTAATGAAAGATTGACACTTGTCAAGCTTATGTTGGAAGTTAGATGATTTATGAAATTCATTAATCTTCCAAATCATGCTCTAATCAAGATTAACTCTTTAATTAAATTAATATTTAAACTAATCACCATTAGATTAAATCATAGAAATAATATTTTTATATTTGCACACAAGCCCCTATACTTAACCTTAATCACATATCAGGCCCATTAACATTTAATGGTTTATTTTTAACTCCTTAACTATACAAAGAGGATCGACATACAAGCTCAATAAAAACTTACTCACTATTCTTTATTATGTGTGACCTTCTAGGTTTACTGTCATATAACAATGAGGAAACATTGAACTCTTTCTATGTCATCCGAACTATTCGATTGTTCCAAGAATGTCTCCTCTCATTCTCGAAACATCCTCAAAGTTCTTGAGTAACGTCTAGCAACATACCAAGACAATATATAACGAAATGAAGTCCGATTCAAGTAAACCTATCTATAGTCACGAAATAGCATGCAATTCAATCATTCCATTTATATAATCTGTCGAGCAAAAACCACGGTACGATTAAACTCATTGACTCCAAACAATAGAATAGATCTAAATGATGGAATGAGAGATGACACACATGAAAAACTCTTTACCTATCATTCATACTTTAGCCAAGCACTTCCTCATTCAACCAAACTTAGATGACTTAGGATATCACCTCACACCGAAGGTTAATGGATCATTTCTTGACAACTATCTCTCAATCACTATATTGGAAGAATAAACTACGAGAGTCCGCATTTTGTCTTATAAAGACAATGTTGTCCAAACGCTAGTATTAAATCCCAATACATATGATAACCATAATGTCTCAAGTCAAAGTATTACAAGCACAATCGTAATGAATAACAAATTATTAATCTGAAGCCATGTAATTTGTCATTTACGTCACATTTAGTTATCTATTCAACTAGCAATCACTCGCATATTTGTTAATCGCATCTCATATTGTTGTGACATCTGGCTCATCATTTTTTATCATTAACATCTCATGTTAATCAAATGTAACAATACATGTGATAGTTCGTAATACATTATTGAAGTCCCGATCAGATAATCTGAGGACTACAAATAGTTTAAATATGTATCATGCTAAAAGAAATGTGCCAACATAATCTAAACTCTTTTAGAATCCATCTTTTTTAATGATAAATACTAGGGACTCATTCATATAGATAAAGTAGAAGAATATGAATGTCACACACATGCTATTTAAATTAATAAACAACATTGCCATAAGTTACAAATTTACATCATAATGCCCAAAATAGGTCATCTAACTATATAGCATTAGGGCATATCATCAACAATATCGCCACGTCTTCATCCTTATGACACCTCATTGTCTTCACGACTTCAAGTCTTGAGTCTTCAATTAAGTTCTTCACCTCTTCTACTCTTCAAGACCTCATTTTTTTTTATTCTTCTTTAAGCTTGATCATTGCATTCTATAATTCGTAAAGACTAACACAATTGCATATTCTTAATCTTGCATGTTTTCTTTAATCAAATCCAATATATTCTTTTGTGCAAGATTCTCTTCCTGTTTCAACACCAAACATTTATGATATATTTGGCACATAATAACATAGATACAATGTAATCCTAAAAAGCCAAACATTCAAATACAATTTGCTTTATAACAATAGATACATTTAATACACAAAAGCCAACCAATGTGTAAGTAAATATGGAGATATATTAACACAAACAAACTTGATATATTTATTTTTTCTTCATTTGTTATCATCAAATCACATACATAGGCATAAAGCCAATAATTTCTCCCTTTTTTATGATGACAAATCTATAATGATAATGTGATGCAACTTGTCCTTTTCTAACACAATGGGTACAAGCATGTTGGTGTATTTTAGATATAGATATTGTGTTCGTTCTTGGAGTTTTGAAAGAATATTCTTTCAAGACCCTTTAATTTATACATGATTTTAGTTTTATATCACTTTGATAACATGCCATTTATTGTGAAACATGTATAACATCTAACTTATTTTTCCCTTTGCTAGATTTTACTATGTTCATATTTAATTCATCAATTTTCTTTTCAAAAAAAATATTTTTATTTTATTTTCAATCAAGGAAATATATTCCTTAGGAAGTCCATGGTTTGTTTTTACAAATAATGCATTTTTCTTTTTCTAATTCATCATTTTCTATTGAAGCAAGTTTTAGTTCTTCATGAAGATTTTGTTTCAGAAAGTGGAAGCTTTAAATCATCATGAATACTAGAGAAGGCTTCTTGTAACTCATCATATCTACAATCATTCTGACTAGATGAAGAACAACTAGATGTAGATGTTGAACATACTTTTCATCCATTTCAATGAAGCATGCAACATTTTTTTCTTCTTCTTCTTTTTTTCATCTTCTTCTTGATGTTCTTCTTTTTATTTTTCTTGATATGTCTCCTCAAGAAGTTTCCATATCCCATGAGGTAATGTGCATTTACTAATTCGGTTAAAATGTATGTCATTTATTAATGCACAATAGAGAACAATTTGGTTTGGGCATTACTAGTTAGCTTGGAAGTATCTTTCTTCGTTACTTATCATCCATTTTTTAGACAATTTTGTATGGTCCATTTTCAATAATTCTTCACAAATTGTAATCTACAAATTGGATACATGTTTGTATCTTCTTCCTCCAAAATACATAATTTGTACTTGTGCAAAATGGAGGTCTAGCAGTTGAATAACCTTCAAACTTGAATACGAGATTATTTGCCATCATAAATTCTACTAGTTGTTAAACTATACATAGAACCCTAATCTGGTACCACTTGTTAGTGGCAAACAGTCTTAAAGACATGGGTGATTTAACATCATAGCAAAGTAATGTTATTTAAAATTTTACTACAACCAACAAAAACTTCTTTGAGATAATTTAGCAAAGACTTTGTATGGACAACTTGATAAGAAATATTATGATGAATAAAATTGCACACAAGAGCAAGATAGTAATTCTAACCAATATATATGGAAATCAAAGTCAATATTATAGGCAGAAAAAAAATCAAAATCAGTATTTTAGGTGGTTGGATGAACCTACATCCACCGCCTAAGGTTTTTTTTCCCTTAGGGGTGTTTGGTTCGCGGAATTATATAGGATTCCCAGGAATGTGAAGTCTGGAATATGTTATTCTTATGTTTGGTTCATAGAATAAAAAAATATTCTCATGAATATCACATTCCTGGGAATGCCATATTCTAATGATTTACTCAATTTCTATTCCCATGTGAGGGGGTGAGAATCTTACATTCCCAAGTAGTGGGAATATTTTGGACAAAGCAAAAGACAGAAATACCCATCTTAAAAAATACAAAATTAAAACAAATAACATAACATAATTTAAAAAATAAATTAAAAAGTAAAAAAAAAAAATTAAAAAAAAAAAAAAAATAAAAAAAAATAAAAAAAAAATAAAATAAAATAAAAATATAAAAAATAAAATAAAATAAAAATAAAAATAGGATAAAAATAAATAATAAAATGAAATAAAAAAAAAATAAGATAAAATAAAATAACATAAATTATAAAATTAAAAAAATTAAAAAAATTAAAAATTAAAAATTAAAAATAAATAATAAAATTTAAATTAGTAATTAAAATAAGATATAATAAAAAAAAATAAAAAAAATAAAAGTAAAATATTAAAATATTTAGAAAAAATAAAATATTAAGCTATACTAACATTTTATAATTTAAATAAAAAATTAAATAACATAAAATAAAATTAAAAATAAAATAATTTAAGATGACATAAAAAAATAAAATAAATAAGAATAAAATAAAATAAATTAATAAGAATAAAAGTAAATAAAATAAAATATTTATAAAATAATAAAATAAAAATAAAAACAAATTAAATTAAATTAAAATTATTAGTTTTTTTTTAGTTAGGGACATTGTTGGAAAATTGCTCAAGATTTGGAGAAGTATCACTATAGTCAAGTTTGTGTTTCACACTTACTGGTCACAAGGATTCTCTCAGTCTTTTACTAGAGCATCAATTGTCTACATAATACAATGAATGTGTTTGAAAAGATTACACAACTATATACTCCTCAATGAGTTGATATACAATTGAATGCTCAATAGATTTTGCAAATTAAAGCTCAATCTTGGTATATATTTCTTGAAATAAATCAAATTCAAAATATAGAATCAATGTAATATGTTTTGGAGATGTTGGAGGAGTTGTTTGGATGAAATGGATTGGCTTAGAGTTTATAGAACATGTTATAATGTTCAAACACAATTAGTTTTTTTTCAAATTTGCACACTATCGAATGACCGGTCATGCATCCTATAAAATGTCAAACAATATGTTCCTACCGGATGGGCCACCAAATAAGCCACTGGATAGCTAGTAGGAACAGTACCCGCTTTTGAAGTTTTGCACAAATTTCAACCAAAAATCAAATTTAAATTCAAATTTTCAATGGTAAAACATTTAGACAATTCAAAAACACTTCTTCTAAAGAGTTTCCGACTTATTTAACATCTCAAAATAATATTTAAACTCTTGAGGAAAGCTTAAAACTAATTTTTGTAATCAAGAGTTTAAAACTAATTTTCAACCAAAATTTCAATCTTTTGAAAATCATTTTAAACATTTTAAGAAAGCTTCTTCAAAAGATATTTTAACTCACTTAACTTATCAAAACTTTTTCAAAACTCTTGAGGAACGATCTAAAATCATTTGAAAGATTACCAAGAGCATGAACCTTTTAAGTGCAAAACTAAGGCAAATGACATTTTGAAGCCGCTACCCCTTATTTCACCATGTCTCTATCCTTATGACACCTTATTGTCTTCATGACTTCAAGTCTTGATTCTTCAATTAAGTTCTTTGCCTTTTCAACTCTTCAAGACTTCATTTCTTTTTCTTTAAGCTTGATCATTGCATTTTTAAATTCTTAAAGACTAGCACAATTGGCAAATTCTCAATTTTGCATCTTTTTTTTTTTTTATCAAAACCATTATCTTGTTTTGTAAAGATTCTCTTCCACTTTCAACACCAAGAATTCATGATATTTTTGGCACATAATAACATAGATACAATGTAATTCACAAAACAACCATTCAAATATAATTTGGCTTATAACGAACCATACATGTAATGCACAAAAACCAACAATAGTGTAAATAAACATATAAACATATTAAGAAAAACACACTTGATATATTTAATTTCCTTCATTTGTTATCATCAAAATCATATATTTAGGCATAAAGCCAACATTTTCTCTAATCGTGATTTGTACTTTCCACAATGAATTCTTTTATGAACGTTTTACTTACATAAGTAACACTTCATTTCAAACTTAGTAGCATCAGATTTGGAACCCCCTACATTGTGATTTTGGTTCTAATTCTGATAGTCTAGGTTTTTGTTTGGGTATTATAAGTAGTCTTTATGTGAGAAAACTCATAAGGTAATATATTAAGGGCATAGTGGACAACAAAGGACTCTGGGATTATGACACCACATGATTTTGGTTTTGTTTGGACATGAACCACTTTCAATACGTAATCCTTGACCTCATTATGCTTATCATATTTGATACTCATAAGTTCACTCATTTGGTCTCCAGTCTCAGTATTATTGGACACTTAGTAACATTGTTCTACAGTAGCTAGAAATTCTTTAGTTTTCTCAATTACAAGTAAACGGCTCATCAGATGTTCAGCTATGATCCTCTTCATAGCCATTTAGGCAAAGCAGTTAAACCTTTTCAAACATATATAGTATTCATTTTTCTCATCACTACTTTGATAAGTCAAATCAATAGGTGCATTAAAATGTAGGGCTAACTCAAGGTCAGCTATCCCCAAGAAAAACTCATTGTCTGCCTTCTATTTATTATAATTTTGCTCATTTAAGACCTCAACAATAGTGCTCGCATTATTCAAGGAAAAATAAATTGTTCAAGAAGACAATGCACAAACATGTTCTATTACAAAATAAGCACTTCAACTAAAAGAACCTTGGTATATCATTACATTTCTACCTTTGGATAGGTAATGCAACATGTAATTAGGTATTCTTTTACCATAAAGAGACAATGGGTTCACATACTAGAAGAAAAAGTCAATCACCTATAGGTTGTGCTACTTGGCTAAAGTCATAATGACGTGCTTTGGGTCATGATTGCACATTTTACCATGGTATTTTCCCAAATTATATGAGAAAACCTATAGTTTTAATTAGACAAGTCACTTTGGTGAATTTCGTCCAATCTAAGCCTATGTTATCAACTCATTAGAAAAATTTATGCCTAACATAAATGAACAGGTCTTCCATGCAATTAACCATACAATATGAAATACTTCAATATAATGTATGAAATACTTCAATATAATGTGTCTTACTAATCAATGTAAAATTGCATGTCATAATGAACCCAAATAGATTCCATTTAAAATAGATATAGCACATTGTTGCACATAAAATATAGATAGTGAAAGTATATAAAATTCTACGTTGAATATCACAAATTTTTCATTCAATTCAGAGGCCCAAAAAGCTTTAAATCTACCTCAATTCATTTCGACATAATTCAAAATTACCATGATAAAGGTGTATAAAAGATAGTGTTTGAGTAAAAAGAAAAGCCAATTGAATATTTTTAACTGCTACTTAGTACAGTTGTGTTGGCAAAGTTGATGCGTTAAGATTTCATGTAATTCTTTTTTATTCTTCTACTGTAAGATTTGTCTAAGACTTTACCCCTGTACATTCTCAGAAGTGCTAATGAGAGGGATGTATCTGGCTTCTCTGATCAATTTGATTTCTTGATTTCCAACACTCTTGGGGCATTTCACTCAATAAGCCCTGTACTACTGTAAGTTTCTTTATACTTCTTTACCTTTTTGGTTTCTTTGATGTAAGTCAAGCAAAGACATAAAATCACATTAAGTTGGATGTTGTTGTTCTTTTATATCTTGGCAATCACATTAATGAGCCTTTATACACTCCTAAGAATAACGTTGATGTTGGAATAGATTTTCTATTAAGGTTTCATTTGAATCAACAAAGCTATAGGGTACTTAATGTTTTCAAGATACCTAGCTTTAATAAGATTAGATAGAGAATTTAGCAACATAGTTTGCTATGTTAGATCTAAGTACGTATCCATTGATTTTTTTTCACTTCCCTTTTATCCCCATTCTTCTGTTTAAGAATTGCGCCCTATCTCCTATTTGATAGACTAAGGCTAGAAAAAGGTGATTGTTTTATGAAACTTCAACCTTCTTTCTTCGATCAGAATACGATGATGGCATATCTTCCTCATGTTCACATATTATAGTCGATCAAGCCACTCTGTTCGTTAGGAATCTTATTTTTGCTCCTCGTACACATCTTTCTCAGTACAGGCATTCCGACCGGTGGGATAGTCATTCATTGAATTAGTTTAGCCGTATGAGGCACTGAAGGTGCATGTTACTTAAATATACTATGGTATTTTAAAAAAATTTAAAGCATATAAACGCAACAGAAACATAGTAGCATGCTAATCTAGGATCAAACCACAAGAACTAGAATGAAATATTCCATGAACTTATTTGCATGTTCATAATTCATAATAAAGAATAAAATTCAGCAAGTACTAGTTTTGTTACCTTGATTCGTTAGCTTATGAATCTTAATGAAAAACACAATACTTGAAGCTTGACTTGCTCCTTGAAGATCTACACACCTAGAACACTTGAAGAACTTTTGATATTTTCCTCTATGACCTTCTTCTTTCTCTTAGATGATGAAGAATAGTGGAATTCTTCTCTTGCTTCTTCCTAGTAATTGTCATGTAAAAGGGAGGGAGAGAGAGAGAGAAAGAGAAAGATAAATATTTTTCTTTTTTTTGCTTCTACTCGTGTAGATGTAGGTGTAGTGTGAAGGTGAATAAGACCTCTATTTATAGTTATGAAATAGCCTTAGTAGTTAATCCAAGCTGAACTAGGATTTGAACTCTTGGCCCATAAGCCAATCCTATGCACCTTTGGACTTGGCAGTCCAATAGCATAATTAAACTACTAACTTTTCATCTTTCTCTCCTTGGATCTCATGTGTGGACCATGTCTAGTGGGCTAGGTGTGACTTGGTCCATATTTCTTAGTCCATGTATTATTTTGCAAATTATTCATTTTTTAGTTTCCAAATTGTGTTCAACTTATCCAAATAAAAAATACTCCCAACTAGGATACTTATTTACAATTGGATACTTTAATTTAGCAACTCTCAATACACAATAAGCAACTAGAAAACTTAACATACATATAAAAGGAAATAGGCTAGAAGAGGGACCAAAAGACATAAACAACTTGGCTACTAAAAGGACCAAAATGTCCCTGCTAACCCCATAGCACATTTAGACTTTTCAACTTTTGACTTATTCCACTAAAAATTCACAACTATACTCCAAGATGTTTATTGTTGAATACAGAAGATCGTCATACCATGTACGACCTTTGTCTCCGACTTACTAAGCAAAATGACCAAAATACCCCTCCATGTAACACTCACAAACAAGAAAGACTTTTACTGTACTATCTCTTCCTTGATTGCATTTTTCCTTGAGATATCTAAATCCTTTAAGTAATCATCCTCCGGATACGGAACAGTTGATCTAAGCAGTGACCCTCAAGGCAGATATACGACATATTCCTAGAATATACCACTAAGCTTAGATTTGGATGATCTACTAGATAATCACAAGGGAGTGATTAATCCATCACGCGACGGCATAGATTCTATATTATATACAAATGTCCCAACTAGTCAAATCCATATGCCCAACACAAGAAGTTGTTGACCTACAACTGAGGTCTCACTCATGATACATCAAAGCACATGAACCTAATTTCATCAATTCATCCACATATGCTCAAGATTAAGAGCACTGATTACTTAGTAGCATAAGGTATAAAATGATCTTTATCTTTGATAGTACCTATTCGAGATATCATACCTAAATGGTTTGTTCCAAGTATGACACACACACACACAAGTGAGGGTTAGTTCAGAAACCTACCAATGATCAATGGAGATCATCCCTCATGGGAGACTAACTCACTATAACCTAAACCTTGATGAAGTACCCAACTCCATCAATCGGTTATGAATTGGTTCTAGAACCAAGTGTCTATGACTTCTACCTTCTGTGCTTGGACACCATGCACCTAAGTCATACACTATGGATCAAGGGCCTTTATACAAAGCAATTATACATAAAATAAGATAGAGAGAGTATGCAAGAATTTATTCATTAATTAACAATCACAATATGTATTCATTATCACTGAAATGTCACATGCTAGTAGTCTTTAGGGTATACTAATCCCAACACACTCCCACTTCCACTAAAGATCACTATTATTACCAATCCTAAGACCCATAGACTCCACATGAGCTGAGAAAACTTTCTCTGTTAGTGTCATGGTAAATGGATTTGCTAGGTTATAAGCTGAGGCAATTTGTTATACCACTACATCCCCTCGTTAGATAAACTCTCAAATTAAATGGTACTTTCTCTCTATATGTTTGACTTTTCTGTGATTCCTTGGCTTTTTTATTGTGCGATCGCAACACTATTATCACAATATATGGATATAGGTCTATTGACTGCTAGCACTACATCTAATTCTTTAAGGAACTTTCTGAGCCATACTGTTTCTTTCGTAGCTTCAGACACTACTACATACTTAGTTTTCATGGTTGAATAAACAATACGATTCTGTTTGACAATTCTCCATGAGATAGCTCCACCTAACAGAGTGAAGACGTATGCAGAAGTAGACTTTTTGGAATCTTTGTCAGATTGGAAATATGAGTCTATATAAGCTAACGACGTCTACTCAACACTTTAACACATAGTTCTTTGTTCTCCGAAGATACTTGAATATGTGCTTGACCGTGACCCAATGAGCTAATCTTGGGTTCAACTGATATTTGCTAACCATGCTTATAGCAAATCAGATATCTAGTCTTGTACATAGCATTGCATATATGAGACTATCAACAACCAAAGCATATGGAACCTTCTTCATGCTTTCTATCTCTTCAAATGTCTTTGGACACTAATCCTTAGATAGAGGTATTCCATGTCTAGAAGGCAACAAACCTTTATTGGAATCTTGTATTCCAAACTTGACAAGAATGTTCTCAATGTATGAAGACTGTAATAATGCTAGTGTCTTATTTCTATGATCATGCAGAAGCTTGATCCCAAGAATATAACTACTTTCTCCTAAGTCTTTCATTTGAAATTGAGTAGATAGTAAAACCTTTATGGATGACAATATTCCTATATCATGCCTAATTAATAGGATGTTATCCAAATAAAGGACTAAGAATGAGATATCATTGCCATTACATTTCTTGTACACGCATGGCTCATCAATGTTTTGATCAAAGCCAAAATATTTTACTGTTTGGTCAAACTTGATGTTCCATGCACGTTACACTTGCTTAAGTCAATAAATATACTTCTTAAGCTTACAAACCATGTTTTCTTAGTTTTGAGCTACAAAACCATCTGGCTGCATCATATAGATGCTTTCATCTAGATCCCTATTAAGGAATTTTGTCTTGACATCCAACTGCCAAATCTCATAGTCATAATGACACGTTATGGCTAAGAGAATTCTTATGGACTTGAGCATGGCTATTGGCGAAAAGGTTTCCTCATAATCGATCCCTTCTTTCTGAGTATATCTTTTTGCAACCAACATTGTTTTGAAAGTTTCCATTTTCCTTCCATATTTTTCTTTCTCTTGTAGACCCATTTACACCCTATGGGTTTTACTCCATCAGGTGCAACTACAAGCTCCCAGCCTTGATTAAAGTACATAGACTCTAATTCTAATTGGATCGCTTTATGCCATTGGTCTGCATCTACGTCCATTATTGCTTCATCATAACTAGTGGGGTCAGCAATCTGATCTGCGGAGTCTATTTAAAAAAACTCTCTGTAATATCTATCAGGTTATCTGATTACTCTCTCACTACGACGAGTCTCCGGTGTACTGGTTATGATGGGTTGTTCATTCATTTCCTTATTTGGTGTTGGTTCACTTGGAAGAATCTCCTTTAGAGCAATCTCAGAATCTGGTATTGTCTGGATTGATATATCATCTTGTAAGTATCTAATATGGGTACTAATTAACACTTTTTGCTCCTTAGGATGATAAAAGATCTCACCTCTAATTCCTTTAGGATAGCCTATGAAATAACATTTTCTTGATCTTGGTTCCAATTTAGTAACGTTGCTACTTAGTATTTAAGCTTAACAACCCCAAACATGGAGATGCCTCAAACTGGGTTTACGGTCTGTCCACATCCCCAGTGGTGTTCTAGGTACTGATTTGGAAAGTACTAAGTTCAAAATATATGCTACTGTTTCTGGTGCGTATTCCCATAATGATATAGGTAACGTGGCATGACTCATCATGGATCTTACCATATCTAAGAGTGTCCAATTTCTTCTCTCAGCTACACCATTCTACTGGGGTTTTCCAGGTATTGTTAGTTGAGTCACTCTCCCATGTTCTGTGAGGTACTATCGTAACTCATCCGAGACATATTCACAACCACGATCAAACCATATGGCTTTGATGTTTTTTTCCAATTGTCATTCCGGTTTAGCCTTAAATTTTTTGAACTTGTCAAAGGATTCTAATTTGCGTTGCATTTAGAATATATATCCATATCTTGAGTAATCATCTGTAAAGGTGATAAAGTACTCATAACCTCCATGAGCTGGTGTGCTCATAGAACCACACACATCAATGTGTACCAATTCTAATGTTTCACTAGCCCTGTGCCCTTTAGAAGAAAATGGCTTTTTGGTCATCTTTCTTTTAAGACACAATTCATACTGAGGTAACTGATCAAGATCTAAAGAGCTTAGATGCCCATCATTAATCAACCTTTGAATCAGGTTTGAGTTAATATGTCCCAAACAAAAGTGCCAAAGATATGTATCATTGGTTGATGAAGTCTTTCTCTTATTATTATTATTATGCTTTATGTTGTGTAGTGAAGATATTTCAGGATATAAATAGAACAAATTATTATACAAACTATCGGAACAAATTATGCTACCATCCATACTGATGTCCACACCATAATGGAAAGAAACTGCATAATTATTATTTAAAAGTTGTGAATCTAAAATTAAATTCTTCGAAAAATCCATAACATATTAACAATTGTTCAAAATTAATACCCTAGTGGTACTAAAACTAAGATAAACAACTCTCAAAGTAAACTCTCATTTCTCAATCATTCGCATTATCCAAAACACCTGCAATGAATTGCATATATAATTAATGGCTCCAGAATCTACGGTCCAGGAATCAGTAGAATCAACCACTAAAACCGTTTTAATGTAAAAAGCTAAGGAGGTACCTGTTTTGCTATTAGCAAGGTACTTTGAGCAATCTCTTTTTCAGTGTCCTCTGACTTTATACTTGGAGCATTTGTCTTTGGGCCCGCAACTCTTATGCCTCCTATATGATCTCATCCTTATTCTTATCTTTCCGTTCATCAGGGCCTCCAAGTTTTCGAGGGTAGCCACAAGCTCGTGTGGTTCCAATTTCAAGTGCCTCGTTATATGAATGAGCTTGATTTGGTTAAAACTTCTTGGAAGAGTATCTAGGACTAGATCTAACCCTTCTTGTGACTAATCTTTCCTCCCATGAGAGTAGTTAGATAGAAGTGCCCCGTCATATTTTGGACATGCTTCTTGACATGTGTTCCTTCTTCCATCTTGGCTATCATCACATCATAGACTACCTTTAAAGAAGCTAGCAAATGTGATGCCACTATGATATTCTTATGCTGACACTACAAAGTATCTGATAGGGATCCTAGGACTATCTTAATGACCAAGTCATTAGCCCTATCCTATCTTTTCTCGGCTTCATGACGATCATAATTATCAAGAACTCCAGGGCGAACTACTGTTAGGACAAACTCAACATTGTTCCCCTTTAAGACTCGATCTAAGGTTCTATACCAATCCAGATAATTGGCACCATACAATTTATTCTTGCAGAAAAGTCCAGTCCACAAAATAATATTTTTAAACATTTCTGAATACATATACATTATAGTTATTAAATATTCATGTGTAATACAAGTATATCATGTATAATGTAAACATGGAAAAACACATATATACACATTAATCTTTTTGCACAAGTAGTTGACTCTTAAACTACTAAATGCAACTGTTCTCAATTTACCTACAAGTCATCTAGCTTTAGGATAGCCTAACTTGTAGTAAATTCGAGTCAAGCCCACGTTTCGTTTGGATTGTTCTTTTGTCTGAATAGAAACTATCCAAATAATAATTCAATCAATGTATTGTTGCTTCTCTAGAATAGGTTTACCTTGGCTAAAAAATACTATTTTTTTGAGAGTCGAGTGAATTACCATTTCTCAGTTGATATTCCTTAGAATGTTCTAGACTTAAGCCCATCGTAGGGTAGTGACTTTAATCTACATCCAATAAAATGATCTTTAGTGAAGAGCTATACTTTTAGGATGGTTGAGCCCACTAAACACTTTGTATTATGATTATCTACGTTTAGTTTGTCCATCAATATCTAAATTAAATATTACTCTCCGTAAGGAGCATATCGCATGCTAAGGTGAGGTAATATTAATTTATTAGTAAAAACCGGAACTGAAAAGCCTTGGGGTTTTCTATTCCCCTCTCCCACTCGAATATTTGTTTAATAAAGGGTTTTTTCATATATTTTTCCTAAATACTTAAAGTCTAGGTTTTATCTAAATAATCTAAGGTTTTTTATGTATCCTCTAGAATATGATTTGGGCTTCTTATTTCTAGAATATTTTAGGCTTTTATTTAAAATCTTTTAAATATACTTTAAAATATATTACCTAGTCTAGGCGTTAATAAAAATCATAGGTAAGGCCTACTTAGGTTTTTAATTTAATAATTGGGCCTTAAGAGATAAAGTCTTATCTCTAACCAATTTTAAATTATTCTTATAATTAATTAATTCTAAGTTTGATATAAATTAATCTTATCTATAATTAATTTCCTAATTATCCAAAAAACTAATTCTATTAAGATTAGCCTTTTAAAATCCTAATGGTGGTGATATTTCCATACATTTATACTACTGCATATATTTAATAAAGATAATTAAATATAAATATTAAATAATGGAAATAAATAACTAAACAACTAATTTAATTATTCAAGCCATAATATCTAGATATAAACAGTTAATTAATCAAATTCAAAATTAGATATCTAAATTAACAATATCACAAGAACAAAAATAACGCAAAAAAATTAAATAAAAGCTATGCCTTGGTCACGTTGACCAAGGCTTGACCGCTTCTACCCCACGTGTCCTAGGGATGTATGGGTGTGGGGAGAGGGCGGCAATAAAAAAAATTCTATTTTTTTTTCTTTTGCTTTGTTTCCTTTCTTGCAACACAGGTAAACCTGTTTCAAGTTTCCTTATCCAACTACATCTCTTATTTTCCTAAATTCAATTATCTTAATTAAAGTTTCTAAGATGTCCTAAAATTTCATGATAAACGTAAATCACACATCTAACTTTAATTAAATTGAATATAACGTGGAAAAACATGTAATTAAACATCTATTATAGCTACTACATGTTTGCTAACTAATTTTCTTTGTTTCTTAACATGAACATGCACAATTCACCATGTTAAACAAAATTTCCAGCAAACAATGAATTCTAAAAACTTCCACCAAAAGTTCTTAAACACATGCAAAGACTGCAACAATCATCATCTAATTGTGGTGTGGCTCTGATACCATTGAAGGTGCACACTACCTGGATATACTATGGTATTTTTAAAAAATTTAAACCATATAAACGCAACAGAAACATAGTAGCATGCTAATCTAGGATCAAATCACAAGAACTAGAATGAAATATTCCATGAACTTATTTGCATGTTCATAATTCATAATAAAGAATAAAATTCAGCAAGTACTAGTTTTGTTACCTTGATTCGTTAGCTTATGAATCTTAACGGAAAACACAAAACTTGAAGCTTGACTTGCTCCTCGAAGATCTACGCGCCTAGAACACTTGAAGAACTTTTGATCCTTTCCTCTATGACCTTCTTCTTTCTCTTAGATGATGAAGAATAGTGGAATTCTTCTCTTGCTTCTTCCTAGTAATTCTCGTCTAAGAGGGAGGGAGAAAGAGAGAGAGAGAAAAATATAATTTTTTTTTTTGCTTCTACTCGTGTAGATATAGGTGTAGTGAGAAGGTGAATAAGATCTCTATTTATAGTTATGAAATAGCCTTAGTAGTTAATCCAAGCTAAACTAGGATTTGGACTCTTGGCCCATAAGCCAATCCTATGTACCTTTGGACTTGGCTAATCCAATAACATAATTAAACTACTATCTTTTCCTCTCTCTCCTTGGATCTCACGTGTAGACCATGCCTAGAGGGCTAGGTATGTGGCTTGGTCCATATTGCTTAGTCCATGTATTATTTTGCTAATTATTCATTTCTTAGTTTCCAAATTGTGCTCAACTTATCCAATTAGGAAAGATTCCTAACTAGGATACATAGTTGCAATTGGATACTTGAATTTAGCAACTCTAAATACACAATAAGCAACTAAAAAACTTAGCTTATATCTAAAAGGAAATAGGCTAGAAGAAGAACCAAAAGACATAAACAACTTGGCTACTGAAAAGACCAAAATGTCCCTGCTAACCCCATAGCACAATTAGGTTTTTCAACCTTTTACTTATTCCACAAAAAGTCACGATTGCACTTCAAGATGTTTATTACTGAATGCAGAAGCTCGTCATACCATGTACGACCTTTGTCTTTGACCTACTAAGCAGAATGATCAAAATACCTCATCCATGTAACAATCATAAACAAGAAAGACTTTTATTGTACTATCTCTTCCTTGATTGCATCTCTTCCATGAGACCTCTAAATCCTTTAAGTAATAATCCTACAGATATGGAACACTTGATCTTGGGAGCGACCCTTAAGCCAGATATCCGATATACTCCTAATGTATATTACTAAGCTTAGATTTGGATGATCTACTGGATAATCACAAGAGAACGATTAATCCGTCATGCGATAACATGGATACTATATTGCATATGCACATCCCAACTAGTCAAATCTATATGCCCAACACATAGAGTTGTTGACCCACAACTGAGGTCTCACTTATGATGCATCAAAGCACATGAACCTAATTTCGTCAATTCATCCACATATGCTGAAGATTAAGAGTACTGATAACTTAGTAGCATAAGGTATAAGATGATCTCTATATTTGCGAGTACCTATTGGAAATATTATACCTAAATGGTCTGTTCAATGTGTGACACACATACTAGTAAGGCTTAGTCCGAAAACCTGCCAATGATCAAGGCATATCATCCCTCACGAGAGATTAACTCACTATAACCTAAACTTTGATGAAGTGCCTCTCCATCAATCTATTATGAGCTAATTCTAGAACCAAGTGTCTATGACTTAAACCTTCTGTGCTTGGACACTGTGGATCAAGGGTCTCTATACAAAGCAATTACACATAAAGTAAAATAGAGAGTGTATGCAAGAATGTATTCATTAAATAACAATCACAATATGTATTCATTATCACTAAAATGTCATGTGCTAGTGGTTTTTAGAGCATACTAATCCCAACAGGCACCTCTATTGGATAAGTTGACATATAATTAGCATTTTTAAATGTTTAAGTTCTATTAAAGTTTTTCAAGTTCATGCCCTAAATCTCACATCAAACTAAGTTCAATCTCTGAAATAAGCATTTTCCCTTTTTTTAAAATTAGTCGCATCTTAATGAACATAGTTATATACTTAGAATTAAATCAATTACCTTATTGAAGGATTTATATAAAAGGTATTTTCTTCTATTTCCATTGACGAATTGTTCAATCTTGAAAGAATAATTTTAACCTAATATGGATTTTTTCCAGTCAATGTTCTATTTTTGTTCTAAAAATTATGCTAACATAGGGACAGTCAAAGCATTTGTCGTCTAATTTCTTAGATGGCCAAGGATGGTCAATAATTGATTGTAAAAGAAATAAATTTCTTTTTTGTTTTTATTTGAAATCAGTAAATTGTTATTCAAAGATCAAAAAATCTAACCAATCCCATGCCATAAAAAGTTATTACAAATGATAATACTAAGATTGGGGGGAAATTGTAAATTAAATCAAGGGAAAGTTGGTTTTATCTAGTTAATTGATAAATAGATTAGCAACTATATCGCTTATTCTCTCCAAAAGAGATAGACTAATTGAGGATTTAGTAGCTAGTAGACTACATACCTCTTGAATAATTTGTCAGGTATAAGCACAGTGGAATGGTATGGGACAAATAGTATCACACAGCTAAAATAAGAATGAGAACAGTGAAAATACATACATAAGATTTTACGTGGAAAACCCTCAAACAAATTGAGGAAAAAGCCACAGACAAGAAAAATGAGGATTTCACTATGATGTAAGAGTATTTTACAATACCTTCTCTCTAATATAAAGAGAGAACAATATCACTCTCTAATAATAGGAGAAACTAAACTCTTACTCAAAAGACAACAAGAGAAGAAGATAACACTCAGGAAAAACAATATATATTTTCTCTCTTCTTTGGGATGATAGAACTAGTGGAACGAGCCTCTATTTATAGGCTCATTTTCTACTATCCAAATAGTGTTTTCCCATTTATGCCCCCAGTATCATCATTTATCTTTTTTTCCTTTTTTTTCTTCTTTTGACCAACTTTTCACCAAAAGTTGGTTTTAAATTTCGGTGGTACAATAATCTCCCACTTAAAACCAACTTTTGGTGATCTTAACAAATCTATCCATACTTGCTATTTCATGTTGCTTACATCTTCGCCAGGCCACAAGAGGATTTGCTTCAAATGAACTTGTCAACGTTGATTGGCTTTGTCATGACATCTGCTAGGTTGTCGTTGGTGTCAATCTTTTGCATATCCATACTTCATGCCTCCACTATTTCACGAATGAAGTGATATTGAACCCCTATGTACTTCGTCCTAAAATGAAATGTTGCATTTCTTACAATGTGCAAGACACTCTGACTTTCACAAAATAAGAGAATTTTCTCTTGTTTGTGCCTAAGCTCCTCCATTAACCATTTGATCTATATTATTTCTTTGCAAGCTTGTGTACCTGCCATGTTTTTAGCCTCTGTTATAGATAAAGCCACAATAATCTGTAACTTAGATACCCAACTTACCGTACCTCCTACAAGTATAAACACATAGCTTGTAGTGGATTTTTATTTGCCAAATCTCCTACAAAATCTAAATTAATATAACCATTGATAGTAAATTTTGATCCCCCATAACATAATGCAACATCTGAGGTTCCTTTGATATATCTTAGGATTCTCTTAACTACATTCCAATGCTTACAACTAGGAATCGTCATAAACCGACTGACTTTTTCGACTACTTGATCAATATCTGGTCTTGTTCATATCATAGTGAACATGAGACTTCCTAATGATGATGCATACAGTATTCGAGATATTTTCATCATCTCTACTTCATTACTAAGGCACATACTTGAGGATAATTTGTAATTGACATCAAGTGGGGTTAAGATTTCAAGAAAATCTTACATGTTGAAGCGGCACAAGATTTTCTTGAAGTACTTCTTTTGGGAAATCCATACTTTCATATCTTTTCTGTCCCGATGAATTTGCATCCTTAAAATCTTGTTTGTCTATCCTAAATCCTTCATGTCAAACTCCCTAGCTAAATTTGCCTTTAATTCTTGGACTTGATCTTTGTTAGGGTCTATTACCAGCATGTCATCCATGTACAATACCAAAATAATGTGGTCATTATCTCTAAACCTCTTGTAATACAATGGTCTATTTTAAGTCTGTTGTACCCAAGGCTAATCATGAAGGAATCAAATCTTTTGTACTAGGATCTTAACTCCTACTTTAGACCGTACAGAGTGTAATATCCCACATCGACTACGGAGGGTTTTGGGCTATTGAATATAAGTGGAAGTATCATTTTATCCGTGCAGGCACCTTGTCTAGTCCAAGTGGGCAGAAATGGACAAAATCGTGAAGGGCCCATTGTGGTAACCCAAAGCGGACAATACCTGCATATGTGGTGTTACTAGTGGGCCTCTGCCCTTCTGAGTATTCGCTTAGCCGAGGTGCTACAAAAGTGGTATAAGAGCATCCCGATCTTTGTGCCAGCAAAGACGCTGGGTCCCCAAGGGGGGGTAGATGTAATATCCTACAACGACTACAAAGGGTTCTGGGCTACTGGATATAAGTATAAATGTCCCTTTATCCGTGCAGGCGCCTTTTCTAGTCTAAGTAGGCGGGAATGGACAAAACCATGAGGGGCCCATTGTGGTAACCCAAAGCGAACAATACCTGCATATATGGCGTCGCTGGTGGGCCTCTGCCCTTCGGGGTATTCGCTTAGCCGGGACGCTACATAGAGACTTGGTCAACCTACAAACCAAGTTTTCTTTTTCACTCTCAACAAAACCTTATGGTTGAAGCATATAAATCTTTCTTCAAGTTCACCATTAAGAAAAGCCATCTTTACATCTAATTGTTATAGATACAAATAAAATACATCACACGTGGACAAGACTACTATGACAGTTGTAAGTCTAACCCTAGGAGAAAATATTTCATTGAAGTCAATACCTTCTTTATGAGCAAACCTTTTTACCACCAGTCTTGCACAATATCATTCCACTTAATTATTGCCATCGTGTTTGATCTTGTAAACCCATTTGTTATCAATGGCTTTCCTATCGGATAGTGGTAGAACAGACTCCCACATCTTGTTTTTGTGCAGTGCTTCCATTTTTTCTTGCGTTGCTACCATCCACATAGTAACATTGGGGCTATTTACAGCCTTATAGAAGGTAGATGACTTTCTACCCTCTGTTAGAAGACAATATGCATTATTGCTTGCCATAACATAGTCTGAGTGCCAAACGGTTTTACTATCTAATGCGATGAACGTCGAAGTATTAGTTTCATCTGGTTCATGTTCCTCGTGCTCTGGTGCTGCTTCAGATGAAGCATCTCCGTGTTTTGACTTATCTTCAATTTGTACAGTAGTAGTCTCATTTGAAGTGTTGTTGTCTTTTTCACTTTGCAGTTTATTTTCTGCAAATATCATATCTCTATTAATGATAATCTTACGAGCAGTGGGATCCTACAAGTGAAACCCCTTAACACCATTAGCATATCCCAAGAAAATACTTTTCTTGGATTTTGGAACCAACTTTGTTCTTTCTTGGGGGTTATATATCATGTATGCTAGATATCCAAATATATACAAGTTAGAATACTATGCGGGCTTACCAATCCACATTTTCATTGGTGTCTTGAACCTAATTGCCATTAATAGTGACCTGTTTATTATGTAACTGGCAGTTCTGACTGCTTCTACCCAAAATGACTTGGCTAGACTTGAAGTTTCCAACATAGCTCTCGTTCTTTCAAGAACAGCTTTGTTCTTCCACTCTACCACACCATTTTGTTGAGGTATATGTGCAACAGTGAACTGCCTCTAAATACCCTCTTACTTGCAAAATGTCATAAAGTTCCCGTCAATGTATTCTCCTTTGTTGTCCGTCCTCAAGCACTTGATCCTTTTTTTGGATTCAAGTTCCACTAGCGCTTTGAAGATTTTAAATACTGGAAACATATCTGACTTGTTCTTGATTGGGTACACCTACAATCTCCTGGAGTAATCATCAATAAATGATACAAAGTATTTTGCTTCTTCTAAGGATAAGACCAGTGATTCCCAAACGACCAAATGGATCATTTCTAGAATGTGTTTTGCTTTTGGCAGTAGATTTACCAAATTTTAGTTTATGTTGCTTACTGGTAATACAGTCCTCACATAAATGTAAGTTTATCGATTTGGCCTAGGTAAAAGATTATGTTCTGATAGAATCTTCAAGCCTCGTTCCGTCTTGTGGCCTAATCAGAGATGCTATATTATTCTTGATTTTTCTTCACCAGCTGATGCAACTGATACATCGGCCTCTTGCAACGTATCTCCCAAAATCATGTATAGATTTACCGCGATCATTTTTTTCTTTATCACCACAAGCGCTCCTTTGATGACCTTCATGATCCCACCCTCGATATGGGTCTTACATCCAAGATCATCCAATTTTTCAATGGACAATAGGTTCTTCTTCAAGTCTTTCACATGTCGTACTCTTTGAATGGTGTGAATGGTAGTATCATACATTTTTATCTGGATAGTACCGATGGCAACAATCTACAAGGCATGATCATTGCCTATGTACACAGACCCTCCAGAGGTAGGTTCATATGTGTGGAACCATTCTCTTCGAGAGGTCACGTGTCATGTTGCTCCCGAATCTATTATCCAAACATCAATGAGCTCGTTCTTGCCTTCTTATACAGTTGTTGTTTCACTGCATAAAACATCTCTATCATCGAGTGCAATCGTAATACATCCCTGAGAATTTGTCACCACGGGATTTCTTTTGTTGCTCCAACAAGCCTTCTTGACATGCTTTTTTTGTCATAGTTGTAGCATTTGATATTTTTCTACTCCTAGACTTTAATCTACCATGATTATTGCTCTTACTCGAGCCACATTCTGTTGATCTACCTTTTACCATTGATAACGCCTCTGCTTGTTGAGAACTTTCAACCCTGTCTTCTTTACTTTCGTACCTAAATTCCTTTTCCAGAACAGCGGCTGCAACATAATCAAAGACTACAAATTTTGAAAGAACATTGTTAGTGTAATTAATGATGAGTTGATCATACGAATCAAATAGACTTTGAAGTAGAATCTCTACATGCTCAAGCTCCACTATGTTATGTCCTATTGCAGTCAGTTGAGAAAAATAGTGTAATTAAAGTATTTATGTGATCAGTTACCGATGTGGATTCACTCATTCGAAGAGTGTAAAGTCTCCTTTTCAAAAAAAAATCTTGTTGTGAAGTGACTTGACTTCGTACAATTTGGTCAGCGCATCCCAAATTTTCTTTGCTAACTTCTTTTCCTTAATGTTTGACAGTGCTGAATCTGCCAACACCATATGCAAATTAGCCATAGCGTTTCTATCCATCTATTTCCACTTCTTTTCATTTGTCACCTCTACTGGTATGTCTCCAATTGCTGCCAAACAATCCTCTTTTCTCAGGATTTCTTTCATCTTCAATTTCCATAGGGATAAATTACTCCTGTTGAACTTCTTGATTTTAAATTTATTACCATAGTGTTAACAACAATATGTTTCTCAACTTGAATCGACTCCCACTATTTTCACTATAAATAGTACCGTATACGTGAATAGTACATCAATCTTATACCTGAATAGTATTATACCTTATGTATGAATAGTACTATATAGTATATGTGAATAGTAATCATACATAATACCTCGTATATATTCTAGTGACCCTGTAACCAGTAGCTCTAATACCACTGTTAGGTATAAGTGCAGCGGAATGATATGGGAAAAACAGTATCACACAGCTAAAATAAGAATAAGAACAGTGAAAATAGAGACACAAGATTTTATGTGGAAAACCCTCAAATAAATTGAGAGAAAAACCACGGGCAAGTAAATGTGGATTTCCTTCTGATGTAAAAGTATTGTACAACACTTTCTCTCTAATATAATGAGAGAACAATATCACTCTCTAATAATAGGACAAACTAAACTCTCACTCAAAAAACAACAAGAGAATAATATAACACTCAAGAGAAACTATATGTATTTTTTTTCTCTGTAGTCCAAATCAAGATCGACAACAAAAATTTCATATTTGAAAAGTTCAGCTATGGACGATTCACCAAGCACATCACTTGTTTGATCATATTACTGGGAAGATACCTTATCCTCCTCAACTTCTAACTGATGTTGATGGCAAAACCTCCATCAATCCAACATATTACTCTTGGTTTACTATGGATTAACATCTCAAAACTCGCCTCTTTGTCTTCAACACACCACAAGTTCTTCCTGAAGTGTGCATCTTCATATAGCCTCTTCTATTTGGAACTCTTTAGAACATAGGTTCAACTTACTCAGTAGATTTCATATCCATCAATTGAATAAACAACTTTATACTCTTCACAGAGGCAATAAATTTACGCAGTCCTATCTAGACGACGTCAAAGCAATCAATGACAATCTTGCCTCTATTGTAGAGCCTATCAAGGATGAAGATCCCATCCCTTACATCCTCAAACGTTTAACATTATGAAGCCTTTAAGGCTCCAATTAGGGTTGGGGTTGAACCAATTACCACACCTACTTTATTCAGCTTTCTCCTATCAAAAGATCTGTATCTACAAATAGCAAAGAATCTATCCATCTCAGATATCTTTCCTTCAAATGTTCATACAACTCTCTATACATATAGAGGAGGTGACAGAGGTTCATCTAATAGGTGCAGTGGTAAGCAATCAAACTAACAGTGGCAAAGTAGGGAGAAACTCAAGCAAATGAGGCTACAAACCTAAAGGCCCCTCTCAATCTCCAAATTCATATGTTTCCCCTCCTATTTACTCCAATCATACCCTATATTGTCAGATTTTTAAGAAACCCAACTACTTTGGTTTGATTGTTGGCAGAGGCTTGATACAATCAACTACTATTCTACTAAGTCTGAGAAAAAAATATGTTCTGCTCATAGTGGTACTACTATAGACTACTCTTATCCTTGGTACCTAGACTCAAGTGCCAACACTTACGTGACTAATGATCCCAACCAACTCTCAATCTCTCAACCCTACTTTAGATCTGATTCTGTTTCAGGCAATGGTCATGCTATTCCTATCAATAGCATGGGAACTAGTACAATCTATACTTTTTCATGTTCCTTCCATCTTGTTAATGATCTATATGTTCATCACATATCCACTAATCTACTCTCAGTATATAAACTAATCAAACACAATACTTGTACTATGGTTTTCAATTCCAAGAATGTGAAAATACTGGACAATACTAACGAACAACTCAAGTTCAATGACCTCTGGGATAAAGGTCTTTTATCCACTACTTTCCTAAGCTCATCCACGTCTTGATCCTTCTCTACAAGCTGTTTCTACAAAGGATTTTCCTCCTACAACACTTTGGCATCTTAGATTAGGTCATCCATCCATGGATGTTTCAAAAATTCTATGTTTTATCCTTGATGTAAAATTTACATATACTAATTTCAATTGTCAATCTTGCTTAGTATCCAAGTCCGATAGGTTATCATTTCCAGTATCTAGTACCACTACTGTTCTTCTTTTCAATTGATTGATTTAGACATACAGTTCTTTCCCCTGTGACTTCTTGTATGAACTATAGATACTACATTATTTTTCTGGATGACTATACCATATACACATGGGTATATCTTTTAAAACAAAAGAATACCTAGCACTTCAACAACAACAAACCTAGACCCTAGCTCTCTTCTCTCCCTCAAGATATCATATAGGTTGCAAGTAGGTCTATAAGATTAAGAAGCATGCTAATGGCTCTGTAATAAAATTCAAAGCCAAATTAGTGCCCAAGGGCTATCACCAAGAGCATGGTCTAGACTACAATAAAACCTTCAGCCTTATTGTAAAATCACAAACCATAAGGATAGTTCTTACTATGGTTATTCAATTCAAGTGGCCTCTAAGACAACTAGATGTGTCTAATACATTTCTTCATGACACCTTTCATGAAAGAGTCTACATGACATAACTCCCTGACTTTGTTGACCCTTCTAATCCCTCCTATGTGTGAAAACACAACAAATCACTTTATGGCCTCAAACAAATCCCTAGATCTTGGTGCCAAATGCCGTCATTTTTCTCCTTACTCAAGGTTTTCATTGCAATCAAGCGTATATATCTCTATTTATTTCTCACACTATTAAAGCCACTATTCTCATTCTAGTCTATATAGATGTCATAATTACATCCAGCTCATCTGATGCTATCTGCTCTCTTATCTTCTCCATGAATGCCAAATTTTCCATAGACCTTGACCCCTTAGCCTACTTCTTAGGCATTTAGGTTTAGTCCACGAGTAATGGTCTCATTCTACATCAACAACATTATTCCACTGATTTACTTAAGAAACCCTTTAGGTTGAAAGGCTAGTTGAACTTTCCTATTAAGTACCACAGAGTCATTATGATCCACTTGACCAGCTTTCTAATTAAACTCCAATCTCAAAATCCTATTCCACTTGATTATAAGCTTTACTCATATCCAACTTAATGGCAGCTACAAACTTTTTTCACCTTCTTTTCTATTTTAGGTAGTGTGCAACTTGTTGGGCAATTATGATATTTATCTTGGATGAGCCCACCCGATATGCACACTTAGGTTTAGGACAATGATAGAGTCTATAAATGATTTGAGCATTAAAACATGATTTTTGAAATGATTTTATAGGAATTGAGTCTATATTAGGTAACATTTGAGGGTTGAGGAATTTTTGAAATTGAGATAATTAGAATGTGATTAACACCACTATATAGAATGATTCGACAAAGATGGAAAACTGAAACCAATTCCTATCATTTGTATATAAAATTGAAAAGTAACTAACGAATTTAGATTTTGGAAAAGTTTTAGATCGTGGACTTAGTTTTTATTTTTATTTTTACGGGTGCAATTCTTTAAAGGTTTACACGTTATTTAGTCTCTAATCTTTATTATACTTGACAATAAATACATCTGTAACTTTGTAATTTGTAATATTATTAATACACTTGTCCTTTTTCATAAAAAAAAAAACGTAATAGTAAAGTCAAGCTATCTTATTGTAGAGAGTGATTTCATCAAATTAATTGGTTGATGCTAATAATGGTCTTTTGGATTTCATCTCCTACCGAAAACTCTTTTTTAGTATCACGGTACTCAACATTAGTTGTTTTCATGAGTAATGTTTCTTCTTCTCGCAGGTTTCGGGTTTAAGATTTCTTGTCAGAAGCTAGAGGGAAAGAATGGCTAAAATGGAGCCCCCTTCATCTCATATTTCTAAATCGTTGTCACTTCTCAAGAAGCAAGAGAAGAAATTCCATAGCATTATAGATAGTGCTTCATTGAAGGGTCATATCTTGTCTCTCAAACTTGGGCTTCCATTTCTAGAAGTATTGCTTGATATCTCAACCAATGAAGATCTTAAAAGGCGTATTAAACGTTTGGTTTACAATGTGAGACGGGAACTTCAACCACTTTCTGATAGACCAACAGAAGAAAGTCTCATCCTAGACTTGGATCGTGCCTATACTAATTTGCGAGAAAAGATGAAAAATGTTATTATCCAGCCAGAAACCAAGGAATATGATGTCATATTTCCAAACCTCTTTAGTTGGAACGAATATTTTAAGGAAACTAATGATTTTCTTCTAAAGAGTTATGAGGATTTATCAAGCTGTGAAGCTAACCATCCAATTGCTCCATTGACAAAAGAAATTGAAGACCTCAAAGAGAAGTTAAAACTTCTGCAAGCTTTGCTTATATATGTGGCGGACTCGAAGGTACACCTCAGGGAAGAAAATAAAAAGCCCTCGACTTCTCTTCTTGCTTTGCTTGACAAAGCAGCATGTCTCCTATACTCATGCTTGGTTGACAAAATGGATGAAGAGATGGTACTTGAAATGAAGCGTAAGCTTATGGATCTCTTTGAGAATATTAATGTCAAGAAGATCTATATAAAGTTCTTGAAAACTTCAAAGTTATATGAATCAACAAGCAATCTGGAAAGTGAATTTTATCTCCTTGATAATTTGATAAAGCTACTAGACTCCAATGAGAATTCTGTAAGTTTTCTGAGTGAAAAAAGTGAGGAGCTCCATGGCAAGCTGAAATTCCTTAGAACTTTTCTTGTAGATCTTCCACATGATCAGAGGATCGAAAAGCTCAATTATCTTGTATCGACCATTGAAGCTATTGCGCGGAAGTCAATACCTGTCCTTTACTCATGTCTTGATGAAGACATGGAAGAAGACATGGCTAGGGAAGTGAATGGTGCACTTCCTGAGGTGCTTGACCAGATCGAGCATATTCAAGCAGAGGTCAAAGAGATTAAGTTGTATCACTATCCCAAAACAGATGAATTGGGCTTTCTGGATCGTTTTTGGGGACATATGGACGAGCTGCTAAAATGTCGACCAGAAATGATTGAAACTCTGAAGAATCAAATTGAAACATTGCATCTGGAATTTGATTTCTTTAGATCTTTTATCAGAGAAATCAAAGAACGACATGATGAGAATGAAGAACTGGAAGACCTTCAGACAGACATTATACGCTTGGCGTACCTGGCAGAAAATGTTATCGATTTTTACCTGGTAAAATACGCTCCTGACTCTCGTGTCATGTCATCACTTTCTGAAATTGTAGATCAAACCAAGCTCATCAAATCTAAGGTAACAAGGATCTATGTCGAGGAGAATTATCGTACCAAAGCCCATGATGTTGCAAATTCTTCCAGTCGTCTTCCATCACAAGCTACTAGCAGTGGTGATGAAGTAGTAGTGGGTTTTGAGGATGAGGCAAAGAAGATAATGGAGTATCTTCATGGAGACCTAAAGAAACTAGACGTTGTATCAATTGTTGGAATGGCAGGACTTGGAAAAACAACTCTAGCAAAGAAAATGTATGAAGCTCCTTCAACCGTTGAGCACTTCGACGTTCGAGCATGGTGCTCTGTCTCTCAAACACATCAGAGGAGAGATTTGTTACTTGCTATTTTAGGTGATGTTATTGGAGTTACCAATGAAATCAATAAGCTGAATGACGAAGAGTTAGCCGCAGAACTTTGCAAAACTTTAAGGGGACGTAGATATCTTGTTGTCATTGATGATCTGTGGGACATCATGGCTTGGAATGATTTGAAAAGATCTTTTCCAGATGACGGTAACTGTAGTCGTATTCTCGTGACTAGCAGATACCAGAATGTGGCTTTACAAATTGAAGCTAACAGTAAGGTGCATCCTCTTCGTCAATTCTCTGATGATGAGAGTTGGGAGCTCATTCAGAATAAGCTATTGCAAACCGAAAGCTTCTCTCAAGAATTTCTGGATGTTGGACGACGAATTGCAGAAAGTTGCAAGGGACTTCCTCTTGCCGTTGTTGTGATAGCTGGAGTTCTTGCAAAGGTAGAGAGGAATATTCATAAGTGGCAGGAAATCGAAGTAAGCTTAAACTCACACATTCTAAGTGGCTCAGAAAATCAGTGCAAGGCCATATTAGAACTGAGTTACAAACATTTGCCAGATCATTTGAAATCATGTTTTCTGTACATTGGAGCATTCCACAAGGACAAAGAAATTCCTGTGTGGAAATTGAAATGGTTATGGATCGCTGAAGGATTTGTGCGAGATACTGGGGAAAAGAGTTTAGAGGAGGTTGCGGAGGACTATATCATGGATCTCATTAGTAGAAGCCTTGTAACAGCTATGAAAGAAAGATCCCATGGAAGAGTCAAAGCATGTCGTGTTCATAACCTTTTACATGAATTCTGCTTGGGAAAAGCTAAAGAAGAAAGTTTCTTGCAGGTGATAGATATGGATAATTGGTCTACATTTTCGAGAGTGTACGATCAACGCCGGGTTAGCATATATCCTGATGTATATGATCTTATGAAGGCAAAGCCCTCAAGCTGTAGTGTTCGTTCCTTACTGCATACTGTCACTGACGGTAAATCTCTTTCCAAGGAATGGTCATTCTTTTGCCAGAATTTCAAGCTTCTCAGAGTGTTGGATGCAGCTTGTACAAACATTGGCAACTCTTTTAATGGAATAGAATTGCTGATTCATTTGAGGTACTTAGCTGTTCGAGCCGAAATATCTTCTATCCCATCATCAATAGCCAACCTTTGGAATCTGCAGTCTTTCCTTGTCAAAGCTGCCTATTATGATAAGGAAGCGGTAGATGTACCAGATTCTCTTTGGGACATGGTGAACTTGAGGCATGTGCACATAAATCACAGGGCTTTCTTTAACGTTCACCGCAAGAGACTTGAAAACTCCTCCTTCTTGGACAATTTAGAAACATTATCGACACCATGTCTTTCTAATGGAGAGGAGGCAGAGAACTTACAGAGAAGGTTAACAAAACTTCGAAAATTGAGATGCGTATTTCTAGACTGTTGGGAAGATTCCAAGAATTGCCATCAATTTCCAAGATTGGGCTTTCTCAATCAACTTATGTCACTAAAGGTGCTTTTTCAGGGACCATATCAATCTGGAAAGCATGAGTTTAACGTCCCTCCAAATCTAGAAAAATTGACTTTGTCAAAATTTTTCATATCGTAGGATGACATTTCAAGAATTGGGAGGACACTCCCCAACCTAAAGGTTCTCAAATTAATTGATAGCGACCGGGGTGAGGAATGGAAGATGAATGATGGCGACTTCCCAAAATTGAAATACTTGAAGTTAAGTAATCTGAGTTATACTCGTGAATGGATTGCTTCAGAAGACTCCTTTCCAAATCTTGAGCAACTAGTGTTGGACGATTGCAAGAAACTTAAGGAGATCCCTCCTTGCTTTGAAGAAATCCCCACACTGCGGATGATTACAGTTAAAAGTTGCTATTCTTCGGTCAACGACTCAGCCAGGAGAATCCAAATGAAACAACAAGAGGAAATGCAAAATGAAGTCAAAGTGTATATCTATCCAAGGAATCTACTATTATCTTCTTAAGGGCATGTCGCTGACGCCTGACTGGTGTATGAGCACATTACAAGTAAGTCAACATTGAGCACAGTTTAATTTCTTTCATTACAATGCAATTATAATTACTTTTGAAGTTTCTACTTGTAGAAATAATAATAAAACAAAAGTTCATATGTTCCTTTCATCTGCATGTTTTTCTTAAATTTTGGTTGATTGTTTCTGCATTTGAAACGAATAACATCAGGGAGAGTTCTTCAATAATAGCAAATATGCACTCGATTTGTTTTCTTGCTTCTATATAATACTTGAAACTGGAACAGTATTGGCACTGTGATAAAAGATGTGAAAGCTGAGAAACCAATTTATTTTCTTTATTCAAAACACTACCACAATTGTTAATAAGAAGATTGATAATCTTATGCTATTAAATTTCCTCTGAAAATAGTTAGCTATAACTGTGATTTTATGTAATTTCGAATATCAGCTTTTATAAGTTAATATTTTACTGGAAGATAGAGACGAGAGAAAGATAGCAGCTAGAGAGGAAGAAAAAGAAATAAAATAGAGAGAGGCAAGGAAAAGAATCAGAATAGAAGCGTAAAAGGAACTGGAAGAAGATTAAACAATAATGCTGTTTGATTCCATTGAAATCTGTCTAGGTGAGGTTGAATATGTTTGTGTCTATATATGCATATATGTTTGTGTTATTTTATATGTTGGTAGAGAGTGTTATTGATGGTGGAATTAGGTAAAGGAGATGGTAAGTGGAGGTGGGTTGCCTGTACTATTGTTAGTGTGTGCATGTTTTGTGCTTGTGTAGTGCGTAATCGTTAGCTCAAATTAAGACGGAATGCCCAACAAGCAAGATAATTTGGTCTCATGATGAAAGGGTCAGCGTTCGGTGCTAATATGGGATAGGTTTTACACAGCCGCACAGTTTAGTTTGACTGAAATTTCTTTTATGATGCAACCTTTTGTGCACGACAGATCATATTTGAAGAGAACAAATTTCAAGTCGAATGATTGCTATATGGAATTCTAATAAATTTGGTGACTTTTGAAGGGATGCAGGTGTTTTGTGCACACATTCTCTATGTTCGCGGTAAGACACTATGAAAGTAAAAATGCTTTTGTACTGTTTAGACATTGGGATTTTCTATTTAGGCTGTCAATCTGAACTAAAGTCATGCATATTTTTTTTTGCTAGTTAAAGTTATGCATATTATAAGATTGTAATATTGTGCATATTATTAAGATAGTAATGTTGATCATATTCTGGAATTACAATGTTGGTTATAAGGCTTGGAATTTGAGGAATTCTTTGAATTTTTAGAATTCAATTCAAGCTAAGTAGACTTATCTTCTTCTTTGCATATCAATATACTGCAACATTGCTTATTTGTACTGCCCAAATTTCTTTTTTTATTTCTCAAATTTCAGATTTTATCTTGCTGCAATTGAGCTTACATTTCGCTCGATCATTTGACAATCCAGTTGATATTCCATGCTATCTTTGTTGTTTACAAACGTTTGTTGCTAGCTAAGTTGTTAAAAATCCTTTTTTTTTTTTTTGTATGTGTAATTTGCAGATTTTTATGTAGCTTATTTTACCTTGCATTGAATTACCATTCTCATTGGCAGATTTGCATTGACAATGAATTTCTGCAAGATTAACTCTTCTCTATATATTCGGAAAAAAAAAAAAAAAAAAAAACTCTTCTCTAGATGGTTCATGGTCTAGTGTGCACAATTCTTTACAAAACTTTTCAGTCGGAAGACTACAACTCTACTTAATTTTCACAAGTTAGTAGTCTTGAAACTTATTTCAAAACCCAGTTCCCACTTTATCTTTATTTCCAAAGTGAACTTTATGGTTTTAGAAAGCTTTATTTATATTTTTTCTAAATATCATATTGTAAAACTGAGTTCCATTAAATGTCTTTTGTATAAGCTATCTTATATATAAGTTTTATGATTTACATGTATACTTTTGATTTGTGCCTTATTAGTGGGATGGATAAATTATAACTACTCATCCTAGTCGATGGGGATCAATAGTTGACATATTGTACTGTATTATTGAGATGCATCGCCTGTTTTTGATATTCTATTCATTTAATGAGGGGCTATATATTCACTATGTGCAATTTGTTCTCATTTCTCCTTTGTTAATCGTTTTGCAGATAATGAGGATAATTGTTGTGGATGGCTAGCTTGAGAATTTGAGGCTGCCTTGCTGCTATTTGCTATTCAGAATGGACTTCATGACTTTGGCTATTTTGTTTGAATAAAAAAACAGTGTTACTATTAATGTAATGTTTTTCATTATGCTGGACCAAAAGTATGTGTATTATGGAATTCTTAATATGTGTGTGAATGTTGGCTTTATGGATTGCTATGACAGTGGTTTAAGATTTGGGTTGTTATGATATGATGGATTGATATTGGTTCATTTTGGAGATGCTATATTGTTCAATTTGAAGGCTATGTTGTTGCTTTTGTTTAGTGCTTCAATTTTTTGTTTGTGAGATTTGTTTGGATTATTACTAAGTGAGTGAGTCTTTAGGTTTTGGCATTTAACTTCTTATACTTTGTGGAGTATTATGTTCTTAATTTTTTCAAAATGGATTTTCAAGACGTGACATAGGAATTAGTATTGGAGTTGATGGTAGAGTTGGAGTTAGGAGAGGTGTTTTTTGTGTAAACTATGTGTGAATTGTGAACTATGTGTGACAATGTGTTTGTCCGTGTTATGCGTGTCGGGCGTCCAAGAGCTGCGCCTAGCTGTTTTGAAGCGAGGGAAGGAAAAGGGATAGGAGAAGAAGAAGCGAAGTAGGAAATAAGAAAAAAAAAAGAAAAAGAAAAAGAGAAGCGACTAAATTTACTACTTTTAAATAATTGGGACAAATTTAAAATTTTTGGAAAATAATCAAAACTAAATTGATTAATTTCGAATAATTGAGATGGGTTTAAAATTATGGAGAAACAATAGAGGCCACACATTTACACTACTTGACTGGGTTTTATAGATCATCATGTGTATGCATAAATATCACAACTGAAGATTTTGGGTAGCAAGGATCTAACAAAGCTGGTGAAGCAAAATTGGTTCATGTTACTTTTGTGGCTTCGATGTATATAACGTAGGCTAACTTTGTAGTATTCTTTTATTTTAATAAGTTGAACATTTTGACCAAAAAAAAAAAAAAAACTCATGTGACTTTCTTAATATCTTATTAAAATGTACCAACAAACTATTTAAACTGTATAAAAAAGATTGTTTCGGTTGTTTAAATATATGACATCTGTAGTATTTTGCTATCCATTTATTTTTTTTAAAAAAAACTAAATGCACAATTTCATTTTCTATTGGGTCAATTCAATCTTGCAAAACTATATTTCATTTATCTATATATATATATATATATATATATATGAAATATAGGGAAAATTATATCTAGTTGATTGACCCGAACAGTTTTAGCGGGAAGAGATAGCACTGGTGAGTGACTTCAGTCAATGGCAAATTAAGTAGAGATTTGTAGGTAAAAAAATAGAATAGGGAAGGTCAACTTAAACTAATTGGTTAGATAATAAAAGATAAGATTAACTTTTATAGAAAAGGGGAAGGATCCAAGTTAGTTCCGCCATTAGTGAGGAATATTTTTTTATTAGTAAATGAATGAAATAGACTGGAAAGAAGATGGATTTATGAATCCATCCGCGAGGAAGACAAAGGCAAGAATGGTAGGAGTTCCATAACCGAATTGTCATATATATATATCATTTAAGCCTCCTTTGGTTTCTCGTAATAATAAGCTCTTTTCTAACTTCTACTATTTGACTTGTAATAGGGTAATGGGTTAGATAATGCGGAACCAAAACCATTTAACATAACCTAAATTAAAAATCAAAATCCAAAATTGATAGGTTTAAAAATCACTATTCAAAATCGAAACTGACAAATAAAAAAGAAATTACGAGTATTTGAACTCAAAGTTCTGGAGGCATATAGCGCAAAATAGAATCAAAGTTCGTAGTGCTACAGTAAGTTTTTTCACATTTCTCTAGTTTTTGGCTTCTGCGTGTTATGTAACAGATTTATTGGCTTCAAGATCTAAGTTGGCTACAAAGATCTAAGTTGATTCGACCACTTTCAGCTAGAATTTCTCCCTTTCAGATTTAGGCTAGAATTTTTCTTGTATTTCGTTGTCAAGTCATTATTTGTAAATGAATACATTAGCAGATTATAATATTAATTAATTACTTCTAAGATTTATATTTGTATCTTGTACACAGATGAGCTAAAGAGAAGGAAGCATTTGGTTTCTCTGATCAATCTTGTTTCTTTCACACTTGATCTTCAATATTCTAGAGGCATCTAGCTTGAGAGAGAATCAGACTTGGTAGTAATACGGTAAACTCCTTATCATTTCTCTACTTTTTGGCCTCTTCTTGGTTGATTATAACATTTATACACTTGACACCAAAATTAATTACCTTATTGAAGGAATCATATAGAAAGTACCCTTTTTTATTGTTGTTGACGATCGAGTTGTTCCATCTTGAAAGAATTTAATTTGTAACCAAGTTTAGGGATGTTACAATTTAAAACACAATGTTTATTCTAGAAATTTATTATGACATAGAGGCGTTAATGAGACGATCGTTATCTTATATTATTTTGGTTACGCGCAATGTTTTTTTGACAAAGTTTAAAATTATAATACTTATAAAAGCAAGGCCAAAAGTGAGGGATTAATGTACTTTTTTGCAATTTAAAAATGAAAAAAAAAAATGGCTACGTTTTTAAGTTATTATAAGTGATATTTAATCTGAGATGAAGAAGTGGACATTTTGTTGGAAATGTGTCAAGATGGAAAACAAGAAAAGTATCTCTTACATATGACACTTCCAATATCTTATTTTCTTTAAAAAGTATTTCTTCTACTTAAAAAGTGATGACATTTACATATTGAAACTGTTACGTCAAAGATGAAGTTTCCTATTTTATGGCAACGGACTTTATTTTGTAATGGTACAAATTGAAATTAAGAAAAACATTCTTTCAGGTGTATTTTCCACTATTGTCTTAACATGAGACTTGAACAACATATTTTTTCAAATTGCCAATGAACCATTTTATGTATTGATACGGTGTATGGCTATTCATATTGCATGTTGTGACTTATCTACATATAATCACACGTATATATCTATGACAAGTCATTTTACAGTTGTATTTGGTAAATATTGAATTCTTTTCAGAGGGCCATATTATTGAGCTCTTATGCCAAATTTCTTTAATTTTCCCATTTGTTTCTTAGGTCAATTACATATGAAATATTTGTAGACGAAGGCGATCAGATATCAATTTAGCATATTTGTCATTTGGTGCTCCAAGCCGGAACTGAAAGGAAGTAAGTACCCTTTTAAACCGAGGAATGACTCTCCAAAAGTACTTATTTGTCATTTGGTCCGCCAAGATCTCTTCGTTAGTTTGGGAAAGAATCTGCACAAATCGAATATATATATATATATATATATACCCTTTTAAACTGAGGAATGACTCTCCAAAAGTACTTATTTGTCATTTGGTCCGCCAAGATCTCTTCGTTAGTTGGTGGAAGAATCCGCACGAATTGGATATATATATCAGTTAGTTAAGCTTAGAACGAATGACGTAATTTATTCTAACAGACCCAACCTAAGGCTTTATTAGAATATACATGCCTACACACAAGTTAACAATATGGACTTATGAGGTGGGGTTAACATAATAAGATCACATGCTAGTGTATGATCCGAATACAGCCTAATATGACAAAATATAACTAATATAACTAATGGTAGTCCACATAATAGAAAAATATTATAAGAGTCATCCACTTGGGCAACGTTAATTCTTTCATTTATTTTCTAAAAATTTTAAAAATATTTATTAAGCTGAATAAGTAAACATAATGTCACAATTTTGAAAAAATTCTAATTCACATAACAACTTGAACGTAATCTTATCCAACAAGATTGTCAAATATCGAATTATGGTGATCTTAGTGTTCTATATTGACAGAAGACGTTCAATGCTTATGAATGTCATCAACGTTATTGATGTGGATTAATATACGGTAGTGTAGCAAGAAAGCAACACCACCAAGTGATCAAAATCTGTTATTTCTTTGTCAGTTCTCAACATGAGTTTTCTAAAATTGACACTTAAAAGGCCAAAGAAATCTACCATTCATATTCGCCCATAATAGCAGTCAACAAGTTAGAGTAAAGAATGCATATCTCCAATGAAATGGTGTCATAATGGAGATATTTAAATTTAGTAATAGTCTTATGAAATGGACATCAAACTTAATGAGTCTTTCAACCCTTTATTTATGGTCAATGTCATGAGTTTTTCAACACTTTATTTAAAAATATGACCTAATCACTTATGTTATATAAAAAATGAAGTTTCTTTCACGAAGCTCCTTTTAGAATCAAACTTTTATGTGTTAAAACAATCATAAGGATTTTCTAGGAAACAACCTATAAATTGTTGGATAAAAGACATTCACCAACAATTTTGGAATTAAAAACCAATTTTACTTCGACATTGTCTAAGTTAAAAATATAAAAACTTGTCCAAAAATGAAATATAATTAAATTTTGTCTAAAAGATGGTACGTAAAAGAAAACATATTTCTCAAAACATGTTCAAAACTAGTTTCTAAAAGTAAACTAATAGACTTGTGAATTAAACTTCAATGATGACATTAACTTTACTTTGGACTCTAATTCACTTGCCTTAGTTTGTCTTTTTTTTTTTAATCCCTGGCTAATAAATTGCAACGTGAACAGTTGTTCCATTGTCAATTCACCAAATATTTGATAAAACATCAATTAAATTTGATTCTAAATAAACACAGGCCAATGAATTATGCTTTTCACGTTTCTTTTCTCTTAGTGGAAAATAACTTTAAGATGATGGTGAATTAAGATTTACAGTAAAGTATGGCCATTTATAATTTTATTATAACCCACAAAAATATCTTTGAGATAATTTATGAAACACTTTGTGATAAGAACTTAATAAAAAAAAAATATTATGATTAATAAAATCACATATAAGAGCATGATAGTTATTCTAAATAATATATATGACAATGAATGTAAATACAGTAGGGAGAGAAAAATCAAACTTTGATATTTTCAGGTGGCTCAACAAGCCTAAATCCACTACCTAAGATCTTATTCCCCTTAGGCTTTGCACAAACTCAAATATAGTGATGATTCTTTCAATGTTGGTGAAGTACAAAGCCACCAAAACAATCATTTGGTCACACGAAGGATTCACAAAATCTCTTCAAGTGTATGTGAAACTTCGAACCTACTACTTCTTCCCTTTGAATCCACAAAAGATCTATAGTGAGATTTCTACCCATGTATGATTTTCCCACACTTACTCTATTTACAAGGATCCTATACTAGAGCCTTAAGTTTCTATATAATACAAAGAATGTGTATGAAAAGATTACACAACTATATACTCCTCAATGAGTTGATATACAATTGAAAGAACTTAAATGCTCAATAGATTTTGCAAATTAATGTTCAAGCTTGGTGTATATTGATTAAAATAGATGAAATTCAAATCCCAAAATCAATATCGGATGTTTTGGAGATGTCGGAAGAGTTGTTCTACTGAAATGGGTTGGTTTAGAATTTGTACAAAATGTTATAATGTTCAAACACAATTAGTTTTTTCAAATTTGTGCACTACCGGATAAGACACCGAATGGCCAGTCATGCATCCTATAAAATATTGAACAATATGTTCTTACCGAATGGGCCATCGGCTAGCTAGTAGGAACGATACACGTTTTTTCCAATTTTATGAAAGTTTTAACCAACATTCAACCTTTTGGAGGTAAAATATTTAGACACTTCAAAAATACTTTTTCTAACGAGTTTCTAACCTCTTTAACACCTCAAAGCATTTTCTAAATGCTTGAGGAAAAATTAAAATTAATTTTTTATTATCCAAGTGTTTGAAACAAATTTTCAACCTAAAAATCAATCTTTAAAAATAAATCATTTAAAACCTTTTAAGATCACTTCTTCAAAAAAAGTTTTAACCCGTTTTAACTTATCAAAACTTTTTAAAAACTATTGAGGAAGGATTTAAAATCATTTAAAATATTACCAAGATCTTGAACCTTATAAGTGGAAAACTAAGGCAAACGACATTTTAAAACTACTATCCCTTATGTCTGAAGGATCCGTGTGGGGTTTTATACATAATCAAGCTCATGACCAAAGAGGAAGCAAGGATGTATTTCAAAAATTTCTCACAACATCATAAGCATAGATATTAAAACCATAATCTTGATATCATGCTATTAACATAAATCAAAACAAGCAATAGCAAGATAATGTAATCAAGAGCTAGACGAATTACATACCTCTTAAAGATTAGTTGCCAAATCAAGTTTGGCTTACCGTTTGCAAGACCGGTTCTCTCACACGTGCAAGAGGTCTAGTTAGTCCACACAAGCATAAGAGTATGTATGTCTTCTAGGATTGTAGTGCTAGTATAATCCATGAAGATTGTGAGCTTGATCTAGATAAAACACATGAACCCTTTCATGTTGCTTTTTTTCCTCTTATGTTCTAAACTCTCTCTAGGAGGCAAGAAAGTTTTTCTCTCTCTTGTTTGGTGGTTCTTATCTTCTATTGCCTTTAGCTTATCTTATAAGTTATTAGAAGATATTTCCTTTTGCCCTTCCTTTTCACCACATGTGCAAGACCTAGTTAAGATGTGTACAAGTGTCCAATTAATTATCTAATGAAAGATTGACACTTGTCAAGCTTATGTTGGAAGTTAGATGATTTATGAAATTCATTAATCTTCCAAATCATGCTCTAATCAAGATTAACTCTTTAATTAAATTAATATTTAAACTAATCACCATTAGATTAAATCATAGAAATAATATTTTTATATTTGCACACAAGCCCCTATACTTTACCTTAATCACATATCAGGCCCATTAACATTTAATGGTTTATTTTTAACTCCTTAACTATACAAAGAGGATCGACATACAAGCTCAATAAAAACTTACTCACTATTCTTTATTATGTGTAACCTTCTAGGTTTACTGTCATATAACAATGAGGAAACATTGAACTCTTTCTATGTCATCCGAACTATTCGATTGTTCCAAGAATGTCTCCTCTCATTCTCGAAACATCCCCAAAGTTCTTGAGTAACGTCTAGCAACATACCAAGACAATATATAACGAAATGAAGTCCGATTCAAGTAAACCTATCTATAGTCGCGAAATAGCATGAAATTCAATCATTCCATTTATATAATCTGTCGAGCAAAAACCACGGTACGATTAAACTCATTGACTCCAAACAATAGAATAGATCTAAATGATGGAATGAGAGATGACACACATGAAAAACTCTTTACCTATCATTCATACTTTAGCCAAGCACTTCCTCATTCAACCAAACTTAGATGACTTAGGATATCACCTCACACCGAAGGTTAATGGATCATTTCTTGACAACTATCTCTCAATCACTATATTGGAAGAATAAACTACGAGAGTCCGCATTTTGTCTTATAAAGACAATGTTGTCCAAACGCTAGTATTAAATCCCAATACATATGATAACCATAATGTCTCAAGTCAAAGTATTACAAGCACAATCGTAATGAATAACAAATTATTAATCCGAAGCCATGTAATTTGTCATTTACGTCACATTTAGTTATCTATTCAACTAGCAATCACTCGCATATTTGTTAATCGCATCTCATATTGTTGTGACATCTGGCTCATCATTTTTTATCATTAACATCTCATGTTAATCAAATGTAACAATACATGTGATAGTTCGTAATACATTATTGAAGTCCCGATCAGATAATCTAAGGACTACAAATAGTTTAAATATGTATCATGCTAAAAGAAATGTGCCAACATAATCTAAACTCTTTTAGAATCCATATTTTTTAATGATAAATACTAGGGACTCATTCATATAGATAAAGTAGGAGAATATGAATGTCACACACATACTATTTAAATTAATAAACAACATTGCCATAAGTTACAAATTTACATCATAATGCCCAAAATAGGTCATCTAACTATATAGCATTAGGGCATATCATCAACAATATCGCCACGTCTTCATCTTTATGACACCTCATTGTCTTCACGACTTCAAGTCTTGAGTCTTCAATTAAGTTCTTCACCTCTTCTACTCTTCAAGACCTCATTTTTTTTATTCTTCTTTAAGCTTGATCATTGCATTCTATAATTCGTAAAGACTAACACAATTGCATATTCTTAATCTTGCATGTTTTCTTTAATCAAATCCAATATATTCTTTTGTGCAAGATTCTCTTCCTCTTTCAACACCAAACATTTATGATATATTTGGCACATAATAACATAGATACAATGTAATCCTAAAAAGCCAAACATTCAAATACAATTTTCTTTATAACAATAGATACATTTAATACACAAAAGCCAACCAATGTGTAAGTAAATATGGAGATATATTAACACAAACAAACTTGATATATTTATTTTTTCTTCATTTGTTATTATCAAATCACATACATAGGCATAAAGCCAATAATTTCTCCCTTTTTTATGATGACAAATCTATAATGATAATGTGATGCAACTTGTCCTTTTCTAACACAATGGGTACAAGCATGTTGGTGTGTTTTAGATATAGATATTGTGTTCGTTCTTGGAGTTTTGAAAGAATATTCTTTCAAGACCCTTTAATTTATACATGATTTTAGTTTTATATCACTTTGATAACATGCCATTTATTGTGAAACATGTATAACATCTAACTTATTTTTCCCTTTGCTAGATTTTACTATGTTCATATTTAATTCATCAATTTTCTTTTCAAAAAAAAATATTTTTATTTTATTTTCAATCAAGGAAATATATTCCTTAGGAAGTCCATGGTTTGTTTTTACAAATAATGCATTTTTCTTTTTCTAATTCATCATTTTCTATTGAAGCAAGTTTTAGTTCTTCATGAAGATTTTGTTTCAGAAAGTGGAAGCTTTAAATCATCATGAATACTAGAGAAGGCTTCTTGTAACTCATCATATCTACAATCATTCTGACTAGATGAAGAACAACTAGATGTAGATGTTGAAAATACTTTTCATCCATTTCAATGAAGCATTCAACATTTTTTTCTTCTTCTTCTTTTTTTCATCTTCTTCTTGATGTTCTTCTTTTTATTTTTCTTGATATGTCTCCTCAAGAAGTTTCCATATCCCATGAGGTAATGTGCATTTACTAATTCGGTTAAAATGTATGTCATTTATTAATGCACAATAGAGAACAATTTGGTTTGGGCATTACTAGTTAGCTTGGAAGTATCTTTCTTCGTTACTTATCATCCATTTTTTAGACAATTTTGTATGGTCCATTTTCAATAATTCTTCACAAATTGTAATCTACAAATTGGATACATGTTTGTATCTTCTTCCTCCAAAATACATAATTTGTACTTGTGCAAAATGGAGGTCTAGCAGTTGAATAACCTTCAAACTTGAATACGAGATTATTTGCCATCATAAATTCTACAAGTTGTTAAACTATACATAGAACCCTAATCTGGTACCACTTGTTAGTGGCAAACAGTCTTAAAGACATGGGTGATTTAACATCATAGCAAAGTAATGTTATTTAAAATTTTACTACAACCAACAAAAACTTCTTTGAGATAATTTAGCAAAGACTTTGTATGGACAACTTGATAAGAAATATTATGATGAATAAAATTGCACACAAGAGCAAGATAGTAATTCTAACCAATATATATGGAAATCAAAGTCAATATTATAGGCAGAAAAAAAAATCAAAATCAGTATTTTAGGTGGTTGGATGAACCTACATCCACCGCCTAAGGTTTTTTTTCCCTTAGGGGCGTTTGGTTCGCGGAATTATATAGGATTCCCAGGAATGTGAAGTTTGGAATATTTTATTCTTATGTTTGGTTCATAGAATAAAAAAATATTCTCATGAATATCACATTCCTGGGAATGCCATATTCTCATGATTTACTCAATTTCTATTCCCATGTGAGGGGGTGAGAATCTTACATTCCCAAGTAGTGGGAATATTTTGGACAAAGCAAAAGACAGAAATACCCATCTTAAAAAATACAAAATTAAAACAAATAACATAACATAATTCAAAAAATAAAATAAATAGAAAAATAAAAAAATAAAAAAAATTAAAAAAATAATAAAAAAACAAAAAAAAGATAAAATAAAATAAAAATAAAAATAGAATAAAAATAAATAATAAAATGAAATAAAATAAAAATAAGATAAAATAAAATAACATAAATTATCAAATTAAAAAAATTAAAAAAATTAAAAATTAAAAATTAAAAATAAATAATAAAATTTAAATTAGTAATTAAAATAAGATATAATAAAAATAAAATAAAATAAAAGTAAAATATTAAAATATTTAGAAAAAATAAAATATTAAGCTAAACTAACATTTTATAATTTAAATAAAAAATTAAATAACATAAAATAAAATTAAAAATAAAATAATTTAAGATGACATAAAAAAATAAAATAAATAAGAATAAAATAAAATAAATTAATAAGAATAAAAGTAAATAAAATAAAATATTTATAAAATAATAAAATAAAAATAAAAACAAATTAAATTAAATTAAAATTATTAGTTTTTTTTTTTTTTAGTTAGGGACATTGTTGGAAAATTGCTCAAGATTTGGAGAAGTATCACTATAGTCAAGTTTGTGTTTCACACTTACTGGTCACAAGGATTCTCTCGGTCTTTTACTAGAGCATCAATTGTCTACATAATACAATGAATGTGTTTGAAAAGATTACACAACTATATACTCCTCAATGAGTTGATATACAATTGAATGCTCAATAGATTTTGCAAATTAAAGCTCAATCTTGGTATATATTTCTTGAAATAAATCAAATTCAAAATATAGAATCAATGTAATATGTTTTGGAGATGTTGGAGGAGTTGTTTGGATGAAATGGATTGGTTTAGAGTTTATAGAACATGTTATAATGTTCAAACACAATTAGTTTTTTTCAAATTTGCACACTACCGAATGACCGGTCATGCATCCTATAAAATGTCAAACAATATGTTCCTACCGGATAGGCCACCAAATAAGCCACTGGATAGCTAGTAGAAACAGTACCCGCTTTTGAAGTTTTGCACAAATTTCAACCAAAAATCAAATTTAAATTCAAATTTTCAATGGTAAAACATTTAGACAATTCAAAAAAACTTCTTCTAAAGAGTTTCCGACTTATTTAACATCTCAAAATAATATCTAAACTCTTGAGGAAAGCTTAAAACTAATTTTTGTAATCAAGAGTTTAAAACTAATTTTCAACCAAAATTTCAATCTTTTGAAAATCATTTTAAACATTTTAAGAAAGCTTCTTCAAAAGATATTTTAACTCACTTAACTTATCAAAACTTTTCAAAACTCTTGAGGAACGATCTAAAATCATTTGAAAGATTACCAAGAGCATGAACCTTTTAAGTGCAAAACTAAGGCAAATGACATTTTGAAGCCGCTACCCCTTATTTCGCCATGTCTCTATCCTTATGACACCTTATTGTCTTCATGACTTCAAGTCTTGATTCTTCAATTAAGTTCTTTACCTTTTCAACTCTTCAAGACTTCATTTCTTTTTCTTTAAGCTTGATCATTGCATTTTTAAATTCTTAAAGACTAGCACAATTGGCAAATTCTCAATTTTGCATCTTTTTTATTTATCAAAACCATTATCTTGTTTTGTAAAGATTCTCTTCCACTTTCAACACCAAGAATTCATGATATTTTTGGCATATAATAACATAGATACAATGTAATTCACAAAACAACCATTCAAATATAATTTGACTTATAACGAACCATACATGTAATGCACAAAAACCAACAATAGTGTAAATAAACATATAAACATATTAAAAAAACACACTTGATATATTTAATTTCCTTCATTTGTTATCATCAAAATCATATATTTAGGCATAAAGCCAACATTTTCTCTAATCGTGATTTGTACTTTCCACAATGAATTCTTTTATGAACGTTTTACTTACATAAGTAACACTTCATTTCAAACTTAGTAGCATCAGATTTGGAACCCCCTACATTGTGATTTTGGTTCTAATTCTGATAGTCTAGGTTTTCGTTTGGGTATTATAGGTAGTCTTTATGTGAGAAAACTCATAAGGTAATATATTAAGGGCATAGTGGACAACAAAGGACTCTGGGATTATGACACCACATGATTTTGGTTTTGTTTGGACATGAACCACTTTCAATACGTAATCCTTGACCTCATTATGCTTATCATATTTGATACTCATAAGTTCACTCATTTGGTCTCCAGTCTCAGTATTATTGGACACTTAGTAACATTGTTCTACAGTAGCTAGAAATTCTTTAGTTTTCTCAATTACAAGTAAACGGCTCATCAGATGTTCAGCTATGATCCTCTTCATAGCCATTTAGGCAAAGCAGTTAAACCTTTTCAAACACATATAGTATTCATTTTTCTCATCACTACTTTGATAAGTCAAATCAATAGGTGCATTAAAATGTAGGGCTAACTCAAGGTCAGCTATCCCCAAGAAAAACTCATTGTCTGCCTTCTATTTATTATAATTTTGCTCATTTAAGACCTCAACAATAGTGCTCGCATTATTCAAGGAAAAATAAATTGTTCAAGAAGACAATGCACAAACATGTTCTATTACAAAATAAGCACTTCAACTAAAAGAACCTTGGTACATCATTACATTTCTACCTTTGGATAGGTAATGCAACATGTAATTAGGTATTCTTTTACCATAAAGAGACAATGGGTTCACATACTAGAAGAAAAAGTCAATCACCTATAGGTTGTGCTACTTGGCTAAAGTCATAATGACGTGCTTTGGGTCATGATTGCACATTTTACCATGGTATTTTCCCAAATTATATGAGAAAACCTATAGTTTTAATTAGACAAGTCACTTTGGTGAATTTCGTCCAATTTAAACCTATGTTATCAACTCATTAGAAAAATTTATGCCTAACATAAATGAACAGGTCTTCCATGCAATTAACCATACAATATGAAATACTTCAATATAATGTATGAAATACTTCAATATAATGTGTCTTACTAATCAATGTAAAATTGCATGTCATAATGAACCCAAATAGATTCCATTTAAAATAGATATAGCACATTGTTGCACATAAAATATAGATAGTGAAAGTATATAAAATTCTACGTTGAATATCACAAATTTTTCATTCAATTCAGAGGCCCAAAAAGCTTTAAATCTACCTCAATTCATTTCGACATAATTCAAAATTACCATGATAAAGGTGTATAAAAGATAGTGTTTGAGTAAAAAGAAAAGCCAATTGAATATTTCTAAGCAGGAAGTGTTTAAATAAAAAGAAAAGCCAATCATGTAGTCAGCATTTTTGATGGTTAGGCGGAGAAGTCATTAGTCATGGCCAGAAGTCTCAATTCAAGTCTCTATCTTCTTAAAACAATTATTGTATGGCTCTAACTGACTTGAAGCTCACCGTTACAAAATGCGGTTTATATTCTTGGGGTAGATTTAGCACAATCCTTGCTAGAATAAGTGTTTTCTCAATATATATACATATATATAATCGGGTAATAACTTTGTTGGCAGGATTTTGGGATCATTGTCTCCAATAATTAAAAACTTAGAAGACGAAAAGACATTTGTTAAGTCAATTATTTTTGTTTGTTTTGGACCAATGTCAAGTCATTGTTTTCAAATGCGTACATTAACATCTACTCTTAATGTTAGCATCTATTATTAATGTTTTCTTCATCTATCAAATTTGAAGAACATATATGCATTACCTACTTTAGAAGCTATAACTGCTACTTAGTACAGTTATGTTGGCAAAGTTGATGCGTTAAGATTTCATGTAATTCTTTTTTATTCTTCTACTGTAAGATTTGTCTAAGACTTTACCCCTGTACATTCTCAGAAGTGCTAATGAGAGGGATGTATCTGGCTTCTCTGATCAATTTGATTTCTTGATTTCCAACACTCTTGGGGCATTTCACTCAATAAGCCCTGTACTACTGTAAGTTTCTTTATACTTCTTTACTTTTTTGGTTTCTTTGATGTAAGTCAAGCAAAGACATAAAATCACATTAAGTTGGATGTTGTTGTTCTTTTATATCTTGGCAATCACATTAATGAGCCTTTATACACTCCTAAGAATAACGTTGATGTTGGAATAGATTTTCTATTAAGGTTTCATTTGAATCAACAAAGCTATATGGTACTTAATGTTTTCAAGATACCTAGTTTTAATAAGATTAGATAGAGAATTTAGCAACATAGTTTGCTATGTTAGATCTAAGTACGTATCCATTGATTTTTTTTCACTTCCCTTTTATCCCCATTCTTTTGTTTAAGAATTGCGCCCTATCTCCTATTTGATAGACTAAGGCTAGAAAAAGGTGATTGTTTTATGAAACTTCAACCTTCTTTCTTCGATCAAAATACGATGATGGCATATCTTCCTCATGTTCACATATTATAGTCGATCAAGCCACTCTGTTCGTTAGGAATCTTATTTTTGCTCCTCGTACACATCTTTCTCAGTACAGGCATTCCGACCGGTGGGATAGTCATTCATAGAATTAGTTTAGCCGTATGAGGCACTGAAGGTGCATGTTACTTAAATATACTATGGTATTTTTAAAAAATTTAAAGCATATAAACGCAACAGAAACATAGTAGCATGCTAATCTAGGATCAAACCACAAGAACTAGAATGAAATATTCCATGAACTTATTTGCATGTTCATAATTCATAATAAAGAATAAAATTCAGCAAGTACTAGTTTTGTTACCTTGATTCGTTAGCTTATGAATCTTAATGAAAAACACAAAACTAGAAGCTTGACTTGCTCCTTGAAGATCTACACACCTAGAACACTTGAAGAACTTTTGATATTTTCCTCTATGACCTTCTTCTTTCTCTTAGATGATGAAGAATAGTGGAATTCTTCTCTTGCTTCTTCCTAGTAATTGTCATGTAAAAGGGAGGGAGAGAGAGAGAGAAAGAGAAAGATAAATATTTTTCTTTTTTTTGCTTCTACTCGTGTAGATGTAGGTGTAGTGAGAAGGTGAATAAGACCTCTATTTATAGTTATGAAATAGCCTTAGTAGTTAATCCAAGCTGAACTAGGATTTGAACTCTTGGCCCATAAGCCAATCCTATGCACCTTTGGACTTGGCAGTCCAATAGCATAATTAAACTACTAACTTTTCATCTTTCTCTCCTTGGATCTCATGTGTGGACCATGCCTAGTGGGCTAGGTGTGACTTGGTCCATATTTCTTAGTCCATGTATTATTTTGCAAATTATTCATTTTTTAGTTTCCAAATTGTGTTCAACTTATCCAAATAAAAAATACTCCCAACTAGGATACTTATTTACAATTGGATACTTTAATTTAGCAACTCTCAATACACAATAAGCAACTAGAAAACTTAACATACATATAAAAGGAAATTGGCTAGAAGAGGGACCAAAAGATATAAACAACTTGGCTACTAAAAGGACCAAAATATCCCTGCTAACCCCATAGCACATTTAGACTTTTCAACTTTTAACTTATTCCACTAAAAATTCACAACTATACTCCAAGATGTTTATTGTTGAATGCAGAAGATCGTCATACCATGTACGACCTTTGTCTCCGACTTACTAAGCAAAATGACCAAAATACCCCTCCATGTAACACTCACAAACAAGAAAGACTTTTACTGTACTATCTCTTCCTTGATTGCATTTTTCCTTGAGATATCTAAATCCTTAAGTAATCATCCTCCGGATACGGAACAGTTGATCTAGGCAGTGACCCTCAAGGCAGATATACGACATATTCCTAGAATATACCACTAAGCTTAGATTTGGATGATCTACTAGATAATCACAAGGGAGTGATTAATCCATCACGTGACGGCATAGATTCTATATTATATACAAATGTCCCAACTAGTCAAATCTATATGCCCAACACAAGAAGTTGTTGACCTACAACTGAGGTCTCACTCATGATACATCAAAGCACATGACCTAATTTCTTCAATTCATCCACATATGCTCAAGATTAAGAGCACTGATTACTTAGTAGCATAAGGTATAAAATGATCTTTATCTTTGATAGTACCTATTCGAGATATCATACCTAAATGGTTTGTTCCAAGTATGACACACACACACACAAGTGAGGGTTAGTTCAGAAACCTACCAATGATCAATGGAGATCATCCCTCATGGGAGACTAATTCACTATAACCTAAACCTTGATGAAGTACCCAACTCCATCAATCGGTTATGAATTGGTTCTAGAACCAAGTGTCTATGACTTCTACCTTCTGTGCTTGGACACCATGCACCTAAGTCATACACTATGGATCAAGGGCCTTTATACAAAGCAATTATACATAAAGTAAGATAGAGAGAGTATGCAAGAATTTATTCATTAATTAACAATCACAATATGTATTCATTATCACTGAAATGTCACATGCTAGTAGTCTTTAGGGTATACTAATCCCAACACACTCCCACTTGCACTAAAGATCACTATTATTACCAATCCTAAGACCCATAGACTCCACATGAGCTGAGAAAACTTTCTCTGTTAGTGTCATGGTAAATGGATTTGCTAGGTTATAAGCTGAGGCAATTTGTTATACCACTACATCCCCTCGTTAGATAAACTCTCAAATTAAATGGTACTTTCTCTCTATATGTTTGACTTTTCTGTGATTCCTTGGCTTTTTTATTGTGCGATCGCAACACTATTATCACAATATATGGATATAGGTCTATTGACTGCTAGCACTACATCTAATTCTTTAAGGAACTTTCTGAGCCATATTGTTTCTTTCGTAGCTTCAGACACTGCTACATACTTAGTTTTCATGGTTGAATAAACAATACGATTCTGTTTGACAATTCTCCATGAGATAGCTCCACCTAACAGAGTGAAGACGTATGCAGAAGTAGACTTTTTGGAATCTTTGTCAGATTGGAAATATGAGTCTATATAAGCTAACGGCGTCTACTCAACACTTTAACACATAGTTCTTCGTTCTCCGAAGATACTTGAATATGTGCTTGACCGTGACCCAATGAGCTAATCTTGGGTTCAACTGATATTTGCTAACCATGCTTACAGCAAATCAGATATCTAGTCTTGTACATAGCATTGCATATATGAGACTATCAACAACCAAAGCATATGGAACCTTCTTCATGCTTTCTATCTCTTCAAATGTCTTTGGACACTAATCATTAGATAGAGGTATTCCATGTCTAGAAGGCAACAAACCCTTATTGGAATCTTGTATTCCAAACTTGACAAGAATGTTCTCAATGTATGAAGACTGTAATAATGCTAGTGTCTTATTTCTATGATCATGCAGAAGCTTGATCCCAAGAATATAACTACTTTCTCCTAAGTCTTTCATTTGAAATTGAGTAGATAGTAAAACCTTTATGGATGACAACATTCCTATATCATGCCTAATTAATAGGATGTTATCCAAATAAAGGACTAAGAATGCGATATCATTGCCATTACATTTCTTGTACACGCATGGCTCATCAATGTTTTGATCAAAGCCAAAATATTTTACTGTTTGGTCAAACTTGATGTTCCATGCACGTTACGCTTGCTTAAGTCAATAAATAGACTTCTTAAGCTTACAAACCATGTTTTCTTAGTTTTGAGCTACAAAACCATCTGGCTGCATCATATAGATGCTTTCATCTAGATCCCTATTAAGGAATTTTGTCTTGACATCCATCTGCCAAATCTCATAGTCATAATGACACGTTATGGCTAAGAGAATTCTTATGGACTTGAGCATGGCTATTGGCGAAAAGGTTTCCTCATAATCGATCCCTTCTTTTTGAGTATATCTTTTTGTAACCAACATTGTTTTGAAAGTTTCCACTTTTCCTTCCATATTTCTCTTTCTCTTGTAGACCCATTTACACCCTATGGGTTTTACTCCATCAGGTGCAACTACAAGCTCCCAGCCTTGATTAAAGTACATAGACTCTAATTCTGATTGGATCGCTTTATGCCATTGGTCTGCATCTACATCCATTATTGCTTCATCATAACTAGTGGGGTCAGCAATCTGATATGCGGAGTCTATTTAAAAAAACTCTCTGTAATATCTATCAGGTTATCTGATTACTCTCTCACTACGACGAGTCTCCGGTGTACTGGTTATGATGGGTTGTTCATTCATTTCCTTATTTGGTGTAGGTTCACTTGGAAGAATCTCCTTTAGAGCAATCTCAGAATCTGGTATTGTCTGGATTGATATATCATCTTGTAAGTATCTAATATGGGTACTAATTAACACTTTTTGCTCCTTAGGATGATAAAAGATCTCACCTCTAGTTCCTTTAGGATAGCCTATGAAATAACATTTTCTTGATCTTGGTTCCAATTTAGTAACGTTGCTACTTAGTATTTAAGCTTAACAACCCCAAACATGAGATGCCTCAAACTGGGTTTACGGTCTGTCCACATCCCCAATGGTGTTCTAGGTACTGATTTGGAAAGTACTAAGTTCAAAATATATGCTACTGTTTCTGGTGCGTATTCCCATAATGATATAGGTAACGTGGCATGACTCATCATGGATCTTACCATATCTAAGAGTGTCCAATTTCTTCTCTCAGCTACACCATTCTACTGGGGTTTTCCAGGTATTGTTAGTTGAGTCATTCTCCCATGTTCTGTGAGGTACTATCGTAACTCATCCGAGACATATTCACAACCACGATCAAACCATATGGCTTTGATGTATTTTTCCAATTGTCATTCCGGTTTAGCCTTAAATTTTTTGAACTTGTCAAAGGATTCTGATTTGCGTTGCATTTAGAATATATATCCATATCTTGAGTAATCATCTGTAAAGGTGATAAAGTACTCATAACCTCCATGAGCTGGTGTGCTCATAGAACCACACACATCAATGTGTACCAATTCTAATGTTTCACTAGCCCTGTGCCCTTTAGAAGAAAATGGCCTTTTGGTCATCTTTCTTTTAAGACACAATTCATACTGAGGTAACTGATCAAGATCTAAAGAGCTTAGATGCCCATCATTAATCAACCTTTAAATCAGGTTTGAGTTAATATGTCCCAAACAAAAGTGCCAAAGATATGTATCATTGGTTGATGAAGTCTTTCTCTTATTATTATTATTATGCTTTATGTTGTATAGTGAAGATATTTCAGGATATAAATAGAACAAATTATTATACAAACTATCGGAACAAATTATGCTACCATCCATACTGATGTCCACACCATAATGGAAAGAAACTGCATAATTATTATTTAAAAGTTGTGAAACTAAAATTAAATTCTTCAAAAAATCCATAACATATTAACAATTGTTCAAAATTAATACCCTAGTGGTACTAAAACTAAGATAAACAACTCTCAAAGTAAACTCTCATTTCTCAATCATTCGCATTATCCAAAACACCTGTAATGAATTGCATATATAATTAATGGCTCCAGAATCTACGATCCAGGAATCAGTAGAATCAACCACTAAAACTGTTTTAATGTAAAAAGCTAAGGAGGTACCTGTTTTGCTATTAGCAAGGTACTTTGAGCAATCTCTTTTTCAGTGTCCTCTGACTTTATACTTGGAGCACTTGTCTTTGGGCCCGCAACTCTTATGCCTCCTATACGATCTCATCCTTATTCTTATCTTTCCGTTCATCAGGGCCTCCAAGTTTTCGAGGGTAGCCACAAGCTCGTGTGGTTCCAATTTCAAGTGCCTCGTTATATGAATGAGCTTGATTTGGTTAAAACTTCTTGGAAGAGTATCTAGGACTAGATCTAACCCTTCTTGTGACTAATCTTTCCTCCCATGAGAGTAGTTAGATAGAAGTGCCCCGTCATATTTTGGACATGCTTCTTGACATGTGTTCCTTCTTCCATCTTGGCTATCATCACATCATAGACTACCTTTAAAGAAGCTAGCAAATGTGATGCCACTATGATATTCTCATGCTGACACTACAAAGTATCTGATAGGGATCCTAGGACTATCTTAATGACCAAGTCATTAGCCCTATCCTATCTTTTCTCGGCTTCATGACGATCATAATTATCAAGAACTCCAGGGCGAACTACTGTTAGGACAAACTCAACATTGTTCCCCTTTAAGACTCGATCTAAGGTTCTATACCAATCCAAATAATTGGCACCATACAATTTATTCTTGCAGAAAAGTCCAGTCCACAAAATAATATTTTTAAACATTTCTGAATACATATACATTATAGTTATTAAATATTCATGTGTAATACAAGTATATCATGTATATTGTAAACATGGAAAAACACATATATACACATTAATCTTTTTGCACAAGTAGTTGACTCTTAAACTACTAAATGCAACTGTTCTCAATTTACCTACAAGTCATCTAGCTTTAGGATGGCCTAACTTGTAGTAAATTCGAGTCAAGCCCACGTTTCGTTTGGATTGTTCTTTTGTCTGAATAGAAACTATCCAAATAATAATCCAATCAATGTATTGTTGCTTCTCTAGAATAGGTTTACCTTGGCTAAAAAATACTATTTTTTTTTAGAGTCGAGTGAATTACCATTTCTCAGTTGATATTCCTTAGAATGTTCTAGACTTAAGCCCACCGTAGGGTAGTGACTTTAATCTACATCCAATAAAATGATCTTTAGTGAAGAGCTATACTTTTAGGATGGTTGAGCCCACTAAACACTTTGTATTATGATTATCTACGTTTAGTTTGTCCATCAATATCTAAATTAAATATTACTCTCCGTAAGGAGCATATCGCATGCTAAGGTGAGGTAATATTAATTTATTAGTACAAACCGGAACTGAAAAGCCTTGGGGTTTTCTATTCCCCTCTCCCACTCGAATATTTGTTTAATAAAGGGTTTTTTCATATATTTTTCCTAAATACTTAAAGTCTAGGTTTTATCTAAATAATCTAAGGTTTTTTATGTATCCTCTAGAATATGATTTGGGCTTCTTATTTCTAGAATATTTTAGGCTTTTATTTAAAATCTTTTAAATATACTTTAAAATATATTACCTAGTCTAGGAGTTAATAAAAATCATAGGTAAGGCCTACTTAGGTTTTTAATTTAATAATTGGGCCTTAAGAGATAAAGTCTTATCTCTAACCAATTTTAAATTATTCTTATAATTAATTAATTCTAAGTTTGATATAAATTAATCTTATCTATAATTAATTTCCTAATTATCCAAAAAAATAATTCTATTAAGATTAGCCTTTTAAAATCCTAATGGTGGTGATATTTCCATACATTTATACTACTGCATATATTTAATAAAGATAATTAAATATAAATATTAAATAATGGAAATAAATAACTAAACAACTAATTTAATTATTCAAGCCATAATATCTAGATATAAACAGTTAATTAATCAAATTCAAAATTAGATATCTAAATTAACAATATCACAAGAACAAAAATAACGCAAAAAAATTAAATAAAAGCTATGCCTTGGTCACGTTGACCAAGGCTTGACCGCTTCTACCCCACGTGTCCTAGGGATGTATGGGTGTGGGGAGAGGGCGGCAATAAAAAAAAAAATTCTTTTTTTTTTTCTTTTGCTTTGTTTCCTTTCTTGCAACACAAGTAAACCTGTTTCAAGTTTCCTTATCCAACTACATCTCTTATTTTCCTAAATTCAATTATCTTAATTAAAGTTTCTTAGATGTCCTAAAATTTCATGATAAACGTAAATCACACATCTAACTTTAATTAAATTGAATCTAACGTGGAAAAACATGTAATTAAACATCTATTATAGCTACTACATGTTTGCTAACTAATTTTCTTTGTTTCTTAACATGAACATGCACAATTCACCATGTTAAACAAAATTTCCAGCAAACAATGAATTCTAAAAACTTCCACCAAAAGTTCTTAAATACATGCAAAGACTGCAATAATCATCATCTAATTGTGGTGTGGCTCTGATACCATTGAAGGTGCACACTACCTGGATATACTATGGTATTTTTAAAAAAATTAAACCATATAAACGCAACAGAAACATAGTAGCATGCTAATCTAGGATCAAATCACAAGAACTAGAATGAAATATTCCATGAACTTATTTGCATGTTCATAATTCATAATAAAGAATAAAATTCAGCAAGTACTAGTTTTGTTACCTTGATTCGTTAGCTTATGAATCTTAACGGAAAACACAAAACTTGAAGCTTGACTTGCTCCTCGAAGATCTACGCGCCTAGAACACTTGAAGAACTTTTGATCCTTTCCTCTATGACCTTCTTCTTTCTCTTAGATGATGAAGAATAGTGGAATTCTTCTCTTGCTTCTTCCTAGTAATTCTCGTCTAAGAGGGAGGGAGAGAGAGAGAGAGAGAAAAATATAATTTTTTTTTTTTGCTTCTACTCGTGTAGATGTAGGTGTAGTGAGAAGGTGAATAAGATCTCTATTTATAGTTATGAAATAGCCTTAGTAGTTAATCCAAGCTAAACTAGGATTTGGACTCTTGGCCCATAAACCAATCCTATGTACCTTTGGACTTGGCTAATCCAATAACATAATTAAACTACTATCTTTTCCTCTCTCTCCTTGGATCTCACGTGTAGACCATGCCTAGAGGGCTAGGTATATGGCTTGGTCCATATTGCTTAGTCCATGTATTATTTTGCTAATTATTCATTTCTTAGTTTCCAAATTGTGCTCAACTTATCCAATTAGGAAAGATTCCCAACTAGGATACATAGTTGCAATTGGATACTTGAATTTAGCAACTCTAAATACACAATAAGCAACTAAAAAACTTAGCTTATATCTAAAAGGAAATAGGCTAGAAGAAGAACCAAAAGACATAAACAACTTGGCTACTGAAAAGACCAAAATGTCCCTGCTAACCCCATAGCACAATTAGGTTTTTCAACCTTTTACTTATTCCACTAAAAAGTCACGATTGCACTTCAAGATGTTTACTACTGAATGCAGAAGCTCGTCATACCATGTACGACCTTTGTCTTTGACCTACTAAGCAAAATGATCAAAATACCTTATCCATGTAACAATCATAAACAAGAAAGACTTTTATTGTACTATCTCTTCCTTGATTGCATATCTTCCATGAGACCTCTAAATCCTTTAAGTAATAATCCTACAGATATGGAACACTTGATCTTGGGAGCGACCCTTAAGCCAGATATCCGATATACTCCTAATGTATATTACTAAGCTTAGATTTGGATGATCTACTGGATAATCACAAAAGAACGATTAATCCGTCACGCGATAACATGGATACTATATTGCATATGCACATCCCAACTAGTCAAATCTATATGCCTAACACATAGAGTTGTTGACCCACAACTGAGGTCTCACTTATGATGCATCAAAGCACATGAACCTAATTTCGTCAATTCATCCACATATGCTCAAGATTAAGAGTACTAATAACTTAGTAGCATAAGGTATAAGATGATCTCTATATTTGCGAGTACCTATTGGAAATATTATACCTAAATGGTCTGTTCAATGTGTGACACACATACTAGTAAGGCTTAGTCCGAAAACTTGCCAATGATCAAGGCATATCATCCATCACGAGAGATTAACTCACTATAACCTAAACTTTGATGAAGTGCCTAACTCCATCAATCTATTATGAACTAATTCTAGAACCAAGTGTCTATGACTTAGACCTTCTGTGCTTGGACACTGTGGATCAAGGGTCTCTATACAAAGCAATTACACATAAAGTAAAATAGAAAGTGTATGCAAGAATGTATTCATTAAATAACAATCACAATATGTATTCATTATCACTAAAATGTCATGTGCTAGTGGTCTTTAGAGCATATTAATCCCAACAGGCACCTCTATTGGATAAGTTGACATATAATTAGCATTTTTAAATGTTTAAGTTCTATTAAAGTTTTTCAAGCTCATGCCCTAAATCTCACATCAAACTAAGTTCAATCTCTGAAATAAGCATTTTCCCTTTTTTTAAAATTAGTCGCATCTTAATGAACATAGTTATATACTTAGAATTAAATCAATTACCTTATTGAAGGATTTATATAAAAGGTATTTTCTTCTATTTCCATTGACGAATTGTTCAATCTTGAAAGAATAATTTTAACCTAATATGGATTTTTTCCAGTCAATGTTCTATTTTTGTTCTAAAAATTATGCTAACATAGGGACAGTCAAAGCATTTGTCGTCTAATTTCTTAGATGGCCAAGGATGGTCAATAATTGATTGTAAAAGAAATAAATTTCTTTTTTGTTTTTATTTGAAATCAGTAAATTGTTATTCAAAGATCAAAAAATCTAACCAATCCCATGCCATAAAAAGTTATTACAAATGATAATACTAAGATTGGGGGGAAATTGTAAATTAAATCAAGGGAAAGTTGGTTGTATCTAGTTAATTGATAAATAGATTAGCAACTATATCGCTTATTCTCTCCAAAAGAGATAGACTAATTGAGGATTTAGTAGCTAGTAGACTACACACCTCTTGAATAATTTGTCAGGTATAAGCATAGTGGAATGGTATGGGACAAACAGTATCACACAGCTAAAATAAGAATGAGAACAGTGAAAATACATACATAAGATTTTACGTGAAAAACCCTCAAACAAATTGAGGAAAAAGCCACAGACAAGAAAAATGAGGATTTCACTATGATGTAAGAGTATTTTACAATACCTTCTCTCTAATATAAGGAGAGAACAATATCACTCTCTAATAATAGGAGAAACTAAACTCTTACTCAAAAGACAACAAGAGAAGAAGATAACACTCAGGAAAAACTATATATATTTTCTCTCTTCTTTGGGATGATAGAACTAGTGGAACGAGCCTCTATTTATAGGCTCATTTTCTACTATACAAATAGTGTTTTCCCATTTCTGCCCCCAGTATCATCATTTATCTTTTTTTCCTTTTTTTTCTTCTTTTGACCAACTTTTCACCAAAAGTTGGTTTTAAATTTCGGAGGTACAATAATCTCCCACTTAAAACCAACTTTTGGTGATCTTAACAAATCTATCCATAATTGTTATTTCATGTTGCTTACATCTTCGCCAGGCCACAAGAGGATTTGCTTCAAATGAACTTGTCAACGTTGATTGGCTTTGTCATGACATCTACTAGGTTGTCGTTGGTGTCAATCTTTTGCATATCCATACTTCATGCCTCCACTATTTCACGAATGAAGTGATGTTGAACCCCTATGTACTTCGTCCTAAAATGAAATGTTGCATTTCTTACAATGTGCAAGACACTCTGACTTTCACAAAATAAGAGAATTTTCTCTTGTTTGTGTCTAAGCTCCTCGATTAACCATTTGATCTATATTATTTCCTTGCAAGCTTGTGTACCTGCCATGTTTTTAGCCTCTGTTATAGATAAAGCCACAATAATCTGTAACTTAGATACCCAACTTAACGTACCTCCTACAAGTATAAACACATAGCTTGTAGTGGATTTTTATTTGCCAAAATCTCCTACAAAATCTAAATTAATATAACCATTGATAGTAAATTTTGATCCCCCATAACATAATGCAACATCTGAGGTTCCTTTGATATATCTTAGGATTCTCTTAACTACATTCCAATGCTTACAACTAGGAATCGTCATAAACCGACTGACTTTTTCGACTACTTGATCAATATCTGGTCTTGTTCATATCATAGTAAACATGAGACTTCCTAATGATGATGCATACAGTATTCGAGATATTTTCATCCTCTCTACTTCATTACTAAGGCACATACTTAAGGATAATTTGTAATTGACATGAAGTGGGGTTAAGATTTCAAGAAAATCTTACATGTTGAAGCGGCACAAGATTTTCTTGAAGTACTTCTTTTGGGAAATCCATACTTTCATATCTTTTCTGTCCCGATGAATTTGCATCCTTAAAATCTTGTTTGTCTATCCTAAATCCTTCATGTCAAACTCCCTAGCTAAATTTGCCTTTAATTCTTGGACTTGATCTTCGTTAGGGTCTATTACCAGCATGCAATCCATGTACAACACCAAAATAATGTGGTCATTATCTCTAAACCTCTTGTAATACAATGGTCTATTTTAAGTCTGTTGTACCCAAGGCTAATCATAAAGGAATCAAATCTTTTGTACTAGGATCTTAACTCCTACTTTAGACCGTACAGAGTGTAATATCCCACATCGACTACGGAGGGTTTTGGGCTACTGAATATAAGTGGAAGTATCATTTTATCCGTGCAGGCGCCTTGCCTAGTCCAAGTGGGCGGAAATGGACAAAATAGTGAAGGGCCCATTGTGGTAACCCAAAGCGGACAATACCTGCATATGTGGTGTTACTGGTGGGCCTCTGCCCTTCTGAGTATTCGCTTAGCCGAGGTGCTACAAAAGTGGTATAAGAGCATCCCGGTCTTTGTGCCAGTAAGGACGCTGGGTCCCCAAGGGAGGGTAGATGTAATATCCCATAACGACTACAAAGGGTTCTGGGCTACTGGATATAAGTATAAATGTCCCTTTATCCGTGCAGGCACCTTTTCTAGTCTAAGTAGGCGGGAATGGACAAAACCATGAGGGGCCCATTGTGGTAACCCAAAGCGAACAATACCTGCATATGTGGCGTCGCTGGTGGGCCTCTGCCCTTCGGGGTATTCGCTTAGCCGGGACGCTACATAGAGACTTGGTCAACCTACAAACCAAGTTTTTTTTTTCTCTCTCAACAAAACCTTATGGTTGAAGCATGTAAATCTTTCTTCAAGTTCACCATTAAGAAAAGCCATCTTTACATCTAATTGTTATAGATACAAATAAAATACATCACACATGGACAAGACTACTATGACAGTTGTAAGTCTAACCCTAGGAGAAAATATTTCATTGAAGTCAATACCTTCTTTATGAGCAAACCTTTTTACCACCAGTCTTGCACAATATCATTCCACTTAATTATTGCCATCGTGTTTGATCTTGTAAACCCATTTGTTATCAATGGCTTTCCTATCGGATGGTGGTAGAACAGACTCCCACATCTTGTTTTTGTGCAGTGCTTCCATTTTTTCTTGCGTTGCTACCATCCACATAGTAACATTGGGGCTATTTACAGCCTTATAGAAGGTAGATGACTTTCTACCCTCTGTTAGAAGACAATATGCATTATTGCTTGCCATAACATAGTCTGAGTGCCAAACGGTTTTACTATCTAATGCGATGAACGTCGAAGTATTAGTTTCATCTGGTTCATGTTCCTCGTGCTCTGGTGCTGCTTCAGATGAAGCATTTCCGTGTTTTGACTTATCTTTAATTTGTACAGTAGTAGTCTCATTTGAAGTGTTGTTGTCTTTTTCACTTTGCAGTTTATTTTCTACAAATATCATATCTCTATTAATGATAATCTTACGGGCAGTGGGATCCTACAAGTGAAACCCCTTAACACCATTAGCATATCCCAAGAAAATACTTTTCTTGGATTTTGGAACCAACTTTGTTCTTTCTTGGGGGTTATATATCATGTATGCTAGATATCCAAATATATACAAGTTAGAATACTATGCGGGCTTACCAATCCACATTTTCATTGGTGTCTTGAACCTAATTGCCATTAATAGTGACCTGTTTATTATGTAACAGGCAGTTCTGACTGCTTCTACCCAAAATGACTTGGCTAGACTTGAAGTTTCCAATATAGCTCTCGTTCTTTCAAGAATAGCTTTGTTCTTCCACTCTGCCACACCATTTTGTTGAGGTATATGTGCAACAGTGAACTGCCTCTAAATACCCTCTTACTTGCAAAATGTCATAAAGTTCCCGTCAATGTATTCTCCTCTGTTGTCCGTCCTCAAGCACTTGATCCTTTTTTTGGATTCAAGTTCCACTAGCGCTTTGAAGATTTTAAATACTGGAAACATATCTGACTTGTTCTTGATTGGGTACACCTACAATCTCCTGGAGTAATCATCAATAAATGATACAAAGTATTTTGCTTCTTCTAAGGATAAGACCAGTGATTCCCAAACGACCAAATGGATCATTTCTAGAATGTGTTTTGCTTTTGGCAGTAGATTTACCAAATTTTAGTTTATGTTGCTTACTGGTAATACAGTCCTCACATAAATGTAAGTTTATCGATTTGGCCTAGGTAAAAGATTATGTTCTGATAGAATCTTCAAGCCTCGTTCCGTCATGTGGCCTAATCTGAGATGCTATATTATTCTTGATTTTTCTTCACCAGCTGATGCAACTGATACATCGGCCTCTTGCAACGTATCTCCCAAAATCATGTATAGATTTACCGCGATCATTTTTTTCTTTATCACCACAAGCGCTCCTTTGATGACCTTCATGATCCCACCCTCGATATGGGTCTTACATCCAAGATCATCCAATTTTTCAATGGACAATAGGTTCTTCTTCAAGTCTTTCACATGTCGTACTCCTTGAATGGTGTGAATGGTAGTATCATACATTTTTATCTTGATAGTACCGATGGCAACAATCTCCAAGGCATGATTATTGCCTATGTACACAGACCCTCCAGAGGTAGGTTCATATGTGTGGAACCATTCTCTTCGAGAGGTCACGTGTCATGTTGCTCCCGAATCTATTATCCAAACATCAATGAGCTCGTTCTTGCCTTCTTATACAGTTGTTGTTTCACTGCATAAAACATCTCTATCATCGAGTGCAATCGTAATACATCCCTGAGAATTTGTCACCACGGGATTTCTTTTGTTGCTCCAATAAGCCTTCTTGACATGCTTTTTTTGTCATAGTTGTAGCATTTGATATTTTTCTACTCCTAGACTTTAATCTACCATGATTATTGCTCTTACTCAAGCCACATTCTGTTGATCTACCTTTTACCATTGATAACGCCTCTGCTTGTTGAGAACTTTCAACCCTGTCTTCTTTACTTTCGTACCTAAATTCCTTTTTCAGAACAGCGGCTGTAACATAATCAAAGACTACAAATTTTGAAAGAACATTGTTAGTGTAATTAATGATGAGTTGATCATACGAATCAAATAGACTTTGAAGTAGAATCTCTACATGCTCAAGCTCCACTATGTTATGTCCTATTGCAGTCAGTTGAGAAAAATAGTGTAATTAAGGTATTTATGTGATCAGTTACCGATGTGGATTCACTCATTCGAAGAGTGTAAAGTCTCATTTTCAAAAAAAAAATCTTGTTGTGAAGTGACTTGACTTCGTACAATTTGGTCAGCGCATCCCAAATTTTCTTTGCTAACTTCTTTTCCTTAATGTTTGACAGTGCTGAATCTGCCAACACCATATGCAAATTAGCCATAGCGTTTCTATCCATCTATTTCCGCTTCTTTTCATTTGTCACCTCCACTGGTATGTCTCCAATTGCTGCCAAACAATCCTCTTTTCTCAAGATTTCTTTCATCTTCAATTTCCATAGGGATAAATTACTCCTGTTGAACTTCTTGATTTTAAATTTATTACCATAGTGTTAACAACAATCTGTTTCTCAACTTGAATCGACTCCAACTATTTTCACTATAAATAGTACCGTATACGTGAATAGTACATCAATCTTATATTTGAATAGTATTATACCTTATGTATGAATAGTACTATATAGTATATGTGAATAGAAATCATACATAATACCTCGTATATATTCCAGTGACCCTGTAACCAGTAGCTCTAATACCACTGTTAGGTATAAGTGCAGCGGAATGATATGGGACAAACAGTATCACACAGTTAAAATAAGAATAAGAACAGTGAAAATAGAGACACAAGATTTTATGTGGAAAACCCTCAAATAAATTGAGAGAAAAACCACGGGCAAGTAAATGGGGATTTCCTTCTGATGTAAAAGTATTGTACAACACTTTCTCTCTAATATAATGAGAGAACAATATCACTCTCTAATAATAGGACAAACTAAACTCTCACTCAAAAAACAACAAGAGAATAATATAACACTCAAGAGAAACTATATGTATTTTTTTTCTCTGTAGTCCAAATCAAGATCGACAACAAAAATTTCATATTTGAAAAGTTCAACTATGGACGATTCACCAAGCACATCACTTGTTTGATCATATTACTGGGAAGATACCTTATCCTCCTCAACTTCTAACTGATGTTGATGGCAAAACCTCCTTCAATCCAACATATTACTCTTGGTTTACTATGGATTAACATCTAAAAACTCACCTCTTTGTCTTCAACACACCACAAGTTCTTCCTGAAGTGTGCATCTTCATATAGCCTCTTCTATTTGGAACTCTTTAGAACATAGGTTCAACTTACTCAGTAGATTTCATATCCATCAATTGAATAAACAACTTTATACTCTTCACAGAGGCAATAAATTTACGCAGTCCTATCTAGACGACATCAAAGCAATCAATGACAATCTTGCCTCTATTGTAGAGCCTATCAAGGATGAAGATCCCATCCCTTACATCCTCAAACGTTTAACATTATGAAGCCTTTAAGGCTCCAATTAGGGTTGGGGTTGAACCAATTACCACACCTACTTTATTCAGCTTTCTCCTATCAAAAGATCTGTATCTACAAATAGCAAAGAATCTATCCATCTCAGATATCTTTCCTTCAAATGTTCATACAGCTCTCTATACATATAGAGGAGGTGACAGAGGTTCATCTAATAGGTGCAGTGGTAAGCAATCAAACTAACAGTGGCAAAGTGGGGAGAAACTCAAGCAAATGAGGCTACAAACCTAAAGGCCCCTCTCAATCTCCAAATTCATATGTTTCCCCTCCTATTTACTCTAATCACACCCTATATTGTCAGATTTTTAAGAAACCCAACTACTTTGGTTTGATTGTTGGCAGAGGCTTGATACAATCAACTACTATTCTACTAAGTCTGAGAAAAAAATATGTTCTGCTCATAGTGGTACTACTATAGACTATTCTTATCCTTGGTACCTAGACTCAAGTGCCAACACTTACGTGACTAATGATCCCAACCAACTCTCAATCTCTCAACCCTACTTTAGATCTGATTCTGTTTCAGGCAATGGTCATGCTATTCCTATCAATAGCATGGGAACTAGTACAATCTATACTTTTTCATGTTCCTTCCATCTTGTTAATGATCTATATGTTCCTCACATATCCACTAATCTACTCTCAGTATATAAACTAATCAAACACAATACTTGTACTATGGTTTTCAATTCCAAGAATGTGAAAATACTGGACAATACTAATGAACAACTCAAGTTCAATGACCTCTGGGATAAAGGTCTTTTATCCACTACTTTCCTAAGCTCATCCACGTCTTGATCCTTCTCTACAAGCTGTTTCTACAAAGGATTTTCCTCCTACAACACTTTGGCATCTTAGATTAGGTCATCCATCCATGGATGTTTCAAAAATTCTATGTTTTATCCTTGATGTAAAATTTACATATACTAATTTCAATTGTCAATCTTGCTTAGTATCCAATCCGATAGGTTATCATTTCCAGTATCTAGTACCACTACTGTTCTTCTTTTCAATTGATTGATTTAGACATACAGTTCTTTCCCCTGTGACTTCTTGTATGAACTATAGATACTACATTATTTTTCTGGATGACTATACCATATACACATGGGTATATCTTTTAAAACAAAAGAATACCTAGCACTTCAACAACAACAAACCTAGACCCTAGCTCTCTTCTCTCCCTCAAGATATCATATAGGTTGCAAGTAGGTCTATAAGATTAAGAAGCATGCTAATGGCTCTGTAATAAAATTCAAAGCCAAATTAGTGGCCAAGGGCTATCACCAAGAGCATGGTCTAGACTACAATAAAACCTTCAGCCTTATTGTAAAATCACAAACCATAAGGATAGTTCTTACTATGGTTATTCAATTCAAGTGGCCTCTAAGACAGTTAGATGTGTCTAATACATTTCTTCATGACACCTTTCATGAAAGAGTCTACATGACACAACTCCCTGACTTTGTTGACCCTTCTAATCCCTCCTATGTGTGAAAACACAACAAATCACTTTATGGCCTCAAACAAATCCCTAGATCTTGGTGCCAAATGCCATCATTTTTCTCCTTACTCAAGGTTTTCATTGCAGTCAAGCATATATATCTCTATTTATTTCTCACACTATTAAAGCCACTATTCTCATTCTAGTCTATATAGATGTCATAATTACATCCAGCTCATCTGATGCTATCTGCTCTCTTATCTTCTCCATGAATGCCAAATTTTCCATAGACCTTGACCCCTTAGCCTACTTCTTAGGCATTTAGGTTTAGTCCACGAGTAATGGTCTCATTCTACATCAACAACATTATTCCACTGATTTACTTAAGAAAGTTGGCACTACTAAATACTCTGTTTGACGATGAGAGTACTTAGAACCCCTTTAGGTTGAAAGGCTAGTTGAACTTTCCTATTAAGTACCACAGAGTCATTATGATCCACTTGACCAGCTTTCTAATTAAACCCCAATCTCAAAATCCTATTCCACTTGATTATAAGCTTTACTCATATCCAACTTAATGGTAGCTACAAACTTTTTTCACCTTCTTTTCTATTTTAGGTAGTGTGCAACTTGTTGGGCAATTATGATATTTATCTTGGATGAGCCCACCCGATATGCACACTTAGGTTTAGGACAATGATAGAGTCTATAAATGATTTGAGCATTAAAACAAGATTTTTGAAATGATTTTATAGGAATTGAGTCTATATTAGGTAACATTTGAGGGTTGAGGAATTTTTGAAATTGAGATAATTAGAATGTGATTAACACCACTATATAGAATGATTCGACAAAGATGGAAAACTGAAACCAATTCCTATCATTTGTATATAAAATTGAAAAGTAACTAACGAATTTAGATTTTGGGAAAGTTTTAGATCGTGGACTTAGTTTTTATTTTTATTTTTACGGGTGCAATTCTTTAAAGGTTTACACGTTATTTAGTCTCTAATCTTTATTATACTTGACAATAAATACATCTGTAACTTTGTAATTTGTGATATTATTAATACACTTGTCCTTTTTCATTAAAAAAAAACGTAATAGTAAAGTCAAGCTATCTTATTGTAGAGAGTGATTTCATCAAATTAATTGGTTGATGCTAATAATGGTCTTTTGGATTTCATCTCCTACCAAAAACTCTTTTTTAGTATCACGGTACTCAACATTAGTTGTTTTCATGAGTAATGTTTCTTCTTCTCGCAGGTTTCGGGTTTAAGATTTCTTGTCAGAAGCTAGAGGGAAAGAATGGCTAAAACGGAGCCCCCTTCATCTCATATTTCTAAATCGTTGTCACTTCTCAAGAAGCAAGAGAAGATATTCCATAGCATTATAGATAGTGCTTCATTGAAGGGTCATATCTTGTCTCTCAAACTTGGGCTTCCATTTCTAGAAGTATTGCTTGATATCTCAACCAATGAAGATCTTAAAAGGCGTATTAAACGTTTGGTTTACAATGTGAGACGGGAACTTCAACCACTTTCTGATAGACCAACAGAAAGTCTCATCCTAGACTTGGATCGTGCCTATACTAATTTGCGAGAAACGATGAAAAATGTTATTATCAAGCCAGAAACCAAGGAATATGATGTTATATTTCCAAACCTCTTTAGTTGGAAGGGATATTTTAAGCAAACTAATGATTTTCTTCTAAAGAGTTATGGGGAGTTATCAAGCTGTGAAGCTAACCACCTGTCGAGGTTGAAAGTCTCACAGTTGCATTCGGAAGCTGCTTTGGCCGAGCTGGACTCCTTTGATCCGACTCCGAGCTAAACTTTCCTGGTCGGCTGCAGATCCTGCACAAGGAAGGCAAGGAAAAGGCGGGGTGACGACCCGAATTTTCCCCTCAGGCGTGCGAATGATTAATATGTCCGAGCTGGCAAAGTAGTTGAGAGCAATAAATAACGAGAGAGAGTAAGTGAGGAGGGTTGAGCTCTATTTATACTGAGTTTGGGTCTGACAACATTTAATGCGACGCAGCTTTATGTCCCATCAGTGCTTTATGTCCCATCGGAACAGCTGGAACTGAGGTCGGGGTTAATGGGGTCGGGTCAGTCATCTGGGGTTGATCATTGGGCTGAGCGAGCTGCTGATGGAGCGCGGATTGGCCCATCTCTGATCAGAAGGTCGGCTAATTTAGCTCAGCTCGGGAACCCCTCGTCAATTCCCCCCCCCCCCCCAGTCGAGATCGAGTGGGCGAGATCTAGAGGTAGGAGCTAATCCCGAGCTGTAGGTGCCCGACCCCGATAGAGTAGGGATGGCCACGTCAGCAGTGCATGCCCAACGGATGGCTGCCACGTCACCTGGCGGTTCTGACGAGACGCGACGTTTGGCCTTCCCGAGGCGAATTTCACGGGCGCCTATAAATAGGGCCACCTCCTCCGAGATTTCACTGCATACTTCACTTTCTATTTCTCAAGGAATTTAGGTCGGACGCAAGAGCGGTCGGACACAACTAGCTCGGAAAGAATATTCTCGGGATTCTGCAGCTTGGACCAGAAGAGTCGGCCACACTCCGCAGTTGGGAGCATTAGGTACGTCCCGACTCCCTTTAGTCATTCCTGTACATTTGTATTTGCTGTAGACAGGATGGGGAGGTCGGAATCAGAAGATTCTCAGGCAATGGATGTAAGGTCTTACGGCGGAGATGAAAGTCCGCCGAGCTCGGCATCTACCTCGAACAGGATCCGTGGCGGAGAGAGCACCAGCTCGTCCTCAGGGCCGGCTCGGAAATCCAATCGCGAGGAGAGTGACGACGACTGCCAAGTTATTGGGGTTAGACTGGTGCGAGAAGAGGCAGAAGAGGACCCTATGGCCGACCTGGGAGAATTCGATGTCGGGGGGGATGAGGAGCCGCTGAATCGACTGGAGGGCATTGAAATACCGCAAGAATTCTTAGCCGGGGTGGCTGCCACCGAGCCAATCGAGGCTGTTCCAGTCAGTGCTGTTCGACCCCGGAGCTCGGCTTCAGCTAGCGCTTCTTCAATTCGGGGGAAGAGGATCGAGCAGTTGTTTGCCTGCTGCAAGCGAGAGTGCCATTCCACCGTGCAGATGGCGAACGCAAGACTGAGGAACTGGTCGGTTGATCGGCATCACAAGTTGAAGGTTCCAGGTCGGCAAGAATCGGCGTGTTATCCCCCAGCCAACCACTACACCATATATGATCTGGCCTTCGACGTCATCCAGCTCCCCCTCCCTGGCTTCATCGTTGGAATCCTGAACCATTTCGAGCTCAGCCTGGGTCAGATGTCACCGAACGGTTGGGCTATAATGGTGGCTTTCTACGTGTTCTGTTTGGAGAAGGGAGTGGAGCCGACCTTGCGTCGATTCAGGCATTTCTTCGTATGTAAGCCCAATCCGAAGCAACCGGGGTGGTTCCACTTCGCAGCTCGGGTCGGCCACTCCATATTCACCAAGTGGCACTCATCTAACAAGGGCTGGCATAATGATTATTACTGGGTGGAGTCGTCTGTGAATCCTGGATGTAGGCTAGACTGGCTCCCGAGTCTGAGGAAAACCGTCAATGATGACCCTAAACTTTCAAAGGAGGAGCGTAGGGAAGTGGCAGCGCTCAAGCCCGCGCCCGGGATGCTGATAGACATTGACAGTGTGCTGAAATGGGAGCGAATCTGGGATTCTAAGTTATTTGGTCGGGAGCCCGACCTCTCAAAGGATCATCCCCACCTGATTCCCGACCCGGAAGGAGATGACGGGGCCGGCTCGGAAGAGGGTCAGTTTGCAGGATTGGCGTCCGACTTCCCGTCCCGTTTTATTAACTTCGCTTTAGCTGGGTCTTCGACTCACTTTTGATTCCCTTTGCTCTTTACCTTTTGCAGATATGGCGGATATGAGGAAGCTCGCGTACGCCCAGGTGCGGAGGAAGGGCGAAGTCAGTGGTGATGCTTCTGCTCGGTCAGGACCGGGCGGCACTGGACAAGGCCAGAGGCAACGCCACAGCGGCCAAGGGCGTGAGGTCGGTCCCGAGGTCTCTTCAAAAGGGGCTTCGGGGTCCCCATTGCCGAAGAAATCTGGGTCGGGCCTAACGATCCCGGAGCGCTCCTCCCCCCGATCCGAGAACAGAAAGCGGCCTCGGCCCGGGCACTCCGGAAAGGGCAAGGAGTCGGAGTTCAGTCCTCCCGACCAGCACCTCATGGAAGCGTCCAAGGTGGATCGCGACCCCAAACTGGCGACGGTCCCAACCGAGCAACTCTCGCTGGACTTAAGGACGGCCATTGTTACGGTAAGTCCCTATCCATCTTACATAGGGATCGCATTCTTAGCTCGGCTAATTGCTTTATCTTCTGCTGAACAGGCCGAGTCCCACATCCTCTCTGCCCCCAGCTTCTTAATCAAGGCCCAAACTCACTGCGTTGAGCTCGAGCAACGGTACGTGGATTCCCGAGCCGAACTTGAGACAGTGAGAGAGGAAGCCGCTCAGAGGCAGAGGGCTGATGCGGCGGAGGTCGAGCGCTTAAGGAAGGAGCTAGACCTAGAGAAGGGCCGACGTGAAGCCGCGGCCAAGGACGTCGATCGCTACAAGCGAGAGAAGCGGGAGGCAGAGGCAAAGTTCAAGGAGTTGGCGGAGCGGGTCGGCGTCCACAGGGAAAAGGCGGTGGAGGCCTTCAAAACCAGCGACGCGGCGGTGGACTGGTTGGCCACGGAAGGCGGGGCCATGGCAAAATACGCGGAAATGGAGTTCTACTTCCGGGGTCAAGTTGCGGCTTGGGAGAGAGCGAAGACTTTCTTTCCATCCTCCAAGAACGACTACATCGAGATCTTGGAGGTCCCGCCGCCAGAATTCTGGGAGATCCCCGAGCTTCCCTCCGACCTGATATCCCAGGCCAATGAGGTTTCTGAGTTTGTCCAGAAGGGCCTGGACCAGGTTGGGGATGAAGCTGAGGCCACCACCTCCGCTGTCGCGCCAAAATAGAATTAGCAACGCCTCCCTAGTAGGGCTATTGTAATCTTGCCCGAGCTGGGCCTTTGTAAAAACTTTCCGGTTTTTAATGAAATATTTATTTTGGGTTCATTTGCGTTTTAATTGAGTTCGCGCACAAGCACTTTTCTTTCCGCAAATTTTTTCCCAAGTTAGTCTGGTCGGACCAATTTTTAATGGTCCGTACAAACTTTGTTATAATCCGAGCTGGACGCGACTAATGTTTTAACATCCTTATCCGAGCTGGCATAATATGGGCAACTCATTACGGTTACCGATCCGAACTCGTCAGTCCGTTTATAAAAATGGTCAAACTAATGTCGACAAGTATTGAGCTCGAGTTTAGACCCAAGCTAATACACCGACCTGAGGCCGGAATGCACCGAGTTGGAACTTAATCCGAACTGGCAAAACTGATCAAATTGTTATCAATTATACCCGAGCTGGAACTTAGTCCGAGCTGGTTTACTTTGTCGTTTGCTCGTGATTAAGCGTGGCCACCGCGTTAATCTTCGTTCGAGTCGTTTCACAGTCGCAGCATTTACGCCCGGGTCGGGTATTGTGCTGGTTTGTGTATTTATTCCCGAGTCGGGAATTGCACTAGTTTACAAAATCGTATTGTATTAAATTCGTACAAGTAATGTTTCGGCCCGGGGCCTTTACAAAATACCTTGGCTCGGGGCCGTTTTACAAAATATTGCGGCTCGTGGCCGTGGACAAAATATTCCGGCTCGGGGCGGCTTTTATACAAAATACCGCTTCAGATGTTCTGAATGCCATGCATTCTTTAACAGTTTTCCGTTCTTGTCTCGAAGGTAGAAGGTCCCGGGCCGGACTTCTTTCATGACTTCGTAGGGTCCCTCCCAGGTCGGGGAAAGCTTGTTAGTGGAGCGCGGCAAAAAGATGGCATTTCTAAGTACGAGGTCGCCGACCTTAATAGGCTTAGGTTTGACTTGTTTGGAGAAGGCTCTTTTCATTGCGGCTTTGCTGGCCAGCATTCTGATTTGAGCTTTAGCTCGGAGCTCTTCGGCGAGGTCGAGCTCTTCACGGATCCGTGCTCCGTTTATTTCTGGGTCATGGAGGAGGGTCCTACTGGTTGGAGATCCGATCTCCACTGGCAGAACCGCTTGAGTGCCGAAGGTCAGTTCGAAGGGCGATTCTCCCGTCGCCGAGCTGACATTGGTTCGCTGAGCCCACATCATTTCTGGGAGAACTGATGCCCATTGGCCCTCTGCTTCCTCCAGCTTGGTTTTCAGACCCTGCAAAATGATTTGGTTAGTCCTTTCGACTTGGCCATTACTTTGAGGGTGAGCAACAGATGAGAATCTGAGGTCGATCCCAATCTCAGCACATTTGCCTCGAAAGTATGCACTGTCAAATTGCTTGCCGTGGTCGGTAACGATGACCTTTGGTGCCCCAAATCGGCAAATGATATTTTTCCATACGAAATCCCAAGCTGCCTTTTCTGTTATTCTGGCAACGCCTTCGGCCTCGGGCCATTTAGTGAAGTAGTCTACGGCCACGAATGCGTGTTTCTTTTGGCCTACACCGATCGGCAAGGGGCCGATGATGTCTAGGCCCCACTGATAGAACGGCCAAGGGCTCACCATCGCTGTGAGGTCAACAGCAGGCTTCCGCTGTATGTTAGCGAACCTCTGGCAGGTGTCGCACTTTTTTACATACTCTTTGGCATCTTGCTCTAAGGTTGGCCAAAAATAGCCGTGTCTTAACGCCTTCCGAGCCAAAGCTTTTCCCCCCAAGTGGTTTCCACACACCCCTTCATGGATCTCCCGGAGTACATAGTTTCCTTCTTCGGGTGCGACACATTTCAAAAGAGGCCAGGTGTAAGCTCTTTTGTAGAGCTGCCCGGCGATTATGACAAACCTTGAGGCCTGCTTCATTAGTTTCCGAGCGGCTTTTTCATCCTCCGGGGTCATACCCCCCTCCAAGTAGTCCATGATTGGTTTGGTCCAATCTGGATTTAAGTTGAGCTCGGCTACCGCTTGTACCCCCAACTGGATACTAGGTTCAGACACTTCTTCCACGTGGACAAGGGCAGGTCGGCTCTCTCCCAAGGTTAGCCTGGATAGGGCGTCGGCCTTCATATTCTCTTCCCTGGGAACCTGCTGTATGGTGAACCTTCTGAGTGTTGAGGTCAAATCCTTGACTCTGTTGAGGTAGGCTAGCATAGCACTGTCCTTGGCTTCGAACTCCCCAGATATCTGACTTGCAACCAACTGAGAATCGGTGCTTAGATCGATTGTCTGTGCCCCGAGCTGAGCAGCAATTTTTAACCCTGCAATCACCGCTTCATACTCTGCTTCATTGTTGGACGCCGAGAAGGTGAACTTGAGGGAGTACTGGTGCTCATGCCGGTTTGGGTCGAGGATGACCACCCCAGCTCCGCTCCCAGACTTCCCTGAGGCCCCATCGACATGGACCTTCCACACTTCCTCCGGGTCATACTCTGATCGGGCAGTGCACTCTACGACAAAGTGAGCAATGGCTTGGGCTTTGATGGCTGTCCTGGGCTGGTAGTTGATGTCGAATTGACTCAGCTCAACTGCCCACTTTAGTAGCCTGCCCGACGCCTCTGGCTTGTGCATGATGGATTTGAGCGGAGCATCAGTCATGACTTTAATCAGATGAGCATCAAAGTATGGCTTCAACTTTCTAGCCGCCGTGATGAGCGCGAGGGCGAGTTTCTCCAAGGGGGAGTATCTCGCCTCGGCTCCCTGCAAGGTTTTGCTAACGTAGTAGACCGGCTTCTGCTCCTTGCCTTCTTCTCGGATTAGCGCCGCCGCCACCGCTGTTCCCGAGCATGCCAAGTATATTAGCAGCTCCTCTCCCACCTCAGGTCGGGATAAAAGAGGTGGCGAGGCTAAGTACCTTTTCAGCTCCTGGAATGCGTTTTGGCATTCCTCAGTCCATTCAAAGTTCTTAGGGTTCCTCAATATTCTGAATAGGGGAGCGCACTTGTCAGCCGACCTGGACATGAATCTGCTCAGTGCTGCGACTTTTCCTGCCAACACCTGGACGTCCTTCACGCAGGTAGGGGGCGCTAGGTCTAGGATCGCCTGGACTTTCTCCGGGTTGGCTTCTATTCCGCGGGCTGTTACCATGAAGCCCAGGAACTTGCCTGCCTTGACGCCGAATGCGCACTTTTCCGGGTTCAATTTTATCCCGAAGTGCTCCATCACAGCGAAGGCCTCAGCCAGGTTGGATACATGATCTTCCGCCCTCCTACTCTTGACCAACATGTCATCTACATAGATCTCCATGTTCCGGCCAATCTGGTTCTTGAAGACCTTATTCACCATCCGAGTGTATGTGGCTCCCGCATTCTTGAGGCCAAAGGGCATGACCTCATAGTAGTACAATCCTTTATCGGTGGTGAAGGCGGTCTTCTCTCTGTCCCCGGGGGCCATCTTGATCTGATTATAACCTTTGAAGGCATCCATGAAGGAGAGCAGCTCGAACCCGGAGGTGGCGTCCACCATTTGGTCAATCCGCGGCAGGGGGAAGCAATCCTTGGGGCAAGCTTTGTTGAGGTCGGTAAAATCAATACATAGTCTCCATCCACCCGAAGACTTCGTCACCAGCACCACATTGGACAGCCAGGTTGGGTACTGTATTTCCCTAATGTGGCCGGCGTTCACCAACTTGTCCACTTCTTCCGTAATGATTTGTTGTTTATCATAATGAAAGTGCCGGCGCTTCTGTTTTACCGGATAGTGATTCGGGTCGGCATTCAGGTGATGCTCAATCACAGCCGGGTCAATACCTGTCATGTCAGAAGCAGACCATGCAAATATGTGTTCATTTTTCAGAAGGAATTGGCTTATACCTTTCTTGAGGTTGGCAGATAGTTCACTCCCAATCTTTGCTCTCTTTGTTTCATCGGAGAGCTCCAACTCGTGAAGGTCCTCAGCCGGGCTTCCTCTCTTAGCGTCTCTCTTTTCCTCGGGCAGGTCCGGTCCCCAACCGATTTGATATTTGGGTCGGAGCGAGTTTTCATAACACTCCCGGGCTGAGAGCTGGGCCCCGCGGATGGTTGCTATCCCAGACGGGGTCGGGAACTTCAGGGCCTGGTGGTACGTTGAGGGGACAGCCCTGAAGTGATTAAGCGCCACCCGACCTAAGATCCCGTTGTAGGTGGAGCTACAATTCATTACAATGAAGTTGGCCTGCATCGACACCCACTTATCCCCATCCTCCAACTTCAGCGGGAGGTTGATGACTCCTTCGGCTCGGTGGGACTGCCCGGTGAAACCTGCTAAAGTACCACGCAATGGCCTGAGTCGGCTCCTGTCCAGCCCCATTTGCTCAAAAGCACTGAGGAACAAGACTTCTGCCGAGCTCCCAGTGTCCACCATCAGCCTTTTGACGGTGAAGTTGGCTATCTCTGCGCTGATCACCAGGGGGTCGTCGTGAGGCAATATGACCCCCTCCAAGTCTTCTGAAGAGAAGGTGATCCCTTGCATCCCCGGGGCCGGTCCCTTCATTGGTCCATATTCCCTCCCTGCACGAACATAACCCTTTCTGCCTGCCGAGGTCTCGCCTCCTGACGCTAACCCTCCCGCTATGGTTTCAATCACAGCCAGACGTCCGCCCCCAACCTGGCGCCTGGTCGGACTTCTCTCCCTATCCCTTTGTTCCGTATTTCGGGTCGGCTGTTGATCTACATACCTCCGAAGGTGACCTCGGGCAATCAGTGCCTCGATCTCCTGCTTCAAGTCTTTACACTCTTCGGTGGTATGGCCATAGTCCATGTGGTAGCGGCAATACTTGGTTTTATTGCGCTTATCAGGCCGGCCTTTCATTCTCGGAGCCGGAGGCAGGTGGTTCTGGTGCTGGATCTCCATCAAAATCTGCTCCCTCGAGGTGTTAAGGGGAGTGAACATAGTGAACCGGGGGTTCGGCTTCTGCTGTTGCGGTTGCTTGCCTCGGTCGTTCTGAGCTTTGCCCCCGGGTTGGGCTCGGGAACCCTCTCCTTTCCTCCCAGCCTCTTTCTCCTTGTCGTCGTCCCTTTTTGCCTGATGGATCTCCTCCGAGTGTATGTACCCTTCTGCCCGCACCATTAACTCAGACACGGTATCCACCGGGTCGATCGCCAATGAAGATGTGAGGGGGCCCGACCTGAGCCCGCTCTGGTAGGCCATCAGAGCCATGGAGTCCTCTACGTTTGGAATTCGGAGGGACTCTTCATTGAACCTAGCCGTGTAGGCCCTCAAAGTTTCCCCTCTATGCTGCTTTACAAGCAGCAATGTAGAAGTATGGCGGGTGGCACGGCGGCTTCCTGCGAAGCGGGATAGGAAGGCCTCCGCCAGCTGGTGGAAGCTTGCAATTGATCCAGGACGAAGTTTTTGGAACCAGTCCAAAGCATTGCCAACCAGGGTGGTCGGGAATGTCTTCGCCTTCATGAGATCTGGCATGTCGTGCAGAGTCATGTGGTGATCAAAATTGAGCAGGTGGCTGGCAGGGTCTCCGTCTCCATTATAGATGGCCAGGTTGGGCATTCGATTGCCAGTGGGTAGGGGCGTGGCTAACACCTCTGGAGAGAGTGGGCTTACACCGAGTTGGTTGATGACTTTAGCTATGGCAGCCGCGGTCTTTGCTTGCTCGGGGTCGGCTAGAACCGCCCTTTTACCTCTCTCCCGGTCGGACCTTGGTGTTGGCTCGTAGAAGCCCTCCTCTTCCTGCGTCCGTTTTCGTCTAGACTCCGGGATGTGGAACTGGGGGCGCGATGGCCGCGGCGCGGCCTCTTGCGGTGCCAGGGGGCCCTCAGCCAGCCGGGCCACCTGCTCCTTGAGTTCTTCGAACATCCTCAGCATCATCCTTATCTCCGGTGATAGGCTGGAGTTAGGGTCTCCTTCCGCTGCGGGGTTAGTTTGAGTGGCTAAGTGTATACGTTGGCTCGTTCCAACGTCGGCTTGGGTCAGGTTCTGGCTGGGCGCCTGCACGGCTTCGGAGTCCCCTTCTAGGTTGGGCGAATCCTCCACTGGTATGTTGTGGCTTCTTGTTTGTACCATGATGGTTTCTCAATGAGTGGCAAAGAGAGCTACAATAGAACTCGTCGTTCCCCACAGACGGCGCCAAACTGTCGAGGTTGAAAGTCTCACAGTTGCATTCGGAAGCTGCTTTGGCCGAGCTGGACTCCTTTGATCCGACTCCGAGCTAAACTTTCCTGGTCGGCTGCAGATCCTGCACAAGGAAGGCAAGGAAAAGGCGGGGTGACGACCCGAATTTTCCCCTCAGGCGTGCGAATGATTAATATGTCCGAGCTGGCAAAGTAGTTGAGAGCAATAAATAACGAGAGAGAGTAAGTGAGGAGGGTTGAGCTCTATTTATACTGAGTTTGGGTCTGACAACATTTAATGCGACGCAGCTTTATGTCCCATCAGTGCTTTATGTCCCATCGGAACAGCTGGAACTGAGGTCGGGGTTAATGGGGTCGGGTCAGTCATCTGGGGTTGATCATTGGGCTGAGCGAGCTGCTGATGGAGCGCGGATTAGCCCATCTCTGATCAGAAGGTCGGCTAATTTAGCTCAGCTCGGGAACCCCTCGTCACCACCCAATTGCTCCATTGACAAAAGAAATTGAAGACCTCAAAGAGAAGTTAAAACTTCTGCAAGCTTTGCTTATATATGTGGCGGACTCGAAGGTACACTTCAGCGAAGAAAATAAAAAGCCCTTGACTTCTCTTGTTGTTTTGCTTGACAAAGCAGCAAGTCTCCTATACTCATGCTTGGTTGACAAAATGGATGAAGAGATGGTACTTGAAATGAAGCGTAAGCTTATGGATCTCTTTGAGAATATTAATGTCAAGAAGATCTATATAAAGTTCTTGAAAGCTTCAAACTTTTCTGAATCTACAAGCAATCTGGAAAGTGAATTTTATCTCCTTGATAATTTGATAAAGCTACTAGACGCCAATGCAAATTCCGTGATCTTTTTGAATGATCAAAGTGAGAAGCTTCATGGCAAGCTGAAATTCCTTAGAACTTTTCTTGTAGATCTTCCACATGATCAGAGGATCGAAAAGCTCAATTATCTTGTATCAACCATTGAAGCTATTGCTCGGAAGTCAATACCTGTCTTTTACTCATGTCTTGATGAAGACATGGAAGAAGACATGGCTAGGGAAGTGAATGGTGCACTTCCTGAGGTGCTTGACCAGATCGAGCATATTCAAGCAGAGGTCAAAGAGATTAAGTTGTATCACTATCCCAAAACAGATGAATTGGGCTTTCTGGATCGTTTTTGGGGACATATGGACGAGCTGCTAAAATGTCGACCAGAAATTATTGAAACTCTGAAGAATCAAATTGAAACATTGCATCTGGAATTTGATTTCTTAAGATCTTTTCTCAGAAAAATCAAAGAACGACATGATGAGAATGAAGAACTGGAAGACCTTCAGACAGACATTATACGCTTGGCGTACCTGGCGGAAAATGTTATCGACTTTTACCTGGTGAAATATGCTCCTGATTCTCGCGTCATGTCATCACTTTCTGAAATTGTAGAGCAAACCAAGCTTATGAAATCTAAGGTGACAAGGATCCATGTCGAGGAGAATTATCGTACACAAGCCCACGATGTTGCAAATTCTTCCAGTCGTCTTCCATCACAAGCTACCAGTACTGGTGATGAAGTAGTAGTGGGTTTTGAGGATGAGGCAAAGAAGATAATGGAGTATCTTCATGGAGACCTAAAGAAACTAGACGTTGTATCAATTGTTGGAATGGCAGGACTTGGAAAAACAACTCTAGCAAAGAAAATGTACGAAGCTCCTTCAACCGTTGTGCACTTCGACGTTCGAGCATGGTGCTCTGTCTCTCAAACACATCAGAGGAGAGATTTGTTACTTGCTATTTTAGGTGATGTTATTGGTGTTACCAATCAAATCAATAAGCTGAATGACGAAGAGTTAGCCGCAGAACTTTGCAAAACTTTAAGGGGACGTAGATATCTTGTTGTCATTGACGATCTGTGGGACATCATGGCTTGGAATGATTTGAAAAGATCTTTTCCAGATGACGGAAATCGTAGTCGCATTCTTGTAACTAGTAGATACCAGAATGTGGCTTTACAAATTGAAGCTAACAGTAAGGTGCATCCTCTTCGTCAATTCTCTGATGATGAGAGTAGGGAGCTGTTTCAGAATAAGCTATTGCAAAATGAAAGCTTCTCTCAAGAATTTCTGGACGTTGGACGAAAAATTGCACAAAGTTGCAAGGGACTTCCGCTTGCAATTGTTGTGATAGCTGGACTTCTTGCAAAGGTAGAGAAGAATATTCATAAGTGGCAGGAAATTGAAGTAAGCTTAAATTCACACATTCTAAGTGGCTCAGAAAATCAGTGCAAGGCCATATTAGAACTGAGTTACAAACATTTGCCAGATCATTTGAAATCATGTTTTCTGTACATTGGAGCATTCCACAAGGACAAAGAAATTCCTGTGTGGAAATTGAAATGGTTATGGATCGCTGAAGGATTTGTGCGAGATACTGGGGAAAAGAGTTTAGAGGAGGTTGCGGAGGACTATCTCATGGATCTCATTAGTAGAAGCCTTGTCGCAGCTACGAAAGAAAGATCCCATAAAGGATTCAAAGCATGTCGTGTTCATAACCTTTTACATGAATTCTGCTTGGGAAAAGCTAATGAAGAAAGTTTTTTGCAAGTGATCGATATGGATAATTGGTCTACATTTTCGAGAGTGTATGATAAACGTCGAGTTAGCATATATCCTGATGTATATGGTCTTATGAAGGCAAAGCCCTCAAGCTGTAGTGTTCGTTCTCTATTGCATAGTGCCACTGATGATAACTCTCTTCACCAAGATACATCATTCATTTTCCAGAATTTCAAGCTTCTCAGAGTGTTGGATGCGGCTTGTACAAACATTGGCAACTCTTTTAATGGAATAGAATTGCTGATTCATTTGAGGTACTTAGCCGTTCGAGCCAAAATAACTTCTATCCCATCATCAATAGCCAACCTTTGGAATCTGCAGTCTTTCCTTGTCAAAGCCAATTCCTACTATAGTGAGGAAGCAGTAGATGTACCAGATTTTTTTTGGGACATGGTGAACTTGAGGCATGTGCACATAAATCACAGGGCTTTCTTTAACGTTGACCCCAAGAGACTTGAAAACTCCTCCTTATTGGATAATTTAGAAACATTATCAACTCCATGTCTTTCTTATGGAGAGGAGGCAGAGAACTTACTGAGAAGGTTGCCTAAACTTCGAAAATTGAGATGCATATTTCTAGACTGTTGGGAAGATTCCAAGAATTGCTATCAATTTCCAAGATTGGGCTTTCTCAATCAACTTATATCACTAAAGGTGTTTTTTCAGGGATCATATCACTGGGGAAATAATCATGAGTTTAACTTCCCTCCAAATCTAGAAAAATTGACTTTGACAGGTTTTTACATATCGTGGGATGACATTTCAAGAATTGGAAGGGCACTCCCCAACCTAAAGGTTCTCAAATTAACTCAAATTGACCGGGATGAGAAGTGGAACGTGAATGATGGCGACTTCCCAAAATTGAAATACTTGAAGTTAAGCAGTCTGAGACATGCTCGTGAGTGGATTGCTTCAGAAGATTCTTTTCCAAACATTGAGCAACTAGTGTTGGACAATTGCAAGGATCTTAAGGAGATCCCTCCTTGCTTTGAAGAAATCCAAACACTACGGATGATTACGGTGAAAAGTTGCAAATCTACCGTCAATGATTCAGCCAGGAGAATCCAAATGAAACAGGAGGAGGAAATGCAAAACGAAGTCAAAGTGTATATCTATCCGAGGAATCCACTATCATCTTATTAAGGGCATGACATTGACGCCTGACTGGTGTACGAGCACATTCCAAGTAAGTCAACATTGACCACAGTTTAATTTTTTTTCAGTACAATGCAGTTATATTTACTTTTGAAGTTTCTACTTGTAGAAATTATAAATGTCTATTTGTTTCTTTCATCTGCATTTCTTTTCTCAAATTCAAATGTAAAAATACTTTTGCAGACGTTGATTGTTTCTACGTTTGAAACAAATAACATCTAAGAGAGTTCTTCAATAATAGCAACTATCATTTTTTATTTCATTTAAATACGCACTCGATTTGTTTTCTTGCTTCTAATACTTGAAATTGGAACAATATTGGCACTGTGATAAAAGATGTGAGAGCCGAGAAAACCATTTATTGATTTTAATCTGTTTTACTTTCTTTATTCAAGACACCAACACAATTGTTATTAAGGAAATTGATAATGCCGTTTGATTGCATTGAAATCTGTCTAGGTGAGGTTGAATATGTTTCTGTGTATATATGCATACATGTTTGACATATGTATGCATGGATGTGCTGAGCTATTTGCAGTATGTGTTATCTGTGGTAGTGTTCTGTTTGTGTTATTTTATATGTTGGTAGAGAGTGTTATTGATGGTGGAATTAGGTAACGGATATGGTAAGTGGAGGTGGGTTGCGTGTATTATTGTTGGTGTGTGCATGTTTTGTGCTTGTGTAGTATGTAAGTGTTAGCTCAAAGACGGAATGCCCAACAAGTAAGGACACTAAATATGAAAGCCCGTGTGCATTAGCCCGAGCATGAGCATCTGTTTTATTACTTTTATGCCTGGCGGCAACTCAGGTCTTATGTTCTTGAGATGCCATTGTGCTTTGTGTGTGTGTGTGTGTGTGTGTGTGTGTGGAGCAGCAGGGTGAGTGATATAACGATCAGGCCTTAGTAGACCACTAAGTACAGTTAATTAGGTCACTAGGCCATGTAGTAATGTCCATGCTTAGCAAAAGAGAGAAGAAAAAAAGAAAAGAGATGAGAAAGGAAAAAAAAATGCAGTCAAGCAACAATCTGCAAATGTTGAGTTTAACTAGACTTGGGAACAGACCAAGATAATTTTGTTTCATGATGAAAGGGTGCAGTAATATGGGGTGGGCTCCACACAACCGCACAGTCGAATTTGACTGAAAGTTTTTGTATGATGCAACCTTTTGTGCACAACAGATCATATATCAAAGAAAAAAATTTCAAGTCAAATGATTGCTATATGGAGTTCTAATAAATTTGGTGACTTTTGAATGGGATGCATGTGTTTTGTGCACGCATTCTGTATGTTCGAGGTAAGGCCTATGAAAGTAAATATGGTTTTGTACTATTTAGACATTTGGATTTTGTATTTAGGCTATCAATCTGAACTAAAGTTATGCATATTTTTTTGCTAGTTATGCATATTATAAGATTGTAATATTGTGCATATTATAAGATTGTAATGTTGATCATATTCTGGAATTACAATGTTGGCTATAAGGCTTGGAATTTGAGGAATTTTTTGAATTTTTTTAGAATTCAATTCAAGCTAAGTAGACTTATCTTCTTCTTTGCTTATCCGATTATGATGCAAAATTATACATCTATCCCTTTCGTATATATATTGTCTCTGATCTGTTGTTAGGATTATTCTTCTTTTGTGGTCATCCCATTTTGAATTAGTGATGCTTTATCAGTATACTGCATGCAACATTTGCTTATTGTTCTGCCTGAATTTCTCATTAGATTCCTAAAATTTCAGATTTTATCTTGCTGCAATTGAGCTTAAATTTTGTTCATTAGATAATCCAGTTGATATTCCATTTTATCTTGTGGTTTACAAACATGTTGCTGCTAGCTGAGTTGTTAAAACTCTTCTTTTTGTGTGTGTGTGTGTGTGTGTGTGTGTGTGTGTGTGTGTGATATTTGCAAATATTTTATGTAGCTTATGTTACCTTGCACTGAATTACCATTCTCGTTTGATAATCCATGCCTACTGGCTTGTTAAGGTTTAAGTTTATGGCAGACTTGCATTGAGAATGAATTTCTGCAAGATTAACTCTTCTCTATATAGTTCATGTTCTAGTGTGCATAATTCTTTTACAAAACTTTTCAGTAATATTCTCTCGTAAAACTAAAACACTACTTAATTTTTATAAGTTAGTAGTCTTGAAACTTATTTCGAAACCCAGTTTCCACTTTATCTTTATTTCCAAAGTGAACTTTACGGTTTTAGAAAGCTTTACTTATATTTTATATTTTTAAAACGAGTTTTATTAAATGTCTTTTGTATAAGCTATCTTATATGTAAGTTTTATTATTTAAATGTATACTTTTGATATGCGCCTTATTAATGGGATGGATACATACTAACTACTCATCCTAGTCGATGGGGATTAATAGTTGACATACTGTACTGTATAATTGAGATGCATCGCCTCTTTTCGATATGCTATTTCACTTAATGAGGGGCTGTATATTCACTATGGACTCGCTGGGTCTACTAGATAAACCTAAAACAACTATAAGATACACAACCATATGATACTGAATGACAATATATATGGATACGGATAATAAATGTTATTTGAACTGCTTAATGATGGCACATTGAAACTGATTCATTGGATTTTTGCTATCGTTCAACTTTAACTTTTGTCATGGTTCATAATCTCTCGTTGCCTTTTCCTTATTGTGCATTTTGTACTCATTTCTCCTTTGTTGATCTTTTTGCAGATAATGAGGTAATTGTTGTGGATTGTTAGCTTGAGAATTTGAGGCTGCCTTGCTGCTATTTGCTATTCAGAATAGACTTCATGATTTTGGCTATTTTGTTTGAATAAAAAGACAGTGTTACTATTAATGTAATGTTTTTCATTATGATGGACCCAAAGTATAGGTATTATGGAATTCTTAATATTGTGTGTGAATGTTGGCTTTATGGATTGTTATGACAGAGGTTTAAGATTTGTGTTGTTATGATATGATGGATTGATATTGGTTTTTTAGTTGTTCCTGAACTTTTGCTAGGTTTACTCAGAAAAGGCGTTTGATGGATAAATTGATTTATATAGTGGATTATCTTTGGGAGAGAAAGCCCATCACGTATGATAAGCATTATTTATTGCTTTGCTATTATCTCTTTAGTAGGAACGACTGCCGCTAATTAACCGAGTAGGGTAGGGAACCTCAAGAGTCCTGCTATTCATACCTCATTTTGGAGATGCTATATTCTTCAATTTGAAGACTATGTTGTTGCTTTTGTTTGGTGCTTCAATTTTTGTTTGTGAGATTTGTTTGGATTATTACTAAGTGAATGAGTCTTTAGGTTTCGGAATTTAATTTCTTATACTTGTGGAGTGTTATATTCTTAAATTTTCCTAAACAGATTTTCAAGACGTGACATAGGAATTAGTGTTATTAGAATTGATGGTAGAGTTTGAGTTAGGAGAAGTGTTTTTTGTGTAAACTATGTGTGTCAATGTATTTATCTGTATTATATCTGTCGGGCGTTCAAGAGTTGTACCTAGTTGTTTTGAAGCGAGGGAAAGAAAAGGGATAGGAGAGGAAGAAGAGAAGTAGGAAAGAAGAAAAAAAGAAAAAGAGAAATGTCTAAATTGATTAATTTTGAACAATAAGGATAAATTTAATTTTTTTGTGAAATAATGGAAACTAAATCAATTAATTTTGAATAATAAAGATAAATTTAAAATTTTGGAGAAATAATAGGTGCCACGCATTTGCACTACTTGACTAGGTTTTATAGATCATCATGTGTATTTATAAATATCACTAAGTGAAGATTTTGGGTTGCAGGGATCTAACAAAGCTGGTGAAGCAAAATTGGTTCATGTTTTTTTTTTTTTTTTTGCTAAGTAAAATTGGTTCATGTTACTTATGTGGCTTTCGATGTATCTGACATAAGCTAACTTTGTACTCTTTTTTTATTTTAATAAGTTGAACATTTTGACAAAAAAAAAAAAAGTTATGTGACTTTCTTAATATCTTATTAAAATGTACCAAAAAAACTGTATGAAAAAAATTGTTTCAGTTGTTTAAATATGTGACATCTGTAGTTTTTTGGTATCCATTTATTTATTTTTTTAAAACTACATGCACAATTTCATTTTCTATAGGGTCAATTCAATCTTGCAAAACTTATATTTCATAATGACCAAAACATATATATATATGTGTGTGTGTGTGTATTTCATTTAAGCCTCCTTTGGTTCCTCGTGATAATAAGCTGTTTTCTATCTAATGCCATTTGACTTGTAATAGGGTAACGGGTTAGGTAATTGTAAAAAATGGACTATTCAAAACTGAAACTATTTAACATAACTTAAATTGAAAATCAAAATCCAAAATTAATAGGTATAAAGATTATTATTCAAAACCGAAACTCGTCACGAGTATTTGAACTTGAAATCGATAATTTAAAAAATAAAATGATTTAAATAGAAAATCGCTCCAAAAGTATGTAAAAAAATTAAACAAAGAAATGTCTTTGGAACAAGAACATAAGCTAATTTCCACATCATTTAATGCTTGTGTAACAGATTTTAGAAAATATTAAGCTCTCTAAAAAAGTGCTCATTCGGGTGTAAAAGTTCTACACAACAAATACAATACAACAAATACTGAAGACTTTCAAGTATTGAAGCCATCTGTTATATCGAACTTAAGTGCTTGAAACAATTTTTTTTTTTTTTTTTAAAAAGTACTTGAAACAAAATCGAGCTTAAGAATATTAAAAACTTTTAAGTATTGAAGACTTGAAACAAAGAGAGATGAAAAGCTTAGATGCAAAATCAGTGGAAGATTTGAAGAAATAAAAGAAAGGCAGGCGGCTGCTTCCAAGAAGGAAAAGAAAGTGTGACAAGAGTTACTTTTATTTTTTATATTTTTTTAGTTCTTATATTTTAAAATGATAGTATTTGGGCTTAGTTCAATTTTTTTAATAAAATGTAATCTATTTCTATGAGAATAATTTTAGATTTTAGTATACTGGCTAGTATAAAAAGTATTTTTATATTTTTACAAACTTTAATAAATGTAGATATATATATAATAAATAATCAGGTTTCAAATTTTAATTTTTTAACATCTAAAAGGAAAATTACAAGTTTACATGTCGATTATTGTGTATAAAAATCAAACTCTAATGAATACTCTATCAATTTTTATATTAAATTTTTATCAGATGAATACTGATCGGTGAATCTTTATAACTTGATTTTGTTTTACAGTTTAACTATCTACTTGCTTACCTACCAAGTAAGAAACAAAATATTAAATATTAAAACAAATCAAATCAAGTATTTTCCTACTAGATAAGATAGGTTATGAAAATATAACAATATTACGCATTCCTCTATAAAGATGTCTATTTAGTTGGTTCTATATAAACGGAATCTCACCTAAGTACTATTTCCATGGATCATTGCCTAAGTGCTATTTTTATATTTTCCTACTCTCTTTTTTTTTTTTTTTTGGTATCACTTTGTTATTAATACTACACTTTCTTATTTTATCTCACGTTTATGGAATTTAAGGAGGAATGAAGCGTGCACGTGATAGTCAAAAACAATGTGAAGAGGGTGACAGAAATTGGTTGGATAAAGCCGCAAGAGGGATAGAATCTCAACATTGATGGTTATTCAAAGGTAATTCGAGATTTTCAGGGCTGGAAGATTATTCTGAATTGAGGAAGAGAACTAAAAGGTAGGTTTTGTTGTGAATTTTGGAATTGCTTTGAATAATAGAGCGGAAATTATTGCTATTTGGAAAGGACTTAAGCGTACTATTATTTTGGAAATTTATAAATTTACAATTGAGTCTGATTCCAGTTGATTATTAATTTGATCAAGGGACCTCCCAACAATCCTGTCAATTGGCTAATCGAAGACTACAAAAGCATGTTACAAGTAAATGCTGAGTTTTATATTGTGCATGTTTATCGTGAGACAAACGTTTGTACGAATTAACTAACTAATAATACCCTTAATCGGCCATTTGGAGATCACTGTAAACATTCTCTTCACTTGTGACTTCAAAAGGACAAAAGACACCTTTGATTTCAAAATCGGGACAAAAGACACCTTTGACTTAGAAAAGAGTGAGCTTTACATGGGGAGTTGTAATGAGGCAGTCACAGCTAGCATCAAGAACATCTTTGATTTCAAAATCGGGACTCTGCCAGTGAGATACCTTGGTGTCTCCTTGATTGATGGTCAACTTCACATCAAAGATTGTCAAGTTCTTCTGGATAGAATCAAAAATCGCATTGAGGGTTGGTCCAACAAATAGTTGTCTATGGCTGGTAGGAAACTGCCTGTTGACTCTATCTTAACAAATATCCAAGCTTACTGGGCGGGGATGTTTATCCTTCCTAAGGGTGCTCTCACTGAGATTGAAAGTCTTCTTGCTGCTTTCCTTTGGTCGGGTTGTGATATGAACTGCAAGAAAGCAAGGGTTGCATGGAATGACATTTGCAAAACTAAAGAAGAAGGTGGCCTCAACATTACTAAGCTGACTGATTTCAACAAAGCCGCTCAGATGCATTACAATTGGCTGTTGCTGATCAAAATCAACTCTATGTGGGTCAAGTGGGTCTATGAATACCACCTAAAAAGAACAAGCAATATCTGGAATGTGAGTATACTCTATAATTATGCGTGGTATTTGTCACGCCTTCAAAAATTTACTAATAACAAATCTCGAAAAGTGTGACTGCAGCGTACTTAAGAAGGAATGTCCTCCTTAGATTCGCAAAGCACTAAACGTATTTGAACTAAAATCCACAAGCAATGTGGTAATTTCTAGAGTATTTAAAACCAGAGATACAATTTAAATGGTTCACATTTCTAAATCAAATTAAAAAAACTCCAAAGTTTACATAGCTCCAAAAGAAAAAGTCTATAAGCATATGAAAATTCAAAATTCAATAAGTCTAATGCCAAGAAAACGTCTATTTATTCCAAGATTCTACAGGATCCAGCAACAAATGAGGTAATCTAATTTCGGTCTCCCAAGCGAAGCAACCCAATCCTCACCATATGCGAAAATATAAACCCAAGAAAACAAAATACTAAATGAGACAATGGGCTCAGTAAGTAGTAGACCCCCTATAGGTAGCATGTAATATTAATGTCCAAAATTAAAGTTAAGTCATATAAAACAGTAGATGCAAAACCCTTGGCAAGACAAAATAACAAGATTCCATAAATTTTGCAAAACGTAATGGGATGCGAAGGGAAACATAACCAGTGTATAGAACCAAGGTTCACCCAACAAAATTAAACAAGATATAGAGTTAGTGCCATACTAAACTCGAAAGTACCAATAGAGGATCAAACGATATGATGGCCGAAGCTACATTCCTGACAACATAGTCCAAAAAGTGATTTGTTGTCGCACAAATCACCAAAAGCAAACGGGAATCCCTTACAAAATAATAGAGCACTACCCCACAATATGTTGGTGTACGATCCCCACCAACAAGGGCACAAAAGTACGACCTCAAAATATATGGCACTCGAGTTCACATTTATTATGATTCAAAAGATAAAATAAAATAATCTTGGGCAACCTTTTCAAACCATAAAATAATACAAAATAAAAATGAAACATAAAATATATGATTTAATAAAATAGGACAAAGTGACCTTTGGTCACATGTTTGCCACTGCAATTCCAACAGTGTGTTTGGATTGGGGAAAAATGGGGGGAAGGGAGGGTTAGTAAAATGAGGGGTTTATTCTCTCTTTTGTTTGGTTTGGGAGGGAAAGAAGGGTTGGGATATAGAAGGAATGAGTCTAACGCATCCATACCCTTTATTATTGATCCCTCCAAATTGGAGTAAAATGGAGGGAGGGGAAATTACTATTTATTATAATGATATTTTTATCATTTATTTTTCTTTTAATTACAAGTATACTAAATAAAAGATATTTATAATATAAAATAAAAAAAAGGACATAAATGTCATTATATGATCCCTCCCTTCCATTTTCTTTCTAATTCAAACAAAGAACACTCATCATCCTTTATGATTCTTTTCTTTATAAAATTATGCAATCCAAACATGATTTGACCCCCTCAACTCATTTCCTTTATGATACTCTCCCTTCCTCTCCTTTATTAAACTTCCTCCCCCTCAATCCAAACACACCCTAAGCGACAGTGGCGATCTCGTCACTGTCAAAATAGTGTTGATCTCATCACTGTTTGTGATGAGCTCGTCACTTTCGTCACTGTTTGTCGAATGAAACTCTTTTTTTTTTAAAAGGGTAAATATTCAATTTAGTAAACTATCTTTAATATTTGTCTCAATTTAGTTTATATCTTTTAAAATGTATCTTTTTAGCCCACTATCTTTATTATTTGTCCCGATTTAGTCCACTATCTTTAATATTTGTCCTGATTTAGTCTATATCTTTCAAAATGTACCATTTTAGTCCACTATCTTTATCATTTGTCCCGATTTAATCCATATCTTTCAAAATATACACTTTTAATCCACTATCTTTGTTATTGTGATCCACGTTAGTCCTCCAATATTTTTCCATCCAAAAATCTAACAGAATAAGCACGTGAGTCGTATTTGTAGGGGCAAAATTGTCCGCACACTATTTTTTTTTGATTTCATAATAAACCTATCGATCAAATGCTTTCAAAACTTTTACAAAAAAAAAATTGCTCTCAAACCAACACAGTGCCACAACTTGAACCAAAATAATATGTGTCAACATCAAATTTTTCAAAAATTTTACAGTGACACAATGCAATATTCAACAAACTAGACTCTTTCAAACATAATCACAAAAAATTACAGCCCTCTAGACTAACTGTACGATTGAAGAGTTGGAAAATTGGACTCTTTTAGACATAATCACGAATATAATGCTAAAAAAGATTATGCACTGTGTTGTTTTCAGAGCATTTTTTTTTTGTAAAAGTTTTGAGAGTACTTATCGATACGTTTATTATGAAATCAAAAAAAAAAAAAAAGATTTTAGTGTGTAGACAATTTTGCCCCTACAAATACAACTCATTTACTTATTCCGTCAAATTTTTGGATGGAAAAATGGTAGAGGACTAACGTGGATTACAATAACAAAGATAGTGGATTAAAATGGTATATTTTAAAATATATGGGCTAAATTTGGGCAAATGATAAATATAGTAGACTAAAAGGGTACATTTTAAAAAATATGGACTAAATCGGGACAAATGATAAAGATAGTGGACTAAAATAATATATTTTGAAAGATATGAACTAAATTGGAATAAATATTAAAGATAGTTGACCAAATTGAGTATTTACCCTTTTAAAAAAATTCTTACTAGTGTATTATTAATTATATATCGATTTGAGGTACACTGAAACTACATGCATGCATATGGTAGAATAATCAGTAATCAGTATTATTACTACTTTAAAAAAAAACATTTATAATTTAATTTGTACTTTTCACAATAATTTAACAATAAATCTGAAGGTTTTGGATATCATAACATGACTATTTATAAATTCTTAAACAAATCAAAGTTGTAGCACATGTCAACCAAATCATTAATCTATGTTATGTTCACGAAAACAAGAAGGAATGACTAAAAGATCTATATGGGGTCTTCCTACTTACTTTTAATCCACGCAATAATGAAACCTAGCTTTAGAACTCGCAAATTGTAAACCCAATAATCAAAATCCTATTTCAAAAGACATAAGAAAAAACTACTACTCCTTTAAGAACCTTCATAACCATTCAACGTTTAATATCTCATGAATTATCTCATCATTCTATGAATAATAAGAGCCTTAGAAATACTTACCTACAACGTGCGCAAAATTCCTATTGACTGCCTTTATGAATCTTGCCTATTTCTCCAACTCCACCTTCTTGCTTTTTCCTCAAGGCTATATGAATATGAGAGAAGTTTATCAGAAACTTGGTTGAAATAATATTATGTAGGTAAAATTATAGGAGATCATCCATGGCCAAAATTTGTGAAAATATATTTTGGTAAGTTTTTTTAAATTCTTCCCGTGTGCTAACTTAAGGTAAGAATTTTTTTTTTTTAGGGACAAAATCCCTAATTTCAGCAATTATGCCCTTAATACGTGAGGGCCATTACAGTATTGGCGAAATATTCTCAACCTGAGACAAATTATCAGGCCTTTTGTGTTTCATAAAATTGGTAATGGCAACACCACTGCTTTTTGGATAGATTATTGGCATTCTCAAAGATGTTTTTAGCGTTAGCATCATTGAGGACTTGGGGCATGATCTTCAGAAAATGTTTCATTTTACATTGTTGAGGGTAGATGGAACTGTCCTTCAAACATTATCTTTGATTCAATCAAGTCCTCCCTTGGTATTGTGGCTTCCCACCCCAACCGTGAAGATAGATTATTTTGGCTGGGCGAGCCTGATGGAAGGTTCTCCACAAGATCAGCTTGGGAACTCATTAGATCCAAACACCAGGTAATTGAAAGCCATGAAGATATTTGGTTTAAGTACAACATCCCTAAACATGCTCTCTGCTCCTGGTTATTTTGGCACAACAGAAATCCTACCAAAAGGAGACTTCTCCAATGGGAATTACAGATCGATGCTACTTATGTATTTTGTAAGTTTCACTTTGAAGATAGAGACCATCTTTATTTTCAATGTAGCGTTACAAATCGATTTTGGAAAAAAGGGCATGAAATTGGCTAAAGAACCTCACTAGATTCACACTTAGAACCACATTATTCTTTGGTTCACAAGGAACTACAGTGATTACTCACTACACTTAGGGTGTGTTTGGATTGAGGGGGAGGAGGTTTAGTAAAGGAGAGGAAGGGAGAGTATCATAAAGAAAATGAGTAGAGAGGGTCAAATCATGTTTGGATTGAAAATTTTTATAAATGAGAGTATCATAAAAGATTATGAGTATCTTTTGTTTGGATTAGAAATAAAATGGAAGGAAGGGATAAATTTTATATGTATAATGACTTTTATACCCTTTTTTAATTTTATATTAAATTTTCATGATTTGATGAGGAAAAAAAAGAAGGTAAAAATGTCATTATAACAAATAGTATTTTCTCCTCCTCCATTTCCCCCCAAATTGGAAGGACAACATTCTAGGGGTATGGAGGGGTGAGCCTCATCCCCTCTATATCCCTTCTCCCCATTTCTTCCCAAACCAAAGAGGGTAAAGACTCAACCCCTCCTCTTACTAACCCTTCCCTTCCCCCCATTTCCCCCAATCCAAACACACTGTTAAGCTTACTAAAGTTGTTCTTCCAAGCAACAGTATATGTCATCTGGCGAGAAAGAAACAATATTGTTCATAACAGTCCTACCCACAATGAAGATCAACTGTTTGACCATATCGGCTTTTGCATTAGACAAAAATTGTATAGGGTCAAATACTTCAAAAACATTGACTTAAATCGCTGACTTTGTGAAGCTTGAGATTTAGATGCTAGCACATTAGCTTTATGGTAGTGATGGTTGGTTCCACAACTCCTTCGAGTATCTTTTGCGCTTAGCGTCGGAAAGAGGTGCTTCTACAGCGAAGGTGTGAGTAATCGCCGTTGTCTGTTGTTCGAATCTGAATACGCATTGCGCTATATGCTGAGACTGTCTAGTTAAATAGACTTCTATTGATCTCATTTTTGTAAAGATATGTATATATTTTTGTGATTAATATAAATTAGCGAAAAAAAAAGACACCATCCATCACTCTCTTTTAGCATTATTTGATAGGACAATAGGGAGGAGACGTCACCGTGATTAATAGTTGGTTTTTTTATTTTTTATTTTTTTGGACTAAGATTAATAGTTGGTTAGCTTAATAGGGTTTTGCCTCCCCCAAGGAGAAAAAAAAGAAAAAGAAAAAGTAAAAACACGCTGCAGAAGTGAAAACCAGACTGCATTCTATACCGAAAGCTTGAAGAACGTATGATCCACCCACAGCATGGCAGACTCGAAGACGGAGCACCCACGGCTCATCCTTCGGAACTTCCTTCCTCTTGACGTCTGCAAGGTCTATTTCTCTCTCCGTCTTTCTCTCTCTCTATCTCTTTCTCACACACACACACACACACATATATATATATATATATAATATTATACCTTTGATTATCATTAATTTTTGTAGGAACTGGAATTTATACACAAGAGTTGTTGCACAATAGGGTACAGGCCAAATGTGTTCTCCACAACACTCTCTCATCTCATTGCCACAAACTCTGCCCATTTGATCATCCCCTTTGTTTCCGTTAGAGGTTTTATTCATATTTCCTCCCCCACCTCCTCTCTTTTCTTTGGGTTTTTACTTCTATTTGTTTTTCCTTTTTGGATCATAAAAATTCTATAATTTCTCGTTATAGATAAAACTTAATTTAGTTTAGAAATTTATTGTTGTGGGTTTTGTTTTGTGAATAATGATAGAGAAGCTTAAGGAGAAAGTGGAGGAGCATTTTGGATGCGAATATGAGTTGTTTATTGAATTCACTGGACTCATCAGGTTTCTTTTTTTTTTGTTTTCTTTTCTTTCACTCTTTCATTTTTTATTAGTTCGTCACGTGTTCAAGTCATGAAAACAATCTATAAGCTAAGGCTGTCTACAATTGACGGATCTTGCATATAGCGGGAGCTTCATACACCCTTTAATATCTGCATGAGGATAGGAATAGTATAGAGCAATGAACAATTAGCTGAAACAAAAGAAATTACAATAGGAGATTAGTAATACTAGAGAGCAAAGTACAAGCATAATTGCACTAGTACTCAAAGGCTGTATGCTATGTAGTGGTTTTCATACGAGCATATATATATGTACATACCTGGTACTCGCAGCTTTATCGGGGAATTTCTTATCTTAGTATTCTTTTGAAATGAGGTCCTCGGTAGAAAAGGTGTAGGGAAGACAAGGTTATGCGCTGGGTAGTATGCTAATATTGGCAAAACTACAATTATTGTTACCCAAGTTATATACATATATATTTAAAATTTATGTAGAGACAGTGGAGGGCAGCTGATGAAGATGTGTAATTTCATCTGGTAAAGGGAAAAAATCTGCGTATGTTTTCGAAATTGCACATAGACCCTATGGTACCACAATAATCTAATAAACCCCAGTGGTCTATAAAAATGAGGTAAAGACATCTCAGATTTACTAATTACTAGACATAGGTTGGCAATGAATCTCATTTTTATAAGCTATAAGAGATTATTATATTATTATTGTACTATAGGGTCTACAATGCGATTTGGGCAAAATACAGTAGGATTTTCGCACCTTACCCTTTTTCATATCGACCAAGATGCACAGAAGGTTTTATAATTTGAATGATATGGCACATCTGAGTTCATTTATTACATGATTTCACAGTTGAAAGAGTACAATCCATATTCCAAGCATTGAGTATTTGATTATTTTTAGATACACTGTTTTAGAAATGATGTTTTTTTTGACAACTCCCACAATTGTGAATCAGCTGGTGCAGAGGAGCAAGCATTGGATGGCACAGTGATGATAACAGACCTTATCTTAAACAACGTGAATTTGCAGTGCGTAAATAACTTTTTCAAACACTTAATTTTATTCCTATTCGCGATTCTTTTTGGTTATTCTACAAATTTTGTACATCTTCCACAACCTTTGGTATTCTACTACAGTTCTCTCTAGTTCACGCTCGTGGATTAACAGTGCTTCATAAATTAAGTGATTGGTGCAAATATTAGTCTCTTATGTAATGTCACCACAGATTTGGGATCTAGTAGAATGTGGTTCTAAACTGTGTCAACTGCTCCCTTACCTGAAAACCAAACACGCACTCATACAAAAAATTATTTTTCTATCCTTATTTCCATAGTGGTACTTTAGGAAACACAAATTGTTGGCTTCATCATCATTTCACATGGCGTGAAGTTGATGGAGTTTTTCCCTCATGTATGTTGATGATTGCTAAAAAATGCTAGATTTGCACCCTTGTGTTACCTAAGAAGATTAAAGGAAGTTTTGCTTAGTTTTCCAATATTGGTGGCTTGGGATTCATCAAAGATCTACTTTTTCTGCTTTACGTTCCTTAATTTTGTAGTTTCTAAGTAGTGGTAGCAAACTAGTGACTTTATTGAGTGAATTGTATTTGTTATAGTGGAAGTCAGAAATTGATAGTTAGTTCCACTATTTCTCTATTAATCTGTGATAACCCAGCGTGCTCGATGGTGAAGTAAGACCAAGCTCATAAGCTTATTATCCTAGGTCGGAACAAGTTGATAGGATACCATTTTTTACGTCCCCCGTGTGGCGACAAGGGGACGTAAAAAGGAAAGAGAGGGATGGGGTTTCCTTTTTATTTCACTAATTACTACTATTCTAGATGAGGGCGAGGGGAGCTCTTCGCCGAGGTTTTGTAATATTTAACAGGTTTATATGAAGAGTGATAGGACCTGCACATTTCAGATGGAAAATTTACCATTATCAGAACTGATCCTAGAGACAACTCAGTGGTATCACAAAATTTTGATAATCTTCTAATTTGTTTTGAAATTTATTTTTCCTGCTTGGGAAAATTTAGAGCGTCCTTGAGTTAGAATGTGAGTGACTCATGGATGTGATGTTAAGTAATTAGTACCAGGTGAGGTTTTTATAATGAGATAGTAAAAGGATGCTCATAGCTTTGGAAATGAGTTGGTTTTGTTGAGTGTAATTGGTCATGCTGGTACTGCATTCTCCGCTTCATTGTCCTTAGTGTTGAGCTTTAATCATGACTCTTCTTCTTTCCCCTTGAGTCTTTCACATATTTAGTTAGTACCTAATTATAGTACTAAAGCAAGTGAATGCTATTTGCCTGAGTTCAATTTCTTCTTTATGCGTCTTCCTTTTCTTCCACGTGTAGCTTACTTAAAAATATCAGATTCTGCTTCGTACAAGCTTAAGTTAAGAATAGTATCCATATTTGCATGAACAAATCACAGCAGTTGGATAATATCCTTTTTCTGGTGTATCCTAAACAGAGATACTATGACATAATCTTCTCCATGTAATCCCTTAAAATTGCTTCGTTTCTTTCATTCCTTTCCTCTTTTTATTTTTGCAAAATCTCCTCTGGTTAGTTTCTGTATGCCTGCAGTCTGGAGAATGTAGGTTTCCACTATTGTGATCTGGAGCCTATTTCTTCCTTGGTGATTTTTCTTCACTTCAATCACGTAATCCTTGTATTGGTCTTTGCCAAAATCTCTTTCAGCTTCCAATCTCTTGGTGGCTCTTAATTCCAGTAAATAGTCAGCGAGTAATATTTTATTGACTTGTTGCAATTTCTTCATCTCAGCTTTATTGCTTGCTGGAGAGTTTGGGTGTTAATTCTTTTGGTCACTGGTTGGTATATAATTGTATTTCAAAACACATGTTGCTAACTCAACATTTTATTCTATTTCAGAATCTACTAATGCTTGTGATCTGCATCAGTAATGGTTACAATCATTTTACTTCTCAAAAAAAAAAAAAGATTATAATCATTTTGATGTGGTTTTTTTCTAATCCGTACCAGTTGTAACACATTTGTTTACATAGTATTTGGAAACATTTATACTGTGGAATCCATTTGATTTATAAATGAATTCCCGAGGATTTGTATTTACAAATGAATTCTCTTGTTTGGAATTGTAAAATAATATTAAGTCAATTATGCCATTTATAAATACAAATTATGTTTGGAACACATTGAAATTGGAATTAATAGCAATATTTTACTTAAAAGACCTTTTAAAAAAAAAATTAAAATTAGACTGTCATATAAGGATTATCTTCTCATTCCATTATTGATTACTGTACTAGCATAAAATTGTCCAAAAGGAAAAAAAAAATTAAAACAAAAAAAAAAAATTGTCAATAAACTTAAACATTACAAAATAATCATAAATTCAACTATCAGTTCAATACTACAAAATAAACCTACATTTAACAGAAGGTGAACTGTGTTTATGAACCTTCTTGACTCTTATTAAAATAAGCCCAAAATGGTATAATTCAATAAGACTTTGTCAAAAGCCACATAAGGAATTAGTCGGACAAAGCTCGGATACTCACGGATTTCAAAAAAAAAAAAAAAACCACAGAAGGAATTGGTGATTGGTCTGTGTTTAGCATTGCTGTTTGCTATAAGGAACTGAATATCTTTGAAGGAACGGTCACCTTCAAAACGCTGTGAGCATCATGGTGAGTGCACTAGTAGAAGTTGTGTTCGATGGCGGTCCACTAGAGAGAGTGGAAGAATTTTATTTATTTATTTTTGTGCAGTCAAAAGAGAAGTGAGTGGAAGACTTTATTTTATTTTATTTTATTTTTCTTTTGGTTTTTATCTATGTATCCTAGCAAATTCAATCACTTAAACCTGAGGACAGTTTTGTTCTCAAAAGAGTAGCAACAGATTTGAAAAACGTGGATTTGCAAATTCTACCTCTTGGCCAAGGATTTGGGTAAGACTTGTGGAAATTCAAGATTTGCAAATATTGGATTTCCAATTTTTTAAAAAGGTGCTTCCAAACACAAAAAATTGGATTTGCAAATGAATTTCACAAAATTTTATGGAATTCATTTGTTTCAAATAGTCTGTTATTATTAATTGTAATGCCCCCCTAGAATGCTAGTTAGTGATCTTTCTGTGAGTCAGATTATCTTGATTGATGATATGATAGCAAATGGATTATGTTAATGGTTGGAATATTGGAAGAATGGTTATTTTGACACCGTCCAACTCACAGTGATGCCATGATAATGACATGTGCTGATAGTGAATGATATTCACGAATTACTTTGATCTTCTGCTTAATATTCCAGTATGTATTGTGCATTAACTTATTCACTGCTGACTAATGTTATTACATCTGCATGAAGGTAGTCTGTTATCTGAATAGTTATAATTTGGATTTCAAGGGTGGACTGTTTCACTTCCAGGATGGGGAACCTTCAACAATTGAGCCCATAGCTGGTGTGAGTGCTATAGTGGTAACTTAAGCTTTGAGATTCTATATATTGTATATTTTAGTTATCGCCAAATTTGTTAATTTGAAGTTCTTCGTCCTTGCTGGGATTTTATAATTTTCATATTCAATCATAAATGCTACATGTACAAGGAACTAAGTTGTTTCTTAGGGTGGATTTGTTGTGATTGAGGTTGTTATCATTTGCTTTCTCCATATAGTTTCATATGTTGCCGCATTGCTTTTTTCTAATTGCTATTGCATTTCTCCAGGATGTTGTGATGTACACAGCTGACAACCAGAACATTCATTCTGTAGATGAGGTGGCCTATATTCTCACTCTCTCTCTCTCTCTCTCTCTCACACACGCACACACAAATGTATATGTTTATAGTGTACCACGTATATATGTTACATATAACACAAATCACTGGAGCCTTATGGTAGTGATGGTTGGTAGATCCATTCCTAAGCTTGCTTTGTTGCACCAACAATCAAGTCGGATGGTTCTGAAAGAATAAGGGGTTAGTACTTTAAATATGGATTAAGAGAAGGACCTCTCCTGTGCTAGTAGGTCGTTGACCCTCTGCCAGTGACTAGAATGATCAATTTTGAATTTCTTACAGCAGTTACTGTAGGAGTAGAGCTGTTCGGTTATTCCATTTAGGTGTTGCAAAGATTACGTACAAGTTATAAATATCAATGAGATTTGTCACTTACTAAGTCATGTTAATGATAAGTTAGTTAAAGGAGATGGAGTTTATACGTTTAAATTGAAAGAATGCTGTCATTTGTCTGATGATCTAGAAAGATCATCAGAACTTGATGAAATATGGACTTCATGTTGTGAGGTATGTGAATGAGAAGACAATACTGAGATCGTTTGATCCTCATGCCCATTGCACCAAGTTGCGTCAACCTTTAATTTGCACCATCAGTATTTGTATAAACATTTTCCCACTGCTAGCCTGAGCATTTTATTCACTGCAATCACTTATATCAGTCCTACAATTTAGCGCTTATACAGCATGTGTGTGAGAACAAACTACTTATTCTTACATGAACCTTTTCTTTAGCAATATGTCTTAGAAACAAAAAATTTAAAGTGGCTGATGAGTAAAAAATTTCTAAAATAATTGTACTATATTGCATGATAATTAATTCAAATAGTTCCTACCATCTTCTCTAGCTAATAGAAGTGCTGTCGAGGCCTGAGATACGGCCCAAAGCGAGTTACAAGCTAGAAAAAGTACTTGTTATTCTGTCTAATGCATTGCTGTGAATTAATGTTACTTGAGGTCTCAGTTAAAGAAAATGAGGTTCTGTAAATTTTAACCAACCATTTTTACTTGGTTGAAAAGGAAAATAATGAACACTGTCATATAATAATGCATGACACATTACTTATATCTTCTATAATTTCCAACTTTCTACTTTCTTTTTTAAAAATTCTCAAAAGAAAAAAAAATTCCAATTTTCTATATTTGCCGAGTTCTGTAGTTTACTTTCTTTTTCTTCTCTTTAATTTCTAACACCAGGTCACTGAAGGAGAAAGAGTTACTCTTACATTGTGGTTCACCCGCGATGCATCTTATGATGAAGATGCTAAAATAATTTCATCTCTCTCTCGTACTCTAGCGGATAGTTTGAACCCGAAGTTTGTTCCTTTTGTACCTGTTCCTGCATCCACTAGTATGTACTGGTTTCCTCCTGATGAAGCTTCCAACTTCCAGTCAGGATTTGATATACGGTGTGCAAGGTTAACCCTTCTTGGATTCAATCTTTATTCTCATCAGGAAAAGAATGATTTTTCAGCATCAGATTCGTGTTTCAACTTTCTGGAACTATTGAATGAGCCATTACAATTGATACGGGGAGATGAGTTGTTAGAAAGGGAATTTGGGAATGTATTGCATGTCCTTCAGGTAGTTTTTCTGCTGTAACTTGCATTTTGTATTCATAGACGGATGTTATTAGATTATTGAATTATGTGGAAGAGATGATATTTTGTCTGCTTAATGAGGTTTTCTTTTGAGACGCATACAATGGCTGGCTAGATGAAAGATGTGTCTGATACGGCAGATTAGCCAGCAGGAAAATGTTGAGTTTGATATGATCTTCTTTACTTAAATAATTGGTTGAGTTCTGATGATTTCTGATTATTGTATAGGATGCATCTGGGTAATGCTTCGCATAATAGTTTGTAAGAGATATCTGCATCTGCTTCTTCAAGCATCTCATGTTTTCAAATCCATTTGTCATTCTTTGAAAAGCAGACTCATGCGTTGCTGTTTCAGACTCTTTCTGTCCCTATCTTTGAATGAAAACAAACCACAAAAGAGGTTATTCGCTGCTGTAACAGCTCAATATGCACTCTGGCTGAGTTGGGCAGACATGATTTGTAAAGTATGGTGTTTCATGGCATCCCTATACCACCTTGCTTTTCGGGACTTCATAGTGAATCATTATTTTATACTTGTAATAGCTGTTAATGTTATATTTCCTTCATCAATTAATTAGTTGATTGCTCATCAAGCCTTGGATTTTCAAAAATAAAGCTGAATTATAAAGGGTAAATGAATGTTAAATGTACTTTGAATGTTGAGAAACTAATAGCTGGTGGAGTGTATTAATCCGTGACCTTGTGATTTTATCGGGTGGTTGCGATTAATTGTTGGTACCTCCCAATGTTTAAACGGCTTAGGTTATCTGTCAATTGAATGTTCTCCTCTCATCTGCTACAGGTAGTGCAGTTTTACTGCTGGAAGATCTCCCAATTGGGCACAAATGAAGTCAAAGGGGCACCCAGCAATGTAGTACCGCTGTCTCATCCACAACGGAAGAAAGCTAATGATCTGAAACTTGCTTCTCTGAAGGATCTTCAACTGGCAGAGAAATACTTCAGCAACGTGACTTTAGAGAAGAATTTGCAGCAATTGTTTGACTGGGTTAGTTTTTCTGCTTTTATTGCTGACTGGGAAGCTTATACCTGGAAGTTACAAAAAGAATTGCTTATGAGCTTACCATATTGGAGAACACATCAGTCAGTATTTCATTATCCACATGATGATCTTGACACGAGAGCTTAAATTATACAATTTTGGCATTAGTTTACTTAAACTTTTTAGATTTTATCTTTATAATGTCGTTCTTTGTGAATATGAATTTCTCTGTCACATCTACTTGTTAATGAGTAAATTCATCAAATCATCCCTTATTTGAAAGATAAAAGTGTTTGGTTTTAATTGTTCAAATAGATTGACTTCACTGGGACATCGTAAATTTTAGTCGGTGATTTGAAATAAAAGAAATGTTTAAACAAGCGATTTGAAATTTGTATGTATTTACTATTTAGTGGCCTCTGGCATAATTTATCTCAGGAGAAAAGAAACGAGCAGTGCAAATATCTTTATATATTATTGGATCCTTGTGCAAATTTTTCATTCCACGTCAGTTTCATACGTAACAAGTACTCACACTCTTATCTGAAAAGGAGAAGTCCACTAACATCCAAATTGATATCTGCAGCACTTCAGTAAAAATCAATTCTTTCATGTCATTTGCATGATGCATGACCTTAATTATTGGTGCCAATGTATAACCTAATTTATGCAAATGATGCTTAGATACAAAGAGAGTGTTAGACAAATATTCTTAGGCTTGAGCACGCCGTGCTTCCTTTTGTTCATATGTTCAAGCCTTTGGCAACATGTGCTTAACAGTATATTTGCTCTCAACTACCTCGTAGGCCACACAAGTCTTTCTCATTCTCCATTCTGTGCTTGAATCCTAGGGCCTCCCTCGAGTTAGCCTTCAACCATTGCATACTTAAAAGGGGTCTCGTGAGCTGGCCTCTCGGCCTCGAACTTAACATGGACCTACTACCATCATGTGCCTTCAGACCTCTGAGCTCTCTTAACCTCTTAGGTTTGGCTCTGTGTTGCTGGGGGGATCAAGTAAAGCGTGTTTTGCAGTCTTGGAGCATTTATGCTGGTTCATGGTGACATACATCTTGTGCTTTGGGTCCTGGAGCCTTTCTGCCCTCTTGGGCAGGGCTCTTTTGGAACCAAGAAGCGTGTATCTTTGTGTCTTCTTCTTGATTATGAAATGCATTTTGGTGAGACTAATTCTTTGTAGGCTTTTAGTAACATTTCTTAGGATGCACATACTCCCCTGGTATGCCCTGAACATTTAAGCTACTTTTGGGATGTATTTGAGTATTTCCTCGAACATCGCAGGTAAGCTTTTTGAGGCACATTTAAAGCCTTTTATTATTTGTTTTGTTAGGACCATTGTCCTCTTATAAAGTACTGGGTGTAATTTTTTGAAAATTCTTCAATCCATCCAACCTTTCATCAACCCAAGAGACATGGAGTGGGGCCCACCTATGTGTGAGTGGGTGGTTTAAGAGGTTGGGTGGATTGAAGACTTGCTCGTAATTTTTAGCAGTACAACCTCAAAATAGGTGCGAGGCCTACATGTTGGTCACTGCTGCCAACAAGTTGAGGAAGCTAATATTTGTATGTCTTGTGAGGTCAATTTGAAGCAAGATACATAGTCAATAGAATGATTCTCGACTTTATTAGATGTAGGGCACACCCTAAGCATTTGCAATGCGTGGATTTTTTTTTTTTTTTTTGGGGCTAAATGAGTAAGTAAGATTCATAAATGAAAATAAAGGTGTTATAAAGTCAAGATGCATTCCATCACATAAAGTATCTATTAGAACATGTTGTGACACCCCCGCCTCTCCCAAGCTGAGCCCGCCTAACTAACAAAGTTAGAAAAACAAGGAAGTTGCAAAGTGAAAGTAAAGCATAAGAGAGAATTTAAGAAAATATAATTTCATTTCTTGAAAAATACTACAACTCTTTTGTGTGTCTTATATAAAATGAAAGTTACAATTATTATAGATCTCTCTAGGCTAATGGATGACTAAGATTATTTCAATCTAACCGGTACAACTATCTTCAAGAATCTTCTACCTAAATCAAGTGATATTAACAACCAATCATCTCCCCATCAGTCCCAACCAATATCTTTCACTTTCTAGATAGTTCTGAATAATCCTAGAAGATCCTAAAAGAAAAATGGCCATGTGTGTAGCCTTGCAAGCTCGTCATTGCCAAGTCACTACCTATATGGTACCTACAACAATCGGGCGTGATATTATCCCCTACCTAATCCTGCGAACGTCCTCAGTCGTGTTCCCTTTGTGGTACCTTCCAATCTCCTTTTTAAACTGCCACATAGAGTTTGCTGGTTCCCAACTTACCTCATTCTCAAATAGGGATGGCAATAGGGACAGGGATTGCGGGTACTCGCCTCACCCCCGCCCCAAATGGGACTGAAATTAAGGCGAAAAATGGGGAATGGAGCGGGGGATGGGGATCAACTTTTAATCTCCGCGCGGGGGCAAGGCGGGGTGCGGGGATAAGTATTTCTCGCCCCGCATACCCCGCCCCGCATATATAGATAGTTATTTTTATTATTTTAGTATTATATATGTATTAAAATTATACATATAAAAGTATAAAAAATAACATTAAGCAAAGTATTATAAAATGGATAAGAAAAATTAGATTATTTGAAAGAATTTTATAATTATTCTTAAAATTATTATACGCCGTAACTTGAAATTGACTATTATTTGACATAAATACCTCAATTTTATTATTGTTCATAGTGAATTAAGATATTTGTTAATTATTTCAGTTGCACTTCAAAAAGTTTCAAATAATATAACTAAAGATGAATTTTAAAGAATTGCAACTAATATTATATGTGACATGTGATAAGAAAAAAATTATAATAATCAATGCAATCTCACTAGCACAAAGAAATGTTCTTTTTCAATTAGAGTTTTCATACACAATAGTTAAGTCAAAATTTATTTTAAATATTTGGGACTCAATTACTATAATATTGTTTTTACTATTTAATTGCAATAATAATTAATATTAGACTTTATTTAAGATCTATATTTATATTTATTATTAGTATAACTTTAATTTATATTTTGAAGTTGCATAATTTAAATTAATTATAATTCTTAAGGTTTAAAAAGAATAATAAAAACCCCGCGGATAATCCCCATTCCCCACGGGAATTCAAGGGCGGGAACGGGGCGGGAAATGGGGGAACTTTTTGAGTGACAGGACGGGACATGGAGATAGCTCCTCCTGCCTCTACCCTGCCCCATTGCCATTCCTATTCTCAAACAAACCCTTCTAATGTACCAAGTACTCATGTCACGGAGGTACTCCTTTCTTGCAAGTACCACACAATTTGCTTCAATAAATTGATTTCTCAGTTACACTGTTGTTGGTGCCTGCATAAATTCCCCTTGGCTTGGATCCTACTTAAATTCACGATATGGTTTTGGTATGCATACTGGGTGGATCTTCAACTTTGGTAGTAAGTCAAACTTTTAGAACATTTTACCAACTCTGTTAATCACTTCATAAGGACCTTCATACATTTTTTTTTTCTTTCTTTACAAGGACCTTCATACTTGTGAATGAATTCTTTGCGCACTTATCTAAAGGCCTTATGTTGTTGTGTTAGTAGCTTTCCTATGACTTTATCCCCAACTTGGAGGGACTTGTCTCTTCTCCCTTGGTCAACCTATTTCTCCATTTTCTTGGCTACTTGGTCAAGATAGGTCCTTGTCGAATCAACTTGCTCTTTACATCTATCATTTGGCTAATTAGTGGGTTGAAGGGCTGCTTTCTTGGCATTTAGGCTTCAACACAACTATATGTGTTAGGCAAGTTAATCGTTGGCCAATCACCTCTTTAATGGACTCTTGCTTGTTGCTTTACTACTTTAGAGATTGTCTAAGAATTGGGCCATATCACATAAACCCATCCAATTCTTTTGATTGTTACCCACAAAGTGTCTTGGCTCAACTTAGTCTACATCTTTTATAGGTGACAGCTCCATTTATAACTTGAGATAGCAACGGTTTGGTTAACTGTAAAAAATAAAAAAAAATAAAAACCGTTTATCATAACCTATACTTGAAATTGAAACCGAAAAGTAATGGTTTTAAAAATATTATCTAAAATTGAAACAAAAGTATGAAAAAAATTAAGGGTAACCGAAACTGAAACTTATAACTTTAAAAAAATTAATTTAAATAAAAAATCAATCTAAAAGTATGTAAGAGAGGGGAGAGAAAAAAGACTCCCTACGGCTGTTCACTTCATTGATTTGACTTCACTTTACTTAAAAAATATCAATTTAACAAAATCTTAACCAAAATCCATTAAGTTTCATCCAACTATGAACATGCATAAACATTTTTTAATGACAAAACTCATCCTAGCCAAGGAAGTGATACAAAAAATTTGCTTATGCTGCTCTAGTCTTGCTTATGCATAAACTAAAATTACATCTAGATATTTTTTAAATTTCCTTAGCTTTTCTACTCATTGTCCTAAAGATTAATATATATTGAAACTCTAATTACATCTAGGTTAAGTTTTCTGAAAATGCATCTTTGTTCCCCTTAATGCTAACAAAATTACAAAATAGGAAACTCAATAAAAGAAACTAATAGAGAAACATTAATAGAAAAGAATAAGACTAACCTTGATGAAGAATGTTTGCGAAGATCCAAGAAATCTCCTAAAACATTAAAAGAAAAATAAAAAAATTATATATTTAGCAAAAAAATAAGAAAAAAATAACATGATGACATACGAAGCAACGCGTGTTTGTGGAGGCTGAGAATTGCACTAGGCTGTCGTTTGGCGGAGTCGAGGCTGAAGCTTGAAACAAGAGTGAGATGAGAGGTTTTTTTTTTGTTAGAGATAGGCGGTGTACATTGAAGAGAAGTGAAGAAAAGCTTTAGTCATTTTCTACTTTTAGGATTAAACTCTAAAGAGAAAAAGATTTTTTATTTTTTGTTAAAACTTAAACGCTAAAGAGAATTCAGAATATGTTATGAAATATCAATTGGTAGATATTCACTATCAATCTAAGCAGCTTACAAGTAGCAGCGTAAGTAACTTGCAGTCACTAGCAACTAAGCAGCAGCGTAAGCAACTTGCAATCACCAACTACTAAGCAGCTTACAATCAGCAGTATAAACAGCTTGCAGTTATCAGCAGTTTACAAGCAGCAGTGTAAGCAACTTGCAGTCATCAGCTACTAACTTCTGAAACTCTATAAATAGAAAAGTATAATTGAAATGTAAATCATTTTCAGAAATCAATAACAGTTTCAGTTATCTCTCTATACTATTGTTGTCTTTTGCAGTTAGTTTATAACACGTTATCAGCACGAGACTCTACATACTTTGGTTTGGCAAGGTACGAATAATCTTTCTGTATTTCAAATTATATTTTGATATGGAAAACATTGCAAAACGTGAATTTGCTGGAATTTTTTTTCGATCTTGGGTTCTTGATGCCGAGATACATCTTGATGCAAGAAATCTTGGAGAAACAATTAAAGAAAATAATAGCGCATCCCAGCAGGATTGTGCAAAATCTTTGATATTTCTTCGTCATCACATTCATGAAGGATTGAAGACTGAATATCTTACTATCAAAAATTCCTTTACACTTTGGAAGAATCTGAATGAAATGTATGATCACCAAAAAATTGTGATTCTTCCAAGAGCTCGTTATAATTGGATGCACCTGAGGTTGCAAGATTATAAATCTGTCAGTGAGTATAACTCTGTGTTGTTCAAAATCAGTTCTCAACTGAAATTATGCGGAGAAACTATCACTGAACAAGACATGTTAGAAAATACATTTTCTACATTTCATGCCACGAATATGCTCCTACAGCAGCAATATCATGAACGTAGATTTGCAAAATATTCTGAGTTGATATCATGTCTTCTTGTTGCTGAACAAAATAATGAGCTTTTGATGCAGAATCATCAATTATGTCCAGTTGGCATGGCCCCACTGCCAGAAGTGAATGGAGTTGCAGTCCCAGAAGTGAATGCAACATATGAACACAGTAATCGACGGGGTCGTGGTCGAAATAATACTTGGTTTTGGGATGATCCAAATATTATCAAGAAAGACAAACATCACTACCAAAAGTGGAATAATGAGAAAAAATGTGACAAAGAGAAGACCACTGAAAACAAGTCATCCTATAACAATGACATATGTTACAGATGTGAAGGGATTGGTCATTGGTCACGTATCTGTCGTGCGCAAAAATATTTGGTTGATCTTTACAAAGCATCAAGAAAAGGAAAAGAGAAAATAGTTGAGACAAATTGTTTTGATTATAATGAACCAGATGTCTCTACATAGTTAGATGTCAGTGATTTTTTCACTGACCCTAATGGCAACATAGAACATTTAATCAGGAATGGAAATGTCCGAACCGATTTAAAATGTATTAGTTATATTTTTGTTTTAAGTTAAGTTGTTTAAAAGGACTGTTAGTTATGTTATCATTTCTAGTCTAAGTCGTTATTTTTGATTTCCACCTTATGTAATATTTATGTTTGATAATAAATATGTTTGTTGCAAATTACAAGTTTTTAAAGACATAATTTTTGTTTATGATATCATTAGATCTCAAGATGAAAGACGAAGATGTATGTCTGGCAGATAGTGTAACAACACATACTATACTACGTGATAAAACGTATTTTGTCACTTTACTAGATACCTCAACTAATGTATTTACCATTTCTAGTTCTACCAATCTGATAAAGGGCTTTGGAAGAGCTCATTTCATGTTACCTAATGGCACAAAATTTGACATTGCTAGTGCACTGTATTCAAGCAAATCTGGAAGGAATTTGTTAAGTTTTAAAGATATTCGTCGGAATGGATATCATATTGAAACTGCAAATGAAGGTGATAAAGAGTATCTTTATATCACTTCTTTGAATTCATGCCAGAAGCATGTATTAGAAAAACTTCCTGCTCTTTGTTCTGGATTATACCAAACAACTATACGAGAAGTTGAAGCACATGCAGTGCAAAAACAAATGTATGATGATCCTAATACTTTCATGCTTCGGCATGATCGCCTTGGTCATCCAGGGGCAACAGTGATGCGTCGAATAATTGAGAACTCACTTGGGCATTCTTTAAAGAACCAGCAGATTTTTTTGCCAAGTGATTATCCATGTGTCGCATGTTCTCAAGGCAAATTAATTGTGAGACCATCTCCAACCAAAGTTGCTTTTAACGCTCCTAAATTCTTAGATCGAATTCAAGGAGATATTTGTGGACCTATTCATCTACCCTATGGACCAATTTATTATTTTATGGGTCTTATAGATGCATCAACTAGATGGTCATATGTTTGTCTACTTTCTTATAGAAATCATGCATTTGCTAAACTTCTCGCTTTGATAATTCGATTGAGGTCACAATTTCCTGATCATCCTATTAAAACAATTCGCCTTGATAATGCTAGTGAGTTTTCATCTAAAACATTTGATGATTATTGCATGTCTATTGGAACTAAGATTGAACATCCTGTCCCTCATGTGCATACTCAAAATGGTTTAGTTGAATCATTTATCAAGTGACTTCAATTAATTGCAAAACCTTTACTTATAAGATCTAAACTCCCTATATCAGCTTGGGGGCATGCCATTCTACATGCTGATGCATTGATTCATATAAGACCTACAACATATCATAAATATTCTCCTTTATAACTTGTGCATGATCATCCACCGAATATTTCTCATTTACGTGTTTTTGGTTGTACAGTACTAGTTCCAATAGTACCAACACAACGTAGTAAAATGGGACCACAAAGGCAACTTGGAATTTATGTTGGATTTGATTCTCCATCTATTATTCGATATATTGAACCCCTTACAGGTGATTTGTTTAGAGCACGCTTTGCAGATTGTCACTTTAATGAGACTCTCTTCCCATCATTGGGGTGAAAAAATCGCAACTAGAAATACAGTGTGACATATCTTGGAATGCGTCATCATTGTCGCATTTGGATCCAAGAACTAAACAATGTGAACTTGAAGTTCAAAGGATCGTTCAGTTGTAGAATATTGCAAATAATCTACCAGATGCATTTACAGACACAAAGAATATTGTAAAATCACATATACCTGCTGTGAATGTGCCGGCACGAATTGATGTCCCAGTAGGACATATTGTAAACACAACAGCAAATATACCTAAGGCACGTCAGAAGCGTGGTCGACCTATCGGTGCAAAATATACTGTACCCCAGAAAAGGAGGACACATGGGGATGATACAGAATGAATCTAGAAGATTCTATACTATCGAGATGCACGACAGAAATGGTAGAACCAACAGATGTTGGCAAATGCACAATCCCTGAAGAGATTGAAACACAATCGGTCCCTGAAGAGACTGAGGTACATAGAGATGAATAAATTTCCATAAACTATGTAACTATCGGAAAGACATGAATCGAACGGAAACTATTCTGAATGATAGTTTCTCTTTTACGGTAGCACTTGAAATAAATGATGAGGATCTTGAACCACAGAGTGTGGAAGAATATCGACAAAGAAGTGATTGGCCAAAGTAGAAAGACGCTATACGAGCAGAGCTCAGCTTGTTAGAAAAGCGCAAGGTGTTTGGACATGTAGTCCAAACACTTGCAGATACAAAACCTGTTGGATACAAGTGGGTCTTTGTACACAAGTGAAATGCAGTAAATGAAATTGTGAGATATAAAGCTCGACTTGTAGCTCAAGGTTTCTCACAAAGACCAGGCATTGATTATGAGGAAACATATTCGCCTGTAATGGATGCAATCACATTTCGCTTTCTAATTAGTCTTGCTGCTCAGACTAATTTGGAAATGCGCTTAATGGATGTTGTTACAGCATATTTATATGGATCACTTGACAGTGACATATATATGAAACTCCCTAAAGGATTTCATTTGCCAGAAGCAAATAAAGTGAAACCCTGTCATATGTATTCACTTAAACTACAACGATCCTTGTATGGATCAAAACAATCTGGTCGTATGTGGTACAATCGTTTAAGTGATTACTTATTTGGAGAAGGCTATATCAATAATCCTGTTTGTCCATGTATTTTCATTAAAAAATCAACAACGGAATTTGCAATTATTGCAGTATATGTTGATAATCCTAACCTTGTTGGAACTCCTAAAGAGCTCAACAAAACTGCTGCATATTTAAAGAAAGAATTTGAAATGAAAGATCTAGGACAATCGAAGTTTTGTCTTGGTCTTCAAATTGATCATTTTTCAGAAGGAATTTTTCTCCATCAATCGGCTTATACGAATAAGATTCTTAAAAGATTTTACATGAATAAAGCTCATCCACTAACAACCCTGATGGTAGTTAGGCTACTTGATGTGACAAAAGATCCTTTTCGCCCTCGAGATGATGGAGAAAAGTTATTTGGTCCTGAAGCACCATATCTTAGTGTCATTGGCGCATTAGTGTACCTGGCTAATAATACAAGGCCAAATATTGATTTTTCTATTAACTTATTAGCCAGGTATAGTGTAGCTCCAACTCGCAAGCACTGGGAGGGAATTAAACACATATTTCGCTATTTGCGTGGAACACCAGATATGGGTTTATTCTATTCGAGACAATCAAGATCTTCATTAGTTGGTCATGTTGATGCTGGTTATCTATCAGACCCTTATAAAGCAAGATCACAAACAAGATACGTTTTTCATTTTGGTGATACTCCTATATCATGGCGGTCCATGAAGCAAACAATGACTGCTACTTCTTCAAATCATGCCGAAATTTTAGCCATTCATGAAGTTAGCCGAGAATGTGTTTGGTTGAAATCGATTATTCAACATATTCAGGAATCATGTGGATTACCCTCCGACAAAGACCGACCAATCATACTATATGAAGATAACAAAGCATGTATCACACAAATCAAAAGTGGCTATATCGAAAGTGATAGAACAAAACATATATCACCGAAATTCTTCTACACACATGAGCTCCAAACAAGCGGAATAATTGATATTCAGCAAATACAGTCGAGTCAAAATCCAGCAGATTTATTCACTAAAGCATTACCGCCAACGATCTACAAATTACATGTACAAAGATGTAGAATGCGCTGCCTGAAAGATTTGTCATCATGAGGGGGAGAGGCTATTTATGCATTGTACTCTTTTTCCTTCACCAAAGTTTTTATCACAACTAGGTTTTTCCTGGTAAGGTTTTAACAAGTCAAGCCAAATACAATAGTATTCTTCATAAAGATAATGTACTATTTTTCCTTAGTCAAGTTTTTATCCCACTGGATTTTCTTGATGAGGTTTTAATGAGACATATTTTTATAATGAATATCCAAGGGGGAGTGTTATGAAATATCGGTTGGTAGATATTCACTATCAATCTAAGCAGCTTACAAGTAGCAGCGTAAGCAGCTTGCAGTCACCAGCTACTAAGCAACTTACAAGCAACAGTGTAAGTAGCTTGCAATCATCAACAACTTACAAGCAGCAGTGTAAGCAGCTTGCAGTCATCAGCTACTAACTTCTGAAACTCTATAAATAGATAAGTATAATTGAAATGTAAATCATTTTCAGAAATCAATAACAGTTTCAGTTATCTCTCTATACTATTGTTGTCTTTTGCAGTTAGTTTATAACAGAATAAGACTGTTTTGGTTTTTTTTTTTTTATCAAAGTTAAATTTAATAAGTCAACAAGAGATTATTAGTATTGGGCATTTTTAGTTTTTATTTTTGAAAATGATAATATTGAGTTTAGTCTAAAACTTTTAAAAAATGTAGTGTATTTCTATTACTTTTTAAACTTTAAACATTTAATATACATGTAGACATATATAAATAAATAAATAAATATATATATATATATATATTATATTGTAATGAATTAATAATCGGGTTTCAATTATTTTTAACATCTAAAACTAAAACCTATTGGTTTACCCGTTGGTTATCTCTTATAAAAATCAAACCCTAATAGATACCCCATCAGTTTTTATTTTTGGGTTTTTATTGGGTAGGTACTCGCTGATTTTGGATTCAAACCTTACCAATTGCCATCTTTATGCAGAATTGACTATCTTGAGGGACCCTTGGGACTTGTTGATGGTAAACCCTGATCTATTGACTTCATTCTCTACTAGGTAATTGTGGGAAGTTCCTATGTCCAACAATGCCATGGCGGGCTTCCTATGAACCGCTACCTCTACATACATCAATCCACCCTTGAGTATGGCCCTTGGTGTATACTTGGTCTTCAAAGCATTGAGCAATGGAAGAGAACTTATTCGTGGCTCGAGTGCCTTATTATGTTCTTTCAACATCATGTTGAAGGTATTTCTTTTGGGACAATCACGCCACTAATGAGGTTCTCCACAAAAGTATCAACTCATTGGCCTTTTGTCTTTTTTGAAATCTATGTTAAAAGAAGGCTTCTTTTGTCCACCCTAGATTGGCCCCTTGGAAGTCTCGTCTCTCCCATCTTTTCCCTTGTACTCTTTCTTAGGGTTGTTGGTAGAGTCATTCTTCTTTTTGTATCCTATCAAGGACTTTGCCATGACAATGGCTTTGAAAAAGTTTTGGGTCTTCTCATTTGAATTTCTTGTTATGCTCATGGCTACAAACCCTTGATAAAATCATATATATTATCATAATTTAGCTTATTACATACCTGAAGTTGAGAGAAACATATTCCTCGACATATTTGCTGATGGTTTTCTTATGCTTCAGGACTCTAAGCTTGTCACAAGCTTCCTATTAGGCCTCTTCAGGATTGAGTTGGGTATAGATATGTTCCTTAAAAGTAGACTCAAGTTGGTAACTCTTTGCTTGCCTCCTTAAACTCTTGGTGCTTCATGTACCTTACAAAGTTGCATTATCCGATAAGTAAACAGTTGTTGTCTTGACAAAAGCTAGCATCCTCATTAAGTCTAACCGTATTAAAGTTTTGCTTGCCAAAAGAAGTGGTCTACCCTTTTGGCTTCACGTTTCCCACCATAGTGCTTGGGTCTTGGCACATCAATCTTTGGGGCATGGTAGTGGGATGGTGTGTCACAAGTTATTGCTTCTCTACACATAATCCAATCTTGCTTAAAGATTGCATCTTGCTTGGCCACCTTGTCATGCACCCAATCTGCTAGGGCCTCTTTTTCATTGGTACTTTTTGGACTACCATCTCTACCATTTGCACATGATCTTGAATTGATAAGAGCTTCTCATACAGGTCCACCAAACCTAGCATCTCTGTATCATCTTCGTTAAACCCAAACCTTTCAAGCTTTTCATTGAAATCAGTAAGGGGCTTCTTTATTCTTGTCAAACGCACCTTATAGGTAGCTTGCAGGTCTTGAGACTTTCCTTTTTTTTCGGCTTTGGATGGTTCAAGTTGCAGGTCCCTTCCCCTCTAATCTTGGCTAGTATTAGTATTCTTTTCAACACGAGTTAATATCCTTCAAAAGCAAAATATCAAATACCTTGTAGGCAACTTTGGCTCTAGGTACCACTTATCATGCCTTTGGCCTCTTCTAAGCGTTATGTGCTATACTTAGACGAGTAAAATGCATCACACCCTTTTGTGTTAAACGAAAGTTGCACAATAAACCCTGTATTTTGAAAAGTCGCAAATAACCTCTTGTGTTACACAAAATGTTACACCATAACCCCTGTAACACCCCAACTCGACCCCTCCTAAGATCTAAGTTGAAACATGATGAAAAATTTTGGCATGGTACCGTCTATATCTAGACACTAGCCCAAATATAACCTGCACACAGAAATTTGCCACAACAACATATAATCCACAATCAACCATATATAAGCCATCACATACATGCCGAGTACCCTGCCGTCCGTCTCATTACGCTACGCATTATATTACAATCCAGGGGTTCAAAGAAAACTTTACAATCCAACACTAAGATACATGACCAAAAGAAGGATATATATTACAATCCCCTAAACTTTGATACAATTATCTAGCAAAATACATTAAAGTCCTCAAAATACTAAATTAAACTATTAACATATATACAAATACATCAACAACAAGCAATCACGCAGCGGTCTTATCCACATTGGCATCTGGCATGTATTCCATATAAGCTATGTCTTGCGCACCTGAAAGGTTGGAAAGAGGGATGAGCTACTCTATCAAATAGCTCAGTGAGGGAGGTAGATGCAGGAAGTTTTGAAAACATTTTATCTATTGAAAACTCTTTCGAAAGCATGCTATGCACGACAAGGCAATAATTAAGCAATAGGATAGCAAGGCAAGAGAAGTAACATTCATAATAATACGCATTAATAAAGTAAACACATTTTAAAAATGATACTCTCGTTTTGTTGTTGCCGTTTCCCACACACCATCGCGAACATCTTCCCCTATACACTAAGCAGTACCATTGGGTATGCTGACTCAACCTACAACCCAGTCCCTCATAGATGCACTCCGCCCAGTCCATTCAGGATAGGGAATAGCACATCGGTGGTTGGGTCATCGCCTAGTAAGCTAAATGCCGCCCAGGGTGACACGAACCAACTGCAGTTGTTTGGTTGCAACCACGCATTCGCGTCACATATAACATATAACACATAAACACATTCGCGTTGACGCATTCAAGTAAAAGTAATTAAACAAATAAGGGAAATCAACAAAGTAGGTTGATTCCTGGAAATATTTACTTTAAGCATGCATTTAAAACTAACCACACAGTAACTAAACACATAAATGCAAGCAATCAGTTATATACACAATGCAAACCTTCATTCAAGCAATAAAACTACACCAAATTACTTTACTTAACAATTAAAAGCACAAGCAATAAGACTATAACAAGCTATTCTACTTAGCAATTAAACATTTCAATTCCTATCCAACTATCTAACTAACCAATTAAATATACTATAGACAAGTAATATATCCAATCACTACAAACAATTAATTAACAAACCATGAACATACTAGGCACATTTAATAGCAAACTACTTCAAAAACACTCAAAATTATTATTAACTTTTGATTACTATAATTCATTCAAACTAACCCACACAGACACATACATTAAATTCAAATTCATTTTAGCTAATTATACACTAACCTAGCCTTAACAACCTTTATGCCACACAACTAGCACATAACCACATTCACCCGGCCAAGTTCACCCAAAAGCCCCTTTATGATCAACTAATTCTAACTAAGTCCTACTAACTTTTTAACCAATCCAAGCATCGACCTAGATATTATATCATTTATGACACCTAATTCACTCATTAAACTAAGCCTATAAGCTCTAATTTCATCAATTCCTTCATACACAAAAAGGGCCAAAAAATCTAACGTTAATGAAACTTAATAAATTTTATCAAGTAACACTTTTAACACCCCTAGAGCATATATCAAGCATTAGATTAAGAATTAGAGCAAGAATTTAAGGGTCTGCGTGAATAGTGCCAAACATTAACTTTGTTAAATTCAATCTTTACATACACTACATATCAAATGAAATAACTTTCAAAAATAGTGTTCTACTACTCTTATGAACCACAAATTTAGAAACAATAAGCTCAACAACTATCATTTAAACCATAAGCAATAATTATACATAATCAATATATTCACAAATATGCAATTTTATCAAAAACCCTCACCAAAACTAAGTTGTAAAGGCTAGAAAGAAGGCTTGGATGGATCAAGATCAACTCTAGCAAGCTTGGATGGCATCAATTGAATCAAACCCTAAGTGGTTGTTTCTTCCCTTTTCTTTCTTTGCTTGGCCGAAATGGCCCTCTTTGTTTTACTTTAATTTTTTGTTCTTTTTCCTTGTGAATACCGTTGGACATAGAGGATAAGAATAAGCTTTGTTGTTTTTGCTTTGATGTTGGGGGTGGAGATGGAAAAGAAAGCAAAATGAAGACTTTGGCTTGGCTTTGGATAAGTCCGATGGAAGATAATAGAAAATGAGTAAGCTTTGTGTTTTACTTTTGCTAAGTTATGCTTTTGGTTGATCTATGGTTCTATAATGCATACAACACCAGCTAAATAAAATGCTAAGACTAATCGGGTTTGCTAAATTAAATTAGGCTCAAAACAAAATAAAATCTAGGCCCAAACAGAAAATAACCTAAGCGCAAATGAAATAAAACTAGGCTCAAATAAAATAACACCTAAACTCGAACATATCAAAATCACTTAATTCTACCTTCTCGGGCATGAAATGCACAAAAGAAACAGTGAACGAATTCACAAAATAAAATACTTTAGGCAAATATGAAAGCAGATAAAATAAATAAAATAAAAGAAACTCAACTCCGGGCTCGGGAAAATACTAGTCAATTAATTGTAGTCAAATAATAAACATAAGATAATTATTTCTAGTAATTAGATGTCATTCAAATAAATACAATTATTATTAAAAATATTAAGATAGCTCGTTCAGTTTCGCCCTCGGATTTTTATTCAAGTATCAAGACGAATCACTTTTAAATACAAGTAGACTAAATTCAAAGAATTAAAATAATAAGTTAAGTACCCCGGGCAAGTGGGTTAATTATAAAATAAAAGCAAAAAAACATTAATGCACGTAAAATTTGTGAACTTATTCCCAGAAATAAGTGTATGTTAAGGGAAAAATACGAATTTCAAAAAATAAAATACACTAGAAAATAATGAAAAATAATAGGTTATTTTTACTTCGGACAAGGGGGTTCATTTTTAAATAATGAAAATAATTCTATTAGATGCAGAAAATAATTCCACTAGAAAATAATAGGTTATTTATATTATTTATATTAATTAAACATAGTTTATTTAGTTTTCAAAAGAAATGTTAAATTAGTCCTCAAATGAATGCAAACTATTAAGAAATCAAATAGTCACATATAGACACTTTATTTAAACACATAATTATATGCAAATATATATATGCAAATAAATGACATATACATGCACTAGGTCTCGGGCGTCACACTCTACCATTCAACTTTATGTCAAATTTAACTGAGAGTATGGTACACGCGCAAGAGATGCATTTGGAGATGTATCAAGCCTTCAAACAAATATTATATGACCAAAATACCCTTAGTGTGTTTTTAACTTTTTCATTCTTTTTTTCTTTCTCTCTCTTCTTCATCTTCACCAACCCACAACCCACCTCCGCCTAATCTCTTGCTAGTGGAGCTGTGGATATGCAACAAACAACCACCTCTGCCGAATCCTTCCACTTCTTCTTCAAATATTTTCTTCCTTTCATCATTTTTACATTTTTTTTTATTTCATTTCCAATTATCATTTAGGTTGTTTGCGTTTAGTTAGTAAGATCTGCAAAAGGAAGTTGGCATTTACATATTATGTGTGTGTATATATATATACGTATATATGTATAAGTTTATATTTAATTAAAACTATCACTTAATTTTTAATCTTAAATAATGAAGAATTGGTGTCTCATTTCAGCATTACTAATCTTAAAATATGGAGAAAAAGGTTAAAAATATTAGTTGTGCATGTACAAGTGATGCAGATGGTGGTGGTTGTCCATTACAAGGAGGAGATGGCGAATAAAGTTGATGAGTCACATGGTTTTTTTCCCACGAAAGTCCTAGATTATTTAATGGTGCAAAGATGCAATAAGGTTTAGCTCAATGGTTAACCCATTGGTGTACTAACATAAGGATGCGAGTTTGATTCCTTGCAATACTTATATTTTTATCATGGACACTAGTGCCACATGTCGCCACCCAAATGGAGGAGATGAAACTACCACATGTCGCCATACATTGAATGAAGAAAAGAAAGATGATAAAAATGAAAAAAAAAAATCTAGTGCCACGTGTTATCACCCAATTGGAGGAAGAAAAGAAGATGATAAAAATGAAAAGTGGAAAATGAGAAAAGAAAGATAAATAAAGGTCAATATAGTCATTGTACATTTGCTGTTAATGAACATTAACGGAATTCAAGATTGGAGAGAGTGTACAACATTGTATATAACACAAGGGGTTATTTATGACTTTTCAAAATACAAGATTTATTGTGTAACTTTCCTTTTAACACAAGGAGGTATGATGCATTTTACTATACTTAGACACTTCTTGCAGCACAAAAGTTGGTAAGACAGCCTAACAAACTAGTAAAGCTAGAAAAATAAGGAACTTTCTAAAGAAACTGAAACTAGGAGCAACTGCAGTGAAAATATTATTATTGTATATGTTTAGATATGATACAAGTTGTATACTTAAACTCTACAGTAGGAGAGCACTCAATACACTGGGACTCTTGTACATGCTTAAAGAAAGAAATTCAAAAAATATTGTGATAAGATCAAATCTGTTATACTTATGAACTACTCAACTGATCATCTTTTGAGGAGTTATCCTATGAGGAGGATGTTGTTCTATCATGTCCCCACAAAATATGCAGGCCTTCAAGGACGCCTAGTTGGAATTGTTGCCGAGAGAGAGAGGTTTAGTAAAGGAGTCCACACGTTGATCTACTGAATGAACGCGTGACACTTGAATCAACTTGGCTGCTATTTGGTCACGGACAACGTTGAAATCAATAACTCTATACTTCATACGCGAGTGAAAAACAAGATTGGCACAAAGATAAGTTGCACCGACATTGTCATAATAAATAATGACATGAGTGTCTTGTAAGGAGATGTGAACTTCCCGAAGTAATTTTTATAACCAATTAATCTCGGCAATAGCTCCAACAACTGCCCACTATTATGCTTCCATGGAAGAATGCGCCACGCTTCTTTATTTTTTAGAAGACCAATTAATAAGATTATTCCTCAGAAAGATAGTATAAGCAACAAATGTTGAAGTACGATCATCAATATTATAGGCCCAATCGACATCAGAGAACGCAGACAGGCGGAGACTCAGAGATTTCGCATAAGCAAACCATGTGATATTGTGCTCTTTAGATAATGCAATACCCTTTTAGCAATTGCCCAATGTGTCACTGTTGTGAAAATATTATTGTTGTATATGTTCGAATATGATACAAGTCATGTATTTAAACTATATAGTAGGAGCACTCTCAATATACTAAAACTCTTGTACATGCTTAAAGAAACAAATTCAAAAAATATTGCAATAAGATAAAATCTGTTACACACATGAACTACTCAGTTGATTATCTTGTGAGGAGTTATCCTGTGAGGAGGATATTGTTCTATCACTTGCAAGGTGAAACTAAAGCGAAAAAGATAATGTTAGTTTATTGTTTGACTAATGTTGCACGTTTCTTGTGAGTTCTGTGCAAATGAAGACAAAAGTTATTTATTGATCCCTCTAGACCAATGGATGGTAAGGATCATTTCAATCTAACAACTACAACTATCTTATAGAGACTCTTACATAAATAAAGGTATATTTACAATCAATTATTCCTCAAACTATAGATGGTTGAAATCAATCAAATAAAACAAATATCTTTCCCTTTCTAGTGGGTTCTGGATTATTGTAGAAGATTCTAGAAAGGAAAGTGGCCATGTGTGCATTCTTACAAGCCTCTTGTCATTGCTATGTTGTTTCCCATATGGTGCCTAAAACAGCAAGATGTGACATTGTGCTCTTAAATATGTTTCCAACAAGAATGTTAGCTTTCACTATCTCATGAATTGTATATGTGAGATACTTTTTGGTAGAGGCTTCATTTTCAAGATTCTATTGTTTATTTCTTTTCAAAGGTGGTAAATTGTAGCTAAAAGAAGAGGTGAAACATATGTATCTTAAGACTCCCCTTGGGAAATAAGGATGCAAAGTTCATAATATTATGGAACAAGATTAAAGGCCCATCTATGTTGAGGGCATTTAATATTTCTCTCGAGATGCATCATGAGAAAAGGGAATCCTGAGATTCACATCCAAAGGGACAAAAAAACACATTAGAGTTAGTGATTTGGCCCTAAGCGAGGAGTCCTGATCTTGTTGTTTATCTGTCTAAGCTAGCAAGCCAAGCTATATATGGGGTTGTGATTTTGATTCCCTGGGATCAATAAGTTGATGTGCCATTTGATCGCCTAAATGATATTTTTACTATGTTCATTGTTGAAAAAGCTCATTTTACACTTGTAGTGGCAAATGATAGAACCAATGTTAACTTTATAGGCAAATAAGCTAAGACTATACAATATTTTTTTTTTCTTTTGTTTTAACCAATAGTTCAACAAGATAATCAATCCAATTTAACACTTGAAAATTCACGAGTAGAATGCACATCAATGATATATTTATGAAGTTGATTGTCAATTGTCATAAGCTCGTCTTTTGAAAACTCCGTTCAACAAAATTGTGCAAGACAAATCAATTGTTTATTAAAAGCTAAGAATGAATTAACTAGATTCAAATATGCTACACAAGAAGTAACTCCGTATTAATCACTGTGAAACAATTGTCAAATTCTTGAAATTGTCAATCTATAACACCACAAAATACTTCAATCTATAATAATGATTATTTTTCATCTTTTGTATTTTTTGCATTGATCTTCTTGGAAGTACCAACATTTCTTCCATATATATTAGGTATGATAACATTATGTTTCTCACAAAATAAAGAAACCTCAAACAATAAAGGAATCGATCCATCATCTTTCATATATATTACAGAGTTGTAAGTATCAGTGAAGAGAAAAAATTGTAGCAGTACCATTAAGTTAGTTTTTAGTCTGTTAAATCTAATGGAGTCAATACTGGAAAATAAAAATAAAAAAGAAAAAGGTTCTATAACCTATATATAAAATTTAAAGATCTCCCCATGCCCCCTTACTGTAAGACCATCTCTCTTATTGTAATACCCTTCCCTTTACTGTAACACCATCCTTGTACCTAGAATAACTGAGTGCGTGAGTCTATGTATTTATGCCTATATATATGTGTGTGTGTGTTAATTCCTCTATATAATAAGCAAAAGTCAATTATACAGCGAATTTATATGCACTTCTTAGTGGGAAAAAAAATTAAAATTTTTTATGTATATTTTTTGGGAATTGTTTGATCACTCTTCTCTGAGGAAGATACCAAATATAATCAACTTGAATATTAATCCTTACAGGCTTCTTGAATCCTCTCATTCCTTAATCTTTGAAAAGTACATAACATTGAAATATTTGTATATTCTTTATTAAAAAGATTACCACACGGTAAAAATATATATTTATATAAGTTGAACAACTATGTGTTATAGCCCCAATGAAAAATTATAAATCCACCCTTGAAGTCAATAATGCATCTATACGAGGACATTTCAAAATTTCAAATCACCAATAGTATGTTGGAAAATGCAAACCAAAACCCAAGATAACTCTTGGATTCTTGAAGAGCCAAAATCCATTTTTTTGTTGTCATTTTCAGAAGTGATTGAAAGATTGATTAGCTTGTATTTAATGCATGAATGACATAAAGGCAAATGAGGCAAAAGAGAGGCAAAATGGATGCAAAGGATGGCTAACTTTTGTGGAGGCAAAAAAGGGGGCAATCCTCTCACTTTTCTTCTATAAATAGATGTGTTGTTGGAAACCAATTGTAAGTGCAAGCAGGAGAGAAAAAAATGAGAGTGAAACACAGAAAAAGAGTGAGAATAACTCTTTGTAATATTTTGTGAAATACATCATTTGAGCAAGTTTCGTAATCTAAAAAACAGAGTATTTCTTGGTAATTTTTGTGTGAGGATTCGTAAATCCTAAATCAGGTCTAGTAAATCCTTTGCCACTTCCTGTAATCACGTATAAGTTTTCAACATAGTGGCATCAGAGCCACGGTTCTGAGTGTGTGCATCTCTTCTCATATTCATCTATCATGGCATATAATCTTGAGCAACCACAACTTCTAAAACTCACTGGTGAAAACTATGAAAGCTGGAGTATTCAAATGAAAGCTCACTTTGGGTCTCAAGATCTTTGGGACATTATCACAAATGGGTATATAGAACCCACCAAATAAATTGAAGCAACTCTCACCACGGAGGAGACAAATTTGCTTCGTGAAACAAGAAAGAAAGATAAGAAAGCATTGTTCTTACTTTACCAAGGTGTTGGCGATTCCATGTTCAAAAAAATTGCATAAGCAAAATCAAGCAAAGAAGCATGGGATAAACTTGCAACCTCGTTTAAAGGAGTTGAACGTGTTAAAAGAGTTCGTTTGCAAACACTCCGAGGTGAGTATGAAAATACTCACAAACGAGAATGTGAATATATTTCTGATTACTTTTCTTGCCTACTTTCTATTGTTAATCAATTGAAAAGAAATGGAGAAACATTTGAAGATGTTCAGGTGATAGAGAAAATATTGTGATTTCTCACAAAGGACTTTGAGCATGTGGTAGTCGTAATTGAAGAATCGAAAGAATTGGATAAACTTACTGTAGAAGAGTTGATGGGGTCACTACAAGTACATGAACAACGCATGAAGAAGAATTCTAATCTTGCCCCAATTGAACAAGCTTTAGAATCAAAACTTAATTTGCAGGATCAAAAGCCAAGATGTGGAGGTTCACAACGTGGCGGATGTGACAACAATTATCGAGGCCGAGGCCGAGGTAGAGGTAATTTTCATGACCATTCTCAACAAAAAAATTCAAATAATTTTGTGAACTGAGATGGCAGAGGTAGATGAAGAGGAATATCTTGTCGTGGACGTATAAATTTTAGAAATAAAAGAAATGTTGAATGTTATAATTGCCACAAATTTGGGCATTATGCTTCAGAATGTTGGAACAACAATTCGGATCATGATGAACAATCCAATCTTGTTCAAACCTCCAAGCAAGAGAATGGTAATAGTGTACTTCTTCTTGCACAAGAAGGATTAAAGAATCAAAATGAAGTATGGTATCTTGTGATGAGGACATCGAGGCTGCCAGGGATGTTCGTGAGCCAATTCAAGAACCAGCCATAGACATCCATTGATTAGCCATTTGGGCGAATTTTTTAGCAAAGAATCAAGTCAAGATTCTATTTTCAAGATTCAAGAAATTCAAGATTCTTCAATAAGTTTCAAAAAGATTAGAAGATTTGGTCAAGATTTGATTTCTTTGTAATTCTATCTTAGTTTTAGTTTTAGTTTGATTAGAATTCCAGTTTCTTGATCAGAGTCCAATATGGATGAATTTAGGAGAATTTAGGAGATTGAATTCTTGTCTAATTCTAATCTAAAGTCAACTTCTAGCTTAGGAAGAAGTCTTTCTTGGCTAAAAATACTATTCAAGTTTTTACTATTCCTAGTTAGTTAGGAGCCTTTCCTACTTAGGATAAGAATAAGGTTGTTATGATAAGGTAGTTAGGATAAGATTAGGAGTTACTATTCACATTTTTCCTAGTTAGGATAAGATTATGAGTTATTTTCCAAGTAGGATACTTATTTGTTATTTGCCTATATAAGGCTGACTTTTCAAGATTATTGAAAAAGACGTTTTTGATTCATAAATTTGTGAGATTATTCTTCTTTGAGTTCTTCAAGAAACTCTTTGAACTTATCAAGATGATTCTTGTGGCGTTCAACCTTGACTTATCAAATGAATTTTCCATCCCCGTTTGTGGCGTCCTCAATTATACCAAGGTTCTTGCTTTGCTAAGCAACGGGTCACGATTTTCATCATTCCTGAAAGGTCTTGGGTTTCGGTTTTGCCATAATTGGTGTTGGGTCATGTCTCATATTGGTGTGGTTCGTTTTAGTTGGTATCAGAGCTTAGTTTTATCAGGTTTGCCTATCTTTTCTTGTTTTTTTCTTGGTCAAATTCGTGTGTCTAGGTTAGGTTCTAAATTCCTTTCTTTGTTCTTGATTGAGTCTTGCTTTCAATTCTTTTTCTTGAATTCCTCATTTTTTTAGTTGTGTCTCAATTCCATTTCTTGGGTTGTTTTCAATTCCATTTCTTGTGTCAAATTCCGTTTCTTGTCTTTTTGTCAAATTCCGTTTTTTGCTGTCAATTGGCCAAACGTTAATTAGGGTTCTTGGGCTTTTAAATCCGATTTCTTGCTACTTGCTCATTGTGAACGTTTTTGTAACATCAAAAAAGAAAATAAAATAAAGGAAAAAAAACAGCAAAAGAAAAAACAAATTGGTTGAATTAGCCCTCGAGACCAAAATTTTCTAACGGGAAACGGTGTTCTGAGCAGAACCTATGGCTATGCCATGGGCACCACCCTCTTGAGGCCAAATTCCATCGTCTACTAGGAGTTTTAGGCATTTTTTGTGTTTTTACATAGGTTTTTTTTAACTATTCTTATTACTCTAGGTTTCTTTTTCTAGATTTGTCTTAGTTTTCTTGTTCTAATCTTTTTTCCATGTCTTAGAGGTCTGTTTACAAAAAAAAAAGGACAAAAAAAGAGAAAAGAAAACAACAACAAAAAATTGGATTAACTGCTTGGATCCTTCTTGATATTGTTCAACTAGTTACGAAAGAACTAAAAAAAGAATACGAGAGGAAAAAGGTAGAGTGTGCGAGAGTAATAAAGGATAAAAGCCAATTGATTTGAGAGAAACACGTGAGGGAATGTAACTTCAATCATGTCTCATAATCAAGGGGAAAAACACATGAAAAGAAGCACAACAACCAACTGTTCCAAATTTACAAGTGCAAGCATTAATGGGGGAGGATTTGAGGACAAATCCTCCTCAAGATGGGGGAATGATGAGGCCATCAAGACTGCCAAGGATGTTTGTGAGCCAATTCAAGAACCAGCCATAGACGTCCATTGATTAGCCATTTGGGCGAATTTTTCAGCAAAGAATCAAGTCAATATTCTATTTTCAAGATTTAAGAAATTCAAGATTCTTCAAGAAGTTTCAAGAAGATTAGAAGATTTGGTCAAGATTTGATTTCTTTGTAATTTTATCCTTGTTTTAGTTTTAGTTTGATTAGAGTTCTAGTTTCTTGATCAGAGTCCAATATGGACGAGAATTTAGGAGATTGGATTCTTGTCTAATTCCAATCTAAAGTCAACTTCTAGCTTAGGAATGAGTCTTTCTTGGCTAAAAATACTATTCAAGTTTTTACTATTCCTAGTTAGTTAAGAGCCTTTCCTATTTAGGATAAGAATAAGGTTGTTAGGATAAGGTAGTTAGGATAAGATTAGGAGTTACCATTCAAGTTTTTCCTAGTTAGGATAATATTATGAGTTATTTTCCAAGTAAGATACTTATTTGTTATTTGCCTATATAAGGCTGACTTTTCAAGATTATTGAAAAAGACGTTTTTGATTCATAAATTTGTGAGATTATTCTCCTTTGAGAACTTCAAGAAACTCTTCGAACTTATCAAGATAATTCTTGTGGCGTTCAACCTTGACTTATCAAACGGATTTTCCATCCCTGTTTGTGGCGTCCTGTAACGGGTCGCGGTTTCCTTCATTCTTGAAAGGTCTTGGGTTTCGGTATTGCCATATTTGATGTTGGGTCGCGTCGCATGTTGGCGTGGTTTGTATCATCTTGACTCTAGAGGAAGCAACCACATGTGTGGGAAGAAAGAACTTTTTGAAGAATTGGAGAAGAATATGAATGGCAACGTGAGCTTGGGAGACCAATCCAAATTACTGGTGAAAGGAAAAAGTAAACTAAAAATTTACCAAAAAAATGGTATTCCAAATTATAACTCTAATGTATATTATGTACCCAATATGAAAAACAATATTCTTAGTATTGGGAAACTTCTTGAAAAGGATATGTAATACACATGGATAATCTTTCTCTTTATTTGAGAGATGCACATGGGAAACTCATTACAAAATTTCAAATAGAAAACAATCGCATGTTTTTGTTGCATTTAAGCACAAGCTTTGAAAAGTGCTTTCAAGGGATGATAAAGAATGAGTCATGGAAGTGGTATCTTCGACTTGGCCATTTGAATTTTGGTGGTCTCAAGCTCTTACAAAATGCAAGAATGATGAATGGATTGTCACATATTGAGAAGCCCGAGTTTGTATGTGAAGCTTGCACTCTTGGCAAACAATAAAGGAATAGCTTTCAAAGTGGATATTCATGGAGGGCTCATACACCATTACACTTGGTGTATACAAATATTTGTAGACCTTTTGAGACTCTTTCTCTCGGAGGTAACAACTATTTTATTTCATTCATTGACGATTTTAGCAGAAAATTGTGAGTGTATTTCATCAAAGAAAAATCAGCTGCTTTTACCATTTTCAAAATTTTCAAGGCATCCGTTGAAAAGGAGAGTGGTAACAAAGTTAAAATTCTTAGATCTGGTAGAGGTAGTGAATACACCTCAAATGATTTTCGAAATTATTATAAAGAGCAGATCATTAAGCAACAGTTTACAACTTCATATACCCCACAGCAAAATGGTGTTGCAGAAAGAAAGAATTGTATTATTCTGGACATGACAAGAACTCTGTTGAAGGAGAAAAGCTTGCCTAAGTCTTTTTGGGCTGAAGCTGTAGCTCGTACAACCTATTTGCTAAACAGGTGTTCAACCAAAATGGTGAGAGATATGACACCACAAAAGGCGTGGAGTGGTTATAAACCAATTGTCAGTCATTTGCGGATTTTTGGCTATATGGCCTATGCTCAAGTACCGAAGGCAAAAAGGAAGAAGCTAGATGATCATGGTGAGAAATGTATCTTTATTGGCTATATCGAGGAGTCAAAGGCCTGCAAGCTCTACAACCTACTTACAAATAAAGTAGTGGTAAGTAAAAATGTTGTGTTTTGTGAATATGAAGCATGGAGTTAGAATCAAGATGGTTCAAGCAAAGAGAACCCACTTGATTTTGAAGAAGAATAAGAAATGGCAAGACAGGAAGATTAGGAACAAGGAGCTGTAACTCCTCCTCGCACGAGATTCCCTCAAAATCAAAGCTCACCACAAACAGGATCATCTCAAAGTTCAGGTAGTTCATCACCATTTCTACCAATCAAGACTCACAATCTTAGAGAAATTTATGAAGAAACTCAAGAGATAAATCTATTTTGTCTCTATACTGATCATGAACCAATATCATTTGAAGAAGTTGTTCAAGAAGATTGTTGGAAGAAAGCCATAGTTGAAGAAATTTGTGCTATTGAAAAGAATGACACTTAGGAATTGACCTCATTTCCCAAAGGGTAGCAGTCAATTGGAGTCAAATGGGTTTATAAAATCAAGAGGACAACTAAAGGCAAAATTGGTCGTTACAAGGTGAGACTTGTGGTGAAAGGTTACAGGCAAAAGTATGGAGTTGATTATGAAGAAGTCTTTGCTCTAGTTGCTCGACTTGACACTATAAGAATGTTAATTTCTCTTGTTGCTTATCATAATCGAAAAATTTATCAATTGGATGTGCTGTCGGCATTTTTAAATGGGATTTTGGAATAAGAGGTGTATGTCGATCAACCCGAAGGCTTTGTTGTGGATGGACAAGAAAACAAAGTGTACCATCTCAAGAAAGCTCTTTATGGGTTGAAACAAGCCCCCCCGAGCGTGGAATTCTCGAATTTACAAATATTTTCAAGAAAATAGATTTGTCAAATGTCTGTTTGAACATGCAGTTTATACAAAGAAGAATGCTCAAGGTGATTTACTTGTTGCCTGTCTGTATGTGGATGATTTGTTATTAACAACGAATAATCAAGAAATGTTCGATGAATTCAAGCAAGCCATGTCCAAGGAGTTCGAAATGACTGATGTTGGATTAATGTCTTTTTATCTTGGCATTGAGGTGAATCAAAAGGGTGAAGGCATATTTATTTCGTAAAAGAGGTATACCACTGAATTACTTAAAAAATTGAGAATGGAGAATTGCAATCTTGTTGAAATTCCTATTCCTCCTGGCTTGCGATTAACAAAATAAGGAGAAAAAAATGTGTGGATGCTACTCTTTTCAAGAGCTTAATTGGAAGTTTGCATTACCTCACAATCACAAGGCCAGATGTTACTTATGGTGTTAGTTTGTTGAGCATATATATGGAAGCTCCAAAAGAATCACATTGGATTGCAGCAAAAAGGATTCTAAGGCATATCAAAGGTACCTTGGATTTTGGTCTATTCTATTCTTGCAAGGATGAAGCTATCCTACATGGATATTTTGATAGTGATTGGGGAGGTGACCAAGATGAAAGGAAAGCTATGTGTTTTTTCTTGGATCTACTGCTTTTACATGGACATCTAAGAAGCAAAGTGTGGTAGCATTATCATCATGTGAATCTAAATATGTTGTATTATCTTCACCAGTTTGTGAAGCTATATGGTTGAGAAATCTGTTGAAATAACTTAATCATCCACAGGAGTATTCAACTCTCATATTTGTTGATAACAAGTCTACAATTGAATTGTCCAAAAATCCAGTACAACATGGAAGGAACAAGCACATTGATCTCAAATTTCATTTCTTGAGAGATCATATCAAGCACAAGACAATTTCGTTGGAGTATTGCAATACTTCTGATAAAGTTGCTGATATTTTACGAAGGCACTACCAATTGGTGCATTCAAGGAATTAAGATCATTGCTTGGGATAAAAAAAATTTTAGTTTGAAGGGGGGTGTTGGAAAATGCAAACCAAAACCCAAGATAACTCTTGGATCCTTAAAGAGCCAAAAACCATTTTTTCGTTGTCATTTTTAGAAGTGATTGAAAGATTGGTTAGCTTGCATTTAATGCATGAATGACATAAAGGGAAAGGATGTAAAAGGGATGCAAAGGATGGCTAACTTTTGTGGAGGCAAAAACAGGGGAATCCCCTCACTTTTCTTCTATAAATAGATGTGTTGTTAGGAGCCAATTGTAAGTACACGCAAGAGAAAAAAAAAGAGGAGAGTGAGAAAAACTCCGTAATATTTTGTGAAATATATCATTTGAGCAAGTTTTGTATTCTGAAAAATAGAGTATTTCTTTGCAATTTATGTGTGAGGATTCGTAAATCCTAAATCAGATATGTTAACATTGTTGTACAGTTGTACTATTCGATTGTACTACTATTGTACTACTACTTACCATATATAGGTGTCTTGGGCACCAAGTAGTCTTAAGCCTATATATAGGCATGTTGTATACCTTTGTAATACACCTTTCTGATAAATCATATACAAGCTTCGTGATCTCTTATGTCTTATTTTTATTTCAACATGGTATTAGAGCTACCATCCTAGTAGCATGTGCCACTGTCCTCATCGTTTCAAAACTATCGCAAAACCATTAAACTCCTTAGCCAATCGGATCTGTTCAGGTACATTTTTACCTCAGTTCTTTGCACTTTCTTGCCACACGCGTTATACCATCAGAAAGGCCTCGTCACAAGCTTTCTAACGCCACCGAAATCGCTGCCATCCGGCCCCGCATGAGCCCCCACGCGCCAGTTGAAGTTCCGCTGCTGTTCTTAAAAAAAAAAACTTGACCAGACCCTTCTTAGGGTTTCTCGGCACTCTGACTTCATTTTTACGGTCTGTTTTTTGAGATTCTCACTCTAAAATTCAGTTTCGGCCATATAATGGAACGTGGGGACGTTTCACAACCAATCTCTTTTCTGTTAGAGGGATCCAACTATGTACCTTGGGCTCAAGCAATGACTAGTTTCCTCAAAGGTCAAAAATTCTGGAGAATTGTTACTGGTGATCTTAAGGAACCAACACAAAATGCAGGGAAGTCTGAAGATAAGTTTGCTGAGTGGCTTGAAGAATGGGATAGCAAAAATCATCAAATTATTACTTGGTTTCATAATACCTCGGTTACCTCCATCAGTCTTCAGTTTGGACGCTTCGACACAGCAAAGGAAATCTGGAACTTTATTTCAAAAAGATATTCTGTTGCAGATGGGGCCTATCAATACCAGTTAGCCACTGCTCTTCACTACATGCGGCAAGAAACCGGGCAATCTATTAATAACTTTCTGTCACAGATGCACGCTATTTGGGATCAACTTACCGCCTCGGAGCCAAGTTGGGCTAGTAATGAAGATGCTATTAAATTTGAAACTTGGAGAGATCGTAGCCGTCTTGTGCAGTTTCTCATGGCCCTTCATGATGATTTTGAACCTGTTCGTGCATCCTTGCTTCATCGCAGCCCATTTCCTACACTTGACCAAGCTGTTCAAGAGCTTATCTCAGAAGAAACTCGGCTTCACTCTCGTAAATCTCGGTCTTCTGATATTGTACTTGCTACCCCTAATCATGCTCCGAAAAAGAATCAAGCCTCTCAAAAATGCAAATATTGTCATCTTCTTGGTCATGTGGTTCTGAATTGCCCAAATCAGACTTGTCCCTTTTGTAAGAAAACTGGTCCTGGTCATTATCAGAGTGACTGCTTTCGCAATCCTAACAGAAATTCCCAAGGAAATCGACCAAAATGTGGTCCTTTCAAAGCCCCAAGTACTTCAGCCACTTTTGCTGCCACCACTACTGCAGAGGATTCTCCCACTCCTCACCACGACCCATCTTCTTCATCCATCTCAGTTGCTGACCTTCAGGATATCCTTAAACAGGTTTTAACTAATCATACTCTTTCCACCGCACTCTCAGCTACATCTGGTAAGTCCTCATGGTATTTCAATTCTGCCTGTTCTAACCATATAACCTTTGATGACCATAGTCTTACTAATAAATTTGTTAACTCCTCTGTCCCTTCCATTTATACTGATGATGACACTTCCATGTCTGTCAGTCACATAGGATTTGTTTCTACATCTCATACTTCCTTTCCCGATACTTACCTTGTCCCTAACCTCACTCTTAGCCTTATTTCCTTAGGTCAATTATGTGAGCTTGGTCTAATCGTCACCTTTTCTATGTCTGGTTGTCGTGTGCAGGATCCTCAGACGGGACAGGTTCTTGGGATAGGTCGTAAAGTTGGGAGACTGTTTGAGCTTGTTCATCTCTATCTTCCGCCTCATCTTCGCACTGCTGCATCAGTCACCACCACCCCCAGCCTCTTCTTCTCTCCATTTATGGCATTCTAGATTAGGTCATGCCTCTATTGGCAAACTTAAACATTTGGCCTCTAGAGGCTCCTTAGGACAAGTTTCTCTGGATACTTTTGATTGCTTATCTTGTCAACTTGGCAAACAATCTGCTTTACCATTTAATAATAGTGACTCTTTATCTTCAGCCTGTTTTGATTTAATCCACTCTGACATTTGGGGACCCTCTCCTACACCCACCATGGGGGGATCTCGGTACTTTGTGATCTTTGTTGATGACTATTCTCGCTTTACATAGCTATATCTCATGCATTATAAATCTGAGTTTCCTCGTATTTATTCTGAATTTACTGCTATGGTTTACACTCAATTCTCACAACATATTAAGATCCTCCGTGCAGATAATACAATGGAATATAAAAAGTCCTCTATTCTAGCTCTTCTTCGTCAACATGGCACTATTTCACATCGATCTTGTCCCTACACCTCTCAATAAAATGGGCGGGCTGAACGTATATATCCTTGATATCACTCGCACATTTCTCATCTCTGCTTCTTGTCCTGAGCGCTTCTGGGGGGAAGTTGCTCTTACTGCTGTCCACACCATCAACTGCCTCCCATCTCCTATAATCCATAATCTTAACCCGTATGAACGTTTATATGGTCATCCACCTATTTATGATCATCTTCGTGTCTTTGGACGTTCATGTTTTGTCTTGCTTCCCCCACATGAGCGTACTAAAATTGAGCCTCGATCCCGCCTCTATTGTTTCTTGGGTTATGGTATTGAACATAAGGGTTATCAGTGTTGGGATCCAATCTCAAAATGCCTTCGTATCTCTCGTCATGTAATATTTTAGGAAAATAAGATGTTTGCCTTAATATCCTCATTTTCTCTCCCGCATGCTCCTTCTACCCCATATTTCACTGATTCTTCTCTCTCTTTATTTCCTTATGATGACAGTGACACAGGTCCAGACACAAGTACAGATGCAAGCACTCAGTCTACACCCGATACGGCTCTTCCTGAAGAGATTATCCCCTCTGATGAGTCCTTGCCTAATGACGAGTCTTGTCCTGAGTCTTCTCTATGTCACTCTACCAAGGTAAGATCTGTTCCTCCCCGTCTTCTTGATTATCATTGTTTCGCCTCTATTCTTTCACTTCATGAGCCTCAAACCTATCGTGAGGCGAGTAATGACCCTTTATGGCAGCAAGCTATGGTTGATGAATTGCAGGCCTTGAAAGATAAACATACCTGGGATTTGGTCGATCTACCTTCCGGAAAAAATGCTATGGGTTGCAAATAGGTGTACAAAATTAAGACTCGGTCTGATGGTTCCGTTGAAAGGTATAAGGCTCGTTTAGTAGCCAAGGGTTTTACTCAAGAGTATGGTATTGATTATGAGGAAAAATTTTCCCCTGTTGCTCGTCTCACTTTTGTTCGGACACTCATTGCTGTTGCGGCTGTTAGACAGTGGAAGTTATTTCAGATGGATGTTAAAAATGCATTTCTTAATGGGGATCTTACAGAGGAAGTTTTCATGAAACCTCCTTCAGGGTATCATCATCCGCCTCATAAGGTATGCCGGCTCCGTCGTGCTCTCTATGGTCTCAAACAAGCTCCGCGTGCCTAGTTCTCAAAGTTTAGCTCAGTTATCACAGATTTTGGTTTCATCTCAAGTAACCATGATTCTGCACTTTTCATTCGTCATTCTAGTTCTGGTATGATTTTGTTGCTCCTGTATGTCGATGGTATGATTATTACTGGCGATGACTTGACTGGTATTTCAGATCTCAAGTAGTTTCTGAGTCAACATTTTGAGATGAAAGATCTTGGCATTCTTAGTTATTTCTAGGCATTGAAATCTTCTCCGATTCGAGTGGATATTATCTTTCTCAGGCCAAGTATTCCACTGATCTTCTTGCTCGTGCAAGTCTCACAGACAGTAAGACTGCTTCTACTCCTCTGGATCTTAATATTCGCCTCACTCCTATGGATGGGACACCTCTTCCAGATGCATCTCTGTACTGTCAGTTGGTTGGCAGTCTTATTTATCTCACAGTTACTCGACCTGATATTGCATATGCCGTTCATTTGGTCAGTCATTTTATGTCTGCTCCTCGTACTTCTCATTATGTTGCAGTTCTTCGTATACTTCGTTACTTGAAAGGCACCTTATTCCATGGTCTCTTCTTCTCTGTCAACTCCTCCTTAGTTCTCCATGGATATTCTGATGCCGATTGGGCTGGTGATCCTACCGATCGTTGCTCTGTGACAGGGTACTGCTTCCTTCTTGGTGACTCTCTCCTTTCCTGGCGCAGTAAAAAGCAAACTGTTGTTGCTCGTTCCAGTACTGAAGCTGAATATCGTGCTCTTGCGGATGCTACTCAAGAGATTATTTGGCTTCGGTGGCTTCTTGCTGATATGGATGTTTCTCAACCTCAGGGTACAATACTTCATTGTGATAATCAGAGTACCATCCAGATTGCTCACAATGATGTTTTTCACGAGCGCACTCACCACATCAAGTGTGATTGTCATTTCATTCGTCAACATGTTGTTCAGGGCACTACGAAACTCCACTACACGCCTTCTGCTGCCCAGCTTGCAGATCTCTTTACTAAAGCTCATCCCCCGGGCCATCTTCAGGATTTGATCTCCAACCTCAAGCTCGTGTCATTCACACCACCTTGAGTTTGGGAGGGGTGTTAACATTGTTGTACAATTGTACTATTCGATTGTACTACTATTTTACTACTACTTACCATATATAGGTGTCTTGGGCACCAAGTAGTCTTAAGCCTATATATAGGCATATTGTATACCTTTGTAATATACCTTTCTGATAAATCATATACAAGTTTCGTGCTCTCTTATGTCTTGTTTCTATTTCGACTAGATTCAGTAAATCTTTTATCACTTCCTATAATCATGTATTAGTTTTCAACATAGTAAAACCTTTTTTTTTTCTTCCGAAGCATTGCTAAAATCACAAAGTGACTGTTTGTCTATTTGTACAACACATGGGTTAATTTCCACATCTTGAAAACCACAAGAGAATAATATAATTTTTGTCTTTTTATATGGGTTTGGAAAAGAACTTGCAATTTTCTTAATAGATCTTGTACAGGCATGTACTCCGACTCTTTTACACTCCGTGGACAGAGAACATCCTAGAAACCAATCCGCATATGAACATAAATATTACAGTCTGCAAATAGCTAATGTTTCCATTCTAGAAACATCTTTCTTCTTTTGGCACTTGTAATTATATCACAGAGTAAAGGGTCTTGGATGCGCTCCACTTGTGCAAAACATTTCCAAGAATATCAAAGAATATGATTTCTACTTCAGCTTGAGTAATTTTCATTGTCATGAAGCCCTGTCCATCATAATAGAACTTCATTTCGTTTCGATTCCACCAGTGAATGTCACCTTTCCATGCCTTTGATCCACCACCACTTGTTAGAAATTGGAGGGGACTGCAATCAAAGCATACGTCTGTCAATCTTCTTTCCAATGAAATACCTTTTCTTGTTTTGGTTTCAGTTTTTATTTTTTAACGAGAAAGTCTCCCTGTAACTCCTTCAAATTTAGACTAGAGGTATCAAATCTCAGGATACGTAACCTTACTTAGAGAAAGCATGGTCCAAGGGACCAAATCTCGGGATACATAATCCTGCTTAGAAAAGACATGTTCTAGGTTAATTAAGCACGAGACTACTGGGATTGGCTCTAAGAAAATTAGCTTCCGGATTGATTTGAAACCAAGGCGTCAACAAGTCATTCATCACAATCTAAGCACTCTATCACTAAACTAAGTCCTTAGATTTAAAGCCCCTTTGTTTTATCTTATTCTTAAAAGTCAATATGAATATGCGTTTAAATTAAAGTACCTGTCAGCACTACTGATGTGTTCCAAGCAATGGTCATGACCATTTATATAAAGATCAACATTGTTTTGCTGCAAAATTTGAAAGAGATTAATCTTATAGTAAATGTACTAGTCTACTAGAGTTAATGCCCTTACCTTCTATAGGTAAAATAAAAATTGTTACTTTCCAGCAAAATGGTAATTTTACCTGAAGGATTGGGAGAAGTCTCTTTTCGAGCTCCACGGTGTTTCCATGATGGCCAGCACTTTTAATTGTGTGGTGACCTACCACGAATTTCCACTTTGCACTTGATTCCTTTAATGCTGAATCAATATCCTAATACGATAACATATGAAAAATCTTTGTCAATAGCTATTGTTTGAATTTGTTCCATGTCCACGATGTTTTATACCACAAGATTATGCAAATCAAAATTTTGGGAACTCGTTAATTCTTTGTCCTTTTCTTCTAACATATTCCACCAGACAGGAATGAAGTCATGTCCCGAGTTACGGGGTGTTGTAGTCTCACTGATTTTACGAAATTATTTATAATAATTTAAACGTTTTAGTCAGTAAGACTACTTATTTCTCTTACACATTAATTCTAATTAGGAAAATTATTTATTCTTAATTAGTCAATACTCATATAACACGCTAAATCCGTCTCTGTCATGAGAAAGGATAATAGTGTACATTGTGCATATACCTCTAATAGATTTGATAGGTAGTTCTCTCTAGGCAATACACCCCTCCAGTCATAGGTGTGATCTTCTGGTTCATAAAAGTACTTATCTTGCAACGGTGTGGTATCTACAAAGAAAAATTCTGCAATATCTGCTCAAAGAGATCCAATAGAGATAAGAGTTTAGTCAGATAGAATAGAAGTTAACGAGGGCATTTCTTCATTTTTCGATCCCCTGAAAAGGAGGTAATAATCTTTAAAATAACTGAAGTATATTTACTTGAAGTGTAGAAAGTGTAATGGAATGGAGAATTTTACCAGTATTGAGAATGTAACTTCTCAGGCAAAGCCATCTGCTGTCCCTTTGTTTTAGGACTGGACTCAATTGTGCCAAAACATCGCCTCTATAATCGTGGTTCCCCAAAACTATAGCAAAAAGGAGCATAAATAAAATCAATATTTTAAAATTAAATACCCTTTTAATTGGAAAATGGGAAATTATCATACAACCCCCATTGTTAGACAAAGTACACGATATATTCAAAATAATTAATAAATATATTAAAATCCTCTTTAACAAAATGAGATTTTAAATAAGGTGGTCTTAAAGTTTTGGTTAGTAAAACGTCATGACTTCAAATCTTATTGTCACCCAATTAAAAATATTAAAATTGCTCATGTGAAAATCTTAAAATTGAATCTAATCTGCCCGTGCAGAGACGTATTTGTTGAAGATAATAGATAAATAAATATATTAAATACCTATTTCACAGCTTGAACTTTTAAATGAGTTGTCATAATAAGCTCATGATCAATTCCACTATATTTTTTTGAAACTAAGCACAATATTTTCCTTTGTTAAAAATATTAATGCATCCATTTAAACTTGAGTACTTGAGTATGAGATTCAAGAGTAACCTAGTTGTGGGCTATTTTCTTTGATAGTTAGGAGACCAATGTTCGAATCTTATAGGGGTGAGTGTTAAGATATATACTTATTCAAAGTTGGGCTCTTGGTCCAATTTTATTCATTCACGTATGACCCATTTCAAATCAGGTATACGTGTGTCATATTCTACGCATCTTCAATCTTTCACGTGTACCCCACATGTTTTAGTCCATCCTGTGTATTCAATATTCTTTGTGTGACTCATCTCAAATAAGTCACACATGTATTCAATTTTTCACGTGTGACTATCTCAAATCAGGTCACGCGTGAGGGGGAGTATTAGAATATATACTTATTTTACATTGGTAAAATATAAATTCTTAGACCGCCTTATAAAATTTTAGATTATTTCATTTGACACTAATTAATTTTAGAATGAAATTACTGTTAAGATAACAGTTGGAGCAGGTGAGGGTGGGGGCTTTAAAAAAGAAGAAGAAGAAAAGCTGCCTAATTGGAGAGAATAAACATGAAATTACCACTGTACCACTGTTTTTGCAAGCTTGGAGCTGTGTATATGTTGCTAAATGACTCCTCAAATGCTGGATCATCGACATCGGTCAATCCATCGTCGTAAAAGTTGTCACCAGTTGAAATGATAAAATCTATGTCCAATTTTTGTGCAATGTTTCCCATCTGTACAATATAAAACAAAATTGATGTATATCATGATTATTAGAGGTGATTAAGCATAAAGACTAGATCTTAAAATAAAAACAATTAATTATAAAAGTTTTAATTTGACATGGTCCAAAGAATTAGTATTCCATTTGTTACAAATTGCATGTCTAGCTCTAATTCAAACTGAATTTTTCAAGGAGTTTTCATCATTCAATTTTGTGAAATACGATAACCATTTTGGAAATTAAATTATATTTACATATTTTAAGAAAATTAGCATAAATATCAGTGTGAAAACAGGTTACTCTTTACAAAATAAAAAATAGAGTAAACGACTTAACACTCTTTGTATTTTACCAAAAGTAAACAATACCCTCATTATATTTTATAAATAAGTTAATTACTCTCATGTATTTTAAAAACGTAACTGATTACCCTTTTGTGTTTTAAAAATATAGCTGAATACTCACTGTGTTTTATAAATAAACTGATTACCCCTTTGTGTTTAAAAAACGTAGCTAGATACTCTCTGTTAAAATAAACGATTCTTCTAACAAAAATGAGTATTCAATTACATTTTAAAAAATACAAGGGGGTATTCAGCTATGTTTTTAAAATACAAGAGGGTTAATCAATTTATTTATAAAATACAAAGGGGTATTTAGCTACATTTTTTAAACACATAAAGTTAATCAACTTATTTATAAAACACATAGGGTATTGTGCACTTTTGACAAAATACAAAGAGGTAATAAGTCATTTATTCTAAAAAATAAGAGATCAAATTTCAATTTGAAATAGATTCACTCTATTTGTCTATGTTATTTCTCCTTTTATATTATTTCTATTATTTTTATTAAGTGACCACCTCATCTGACAATTTAAGCAGTTAGAGAGGGATATTATATTCAACACGTTCCCGCAAAGATATTATATTTAACACGTCCCCGCAAATGCAAACAGAGTTAGTTTTTGAACATTACACTTCGATAATTTTAATATTTTAAATGGATGGCGATTTTGACCAAAGAAAAAAAAGGTGATAATGAGTTTCAAACCCACAACTTTTTGATAACTAAACTCTAAAATCATATTAAATGACTACCTCATCTAACAATTTAAGTTGTTAGAGAGGGGGTATTATATTCAACAATTTTGATAGAAAAAAAAGGTACTAAATAATAATCCAAACTCATTAATTGTGGAAAGATAATATTCCATTAATTATTGCTTAACATCAACCTAATTAACAAATAGAAAATTGCAAAAATAGTCGTCTGATACGTGTAGTTTATGTTGTGGATTATAATGTCCGCAGGCTACAGTTATACCCACTTTCTGGTCCAACATTTGTTTGTTGTGATAGACGATTTCCGTCGAGCAAATAAATTATGTAAAGAAAGATATCATGAATCACATAAATCTTTTAAAAAGATATCTTTACACGAAATAAAGTTGGACATGACAATTATATGACCCTTGAAAATTTAATTTCATTACAATTTTGATAAAATAATTTGAATTATTGAATATAAAAATTAAATAATTGTATTATTACTTTACTATAATTAATCTCTATAACATTACATGGAGTTTAATATTCAAAAATTACGAAAAGAGATAAATGTAACTAGTATATGCGTTGTGAAGGGGAATGAATCTAATCATAATGTATTGTAGTGTTATGAGTTAGATATAACAATTATAAATTATTAATGAAGTAATATATATATAGAAATGATGTGAATAATTTATAATTATTAAATTTAATTTATAATATTATGATATTATGAGAAGATGTTTATTTTGTTACAAATTTGCTTTGGTTGAAAATGACACCAATAATATGGTAAAAATGCCCCCACCATGACAAAGGATAAGTATGGAATCTGCATGGAATTATGCCTTGCTACCACAGTAGGAGAAGCTTGAAAGTATTAAACAAAGTAGGAACATTCCACTTTATGCTCTTGTCAAGCATCGGTTAGGCGCCAAGCTAGCCACCTCCACTAGTTAAAAGCCATTCAGGAGAGAATGGATAATAACTGCCTAGTAACTACTAAACTAAAGTCTATAGAATGACTCAGCAACCAATGCCATTTTACACCTTACACATTATTGGTGTTAAAATATTAATCTCAAAGTACGTCATGATCTTGACCATTGTTTTTGTTATCAGAATTGTCAGCTTTTGTCAATGAATTGTCTTGTCAAATAATTTAAATATTCTTATAATATTAATAATATTATAAGATAAATAAATTAAATCCATAAATAAATCGACTTTGACGTAATCTAAAACAAGTCTTTGTTAAACCTCATTGCCGTCGGAGGAGCCTTTAAGCAATGTCAATTTCTTCATAACAAGAAACAAAGATGATAACCATAATTTCTATGATTAAAATCTCCTTGACCTATGCCAAATCTTGTAAGAAGTATATCCAGATAGTTATTTCTTAAATTTATAATAAAAATCTTACTTACGAATCCGAAATTATGCACTTGTTACGTTGTAATAACTTTAAATCAAGAAGTGTTACGATGAAGAAGAATCATATATACATATGTATACATATACCTGGAGAGCAACTTCAGATTGGTTATGAGTTCCCTTTCTTCCCCAATCTCCAAGGACCAAAATGCTAAGTGAGCCATCAGCTTTGGCGGGGTGTTCAAATCGTGAAAGCTCAGCCTTGGCGAAGACCAGGCATAGGCCTACAAAAACAATGGCTTCAAGGAAGAGAAACTTGTGATAGTCCTTCATGGCCATAGCTTTTGTTTGGAGCATAGTGGTTGATATGGGTAAAACCCCAGATTTTTTATAATTTCGTGAGTTGACCCCACAAGATGATCGGGGAAGCCTCGTCCAAGGTTCTAGAGATCTCGGACGAGATCCAAGAGACCGGGGGCATGACCCCCGAAGTTCGAGACCGGGGGCACGACCCCCGAACCCAAAGCCGAGGTCCAAAAGACCTCGGACGAGACCCTGACTTCCAAGGTCCGGGGCACGACCCCCGAACCCAGGTCCGAGGTCTGAGGTCGGGGCCATGACCCCTGACCCACGTCCGAGGTCAGGGGCATGACCCCTGACCCACGTCCGAGGTCAGGGCACGACCCCTGACCCACGTCCGAGGTCGGGGCTATGACCCCAGACCCACGTGCGAGGTCAGGGCACGAACCCTGACCCACGTCCGAGGTCAGGGGCATGACCCCTGACCCAAGTCCGAGGTTCAGGGCGCGACCCTCGAACCCAAAGCCGAGGTCCAAGAGACCTCGGACGAGACCCTGAGGTCCGAGGTCCAGGGCACGACCCCCGAACCCAGGTCCGAGGTCTGAGGTCGGGGCCATGACCCCTGACCCACGTCCGAGGTCAGGGGCATGACCCTTGACGCACGTCCGAGGTCGGGGCCACGACCCCTGACCCAAGTCCGAGGGTCGGGGCGCGACCCGAGGTCCAAGAGACCTCGCACGAGACCTTGAGGTCCGAGGTCCGGGGCACGAACCCCAAACTCAGGTCCGAGGTCGGGGCTATGACCCCTGACCCACGTCAGAGGTCAGGGCACGACCCCTGACCCAAGTCCGAGGTTCGGGGCGCGACCCTCGAACCCAAAGCCGAGGTTCAAGAGACCTCGGACGAGACCCTAAGGTCCGAGGTCCGGGGCACGACCCCCGAACCCAAGTCCGAGGTCCGAGGTCGGGGCCATGACCCATGACCCACGTCCGAGGTCAAGGGCATGACCCCTGACCCACGTCCGAGGTCGGGGCCATGACCCCTGACCTAAGTCCGAGGTCGGGGCCATGACCCCTGACCCACGTCCGAGGTCAGGGGCACGACCCCTGACCCACGTCCGAGGTCGGGGCCATGACCCCTGACCCACGTCCGAGGTCAGGGGCACGACCCCTGACCCAAGTCCGAGGTCGGGGCCATGACCCCTGACCCACGTCCGAGGTCAGGGGCACGACCCCTGACCCACGTCCGAGGTCGGGGCCATGACCCCTGACCCACGTCCGAGGTCAGGGGCACGACCCCTGACCCAAGTCCGAGGTCGGGGCCGTGACCCCAGACCCACGTCCGAGATCAGGGCACGACCCCTGACCCACGTCCGAGGTCAGGGGCATGACCCCTGACCCAAGTCCGAGGTTCGGGGCGCGACCCTCGAACCCAAAGCCGAGGTCCAAGAGACCTCGGACGAGACCTTGAGGTCCGAGGTCCGGGGCACGAACCCCGAACTCAGGTCCGAGGTCGGGGCTATGACCCCTGACCTAAGTTCGAGGTCGGGGCCATGACCCCTGACCCACGTCCGAGGTCAGGGGCACGACCCCTGACCCAAGTCCGAGGTCGGGGCCATGACCCTGACCCACGTCCGAGGTCAGGGGCACGACCCCTGACCCACGTCCGAGGGCGGGGCCATGACCCCTGACCCACGTCCGAGGTCAGGGGCACGACCCCTGACCCAAGTCCGAGGTCGGGGCCGTGACCCCAGACCCACGTCCGAGGGCAGGGCACGACCCCTGGCCCACGTCCGGGGGCAGGGGCATGCCCCCCGACCCCAGTCCGAGGTCCGGGGCGCGACCCTCGAACCCAAAGCCGAGGTCCAAGAGACCTCGGACGAGACCTTGAGGTCCGAGGTCCGGGGCACGAACCCCGAACTCAGGTCCGAGGTCGGGGCTATGACCCCTGACCTAAGTCCGAGGTCGGGGCCATGACCCCTAACCCACGTCCGAGGTCAGGGGCACGACCCCAGACCCACGTCCGAGGTCGGGGCCATGACCCCTGACCCACGTCCGAGGTCAGGGGCACGACCCCTGACCCAAGTCCGAGGTCGGGGCCGTGACCCCAGACCCACGTCCGAGGTCAGGGCACGACCCCTGACCCACGTCCGAGGTCAGGGGCATGACCCCTGACCCAAGTCCGAGGTTCGGGGCGCGACCCTCGAACCCAAAGCCGAGGTCCAAGAGACCTCGGACGAGACCTTGAGGTCCGAGGTCCGGGGCACGAACCCCGAACTCAGGTCCGAGGTCGGGGCTATGACCCCTGACCCACGTCCGAGGTCAGGGCACGACCCCTGACCCACGTCCGAGGTCAGGGGCACGACCCCTGACCCAAGTCCGAGGTTCGGGGCGCGACCCTCGAACCCAAAGCCGAGGTCCAAGAGACCTCGGACGAGACCCTAAGGTCTGAGGTCCGGGGCACGACCCCCGAACCCAGGTCCGAGGTCCGAGGTCGGGGCCATGACCCATGACCCACGTCCGAGGTCGGGGCCACGACCCCTGACCCACGTCCGAGGTCAGGGGCACGACCCCTGACCCAAGTCCGAGGTCGGGGCCGTGACCCCTGACCCACGTCCGAGGTCAGGGGCATGACCCCTGACCCACGTCCGAGGTCAGGGCCGCGACCCCTGACCCAAGTTCGAGGTCCAAGGTCCAAGAGACCTCGGACCAGGTAGATCCGAGGTCCTATGGACCTCGAATGTGCCATTTCCGAGGTCTACGGACCTCGGACATGGAGTCCGAGGTCTTGTAGATCTCGGACAAGGAAGTCCGAGGTCCTGTAGATCTCGGGCAAGGAGGTCCGAGGTCTACGGATCTCGGACGTGGTGTGTCCGAGGTCCTGTAGACCTCGGACAAGGAGGTCCGAGGTCTACGGATCTCGGACATAGTGTGTCCGAGGTCCTGTAGACCTCGGACAAGGGGATCCGAGGTCTACGGACCTCAGACGTGTATTCTCTAAGGTCCTGTAGACCTCGGACGAGTTTGTCAGACAGATCCGACCTAGTGTTAGTTAGACTTCGACCATCGTGCGTGGAGAGACCTATTAGGGTCAGGCGAGGCATTGGGCTATCCTAAAGTCACCTTTTAAGACCTCAAGCCCAAAAGGCAATAATAAACATTGCTCTATAAGTTCAGGGAATCTCCAGTTGATCTCCCACTGATCCATTTAAACAATTGTCCACTAGCACTCAAATAATTCTCCACCATGCTTGCAGTAATGATCCACTACTGCACCTTTAATCTTTTGACTCAGCTGCAATGATAATTTCTCCTTTGTGACTCAGCAACCATGTGATTATTTCTTTAACTGAGCAGCCATGATGACTTCAATAGTGATGGTGCCTATAAAAGGCAGAGGATTCAGTTAGGAAGGGGGAGGTACATCTGATACTCACATCAATACTTGCATACATACAACTTTCTCTACCAAAGCACCAAGCTAACTTAAGCATCGGAGTGCTAATGCGGGCAAGACCCGCTAAGCTCTCTTTGTTTTGCAGGCATCAAGGCAGTGCGTGAAGGTCACTTGCGACTCGACATTTTTCTACCTTAACAGGTTGGCGCCCACCGTGGGGCCGATTCTAAATTCCCCACTGAGTTTTCACAAGATTACACCATGGTAACTACCCGGAGTCAGAATGTTGCAAGTGGATATGGAGGAGAAGCTGTAGAACAGCCAAATGTGCAGTTCTGTCTGGGAGAGACTTCCAACCTTAGACAGACCGAGTTACCGCCGCCAGGAGGAAAGATACTTACGGAAAATCGTCCACTATACAGCAATCCATACACAAATCAGTACCAAAGCTACCAACCAACATACCATCCACAAAGACCTGTTTGGAACACAGGGTGGCAGTATCCCACTGCTGCAACACAAGTTCGGCAAGCTAACCAGCTAACGGATCTTGGTTATGTCCTAAAAACCCTGGAGGAGTTAAAACAGGCTGTTCATAACCCAACACCTCAACCAGCACCTCACCACCCAGATATTCAACCTCATCAAACGCCCCGACAAAATCATTCATGCCAAAACACCCAATCAACCAGAAATACAACCAAACCCAAAGAGTCCAAACAGCGAGTTCACGCTAGGAGGCGACACAAAAAAATGATGAACTCCACAAGGTCATCACAAAGTTCGAGTGCGGCAGCACGGGACCTAACTCAAAGTGCTCGAATAAGGGGTACTGCTAGTGTAATATCGGTCGCAAGGGCTTTTCGAGGCCCAAATCCCTTCAACCGCGCCATCAACAAGGTTCCGAAGCCCGCACAGTACAAATTGCCTCATTTGCCCACCTACGATGGACATGGTGACCCTAAAGATCATCTGGCGGTGTTCAGGCACAAAATGGAGTTCACGGAGTTGCCAGAGGCTTGGGTGTGTAAAGCTTTTGCAGGAACTTTAGTGGAAGCGGCCAGGGTGTGGTATGACGAACTGAACGAGGGGTCAGTCGGTTCTTATGTGCAGTTAGCAGATTTGTTTGTTGGGAGATTTTCCTCGGCTATTAGGCCGACCAGCCACACTACCTCCTTGCTCTGTTTGAAGCAGAGGGAAGGAGAAACTCTCCGTCGATATGCTACTCGCTTTAATGAGGCAACCCTTCAGTGTACGCAATTTGATCAGGGTTTTGCAATACATGCGTTCACAAAGGGGTTAACAAACGAGTTGCTCCAGGCTTCCTTAGCCAAAAAGACCCCACTGAACATGATAGAGTTGATGACCAGAGCTGAGAAGTATATTAAAGTAGAAGAGGTGGCGATGGCGGAGAAGGAAGAAGACCCTAAGAAGAGAGGACCGGAAGAGAGGTCAAACTAGGAGCCTACAGATTCGAAGACCTCAGCGGTAAGGAACTGAGAACGGTTTGACACGTAGAGCAGCTAAGAAAACACACTTTGAATGTTTAAGTTGTTGTTTATGTCGAGACAAATTATGTCTCTACAATGAATTTAACATTCGTGTCTTAAGTTTTTGTCATTGATTGTAATTCTTTGAGACAAATATCATGTGATCTACTAAGGCGAACCTTTATCGGAAGAGAGTCAAATCCAGAAATAGGAGGGACACATTTCTTGCAGAAACAAGATCTTCCTAGGGCAGCGTAAAGAAAATCGGGGGCACAACCCCCGAGTTTCAAGACAAAGACCGGGAGCACGACGCTCGAGTTTCGAAGCTGGGGCCACGACCCCTGAGATTCAAGGCTGGGGGCACGACCCCTGAGTTTTCAAGTCGAAGGCCGGAGGCACGACCCCCGAGTTTCAAGTTTGAAGACGAAGACCGAGGGCACGACCACCGAGTTTCAAGACAAAGACCGGGAACACGACGCCCGAGTTTCGAAGCTGGGGCCACGACCCCTGAGATTCAAGGCTGGGGGCACGACCCCTGAGTTTTCAAGTCGAAGGCCGGGGGCACGACCCCCGAGTTTCAAGTTTGAAGACGAAGACCGAGGGCACGACCCCCGAGTTTCAAAGACGAAGACCGGGGGGCATGATTCCCGAGGTTCAAGACATGAAGACCGGGGGCATGACCCCCAAGACATTAAGATCAGTTCTCGAAACTATTACATAGCTTCGAAAACTGAGGGGGCATCATGATATGGGTAAAACCCCAGATTTTTTATAATTTCGTGAGTTGACCCCACAAGATGATCGGGGAAGCCTCGTCCAAGGTTCTAGGGATCTCGGACGAGATCCAAGAGACTGGGGGCATGACCCCCGAAGTTCGAGACCGGGGGCACGACCCCCGAACCCAAAGCCGAGGTCCAAGAGACCTCGGACGAGACCCTGACTTCCAAGGTCCGGGGCACGACCCCCGAACCCAGGTCCGAGGTCTGAGGTCGGGGCCATGACCCCTGACCCACGTCCGAGGTCAGGGGCATGACCCCTGACCCACGTCCGAGGTCAGGGCACGACCCCTGACCCACGTCCGAGGTCGGGGCTATGACCCCAGACCCACGTGCGAGGTCAGGGCACGAACCCTGACCCACGTCCGAGGTCAGGGGCATGACCCCTGACCCAAGTCCGAGGTTCAGGGCGCGACCCTCGAACCCAAAGCCGAGGTCCAAGAGACCTCGGACGAGACCCTGAGGTCCGAGGTCCGGGGCACGACCCCCGAACCCAGGTCCGAGGTCTGAGGTCGGGGCCATGACCCCTGACCCACGTCCGAGGTCAGGGGCATGACCCCTGACCCACGTCCGAGGTCAGGGGCATGACCCCTGACCCAAGTCCGAGGTTCGGGGCGCGACCCTCGAACCCAAAGCCGAGGGCCAAGAGACCTCGGACGAGGCCTTGAGGTCCGAGGTCCGGGGCACGAACCCCGAACTCAGGTCCCAGGTCGGGGGTTTGACCCCTGTCCCACGTCAGAGGTCAGGGCACGACCCCTGACCCAAGTCCGAGGTTCGGGGCGCGACCCTCGAACCCAAAGCCGAGGTTCAAGAGACCTCGGACGAGACCCTAAGGTCCGAGGTCCGGGGCACGACCCCCGAACCCAGGTCCGAGGTCCGAGGTCGGGGCCATGACCCATGACCCACGTCCGAGGTCAAGGGCATGACCCCTGACCCACGTCCGAGGTCGGGGCCATGACCCTTGACCTAAGTCCGAGGTCGAGGCCATGACCCCTGACCCACGTCCGAGGTCAGGGGCATGACCCCTGACCCACGTCCGAGGTTGGGGCCATGACCCCTGACCCACGTCCGAGGTCGGGGCCATGACCCCTGACCCACGTCCGAGGTCAGGGGCACGACCCCTGAACCACGTCCGAGGTCAGGGGCACGACCCCTGACCCAAGTCCGAGGTCAGGGGCACGACCCCTGACCTAAGGCCGGGGTCGGGGCGATGACCGCTAACCCACGTCCGAGGTCAGGGGCACGACCCCTGACCCAAGTCCGAGGTCGGGGCCGTGACCCCAGACCCACGTCCGAGGTCAGGGCACGACCCCTGACCCACGTCCGAGGTCAGGGGCATGACCCCTGACCCAAGTCCGAGGTTCGGGGCGCGACCCTCGAACCCAAAGCCGAGGTCCAAGAGACCTCGGACGAGACCTTGAGGTCCGAGGTCCGGGGCACGAACCCCGAACTCAGGTCCGAGGTCGGGGCTATGACCCCTGACCTAAGTCCGAGGTCGGGGCCATGACCCCTAACCCACGTCCGAGGTCAGGGGCACGACCCCTGACCCAAGTCCGAGGTCGGGGCCGTGACCCCTGACCCACGTCCGAGGTCAGGGGCACGACCCCTGACCCACGTCCGAGGTCGGGGCCATGACCCCTGACCCACGTCCGAGGTCAGGGGCACGACCCCTGACCCAAGTCCGAGGTCGGGGCCGTGACCCCAGACCCACGTCCGAGGTCAGGGCACGACCCCTGACCCACGTCCGAGGTCAGGGGCATGACCCCTGACCCAAGTCCGAGGTTCGGGGCGCGACCCTCGAACCCAAAGCCGAGGTCCAAGAGACCTCGGACGAGACCTTGAGGTCCGAGGTCCGGGGCACGAACCCCGAACTCAGGTCCGAGGTCGGGGCTATGACCCCTGACCTAAGTCCGAGGTCGGGGCCATGACCCCTAACCCACGTCCGAGGTCAGGGGCACGACCCCTGACCCACGTCCGAGGTCGGGGCCATGACCCCTGACCCACGTCCGAGGTCAGGGGCACGACCCCTGACCCAAGTCCGAGGTCGGGGCCGTGACCCCAGACCCACGTCCGAGGTCAGGGCACGACCCCTGACCCACGTCCGAGGTCAGGGGCATGACCCCTGACCCAAGTCCGAGGTTCGGGGCGCGACCCTCGAACCCAAAGCCGAGGACCAAGAGACCTCGGACGAGACCTTGAGGTCCGAGGTCCGGGGCACGAACCCCGAACTCAGGTCCGAGGTCGGGGCTATGACCCCTGACCCACGTCCGAGGTCAGGGCACGACCCCTGACCCACGTCCGAGGTCAGGGGCACGACCCCTGACCCAAGTCCGAGGTTCGGGGCGCGACCCTCGAACCCAAAGCCGAGGTCCAAGAGACCTCGGACGAGACCCTAAGGTCTGAGGTCCGGGGCACGACCCCCGAACCCAGGTCCGAGGTCCGAGGTCGGGGCTATGACCCATGACCCACGTCCGAGGTCGGGGCTATGACCCCTGACCCACGTCCGAGGTCGGGGCCATGACCCCTGACCTAAGTCCGAGGTCGGGGCCATGACCCCTGACCCACGTCCGAGGTCAGGGGCATGACCCCTGACCCACGTCCGAGGTCAGGGCTGCGACCCCTGACCCAAGTTCGAGGTCCAAGGTCCAAGAGACCTCGGACCAGGTAGATCCGAGGTCCTATAGACCTCGAATGTGCCATGTCCGAGGTCTACGGACCTCGGACATGGAGTCCGAGGTCTTGTAGATCTCGGACAAGGAAGTCCGAGGTCCTGTAGATCTCGGGCAAGGAGGGCGGAGGTCTACGGGTCTCGGACGTGGTGTGTCCGAGGTCCTGTAGACCTCGGACAAGGGGGTCCGAGGGCTACGGAGCTCGGACATAGTGGGTCCGAGGGCCTGTAGACCTCGGACAAGGGGCTCCGAGGTCTACGGACCTCAGACGTGTATTCTCTAAGGTCCTGTAGACCTCGGACGAGTTTGTCAGACAGATCCGACCTAGTGTTAGTTAGACTTCGACCATCGTGCGTGGAGAGACCTATTAGGGTCAGGCGAGGCATTGGGCTATCCTAAAGTCACCTTTTAAGACCTCAAGCCCAAAAGGCAATAATAAACATTGCTCTATAAGTTCAGGGAATCTCCAGTTGATCTCCCACTGATCCATTTAAACAATTGTCCACTAGCACTCAAATAATTCTCCACCATGCTTGCAGTAATGATCCACTACTGCACCTTTAATCTTTTGACTCAGCTGCAATGATAATTTCTCCTTTGTGACTCAGCAACCATGTGATTATTTCTTTAACTGAGCAGCCATGATGACTTCAATAGTGATGGTGCCTATAAAAGGCAGAGGATTCAGTTAGGAAGGGGGAGGTACATCTGATACTCACATCAATACTTGCATACATACAACTTTCTCTACCAAAGCACCAAGCTAACTTAAGCATCGGAGTGCTAATGCGGGCAAGACCCGCTAAGCTCTCTTTGTTTTGCAGGCATCAAGGCAGTGGGTGAAGGTCACTTGCGACTCGACATTTTTCTACCTTAACAGTGGTGATGGAGAAGAGGAAGAAATTGACAGAGAGATGGAAGCTACTGACAGGAGAAAGAGGATAGGAAGCTTCCTGGTTTTGAAATCACTGAGGAGGGCCTTCTTATTATATATTGCTTGACGTATAATTCACACTTAACTAATAAGAAAGTCTTGAATTTCCTGGTTTTGAAATCACAGTTAAATTAGAAGCAATGTGCTAGAGGAAGTGTTGAGAGAAAAACAAAAGTAAAAACGTACCTTACTTGTTGTGTATGGTATGGTTTACAAGCTCGAGTCATGTTATTTACATATTTAATATGTATTATATGATCTTATGTTTTCCTTAAATTAAAAGAAATAAAATAATAAAAATTATTATTAACGGTGATTCAAAAGAAAAGAAAATAAAGTAATTACATTTTGAATTCTGTGTTACTATAAATTATAATAAAATAATTTTTTTATACGCCTCAAAATTTGATAAACAAGAATTGAGAACTTAACTAATAAGAAAATCTTGAATTTCCTTAATTCAAACATAAAATATTGTCCCGATATTAGGGCTGAATTAAAATTACTTTCTAATAATAATGACTAATTGGACTTTTTTGAACTAGAGAAGTAACATTTGCTTTTGGAAGAAAGTCACAGAGATAATACGGGCATTTATATATGCTTAGACGATTGTGAACCAACATATCCTTGGATTTTCGGAATATCTCTCTCTCTATGTTTCCCTAGGTACTGAAGTGACGTGACCATATTACAACACCTCATAGGCATGGTCGGTCTCATCGGACAAGGCTGCAACAGTACTAATGCTGGATTGAGTTGACCGGATCGAGTGAGTCGATTTAGCTATCATAAATGTGCTACAATGCTTAGACTTTTTTCTTTTTGGTCAAAACAATGTTTAGACTTGGATCGTGATGATCATTGCCAAATACCGACACGAATTCGATTCTCTCATTTTCATTCGTCCCAATAGTTGCCTATCTCAATCAAGTCGGCTAAATAGGAAGCATACTACTTGGGCTGTATGCTCTATTTCGCCCACAATTTGGATATATAAGCCTCCGCTATATATATGTTTTAGGCCGATCCCGCTTTTATTAATCAAAAGGAATAGATTTGAACCAATACCAAATTTTAGCTACTAGAAGCGTAATCTTTTAATCATATATGGGTGATATTTGACTTCAATACTGATGTGAGTGAAAAATAGAATGTCTGTCTGAGATTAGTGATCCGATCTCGATTACTTGACTTGCAAAACAAGAGAAGAAATTGCAGGAGTGGCGGCCCGTATTTTCTCTTAGGTGTGAGAGTAAATTAGTGTGGCTAAGCTGAATGGTAGGTAGTTGAGAGTAATAAATGTGTACGAGTTACCTCATGATGAAGAATGAATGAGGTACTTATACTTCTAATGTCGAACAACAATTTATGTTTTGCCCTACCTGGCACTGTTCATACCTGCCCGGTATTGTTTGTCTTTATGTCACATCAGGAGTAAAAACCATGCCAAGGAAACAAAGCAAGGTCGGGCACAGGGCTTGCCGCTTAGTCCCAGGTCGAGAAGGCTTTGACGGGCTCAGATTTACACACCCATCATTTCCCTTCCTAAGTCTAGAACTCAAAAGGGGTTATAGAGAAGTAAGGTACTCACTCGAGCCAGGCACGACCGACCTAGAAGGGATAACTACCACGTCACCTCGCCTTCAGCTGAGATGCTGACACGTCACCACCTTGACACGACGGTTGGTATTCTTGAGACTGTTACTCATTTGCCTAGAAATAGGCCTTGGCCAATTTAAAATTTATCTCCACTTTCACAATCAAAATCAGAGAGCTCTCTAAGGCATTATCTATAAGCTCAGGATACTCAGCTCGGAGGACTAGGAGTCTTAAGCTCGGTTATACCAATTCAAACACTTCCCGCCATCATAGACGGTAGGTACGCCCTTAATCCCTTTTTTTTTTCTTTTCCTCGTTACATTTATACCTATACATGGGGAGATTAGATTCTGAGGATAGTCAAGCCATGGAGGCTATGTCCTATGGCGAAGATGAGGAGAACTCATCCAACTCGGGGACCCCCTCCTAGTGGGACCAAGTAAAGGAAAACTCAAGTACTTCAGCCCCTCAAGAGGATATGCCAAAGCCAACTTCGCCTCGGGGAAATAGTGATGATGAATGCCAGATCCTTGAGGTCCGAAAGGTTCAGGACGACGCTGGGGTAGACCATATGGCTGGGTTGAACGACATGGAAGAAGGGGTCGACGACGGACTTCTCTTGAATAAGTTGGAGGGGTTACCGATTCCGACGGAGAACATGGGCAACCTGTTCCATAGCATAGTCCATACCGAGCCGATAGTAGTTGAGCCTCAGCCGAGCTCAAATTGGAACGAGTGGAGAAGCTGCCACCTCGTCAGGTCAGGGAAAATAGATATTTGCCTATTGCCAGAGGGAATGTTACTCGACCGTCCCTATGGCCAACAAATGGATAAGTGAATGGGTCGTGGCCATGGACTACGAGCTCAAGGTCCCAAGTTGGAACAACTTTGCTTGCTACCCACCGGAGGACCACTTCACGATCTACGACTTAGCCTTTGATGTCATCCGATTACCCCTGCCTTCATTCATGACCGATATCTTAGACCATTTCGAGTTCATCCCAGGTCAGTTGGCTCTTAATGACTGGGCATATATGACAGCCTTGAACCTGTTCAAAGAATTCTGCGTGTGCAAGCCGAATCCTAGACTGCGTGGATGGTTCCATTTCGCTGCCCGACTAGGTCATGCCCTTTTTACACAGTGGAAGTCATCCAACAAGGGTTTGCACAATGATTATTACTTTGTCAGCTTGGGCACGAATCTGGGGGTGAAGAGGACTTGGATGCCGAGATTAAAGAAAGGCGCCTATAAACCTCTGCAACTCTCCAGCTCAGAACGTACCTCAACTGACATACTCAGAGCAGGGGAGTTTTTGTTTAACATAGATTATCACCTCGAGTGGCCAAGGATATAGAAATACAAGCTATTTGGTGTGAGGCCATCCGACGTGGAAAAAGTGCACCCCAGGCTGATTCCTGAGGAGGAAGAGGGCGAAGAGAAGGAAGGAGATGAGGTGGAACAACAATAAAAAGGTCAGTCCAAGGAACTCGGATCCAATCTCCCCACTTCCTGACCTCATTTTTCCTGTCTCTTTTCTTTATGCTTATCCCCATCAGTAATTAATACTTTGCATATTTCAAGAATGACAAGCCGAGTTGCTCTTGCATACAGCATGAAGAAGAAGGCCAGCCAAGGCCAAGACCCCCCAACACCTAAGGACCTGGGCATAGGGCCGACGGCATCCCAAGCTTCCCACAAGTCAAAGAAAATGCCCCTTAGCCACCGCGAGGAGGTGCCGAAGGGCCACGCCGACCCTACCAAAGAAGTCTCATCCAAGAAAATGAGTAAAGGAGTTGATATCAGGGAGCGCGCCGAGGACCGAGCCGAGGACGAATCCCCCCAGAAGAAGAGGTCCACTACCCTAAAAAAGTCCAAACCATGGTTGCGGTCATGGCCACTACTACCTCGACTGTGCAGGACCCCAAGCTCAACACGATCCCCTTTGACCAGGTGGCCTTCGACTTGCAGTCAGCTATGACAAATGTGAGTTTCTTGATTTCTTAAATTTCTCAAGTCAGAGATTCCTTTCAACTAACCTTTTTCCTTGGTCTTCTTAGGTTGAGTCCCATGCCCTCTCCATGTCTACCCTCATCACCCAGACGTATACTTATGCACTCGAGCTCGAGCACAAGCACCAAGAAGTTGTGGCAACATTGGAGAATCAGAAGGAAGAGGCCTTGAAGAGGTTTACGGAGGACGTTGCAGAGATCAAGCATTTTAAAGAGAAGCTTGAGGCCAATAACAAGGGTTCGCGACCGAGAAGGCCCAACTAAGAGAGACCCATGCTTAGGAGCTCAATAAGGCCCAATCTAAAAAGAAGGAAGCTGAGCAGAAGCTCAAGGACTTCATCAAGCTAAAGGTATACAATATCGTTTTCTTTGTTTTAACCAATAGTTTAACAAGATCATCAATCCATTTAACACTTGAAAATTCACAACTAGAATGTACATCAATGATATATTTATCAAGTTGAATGTCAAGTGTCATGAGCTCGTCTTCTGAAAACTCCGTTGAACTAAACTATGCAAGACGAATCAGTTTTTGTTTATTAAAAGCTAAGAATGAATCATCTGGATTCAAATATGTTGCACAAAGAAGTAACTCCATATTGATCTATGTGAAATGATTGTTAAGTTCTTGAAATTGTTAATCATCACAAACTACTTCACTCTATAATAATGAACATTTTTCATCTTTTGTGCTTTTTTGCATTGATCTTCTTGAAAATGCCAACATCTCTTCCATATTAGAGATGATAACATTATGTTTCTCACAAAAATAAAGAAACCTCAAACAATAAAGGAATCAATCCATCATCTTTTATATATGATGCAGACTTGTACGTATCATCCGAGAGAAAACATTTTAGCAGTACTAATAAGTAAGTTTTTAGTTTATTAATGTCATGCCCCAAGTCCCACCAACAAAGTGAGTCTCGACATGTGACATGTCGCGTGCCCGAAGGGTATAACCCCTCAAGCCCGTTCAAGACCATAAAATAATTAATGAAAAGCTACTAAAACCACAAAATAATGAATCTCCAAACAAATGTAAATATTTGGATCAAGTTAAAAACCTTGAAAGGCCAAATTCTTCAATTATTAAATTTAATTCCATATACTATAAATAATCATTCACATTGAATGCTAATGGGGATTAAATTAAAATAGGTCTCTCTACTCTAAATTATCATGCCTAGGTTTCATTATCCCTTCCAAAGCTGACATGCTTACTTTGTTCTATTTGCAAAGAAAGCAGGCAAAATACAAACTGTGAGCGAATAAAAACTTAGTAAAAAAATCATTTTGAAATAAAATAATTGATAAGAAAGGGTAAAAATCACAATAATTGATGGTCAAAGACTACAAATCTATCACTGAAGGAATGGACGACGCCAATAGCAATAATAAACATTATAGTATCACCTCGTTAACAAAGAATATATTGAATCAATATTAATATGAAATAGTACAATTCAAAGTCAAGAAACACGTATGGATAGAATTAATAGTGATAGAGAATAATACAGTTGGAATAACAAATTAAGGACTGAATCGGATATTGTAGGACAAATAGATAATAACAGTTACCCATGCTGGGAATATGCCTTTCAAGTCAATCATTCGATTTAGAATGATAAAGGATATTATGCAAACAACAGTCCTTGTAACATAGTTTTAGTCAATTAATAGCACGAAATGGCTTTTTCTCTTTATCTTTTATGCACCTGCTTAATATACACTTGTATGTTATGTATAATTAATAAAACCCTTGGATATATTGGTATGGTGCTGAACCATAAGAGTTTATGGTAGATGAGAATCAACCCTTGAGGCATTCCTGAATCTATCATAGGTCGTAGGATTCATCAAGATTGAGCATTGATGAATCTTTCAAGACCAACATGTAGTTAGTTCTACCAAGATTGATCTCGTCAACCAAGTGGCATGAGATGTCGAGGCTAATACATAGGTGCATATGGAGATATGTACACCGGACATGGTCCGCTGAGAACAATCAATGTGGGCTTTATCTGCCTAAGTCAATAAGTGGGTTCTTAGGTGATAGTCATACAAAGTACTCATTTGACTTGAGAAAACCATAGTAGTTTATAAGCAGCTCACTACACTTTGGCCCTGGACAAAAGAGAGGAAGATAGGACCTGATTTAATAGGGATTGGGTCCAGTCAAGTACTTGTGAAGCTCGTGAATGTCGCTGCAGGAATCTACTACCCTGGATGAAAGAGAGAGTGTCCTATGTCATCTCAAAAGGATGCTGATATAAAATCCATGGTTATGGTTGTATGATTAGATCATACACGAAAAGTCAACATAGGTCGATGACAACATTGAGATAGGCTTATTAAGGTTTGACTAATATTGACCATACCCTAGAGTTAGTATGAGACATATAGTAGAAGGAATAGATTGGATGTTAACTAGTTGCCAAAAGAATCTTAAATGAAAAAACTTGATTTGAGCATTCAAGTTATCCGGTTGTCGGGGAGTGTTGCTAGATGCCAACCTCGATTAGTAGCAACTAAAAGAGGTTCTAATGCTAATAGGTTAATTGATACTTCTTTCAACTACAACAGGCTTGACACTCAAACCTATAGGATCACACAAAAGCGTAGAGATTTAAAAATATAAGGGATAGACTGAAGAAGTCACGCTTGCACGGAGACTTTCTCGTATTCCATCTAGAGGCAAAGATGTGGTATATTGCGTATGGTTAGAATAGAATTTGGAAACCATTCGAATAAACAATTGAGAGAGAATGTTTAATAGTCAAATATTTGACTTATGGTCGAGGTCAATTTTAAAAATTGGCTTACGTAATAAGTTGAATTAATATAATTAATAGTCAATTATTCTTAGGGTCAATGTCTAATTGACTTAGAGTCAATTAGAAAAGGGTTTAGGCTAAATGGTATAATCCCATAAGGTATGGGGTCTAAGTACAATTACTAAAAAGTTATTGAACATATAAATTTCAGCTTATAGGGAAAACCTTATTACATAACACAAAAAGAAAATGCTAGGTTTTCTCTCTTTCTTGGTCATGCACTCATACCCTCCTAGGATCTGTGCTTTGCCTTGAAGCTCGTGTAGAGCTTAACTTCACGTTGTTCTTACCTTGAAGTGGTGTGTGCGTAATAGTAGAGGGCTATTGCTTTAGGGTCTTCAATCAAGCAACACAAATCTGAATTCTTTACGAGGTAAAATTTCAAACTAGTTAGATTGCTTGTTTGTTCATGCTTTTGCCTATATGCACATGATTGGTCGATTCCCTAAAGTTTTTGTGAATTTTAATTACTACTATGTCGTATTCTTTTGCATTTTTACTTTTATTAGTGCACAAGAACCTTTAACCCATATAGTACAATAGGGAACCAATGGGAAGCGATAGAGTCAAGTGACATTATAGATAAATAATTAAAGATAACGAATACCAATGAGTAGTACAGTTAGAGACGTGATAAAGGATTAACAGTGACAACAAGTATGAGAATCAATTTAACTAATCAAGCAATGGGGTAGTAATAGAAGAATTAATAACAATTAATACAGAACTGTAAATTTGTTTGATGAAAAAAAATGAGTCAAAAGTATTAACTAACGCAAGATACCATGACGATCAATTCAATCTTACGAATAACAAATATTGATATAGCATATCAAAGACATAGGGTCACTCTTAGTTATATATGATCATGATACAATATAATAAGCAGTATAATAGAATCAGAACGATGAATTATAGTTCAAAATAGTAGTGTTGTTCCTTGATAACCTAAGAGGGGGGGTGAATTAGGTTGTTTAACAAGGTTAAGCAATTTAAAAAATTCTAGATGCGGGAATTAAGTTGTTTAACAAGGTTAAGCAATTTAAAAAATTCTAGATGCGGAAATAATGTCTAGTGAAAAATGATAATACTCTAGAAGTTCTTGTAGGCAATTTATCAAACACTTAGTGGGCACATAAGTATATAACACTAGATAAGCAATTAGAACTTCAAAAATAAATTCCAAATAGATAACTCAACAATTATCAAGCAATTAATATGAGAAATATCCACACGAAGGTAAATGACTTAAAAATAAAGAGAATAGATTAAGAGAAATCAAACACGATGATTTTCAAGTGGTTCGTACTCCCGAAGGCCTAGTCCACTACCTAAGGTCTTCCCTTCCCTTAGGATTACAATACTTCTTCTCACAATGATTCTCTCAATCTATGTGAAAGAGTATATTACAAAGATTGTGTGATAAAATAAATGACAATTGCAACTCCTATTTAAGTTTAATATTACAATTGAAGAAAAACTTTGAATTCTCAAAGATATGAAAATGATAGCTCAAGATTTCTTAATAAGAATGATATGAAAAGCTCTTTGAATTAGCTTAGAAATCTGAAGATTAAGGCTTGGAGAAATGTTTGAGATGGTGAGAGAACATGGCTTAAAAAGAGGGAAAGTTTAGACATAAAACGGATATAATGCAAAAATTCTGGATTTTTCCCGTTAAGCCATCCGGTTGTTGAGCCCTTCATCCGGTCGACCGGATAGGGCAGGTAATGCCCGGACCAGAGCTTTTTGCCTGGCGTTGTGGTCTTCATCTGGTCGACCGGATGAAGCTAGTAACGCCTGAATGCTTAAAATGCTGAAAATTGAACTTTTTGAGCCTAAAAACAATTTGTTAAATAATAAAGTATTTGGGCATTTTTTAGGGCACTTATAAAAAAGTATTTTTAGCATTTTTAATATCTCAAAATATTTTCAAAAACTCTTAAAAACATATAGAACAATTTTTATGTCACAAGAGTTTGAAATCCAAAAAGTCTTGTTTTTCAAAGATGAGTTTGTAATGACCTTTTTGAAAATATGTTTAATGGATATTTTGCAAAATAGAAAAATCTTTCATGAAAAACCTTTTTGGAGAAATTATGAGCTACACAAGTCATAGTTAGGCAAACAACATATTTTTAAAGCCGGTACCCCTTATGTCGCCACGTCTCCTTCGTTGTAGCTCTTTTTTTATCGTCGAATCTTCAACTTCATTTCTTTGAGGTGACAAGTCTTTTTTATTCTGGTATACATAGCTTGATTTCTCATGAGAGACTTCATTTGAATAAGAATACATTTTGGACTTTGATAAGATTTCAGATTGGGCTTTGATCCAATAGTTTGAAGTTAGCCTTTGAACCTTTTGAATGAACATGTTGATGTGGGCTTTGCTTGAGACAATCTTATGTTGATGGACTGAATAACTTACCCAAGATTCAAATAAGAATTCTGAATCATAATTAAGATGTTTTGTTATTATCAGAATAAAGATTATAAGCTTTTTAGGCCAACAATCTCCCTATTTTTTATGATGACAAAACATTGAAATTTGTAAGCATGAAATAGTTGAACTTTGATAATTACAACTAGATTTGAGGTCTCCCCCTCAGTTTGTTCTTGATTTAATCATTAGCTTGCATATGATAAGCAAGCTCCCCCTGAAGACGTGCAAAGCATTATAAATCATACACAAATATTTTCATGCTAGAATTCTCAATATCCCTTTTCTCCCCCTATTTGACATCAACAAAATAGTTCACAGTTCATAGAAAGAGCAAATAGGCATAAGAGTAGTTAAAACTAAGATCAATTGAAGCATTTAAAGAAGCTAATCAAAATATCCAATCAATGTTAAAACAAGAGAGAAAAAAAAATGCAGAGGAGTACTTGATGCAAGTAAAACATGAAAGCTAAAAAGTTGTTTGAAGGAAAACAATTCTCAAAACATGCACAAACTAAAAGCCAAGATGGTGGTCATGTAATGCTTTCAACATTTGCTCCATACGATCCAAACGAACATCTTGTGCATCTAGGCGAGCAATGATTTCATCATGTGAGGAGGACTGAGAAGAAGATGTTCCAGCTCTTCGAGAGCTACCAGCTCCACCTCAACCAGTGCCTCATCCTTCCATTGGATATCTGAAGGAATCGGGATCAATATTAAGAGATTCAAACACAATAGTATCACCGCTTGTATCCTCATGAGCATCAAGAACTTGGTTGTTATGAAGCTTCAACTTTTGACGAGAGATGCTAGTGTGATTTAGAAGATAAGACCTAGCACTAATAGACTCAAACTCTTGATCTCGGGGAACATCTAAAGATTCAAGGAGATGTGTTAAGGGCACCCCATAAGCAAGTTGGTTTTCTGCTTGCTTAGTGTGGACGATGTGGTTGATAATGATGTGTGGAAGATTGATTCTTTTTGCCTCATACATCAGAAACATCAACAAAGCAGTGAATTTCGGAATAGAACTATCCTTAACTTCCCTAGGAATAAACACTTCATAAAGGATGTAGAATAAAAGCTTCTTTTCAGGGGTGATTTTCTTTTTCTTAGGATATTGAGTGCTAGACTCCCCTATTCCTTCCCAAAGAAAAGCGATAACCCTACCCTCTAGATCATCATGAATGCCTTATGGCATGCCCTTGTAAGAATACAGCTTAGTTCCTTGATTTAGAATTCCGAAGGCTCTAGCAATATCACAAGCAGTAAGTTCTAACACTTTTTCCTTAACTTGGCTTTGCAATTTCATGGTGTTAAAATCTAAGTTAGCATAGTAGTAGAATTCTCTAATCCACGAAGTACATCTTTTGTTCACAAACCTTAACATAGGAAACCAACCTTGAGCATCTAAAAGTTTTAAAATTCTAGTTCCATTAAGCAAAGTAGGAGGATCCAAAGTCTTACCCCATAGGATGTTTTGTTGTGGAAAGGCATCAGGACTAACAACGATTTGAGGAGCGGAGGATGAAGATTCTCCCGTCTTGCACTTCTTTGAGTCAGCTCTTGGTAGTGCCATTGAGAATTTGAAGGAGATTGAAGCTTTTAAGAAAATAATGTCTTTGAGGAAATTCGTCGAACACCTTGTGGGCAAAGGAGTTCAAGGCTTTTCTTTTGAAGATTTTGAAGAGTTTGATGATGCAAATACAAGGATTTGATTAAAACTATGTGTTGTAAATCAATTTGTAATGAAGAATTAGTTGTTTTGATGAGTTGAAATAGAAGAGATTGAGAGAATTTGAAGTTGAGTGGGAGAGATTTTGAAAAAATGAGGCCAAATCCCGTTTTTCAACCTGCGCGATCCGGTCGACCGGATAAGGGTAGTAACGCCCGGTAGAGAAACGTGATCCGGTCGTTGCATGCTTCATCTGGTCGACCGGATGAATGCAGTAACGCCCAGATCCCCTGTTTCTTGAAAAATGCAATTTTTCAAAAGCTTAAATGATCCAAAGCATTCCTAACTCTCTTCTAATGGCACAAAATTGATTCTCATGCAACGGTTTTGTAAAAATGTCGGCCAATTGATGCAAAGAATCAACAAATTCAAGTTCAATATCACCTTTTTGCACATGATCTCTTAGAAAATAATGACAAATTTTAATATGCTTAGTTCTAGAATGTTAAATTGGATTCTTTGATAGACTTATAGCACTTGTATTATCACATTTAATCGGTACACGGTCATATTCTAAACCAAACTTTCCAAAGAATTTGTGCAATACAACTACCCATAGCTACATACTAGGCTTCAGCCGTTGAAAGAGCTACACTATGTTGTTTCTTGCTAGACCATGAAACTAAAGCATGTCCTAGAAATTGACAACTACCACTAGTGCTTTTTCTATCAATTTTACAACCCGCATAATCAGCATCTGAATATCCCAAAAGTTCGAAAGATGTGCCTTTACGGTAAAGAAGTCCTAAATCAATAGTACCTTTAAGGTATCTAATAATCCTTTTTACAGCATTTAAGTGTGATTCCCTAGGAGAATATTGGAATATATAAGCACACAGAAAACATAATATCAGGTCTTGAGGTAGTTAAATAGAGAAGGCTTCCGATCATACCTCGATATTATTTTTCATCAACCGATTTACCTTTTTCATCTTTGTCAAGCTTGATTGACGTTCCCATAGCAGTGCTCATTTCTTTTGTGGTTTCAAGCCCGTACTTCTTGATGAGTTCCTTAATGTACTTGACTTGATTTATGAAGATCCATTCCTTTGTTTGTTTAATTTGAAGTCCAATGAAGAAATTTAATTCTTTCATCATGCTCATTTCAAATTCTTTATGCATACATTCAGAAAAATACTTGCAAAGGGATTCGTTAGTAGCACCAAAGATAATATCATCAACATATATTTGAACAAGCAAGATATCTTTAGCTTTTCTTTTTACAAATAATGTAGAGTCAAGTTTACCTCTAGAAAATCCGTTATCAAGTAGATAATTACTTAATCTATCATACCATGCCCTAGGTGCTTGTTTAAGTCCATAAAGAGCTTTTTTGAAGTTTGAATACATGACTTGATAAATTTGTATTTTCAAAACCGGGTGGTTGTTCAACATAAATTTCTTCTTGAAGATAACCATTTAAGAAAACACTTTTGACATCCATTTGATAAAGTTTGAAGTTCATAAAACATGCAAATGCTAGCAACATTCGAATGGATTCAAGTCGAGCTACCGGTGCAAAGATTTCTTCATAGTCTATTCCTTCTTCTTGATTATACCCTTGTGCAACCAATCTAGCCTTATTTCTAGTTACATTATCGGATTCATCTAGTTTGTTTCGGAAAACCCATTTTGTACCAATAATCGAGTAATTACTAGGTCTTTCAACTAAGGTCCAAACTTGATTTCTTTCGAATTGATTAAGCTCTTCTTGCATAGCAATAATCCAATTATCATCCAATAATGCTTCTTTTATATTTTTAGGTTCAATTTGAGATATAACATGTTCACAAAAAGTATTTAGATTGGAATGAGTTCTTACACCTTGTGATGGATCTCCGAGGATTTGATCATTTGGATAATTTTCGACAAATTTATAACATTTTGGAAGATCTTGATTTGTGATTTGATCATTTGATGTTGGTTGTTGTTTCTCAATTGGAGTAACAATTTGATTGCTTGTGGATGTATTACCTTCTTCACTTGTAGAAATAGGTTGACTGTGTTCTTCTACTTGTTGAAAGCTTACATCATCATTTTCATCTTTTCTTGACATAAAGGGGTTAGTTTTATCAAAATTAATATGCAAAGATTCCTTAATTACCGAGGTTCTTTTATTGTAAACTCGATATGCCTTGCTTCTAGAAGAATAACCAATAAAAATACCTTCGTCGGATTTTGAATCAAACTTACCGAGATGATCTTTGTTATTTAAGATGAAACATTTACATCCAAAAATTTTAAAATGTGAAATATTTGGAGTACGTCCTTTCCATAGATCATATGGAGTTTTTTTTAGAGAAGGTCTAATTAAAACTCTATTTAAAACATAGCAAGCCGTATTGACAGCTTCTCCCCAAAAAGTATATAGGCAAGTTGTTTTCTTTCAACATTGTTCTTGCCATTTCTTGTAGAGTTCGGTTTTTCCTTTCAACAACCCCATTTTGTTGAGGAGTTCTAAGAGCCGAAAAGCTATGCTCAATGCCATTTTGTTCACATTATTCTACAAAAGATGCATTTATGAATTTCGTGCCTTAATCACTATGAATGCATGAAATGTAGTATCTTTTCTCATTTTGCACTCTTTTACAGAATTTTACAAACTCATTGAAAGCATCACTTTTGAGAGCAAGAAACATGACCCATGTTTATTTAGTATAATCATCAACAATAACAAAAACATATCTAGATCCTCCTAGACTTATTACATCTATTGGTCCAAAAAGGTCCATATGAAGTTTTGGTAAAACTTTTGATGTGGTCACATGACTAATGGTTTTGAAAGATGCTTTATGTTGTCTTCTAAATTGACATGCATCACATAAATGATCTTTTTCAAACTTGGTCTTAGGAAGGCCTCTTACAAGATCTTTTTGACAGAGTTTACCAAGTAGATCCATGCTAATATGTTCTAATCTTCTATGCCATAACCAAGAATTTTCATTTGTTGTGATTAAATAATCAATATTTTGGCATGATATACTTTCAAAGTCAATTATATAGACATTTTCATGTCTATTTGCAATAAACAACACATTTTTCATTTTGTCAAAAATGGTGCAACATGATGATTTAAATTCAACTAGATAATTATTATCACATAATTGACTTACACTAAGCAAATTATGTTGCAATCCTTTCACAAATAGCACATCATGAATAGATATATTATTTTTATTTCTAATGCTAACTTTACCAATAATTTTACCTTTTTCATTATTTCCAAAGCTCACAAAACCTTTGTAAGTTTTGATAGACTCATAGAAAAGAGATGGATCACCGGTTATATGTCTTGAACATCCACTATCAATGACCCAATTTCCTTCATACTTTATCCTTAGGGAAACCTATATACAAAAACAAAATTTAGGTCCCCAAGTTCTATTGGGTCCTATATTGTTAGTATTGACTTCTAACACATTTAATAATCCATTTTGGTTTAAGCCAAGAAGAAATTTTAGAGTCTCTACCTACCATATTTCGAAATTTACAATGTGATGTTATGTGACCTTGTTTTTTACAATAGGTGCATATTTTTTGGAATCCTTTTGATGTTGATGCTTCATTTGTAAAAGATGATACTTTTACAAAATAACTTTTTAGAGATTTTTGTTTTAAAGAAGGTTCATATCCTATTCCACTTTTATCAAAAGCTATTTTTTGTGAGCCAAGCATTTTATCAGGATTTTCTTTTCCTTTTGTAAATCTTGCTAGGCTTCTATTTAATCATTGATTTTCTTTTTCAAGCTTTTCAATTTTGGTTTGAAGATTATTATTTTCAAAATGAATCTTAAGTGCCTTTTCATGAGCACAATTTCGATCTTTTTCAAGGAACTTATTTTCTTCTTTTAAGGTAATATTTTCCTTTTGAAGTTCATGTATCTTGATAATTGCAATTTCAAAACTATCATGCATTTTAGAAAATTCATTTTGTAATTCTTCAAAAGAATATTCATTATCAATTAATGAGCTAGAGGAGTAATATTCAGAATTAAAAGAAGAACATACCTCATCATCCTTTTTTGTCATAAGACAAACAATGTTTGCCACTTCTTCATTTTCACTTTCTTCACCGGTTGATGCATCATTATCAATGTATGTTGCTTTCAAAGCTTTTCCTCCCTTGGTTTTGATTGGTTTTGGATAATTTACTTTTATGTACCTGTCTTGTCACAATTGAAACATCTTCCTTCTTCTTTTGGTTTGTTTCTCCCTTTGTTCATAAACTTATTGTAAGGAGCTTTGCTTACCTTTTCGAATTTGAGAAATTTCTTAAAGTTCATTGTAAGAAGAGCTATCTCATTATCATCTTCTTTGTTTTCTTCCTCTTCATCACTTGAGTAAGCCTTTGATGCAAGAAGTGCAAGTGACTTCTTGTTATTTCTTTTTTCTTTTCGGTCCTTCTTCTTCAACTCATGGCTCATTAGAGATCCCATAAGTTCACTAAGAGTGAGAGTTTTGAGGTCTCTAGCTTCCTCAATAGTTGTTACTTTAGCTTCCCATGGCTCGATTAAGCTTCGGAGAACTTTTCATACCAATTCTTCGTTAGAATACTCTTTTCCAAGAGATTTTAGAGCATTAACAATATCGGTAAATCTAGAAAACATTTGTTCAATATTTTCATCAAATGACATTTTGAACATTTCATATTTGTGAACAAGCATGTTTATTCTAGTTTCTTTAACTTAGTTAGTTTTCTCATATGTGACTTCTAATTGATCCCAAATTTCTTTAGCACTCTTGCATTTGGAAATTTTGTTGAACTCATTTGAATCTAAAACAAGATATAACATGTTCATAACTTTAAAGTTTCTTTCACACATTTTGAAATTATCATCATTATAGTCTTTTTCCGGTTTAGGGACAGCGATGCTTTGTTCTCTTTCCTTTTTAGTTAGAGTAGGATTAGTTGGTTCATTTTTTTATCACATTCCAAACTCTTATGTCATTTGCTAGAATGTAGATTCTCATCCTAGTTTTTCAAAAAGAATAGTTTGTTCCATTAAACAATGGTGGTCTAAAGGAAGATTGTCCTTCAACTATATTAGACATTGATGAGCTTGCCATAGAGATCCTCTACTAGATGTTAAGCTATATGTAGAGTACTAACTCTTGATACCACTTGTTGTTCCTTGATAACCTAAGAGGGGGGTGAATTAGGTTGTTTGGCAAGGTTAAGCAATTTAAAAACTTCTAGATGCGGAAATAATATCTAGTGAAAGATGATAATACTCTAGAAGTTCTTGTAGGCAATTTATCAAACACTTAGTAGGCACACAAGTATATAACACTAGATAAGCAATTAGAACTTCAAAAATAAATTCCAAATAGATAACTCAACAATTATTAAGCAATTAATATGAGCAATATCCACACGAAGGTATATGACTTGAAAATAAAGAGAATAGAGTAAGAGAAATCAAACACGATGATTTTCAAGTGGTTCGCACTCCCGGAGGCCTAGTCCACCATCTAAGGTCTTCCTGTGAAACCCCACTTTTCTATCATGTCTCATTTTGCGTGTTTATTCTCGTTTTACGTGAAATGACCTGTCTATGTGCTATATGACTTAAAATGTGGTAATTTTGATATCAATACTCCTAGAACATGCTAAATGTGCATTCATGAAATTTTCATCAAAAACGGAGTCAGAAATTTTATCATCGATTTTGAGTGAATAGTATTTTCGAAACACGTCCGCTAAAATTTTGAAACTGGTCTTTTTAACCCTTCTAGACCTAGTCCACGGACTTTAATAGACCTGTGTTTGATTAAAACCGTTTTAAAATCGGCTTTGGAATTTATTAGGGTTTTTACACCGACTTTTACGAAAATCGAGTTTTAAGCCGACTCGGGTGAAATTGTTTGATTGTAAAACTTCTTGTCACCTAAAAATAACCTACTTGAGCTATCTTGGGTGTTGAATAATTGTCTTGAACTTTGGTGATCAAGAAAGTGCATTTAAAGTCAAGAAAACACAAAAATACTAAGTTAATTCAACTTTGACTTTATTTAAAATGTTGACCTTTAAGCTTATATCACCAACACACATTGCAAAAGCACAAAAACACCTTCCATTTCATACACATGGCCGAGATTTTCATGAGAGAATAAGCCAAGGAGTTTTCAACGTTTTCAAAGCAAAATTTCAAAGAAAAACCTAGTTTTTGTCCGTAGAATTTCATGCCGAGTTGGATTCCACTTGTTGGGCACACATTGCATGCATTCCTAGGCTTATATCGCATCAAAGGTGAGAGAAAAATTCTAGATCTCAAAACTCATCTTTTGTGTTTTTGCGTAGAATTAATTATCGAACCGTTAGAATGTTAATCTGATGTTAGATTATTGCTCCATGCATGCTAAGGATCATTTGTATGTAATCCTACGAGAATTGAACCGTTGTAGCATAATTATTTATTTTCGGGTATTTAAAGTTGATTAATTTGCTAAATGTTGATTATTTTTAGTTGTGTTGATCGGAATCGATTGCCGTCGATTTCTAAAAGTTTGTTAATTACGTGGTAGCGCCGTTGTAATGAAGAATTTTCGATTGTAATGTCCGTGCTAAAATCCAGAAATTTCAGCCATGACACACTAGGGTTTTAAGGTTATTGGGCATGATTTGGATGTGTTTTAGTTGGTTTCCGAGGGGGCTAATGTAGTTAGTTGAATGGGTGAGGGTTTGAAACTGATTTGGAGTTGTTTGGATTAGTAGAATGTAAGATATGATTATTTGAAGTTTATGTTGTCTTTCTTTAAAATGTTAGATTGAGCCTTAGTTGATTGGGTATGGTTTGAGTGATTGAATTGTGAGTTGTTGATGGGTAAACTAGGGTTTAATTGTGTGTTTAATGCATGTTCGGTTGGATGGCCTACTTTGTCATCTAACTTAGTTATTTGTTGTTAATTTGATTATTGATGTTATTATGATGATAATATGATTATTGATGATTATTGATTGATGATTGATGCCGGGAGATAGGCAGTTCTGCTAGACTGTCATCCTGTGAATGATTGATGTTTATTATTATTACTGAGTCTTTGGTATGTGTATGCCACCTCTCGGGCAGCATGGGGATGTCGGGTTGATAACGGCTTGACTACTAGAGACTGCCTCCAGCTCGCATGATAGAGGTGTCATGGAGGGAGAGGTTATTGGGGTACCTCGGGTGCGTGAGTTTATGGGAATCACAAGAAGGCTGTTATGATCGAGATGGTGTTTGGAGCTACACCAACTAGTGTATCCTTTATTGAATGGTCATTATAGATTATGTGATGATAGTATTATTGATGTTATTGTGTGTTTACTTGCTCAAAGGATTATTTCCAAGGAGTATAGTGAATACTGTAGAGATCTATCGGATCCTCACTGGGCTTATTTATATAAGCTCACTCTTTATTATTGCATGTTTACAGGTGTACTTTCGCAGGATTATGGGTACGTGCCTCCTGAAGAGGAAAATGTGCCTTACGTGGATGAGTCTTATGTTCCGGAGTCTTATCCTTGATGTTGTATTGTTTTACTATCTTGTATATTAATTTAGTAGACTTTATATGCTTTGTAGTTCATTATGTAAAAGATGTTGAAAAAATAATGAATTAGTTGATGCAATCTTAGTAGTCTTTCTTTTGACTATGTTTAGGTTGCTAGGTTGGTATCAATATGTTTTGTAATGTACATTAAAGTTTAAGTATTATGTTGGAACGGAGGTGTATAACAAAGAATGATTATGGTATAATATGGTTATGTTATATGTTGTTATTTATTAAGGAGTTGTTTGTTGTATGGTTTACGGAGTTGATGTATGATGTTCTAATGAGGTTGGTTTAGAGCCTCGGTATCCTATTTACCGTCGTTATACTGCCGAAATTCTGTTGCGTCCTGACTGATTATAGGAGGGGTCGAGTTGGGGCGTGACACTTCCCTTCCCTTAGGATTTAATAACTCTTCACCAAGATGCTTCTTCAAATGTTGATGAAGCAAAAACCAACTACAATTACTTTTAAGTCCACAAGAGTTACACAAGCTCCTTCAAGTGTAGGTAAAGCTTAACCTACTATCCTCTCTTCCTTTGAGTCAACAAAGGATTACAATACTTCTTCTCACAATGATTCTCTCAATCTATGTGAAAGAGTATATTACAAAGATTGTGTGATAAAATAAATGACAATTGCAACTCCTATTTGAGTTTGATATTACAATTGAAGAAAAACTTTGAATGCTCAAAGATATGAAAATGATAGCTCAAGATTTCTCAATAAGAATGATATGAAAAACTCTTTGAATTAGCTTAGAAATATGAAGATTAAGGCTTGGAGAAATGTTTGAGATGGTGAGAGAGCATGACTTAAAAAGAGGGAAAAGTTAGACACAAAACGGATATAATACAAAAATCCCGGATTTTTCACGTTAAGCTATCCGGTCATTGAGCCCTTCATCCGATCAACTAGATGGGGCAGGTAACGCCCGGACCAAAGCTCTCTACCGGGCGTTGTGGTCTTCAGCCGATCGACATGATGAAGCTAGTAATGCCCGGATGCTTAAAATGCTGAAAAGTGAACTTTTTGGGCCCCAAAACAATTTGTTAAATAATAAAGTATTTGGGCATCTTTGAGGGCACTTATAAAAAAGTATTTCTAGCATTTTTAACATCTCAAAATATTTTCAAAAACTCTTAAAAACATATAGAATAATTTTTATGTCACAAGAGTTTGAAATCCAAAAAGTCTTATTTTTCAAAGATGAGTTTGTAATGACCTTTTTGAAAATATGTTCAATGGATATTTTGCAAAATAGAAAAATCTTTCATGAAAAACCTTTTTGGAGAAATTATGAGCTACACAAGTCATAGTTAGGCAAACAACATATTTTTAAAGCCGGTACCCCTTATATCGTCACGTCTCCTTCCTTGTAGCTCCCTTTTTATCGTCGAATCTTCAACTTCATTTCTTTGAGGTGACAAGTCTTTTCTCTTCGGGTATTCATAGCTTGATTTCTCATGAGAGACTTTATTTGAATAAGAATACCTTTTGGACTTTGATAAGATTTCAGATTGGGCTTTGATCCAATAGTTTGAAGCTAGCCTTTGAACCTTTTGAATGAACATGTTGATGTGGGCTTTGCTTGAGACAATCTTATGTTGATGGACTGAATAACTTACCCAAGATTCAAATAAGAATTCTGAATCATAATTAAGATGTTTTGTTATTATCAGAATAAAGATTATAAGCTTTTTAGGCCAACAAGTAGGTTGTGGTTGCATTTAACCCTAGCAGCATTAGTTTAGCAATAATTTTGGAGCCTCAATCCCACGATAGTGGTAACATTATCAACAAGTATGCAATACAGTAACAATATATGTGTCGTAGTATCATAACAGTATCGGTACCTTCATAAATTCACAGCCAAATAAGATGAACAAAGCATATATATGTATAAACGAGTAAGTAAAAAATTGAAACTCGAGCAAATTAATAAATCAATGTTAATAGTTCGAATCAATAAAACGGAATAAAAGTATCAGTTCTAAAGCTTTTAATCGATCAAAGATTTTGGTTATACACAAGTCATATGCATCGAATAATGATGTTCCATACAAAATAATTAAAATAACAGGACTCACAACATGAACGAACAATAATAAAATATTCAGTATAAGTAACCTTATAAAGATGATAAGTAGAAAACATAAAAAAGAGACTTTATATAGCAATTCTTTCATAAGAGACCAAGAATTAGAATTTAACAAAGTTAGTCTCTGGTCATCAAAGCAAGCTTTACTGACAACTATCACTGAACAATTAGAATTAATTTGAATATAGAAAGGAAAAACGAGAAGCAAAGATATAGACTTCAAGTCAAATTTACAAGGGATAGTTACTTATACCGGATGATTAAGATTAACAATATAGAAATGTTCAATATCTTGACGATACATAGTGTCACGCTGTCCTCGAGTTTAACCTGGTGAATTTTTGGGGACGTGACACATAGTATTATGGAATTGAAAGGTGCCAAGAAAAGATGGGAGAGATCCACTTAGATGATATTCACAATGCCAAAGTCTCATAAGAATTTAATATATAATAACACCTTAAATTTCAATCCTAGTTATGGTGGCAAAGAGCCCACAAATACCACTCTTTATTCCGAACTATTTTTTTTTCTAGCAGCTCGTCACACAGAACCATCTTCAAGCGATAAGTTAACTTAGTCAGTATAGAAAAAAGGAGAAGATAGAGTTTGCCTCACGTTTGAAAGCTTTTTTTATTTTGTTTTTGTTTTTGTTGCCATATAGCCAACATTATGCCAAATATTTAGGCACCCACTTATGTCTACTACTTATCAGTTATTGTTATGCCTTAAGCATACCCTCAACTTGAAAAAAAAAAGTATTTAGGCACCCACTTATGTCTACTACTTATCAGTTATTGTTATGCCTTAAGCACACCCTCAACTTGAAATAAAAATTATTTTTTTAAAATTTTTTTTTAAAAATTATTATATTGGACACTTTTGCTATATAAGTGCCCAACTTGATCTCTTTCACTATACGTGTGTACACCATATGCTTGCTTGTCTGGGTCTGTCACTGACCTTAGCCATAATCTTAGGAATCTTTAAAATCAATTTAAAAAAAAATAGATTTTTTATGTGTATTTTTTGGAAATAGTTTGATCATCTTTCTCTGAGAAAGAGATGAAATATAATCAATTTTTTTAAACCCTTACGCCCATGAGATTCGAACTCTGGTCTCCCAACTGGCAGAGGAAGTAATTCACCACTAGGCTACTTCTCAATCTCATAATTAATAATCAATAAATGTTGATCCTTACGAGCCTCTTGAATCCTCTCTTTCCCTCACTACAAAAAAAAATTAGATTTTGCGAGAGACAGTTCCCCTCACCGTGCTATCACCAATTTGGAATTGGAGACGGCACGGTGATGGGAAATGTCTGTCAGACACGAGGTGGTCGCCAAAATCGTACCCCTCACCAAACCGTCACCAATTTGGCGATGCCTGCCATACTATCTCCAGTCCGTCTTCAAATTTTCCATCACCAAGCCTTCGCCATGATTTCCCGTTTCTAGGTCGTCACTATAGTTTGCCGTCACCGAGCCCTCGTTAACTTAACCCGTCCCAAAACTATCACAAAATTTGCCCTTGCCAACCTTTCCTATCACCCGCGCGTCACCAATGTTTGCCGTCACCAAGCACTCGCCAACTTAACCTCTTACCAAACCGTCACCAAAATTCTCGACGTCACCCCCTCTCCAACTTTTCCTCTCATCAATCCGTTACCGACCTTTCCCGTCTCCAACTGGTCACCAAGCCCTCACTAACTTAATCATTCTATATAATTGAACTTGTCATAATAAATTCATAAATTTTACAAAAGTATCCCAAACTGAACCTGTTTAATATGTCAAATTTATTTCAAATAATGCCGAAAATACGATATGATTTACATAATTAAAAACAAGACTGTAATGTAAAACTGTTACAAATAGAAATATATCAACATGGAAGTGTATTTAACATCAAACTAGAGGGTTAAAATTATATCAAATTATTCTTCATTTTTATTACTAGGTGAAGATGAAGAATGTTGCTCTTCAGGTTGAGTACAGATCTTTGCGTACAGGACATCCAACACATCACTCTGCTTCTTCAATTGATGCTGAAGTTGATTGATCAACTCGTTCTGACTCTAGATCTACTGGCCCTGAGTTTGTAATGTTTCTTGCATTGCGGAGGTCGCTCTCATAACGACGTCATTAAGTTATTCCTCTGTGATTACACGCCTAGGCTGGGTACCAATGTTTGTAACAGACTCAACTGAAACCTGAGAACCTACCCCATATATCCGACCTTTGCGTGGTGGGCCGATAGCCTGTAAAAATACTGCATTGTGATCCACAAGCGTGGGGTTTGAGTCTGATTCCGATGCATTCCTGGCCGTTTGGAGCAATTCTTCATAACGTGCCCACGAAAACATTAGTAATAAGTTAGTATTACGAAACTGATTTTGTTGCACAAACATTAATTTGTGGTCTAGACAAACTTAATATTCAAACACACAATATACATGTATGACATCAGTCTTTCATGCATTTACTCGTCAATCAAAAAATGGACATCATCTCGTTCGTATTTCAAACTTTTCCCAATAACCTGTTACAAGATAAAACCAACATAATACACAAAACTGCTTCCTGAGATGAACCACATTTAACCTCAACATTGCAATCAACTACTACATCCCTCAGGAGACATTTTAAAACGTTGTACAACATATACGTTTCCAACATGTAACCATGTTCCATAAGCACCCATGTTTGTTCACATCATAGCTACATTCATGCTCACACATAAATAGGAATCTTTTCCCTCTCGAATATTAGCTTTAACAATTATAAATACTTTGTTCAATCTTATACCTTTTATGCAACATTGTGAATCCCATATTATCTTCAACAACTACCCTATGCATTGTTGCCTTTACTAAAAATTTCATGAATATTACATACTATAGTCTGTTCAGCCCAAGAGTCTGTGTACGGTCCGTCAGCCCCCTTGCGATGAGCCTTCTGGAAAACCTCTGCATAAGTCACTGTCCTCCCTAATTCTTTTTCCTATAATAGCAATTCACCAAATCAACCTACATATAAATGTGAATTTTGAAAATTTTGAGTCGTACACAATATATAATTAACCGAGATTGTATTACTAAATCAATACCATTCTTCTAGTTGCTTCATGGGTTGGGATTGAACCTAAATGGTGAGTAAACAGATTTGACTTTCGATTGTCTGAATTTCTCTTTGAGATGACCTGCCATTGTGGTCTTTTCCATAGCTCCAACATTTGGTTTTATATTTCAAGTGGTATGAAGTCTGGCTTCTTCGTTCTAGTCTGTCCTTTGTTTGTCAAATTTGTAATTCGGCGTCTTGCAGTAGATTCAAACTTGCACCAAATTTCAGCTTCATCAATTGGAAGCCACTTGTACTCCCTCTAAAAACATTAATATTATGTAACGGTAATTCAAAAATTACTATGATAATTATACAATAGTTTTCACAATATATATTGTGATAACATTTCATACCTTGAAATATTCGAACCATAATTTCCTTGTATCACTTGGGACCTCTCTGTACGTCAACTAAGGCTCTACATACCCGGCATGTAGTGCTCTTGAAACCCCTTTGATTGCTTTATATGGATCCCATCTATACAATATAACATAATCAAAATATGTTAATTAGGGACAAAAGAGTAGAATATTTAAAACTAATAATTTAAGTAATACATACCCATTTCCTACGACCTTTAAACAGCGTTGCATGTTATTTTGCCAAACCGTATAATCAGCTAGAGACTGGAATCCATAAAATTGTCAATTTTCAATGCCTGCAGCTCGTCTCCATTGGAGAATGGCACATGCCTGGTTTCCAATATAGAGATATGGAGAGGGGCACGGTTTTCCGTCTCCAATATGGAGATGAGCCAACAGCTCGTCTCCACTAGAGGCCCACTTTAGTGAGCCTTTTTATAGAGACGGACTATGACCGTCTTCATTGGAGACGGGCACAAGCCCCGTCTCCAATATGGAGACGGGCCAACAATCCTTCTTCATTGGAGACGGGTATAGTCCCCGTCTCCAAATTTGAGATGGGCAACCATTGGATATGGGCAGGGTTTCCCGTCTCCAACTTGGAGATGGGCTGTTGGCCCGTCTCGATTAAAGGCCCATTACGTGGGCCTCTTGGTAGAGACGAACTATGCTCGTCTCCATTGGTTGGCCCTTCTCCGTTGGAGACAGGCACAAACCCCGTCTCCAAATTAGAGATGGGCACAGTTTCCCGTCTCTAATTTGGAGACGGGCTAGACCCCCGTCTCTGCTAGATCTCCGTCTCCAATATAGAGACAATACAAAAATTATTATTTCTTATTTTTAAAGATAAAAAATTGAAAAATATAATAAAAAAATTTAATAAATCTAATCTTAGTAAATTTATAAATTTATTAGTAGAGATTATATTAAGATATAATGTATTATCTTATAAAAAAATATAAGACATACAATTATTGAAAAATTACAAATTTATAATTTACAAAAATATATGAAGTGGAGGAATATTGAATTTCCTATATTACATTAATTAGATGAAAATATAATTTAATGAAATTGTATGCCATGATTGGACAACTTGGTAGCTCTTTAGGCATAAATTGTATGTCGTGCGTTCTTGGAGTCGTCATGATTTGACAACTCAATGTGGTGATCATTGTAAAACTCACGCGCATATAGACAAATTAATGGTCGTAAAGTTAAATGTCAGTGAAAATAAAAAAAAACATAAATAATTTGGTGAAATTCGGTTCCAACATGTCATGATACACTAGGTAAACGTACAATTTGTAATATTCGAACCATAAAAAGTTGAGCTGATTTGACAACTCGTATACACGTGATCGTACGAAGAGTGACGCATATACGGAGTAATTAATTTGGTGACGACCTAGGAGGAGCCGTCGCCAAATTTGAGCCACTTTCACTTCTATATAAAAAACGCACCAACCTGCTTGTTGTCTTCCACAATCTACATAAGTTTAACCGCAGTGCATCCACATCTTATCAATTATAAGTAAGGAGGTTCAAGGTCAGTGGGTTACCGTTAAAAAGGAGGAACACACAACAAAAGGCGAAACATCCAAGGCAAGCAACAGCAGAGTTGAACCTCGTTTTGATTTGAACGAACCACCAAAGGAAGAGGGTTACATTTCTACAGTTCAACACAAGCAAATGATTGAGGATCAAATGTATTGCATCCTTTTGTCGAAGTTGTTCGAGTGAAAATTATGTAAGGTTAATAATATGTAATGTATTATCTCAATATGTGTGTATTTTGTTAAGTAGTTTTGTATGGTGATGTCTCAACTTAACCGTCCGTTAATGTAATCCCTAGTTTCTCTGTGATTATGAAATAAAATATTTTCGTTTGCATATTATATTAGACAATTTGTCTCATATTGTAGTTAATATGTAACATAACATAGTATTTTATTACTACCTGACGACATTTGTCAGTACTTCACATTAAAAATCCATGAGTGAATTGGTACTACTTTCATCAAAATTTGATATGATTCGTTGTTACTTTGAGATTGAAGGCCTTGTTCTTTCAAAAAAAACAGGGGAAATTGAGTCGTCACCTTTTATGGTGACGGCATGGTGAGAGAATCTGTCACTATACCGTCACCGCGCCGTCTCCACACCTCTGAATCAGAAAAAATTGTCACCGAGCCGTCACCAATTTCGTGACGGTATAGCTTGGCCGTCACCGAATTGGAGACGGCCAAGACTGCCGTCACTGTTGGTGATGGCTTGGTGACGGGTTATTTTGTCTAACATTGTGCCATCACCGTCCCGTCACAAAACTAGCGTCAACCGTTCCCTTTACCTAGCCGTCGTCATATTGGTGACGATATGGCGACGGTCCATCGCAGAATCCAATTTTTTTGTTAGTGCCTATTTCTTTGAAAATGCATAAAATTTAAATATTTGTATATTCTTAATGAAAAAGATTATTTAGTCCACACCTGAAAAAAAAATTTATATAATTGAAAAATTATGTATTTTAGCCTCCACGAAGAAGTTTTTGAATCTGCACTTGAAGTCAATAATGCATCTATATGAGGGCATTTTGAAAATTCAAAGCACCAATGGTAATTTTTTTTTCTTTTTGTCGAACCAATGCTAAAATCACAAAGTGACTCTTGGTCTATTTGTACAACACAAGGGTTAATTTCCACATTTTGAAAACCACAAGAGAATAATAAATTTTTTGCCTTTTTATATTGTTTTAGAAAAGAACTGATTGTTTATATAAAATAAACTTGCCATTTCTTAATAGATCTTGTACAAGCATTCTCTGACTCTTATACACTCCATGGGTCCTAGAAACCAATCGGGATATAAACATAGATATTACATTACAGTCTGCAAATAGCTAATGAGTCCATCTTTCTTCTTTCTGGCACTTGTAATTATATCACAGAGTAAAGGGCTTTTGATGCGCTCCACTTATGCAAAACATTTCCAAGAATATCAAAGAATACGATTTCTACTTCAGCTTGAGTGATTTTCATTGTCATGAAACCTTGTCCATCATAATAGAACTTCATTTCGTTTGGATTCCACCAGTTAATGTCACCTTTCCATGCCTTTGATCCACCACCACTTGTTAGAAATTGGAGGGGACTGCAATCAAAGCACACGTTTGTCAATCTTCTTTCCAATGAAATACTTTTTTTTTATTTTTTATGACGAGAAAGTCTCCTTGTAAGTCCTTCAAATTCAAATTAGAGGTATACTTAGAGGAAGCATGGTCCAAGGGACCAAACCTCGGGATACATAATCCTGCTTAGAAGAGACGTGTTCTATGGCTCTAAGAAAATTATCTTCCGAATTAATTTGAAACCAATGCGTCATCTAAGTACTCCATCACTAAACTAACTCTTTAGGTTTAAAATCCCTTTGTTTTATCTTATTTTTAAAAGTCAATATAAATATGCGTTTAATTAAAGTACCTGTCAGCACTACTGATGTGTTCCAAGCAATGGTCATGACCATTTATATAAAGATCAACATTATTTTCCTGCAAAATTTGAAAGAGATTAATCTTAATAGTAAATGTACTAGTCTACTAGAGTTAATACCTTTGCCTTCTATAGGTAAAATGAAAATTGTTACTTTGAAGCAAAATGGTAATATTACCTGAAGGATTGGGAGAAGCCTCTTTTCGAGCTCCACAGTGTTTCCATGATTGCCAGCACTTTTAATCGTGTGGTGACCTACCACGAATTTCCACTTTGCACTTGATTCCTTTAATGCCGAATCAATATCCTAATACGATAACATATGAAAAATCTTTGTCAATAGCTATTGTTTGACTTTATTCCATGTCCACGAAGTATTTTACCACAAGATTATGCAAATCAAAATTTTGGGAACTCGTTAATTCTTTGTCGTTTTTTTCTTAACATATTCGACAGGCAGTAATGAAGTCATGTCCCGGGTTGCGAGAGTTGTAGTCTCATTGATTTTACGAAATTATTTGTAATAATTTAAAAGTGTTAGTTGATAAGACTAATTAACTCCCTTACACGGATTAATTCTAATTAAAAAAATTACTTATTCTTAATTAGTCAAATATAACACGCTAAATCCGTTTCTATCACGAAAAAGGATAATAGTGTACATTGTGCATATACCTCTAACAGATTTGATAGGTAGTTCTCTCTAGGCAATACACCCCTCCAGTCATAGGTGTGATCTTCTGGTTCATAAAAGTACTTATCTTGGAATGGTGTGGTATCTACAAAGAAAAATTCTGCAGTCTCTGCTCAAAGAAATCCAATAGAGATAAGAGTTTAGTCCGTTAGAATGGAAGTTAACAAAGGTATTTTTTAAATTTTCGGATAGCCTGAAAAGAAGGTAATAATCTTCAAAATAACTGAAGTATATTTATTTGAAGTATAGAAAGTGTAATGGAATGGAGAATTTTACCAGTATTGAGAATGAAACTTCTCAGGCAAAGCCATCTGCTGTCCCTTTGTTTTAGGACTGGACTCAATTGTGCCAACACATCGCCTCTATAATCATGGTTCCCCAAACCTACAGCAAAAAGGAACATAAATAAAATCAATATTTGAAAATCAAACCCTTTTAATTGGAAAAGGGTAAATTATCAAACAACCCCAGTGGTTAGACAAAGCACACGATATGTTGAAAATAATAAATTAATATATTAAATTTTTCTCTAAAAAAATAAAATTTTAGATGGGGTAGTCTTAAAGTTTTGGTTATCAAAATGTCATCAGTTCAGATATAGTCATCACCCATTTAAAAATATTAAAATTCATCATGTAAAAGTCTCAAAAGCGAATCCAGTCTACACGTGCAGGGACGTAATCGTTGAAGACAATAAATAGATAAATATATTAAACTACTATTTAACAGTTTAAACTTTTAAATGAGATAATAAACTCATGATCAATTCCTTTATATTTTTTAAAACTAAACACAATATTTCCCCCTTTGTTTTAAAAATATTATTGTATCCATTTTAACTGAGAACATGAGGCAGACAAGCTTCCTAATTGGAGAGAATAAACATGAAATTACCAGTGTACCACTGCTTTTGCAAGCTTGGAGCTGTGTATATGTTGCTAAAAGACTCCTCAAATAATGGATCATTGACATCGGTCAACCCATTGTCGTAAAAGTTGTCACCTGTTGAAATGATAAAATCTATGTCCAATTTTTGTGCAATGTTTCCCATCTGTACAATATAAAACAAAATTGATGTATATCATGATTATTAGAGGTGATTAAGCGTAAAGACTAGATCTTAAAATATATAAGAAATTATAAAAGTTTTAATTTGACATGGTCCAAAGAATTAGTATGCCATTTGTTACAAATTCCATGTCTAGCCCTAATTCAAACTGAATTTTTCAAGGAGTTTTCATTATTCAATTTTGTGAAATACGATAACCATTTTGGAAATTAAATTATATTTACATATTTAAAGAAAATTATCATCAATATCAGTGTGAAAACAGGTTATTTTAAAAAAAATAAAGAATAGAATAAATGTCTTAATACCCTTTGTATTTTGTCAAAAGTGGACAATACCCCCCTGAGTTTTATAAATAAATTAATTACTTCCTTGTGTTTTAAAAAAATGTAGTTGATTACCCCATTGTATTTTAAAAACATAGCTAAATACCCCCTGTATTTTATAAAGGGTAAATAGCGTCTTGGCCCCTTGTAGTTTACCATAAGTACAAGTCGAGTACCTGTGGTTTCATAATTAGCTTATAACCCCCTGTGCTTTTCAAAATTGAAGCATGCATGCCCCCTCCGTCAAATAATTTGTCAATTTTAACAGAATTTGTTATGCACGTGCTAGTAACGCAACTGTTTTGTGTTTTTTACACGATTGACCAATATGTATGAGGTGCGCAATGGCCCCTTGTGTTTTAATGATGGTGCGCAATGGCCCCTTGTGTTTTAATGATGGTGCGCAATGGCCCCCTGTGTTTTTAATGATGGTGCGCAATGACCCCTTGTGTTTTTAAAGATATTTGATATGTTGACATTACTTCGGGGGTATTTGTGTCATTTTGATATTGTTGTTAAAATTTTAAATGGACTTGGACCAAAGGGGCATGTGTGCTTCAATTTTCAAAAGCACAAGGGGTTATAAGCCAATTATGAAACCACAGGGACTCGACTTGCACTTATGTTAAACCACAGGGGGCCAAGATGCTATTTACCCTTTTATAAATAAGCTGATTACCTCCTGTGTTTTAAAAATGTAGCTGAATACCCCATGTTAAAATGAACGATTCTTCTATAAAAGAAGGTATTCAGCTACGTTTTTAAAAATACATGAGATATTCAGTTACGTTTTTAAAATACAAGAGAGATAATCAGCTTATTTATAAAATACAAGAGAATATTCAGTTACGTTTTTAAAATACAAGAGGGTAATCAGCTTATTTATAAAATATATGAAAGTATTGTATATTTTTGATAAACTATAAAAGAATATTAAGCCGTTTACTCTAAAAAGAAAATGATCAAACTTGTATTTCAATTTGAAATAGATTCACTATCTGTCTATGTCATTTCTCCTTTTATATTATTTTTTATTATTTTGGTAGAAAAAAGGTACTAAAATAATAATCCAAACTCATTAATTGTGGAAAGATAATATTCCATTAATTATTGCTTAATATCAAACTAATTAACAAATAGAAAATTGCAAAAATAGTCGTCTGATACGTGTAGTTTATGTTGTGGATTATACTGTCCGCTGGCTACAGGTATACCCACGTTCTGGTCCAACATTTGTTTATTGGGATAGACAATTACGTGAAGCAAATAAATTATGTAAGAAAGATATCATGAATCACAAAAATCTTTACAAAAGATATCTTACACGAAATCAAGTTGGACATGACAATTAGATGACCCTTGAAAATTCTAATGCCGTTGAAGGGACGTTAAAATTTTGATAGAATAATTTGAATTATTAAATATAAAAATTAAATAATTATATTATTATTTTACTATTATTAATCTCTATAATATTACGTGAAGTTTCATATTCAAAAATTATGAAAAGAAATAAATCTAACTAGTATATGCGATGTGAAAGAAATAAATCTAATCATAATGTATTATAGTATTAAGAGATATATATAACAATTATGAATTATTAATGAAGTTATATATATTAAAATAATATAAATAATTTATAATTATTAAATTTTATTTATAATATTATAATATTACAAAAATATATTTATTTCGTTGTGAAGTCGCTTGGTTGAAAATGACACCAATAATATGGTACAAATGCCCCCACCGTGACAGAGAAAATGGAATCTGCATGGAATTATGCCCTCCTACCACCGTAGGAGAAGCCTGAAAGTATTAAACAAAGTAGGAACATTCCACCAGTTTATGCTCTTGTTAGGCTCCAGGCTAGCCACCTCCACTAGTTAAAAGCGATTCAGGAGAGAAAATGGATAATAACTGCCTAGTAACTACTAAACTAAAGTCTATAATAATGACTCAGCAACCAATGCCATCTTACACCTTACACATTATTGGTGTTAAAATATTAAACTCGAACTACGTCATGATCTTGAACATGTTTATGCTATCAGAATTGTCGACTTTTGTCAATGGATTTGTCTTGTCAGAGGATTTAAATATTCTTATAATAATGTTACGATAGAAATAAATTAAATCCATAGATAAATCAACTTTGACGTAATGAAAGGGAAATGTTTTTCCTTGTTCTATTAATTGTGTGTACAGCCGAGATAAATAGTACAATGGTATTGGAAAATGATTACACTTAGATGAGAGATTTCTGCAGATAAGGATTGTAACAAATAAATTTAAAAGTTACAACAGACTAGTTCAAATATAATTTGAAATACGAATGATTCCTTATCACGCACCCTCAAGCGAAACTGAGTCCTGAACAGTGAGCTTGGAGCGCAATAGCTTGAACCGTGAGATGGAGAGCCCTTTGGTCATAATATCTGCAAGCTGATCAATGGTAGAGATGAAACGAACCTGAAGCTCATTAGCCGATACCTTTTCACGGACAAAATGAATATCAATTTCAATGTGTTTGGTACGAGAGTGATAGACTGGATTTGCAGTGAGATAAGTCGCACCAATATTATCACACCATAAAATTGGCGGAGTGGAAGGCAACAGCTGAAGTTCAAACAACAAAGATTTGAGCCAGCATAATTCCGCAGTAGCAAAAGCAATAGCCCTATACTCAGCCTCAGTGCTGGATCGAGAAATCGTCGTTTGCTTCTTTGCAGACCATGAGATAAGATTAGGACCTAAGAAGATACAATATCCCTGCGTACTCCTACGATCATCTGGGCACCCAGCCCAATCGGAGTCAGAGTAAGCATGAAGTGTGAAATCAGAAGAAGCCTGAATATGTATGCCATGCTGGGGAGAATCCTGCAAGTACCGAAGTATCCGTTTGACTGCAGTCCAATGAATCTCGGTAGGACGATGCATGAATTGGCACACCTTATTCACAGCAAAGGAGATCTCTGGTCGAGTAATAGTCAAATACTGTAGAGCACCAACTATACTACGATATAGAGTCGGATCATTAAACGGATCTCCCAAGTGCTGAGACAACTGTTGATGGGGAACAATAGAAGAAGAAATTCCCTTAGACTTTAGCATGTTGGTGCGAGTTAAAATATCAGAAATGTACTTCTGTTGATGCAACAACAAACCAGTAGGAGTACGAACAACTTGAATCCCAAGAAAATATGAGAGATCCCCTAGATCCTTGATAGAGAACTCATTATGGAGAGACTGAGTGAGGGATCGGATCGCAGTAGCATCATTACCTGTTAAAATAATATCGTCCACATAGACTAGCAAAAAAATAAAGTCAGTAGATGCAGCATGAACAAACAGAGATGTATCTGATGTGGAAGACACAAACCCAAGATAGCACAAATAATTGCTTAATCTAGAGAACCACGCTCGGGGGGCTTGCTTCAAGCCATACAATGACCTATGTAAACGACACACATGATCTGGCATAGAAGGATGAGTGAAACCTGGTGGCTGGACCATGTATACCTCTTCCTGTAAGAAACCATGCAAAAACGCATTATTTACATTTAACTGCTTAATTGGCCAATTTTTGGAGACTGCAAGTGACAACACCACGCGAACCGTCGTCGGCTTCACCACCGGACTAAAGGTGTCAGTATAATCAATGCCCTCCTCTTGATTATAACCTTTGGCGACAAGCCGAGCTTTGTATCTGTCGATAGACCCATCCGGTTTTCGTTTAATTCTGAAAACCCACTTGCAACCAACAACGTTAGCTGTAGAGGGTTTAGGCACCAACGACCATGTACCATTCTGAAGCAAAGAATTATATTCAGCATCTATCGCTGCACGCCACTGTGCGAATTTATATGCCTGAAGGAAAGTTGTGGGTTCGGTTTCGACGGAAGCAGAGAAAGACATAGTTTGACGACATGCATTATATGTAACAAAATCAGTAAAAGCCTTGGACTGCCGTGTGTTATCACGTGTCCTAGTGACCATAGGATGAAGAGAAGACTCATGTGGTGGAGTAGAGTTGTTGTCCGCTGGGTCAAATGATGCATCGAGAGGAGTAGGAATAGAGACATCACATGTGGAATCGGGAGAGAGAGTGGAAGAGGAAGACAATGCATCTGAGGAATCCTGCACAATATGTGAGTTGTCAGCTTGAGGTAAGAAGTCAATAGGAATTGATGATAAGGTGTTAGATGGAGTAGGAGGCAATGCATGGTCCACACGATCAACAAGGTTGTGATGACTAGATGGACCACTGGACCCACGAGGAGAAACACTATTGTTTGGACATGAGGATTGAGCCGTTGGATTTAAAAGTGGCAGTGGTGGCGTGAAATTGGAATGGAGTGGAATAGGGGCTTTGTCAGATAGTGTGACTTGACGCAACAGTGGAGGAGAAAGAGGACTAGCCTGAGAGAAGACCTCACTTGAGGACTGAAAAGTGGCAAAAGGAAAGGAAGACTCATCAAAGATAACATGACGAGATAGGAAAATACGATTAGTAGGAATATGATAACATCTGTAACCGTGATGATCTAAACTGTAACCCATAAAAACACATGATAGTGACTTTGGACTAAGTTTGTCCTGCTTGTAGGCACCTAGGTAGGGATAGCAAAGACACCCAAATACCCGAAAAAAGGAGTAATCAGGAGGTCGTTTAAAAAGTTTGAAAAAGGGAGACTGATGACGAAGAATTGGAATAGGTAATCGGTTTATTAAAAAAACAGCCGTATTAAAAGCTTCAAGCCAGAACCTTTTTGGAAGCGAGGCATGAAACAATAACGTGGTCCCCATTTCTGTGATATGTCGTATTTTTCTTTCCGAAAGGCCATTTTGCTGGGGAGTGTGAGGGCAGGATATTCGATATTGAATACCAGCTGATTGAAAATGAGATTTTAAACGCCCTTTAGTCAACTCAGGAGCATCATCACATTGAAAAGAACGTATTTTAAGTCCAAAAAAGGTTTCAACTGAAGATTGAAATTGCATAAAACATGAATAGCTGTCATTTTTATTGATCATTGGATACAACCAAGTAAAACGACTAAAGTCGTCTACAAAGATGATGAAATACCGATAATTTGAACAAGAAAAAATTGGGGCCGGACCCCATACATCACAATGAACTAATTGTAAAGGCAAACTAGACGTTCTAGAGGAAGGGAAAAAGGGAAGACGACGACTCTTGCCTTGCATACACGCATGGCAAACTTTATTGAGAGATAAAAAATCTTGAAACTGAACAGCAGCTTGTGACCGGAGAGTGGAGATCACTGGCTTGGAGGGGTGACCCAACCGGCTGTGCCACAGAGATGCCGGGACGCGACTTGTAGCCAGAGCAACAGAAGGAGCCGACATATGACAGAGAGGCACAGACAGCATATATAAGTTGGATTTAACTGGGCCGCTGAGGAGGGGTATCCCTGTTTGAAGATCCTTTATAACACACATAGATGGAGAAAATTCAAAAAACATATTATTTTCACGCGGGAACTGAGAAATGGATAAAAGATTGCAAGTAAGGCTAGGAACGTGTAATATATTGTGCAAAAATAAGGAACGAGCAGAATGAGAAATAGAATTGGAACCAGTGTGTTTAATAGGGAGAATCGTACCGTCACCTACAGCCACAGTATCGACGCCGGCATAGGGCTGAAGATTATGCAGAACTGAGGCATCAGGAGTCATATGCGACGTTGCGCCGGAATCAGGGACCCATGTGTTCGTCGGCGTTGGGAGCAGCGGCGGAAGATTAGAGTTTGAACAGTGAATGCCAGCGAACTGTTGGGGTGAAGAAGTTTGCTGAGGGGTGTAACGATAGTTGCAACGAGAAGCGGAATGACCCTTCTGACGACAAATTTGACAGGTACCTTTGTAGCCTGATCTTGACGACTGATTTTTGGGTCTGTTTGATGAATAGGAGCTGTTGGATGAGTGTGCTTTGGTGGACGCAGGGGTAAACAAGGCTTGCTCAGTGGACGGGTGAGAGATTTGCGAGAGTGCTGAGGCAGAGACAGAATCAGAAGCAGAAAGATCATCACCATCAAGTGCAAGGCGTTGTTCATATGTCAGTAGTTTGGCTCTCAGTTGAGAGAAAGAAAGAGGAGTAGGGAGATTTTCGACAGACGTGACGAAGGGACGGTAGTGACGAGGAAGCCCTTCGAGAGTGACGAGCCCCAAGTCAGAGTCAGAGAGAGGATCTCCGATGGCAGCTAAGGAGATGGAGAGATGACGGATGTGATTTAGATAGTCGGCAATGGACATGGAACCTTTCTTGACGGCACGCAGCTGTGCGCGGAGGAGAGATTTGCGTGCAACAGATTGTTGCATAAATGATTCTTTGAGGGAATCCCAGAGGGCATGGGCAGAATCATAGCCAGTAGCATAGTGGACCAGCGATTCCGACAACGTTGCAGTGATGCACGCTGTCACGAAGCTGTCAACTTTGTGCCACTCTTCAAGGTCAGATGCATCAACAGAGGACTTAGAGGGATCAGAAGATGCGGTGGACGTGGCAGCAGGTTTGGGTTTAGGAGTTGAGCCATTGATATAGCCAAGGAGACCATTGAAGCGGAGGAAATTGGTAATCTGAGTTTGCCAGGTGAGAAAGTTAGAGTGATCTAAGGAAACGGTGACATATACTTTGACATTGTAAGAAGGGAGGGAGAAGGTTGATGGAGTTGAGGAAGCCATTTGCAGAGAGGTATATATGCAGCGGAAGAGAAAAGCAACGGAACAGGCAAACAGATTGGATTTGAGTGACGTGAGTCAAGAGCGGCTGATACCATGAAAGGGAAAATGTTTTTCCTTGTTCTATTAATTGTGTGTACAGCCGAGATAAATAGTACAATGGTATTGAAAAATGATTACACTCAGATGAGAGATTTCTGCAGATAAGGATTGCAACAAATAAATTTAAAAGTTACAATAGACTAGTTCAAATATAATTTGAAATACGAATGATTCCTTATCTCGTAACATCTAAAATCAGCTTTGGTAAACCTCATTGCCGTCGGAGGAGCCTTTAAGCAATGTCGATTTCTTCATAACAAGAAACAAAGATGATAACCGTAATTTCTATGATTAAAATCTCCTTGAACTATGCCAAATCTCGTAAAAAGTATATATTTCTTAAATTTATAATAAAAATCTCGTTTACGAATCCAAAATTTTGTACTTAGTTACGTGACAAGTATCGTTATAACTTTAAATCAAGAAGTGTTACGACGAAGAAGAATCATATATACATATGTATACATATACCTGGAGAGCAACTTCAGATTGGTTATGAGTTCCCTTTCTTCCCCAATCTCCAAGGACCAAAATGCTAAGTGAGCCATCAGCTTTGGCGGGGTGTTCAAATCGTGGAAGTTCAGCCTTGGCGAAGACCAAGCATAGGCCTACAAAAACAATGGCTTCAAGGAAGAGAAACTTGTGATAGTCATTCATGACCATAGCTTTTGTTTGGAGCATAGTGACGATGGAGAAGAGGAAGAAATTGACAGAGAGATGGAAGCTACTGACACGAGAAAAAGGCTAGGAAGCTTCCTGGTTTTGAAATCATTGAGGAGGGCCTTCTTATATATAGTCGAGGGAAAGCTAAGTAAAATTCACACTTGCAGTTAAATTAGAAGCAATGTGCTGGTGGAAGTGTTGAGAGAAAACCAAAAGTAAAAACGTATCTTATGTTTTATTTGAATAAAAAATAATAATAATAATAATAAGAGTCATTATCAATAGTGATTCAAAAGAGAAGAAGAGAGAGTAATTACATCTTGAATTTTGTGTTATTACAAAGTACAATAAAATAATTTATTTTATACGTCTTAAAATAGTATCTTGATGTAAGGGCTAAATTATAATTAGTTTCTAATAATAATGACTAATTGGACTTTCTTGAACTAGGGAAGTAACATTTGCTTTTGGAAGAATGTCATAGAGATAATACGGGTATTTATATATGCTTGGACATTGTGAATCAATGTGTCCCTGGATTTTCGGAATCGCTCTCTATGTTTCCCCTCCCTTGTTAAAGCCATAATAAAGTAATAGGTACTGAAGTGACGTGACCATATTACACACCACATAGGCATGGTCGGTCTCTAACAGATGCCATTTGGCAACAATACTAATGCTGGATTGAATCGACCGGATCGAGTGAGTCTATTTAGCTATCACAAGAGTATTTTTAATGAGAGATATTATTTACAAAAATATATTATTTTTAGTAATTTTTAAAAATTAGGTCTTTAAATTTAAAGTCAAAATATATAAAATCCGTCACTTTTATTAACTTTTTGACTAAAATAGAGACTTAATCAATTTTTAAATCTCTAAATTTAGAGACCTAAAAATTGATTAAGTCTTTATTTTAGCTAAAAAGTTAATAAAAGTGACAAACTCTATGTATTTAAACTCTAAATTTAAAGACCCAATATTTAAAAATTACCAAAAATAATATATTTTTATAAATAATGTCTCCTATTAAAGATACTCTAAGCGAGCTACAATGTTTAGACTTTTTTTTTTTTTTTTGGTCAAAACAATGTTTAGACTTGGATCGTGATGATCATTGCCAAATACCGACACGAATTCGATTCTCTCATTTTCATTCGTCCCAATAGTTGCCTATCTCAATCAAGTCGGCTAAATAGGAAGCATAATACTTGGGCTGTATGCTCTATTTCGCCCACTATTTGGATACATAAGCCTCTGCTATATATATTGCTATATATATGTTTTAGGTCGATCCCGCTTTTATTAATCAAAAGGAATAGATCCCGCTTTTATTAATCAAAAGGAATAGATCCCGCTTTCATTAATCAAAAGGAATAGATTTGAACCAATACCAAATTTTAGCTACTAGAAGCGTAATCTTTTAATAATATATGGGTGATATTTTACTCCAATACTGATGTAGGTAGAAAATTCACGGTGTCTGTTCGAAATCAGTGATCCGATCTCAACTACCTGACCTGCAAAACAAGAGAAGAAATTATAAGGGTGGCGGCCCGTGTTTCTCCACAGGTGTGAGAGTAAATTAGTGTGTTCAAGCTGAATGATAGCTAGTTAAAAATAATAAATGTGCACGAATTATCTCATAATGAAGAATGAATGAGGTACTTATACTACTTCTAATACCGAACAACAATTAATGTTTTGTCCTACCCGGCACTGTTCATATATGCCCGATACTATTTGCCTTTATGTCACATTAGGAGTTACAGCCATGCCAAGGAAACAAAGTGAGGTCGGGCATGGGGCTGGCCACTTAGTCCCAGGTCGAGAAGGCTTTGACGGGCTCGGATTTACACCCCCATCATTTTCCCCCTCTCCCTCTCCCAAGTCTAGAACTCAAAAAAGGGTTCTAAAGAAGTAAGGTACTCACCCAAGCCGGGCACGACCAACCTAGAAGGGATAACTACCACGTCACCTTATCTTCAGTTGAGATGTTGACACGTCACCACCTTGACGCGATAGTTGGTATTCCTGATATGGTTACTCATTTGCCTATAAATAGGCCTTGGCCATTTCAAAATTTCTCTCCATTTTCGCAATCAAAATTAGAGAGCTCTCTAAGGTATTACCTATAAGCTCAGGATATTCAGCTCGGAGGACTAGGAGTCTTAAGCTCGGTTATACCAGTTCAAATACTTCCCCCTTTCATAGACGTTAGGTATGCCCTTAATCCCTTCTTCTTTCTTTTTCTTGTTACATTTATACCTATACATAGGGAGATCAGATTCGGAGGACAGTCAAGCCATGAAGGCTATGTCTTATGGCAAAGAGGAGGAGAACCCGTCCAGCTCGAGGACCTTCTCATAACAGGACCAAGCAGAGGAGAGCTCAAGTGCTTCAGCCCCTCAAGATGAGAGGTCAAAGCCAGCTTCGCCTTAGGGAAATAGTGATGATGAATGCCAAATCCTTGAGGTCCAAAGGGTTTAGGACGATGCTAAGGTGGACTATATGGCTGAGTTGACCGATGTGGAAGAAGGGGTCGACGACAGACTGCCCTTGAATAAGTTGGTGGGGCTACTAATTCCGACGGAGAACATGGGTAACCTGTTCCGTAGCATAGTCCATGCCCAGCCGATAGCAGTTGAGCCTCAATAGAGCTCAAAAACTGGAACGAGTGGAGAAACCGCCATCTCGTCAAGTCAGGGCAAACATATATTTTCTTGCTACCAGAGGGAATATCACTCAACCGTCCCTATGGCTAACAAACGGATGAGTGAATGGGTCATGGCCATGCACTACAATCTTAACGTCCCAGGTCAGAACGACTTTGCTTGCTACCCGCTGGAGGACCACTTCATGATCTACGACTTGGCCTTTGATGTCATCCGATTGCCCCTGCCTTCACACATGACCGATATCTTAGACCATTTCGAGCTCATCCCAAGTTAGTTGGCTCCTAACGGCTGGGCATATATGATGACCTTGAACTTGTTTAGGGAATTCTGCATGTGCAAGCCGAATCCTGGATTGTGTGGATGGTTCCATTTCGCTGCCCGACCCGATCACGCCATCTTTACATAGTGGAAGCCATCCAACAAGTGTTGGCACAATGATTATTACTTTGCTAGCCTGGGCACGAATCCAGGGGTGAAGAGGACTTGGACGCCGGGATTAAAGAAAGGCGCCAACAAACCTTCGCAACTCTCCATCCCGGAGTACACCTCAACTGACATACTCAGAGTAGGGGAGTTTTTGCTCGACATAAATTATCACCTTGAGTGGTCAAGGATATAAAAATACAAGCTATTTTGTGCGGGGCCATCCAACGTGGAAAAAGTGTACCCCGGGCTAATTCCTGAGGAGGAAGAGGGCGAAGAGGAGGAAGGAGAGAAGGTGGAACAACAAGAAAAGGTTCAGTCCAAGGAACTCAAATCCGATCTTCCTACTTCCTGACCTCATTTTTCCTGTCTCTTTTCTTTATGCTTATCCCCATCAGTAACTAATATTTTGCATATTTTAGGAATGGCCTAGGCACGGGCCCGGCGGCATCCCAAGCTTCCCACAAGTCAAAGAAAAGGCCTATTAGCCATCGCGAGGAGGTGCCAAAGGGCCACACCAATCCTACCAAATAAGTCTCATCCAAGAAGATGAGTAAATGAGTTGAGATTAGGGAGCGCACCAGGAACCGAGCCGAGGGTGAATCCTCCCAGAAGAAGAGGTGTACTACCCTAAAAAAGTCCAAGCCATGGCAGTGGTCGTGGCCTCTGCTACCTCAACTGTGCGGGACCCCAAGCTCAACACAATCCCCTTTGACCAGGTGGCATTTGACTTGCGGACAGCCATGACAAATGTGAGTTTCTTGATTTCTTAAATTTCTTAGGTCGGAGATTCCTTTCAACTAACCCTTTTCCTTGGTCTTCTTAGGTTGAGTCCCATGCCCTCTCCATGTCTACCCTCATCACCCAGACGTAGACTTATGCGCTCGAGCTCGAGCTCGAGCACAAGCACCAAGAAGTTGTGGCCATGTTAGAGAATTAGAAGGAGAAGGCCATGAAGAGGTTTGCGGAGGACGTTGTGGAGATCAAGTATCTTAAAGAGGAGCTCGAGGCCAATAGCAAGGGGTTCGCGACTGAGAAGGCCTAACTGAGGGAGGCCCATGCTTAGGAGCTCAATAAGGCCCAATCTAAGAAGAATGAAGCTGAGCAGAAGCTAAAGGACTTCATCAACAAGGTTAGGCCCAGTGGGGAGAAGGCCATCCAAGCCTTCAAGGATGGCAAAGAGGGGACTCAATTCCTGGGCGAGTATGGCGATGAGTAAATTTATAATCTGTTACAACTGTTCTCGACAAGTTTTTATGTTTTTAAAATGTCCCAAAATCACTCCATTGTCAATACTATCAAAGAAATATTTCTCAATATAACAATCGTTTATAAGCTGATATGCCATTTGATTGCCTAGACTGTTTTCACTATGTTTTTTTTGAATAGCTTACTTTACACTTGTTGTGGCAACTGATAGAACTGATGCTAACTTTATAGGCAAATAAACTAAGGATATACAATATCTTTTTCTTTGTTTTAACTAATAGTTCAACAAGATCATCAATCCATTTAACACTTGAAAATTCACAACTAGAATGTACATCAATGATATATTTATCAAGTTGATTGTCAAGTGTCATGAGCTTGTCTTCTGAAAACTCCGTTCAACAAAATTGTGCAAGACAAATCAGTTTTTGTTTATTAAAAGCTAAGAATGAATCATCTGGATTCAAATAGCACAAAGAAGTAACTCCATATTGAAATCTGTGAAATGATCGTTAAGTTCTTGAAATTACCAATCCATAACACCACAAAATACTTCACTCTATAATAATGAACATTTTTCATCTTTTGTGCTTTTTGCATTGATCTTCTTGATAGTACCAACATCTTTTCTATATTAGGGATAATAACATTATGTTTCTCATAAAATAAAGAAACCTCAAACAATAAAGGAATCAATCCATCATCTTTTATATGTGATGCAAACTTGTACGTATCATTCGAGATAAAACATTTTAGCAGTACTAATAAGTAAGTTTTTAGTTTATTAATGTCATGCCCTAAGTCCTACCAACAAAGTGAGTCTCGACACGTGACATTCCGCATGCCTGAAGGGTATAATCCCTTAAGCCCGTTCAAGACCATAAAATAATTAATGTAAAGCTATTAAAACCACAAAATAATGAATCTCCAAACAAATGTAAATATTTGGATCAAGTTAAAAACCTTGAAAGGCCAAATTCTTAAATTATCACATTTAATTCCAAATACTATAAATAATCATTCACATTGAATGCTAATGGGGATTAAAATAAAATAGGTCTCTCTACTCTAAATCATCATGTCTGGGTTTCATTATCCCTCCCAAAGCTGACATGCTTACTCTGTTCTATCTGTAAAGAAAACAGGTGAAATACAATCTATGAGCGAATAAAAACTCAGTAAGGGAACTCATTTTGAAATAAAATAATTGATAAGAAAGGGTGAAAATCACAATAATTGATGGTCAAATACTACAAATCTATCACTAAAGGAATGGACGACGCCAATAGCAATAAGAAACATTATAGTATCACCTTGTTGACAAAGAATATATTGAACCAATATTAATATGAAATAATACAGTTCAAAGTCAAGAAACATGTGTGGATAGAGTCAATAGTGATAGAGAATAATACAGTTAGAATAACAGATTAAGGACTGAATCGGATATTGTAGGACAGATGGATAATAACAGTTACTCATGTTGGGTATATGCCCTTCAAGTCAATCATTCGATTTAAAATGATTAAGGATATTATGCAAACAACAGTCCTTTTAAGATAGTTTTAGTCAATTAATAGCACCATATGGCGTTTTCTCTTTATCTTTTATGCACCTGCTTAATATACATTTGCATGTTATGTATAATTAATAAAACCCTTGGATATATCAGTATGATGTTGAAGCATAAGAGTTTATGGTAGATGAGAATCAACACTTGAGGCATTCCTAAATCTATCATAGGTCGTAGGATTCATCAAGGTTGGCATTGATCAATCTTTCAAGACCGACATGTAGTTAGTCCTACTAAGATTGATCTCATCAACCAAGTGGCATGAGATGTTAAGGCTAATACATAGGTGCATATAGAGACATGTACACCAGACATGGTCCGCCGAGAACAACTAGTGGGGGCTTTATCTGCCTAAGTCAATAAGTGGGTTCTTAGGTGATTGTCATACAAAGTACTCATTTGACTTGAGAAAATCATAATAGCCTGTAAGCAACTCACTGCACTTTGGCCCTGAACAAAAGAGAGGAAGATAGGACCTGATTTAATCGAGATTGGGTCCAGTCAAGTACTTGTGAAGTTTGTGAATGTCACTGCGGGAATCCACTACCCTGGATGAAAGAAAGAATGTCTTATGTCATCTCACAGTAATGTTGATATAAAATCCATGGTCATGGTTGTATGATTAGATTATACAAGAAAAGTCAACATAGGTCGATAACAACATTGAGATGGGCCTATTAAGGCTTGACTAATATTGACTATACCTTAGAGTTAGTCCGAGACATTTAGTAGAAGGAATAGATTAGACGTTAACTAGTCGCCAAAAGGTTCTTGGATAAAAAAAACTTGATTTGAACATTCAAGTCATCTGGTCATTTGGGAGTGTTGCTAGATACCAACCTCGATTAGTAGCAACTAAAAGAGGTTCTAGTGGTGATAGGTTAATTGATACTTGTCCCAACTACAACAGGCTTGACACTCAAACCTACAGGATCACACAAAAGCATAGAGATTTACAAATATGAGGGATAAACTGAAGAAGTCACGCTTGCACGAGGACTTTCTCGTATTCCATCTAAATGCAAAGATGTGGTATATTGCGTATAGTTAGAATAGAATTTGGAAACCATTCGAATAAAAAATTGAGAGAGAATGTTTAATAGTCAAATATTTGACTTATGGTCGAGGTCAATTTTGAAAATTGGCTTACGTAATAAGCTGAATTAATAATAATTAATAGTCAATTATTCTTAGGGTCAATGTCTAATTGACTTAGAGTCAATTTGAAAAGGGTTTAGGCTAAAATGGCATAATCCCATAAGGTTTAGGGTCTAAGTACAATTACTAAAAAGTTATCAAATATATAAATTTCAGCTTATAGAGAAAACCTTATTACATAACACATAAAGAAAAGGCTAAGATCTCTCTCTTTCTTGGGCATCCACTCATACCTTCCTAGGATATGTGCTTTGCCTTGAAGCTCGTGTAGAGCTTAGCCTCACCTTGTTCTTACCTTGAAGTGGTGTGTGCGTGATAGTAGAGGGTTGTTGCTTTGGGGTCTTCAATCAAGCAACACAAATCTGAATTCTTTACGAGGTAAAATTTCAAACAAGTTAGATTGCTTGTTTGTTCATGTTTTCGCTTATATACACATTATTGGTCGATTCCCTAAAGTTTTTGTGAAATTTTAATTGCTACTATGTCGTATTCTTTTGCATTTTTACTTTTATTAGTGCACGAGAACCTTCAACCCATATAGTACAATAGGGAACCAATAGGAAGTGATAAAGTCAAGTGACATTATAGATAAATAATTAAAGATAACGAATACCAATGAGTAGTACAGTCAGAGACGTGATAAAGGATTAACAGTGACAACAAATATGAGAATCAATTTAACTAATCAAGCAATGGGGTAACAATAGAGGAACTAATAACAATTACTACAGAACTATAAATTTGTTTGATGAAAAAAATGAGTCAAAAGTATTAACTAACGCAAGATACCATGATGATCAATTCAATCTTACGAATAACAAATATTGATATAGCATATCAAAGACATAGGGTCACTTTAGTTATATATGATCATGATACAATATAATAAGCAGTATAATAGAATCAGAACGATGAATTATAGTTCAAAATAGTAGGTTGTGGTTGCATTTAACCCTAGCAGCATCGGTTTAGTAATAATTTTGGAGTCCCAGTCCCATGATAGAGTTAACATTATCAGCAAGTGCGACACAGTAACAGTATTTGTGTCACAATACCGTAACGATATTGGTACCTTCATAAATTCACAGCCATATAAGATAAAGAAAGCATATAATATGTATAAACGAGTAAGTAAAAAATTGAAACTGAAGCAAATTAATAAACCAATGTTAATAGTTCGAATTGATAAAACGAAATAAAAGTATCAGTTCTAAAGCTTTTAATTGTTCAAAGATTTTGGTTATACACAAGTCATATGCATCGAAGAATGATCTTCCATACAATATAATTAAAATAACAGGACTCACGACATGAACGAACAATAATAAAATATTCAATATAAGTAATGTTGATTCAGAGTCAAATATTCATACATACCTCAAAATTGTGGAAACGAGTAATCAACGATCGTGTTTGTTCCACTGTACTTGCAAGGAATCGTAGTGTATAGTACTAGACCATACACTTTCTATCCACAACCTAAAAGCCAAGAGTATAGAGAGAGTTTTTGTTTTTTTTTTTTTTGTTGGAAGCTAAAACCTACAGAAAAACTTATGTTTTGTATTAGGGTTTTCTTTTGCTTTTATATCAAGTAGTGGGCTTCGCACTACATGGGTCACATAGGTTGGTCTACCCCAACTTGGGCCAACCATGACCCAAGTCCAATATCTCCCACTCTCACAAGGTGGGGAAAGGAACATATCCCTCAGCATCTCTCTAGAAACTAATTCCAAATCACTCCTAAGTCATACTGGCAAATAGGTCGTATGACTCGCGAGTTCTCACAAAGTGGAAGCTCTAAAACCATGCACTTGTTAGGGATAACATGAGAGCCACTGCCTGCAAAGAAAGATGGAATCTTGCTACACCCTAGACCAATTAAGTTCATATCTGTCAAAACATGCCCAAATCCCTTCTAGGCTCTGTTTGACGACTAAAATCTCAAGCATATATTCGTAGTTATATTCAATCACTAAGATTGTTCAATCACAAAGATTGTATAACTGGTCGACCAATAAACATACGCAGTGCTAGATGCGAACAGTCTTCCCTTAATCCAATATTCCTCTAAGTCAAGTCAACTGCTTTCTTGGACATGTTTCATATGATCTAATATATTGTGATCCTTAGGCAACATACCAAAGTAGCTAATATTGAACTTGAATTATTGGAATACGGATGTAGGTCACTAAGGGCACTCAAGAGAAGCCTTTGAAGCTTCAAGGGCTCACACAGTGATGAAGTAGGGATACATTCATCAACTCCCTTATGTAGTTGTTATAGCACTCACGGTATGATACGTGAGTTACGGTGTGACTTCCTTCAAAACAGGGCGTACGTCATAACTTTACCCAAACACCGTACAAATCTTGTTTTGGTTATCACTTAGTAACCAACCTGAATCCTCATACTTAATACACACAGTAACCGAAGTTTTACATCTGGCTATTGGCAGGTTACATATGGATCGTGGGTATCCATACCGACCATATATCAATCTTAAATTGCAACATATGCAATAAGAGGTCTCATCTTGGTGATTGTCGTTAGAACTAATCCTCGACAATACTCAAGGCGACGCTTGAATGAGTATAGCATTTCCGAAGAATACTAACCAACTCATTCTGTCTCATCTCTGCACGCTCTCACCACGTCAGAGGCGATTTCTCGTGTGAGAGAGCCAACATTTCTAACCTGTCGACGTACTTTTCGATACCAATATGTGCTAGCATACTCATACTCGATTTCTCCCACATTTATCACAAAGATAAGGCACTAATCAAACACAGGAAGAAAACTTTGTTCACTATGAACTAGCATCAAATACTCACCAGTATGAGTACATTAGTAATTACACAATACTTTATGGAACATCAACATCAAGTCTTATGCAATCCTAGAGATTCTATTATAACAAATGCATATATCTGGATATGGACCTATTGAGTGGGTCACTGTCATCTCATGCATAAGTGGGTGTTTCACAGTCACTTATTTTTATGACATAGAGCCATGATGTCTATATACTAGGACTTGCCATGAAATTTAATATCTTTAGCATAGGCGATGGCTAATTAGTGGATACAATAGATCGTCATTGTCCATCTAGCAACTGAATCATCTCAAGTCCATCATAATCTCTCGAGCCATACTGCCTCTTGCATAGCTACTGAGCATGCCACACAGCTCAATTTCCACAGTTGACAATACTATACATATTTGCTTCTTGCCATTACACAAAGTAGTACCATTGACCAGCAAGATAACATATTAAGAGGTAACTTTACACTCATTTAGGTCACCACCCAAGTTAGCGTATGTGGTTCTCTTTCAAAAGAGATCAACACTTCAATGGCATAGGCAACATCTAAATTTCATTTCAGATACCTCAAGATCCTTTTGACAATGTTCCAACAAGCTTGTCTAAGAATTTGATTGATAATAACATATCAATTCCATGGCAAAAATGAATATCTAGCCATGTACATACCACAATATATATAGGGCTTCTCATGGTGCTTGACTAAGGAACATTTTTATCTTATCAATCTATTCTGGAATTGGGTATACACCCATTGGCTTAGGCTTTCTCCCTCAAGTATAGGAGCATCTATAGGTTTATAGACTTTTGTGTGGAGTTACTCAAGAACTTGCTTGACATATGACTCTTGCAACAAAAACAAGAATCTTAGATTGACCCCTCTGGATCTTGACTCTTAACACATAATCTACTCCACCAATGTCCTTTATCCCACACAGTTAAGGACAACTAACCACTTCCTAATAGTAATTATATACTCCTTGTCATTTCTGATCAATAATATCATCTATCTAGAGATATAGAATCATATATCTATTCTCAGATCAATTGTCATATACACAGATGCTTTATTGAACCATTTGAAGATCATATACAATGAATTCTTCTTGCATTTCTCCACTAAGAAACATCACCTTTACATCCGCTTGATGTAATTTGAGGTTCAATTCAGTGACATGATCAGAAATAGCTGGATTGAGGCAAACCTAACAACGAAAAAAGGTTTACGTGCAAGTTATACCCTCAATGTGGGTACAACTTTTAGTCACTGGCGAGCTTCTATTTGATATTAAATCCAATTGTTCTTCCATTGCTTTTTATCTGACTTTCCCTTACAAAAAGATAAGAGAATTTCAGCCACTATCTAAGATTCATCATCATCTTGACTAGTAATAATATGAAAAAACTTATTTTTATAATCACCCGGTAATGAAATGAACTCACATTGATCACGAAATAGATTCGAGTTGATCAAACCGATATTACTATTACAAGTGAATATGATCCACAAATCGGTTAATGAGACAAACTCATTTGTTTATGAGACAAACTAATTTTGATCTTGAAACAAATTCAAGTTGACCAAACCAAACCGGTATATATCTCCCACTTGGATAAGTGAACGAAAACAAGTTCTCATTTCAACTAAAAATTTCTGAGGGATAGGATCATTAGGAGCATTCAATTCAGATAACTAAATCTCCTATTAGGAAATTCTACATCCAAGAATGTTGAGTTCAGACACACTCCCACTATCTGTTCAGCAATGAACATTCCCTTTGGAGCATTCAAAGTACCAAATAGAAATACACATATTTTCTTTCGGTTAAAATTTCTCAAGATCATGAGAAATGTCATGAACAAAAGTAATCAACTCACACAGTTCATAAGTCATCGCAAACTAGTTCACCACCTATCCATGACTCATTGAGAGTTGAAGTGGTTGATTTTTAGGGCTCTCAGTTATGTAGACATATATGTGGTAGTCATATATTCTCAACACAAAATTGAGAAATCTACATGAGTCATCATGTACTTAACCACATCCAATGAGGTTTTATTCCTTCTTTCTACAGCATCTCATAGTTGCTAAGTGCCAGGAATACTTAACCCTCTTGCTATACATTTTTTGTCACTAATTATTTTGAACGAATCAAATAAATATTACCGAACAAGATCGGTTTTTCAAAGATTTCACATTATGTCGGTATGATTCTCAACATGATTAGAATAACATCCAAAGAAATTAAACTTCGGACATGTGAGAAAACAAAATGACAAGACCAAATCTTGTGAAAACTTTGGAAAAGGTAACGAAATGTGAGGTCTCATGCCTTGCCCTATTATTCTTTGAACCATAGATTTCGGGATGAATTCAAGGCAATTGAAAACTAGCTCGCAAGCCTTTGCCAAATATTTTATTGTGGAGTTATTAGCTAGGTAACTTTCACACATGGGCAAATAGAATTGTGCAATTCATAGCCTCAAAAGACATTCTCTTGCGAGTCTGTTCATTTTATTTTGCATTTATATGTCTAACTTGCTATACTACAAATATCAAAGATGCAGCATTAATAATACATATTTATATAGCAATGGTTTTGATGTTTAACGCATAGAACAAGAAGACCATCCACAACATAGCCAGATTTATAATGAGTCATTCCTAACAATTTGACTGAGTTCTATATATATACGAAGTTGATAACCTAATCGTAAGAGGATTTAATCCATGGACCAAGTATTTTTAGAACCGGAGCTTATAGGATTCATGGAAAAATTAGAGTTTGACCATCACATAGTGGTAGCTAACAAGTATTGATGCCTTTGTCTTCAAACTCTCGAATTATTTCCTACAAATGTCCACCATAATTCACCAAAAATCTAACGGTATTATAAATGCTTCTCATATCTAGTTATAGGGTTAATCGCTTAGTTTTTAGCTCAAGGCAATCCTGAGCTTTAGTGACCATTGTTATGACAATTGTAGCACATAGCTCATATTTGTTACACATATGTCTGACCTTCTTGGCCTCTCAGTCAACTTATCCTTCCCTTTTGTCATTGAAGTCATTGCCCCTTTTGCTTGGATCCTCATGACTCTTGCTTATTGGACTTAGCTACATAAGCTTCACCAATGGCCTAGATGGCTAAGAGGCGTTTCCTACAATCTCCAGTTGACGTTTTATGTTTGGAGCATCTTAACATCCCTATTGTACGTCATGTTAACAATTATCTGCACTCAGCTAGATGGAAATGATACAATGACAACTTGCATTAATTGTTCATCAGTGAGAATGTGGCCAATTGCCTTTAATTCTCAAATTATGTTCAACGTCTTGGAAATGCTACCCCTTAGGAGGATTTAAAGGCTTTCAGCATATGCCAAACTTGAGTGTAAGCTAACATGGGTTAGAAATGGAAATTTCACTGAACTTCTCTCTCAAGCTTTCAAAATCCGCATATTAGTAGGTCATACTTCGTGATAAGTATTGAGGTGTGATACATAATGCTCAGCAACATGATGTGAGCAATAGTATTTGTCCAGCTAGATAGTTCTCTACCTCTGATACTGAGTAGTGTTACCACTATCATGGTTTACCACAACATAACTCAGTGTTTCAAGCATCTATTAGCTGCTCAAGGATATTTAGAAGCTGATGATGCCACATTTGCAATCATCTTTTTCCCTCAGCTATGATATTTTGTGGTTATACTGAATAACCACAAAATAGATATCTTTGATGTTCGGTACTAGCACATTTAGATATTTAATTATACTTAAACAAGTATTTAACTGCAATAAAGTGACATAAGGTATAGTACCAACAGATTGTAGAACAACCTATCAAATTCTATAGATCAAATGTCACAATGATCACAATTTAATCCTATTCGAGTAGAAACATTAGTTCCGAAAATGAATTACTTAAATTCACATGTTTGGGAACTAATAGTTCTAGATTAGAATCACATCAATCACAATCTTAAAACTCCCACCCAGATGAAGGATTAATAAACTAATTATTAATTTAATAACTTATGCAACATATGCTTATGATCAATACATGATAATAAAGGCAAATATGAATATGCTTCTCATATGAATTAGTATTTAACATATAAACACTAATAATGCTAGACAAAAATAAATAAATAAATAAACATCTTTCAACCATTTCTTTCTATTTATAATTCGACTTGGTCCACCAGAGTTGACGCATTCAATTCTTTTAACACATGTGGACCATGACAATCAGTAATGTAGAAGTTATCTCAAATATATGGAGATCCAAAAGAGATATTTTGGTTCTAAGTGTCAGGAGAAATAAGAGTTCGTCTAACATTATTACATGTTCATCAAAGATATCCCATAAAAAATTTAATATTACACGTAAATATTAAAAGTAAAACGAAATATGGGATAATCAATTTGGGCCAATTACAGTATGTGTTCGTATGTCCTATAGTGGTGGAGATCTTTCTCGCAGTTTGCTTAACTCGCACGTTCCTCGAATGACTACTAAAGTCCTCAAGAAAATAAATAAACTTTAATACATAAGTATCTCATAAATTAATTTCAAAAATTAATAATGCACATAGCATGTATTAATAATGTTGTACATAACATGTATAATGAAATTGCACAAATTTCATACTTTGAAATGAAATTACAAAAATTTCATATCACTTATTGTGAAGATGGCAACAAAATTACACAAATTGGGACATTTGAATGAAATTACAAAAATTTCATGTCTATAATTATAAATATTACAATTAAATTACATAAATTTAGGCACGTAAATGAAATTACAAAAATTTCATGCCATAATTGAAATTAATTAAAGTTATGTATTAGTCTAGCACGAAATAAGGGCCAAATCACAATTATTACAAAGATAATAACCCTCATGCAAAATAAAACAAAACTTATCTAGATTAAATCAAAGGGAGTAATGCACACAACATTTTTGAATATTGTACATAACATCAAATAAAATTACACAAATTTTATGTATCTCAATGAAATTACTAAAATTTCATGCCTTTAAGTCGTAAAATTTAAAATTGCCTTGGCTCAATAAGAAATTCCACAAAATTCCATGCATGGAAATATAATTTTACAATACAAATGACATAGATTGAGGCATTATTTAGGAAATAACATAATTTCCAAGTCTCAATTTGATTTAATTAAAGTTTTGTAGTGTAATGATGCAAGTGGGGGGCAAAATTAAGCATATCACAAAGATATAAAGTTTAAACAAGTGACATGGGGCCAAAAACACAAATAATACAAAGTTTTGTGTACATGGGGTCAAATATGAAAATATCACAAAGATATGGGGGCAAAAACAATATTTTATAACTAATATATAATTTTTTTTTGACTCGGCCGAACGGCCGCCATCGTCCGGTGCCGCCAGTGCCATGTGGCATCGGTCGGCTGCCCACGTGGTGTCGGTCGGCTGCCCACGTGGTTGCCATGTGGTGCTACTTGTGTGGAAGAAAAAACCCGTTTTTTTATTTTTGATTTTTGAAAAAATGAATATTTAAAACTCAATTTAAAATTCAAAACAAAATAAAAAATAATCCCTCTCTCTGCCATATGTCACCACGGAATTGGCCCTAGGGTTTCCCATGTCACCCCACTTTCTGATGCATCACATGTCACGCCCCAACTCAACCCCACTTATAATCAGTCAGGACGCAAAGGAATTTCGGCAATATAACGTCTGTAATATGGACATCAGAGCTTTAAACCAACCCTTTATAACATCACATAACCAACTCCAAATTTCAACAACAACTCCACAACCATTCATCAACATTCAACACAACACATTAAACAACCATACACCATACCAACCACAAGTCATATGCCTCCGTTTCAACAACATACCACAAGCTATATTATACATATGCATACTTGATATAAAACTAGACTAGCAATTCTACTCATGATCCAAAGTAAGACAACTAAACTAGCATTGTACTTTTTACTATCTTTATAATATCTTATACAATATAAATTTCAAAGTAAATACAATACTACATGTTTTAATATACAAGACATCAAAAAGAGAACTTCAACAAAGACATCATGGATAAGACTCTGACACATATGACTCTTCAACAAAAGGCACATTCTCAGCTTCTTGAGGGACGTACCCGAAACTGGCTCAATTACACTTGATAACAATAAACGAATGAGGGTGAGCTTATATATAACAAAACTCAGTGAGGATTCAAAAGATGTTTTGGAAATACTTTCTTTACCACTTGGGAAATCATCCTAAAAGCAATGAACAAACAATAAACATTAATAACAATACAAATTCAGTAATAAAAGTAAACAATCAGTAAAGATACGATACACTTGTTCCTTTGAAGCCGTTGGACTCCATCCAATCCTTTCATGAACTTTAACATTCCCACCTTGTTACTCCCACTCAAGAGAATCCGGAAACCCTGATAGTACGACCCAACACCTATGGATTTCCCTACCCATACGAGTTAGGGAATTGGCCATAGTGGTCGGGTTATCGTCTGGCAAGCCCGAGGCCGCCCAGGGTAACACAACACAACCAAGCCTGATAATAATTGTTATAAACATTCGCATGCACAACTAATCACTCAATCATGCAATCAATACTCTCAGAGAGGACAACAAAGAAGGCCCCTCGATTAAATTCAACAATCAATTAAACAACTAAACAATTCTAATACATCAAAGTTAGATGACAAGGTAGGCCATCCAACTCAACACACATTTCATCATGCATTCAAACTCGAACCTACTCAACACAAACCCAAATATAAACTACATAAACACTATCAAACAATTAAAGACAACACTTAAACATTTCAAAAAAAGACTATACAAACTTCTAAAATTCATAACTTACAATCTACTAATCAAAAAAACTCCAAACCACATCCTATCACTTAACCATCAATGCAAGTACATCAGCCCTCTCTTAAACCAACCAAAAGTCATCTAAAACAAGACCAACAAGCCCAAAAATGACAATGTACCATGGCTGGAATTTTCGGACTTTTGCTATGGCACTCAAATCGAAAATTCGGCATTACAACATTACTACTCAATAATTAACAAGCCTATAGAAGCAACAACTATTCAATTCCAACTACTACAACAACAATTATTCAACTATAAGAAAATAAATCAATTTAAATGTCCAGAAAATAAAAATAAATGCTACAGCTATTCAAAACAGTTAAGAATACATGTAATTGGTTCTTAACATATACTAAGCAATAATCTAACATCAATTTAACAAAATAACAACTACAAATGTATCAACTAAAATTTGACACAAACTTTAAAAATAAGATATAGTTTTTCACTCACATTTGATGCAAAATAAGGCTATAAATAGGTAGAATGGATACCCAATAAGCAAAATCAAGTTTTGAATGAAGTGATTTGGCCTTGAAATGAAGTTTTTATGTGAAAAATGCTTTGAAAAACCTTAAAAATGTTATTCTTCTTTCTCCTCCAAGGAGCCACAATTTTTTGTGTATTTTTCTGGTGTTTTGGCTGATATTTGAGTATATATTAAGTTAAGTAAAAAGTCAATGCAAAAAGAATTGGTCAAAGTTATCAATTTTTGCTATTTTAGTTGTTTTTAGTTGTTTTAGCCAAAAATAGTAATAATAATACAATCTAATTTATACTATATATTTAGTAGACTATATTTTGAGAATCACTAATATTCATAAGCATATATTTACCTACGATTAAAATAAAATGTTTATTTTTGCAAAAAAATGGTGAAAAACTTATATTATTTATTTTTCAAATGTCTTTTAAATGCAATTTTCAATTGTGTCATTTTAGAAATATTTAAGATAAATATAATTTGTATTTAATATATACTAGGTCAACAAAAGTCAATGCAAGAATTAAATGTAGCAGAATCACTATTTTTGCTTAAAAACGTACTTTTTTACCCGTAAAGTCTATTTAAATTCCTAATCAATTTTTAAAATAATTTTTATTAAAATATGTGTCTATTAATAATGGAGGACTAGTATTTAAAACGTTTAGATGACCTATGTCAAAATTTTAGCGGACGTGCACTTCAAACACTATTCACAAATATCAACGATAAAATTTTTGATTTAGATTTTTATGAAAATTTTATGAATACTTACACATGTAATAGATGTTATAATCACTTAATTAACATATTTTAATTCAAATAACATATAAACAGGTGAAATCACGTAATAACAAATATGGACAAATTCGGGGTCTCACAGTACAAGCACGAAAAAGACGTGCAAACACAGTGCGTATCAAAAGTATTCAAAAATTCATAATAAATTAATACGATATCCAAAATTATGAAATTTATGTTATTAGAATCCTTGAAACACGTAGTTTCTACCAGTACTAATTATAAGCACAGATCTGATTTTTTACAGTAACGCAATTCAAAGGCAGAACGTTATTTTAAGTTTAAAAATTCATAATTAATTCTACACTTGGTAGAAAAATATGAAACCAACTGCATTAGAACCCTTGAAATACGAGCTTTCTAGAAGTATCAATTATATGCACAGATCTGATTCTGAACAGCAACACAATTCAAAGGCAGAACGTTATTCTAAATTTAAAAATTCATAATTAATTCTACACTTAGCAAAAAAATATAAAATAAATTGCGTTAGAACCCTTGAAACACGAGCTTTCTAGCAGTATCAATTATATGCATAGATCTGATTCTGAACAGTAACTCAATTAAAAGGCAGAATGTTATTATAACTTTAAAAATTCATAATTAATTTTACACTTAGTAAAAAAAATATGAAATCAACTGCGTTAGAACCCTTGAAATATGAGCTTTCTAGCAGTATAAAATCATCCTCATATGAGATACTTCACATAAACATTATTCTATGACAAATCTTCTAAAAAATCATGAAAAACTGAAATTAAGGGTTTTCATGCATACAATTGAATATTGTACAGAGAACAAACACTAAGGCTCTGATACCAATGTTGATTCAGAGTGAGATATTCACACATACCTCGAAATTGCGGAAGCGAGAAATCAACGATCGCGTTTATTCTATTGCACTTGCAAGGAGTCGTAGTGTATAGTACTAGACCATACACTTTCTGTCCATAACCTAAAAGCCAAGAGTATATAGAGAATTTTTGTTTTGTTTTGTTGGAAGCTAAAACCTATAGAACAACTTATGTTCTGTATTAGGGTTTTCTTTTGCTTTTATATCAAGTAGTGGGCTTCCCACTACATGGGTCACATAGGTTGGTCTACCCCAACTTGGGCAGACCATGACCCAAGTCCAACAAGTAACCTTATAAAGATGATAAGTAGAAAACATAAAAATAGAGACTTTATATAACAATTCTATCATAAGAGACCAAGAATTAGAATTTAACAAAGTTAGTCTCTGGTCATCAAAGCGAGTTTGACTAAAAACTATCACTGATCAATTAGAATTAATTTGAATATAGAAAGGAAAAATGAGAAGCAAAGAGATGGAGACTGCAAATCAAATTTACAAGGGATAGTTACTTATACTGGATGATTAAGATTAACAATATAGAAATGTTCAATATTTTGACGATACATAGTGTCACGCTGTCCTCGAGTTTAACCTGGTGAATTTTTTGGGGCGTGACACATAGTATTATGGAATTAAAAGGTGCCAAGAAAAGATGGGGGATATCTACTTAAATGATATTCACAATGCCAAAGTATCACAAGAATTTAATATATAATAACACCTTAAATTTCAATCTCTAGTTATGGTGGCAAAATGCCCACAAATAGCACTCTTTATTCTGAACCATTTTTTTTTCTCGCAGTTCCTCACACAGAACCATCTTCAAGCGATAAGTTAACTTAGTCAGTATAGAAAAAAGGAGAAGATAGAGATTCTTCACATTTGAAAGATTTTTGTATTTTGTTGCCATATAGCCAATATTATGCCAGATATTTAGGCACCCACTTACGCCCACTACTTATCAGTTATTGTTATGCCTTAAGTACACCCTCAGCTTGAAAAAATATATATTTTTTCTTTTTATTTATTTTTATTTTTTTAAAAAAAATTAGTATATTAGACATTTTCGTTATATAAGTGCACAACTTGATTTTTTTCACTATACGTGTATACACCCTATGCTTGAGTGTTTGGGTATGTCACTAACCTTAGCCATAATATTAGGAATCTTTAAAATTAATTTTTTTAATTAGCCAAAAAAAATTAAGGCTCAAGTTCTAGGTGGTTACCATTAAAAGTAACGGAGTTAGTATTCGAAAACCAAAAAAAAAAAAAAAGGTTCTATAACTTATATATAGAATTTAAAGATCTCCCCACTCTCCCTTACTATAACATCATCCGGTACCTAGAATAATTGAGTGCGTGAGTCTATGTATTTGTGCATGTACGTATATGTGTTAATCCCTCTATTTAGGCTACTTCTTGTTCATTCAACCCCATATAGTAAGAAAAAGTCAATCATCCGGCGAATTTACATGTTGCTCTCACTGGCAAAAAAAATTAGATTTTTTATGTGTTTTTGTAAGGAATTGTTTGATTATCTTTCTCTGGGAAAGAGAATAAATATAATCAATTTTTTAAATCCTTACGCCCATGAGATTCGAACTCGGGTCTCCTAACTGTCAGAGGAAGTAATCAATCACTAGACTACTTCTCAATCTCATAATCAATAATCAATAAATGTTGATCCTTACGGGCCTCTTGAATCCTCTCTTTCCCTATTTCTTTGAAAATGCATAAAATTTAAATACCTGTATATTCTTAATGAAAAAGATTAATTAGTCTACACCAGAAAATTATATATTTTGTTACAATATATGTTGTTACCATATATATGATATTCTGTATATATGATTTTCCCTGTATAATTGTAGGATACTATAGTTAGCCATCTACCATATCTAGCTTGACTTGGAGAACAAGTAGCTTGACTTGGGGAACAAGTAGCTTAGCATCTTTATATACTGTTATACATTGTAATTGTTTATTCACTCTTGTTCTCAATATATCAAATAAACACAATGTCTCCATTCTCTTGTTCTTGTTTCTCTTTCGATATGGTATCAGAGCTACCATCCTGGTAGTCTGTGCCACTGTATTCATATTTTAAGTATCAATCGCGCAAATTATCAAAATCGTGCAAATTAACCAGCCTAATCAGATCTATTCAAGGTGGTTTTTCATCTTTTTTTTTCTTACTCTCTTGATACATGCGCCATATCAAAAGAAAGCTTTCGTCGAGAGCTTTCCAGAGACACCAAAATCGTCAAAATTCGACACCAAACGCGCCTTCTAGAGAATTTCCATGTTCCGTCGTTGTTGCTGAAATTTTCTACCTTTTGCCAAACCAATTGTGCTGACATCATCATCGCATAAGCCCTAGTGACGTCATCATCTAGCATAACATCCCTCTCTGCCACATCAGCGCTGAGTCACTGTTCAGTCAGCCACTGACTCAGTACCACGCCACCTAATTTGCCACGTCAGCAACTTCTGTAAAAAAAAAAAAAAAAAAAAATTGACCAGACCCTTCCCAAGGTTTTTCGACGTCCTGAGTCCGTTTCTTCAAATTCTTACTCCAAATATCAGTTTTGGATCTACAATGGAGCGTTTGGATGTCTTAAAGAATAACACAATGTCCCACTTATCCTCTCAACAGGAGTGTAAGTACTGTCATCTCTCTGGTCACTCTCTCTTACACTGTCCTACTCAAGCGTGCCCTTTTTGCAAGAAAACTCATCCAGGCCATTACCTACATGAATGCTATCAGAATCCCAACATAAATTCTTGAGGACATCGACCAAAGGATGGTTCCTTCAAGGCTCAGAATACATCAGACACCTTTCCTGATCCTCATTCCTCATCTCTATCACTTGCCAACCTACAACACCTCATTAAACAGGTTTTACCTCAGTTTAATCATTCTCCTTCTACTGCTCTTTTAGCCATACTTGGTAAGTCTTCATGGTTCTTTGACACTACTTGCTCTAACCATATGACCCCTGATTCTTCTTGCTTAACCAATACAGTCATCAATTCTTCTGCACCTTCTATTTATACTGCTGACGGCACATCCATGCCTGTAAGTCATATAGGTAATGTGTCCACATCTCATGCATCATTTCCAGATACTTATCTTGTCCCTAAACTTATCCTTAATCTTATCTCTGTCGGTCAATTGTGTGAACTTGGTCTAACTGTCACTTTCTCTGCTTCTGGTTGTCGTGTGCAGGACCTTCAGACAGGATAGACTATTGGGATAGGATGAAAGGTTGGACGCCTCTTTGAACTTGTTAGTCTGCATCTCCCTTCTCACCTTAATACTGTTGCATCAGTCACTACCTCTTCGTGGTCTCTCTCTCTTCACCTTTGGCACTCTAGATTAGGTCATGCCTCTTTAGGAAAATTACAATCTTTGGTATCTAGTGGCGTTTTAGGCAAACCTTCTATGCACTCTTTTGATTGTTTATCATGTTATCTTGGGAAACAACCCGCATTGCCTATCAATAAAAGTGACTCTTCATATGCTGCATGTTTTGACTTGGTTCATTATGATATTTGGGGTCCCTCTCCTACTCCCACCATAGGCGGGTCTAGATATTTTATCATTTTTATCGATGATTATTCTCGATTTACATAGATCTATCTTATGCACCATAGATCTGATATGCCCTACCGCTATGGAGTATAAGGAGTCTACTATTCTTGATCTTTTTCGTAAACATGGAACCATTTCCCATTGTTCTTGCCCCCACACCTCTCAACAAAATGGGCGTGCGGAGCGAAAACATAGACATATTCTTGATATCACTCGCACATTTCTTATATCTGCCTTATGTCCTGAGCACTTCTGAAGGAAAGCTGCTCTCACTGCAGTCCATGTCATTAACCGTCTCCCTTCACCTGTTATTAATATCGATACCCCTTATGAACGCTTCTATGGATATCCGTCTACCTATGATCACCTTCGCGTCTTTGGTTGTGCATGTTTTGTTTCACTCCCTCCCTAAGAACGTACAAAACTCGAACCTCGAACCCGATTATGTTGTTTCTTAGGGTATGGTATTGAACACAAGGGGTATCGATGTTAGGATCCACTATCCAAACGTCGTCAAGTCTCTCGTCATGTGATTTTTTAGGAACATAAGATGTTTTCCTCCCTCTCACATTTTTCCCTACCTCATGCTATATCTACCTCATATTTCACATATCCTTCCATTTCCTTATTCTCCGATGATGACAGTGACACAGGTACACCTACAGGACTTGATGTTCCACCTGACATGGCCCTTCCTGAGGAGACTGTCCTACCTGATGGGTTCGTACCCGATGATGAGCTATCTCCTTCTACTTCACCTTCTATCCTTACTGAGTCATCTCTCCGTCGATCCACACGAGTTAGATCAATTCCTTCTTATCTTTTGGATTATCATTGTTTTTCTATTATTCTTTCACTTCATGAGCCTCAAACTTATTGTGAGGCCAGTTCTGACCCTCTATGGCGGCAAGCTATGTCTGATGAATTGCAGGTGTTGGAAAACAAGCAAACATAGGATTTGGTAGATCTTTATCCAGGAAAAAATGATATGGGATGCAAGTGGGTGTACAAAATTAAGACCAGATCTGACGGCTCCGTGGAACGATATAAGGCTCGTTTGGTGGCCAAAGGCTTTACTCAGGAGTATGGTATTGATTATGAGGAAACATTTGCACTTATTGCTCGTCTCACTTCCGTTCATACACTCATTGTTGTAGCTGCTGTTAGACAATGGGAATTATTTCAGATGGATGTCAAAAATGCATTCCTCAATGGGGATCTTACAGAAGAAGTCTTTATGAAACCTTATCCCGGGCATTCTCATCCTCCCCATAAGGTGTATAGGCTCTGTCGTGCTCTCTACAGTCTTAAGCAAGCCCCGCGTGCCTGGTTTTCCAAATTCAGCTCGGTTATTACTGATTTTGGGTTTACTCCGAGTAATCATGATTCTGCACTGTTTATTCGGCGTTCTGATTCTGGTATTATTCTCTTGCTCTTATATGCTGATGATATGATTATCACTGGGGATGACTTGGTGGGTATTTCTGATCTCAAATAGTTTCTCAGCCTCTACTTTGAGATGAAAGATCCTGATCATTTGAGTTACTTTCTAGGCATTGAAATCTCCTCTTATTCAGCTGGCTACTATCTTTCTCAAGCCAAGTATTCATCTGATCATCTGGTTCGTATTGGGCTTACTGACAACAAGACTGCATCCACCCTCTTGATGCTAATGTCCGCTTTACCCCACTGGACGGGACATCACTTTCAGATGCATCTCTGTATCGTCAGTTAGTTGGCAGTCTTTTCTATCTCACAGTGACAAGGCCTGACATTACATATGTCGTTCACCTGGTCAGCCAGTTTATATTTGTTCCTCGTACCTCTCACTATGCCGTCGTGCTTCGTATATTTCGTCATGTTAAAGGTACCCTGTTTCATGGTCTTTTTTTCTCCACCAGCTCATCCTTAGTTCTCCGTGGCTATTCTGATGCAGATTGGATTAGTAATTCTACTGATCGTCGTTCTGTGACTGGATACTATTTCCTTCTTGGTGATTCGCTTTTTTGTTGGCATAGCAAGAAGTAAACTATTGTTGCTCGCTCTAGTACTGAAGCTGAGTATCGTGCACTTGCTGACGCAACTCAAGAAATGATCTGGCTTCGTTGACTTCTCGCTGATATGGCTGTTTCTCAACCTCCTGGTACCTTTGTTCATTGCGATAATCAAAGTGCTATTCAGATTGCCCATAATGATGTCTTCCATGAGCGCACTCGTCATATCGAGTGTGATTGTCATTTCATTCGTCAACATGTTGTTCATGGCATCATCAAGCTCCAGTATATTCGCTCTGTTGATCAGCTTGCGGATCTCTTCACTAAAGCACATCCTTTAGGCCGCCTTCAGGATCTTATTTGCAAACTCAAGCTTGTGTCATTTGCACCACCTTGAGTTTGAGGAGGGGTGTTACAATATATGTTGTTACCATATATATGATATTCTGTATATATGATTTTTCGTGTATAGTTGTAGGATACTATAGTTAGCCGCCTACCATATCTAGCTTGACTTGGGGAGCAAGTAGCTTGACTTGGAGAACAAGTAGTTTATCATCTTTATATACTGTTACACATTGTAATTATTTATTCACTTTTTTTCTCAATATATCAAATAGACACAATGTCTGTATTCTCTTGTTCTCGTTTCTCTTTCGACATATTTATATAATTGAAAAATTATGTGTTTTAACCTCCACAGAGAAGTTTCTGAATTCGCACTTGAAGTCAATAATGCATCTATATGAGGGCATTTCGAAAATTCAAAGCACCAATGGTAATTTTTTTCTTCTTTTTGTCGAACCAATGCTAAAATCACAAAGTGACACTTGGTCTATTTGTACAACACAAGGGTTAATTTCCACATTTTGAAAACAGAGTAATAAAATTTTTTGCCTCTTTATATTGTTTTAGAAAAGAACTGATTGTTTATATAAAATAAACTTGCCATTTCTTAATAGATCTTGTACAAGCATTCTCTGACTCTTATACACTCCATGGATCCTAGAAACCAATCGGAATATAAACATAGATATTACATTACAGTCTGCAAATAGCTAATGATTCCATCTTTCTTCTTTCTGGCACTTGTAATTATATCACAGAGTAAAGGGCTTTTGATGCGCTCCACTTATGCAAAACATTTCCAAAAATATCAAAGAATACGATTTCTACTTCAGCTTGAGTGATTTTCATTGTCATGAAACCTTGTCCATCATAATAGAACTTCATTTCGTTTGGATTCCACCAGCTGATGTCACCTTTCCATGCCTTTGATCCACCACCACTTGTTAGAAATTGGAGGGGACTGCAATCAAAGCACACGTTTGTCAATCTTCTTTCCAATGAAATACCTTTTTTTTTATTTTTTTTATTTATGACGAGAAAGTCTCCCCGTAAGTCTTTCAAATTCAGATTAGAGGTATCAAACCCTATGATACATAATCTTACTCAGAGGAAGCATGGTCCAAGGGAACAAACCTCGGGATATATAATCCTGCTTAAAAGAGACATGTTTTATGGCTCTAAGAAAATTATCTTCCGGATTGATTTGAAACCAATGTGTCAACAAGTCTTTCATCACATCTAAGTGCTCCATCACTAAACTAACTCTTTAGATTTAAAACCCTTTTGTTTTATCTTATTCTTAAAAGTCGATATGAATATGCGTTTAATTAAAGTACCTGTCAGCACTACTGATGTGTTCCAAGCAATGGTCATGACCATTTATATAAAGATCAACATTGTTTTCCTGCAAATTTTGAAAGAGATTAATCTGAATAGTAAATGTACTAGTCTACTAGAGTTAATACCTTTGCCTTCTATAGGTAAAATGAAAATTGTTACTTTGAAGCAAAATGGTAATATTACCTGAAGGATTGGGAGAAGCCTCTTTTCGAGCTCCACAGTGTTTCCATGATTGCCAGCACTTTTAATCGTGTGGTGACCTACCACGAATTTCCACTTTGCACTTGATTCCTTTAATGCCGAATCAATATCCTAATACGATAACATATGAAAAATCTTTGTCAATAGCTATTGTTTGAATTTATTCCATGTCCACGAAGTTTTTTACCACAAGATTATGCAAATCAAAATTTTGGGAACTCGTTAATTCTTTGTCGTTTTTTTTTTTAACATATTCGACAGGCAGTAATGAAGTCATGTCCCGGGTTGCGGGAGTTGTAGTCTCATTGGTTTTACGAAATTATTTGTAATAATTTAAAAGTGTTAGTTGATAAGACTAATTAACTCTCTTACACGGATTAATTCTAATTAGAAAAATTACTTATTCTTAATTAGTCAAATATAACACGCTAAATCCGTTTCAATCACAAAAAAGGATAATAGTAGCATATACCTCTAACATATTTGATAGGTAGTTCTCTCTAGGCAATACACCCCTCCAGTCATAGGTGTGATCTTCTGGTTCATAAAAGTACTTATCTTGGAATGGTGTGGTATCTACAAAGAAAAATTCTGCAGTCTCTGCTCAAAGAAATCCAATAGAGATAAGAGTTTAGTCCGTTAGAATTGAAGTTAACAAGGGTATTTTTTTAATTTTTTGATAGCCTGAAAAGAAGGTAATAATCTTCAAAATAACTAAAGTATATTTATTTGAAGTGTAATGGAATGGAGAATTTTACCAGTATTGAGAATGTAACTTCTCAGGCAAAGCCATCTGCTGTCCCTTTGTTTTAGGACTGGACTCAATTGTGCCAACACATCGCCTCTATAATCATGGTTCCCCAAAACTACAGCAAAAAGGAACATAAATAAAATCAATATTTGAAAATCAAACCCTTTTAATTGGAAAAGGGTAAATTATCAAACAACTCCAGTGGTTAGACAAAGCACATGATATGTTAAAAATAATAAATTAATATATTAAATTATTTTTAAAAAAAATAAAATTTTAGATGGGGTAGTCTTAAAGTTTTGGTTATTGAAATGTCATGAGTTCAGATATAGTCGTTACCTATTTAAAAAGATTAAAATTTATCATGTCAAAGTCTCAAAAGCAAATTCGGCCTGCACATGCAGGGACATAATCGTTGAAGACAATAAATAGATAAATATATTAAACTACTATTTAACAGTTTAAACTTTTAAATGAGATAATAAACTCATGATCAATTCCTTTATATTTTTTAAAACTAAACACAATATTTCCCCCTTTGTTTTAAAAATATTATTGTATCCATTTTAACTGAGAACATGAAGCAGACAAGCTTCCTAATTGGAGAGAATAAACATGAAATTACCAGTGTACCACTGCTTTTGCAAGCTTGGAGCTGTGTATATGTTGCTAAAAGACTCCTCAAATAATGGATCATTGACATCGGTCAACCCATTGTCGTAAAAGTTGTCACCTGTTGAAATGATAAAATCTATGTCCAATTTTTGTGCAATGTTTCCCATCTGTACAATATAAAACAAAATTGATGTATATCATGATTATTAGAGATGATGAAGCATAAAGACTAGATCTTAAAATAAAAACAATTAATTATAAAAGTTTTAATTTGACATGGTCCACAGAATTAGTATTCCATTTGTTACAAATTGCATGTCTAGCTCTAATTCGAACTGAATTTTTCAAGGAGTTTTCATCATTCAATTTTGTGAAATACGATAACCATTTTGGAAATTAAATTATATTTACATGTTTTAAGAAAATTAGCATAAATATCAGTGTGAACACAGGTTACTCTTTACAAAATAAAAAATAGAGTAAACGACTTAATACTCTTTGTATTTTACCAAAAGTACATAATACTCCCTTTATATTTTATAAATAAGTTGATTACTCACATGTGTTTTAAAAACGTAGTTGATTATCTTATTGTGTTTTAAAAATATAGCTGAATACCTACTGTGTTTTATAAATAAACTGATTATCCCCTGTGTTTTAAAAACGTAGCTGGATACTCTCTGTTAAAATAAACGATTCTTCTAACAAAAATGAGTATTCAACTACATTTTAAAAAATACAAGAGGGTATTCAGCTCCGTTTTTAAAATACAAGAGAGTTAATCAGCTTATTTATAAAATACAAAATGGTATTTAGCTACATTTTTTAAACACATAAAGTTAATCAACTTATTTATAAAACACAAAGGGTATTGTGCACTTTTGACAAAATACAAAAGGGTGTTAAGTCATTTATTCTAAAAAATAAGAGATCAAATTTCAATTTGAAATAGATTCACTCTCTTTGTCTATGTTATTTCTCCTTTTATATTATTTATATTATTTTTATTAAGTGACTACCTCATCTGATAGTTTAAGCTGTTAGAGAGGGGTATTATATTCAACACGTCCCTACAAATGCAAACAGAGTTAATTTTTTAACGTTACACTTGGACAATTTTAATATTTTAAATAGATTACGGTTTTGACCAAGGAAAAAAAAAGATGGTAATGAGTTTCAAACCCACAACCTTTTGATACTTAAGCTCTAAAATCATATTAAATAATTACTTCATTTAACAGTTTAAGTTGTTAGAAATGGGTATTATATTCAACAATTTTGATAGAAAAAAAAGGTACTAAAATAATAATCCAAACTCATTAATTGTGGAAAGATAATATTCCATTAATTATTGCTTAAGATCAACCTAATTAACAAATAGAAAATTGCAAAAATAGTCGTCTGATACGTGTAGTTTATGTTGTGGATTATAATGTCCACTGGCTACAGGTATACCCACGTTCTGGTCTAACATTTGTTTGTTGTGATAGACGATTTCCATTAAGCAAATAAATTATGTAAAGAAAGATATCTTTACACGAAATAAAGTTGGACATGACAATTACATGACACTTGAAAATTTAATCCGGTTATAATTTTGATAAAATGATTTGAATTATTGAATATACAAATTAAATAACTGTATTATTATTTTACTATAATTAATTTCTATAAAATTATATGGAGTTTTATATTAAAAAATTACGAAAAGAAATAAATGTAACTAGTATATGTATTGTAAAGGAAAATAAATCTGATCATAATGTATTGTAGTGTTATGAATTAGATATAACAATTATGAATTATTAATGAAGTAATATATATATATTGAAATGATGTAAATAATTTATTATTATTAAATTTTATTTATAATATTATGATATTATGAGAAGATGTTTATTTTGTTATAAATTTGCTTTGGTTGAAAATGACACCAATAATATGGCAAAAATGCCCCACCATGACAGAGGATAAGTATGGAATCTGCATGGAATCTGTATGGAATTATACCTTCCTACCACAGTAGAGAAGCTTGAAAGTATTAAACAAAGTAGGAATATTCCACTTTATGCTCTTGTCGAGCATCGGTTAGGCGCCAAGCTAGCCACCTCCACTAGTTATAAGCTAATCAGGAGAGAATGGATAATAACTGCCTCGTAACTACTAAACTAAAGTCTATAATAATGACTCAGCAACCAATGCCATCTTACAACTTACACATTATTGGTGTTAAAATATTAAACTCAAACTACGTCATGATCTTGAAAATGTTTTTGCTATCAGAATTGTCGGCTTTTGTCGATGGATTAGGGTTCTATTTGACGTAATTTTTAGATATTTAAAAGTATTTTTTGTGAATTTAAAAATTAAAATAATTCATTTGGTCTATTTTTAAAAGTATTTTTAAGTAAAAAATAAAGCTGAAAAAAAGTTAAAAATTGATAAGCTCTAAATTGGAGCTTTTCAAAAAAAAATTTTGCGAAACTATTTTATAAAATGTAGGAAGTAGTTTTTCTTTTATTTTTTCTCAAATTTACTCCTCAAAATTTTTAAAAGCTCTACGTTATTTAATACAGGCCAAACAATCTACGTTTTTTGTTTAACAACACTTCTTACAAAAGTTCTATTAAAAGTTCTATAGCTCAAAAATTAAAATTTCACAACTAGACTAAACAGAGTCTAAATATTCTTATAACATTATTGGTGCTAAAATATTAAACTCAAAGTACATCATGATTTTGAATATGTTTTTGCTATCAGAATTGTCGGCTTTTATCAATGGATTTGAAAGATTTGAATATTCTCATAATGTTAATAATATTACGAAAGAGATAAATTAAATCCATAGATAAATCGACTTTGACGTAACTTCTAAAACAAGGCTTTGTTAAACCTCATTGCCGTCGGAGGAGCCTTTAAGCAATGTCAATTTCTTCATAACAAGAAACAAAGATGATAACCATAATTTCTATGATTAAAATCTCCTTCAACTATACCAAATCTTGCAAAAAGTATATCCAGATAGTTATTTCTTAAATTTATAATAAAAATCTCGCTTACAAATTTGAAATTCTGTACTTATTACTTGACAAGTATCGTAATAACTTGTTTATTTATATGGCAGGAGAGAAATCACAGAATTTATAAACAATTATTTTCCTATGAGGAATCTATCATGCAAAAAAATTAGACAGTCTATTAGACTTAAACTTAATGTTTGTCAATGTTGAACTTTATAGTAGATGAAAAATAAGTGAGGGATGCCTTCTTGCCAGTAAATATATTTTGGGTAGGACTTTTGTAACTTTTTTTTTGAGTTGAATTTCAATGATATACTTTTATTTTTTTGAAAAAAAAAAAAAGTATCGTAATAACTTTAAATTAAGAAGTGTTACGACGAAGAAGAATCATATAAACATATGTATGCATATACCTGGAAAGCAACTTCAGATTGGTTATGAGTTCCCTTTCTTCCCCAATCTCCAAGGACCAAAATGCTTAGTGAGCCATCAGCTTTGGCGGGGTGTTCAAATCGTGGAAGCTCAGCCTTGGCGAAGACCAGGCATAGGCCTACAAAAACAATGGCTACAAGGAAGAGAAATTTGTGATAGTCCTTCATGGCCATAGCTTTTGTTTGGAGCATAGTGGTGATGGAGAAGAGGAAGAAATTGACAGAGAGATGGAAGCAACTGACAGGAGAAAAAGGCTAGGAAGCTTCCTGGTTTTGAAATCATTGAGGAGAGCCTTCTTATATATAGTCGAGGGAAAGCGACGTAAAATTCATACTTACAGTTAAATTAGAAGCAATGTGATGGTGGAGGTGTGGAGAGAAAAACAAAAATAATAACTTATTTTACTCACTTTGTATGTTAGAAATTGCGAGCTCAAATCATATTATTTACATTTTTAATATATATTATATAACCTTAGATCTCATTTGAATAAAAAAAAAATAGTAGAAGTCATTATCAATAGTGATTCAAAAGAGAGGAAGAAAGGAAGAGATAGTAATTACATCTTAAATTCTGTGTTACTATCGAATACAATAAAATAATCTTTTTATACTTCCCAAATTTTGATAAACAAGAATCAAAAACTCAACTAATAAGAAGTCTTGAATTTCCTTAATTCAAACATAAAATAGTGTAGTGATATAAGGGCTAAATTATAATTAGTTTCTAATAATAATGACTAATTGAACTTTTTTGAACTAGAGAAGTAACATCCAGTGGCAGTCCTAGAGAGGGATCAGGGGAGTCCGGATCCCCCCAACCTCTAGCCAAAAAAAAAAAAAAAAATTGAGTATAAATTTTTTTTTAAAATACATTTGCCCCCCCCCCCCCCCCCCCCCCCCCCCCCCCCCAACTTTTAACAGCTAATCAAATTTTTTAATGATTAATGTATGTGTATATATAACTAAATAGAATTTTTTACACTTATTTATATTTAAAATATTTGTTATCATTATTCTTTTTAAAAAACACACAATCAAATTTTTTTAATTAAATTTTGACACCCTTAATACTAATTTTCTGAATCCGTCTTGGTAACATCTGCCTTTGGAAGAAAGTCATTGAGATAATACGGGTAGCTATATCTGCTTGGACGATTGGGAACCAACATAGCTAGCCATAATAAAGTAATAGGTACTGAAGTGACGTGACCATTTTCCTTTTTAATTGTGGTACTTATTCTTTAATTTTTGAAGTAGGCATGTACTTATTAATTGATTAGTAACTATTCTACTGATCATATCATCTAGCAATTCAATTGTTAGACACGAAAATTATTTAATTATTTATTAGTATTAACACATCCTTTCACATGCACCCATAATTTTGTATCTAACATGTGAAAGTTGTAGACTTCGAATTCAAAATCATGTATTAAGAATTCCTGATTCAAATGAGATAGGGATCGGATACTTGCAATATAGAAGATAGAATAGGGTGAAATAATTTTGGGACACTAGTCTCGTATTGGTTAAGGATACTTCGAAATTTAAAGTTTACATCGAAAAAGATAAAAAGAAAAAAAAGTTGTATTGGATAAGGCAAGGTATAAAGAAAAGGTGAGTGGATTGGTTATCGAAATGCCGATACGGATGATTAGAGTTAGAGATTCTTCATGAGTGGAGTGTTTGATAAAATTTCAGTAAAGTGAAAGTGGTATCTCTCTGCCAGGTCTAGGGTGAGATCTTTTTATTTATTTATTTATTAAGCAAGTAAATAGTTGTATTTCATCATCAAAAAATGTATAACTCGTAAATAGTCACATTACAAAGAGAATCTGATTCCTACCATTTTAAACTAGTGCAATAAACTTTAAATTCCAATCTTTACAAATATTTCTATTTTGTATACTATATTTGTATATTTTCTTTCTAAATATTCTATTTTTTATATCAAAAATAATATTACTCAATAACTGTTTTTCACCGCAAAACACACCTAGGGTGAGATCTTATATAGTGCCTTGGGGTTACTTGGTAATCTCACTTCAAACCAATTTTTCTTGAATCAGCTAATGATTATGGCATGTCACATATTGCACACCTCATAGACATGGTCGGTCTCTAACAGATGCCATTTGTCTGGAGATGTCTAATCGGACAAGGCTGCAACAGTACTAATGCTGGATTGAATCAACCGGATCGAGTGAGTCGAATTGGCTATCATAAGGCATCTAATGACAAAAAAAAATAATATACTATTCACAATTTTTTTTTTAATTTTGATAATTTTTAGAAACTCAGGTTTCTATTTTAACTTAAATATCTAATATGACCCACAACTTTTTAGAAATTTGAGTTAAAATAGAGACTCAATTTATTTTTTTGACTCTAAATTTAGAGACCCAAAAAGTGATTAGATCTCTATTTTGATATAAATCTCTAAAAAGTAATAGGCTCCATTAGAGATTTGAGTTAAATAAAGACCCGATCTTTAAAAATTATAAAGAATAATAAGTTTTTATAAATAGTATACTATTTTTCTTGCCATTAAAAATATTCTAAGTGAGTTACCCACAATGTTTACACTTGGATCGTGATGATCATTGTCAAATACCAACACGAATTCGATTTTAATGTCGTTTTTAGTCTATCTCTTTCTATTTCTTTTCGTCCCAATAGTTGCCTATCTGAATCAAGCCGACTAAATAGGAAGCATATTTCGCCCACAATTTGGATATATAAACCTCCGCTGTATGTATTAGGCCGAACTCGCTTTTATTAACGCCAAAAGGAATAGATTTGAACCAATACCAAATTTTAGCTACTAGAAGCCTAATCTTTTAATAGAGTAAATGATTAAAATAGTCTTTTATTTTTTAAATTTTTAATATTTTTGTCTTTTATTTACGAAACGTCATATTTTAGTTCTGTATCTTTTATTTTATGACAACGTTGGTCTTTTTTGTTAAATATGTTAAAAATTTAATGACAAATTTGTGATATTAAAATGTCAATTTTGTCCTTGCTAATTTTAAAAATTAGTGGTCACGTGAGTTGTATATAAATTTTTCGTTAATTTTTTTAAAAAAAATTACAAAAAGAACCAACGTTATCACAAAATAAAAAATATAGAATTGAAATGTCAAGTTTTATAAATAAGAGACGAAAATATCAAAAATTTAAAAAATAAAAGATCATTTTAATCATTTACTCTTTTTAATAATATATAGGTGATATTTGACTCCAATACAAAATTAAGTTGCCCATCACGTTCAAAAGTATAACTTTTTATAGAGCGGTATTATTTATTTATGTATTCTGTTCAATAAAACAAAATTGGCATGTTTGGCTCGAAACAGAACAATGTCCCAAGGACAGCTCTTACCAATCTCAGTAAGAACAACCAGATAATATTGGGGCCACTTATGTCCCATTATCCACCAATAAAAATATTCAAGATAGAGACTTTCCCGAATATATATGTGCTTTGCAAGTCAAGTTTAAGTATAACCAGAAAAGGCTTAATTATAAAGCTTGAAACTCGAAACCATTTCAGAAATTACTTTGGAGGTGAAGGCAGCAAACTTTCACGATGGAGGGGCCTCGATACTATAATAGTACCAGTTGCTATTGGAATACAACTAACTATAAAGTAGATAAAAATGTCGACAATCACGATGAGATTATGACAAAAGTTGCTGGACTCAAGAGAATAAGGATAGTAGAGAATTTAGAAACATTTCAGTGAGGGTTGAATGTGTATAATAAAGTGTGATATATATATATATTTTTTGTCTCTCTCTCTCTTTGTATTTTTTTATTTTTATTTTATTTACGGGAAGGTATAAGTACTTATTTTAATTAACCAATAATTTAAAATATAAATTAACACAGCGATTGTCCAAAATTAGTGTCACCATTTGATTTTTCTTTTTTAAAAATCAAATTGAACTTTTTGAAGTAAAAAAATAATATCATGCCAATTTTATTGAAAATATTAACGGGATTAAAATTTAGATTGAAAATGTGTAATGATCCCACATCGGAATCTCATTCTCACAAGGGGTGCTTTTTAAGTACAAGGGGTTCTCCCACCTAACAGACTAGTCTTTTGGGATGGGCTCTTCTCTTGGGCTTAAGTTGATACATTATTTGGTTTATTTTGTTACATTGGTACTTTCGTTGAGAGTGGCCTCCATAGCGGGTAGACTATAGGCTAGATTAAGGTGTAATAAGTGTCACACTGAATACTGATAAGTGGGTGTAGCCGCCAAAAAAAAAATAAAAAAAGGAAAGGGCAATCATTGGGTCAGTGTCGATAGGCTAGCCCGACGTGGACGTCGGCTCTTAATTTAAGGGGGGTGGAATGTAATGATCCCACATCGGAATCTCACTCTCACAAGGAGTACTTCTTAACTACAAGGAGCTCCCCCACCTAACAGACTAATCTTTTGGGATGAGGTCTTCCCTTGGGCTTAAGTTGTTATATTCTTTGACTTATTTTGTTACAAAATGCTATGAAGTGAATCTCCAGAAATTTTATAAAAAAATTAAAATATATAGTCGAATGAGCGAATATTAAAAGGAGTGAACAAAAACCTACTCATAAAAGAAAAAATAAAGTAATTTTAACATTTTGGTTTATTTAATGTTGATATGGGGATCTAAAATGTAAGTAAAGGTTGCAATAAATTATTTTTGCTTTGTTGGAGCCAAAAATGAATTAATAAAGATAAGAAAAGAGAGAAAGAAAAAGAAACAACTTAGAGAAGAAGAAAAACAAAATGAAACGCATAAGTGAAATGCAAAGTGTTCTTATCTTGTTAAGTTAAAAAAAAAACATAAACAAATCAAATAACATGGACCAAGAAGTAGGCAACACCCAAGCGAAGTATAGTTCCTGAGGGCATGATCTAATTGCACCTAATTTGTTTAAGTCCATGATAGTCTATTTAAGAGTTGGATTAGGGGGCAATTTATTTGATACCTATGAAATTCTATGAAGTTTTATGGAGTCGGTGAAGGTTATAGCTCCTATCTAAAGCTAAGTAATTTGTCCATGACTACCATGTTTGATTTTTGATTGTAGAGTTCAAAGGAATTTATATTTTATTAAATTTTAGAACTTTATCTTTGATAGAACAAAAGATAATTAGGCCTATCAAAACTACGAGATTTTGAATACCATAATTAGTTAGGTTGTTGGGACTATGGCGGCAATTGGTATGTTGAAACGAATTAAAAATGAAATTATATTTCTAGCTTTATTCCAATTTTGATGCTTGGTATAATAATGAACATGTGAATCTCATTCACTAGGGACTAAATTGAAAATATTATGAAAAAAATAAAGACTAAATTGGAAAGCTTTAAACGACAAGGGTGAAATTGAAATTTGAGAAAAACAATAGGAACTAATTGCATAATTTAAATTACCATATTATCTAAAATTTGAGGCTACGAGACTTAAACCCAAGACTATTTGATAACTTAGGTAGCGATTGGTACATTGGAATGGATTTGGGCAGGAATGGAATGAACCAATGAATGGAATGAAATTGGGAATGAAATGAACTTGAGAATGAGAATGACATGTTTGGTATGCTCTAGGAATTAAGAGTAGTAATGCGAATGACTTATATAATATGACGTAATTACCCTTTTATTATTATAGTATTAAAAATAAGAATAAATATAAACATAATCGTAAACAATATAAATAATAATAATAATAATAATAATAATAATAATAATAATAATAATAATAATAATAATAATAATAATAAAAATATAAATAAAAAAATATTAATAATAATTATTAATAACAAAATATTAATATATTTTATTATTATTATTATTATTTAATCACTATAATTTTTTTTTATTTTTATTTTTTTATTTATTTATTTATTATTATTATTATTATTTATTATTATAATAATAATAATTATTATTATTTTCATAATAATATTATTATATTTTTAATTATTATTATTTTTTATTTTTATTATTATCATTTTTATTTTTATTTTTATTTTTATTATTATAATAATTATTATTATTATTATAATAATAATTTTTATAATATTATTATTATATTTTTAATTATTATTATTATTATTATTATTATTATTATTATTATTATTATTATTTAATCACTATTATTATTTATTATTATTATTATTATTTTCATAGTAATAATTATTATTATTTTTATAATAATAATTATTATATTTTCTAATTATTATTAGTATTATTATTGTAAAATAAATTATTTATAAAGGGTATGGTAGTCAAGTTGATTCCCAAATACATGGGAATGGGTCATTCCCATGTATTTGGTCTGGAATGACTATTCCTATGTATGTGGGAATGGGATTCCCTTGGGAATGACATTCTCAAGTTCATTCCCTCATACCAAACATAAGAATTAAAATAGAATTGGGAATGTCATTCCATTCACAACTCATTCCCACATACTAATCACTGCCTTAGGCTTTAATATAATATTAAATTACTAATTCATCTAAAAGTTTAAAGTGTTAAAAATGAGTCACTTTAAAATGGGCCTAATGTATTTATTTATTGTTTTAATAAACCCCGGTTCTATTGGAGGAAATATCCACAAAAATAATAAAATCATATTAGATTTACCCCAAAATTACAAACTCTGTTGTATATAATAAAAAAAAAACTAATTACATGGTGAGGAAGAGATTGGAATGAAGCGAAGAATCCTTGAGATAGAGAAGACCATAAGATGACGTTCCTTGAGATAATGAAGACCAAAGTTCTTTAAGATAGTGAAGAATCCTCTTAACAATTGACCAATATGTGTTCGTAGGCTAATGCATAAACAGACACACCTTATTGACAGCTAGAGCAATGTCTGGTCGAGGTAAAGCTAAATTATTACAGTGCACCCACAATGCTGTGATACATCACCAAATTAGAGAAAAGATCACCTATGTGCCAAGACAATTGCTAGCTAGGGGCAATAGGAGAAGAGACAAGATTGGCCTGAGTAAGCTTAGTGTGTTCAAGAAGATCAAGTATATATTTCTACTAAGACAGGAGAATACTAGAAGATAATGCCCAAACTTGAACATCGAGAAAATAGGACAGACGACACCCAAGATCTTTAAGAGCAAACTAACAATGTAAGAGAGTAGTAATGGATGTAATCGTAGAGGATAACTGCCAGTGATGATAATATCATCCACATAAACAAAGAGAAAAATAGTAGCTGCATGATTGGAAACGATAAATAGAGAGGAATTAGACTTTGATGCCTCAATCTAACCAAGAAAATGACTGAGACAACAAGACCATGCTCGAGGTGCCTGTTTATGACCATAAAGTTCTTCTTGTAACTTTCAGACATGCGTCGATAATGAATTGGATTAACAAACCCCAGAGGTTGAGACATATAAACATCTTCACACAATAAACTATGCAAGAATGCATTATTCATATCCAATTTTTGCATAGACGAACCTTTGGAGATAACCAGAGAGAGAATGTCTAGTATCATTGTAGGTTTAACAACATGACTAAAAGTTTCAGTGTAATCCAATCCCTCTTCTTGACTGTACCCTTTCACCACAAGATGTAGCTTATAACGTTCAATTTGTGCCAGTAAGGCTTGTTACGCCTCTTGTTGCAACAAGATGCGTAACAAGCCAAAGAGGGAGCTTGTTACACCCCTTGTTGTACCTCTTGCTGCAACAAGAGCTGTGAAATTAATTGGCTTGTGTTTTGCCAAAATTATGCTTTGACTGAATTTAATTAGAATTTAATTATGGTATATGTATATATGTTTGGAGAATTGTGATTGATAGGTTTACCATATTTATAAGAGAGTTGAAAAGGCAAATTGACATCTACATTAAAGGTGATAGAAATTTCCTTATTTACTTGAAGATTTGAAGTATCCTTATTCAAAAGGAAGGTTGTCTTATTAAAGAATTGCTTAGAGATAAAGTCTTTTCATACAATTCAATTCCCAAGCACGGATTACCTTGTGGAGGTTTAGGCAATTAATTCAGCATATATAGAGAGCCTCACACGTCTGAAAGAAGGGTAGAACAAGGGCGAGAAACAAAGCTAAAAACAAGGAATTGGTTGAATATTTTCGAGTTGTCAGATTTTGCTGCAGCAGGTTGACGATGTGCTACAACAAAAGTCAATAACAAAGGAAATATGATAATCCATGTATTGCTGTAGCAGACTGTGAAACAGACAACTTATTTATGCTTTCGCTATGTTTATTGTTTTAATCTTTGATATGAAAAGTTTTTAGTTTGTTATTGTTCTATTCATTTTTTGGGAGAAAAATGTGTAGTTCTCGAGAGAAAACGTCGCAAGTCGAGAGGAGCTCGCCAAACCTAGGTTCATTAAGGAGTTCGTCATCAAAGCATCAAAGTCAAAAGGGAGTCTTTACTTGTGTAAGTCCATTGATATTGTAACTTGTGATTTATTAATGAAACAGGTTTGTTGGACCAGGGGAGATCCCGTGAACGTAGACTGCATGGTTGAACCACGTTAAATCTCGGTGTCTTTATTTTCTATATCTGTTATTTTATTTTGTTTAATTTACGTTACAACAAGATACTAACAAGAAACTGAAAAGGCTGATGATTGTGAAGAAAGAGAATGAGACTAAAATTGAAAAATTAATGCATGAGTAGTATTTTCATCCAAGCCCGAGGCGTCCAGTATCCATGGCTAAGGTGACGGAGTCAGCAACAAATGAGGTAAATGAGACTGATGATTGTGAAGAAAGAGAATGAGAATGAAATTGGAAAACTAATGCATCAATAATATTTTCATCCACGACAGAAGAGATAGAACCATCTAAGAGCATGTGTGTTTATAAGTGAGCAACTTCATGCAAAGTTGACCAAAAGATTGTGAGGACGCTAATTTTCAATGGATGTGATAAACGAACGATAGGAGCGAGGGAGACTATCCAAGGTAATAAGAACCAAATCGAAATCTGAGATGGGGTCATCAATAGCGCCAAGAGAAGAAAAAAGAAGGCAAGTTTGTTGGAGATATTCGACACTAGCCAAATTATTTTTGTGAATATTACGGAGTTGAGAGCAGAGAAGAGAGCAATGTGCCAAAGATTGTTGCAAGAATGATTCTTCTAGTGAGACCTATAAGTCACGAGTAGTCTTAAAACCCATGGCTTGATGAACCAAAGATTCTGATAGAGTAGCTAGCATTGATGTAGGCTATAACAAAGCTATCAAAATGAAGTCAATCATCAAAAGAGACTGAGGAAGGAACAGTGGGAAGAACAGGGGACAAGGGCGGTGCTAGGGAGGAAGCAGAGAGGCCCGACCCCTCCAAATTCCAAAAAAAAAAGAAGTAAATTAGCTTTTCTTTTTTTTTTTGAAAAAATAGATTCGGCCCCTCAATTGAACAAATAAAAAACTTATGTAAAAGTGTTTTAAAGGGAAAAAATTGGTCAAAAGCAAAAAACAAAAAAACTTGGCCCTTTTGTTTCTTTTTTGTCGCCTTTCATAATTAACACCTCCACTTTAACTCTTTTAAAAAGAAATTCTTAATTTCCTTCTTTATTCTTCTATTCTTCTTATTCCAATTGGCAGAGCTCTCCTCTTCCTCCACCATCTTCCATCCCTGATCCCTTCTTCTTAATCATCTTCATTAATCTCGCTTGATAATACACACCCTAACATAGTTACGCAAAACTGAGGTAATATATTACGGAAATAATTGTATTGTACTTGTTTATTAATTTTTATAGGCTATATAATTTTATAAATGTATAATTTGTTTTGTTAATATTTTTTTACCGTGGGTAAACATCTTAACACAACACCAATTAGTGATTAAGGTAAGCAATTTGATAGAAATAGTTCTCGTAATAAATTTCTAGTGTATATATATTTTTTGTAATTATATTTTAATAGTCAATTTTCTATAATAAATAAATAATTTTAGTGAATAAATTTCAGTAAGATGTAATTTATTTAATTTTTTACTAGTTAATTTTAGATTTTGTTATACAGAAAATATTACGAGAATTTTTTCATATCAATTAGAACAATTAAATACATGAATATAGTAAATTTAAGATTTTATACATAATTCTTTTTATATAGAAAAATCAAGTGGATTTTTTAAATTATTTTACTTTTTGAAAATTATTTTCAGGCCAAAATATGAGTAATGTTGGAATATACATTCCTCCCACATTTGAAAATCACTAACTCCAAATCCATCATATAAGATCTTGGGCCACTCCACTTGGCACTAATTGATTTTAAAATGAAAACTCATGATTTTTAACATGATATTAGAGTTAGGCCTTGGTCAAATCATATCTCGCCACGTGTGACCCATCTCTCGTTTCATTCTTGCTGACTCGGTTTCTTTTTAATGTCAGCTCTTGTTTCCAGGTTCTTTCCGCGTCACATGTCACTACTAGAAAATAAGGGAAGGGCGATATACATTTTCTGTCGCTAAATTTAATTAGCGACAACATCCCGTCACAAATAAGCTCGTCGCTAAATTGGATTTTCGTCACTAAATCTATCGTTATTTCGTGACAAAATGGTTCATTGCCTTTGCCGTCACTAAATAACGACAACACTAGTTTGTCACCAAATTTGTCGCTAAATAGCGACAGATTGCAACGAAAATAATACAGTCGCTAAAACCGTCACTAAATAGCGACAAACAACATTTGTCGCCAAATCTGTCACTATTTAGTGACGGACTGCGACAAACGTAATACGATCACTAAAGTCATCACCAAATACCGACATACTATTACGGTCGCTATAGACGTCACTAAATAGCGACTGGTTGTTACAGTCACTACGGTCGTCACTAAATAGCGACAGATGGTTACCATCACTAAACCCGTGACTACATAGCGACAAACGGTTACAATCACTAGACCCGTCACTAAATAGCGACAGATGGTTACCATCACTAAACCTATGACTAAATAGCGACATACGGTTACAGTCACTAGAGCCGTCACTAATTAGCGACAGACAGACACGTCACGAAATAGCGACAACAGTAATTCAATCACTAATTTATCATTTTTTATCGACTACTTTGTCACTGAATTCATAAGATTAAAAATAATAATATTTCATAAGATTAAAAATAATAATAAATGACAATAAAAATAAAAATATATTATATTATACTAATTCATAAATAATATTTACATTACACAAACTACAATAGTTTCACAACTAACTAAAACTATTCTAATTATCAACCTCATGTTTTCTTACTAATAATGTTAATGTTTGGGCATCTTATCACTTAAAGTAGCAATGCGCTCCATCATTAGTTTCATATGTTCTGCATTTTGTTGTTGCATTAGTCTCATCTCCCTGCTGTTGTTGCATTAATCTCATCTCCTCTCCCTGCTTTTGCTGTATTTCTCTCATTTCTACGTTATCTTGTCGCACAACATCCAATTGTTGTTGTGTCTCTTGTACTCTTAGTTTTGTTGCCCGCATTGTTCGTTCTTCACCCTGAGCAGTAGCTACATGCAATTGTCCTTGTGTGAAATATAGGCGAGTTTGGGTGACACGTTTTGACGATGCAGCTATGTTGATACCCGAAACACCAAATCCATAAACCCTCCCTTTGTGGGCCCCACCAATAGCCTCATAAAATAAATCATCATGATCAATAGGTAGTGCATTAGGATTTGATTGAATCTCAGCTTGGCGGTCTTCGAGAAGTTGATTATACATTTCCTGTAAACAATAGTTTAAATAATTTGTCATCATCACATTAAAACTACATCTTTTATGTATAATGTACTAATCCGACTTCATTACCACTGCTTGTAATGCCTTAGCATCAGTGTATGAAGAAACATTTCCTTCACCCTTCGAATGTGTTGCATGAAACACCTCTACCTGGTGCACTGGCCTCTGTGTTAGTTATCTCCTACACACACATTACAGAACAATAACTAATAATAACTATATGGATAATTTCACAATAACCAAGTACAATACTTACCATATTCCTCTGAACCTCGTAGAATGGACACGAGCCGGAATAATGGAAGGATGGATTATTATTCCTATTTTTCTTGTTTCATTCTGCCATGTCCTGCCATTTTGGATCTACCCATTTCTCTTTAAGGCCATCCCAAACTGATTGCAATATCCAAACTGGCCTCTGCATATGAGGGTCTTTTTTCATTTTATCACGGATCTTATTAAGCCCATCTCTCACCTTGGACATCCCCATCCTATTAAAATTAGCTCTGACAGGACCATCATCGCATGGGTACCACTTGTATATTCTCTACAACATAAATTAATAGTCAATTAGAAATAATATATATATATATAAAATCAAGTCAAGACGCGACGGAATTTTGGCATGATAACGGCTGTATTATGGCACAAAACATAAATTTAAACCTGTACCAAAGCATTTCATATAATCCACAACATAAATACTCTAACACAACCAACCAACAATAGCCACAATCACAATCATAGGCCTCCAACATACAACAAAAAGGTAAGCCGTCCATCACAACCAATTCTCATAATGAAATACATAAGAATATGTATATATATATATATATATATATATATATATATATATATATACACACAATTAATTGAATTATACTTGTAACTCATTTAACCAATTCTTTTTCACTTCGGGAGGAATCTCAGACCAATAAATCCATGCATCCGTGAAACTACCCTTCATCACCTTAAATAAGTCTCTACTAAACAAGGTCGGCACTAATATGCGAATTATAAATTATAAGTACAAGGCTAATAACATAAGAAAGTTTATTATGTAAACTGGATCACGTTTAGAAATGCATCAATTGCATACCCATGATTGTAAACATAAAGATGTGTCCGACGATCAGCAAACCAAGTTATATAGTTTGTATTAGAAGAAAAACCAAACTGCTCATGATTGTTATTGTCTAGTACTCGACTACTAGATGCACCAAGGTCGGTCGCATGTATACCACCGCTGTTAACATGCAAATCATCCAAATGATTGGTCAATCCATTTGATGGCGTAAATGCAGGGGAGCCCTCATTTGCCTGAGAAGGTAATGAACTCGAGATAGGGTTCTCGTCTCTACGTGCTCCTGAAGAAGATGTAGCGGCACCAGATTCAAGGACTCTACTGCCACTGTGACCACGGTTCCATTCTAAAGGCATTTATGTGTCCAAAAACAAAAACAACCAAACACACACACATATACAAATAATAGATAAACATATATATAAATAAATACAGCTAATGAAAATTCGACATGAATTCATATTGAAACATTCAAATACATAATAATATAATTCAACAAAGTGATGTAAGAAAAATGTCAATTCACTATGATAATAATGTAATTATTCAGACAACTCATCATTGATGAATTCAGTATGATTCTCATATTCACTCTCCTTATTTCCTCCAACTTCATGACCTTCATGCTCTTGTAGATCATCTCCAAATACCTCAATATTTTCAGTTGATTCATGACAACGTTGAGGATAATCTTCATCATTCGGGAGTACTAATGGCACATCCATCTCGTCTGCCTGAAAACTAAGTGTTCACTCATTTCATATACAGTACTAGGTACATCATAGTAGTTTCTTGGTTTGATCTTGTATACAGCCCACCAATCTGCTTTGTCTTTCTTATTACTTGGATACTTGGAGTAGTAAACTTGTTGTGCCTATGAAGCTAAAACAAACGGTTCATATTTTAGATATTTTTTCTTCACGTTTATATCGATCAATCTATATTTAGAATGCTCCTTTAAGCTCTTTTTTTTTTGACTCATACCAATCACACTTGAAAATGACAACTCTCGTATGTTTCAAACTTGGATTAGGATAATCCAACTCAATAATGTCATTCAATATGCCATAGTAACCATTCACCTCGGTGCTACCATTATTTGTCCCTTTCACGAACACTCCATTATTCATTGTAGCCTTGGACGACCCATATGCATAAGTGTGAAACCTATACCCATTCACCAAGTACTTTGACCATGTATGTACCCTCCTACTCGGTCCCATAGAAAGATATTTTACTCGATCAACCAAACCATGATGGTTGGATAGCTGCAAAGCATAGATACCATATTTATTTTTTCGCAAAATATACGTTGATAAAGTAAATAATAATTGAAGAGTGTTCCATGTTTTACTTACATGGTCACGTAACCATCGTGGGAAAATGTTATCGAAACTGTATTCAATCTGAGACTCCGTCAATGTGGGACAATCTATGAAAAGCTCATCCTCAAACATCCTGTCCATGTGTACGATTAGGTAGTGTCAAATATCAACTTTAGGTAAGAAAAGGCTAAGGAGCCATGTTGAAAAACTTACTTGATATATGGAGAAACTTCATTGCAATTCATCAACACATATGGGTGAGCTGCATTCAACTCTCAATTATCTAACAAACGTTCACTTTCCTTCTCTAACGGACATCCTGGGTAGCTGAATATGGATAAGCATCCTGCAGGGTAATCAACATCAATGGATTGATCATTTCGAGCAGTCTTCCTTGTTTTACTTTGCACATGTGGTTCAAAATAATATGAACAAAAGGTCGATGTTAATATATGCTTCACATATCGACCCCTCTACTTGTGTTTTGTTTCTCACACGCCTTTTTAAAAAGTGCAAGATCCTACATATTATGAAAAGAATTAGTGATATTTGGCCCACGTGTTTATAGTTTCGTCGTTAACTAATTTAAAACATTAGTCACCTCTCAAATAGGTACATCCATCGATATTGTACAAGACTACCACAAATTGTTTCATACACCAAATGAACTGGTAAATGCTCCATTGAGTCAAAGAATGCTGGAGGTAATATTTTTTCCAAGTTGTAAATGGTCACGACAATATTTTCTTCCATTTTATCAAGCTCGTGTCTTTCAAGAGATGTGCAGCAAAAGCTTCTAAAAAACAAACTTAGTTCAGTGATAGCTTCCCATACATTTTTTGGCAACACCTCACGTAAAGCTATAGGAAACAACCTCTCCATAAAGATATGACAATCATGACTTTTCATAAGTGATAGCTTCAAATCTTTCATGTCAACACATATCTCCAAATTCAATGCATATCCATCAAGGAGTCGTAATTCCCTAACCCATTCGAGGATTACTTTTCTTGTTGCGACAGGGAGAGTGTACACAACCATCCTCATCCTAGAAGTACTACTACTTTCTTTCTCAATACATAAATTCGGTCGATCACAAAACTTCTCAATGTCAAGCCTGGCACGAACGTTATCTTTTGTTTTACCCTTGACATCCATCACCGTATCAAAAATATTGTCAAAAACATTTTTCTCTATGTGCATCACATCGAAGTTGTGACGCAACAGGTGTGACCACCAATACGGAAAATCCCAGAATATGCTTCGTTTAGTCCAATTGTGGCACTCCCCAAAACCATCAATTTTGTCTCCTTCAAGTTCATTTATTTTTGGATAATTTTTCATACGCTGCCAAATTTTTTCCCTATCTAGTCTCGGGGGAGCATCTGACTTCTCTGCATGACCTTTGATAAAAAATTTTTTTGTCTCGTCGTAGCGGACTTGACCATGGTAAGAACTGACGATAACAATCGAAAGAACAATTTTTTCTACCTGCAGGCAATTGAAAAGCCTTGGTATTCTCCATACAGTACGGGCATGATAGCTTTCTATGAGTGCTTCAACCAGACAACATACCATATGCTGGGAAGTCATTTATTGTCCACATTAAAGCTGCCCTCATTTGAAAATTACTCTTGGAAGCTACATCATAACTAATTACCCCTGCATCCCATAATTCTTTCAACTCATGAATAAGAGGCTCTAAGAATATATCAATATTCTTGCCCGGACTTTTACGACCAGGAATAAGAAGGGTCAAGAACATAACATGATTTTTCATACACATCCATTGTGGTAGATTGTACGGCGTGATTATTATTGGCCAACAAGAATACGGTTGTGAATTCGAATTGAAAGGAGTAAATCCATCTGAACAAAGTGCCAAACGAACATTTCTAGGTTCAGCAGCAAATTCTGGATATGTTCTATCAAAGTGTTTCCATGCCTCAGCATCAGATGGATGACATATCTTCCCATTCTCAACTTGGTGTCTCTTATGCCATTGCATATGTTCAGCTGTTGCTTTTGACATGTATAGTCTCTTCAACCTCGGAGTTAATGGTAAATACCTCATTTTTTTGTAGGCTACAGGTTTACCTCGTTTCTGGCCGACGTTCGAAGGCTTGAACCGTGGGTGATGACATTTTGGACAATAGTTCAATTTACTTCTGTCTTTGTAAAATAAAGTACAATTGTTGAGACACACGTCTATCTTCTCATAATCTAAACCCAAAGGACCCATTAGATGTTTGAACCTGTAAAAGTTTCCTGGCAAGTTATGATTATCAGGCAACATTTCACGGAATGCATCAATCATTCGATTAAAACATTGTGCGCTCATATTCTCCTCTGACTTAATATTCAATAAAAGAGAAACTACAGACAAACGAGTATGCTTCGTACAACCACTCCATAGTGGCTCATCAGCTGCCTTCAAGAGATCGAAAAAGTGTTGTGATTCCATATTAGGCACTTCATCTGGTTCATTGCTTGTAGCCATCTCTGGACCAGTAGCTTCAATTACCATTGTCCTAAAATTATTACCTTCATCATACCTAACATGAGAATTCTCAAAATTATGTTCATTCTCCTTGTGCACAACTATTGGTTCTCCATGTGTTGTCCATCGATAATAATAAGGCTTGAACCCCCACTTCAGTAGATGCAGACTAACAGTATTAGTGTCTAAAAACTTACAATTTTGACATTGTGTACAAGGACATCTTATGTTATCTCCATCCATGTAATGCTTCTGATTAGTTGCAAATGCTACAAATTCATATACACCCTTCACAAAAACATCACTAAGTTGTTTCTTATCAGGTATTAGTCGGTTATTCATCCATTCACGATGTTGTTCCATTTTGTTGAATTCTGTTCAATACAAAATATATGAATGCAATGTATTTCACTACACTCCATTAAAGATAAGTTTGTCTAATTTAACATTGAGCAAAAATATTATTATTTGGTATAGTTTGTCTAAATTTGTGTAGATAAATAATTATAAGAAATTACATATAATGGTAAAAAGATTAAACATATATTGATAAAATAACATTATATTAAGTTAAAAGGAAAACCTGAATAAAACGAGGAAGATGGCGATGGTAGTGGCAGTGGACCATTCACAACGACAATAAGCTGTATTTTTTTTATAAAAAAGATAAACATGTTAAAACATATATGAAAGGAAATTAAAAACGATTTTAAAAAAATAAATCTCAATTTTTCAAAAAAATATGAAATATCATTATAAAACTAAACAAATTATACTGTTTACCTAAATCTAATACTTATACATACACACACACACACACATAATATATATATATATATATATATATATATATATATATATATATATATATATATATATATATATATATATATATATATATAACATATATGCATATATGAAGGAAAACTTTAAAATAAAACACTTTAATAAATCAGAAATTTATTTTAAAAAAAGCTAAAACCATGATAAAACTACACAAGTCATATTATTTACCTAAATCTATTACTTATATCCATATATATATATATATATATATATATGAATGCATATATGAAATAAAATTTAAAATTAATAAAGTTAAATAAATCTGAAATTTATTTTAGAAAAAGCTAAAACCATGATTAAACTAGGTAAACTATATTATTTACCTAAATCTATTACTTATACATATCTATATCTATATATATATATATATATATATATGAATGCATATACGAAATAAAATTTAAAAATAAAAAAGTTAAAGTAAAATAAAATTTTATTTTAAAAATAGTTAAAACCATGATAAAACTACACAAGTCATATTATTTACCTAAATATATTACTTATATTCATATATATATATATATATATATGAATGCATATATGAAAGAAAATTTAAAATTCAAAAAGTTAAATAAATCTGAAATTTATTTTAAAAAGAAGCTAAAACCATGATTAAACTAGGTAAACTATATTTTTTTACCTAAATCTATTACTTATATGCATTCATATATATATATATATATATATATATATATATATATATATATATATATGAATGCATATATGAAAGAAAATTTAAAATTCAAAAAGTTAAATAAATCTGAAATTTATTTTAAAAAGAAGCTAAAACCATGATTAAACTAGGTAAACTATATTTTTTTACCTAAATCTATTACTTATATGTATCTATGTATATATATATATATATATATATATATATATATATATATATATATATATATGAATGCATATATGAATAAAATTTAAGAATAAAAAATTTAAAATAAATCTGAAATTTATTTTAAAAATAGCTAAAACTATGATTAAACTACACAAACTATATTATTTACCTAAATCTATTACTTATACATACATATGTATATATACACAACATATATGCATATATGAAAGAAACTTTAAAATAAAAAAACTTTAATGCATCTAAAATTTATTAAAAAAAAAAATATACAATCATGATAAAACTACACAAACTATATTATTTACATAAATCTATTGGTTATACATACATATATACAACATATACACATATATGTAAGCAAATCAACAACTAAAAAAACTTTAAATAAAAAAAAACATGAAAAAATCATAAATAATAATAGAACAACAACATATAGACATATATAACTATATCTATTATGTGACATGCATATACATAACATACCTACATATATAACTAACAAAAAAGACTGAAATTCAATAGAAGAAAACTTAAAATCATTAATTATATAATAAAATAAAGCAAACTAAATTCAAAAATATAAATGAAATTAAATAAATGTATTATCTTTGAATGAAGTATGGAGCAAGAGGAAGAAGAGGAGAGGTGGGGGAGAGAGAATCCAATTTTTTTTGGTATTGGTTTTTTTTTTTTTTTTTGAATCAATAGATATTAGTTGTTGGAGGGAATGGGAGAAAAAAAATAAAAACAATAAGCTTTTGTTGGAACAGACCACGGTCTGTTCCAACAAAAACTTCAACTATCTAGTGGGCCGCTGTCACGTGGCAGCAGACCACTGGATACAAAATTAAAAGATCTTAAAAAAAAAGTACATGTTCAGCCATGTCCCATCGAAGGGACATGTCTAAAAGCTGTCTGAATAAGGGACCTGGCACACGCTAGGTCCCTTATTCACCTGCCAAGTCCATAATGAATGGACTTGGCAAGCAAATCAACTTTTGAACGAATTGGTTCAAAAGTTGATTTTTAACCAATGGTACAAAATCAAGTTGGTTTTCAACCAAATCTGAAATATGAACCAATGGTAGTGGACCATTCGTTCAAAAAAAATTAATTTTAAAAATTAGCGACAAAAAATACGATCCGTCGCTAATTATTTTTCATGTCTATAAAAACAACAGCCCAATCCGTTTCAAGCATTAACATATATCATTTTTTACTTTCATCATAATTTCTTTCAAGAATGGGTATTAAAACAAAAGATGATTCAAAATCTTTTTTCAAAGTTAAAGATACTCCTCTTATAATAGAAAAAACATATCAAGATTTCAACAAAGTCAAGAGGCCGTTGCTTGATTTAAATGCTCCACCAAAGGAAGATGGTTACATTTCTCAAGCTCAAGAACGCCAACGTCTCCAATCTCAAATGTTGAAAATTTTATAACCCAAGTTCTTTTAGTATTTTTGTTTAGAACTACAACTTGTAGGTTAAGAATATAAACTTATTTCTGAAACTAGATGATGTTGCTATTTACATGTAATGATGTATTTTGTTAGGTTCATATGTAATCAATAATTATCGATAGCAATAAAATTTAATGTTTTGTTGCACTTTATTTTATCATATTAATTATCGATCGTTAGGAAATTAATATTTGATTCGCACTTTACTTTATAATAACGCAATTATTTAGGAACTATAGGATATTTTATAATAGTACAATACTAATCAATTAATTTAAGTGTTTATTTTCAATATTTTTACTAATGTCTGTCGCTAAAGCAGTTACCAATTAGAATTAGTAACAGATTTAGCGACAGATATCAGAAACTAATTTAAAAAATAAACGTTACAAGTCATGATTTCTTATAAAATGCATCTTACAATCCATTGACAATGTGAACATTAATTTTTCAACTTAATTCGATGTCCGAACAATTTTCAGAATGAGAATCACAAAAAACGGCTAAAATGAATTATTATCATTCATAGTTTGTATTATAGATAATAATATGTGATTACGTCAAATTATTTATATTTCATGTTGTGGACCTAGGTTGTTATTAATTTAAACTCATATATACTTTACTAGGATTACCAATAACGTACAGTACTGATCATTTATTTTAGGAAAACTCGATTTTTAATATTTTTACTAATGTCCGTCGTTAAAGTTGTCACTAATTAGTGACCGCGTTAGCGACAGAAAGTTGAATTTTAATTTTTTTTACTAATGCCCGTCGCTAAAGCCGTCACTAATTAGTGATCGCGTTAGCGACAGAAACTCAATTTTTAATATTTTTACTAATGTGTGTAGCTAAAGCCGTCACTAATTAGAATTAGTGATAGATTTAGCCACGGATATCAAAAACTAATTTAAAAATTAAACGTTACAAGTCATAATTTTTTATAAAATGTATCTTACAGTCCATTGACAATGTGAATATTAATTTTTCAACTTAATTTGATGTACGAACAACTTTCAGAATGAGAATTACAAAAAATAGCTAAAATGAGTTATTATTGTTCATAGTTTGTATTATAGACAATAACATGTGATTACGTCAAATTATTTATATTTCATGTTGTGGACCTATGTTGTTATTAATTTAAAGTCGTCTATACTTTACTAGGATTACTAATAAAGTACAGTACTAATCATTTATTTTAGAGAAACTCGATTTTTAATATTTTTACTAATGTCCGTCGCTAAAGTCATACTAATTAGTGACCGCGTTAGCGACATAAACTTTATTTTTAATATTTTAACTAATGTATGTCGCTAAAGCCGTCACTAATTAGAATTAGTGACAGATTTAGCAATGGAAGCGTAAGAGTCCCTCGTTAAAGGCGTTGCTAATTTATCGGTCGTCACTAATCCGTCACAATTTTGTGATGGATTAGTGACGAAATTTAGTTGTAACATTTTTCGTTTCAAAGGCGGCACTAATTCGTCACAAATTAGTGACTGACTCTTTTTATCGATAAATCCGTTGCTAAATAGCTATAGACTTTTTGCCGTCACTAAATTCCGTCACCCGTTTGTATTTTTCTAGTAGTGCGTGAGGAGGGGTGTTGAAATATACTTCCTCCCATATCGGAAAATCACCAACTCCAAATTCACCATATAAGATTTTGAGCCACTCCACTTGACACCAATTGGTTTTAAGATGGAAACTCATTATTCTTAGCAAGTAAGTCTGAATCGCAACACACAAGGCTTCGTTTTGTTAGGTTAGTTTTTTTTTTTTTTTTAACTTCTTTCTTATCTATCTTTTGTTTGTTAGTTGTTCGTTTGAATTTTTAGTGTATAATTATTTGTTAAACTTAAATACTTGATTTTGATATGAATATGATATGTGTTTGTTATTTTTTTATAGTATATATCAAATCTATATTCATTCTTGAATCAAATCAGCTAATAATATTAAAAGTTTCAAGTTTGGTCAATAAATATATAATTTATATTTGATTGAATTCTTAATTAGTTTTTAATATTTAATTTCATTATAACTAATTATATTGAAAAAATATTTTTTGGATCTTTTTTACTAATCCGAAAAGCACTATATAAAAAAATAAAAATAAAAATTCACCCCCCAAATTTTTAATTATTGGCTCTGCTCCTGGCAAGGGATGAGAAAAAAGATTCAGACAACGTTTGTTGTTTGATAGGTTTGGGAGTGATCTATTCACATATGGCAGAAGACCATTGATGGTAAAGAAAGTGATTATTTGCACCTTACAGTGACAAAGGTATTATTAGTGGTTGGAAGGGTGAAAGAAGATGCGGAAGAAGTAACAACCATGGAAAAAGTAGAAAACGAAGAAGGGAAATGGTAGAAGGTGTGGTGGGAATTGGACTTTTAGTCGTAAGTCATTGTTACAATGAAAAAGTGGAATAAAAATGTTATTCATTGTCCATATGATTTTTTGAATAATACAGGCCTTTTGTAAAACAAAATATACTGCTATGTAAGATAAATGTTTACAACAATTTATCAAGTTTGAAAACTAGCTACAGATAGCTAAAAGAGATTTTATCTGTTATCACATACATTTGACCTTAGTTCTCACATTTGACCTTAGTTCTCACATACATTTTATCTGTTAAAGATTAATTTTTGGACGCAGCAATATACAAAGGTGGCCCGCCTAATCATTAGCAAACAAATGTTCCTTTGATACAATTAGTATTCATTTGATAGTTCAACTACAATATAACCTCTTTAAATTATTATTCGATAAATTAATAATTTACTTTAAATAATAAAAATATTCTATCCCGACTTGAGACTAGTTTAAAAAAATAATAATTTCGATAAAAATATAAGATAATATATTTAATTTTTTTTTATTTTATCGACCCAAATATTTCATAAATTAATAATTAGTTAAAAATTACACAATAAATTGACTATGAGATTAGAGAAACTTGTTCTAACCCTACTAAATTAGATTCTTATTCTATATTCTCATTAGACTTTTCTACTTATCTTTTCAAATTGACCTGTAAACTATGAGGCACTTTTCAAAAAGATTCCATTAATATAATATTTTTGTAAAACTCAAGAGAAACTAAAGAAAAAATAAAGACAAAAAAGATATAGAGGAAGAGAGAACTCTTTATTGCTTTTTTAAATAGTGTAACTTTATAATGTAGGAAGCTCTATTTATAGTCAAAGATATTAGATAAGTTACATATTGCTAAACCTCGCATAGACTAAGGATACAGGATGTCAATAAACATTATCACTATAATAGTCCGGATAATTACGAACTAATAATTTGAATTAGAGATGAATATCCATTAATATTGATAATTACATAACACTTCCCCTTAGATATTCATCTTTTAAGAATATTACTTGTTAGAAGCTTACTAGGAAAAAAACCCAGTGGGAAAAAAAATCATAGTGAAGGAAAAAGAGTACAATATTCTTCTATACGCTTAACTGGCTCATTAAAAACCTTGTCAGAAAAATCCAGTGGGACAAAACCTAGGCGAAAGGAAAAAGAATACAGTGTGTATTTTTCCCTCTCATGAAGGCAAATTAAGAATAATCTCTAAGGTGACGCATGCCAATCTTGTGTACTAGTTTCTCGAATGTTGTTGTAGGCAATGCTTTTATAAATAAATCTTCTAAGTTCTCACTTGAGCGAATTTGCTGAACATAAATTTCACATTTCTTTTGGAGTTCATGTGTAAAGAATAACTTCGGTGAGATATACTAAGTTCTATCACCTTTAATGTAGCCTTCCTTTACTTGAGCAATACATGCAGTATTATCCTCATACAATGTAGTTGGACTTCTTTTGCTTGTTGAAAGATTGCATTCTTTCTCAATGTGTTGAATCAAAGATGTGAACCAAACACATTCTCAACTTGCCTCATGAAATGCTAGTATCTCATCATGATTTGAGGAAATGACAACAATTGTTTGCTTTATAGAGTGCCAAGATATAGCAGTACCACCATATGTGAATAGATATCCAACTTGAGATCGTCCTTTGTGGGGGTCAGACAAATAACCAGCATCTGCATACCCAATCAATTCTGGTTGTGGATGCTTTGATTATAATAAGCCATCAGTTGTCCTATAGAGATAACAAAATATATGTTTGATGTCATTCCAATGTCTTCGTGTGGGTGTAGAACTATATCTTGCTAATAAGTTAACAGAAAATGCAATATCAAGTCGTGTATTATTAGCAAGATACATTAATGTACGAATGACACTAAGGTATAGTATTTCAGGACCAATAATTTCTTTATTATCTTCTCGAGGACGAAAATGGTCCTTTTTTATTACAAGAGATCGGACAACCATTGGGTAACTTAATGGATGAGTTTTGTCCATATTAAATATTTTCAACACTTTTTCAGTATAATTTGATTGGTGGACTAAAATTCCACTTGACAAATGCTCAATCTGCAAGCTGAGACAAAATTTAGTTTTTCCAAGATCTTCCATCTCAAATTCTTTACTTAAATAAACAACTACTGTTTTAAGCTCTTCAGTAGTCCCAATTATATTCAAATCATCAATATACAATAATAACGAACTCGTGTTTTAATTTCTTGATAAAAACACATGGGCTTATGGGACTATTAACTAGGGATGGCAATAGGTACCTGCTTTATTCAAAATCGATAAATAACCGTCCGATAAAAATTCAATAACAAAAATCGATGGGGAATCCGTTAGGGTTTGGGTTTTATAAAGGGAAATCGATGGGTAAACTGATCGGTTTTGATTTTTTACGTTAAAAAAACTGATATTCGAAACCCAATTATTAATTTAATAAAAAAATCTCACATATATATATATATATACACTTAAAATAATAGAATACTAACTAAAATTGGTAATTAAAATGATAAAAAATTGAACTAAACTCAATTAAAAAAAAAAGTAAACTAAACTCAATTAAAAGAGATGGGCTAAGCTTATTAGACTAATACTTATACTCTTAAGAATTGTGATGTTCACTTGTCAAAATGAAAGAAGAGACGTTTCTCGCTCAGCGCTTGGGAATGAATTCTTTTTTTTTTTTTTGCATAACTTCTTGATTTTGATTTTTGCTCATAAAATTATTATGTAATTTATTTCAAGTTTTATCATTGGCTTAAATTCTTTTATTTTTGGTTTCTTTACATTTAAACTAGTTTTTCTTATATTTTTTTAGGTTTTTTTTATTTAAACTAATTATTGTTTAGTTAAACGGTTACGGTTACAGAAAACTGCGATTTTTTGAATCCCTAACAATTACAATTATGGTTATTGATTTTAAAAATTGTTAGGTTTTAGTTACGGTTATAGTTATTGGTTTGCTAAACGGTTTTGATTACGATTTTGTTATTTTTTGCTATTATTCGAACCACTGCCATTCCTACTATTAACATATCTTTCACTTAGAAGATATGTAATAAGACGATCATACTACATTCGCCTAGATTGTTTTAATCCATACAAAGATCTTTGTAATTTGATTGAATACATTTCTTAGCATTTCATGTTATATTCTTCAGGTATTTAAGTCCTTCAGGGACTTTCATATAAATATCACTATCAAATGATCCATATAGGTAAGTTGTTACTACATCCATAAGACGTATGTGAAGTCCTTCAAAATAGCTAGGCTTATTAAATATCTAAATGTAATTGCATCCACCACTAAAGAATATGTCTCCCCATAATCAATTCTAGGCCTTTGTGAAAAAACTTGTACTATGAGTCATGTCTTATATCTCATTGTTTTCATTACATTTTTTCACCAAGACCCATTTGTAGCCAACATATTTCACATTATTAGGCGTTTGGACTACAGGTCCAAAAACTTCACGTTTTGCCAGCGAATTTAATTATACATGAATTGCGTCTTTTCATTTTGGCCAATCATTTCTAAGTCGACATTTTTTAATGGACTTTGGTTCAAGTTCCTCATTTTTTCTCATTTGCAAATTTTTCATCAACAATAATTTTATCTCGGTTCCATCTTTTTCCTGTAGAGACATAATTAATGGAGATCTCCTCATTTTTAATATTGTCGTTATTTGTGTTATGGTTAGGTACCTGACATTCTACTGGAGTTGCCTTTCCAGCTAATCCTTGGGTTGCGACATCTACAGGATTATTAAAGACCTCGATATTGCCAACTTGCTTATTTTGCTCCTTTTTCTTTTGAGGATTTTTATCTTTGGAACCGATAGGCCTACCACGCTTCTGGCGTGAGGAGACTCATTAGTAGGTTGATTTTTTGAAATATCAATTCGAGTAGGAGCATTTAAAGTTGGTGTATATAATTTTGTCACTTTCTTTGTATCAATGAATGCATTAGGCAATTGATTAGAAACCTTTTGTAAATAAATAATTTTATGAACTTCTAGTTCAGATTGATTTGTGCGAGGATCAAAATGAGATATCGATGATACATTCAAAAAAAATTCTTGTTTTTCCAGCTTTCGTTTATCTCTCTCTAATGCTTGAAACTTTGTTTTATTAAATTGATAGTCAGCAAAACGTGCTGTGAAAATATCTCCAATTAAAGGTTCAAGATATTTAATAATCGATGGAGATTCAAAACCAACATAAATTCCTAGTCTTCTTTGAGGTCCATTTTTGTGCGCTGTGGTAGAGCAATTGGAACATATACTGCGCAATAAAAAATTCTTAAATGGATATATTTGGTTGTTGACCAGAAATAAGTTGTAAATGAGAGTATTTATGATAAGCAGTTGGTCTTGTTCGAACTAGCGCTATAGCAAGTAATATAGTATATCCCCAAGCAGAACTAAGCAACTTAGTTGTCATAAGTAATGGTGTGACACCCAAATCTAGCATATAGACATTTTATTAATATACATATATATTCATTTCATTAATTGCATAATTAATGAAAAACATACAACTATAATTGTTTGTAATCATTCAATTTATATTTATTTGACTTGCCCGGAATAATTATTTCATTATTTTATTTATTAGAATTTACTTTACTAACATTTAAATTAATTTAACTTCACTATTTGTATGTGAGGTCTTGATCTCAGGGATAATTATTTTATTATTATTACTGTTTATATTTATTTAAATTATATTTAATTATTTATATGTAATAATTAATCACTATTTTCACTATTGGTATTTATTTAATTTAATTTAAATAACTTTATGGGACAATTACTTTATTATTATATTTATTTAAATTCATTTTATGTGCCTTTAAATTAATTGTCTTGCGGTTCGTAGGTGAAGCTCGGACCCAAAAATAATTACCTTATTATTATCATCACTTATATTTGTTTAAATTGTATTTAATTGATTTACGAGAAATAATTAACTGTTGTTTTATTATTTGTATTTATTTAAATTATATTTATATGATTTGTCCGGGACAATTTCTTTGTCAATTTATTTATTTAAATTATATTACATGTCTTTTAACTAATTCATTTCACTGTTCGAATAAGAAGCCCAGACCCGAAACTGAACGGGCTAATTTATTATTTTTAATAATTACATTTCTTTAATTATATCTAAATGGTTTACATGAATAAATAATTATCTTATGTTTATTTGAGTACGTTTAATTGATTTGTATTTTTTTGAGCCCGTAGAAGATTTTCAATCATTTTATTTATTTTATCTGCCTTCATATTTACCTTAATTATTTTATTTCATCACTTCGTTTAGTGTTCCTTTTGTGCATTGCATGCTCGGGATGGTAGAATTAAGTGATTTTGATATGTTCGGGCTTAGGTGTTATTTTACTCGGGCCCAATTTTTATTTCGTTTGGGCATTAGTAGACGTTTTAAATGATTAACTTAGTCTTTACATTAGTTAGTTTTATATTAGTCAACTTAGTAAACAAAGCAACAAAAAAAGAAAAAAAAAAGCCAACCAATTTTATCAAAGTCAACCTGTGAATATTTTAGATAATGCCTTAGTTTTAGTCCTTTTTTCTTTTGCTATGTTAGCCTAGTCAACATAACTTATACATAATAGATCAAAGAAGACCAAAATAGGATAAGAAAAAGAGAAAGAAACTCGTTGGGCAGAGAAAGAAACGGGAAAAGAGAAAATTTGGGGAAAAATCAAGGGTTGATCTTTTGAGCTCATTTGAAGTGTTCTAAGCCTTCTTAAAGCTAATTCATTGCTTGTTCTACCTAGTAGAGGTGAGGGAGTTTCATTTTTGTGAAGTTTAAAGTTATTGCATCTTTGTTGAATTTCTTGATTTGTTAATTATAGCTCTAATACTTGTTATGAATGCTTAATATGTGTTTATTAGAGCCTATAGAGTAAACTTTTATAGCTTGATAGCATAATTTATGGTTGAAAGCTTAAATGTAATGAAAGAGATGATGAATAGTGTCTAGAATTAGGGTTTTGAGAAAATTTGCTAGTTATCTTGAATTGAGACTTCAATTAGATGCTCTAGGCCCTAGTGAAGCTAGTTGAGAGGCCACGTGAACTTGAATCACCCAAAACCGAGCTAAATTGCGAAATTAGTCGACTTTAAAAAGGGGACTTTTCCCGTTGTGCAATCCGGGCACGTTTGGGCTATGGTTTGGGTATCCTTGGGGGCAATGAAGCACTTTTGGTGCTTTCGTTACGTGAAATTGGGACTCGGTTAGTATAGTTGTAGTTAAAGCCCACTCAGGGCCTTCCCGAGCTTTAGCTTCTAAAATGAGTTTTTATAATCTTAATAGGTGTCTTTTTCCTTAATTAGAATTATAGAAGGATTAGTAAGGAATTTCGAAACCTTGAGACGTGCATAGGAGAAGGAAAGCTTGGTTAAAGAAAGGGAAAAAAAGTAGTTTTGGCCATTTTTGATGCATTTGGAACTTCTTGTTGAGTTATCATGTATTGTATTGAATATCTAAAGTATAATTGAGCTATTTGAGTTGCTTGTGGGGAAAAGTTGTGTTTATTGCTCCTTTTGAGACCTTAAAGCTATTTCGTGCTTATGTGAGCTTATATTGTACATATATGTGAGGGCGGCCTACTTTGTCGACCCTCTTATATGTTATTTGATATCTTGAATGCTTGTGGACTTGTCTCGGGGTTGCGCAACCTTTTCGGATATGGTAGCGTCGAGAAACACGGGCGGCGTCAAGCTTGTCGTGCTCCCTCGACTACCATGGTGTCCATTCCCTTTCTCGTTGAGCATACTCCACTACCCCAGAGGCGTGGTTCACCTGTTGGGCATGGACCTACCTCAGGAGAAAGGGTCGTAGGATCGGAATACATCCGGAGTATTCCAACTTGTTGGTGTATGGGTTTGCCGGCACTTGCGTGAAGTTCGGGGCTCGTGGTTCGAGATTGAAGACTTGAAGTGGAACTGTATCCTTTTTAATATGGTTAATTACTTGGCTATTTGATCTTGTTGTTTTATGTTATATATATATGACTTCTTGTGATTGCATATCATATTGCACGCCTCGGTATGCTGCATCACCTCCCTCACTGAGTATACATGTTGTATACTCACCCTCGTTTCTAACACCTTTCAGGATCAGTACTATAAGCTGGAAATGGGATTGCCTCCTGTGTGGCCTACCTGCTCTATCAGTGTGTAGAACAAGAAAAAATGTGTACATTATATGCCTGTATACTATTTGAGACCTTATGGTCATATATGTATTTGTATTATCTTAAGAAATGTAATATTAAAGTTTTAGTCTTGGGTGATAGTTAGGTGCTAGTGGTTTGTAATAACTTCAATTGTTTACTTTTCGGTTAAGTTGACTTGCATGCTGATAGGGATGAAACAGATTGAAGTTGTGGATTATGGTCTTGTGGTTGTATGTTGTTGTTTGCAGGTTTCCAGATAGTCCTATATATAGGAAAAACTCCGTTTGTTTTCCCTTAAATTTCGTGCCCGGGGCTTGAAATTGGGTGAGAATAGCATGATAAATAGGAGTCCCGGTCTCGTAAGGGATCGGGGCGTTACAAATGGTCTAGCAATCAACTATAGACGTTTAATAAAAGATTTTACTAGACCATTTTGTGTACGTACGTGAGCTACAAGATGCTCAATAGTGATCCCAATTGACATGCAATAATCATTAAAAGCTTGGGATGTAAATTCTCCTGCAGACGAATTTTCTTGATTGGATAATCCAAAAATTGTGCACATAATCGGATTATTTGTACAAGAAACCTTACAAATGATACATTACGAGTAGATAATAATGAGACTTGTGACCAACGTGTTAAGGCATCTATTAATACCATGAATATTGAAATGGTTTACATAAAGGTAAAATAAGTCCACATATATTTCCTTGAATTCGTTCTAAGAATGCAGGAGTTTCAATATCAACTTTACTTGGGGATGGCCTTGTAATCATTTTTCTTTGGGCACAAGCAGCACATGACAATTCATTTTGTGAGATAATCTTTTGATTCTTTAATAGGTGCCCATGTGAATTTTCAATAATTCTTCTCATCATTATTGTGCTTGGATGACCAAGGCAATCATGTCAAGGAATAAAAGTCTTTGTGTCAAATATCTTCTGGTTAATAACAACATTGGATTCTATTGGGTTTATATAAGTACAATATAACCCAAAAGATAACGCTGACAGTTTTTTCACTATATGTTTTTTACTTGATTTAAATGATGTAATATAGAGATACTCTTTATTTCTTTCATTCATTGTTTCAATATGATAACCATTTTGATGAATATCTCTAAAACTCAGTAGGTTTCTTTTTGATCTATTGGAATATAAAACATCACTTATTATAATCTTTGTTCCTTCAGGGAATATAATACATGCTCTTCCAGAATCTTTAATTAGCTTTGTAGTACCAGATATTGTATTAACATTTGTTTATCTAATTTTAACTGGGAAAAATAATTTTTATTTTTCAAAATAGTGTGTGTTGTTGCACTGTCTGCCAGACATATTTCTCCACCATTGATATCAAGCAAATCCATAAATCTTCAAAATAAAAACAAAGTAATAAATAATAAATATAGCAATGAAAAATATTATCCATTAGTAACATGAAAAAAAATATTTTATTCAAACTAAAAACTAATTCTCACTAGAGACTAAAACTAATATAGAATGGAAAATCACATGCTAATAATATCTCACCTATCGGGTTGGCAAAAATATAAAATATCAATCACGGTGAACATTTTCGTCACCAATCAAGTGTTCAATATTTCTACTAGCATCCTAAAAAATATCAGAACAATCGAGGTACCTTTTCCTTTGTCATTCAACGAAGCTTAATAAAGGTCCACAAGATGTTTTGTCGTACGACATGTACGTTGCCAATGTCCTTTCATGCCACATCTATTGTAATTGTTTTCTATATGTTGGGAGGATTTCTTTTGTGAATCCTTCCCCTTGTCGTGGTTTTCTTGCTTCTTAAAAATTATTTTGTTATGACCATCATAATACCAAGAGTTATTACGACCATGACCATGGCCACGGACACGACCTCATCCTCGGCCTTGTCCACGACCATGTCCACGGCCACGACCTTGGCCACGATTATCAAATGTAGCATTCACTTCAGGGAATGCAATTCCATTTGCTTCAGGGAATAGTTCTGAGCCAGTTGGTCGTGATTGATGATTTTTCATCAAAAACTCATTATTTTGCTCAGCAACAAGAAGACATGATATGAGCTCATAATATTTTTTAAAATCACGTTCTCGATATCATTGTTGTAAGAGCATATTGGAGGCATAAAACATAGAATACATTTTTTCTAACATGTCATCCTCAGTTATTTTTCTCAGCATAATTTCAATTGCGAAGTAATTCTAAAAACTACAGAGTTATACTCTCTTACAGTTTTAAAATCCTGCAATTGCAGGTGAATCCATTCATAGTGAGCTTTTGGTAGAATCACTGAATTTTGATGGTCATATCTTTCTTTTAAATTCTGCCAAAGGACATGTGGATCATTTACGGTAAGATATTCAGCCTTTAGACCTTCATGGAAATAATGGCGAAAGAATATCATTGTTTTAGCTCGATCCTATGAGGATGCTTTATTATCTTTCTTAATTGTTTCTCCAAGGTCCAACACGTCCAAATGGATCTCAGCATCAAGAGTCCATGGTAAATAGTTATAGCTAGAAATATTAAGGGCAACAAATTCAAGCTTTACGAGGTTCGACATTATAGAGCTTGTAGATTCAAATACAATTTTGTTAGGTGTTGTAAAATATTAAATAGAAATATAAATATGTAGTAGTAATCACATGCATAGTCACATAATGTCAAAAGTTCTATAGATCATAGTATCACTACGTAATTGCATTACATTACTAGAGATACGGACTGCCATGCAAACAAATTTCTATCACATTGTGAATATAAATAAATTGTACATCTTGCAAGATGACACTACACTATTGTCTAATAAAATGTATATAAGTTCATAGACAACTCATCATAATATGATACAAAAAGTTTGTGGTAAATATTGACTATCTATATAATAATAATATTTACAAATTGGCCAAGAAAGTTATTAGTCTTTGGATAAAAGATATGTACTTCAAAATAAATATTCAAAATTGTGCAAGCGATAAAGTCAAAGCTTAATTGAATTTGACTATCGATTCAGGCACATTCTTGCTAACTTTGGTTTCTGTCATTATAACTACTTGATAACTACAAATATGTGATTTGGTATGATGCAATACCAATCAATTCGCTTGTATTAGTTTTATGCATATATATATATATGAGCACGGTGTCACTGTAAGCAATTATATCAATTATGCAGTATGTAGTTTTATGGAATATGAATGATGTATAAGGGAATATAAAAATATGTTTACCAACAAACTAGACTGTCTTCGTACTTCTAATTATTGGTGATTAGGAAAGCCTTGTGCTAATAACGTATTGCTTTCTGAATGGTGTAAATTCAAGAGAAACTAAAGAGAAAAATAAAGACAAGAAAGATATAGAGAAAAGAGAGAACTCTTTATTGCTTTCTGAATGGTATAACTTTACAATGTAGAGGGTCATATTTATAGCCAAAGATACCAAAGAAGTTACATATAGATAGACTTTGATAGACTAAGGATACAGGATGTCGATAAACATTATCACTATAATAGTCTGGATAATTATGAACTAATAATTTGAATTAGAGATGAATATCTATTAATATTGATAATTACATAACAAATATGTTTACTATTTAGTCAAAAGAACTAAAGATATCTTGATAAATTAATAATTATTAATTTATCGATAAATTGATATCTCGCTAAATTAATAGAATTTATTAGTTTTGACGTTATTAATTTAAAGAGGATATACTGTACTTTCATTTTCATAGAGAATTTTCTCTTAAATTGATAAAAAAAAAGGTACCAAAACTTCGTTCATTTAATATTTTAGATAGGTCTAGTGATGCATGTCAAATCATCCAATATCTTTTCTTTTTCTATTTATTCATCCACCATAAAAATCATAATATAACCCTTGTGAACGTTCCGTGTATATTTCGCGTACAGTTGTCTAGTTTTACCATAGTTAGACTTGCCATACATAGATTAGCTAGGAGAGCAAGTAGTCTTGTATCTTGGAGAGCAAGTAGTCTTGTATCTATATAATAGCTTGTACATTGTAATTGTAAGACACAACTTTCTCTGTTCAATAGAAATACACTCTTTTTTGCAAAATCATGTGCTTCTTGTTTCTCAACATAGTATCAGAGCTAGCATCCTGGTAGCTTGTGCCACTGTCATCGATCTCTCAAAAAAAAATGACCAGACCCTTTCTTACATTTTTCGGTGTCCCGGATTCATTTTTACAATTAATTTCTTCAATTTCTCACTCTAAATATCAGTTTTTCCCCATAATGAACCGTATGGATGTTTCAAACACAAATGCAACGTCCTAATTGGAGTGCAAATATTGTCATCTCTCGGGTTACTCCCTCTTGTACTGCCCTACTCGAATGTGCACCTTTTGTAAAAAAATTCGTCTAGGTCATTACCTCCATGATTGCTATCAGAATCCCAATAGAAATTCTCAGGGACATCAACCACAAGGTGTTTTCTTCAAGACTCTGGGTATATCAGGCACTTCATCTAATTTTGCTACTGTCACCACCATCGAGGGATCTCTTATTCCCATCCTTGATCTTATTTCATCACCCATCACGGTTGTCAACCTCCAAGACTTTCTTAAACAGGTTTTAGCCTCGTCTTGTAATTCCCTTTCTATTGGCCTCTCAACCACCCTCGGTAAATCCTCATAGTTCTTTGATACTGCATGCTCTAATCACATGACTCCTGATTCTTCTTGTTTAACCAATAAAGTCATCAATACTTCTGCACCTTCTATATATACTGCTGATGGGACATCTATGCCCGTAAGTCATATCGGCTCTGTGTCTACATCTCATGCCTCATGTCCAGATACTTATCTCGTCCCTAAACTAACTTTTAACCTTATCTCTGTTGGTCAATTATGTGAACTTGGTATCACTGTCACTTTCTCTGCTTTTGGTTGTCGTGTGCAGGACCCTCAGATAGGACAGACTATTGGGATAGGCCATAAGGTTGGACAACTCTTTAAGCTTGTTAATCTGCATATTCCCTCTCATCTTAGCACTGTCGCATCAACCACTACCTCATCAGACTCTCTTTCTATTCACTTATGGCATTCTAGATTAGGTCATACCTCTTTAGGAAAATTGTAGTCCTTAGTATCTAATGGCGCATTAGGCAAACCCTCTATGCACCCTTTTGATTACTTATCATGTCACCTTGGGAAACAACCTGCATTACCTTTCAATAACAGTGACTCTTTATTTGTTGCGTGTTTTGACTTGGTCCATTTTGATATTTGGGGTCCTTCTCCTACATCTACCATGGGAGGCTCTCAGTATTTTGTAATATTTGTCGATGGTTTTTCTAGATTTACATGGATATATCTTATGTATAGAAGGTCTGACCTGTCTCACATATATTCTGAATTCACTGCCATGATCTTCACCCACTTCAAACAACGTATTAAAATCATCTGTATAGATAATGTCATAAAGTATAAAGAGTCAACCTTTCTTGCCCTTCTCTGTCAACATGGAACTATTTCACACCGTTCTTGCCCCCACACATCTAAAAAAAATGGGCGTGCCAAGTAAAAACATCACCATATTCCTGACATCACTCGTACCCTTCTTATATCTGCCTTCTACCTGAGCACTTTTGGGGAGAGGTTGTACTCATTTGCCTGCCCTTATTCTCAATAACCTTACCCCTTATGAACGTCTCTACGATCGACCACCTAACTATAGTCACTTTCAAGTTTTCAGTTGTGCATGATTTGTCTCACCTCTACCACAGGAACGTACCAAACTCAAACCTCGAGCCCGATTATATTATTTCTTAGGGTATGGTATTAAGCACAAGGGGTATCTGTGTTGGGATCCACTATCAAAACGCTTTCGAGTCTCTCATCATGTGATTTTTTGAGAGAATAAGATGTTTTCCTCTTTCTCACCATTCTCTCTCCCTCATGCTGTCACTACCCCGTATTTTATAAATCCTTTCATTTCCTTATTCTTTGATGATGACCGTGATACAGGTACATCTACAGGTCCTAACTCCATACCTGTCGCGGTCCTTTCTGAGGAGACTGTCCCACCTGATGGGCCTGTGCCCGATATTGAGCCTTCTGTTGCTGACTTACCTCCTATCTCCCCTGATCCATCTTTCCGTTGGTCTACTCGTGTAAGATCTATTCTCCTTCATCTTCTTGATTATCACTATTTTTTTACTATTCTTTCTCTCCATGAGCCTCAAACTTATCGAGAGGCTAGTTCTGATCTTCTTTTGCAACAAGCTATGACAGATGAATTACATGTTTTGGAATCCAAACACACTTGGGATTTGGTTGATTTACCCCTGAGAAAGAATATTATGGGATGTAAATGGGTGTACAAGGTGAAGACTCACTCTGACGGCTTTATAGAGATCTATAAGGCTCGCTTGGTAGCTAAGGGTTTTACTTAGGAATATGGTATTGATTATGAGGAAACCTTTGCACCAGTTACTCGTCTCACTTTTGTTCGGACACTAGTTGTCATTGCCGCTATTAGACAGTGGAATTTGTTTCAAATGGATGTTAAAAATATTTTTCTTAATGGTGACCTTACAGAATAAGTTTTTATGAAGCCTCATCTAGGCTATTCTTATCCTCCTCATAAGGTGTGCCGTTTACGTCATGCTTTGTATGGTCTCAAGCAAACTCCACGTGCCTGGTTTTCTAAATTCAGTTATGTTATTACTGACTTCTGCTTCACTCCAAGTAATCATGATTCTGCATTATTTATTCAGCGTTCTGATTCTGGTATTATTCTATTGCTCTTATATGTGGATGATATGATTATCACTGGGGATGACTTGGTGGGTATTTTTGATCTCAAGCAATTTCTCAGCTACCACTTTGAGATAAAAGATCTTGGTCCTTTGAGTTACTTTTTAGGCATTGAAGTCTCCTATGATTTGGCTAGCTACTATCTTTCTTAGGCCAAGTATTCTTCTGATCTTCTGGCTCGTACTGGCCTTACTGATAGCAAGACTGCATCCACATCTCTTGATGCTAATGTTTGCCTTATCCCATTAGATGGGACACTATTTTCAGATGCATCTTTGTATCGCCAACTGGTTGGCAGTCTTATCTATCTTACTGTGACTCACCCTGACATTGCCTATGCTATTCACCTAGTCAGCCAGTTCATATTTGTTCTTCGTACCACACACTATGCTACAGTTCTTCGGATACTTCGTTATATCAAAGGCACTTTATTTTATGGACTCTTCTTTTCTACCATCTCATCGTTAACCTTGCATGGCTACTCAGATGCAAATTGGGCTGGTGATCCTATCGATCGGCGTTTTGTGACTAGATACTGTTTCTTCCTTGGTGGTTTTTTTCTTTGTTAGTGCAGCAAGAAATAGACCGTCGTTGCTCGCTCGAGTACTGAAACTGAGTATCGTGCACTTGCTGATGCTACTTAGGAGGTCATCTGGCTTCGTTGGCTCCTCGATGACATGGGTGTCTCTCAGCCTCCTGGCACTACTCTGCATTGCGATAATCAGAGTACTATTTAGATTGCTCACAATGACGTCTTTCATGAGCGCAGTTGTCATATTGAGTGTGACTCTCACCTCATTCGTCAGCATGTTGCTCTTGGAACTCTCAAGCTCCGGTATAGTCCCTTGGCTGATCAGCTTGCAGATCTCTTTACAAAAGCACTTCATTTGGGATGTCTTCAGGATCTGATTTGCAAACTCAAGCTAGTGTCTTTTACACCACCTTGAGTTTGAGGGGGGTGTTAACATATAATTTATAATTTATATTCCGTGTATATTCCTCAAACAGTTGTCTAGTTTTACCATACTTAGACTTACCATACTTAGATTAGCTTGGAGAGTAAGTAGTCTTGTAGAGCAAGTAGTCTTGTATCTATATAATAGCTTGTACATTGTAATTGTAAGACACAACTTTCTCTGTTCAAGAGCAATACACTTTTTTTTGGCAAAATCATGTCCTTCTTGTTTCTTGACAACCCTATTAAATTACTATCTTATCTAAAAATTTAAATTATTAAGAAAGAATTTATTATTCCCCCTTCACGTGCAGACATAATTCATTTTGAGTTTTACACGTGAAGTTTTTTTTAATATTTAAATCGGTCCCGGTGGACTTGAAACCTAGACGGTTTGATAATCTCAACTCTAATATCATATTAAATTATTACACCTTCTAAAAGTATTTAGAGATGAGTTTATTTTATTATTTTTAACAAATCCCGTACTATTGGAGGAAATATCCACAAAAATTGTAGGACTGGGGTTGCATGTTAAGACGGCTAGCGCTATAAAAAATGAAAATAGTAACAGTTTATTTTTTATTTTATATATATTTTTTGATGAGAGACTTATTTTAAATAAAATTATATTATATTACTTTAAAGACTACAATGTTATGGTGTAAGGACTGAAAATCATATAATTAGCCCTGAAAAAACTAATTACGGGGTGAGGAAGCTGACAGGCGACAGCCTCAAAATTGTCTTTACCTTCTTGTTCTTTTCAAGGTGTTTACCTCCACGGAACTAATAGTCTTCTAAATAAGATTGGTTGTTTTGGTTCACTTTGTTTCTCTTCTCTTTGATGATGACCTTTTTTGGCCCCATTTTGAGATTTCTCTGCATTATTAGAATGCTGAGTTGTGAATAGATCAAATGAGGAATCTCATATGTAGGAGATATGAGATAGGATCCGACAAAATATATATATATATATATATATATATATATTATGAGATAAGAAATGTAAGGTTCCGAAACTGAATGTCACATCGTCATGATTTGGCTTTTATCTCATTTATCTTAGATATATGTTTTTTGCAAACTTATTGCTACTCATCCACATGCCACGACATGCCATGTTCCATATATCCTTTAGACTTTTTGTCCTGGTCCAAATCTAGGTTGGAACCGGTAGGCTTGTGGCCTCATAATTTTATGTTTTTATTTGTAATTTAGCATTTAGTGAGATCTATTACAACCTATGTTAACCCAGGGGCCGGGATCGAAAGGGATCCCGGTCCCCTTAATATATATATATATTTTTTAAAGTTTATGTAATATTGTTAAAAAAAAATTATATAGTATCATTAAAAATAAATTAACGGTTCTCTTTATTTTTTTTTCTTTATCATGAATGTTGTTTTTTTGAATCTTGATCCCTCAATTTTAAAATTCTAACTCTTCTCTTATGTTAACCGTTTGAAAATAAAGTTCAGAGGATAAATTGTCTCAATGAGTAAAATTCAAATACCATAATATAATTATCCCATGAAAATTGGATTTTGTATCTTCAAATTGTGTGTGGACTTCTACCACTGTGGATTGGGTCAACTTGCAAAGATCTCTCCCTTAATTATGGAATTAGTAAAAATTCCCCAAGGTTGGACGTTGTTAGATTACCATAGGAGAGACACATTAGAGAACTTCATATCTGCCTAGCTTCATTTCCTCTCGCTCCAAGGACCATAATATAATTATCCCCGTGATGTCAAACACCATTGTTGCTATTGTCTTGGAGGATTTTGGAAAGCCAATTTTTGTTACTCCGTTCTGGCTTGATTGTGGTCTCTCGCATGTACCGGCGAGATTGGACTGGTTGGATATTAGAGTTTTCTGTTGGTTGCCTCCAAGGGGGTTGCATATCTCTTTTTACAGGCATTTTCGTCGCTCGCCTTTGATGAGCTTCTTGTTGCTTTTTTGGCGGTTTCGGTGGGTGCTCTTTGGCTTGGTGCAAGCTGGGTCTCTACCCCATGTTTAACTTTGGTTGTTGAGGATCGAGTTTCGTGTTTTTTAATGGGTATAATTTTTGGGCTATATTTCATTTTTCTTGCGGATAAGGTTTCGTTTGGCCTTGCTGTTGTACTATTTCTTGGGCCTATGTATATTATTGTAGAATTATGTATGTACTCTTATTAATTTGACCGGATAATATAAATCTCTTCTTAACAAAAAACAAAAAAAAAACAAAAAGGGAGAGGCACATTAGTCATTTGACTTATAACAATATTGTTAAGTGATTACTTCATCTAAAAATTTAAACGGTTAGAGAGAGGTTTATTATATTATTTATTATATTCAACACGTCTCCACAAGTGCAGGCGGAATTAGTTTTTTAACAATACACTTGGACAGGGTGGCAGTGAGTTTTGAACTCAAGACTTTTTGACACCTAAGCTCCAATACCATGTTAAGTGACCATTTCATCTAAAAGTTTAAGTTGTTAAATAAAAATTTATTATATTATTTATTATATTCAATAAATATATTGCGTTAAAGGTTAATTTTTCGGCAATAGCCGATTTGGAATGGCATTGCGCCTAATCATTAGCAGTCAAATGTTCCTCGGATGTGATTAGAAAAAACCAAGAAAAGGTGTCGTTGAATATGAATTAGAAAAATAAAAAATAAAAAAAATCCTTGGATCATTACAATTCGCTGTCATCTCATTTTTATTCTCTTTCTACTATTTTTATTTTTATTTTTGCAAATTGTTGTTTTATGATATTATCTTAGCAATTAAATGGAAATTTGACATACCACTATGTCCTATTATTAAAGCTTCATTTGAAATTTTTGCTCAAATTTGATTTTTATTTATTTATTTATTTATTTATTTTTTGATAAATTGTTTATTTATTTTACTTCCTTGGCATCTTTAAGAACTCACTTGGTAGTTCAACAATTTTCATTTTCATAGGGAATTTTCGCTTAAATTGATAAGAGGAGTTACCAAAATTTCCTTCATTTAACCTTTTTGAATTAATATTGTTAGGACCACCTAAATTTTATTAATTTATAAATATATTTTAAAGTTTTTTGACTTAATAATAAACATATTAAAATTTTCACCATTGTAAGATACGATCAATGGAAATCAACATTTGAGACTTTTGATGACCCTTAGATAAAGTCACCATTAATGAATTAGGGGTAGTAATTAATGAGTTGGGTACTGTAAAAAAAAAAAAAATAAATATCAACCACTTGAAATTTTTCCAGTGAAAATGACGCTTGTATAGAGATTTTGAGTGTACATCAGATCATTAACAACATGACATTGCGTCTTCAAGATGAAGTTGAAGTGAAAGTTGATGATGATGCACAATCCATAGAACTGGTGTCATGTAAGAAAGCACTGAAAGCATCAATGACACTCTAAAATTTCTTGTTGTAATACCAAAAAGCAACTCAAAGAGTTTTAGGCGCATTGCAAACAATTAAAAATGAAATTTAGATATATTTGAAATTCAATAAAAGATAAACTACTATTGATTCATATTTTGAGAATGCCTCATAGTGAATTTATTATATAATTTTTAGCTAATTATTAATTTATAAAATATTTGAGTCTATATAATATAAAAAATTGAAATGTATTATTTATTATTTTATGGAGATTATTAAGTATCAAGTTGGAAGCGAAAAATTTTGTTTTTAAAAAAAATTATTTACTTATCGAGTATTAATTTAAAGAGTAACTAGTATACTTTAGATAAGGTTTAGGCATTCCACAATATTTACTTTCACATGGCCTAAGTTGGAGGCGTTTGGGCACTTATTAATTAATATAACAAGCATTGTAGAGAGTTTGCACAGCTGGTTGACATGTCACATGTCGAGAAACAAGCAAATTGACAACAAAAAATAAAAAAATGTAAAAAAAAAAAAAAGAAGAAGAAAAGAAAAGAGAAACAAGCAAAAGGATAAGATCACGAACATCTCTATTATTGGATGCTTATGCCAAGTCCGTTTCGTACACACAAATAAGTATCAACTTCCTTATCTGGAAAGGGAAAATCCATCGAACAATGCATATGCCTAGAGTTTTTTTTTTTTGGTCAGAATATACGCCTAGAGTTTTGATGATGGTGATTGGCATTCTATGCGGATATTTCTTGTAAACCAAAAGGCGACAATATAGTGTTTTTTTTTTTTTTTTTTTTTTTTTTTTTTTAAATTTATTGCCTCTAGGGCTTTGGTCTAGTGATATATAACTCGTTACATAACAAGAGATTGTGAATTTGAGTTTTGCTAGTTATGTTGTATGACTTTAAATCTCCCTTAAATTGAGAAAAAAAATATATACAATTTTTTACACCAAAATTTTTTTATGACACACTAATTCAAATAAAAGTCGTCCCATGCAGGGGCGAATTTATAATAATTTAGTGAGGATAAAAAATGCATAATGTAATATTTATATATGGCTAACTTTTCTTAGTGAGGGCTAAATTGAATTTTTACCCTAAAAATATTTTAAAAAGACGTGTTTTAAAAAAATACAATCTCAACTCTTTAATAACTTTGCTCTTGTAGTCAATGGGAGCTGCAACCCACTTTAACCTGTGAACGGCTCCTTCCTCAGTTTTCTCTCTAAGAGCTACTTCTTACTCTTTGACCAAGCAGTTTAATTAGTCATTTAGAATAAATTTACAAATATCAAAGGAAATAATATGAAATTTCTGTTTATGGTCAAACAGTTTGTAGTCACCACTCTGACCTCATCTTATAACTATGCTTGCTGATGACTAGCAAGCCAAAATAAATGATAAAATGGCTCACACAAACTAGAATCTGCAAATGTGGAAAACTATGCATCATACGAGTCTTGGAGCAGAAAAAGAAAACTCTGAAAACTAATTCCTCACTGATCAGTTCTAAAAACACAAAAGAATAGACGTAAACATATCCACAACCAGTGAATTTATTTACATCCAAGGGAAAAATCAGACAGTATGAAGCTTCTGCAAATCACTGATAAAGAACACCATACATTTCCTTTTTTACAAGCATTAATTAGCATCGTCTACACGCGCTACTTGACATAATTAATAATCTACAGTGTCTAGAATTCGATACCTTTACTATGATCTAGGAAAAGGAAGGGAGATAGAGAGAAGCTGCATATACTTTACAAGATATCTGGAAATTGTAGTTCCCTTGCTTTGCAATCGAACGGGGACATCAGCGAGCGTAGACAGTAGCCTAATGGTGATTAGGGCCCAAAAGAGAAAGAAGAAAAGTTCTATAGTTTCCCGATGTTTCTTTGTGCACTTCATCGTTCAAACTTTTGCCATATTTCCTGTGATACTCGGCTTTTATATACTGCATATCAATCTCAGCCCTTGTAACTATTACTCTGATAAGTGTTGAATCATCAGTTCCCAAGCCCTTCATTGCCTTGTGCAGGATCTGAAAAGTATCGAGTATCATAACGATTTACTGAAATGGAAACAAGAAAAAGAATGCAAAAAATGTGCAAATAAACACAGCAGAAAAGACTACAAAAAATTCAAATCATTATTGAATTAAGAACAAAAAGGATCCTCTATTATGCCAAAGCGCCAAATCTGCAGGTACTCAGAAAGGGCCAATAACTTATTTTATGATTCTGTTTGCTTTTTACCAAAATAAAAATTCTTAGAGAAATGTACGAACACACCTTAGCAAAGAACTTTGCAGGGTTCACAGCACACTGTAAGATAGTCAGAAGGGCGAACTCGAACAATCCAGATGTTTCACTTTTTATTGCCTGCAACAAGTTGAATTCATTTGTCAATAGCCCAAGGGAAGTTTAATTGTTTATAAAATTAAACATTTACCTTCTTCAGAGAGTTCCCATACATATTATGATAGGCAGAATCTACAGCAACCAAATGTGACCGACTTTTTTCACTAAAGACGCGAATGAAAGTCTTTTCATCCGTTCCCAACTTCTTCTCCCCAGCTTTATATAGAACTTTAGCATCATGATCTGCCATTGCTTTGTCAACTTCTGTACCTTCATAGCGCGTAGTGCTTACATATGCTAACAGCAACTAGAAAAGATTTCAAAACAAAAAAAAATATAAAATATAAAATGTTAAGGACACGAGCTGAAACAGAAAAAAGTGTTTTGAGTCATCAATAAAAGACTTTCTTGCACAATTGTATAGTTGCAAGAAATATGTACCGAAAAGATCATTTATGCTCGGAAGTTTATTTAGACGATTAGGTTGATTTTGAACGGAGGTGCACATGACATTTATGCTCTAGCTCCATTAGCTAAACTCTTTCTTACCCTGCCTTTGGACTCGTATTTTGTTTGTAAACCCTATAAGTGGTCTAATCACAGGTGCTTCTTGTTCCACATCAGTTTTAGCTACAAAATTAAGAAGCCTATGATAATGCATTAAAACTTTAATAGCTCTTAAAATGTTTGCCCCTACACTGTTTTTGCTTTGCCACAAGATGCCAACTTTCCCAGAATGAACTTTTGTTGTACCGTAGTAACCTCCGACATTATTGGCTAAGTCATCAAAGGAGTGAAAGAGTTTAATAACTACCCTATACAGTTCAATTAGCAAATATGTGTCACAAAAAATCTAATGAAATCCGGACTTAATATAACATAAACTATGGAACCGAACAGCGAATTAGTAGTGCAAAATGAATGGAATCTGAAGATAATGCTAATAATTGGTTGCTTCAAAGTTCAATCTACTTTACACTGCATGATTACAGGAAAGAGAAACTTCCAGAGCCCCAACAACTGCAAACCACCAGCCTTTCACATAAATTTAAAGAGGAGACTGAAGTTAACTAAAGGTCAGGCTTGCTCTTGATGAAATGTACACTGTTCCCACCATCTTATTACAAAGTGAAATGGAAGATACAATGCATACAAGAGAAGTTTTAACTGTGACTTTAAGAAAAAATAATTACAGTAACTAGATATTGTTCAACGATTCTTAAGGTATGTTGTAGTTGGCAGGGGGATAGATATATTTGAGCAAAGGTGTCATTATATGATTGATCGGATTGTGTAGCTGCTTAATTAACAGATTTCAAAAACACTTTCCCACAGCAGTATCTCATCTAATTAATATTTGTTTTCTACGTGTTCTTGGCAAAGAAGTGTTTTCGTCATAATCTATTGTTTTGTAGTGTTACATTCTGAGGGTAAGTAAGTTATTACAGTATATCATAGCTGAAAGATGCTTGTTTCATACTCTTAATTCCAAACAGATGTAGGTGATTAGAATTTTCCCTCATGTCATTTACAATATTCACTTGTACAGCTCAAAAAAATTTGAATATCCAACAAGCATACAAGCATGTAATATTTCGCGCCTGCGTACACACATGCATGTACACACACAGAGTCAGGGGACTGACCTTTTTGTGATCTCCAGTTGCCTGATATTCGATATCATGCTCAAGATAAACACCAAACATTGCATGATAAAGTTGTTTAAAATGTTGTATCTGGGATGGAGTCCTTGAACATATCACTTCAGTGGTAGTTTTCAGATTGATGGTGTCACCACTCAAAGCCTGCCTTACTATTGTAGCATCTCTTCCCGCTGGATCGGGCATCCAAAGTAAGACTGCTTTCTGAAAGGATTTTGAAATTACAGTACCATCAATGTAAAACTGATATTACTTTCCAGTCATTGTGGCTCTTTTTATTTGCTATTCAAAATGGTGGAGTTTCAAAAATTCTATGTTTAGCACCACCAGAAGGACAACATGACAACCAAGTGTGGTTCGATTTGAAGATTAATAAAACAACAATATTAGTAATGCTTGATTCTCCTATTCTACCTTGACATCACCACTAAGCTCTGAAGACAACCGTTTGTTAAGGTCTTCCGCGTACGTTGTTCTGTACTCTTGTTGAATGAGAGCACGTTGTGCTGCATCCCGATGGGCAAGGATATTGATGACTGTTGTAGTATCACAACCAAAGCCTGAGGAAGAATGTTGGAGGTGTTTAGAGTCACGAAAAGTTTGACAACTATCACGCTTCTACCATAAATTACTGTTTCAAGATCAAGATAGTTACAGGTATCAATCTAATCAGAAACAATAAGTTATTGCATCAGTCATTGACAAAACATATGTTAGACAAGATTTAACATTTGCAGAACTCTTCTTTCACCTTTCATTTTCCTCAAGGCAGGATTATTGCTGAGGTAAAGTGAACCTGTTTTATCTTGAATAAGCAACTTAAATTTGGCAGCATATTGCAATTGGACAAACTGATCAGAAACAGGATATCAAAATCTCACAAACTCTGTCTCTTATGCCCCAATTAACTAGCAGTTCCTCTTTCTCAGTCCAAGAAATGCATTGTACTAATATTTACAGATGTAGAATGAACAGAAGAGGAAAACTAAAGTTGAACGTCAGAGATTAAATCAATATTATGATCAATGCCTTCTGATTCAACTTTTAGATAGATCAATTGATGATATGCTTTGTCTATGCTCCATTTAAATATAAGGAAAAGTTTTCATAGATATAGAATTCTCTTTTCTAAAAACCGGCATGTTTTCTCACTATCATGCCTCAATGGATTCTTTTCTACTCATTTTTCCTCGACGCAATTGAATATGATACAATGATCGTGTCTCAAGTTATAACTACATTTCATTCTGATACACATGGAACCAATTCACCCTGATGCAGTATTCTGCACTATAATTACATTTCATACAATAACACTGTCACACTCCTTTTTTTCCTTTTTCTGCGAGTATTTTAACTAAAATATATCCCAACTGAAAAACCATTTACTGTCTCAATGTGGTCATGATTTAGAACAATAATATTGAAGCAAATCAAAGTGTTAAAGCTACATAGATACCTACCTTACTAAATGGCAATAATTTTATGAAATACAAACTAAATGTAAGTTTGGTAAATTAAAATGTTACGTGTAAGAAAATTAGTACTTTTTATGAAACTGCCCCTTAAACAAATTTTCTATGATGCATTCCAACTGTTTCAAATCACTAATCATGTTTAGAGGCGGATCCAGAATTTTTATTTAGTGGTGACTAAAATCACACAGTTTGACACTTATATGCATATAATTTTTTTTCAGTGGGGGCAAATTTTATTTTTTAGTCTAAAACTACCTTCGAAAAACACACATTTTGAAAAAAGTTTTGAGGTAAGTGGGGGCTTTAAATAGCTCTGCTCATGCATGTTCTTGTCCCATAGTGTAATAGATAATTTTGGGAAAAAATAAATCCAAGAACACAATTCAGTAGCCCAAAGTAGAGTCAGTTCTCTCTTACGCCACCTCCCATTTATGTCAACAGCCGTCTTCTTGGTTAGCTCCATACAATATCTCATTTAAGTGCCTCTATCCCACGCACCTTAAACTTTCTCTACCCCTTTACGAAGTACTATTTCCATACCTTTATATTTTCTAATGGGTGTCGTGGTCTCCTAACATATCTATATTATCTCAGTCAAATCCTCTCATTTTATTTTCAATAGGAACCATCTATTTTTTTCTCGTATAACCACGTTCTTAATCCTACCTTTCTTGATTTTACTGCACATCCATCTCAACATTCTCGTCACGTCAAACTTAAATAAGAAACAAATAGGATTACCGAAATACGAGAATTAAGTAATTTTACAGACCAAAACAACCAAAAATATTCAAACAATTTGCAGGGTTGCTAGAATCTGCAACCCCTACAACCAACCATGTAGATAAGACCGTGTCAGAAAGAAATTAAAAATTTACCCTTAAAAGCGCGGTAGAGTTGCATGGCGTCATCACGGGGCGAAGTTAACATTGGAGGAACAGTCACAGTCGCCATCTCTCTTTGATCTTTGTTTGCTTGCTTGTGTTTCTTCTCTAGTTTGAAATGAAAATACAGTTTTCCACGAATATAGAAAACATAACGTAAGCAGTGCTACAAATTTATTTCACTAACCTACGAAAGCGTGTGGGGTTGTGACTTTTGTTTTTTTTTTTTTTTGTTTTTTTTTTTATTAAATTTTTGTTAACAAATGATTAATTTGTGCTTTATATCTGGTCTAGATTTGACTTTTTAAAGAAAATGAAAGGATGGAAAAGGAAGAAAAAATTATTTTCTTTATTTGGATTAGATTTTAAAAGAGGGAAATGTTATAGAGAGGTTCTAAAATAATTTTTTTATTTTTTTTAATAAGAATGATTTTGTAATTCTTTCAAATTGAAGTGTTTCGGAAAGAAAGAAAAGGTTTTGTCATAAAAAGTTTTTTTTTTGTCCCTACATATCTTATGGTTATAAAAATTAAAAAAAAAATTAAGTAATTTTACATTTAAAGTATAAACTCAAATTTTTTTTAAAAATTACTTTGGCGTGTAGTAATTCTTTTTTTTTCCTGCAATTTAAAAAATAATCTAAACTAATTTTACATTACTTTTAAAAAATTCTGCACATTTAGAAAATAAATTTAAAAACTTCTCACACTTAAAATGAATAACACACAGTACACCAAACTACAATAACTGTGTAGTAGCTTGTTGTGGAGTAATTGTTCAAACCATTCAAGTTAATTATTAGCTCACTTACATATAAATAGATCTCATAACATATCAAACTCATCTTATATATTTAAAATTGATGATCAACTCGGGTGATTTAAGAATTTTCACCTCTTGTGATAATTTACTTATGGGCCGGATCAGTTAATCACAAGGTATGAAGCCCATCACTCTTGTGGATCTGCACCTTGTGTGAGTGATTGAGAGCCGTGATTGATGGACGCAATGGACCCTGAATGCTACATGGAAATGATTGTGACGAGTAGATGTTGATGTGACTTGACCGTTTACGCGTTTTAGTTGAACTGCCACAAGACACTTTTGAAAATACCCATTAATGAAGCCTATCTCATGGGCTAATTTGGTTTGACTAGTAGTCATTTGTGATTATCACGTTATTCTTGTGACAACCATTTCTGAATTATCCTAGATAAGTAAGAAATAAGAAAAGTGTATCTTTCTCATATATAAAGGGATTTATACACGTGAGAACTCTTCGTTACCAAAATTGTCATATGTTAGAAGCTTAGATCATTATGCTTAATTTTATAATATCCATCGAAACTAGAATTATAGAACTTCAACAACTTATTAAGTATTTAATAATTCTTTGTTTGAGAAGAATTTCATTTTTCAATAGCTTAAACTATAGCAGGTATTGACCCAAGGGGATCCCAATTCAGGATATACATAGATACATGAACACCAACTAGACTAGCATTAAAAACACTTACACACGGCATACACAACAAGCGACATCTAGCGACACGTGTCATCACTGCTGTGACAGGGTGGCTAAAGAGAAGAGCTTGAGCAATAGGGCAAGAACCCGCTAGGGCCTCACTTGAAATCACAAAAAAGGGTCCGGGTAGAGGCAGGCTCCCCGGAGCGTCCAACCTAAGCTTTGATTGTAGATAAAATAGATATCCCTGCGGGCCTTTAATTGGTTGAGAGTGATGGCGTGGACGTCTTAGTCAGCAAGTGGCCAACGTCCTAGGTTGTTCATTAGTTGGTTGAGGCATTCATGGTCTTTCCCATGCTTATCCTAAGACACTGCCTAACTACACACATGGTGGGCTCATTTAATGTGGTTTTCCTCATGCTTTGTTTCTTCGCGGTATTTGTGTCCCTTCGATCTTCTGAGCTATCCTTATGTCCGTTGGATCATTGCTTAACCATGAAGATTGGCGATTGATTAGTGGGTCGACACAATGATTTTTCTTTGTCATTAAGCTCGAGGTGTTTGAGGCGCATGTTATCATTTCTCGTTCACCAGTTTTTTTGATGGCTTTTGGTCTCTTCAAGATGATGCCACGTGTCTCCATCATATTGGTTGCAGGATTTTGGGGGCTTTTCCTTGTTTGGGACTTGCCTTCTCTGCTGGACCATTCCTTTAGGCCTAGCATCTTTTAGTATGGATTGGACTGTGACTATTTTTAGCATATATAATAAGTCCCCTACTCTTTTAAGTTAGAAGGTACGATGACTTGAAGAGTCACTTGAATTTCTTGTCGATTTTCCTTCATAACTTCCATTTTTTTTAGGTGCACGTCTTTTTGGCCAAGTCTTATCGTTCCTTTTCGCCGTTTGCTTATAAAAGCATCATGGTCCTTTCCTTTTTTGCACTTATTTTGCCACACTTCGTACTTACTTTTTTTTTTCATCTATTTCCCTTTTGTCTTTTATGGTGGCCAATCAAAGACGTCCCCGCCCTTCTTCTAAAGCAAGTTCTAGAGATGACATGCCTTATTGCCATGATTCCACGGCAAGAGTGGTGCAAACTATTGGCAGCCATATGAGGGCTTCTCACGCCCTTGAGGTTCCCCGTAGCTTTGAGATCTATGAAAGGGGGAAAGCTAATTTGGGATAGTAGAACGCCTTAATTGCTATTCTTTATATTTGTGGATTCGAGCTTAGCCAGTTAAGTACGAATATATTAGGTTACAAGCTCTATTCATATGGGTCAAAGTAATTGAGAGGTATTGAAGCATAATCTATCTCTAAGGCATAGATTATCTTTCATTAGACCTAAATTAACTAGCCCAATTTAACCTTAACTTCTAATTGAAATTAATAAGCATAGATTATCATAGTAGATTATATATCTCAATTAAAACCAATTATTAATTAAAGGATTTACTCCTAATTCATACCCATAGAATCTACAAGATTCAATGGCAAAAGACTGAGATTTTTTCAATTACGAATCTACAACTACAAGTATATAGATGATAAATCAAGAAAATCAATACATATAATTCAAGTATGAATTAATGAATGAAAACACGAATCCTAACATAAAATCAAGTAACTAGCTAGCTATCATCCTAAATCATGGGTGTTTAGTATGGATACACAGCAAAGAAAACCCAAAACAAGGAAAAAGATAGAGTTCAAGAGAGCTCATGGATGGATTATGAAAAGAATAAGGCAGTTTGTCAGATGGATTCAAGCTTGCATCACTTCTCTTCATTTCTCTGTTGCTATTAATAGGAGCTTGGAGGGTTATTTTAAGCGCAAAAATGGCATTAGATAGGGTAATCCTATCTTCTCATATATGTTTGTTATCTTCATGGAGGTTCTTGAAGGTGTATGCTACCTAGATAGTACTAAGTTCAAAAACTTTTAAAACGCAGCGAAAACTAATAGCATGCATATCTAAGAACAAACCACATAATTTTCACAGAAAAATTGCACAAACAAGAAACTTGTTAGCCTTATGTCTAAATGCATGATTTTGATGATAACAACTATGGTTATTTGGTTGTGTCAAGTGTGATTGATTAAATGTGTTTATGTTGTTAAATTCACACTTGTGACTCATGTGGATAAATTGTATATATTTATTCGAATCAAATATTAATTGATTGCATATCTTTCATGGAGAAAATAATGGTGTTGTTCAAATGAAGAATGGAAGTATAATTAAATTTATCAAGTGTTCTTATGTTAATATGTTCATATACTTCAACACACACTTGTTGGCTTTTGTATATTAAATGTATATATCATTATAAGCCAACTTGTACTTGAATGTTTTGGCTTGTGTAAATTATATTGAACATATTTCATTGTAAGCCAAAATGTATCGAAAGTAGAAACTGTGATTGAATTAATATGGTTATATGGCTAACTCCCACTTATGACTCATATGGATAAAGTGCTTATATTGCTTTGAGTCAATATGGTATTTGAATGTTTGGCATTTGTGGATTACATTATATCTATGTTATTATGTGCCAAATATATCATGAATGCTTGGTGTTTAAAGAGGAAGAGAATCTTGCGTGAAAGAAGATAATATCATTAATGAAAAAAGTATTACAAGATTGAGAAGATGCAATGTGTGGCTATTGAGAAGAATTGAAGAATGCAATTTTCTAGCATACCATAAGCATATGAAGTCTTGAATAATTAAAGAAGTGAAGATCTTGAAGATCAAGACTTGAAGACTTGAAGATGATGTCGTGACATAAGGCGAAGAAGAGGCGACATAAAGGGTAGCAGCATGAACTTGTCGTTTGCATTAGATTTATACTTGTGTTGCAAAGCCCCGATCCCTCACGAGACCAGGACTCCCATTAAACACGCTATTCTCAACCCAATTCCAAACCCCGGGCATGAAATTTAGGAAAAACAGACGGAGTTTCCCCTGTTTATAGGACTAATCAAAAACCTGCAAGTAGCAAATATAACCACACGAACATGCAATCAAAAGACAATAAAGTCTATCTTTAGCTATTACATACCACTACTCTATCAAATCACATAAGTCCTTCAATTGGTTTACAATCCAACAAGCAGTACAAAATACGTACAAGGCTTCAAGGGGTTTCAAAACAGAACAAAATACATCAAGTCTAATCTTTACAACAGCTTCCGACCACAGCAAGATAAGCAACCAATAACATGGCACACAAGGTAGTTGTTCTAACTGCACTTGAAACATGTTAAAAACGAGGAATGAGTAACCAAAGTTACCCAGTGAGGGAGGTGATGCAGCAAACTGGGGCGTGCAACATGATATGCAATATAATAATAGCATTACCAACACCAAATAACACAACCAAGTAAACAGGTAATTAACCACATATTAAAAGGATACGGTTCCACTTCAAGTTTTCAATTTCGTACCACGAACCACGAACTTCACACAATCCAAATTGGGGTACTCCGGATGTACCTCGATCCTATGACCCTTTCTCTTGAGGTAGGTCCATATGCCCAACAGGTGAACCACGCCTCTGGGGTAGTGGAGTATACTCCGTGAGAAAGGAAATAGGCACCATGGTAGTCGAGGGAGCACGGTAAGCCCGACGCCACCCGTGTTTCTCGACATTACCATGTACGAACAGGTTGCGCAACCCGACATGAATTCAAGAATTCACAAGATAATATCAAACAAACACGAGTAACCACGAGATAACAAATAAATGGTACATGTAACTTTATCAATTAGCTAAATCATTCAATTTAGAAACAATAAATCAAGTTAAGATGCATAGAAGAGATGAAGACTCCCTCACCTGGAATTAAGCCAAGCATGCAATAAAATAGCTCTGATTCACTTCAAACTTTCTCGAATTAGCTCGAATACGTAGCCCTAGTATGTTCATATAAGTTTAGCACTTTAGCAGTAACTATATCAATTCGAACTTAACTATTACTTAACTCAAGCCTACAACAATAGAAGCTATATTTATAATCACTTATAGTCCTACTCACTTAGCATACAATGTCTATTAGAATTTGATCTTTAACAAAGTACAAGTAATATAGTCATTATAACAAGATATAAGTATTAAATATGAAAATAACTATACAAACACAAAGGGGTCAATGTCTGATGATCACGAAACTTCACGAAATGCTCACAAATGCTATATAATAACATATAAAGGCGAGATATATAAGTACAAAAGCTAATTCAAAGGCTAAGTATGAAAACCTCGAGTTTCCTCCTTGTTCAACTAGGCTATTTTTCTTCCTACAGGAAATTCAAGGTCAAGATAAGAAATTTTGGATCATCTACAGACTCCAATTCATAGCCTAGAGCACGAGTACACGAAAACACCGAAAATGCCTCTTTGTGGGTTTACACTACAAGTACCAATTTTGGATCCTAAACAAGCGAAACGAGGGCACTTCTAAGGTTTCATTACTTAATAAAGACTAGCCATGACATTGAAACGTGCCCGGATTCAAGTTAACCCCGAAATCCCTTATTAAAGTAGCCTAATTTGATCAAATTATTCAAATTTTGTACATGGCAAGCGCAACTAACATTTTTTTCACGCTCAAGGACCTAATTAACAACTACTAGAAGCCTCGAATCGAATTAAATTGTAACTTTTTTCGGAACCCTAGTTTTGCACTATTTATCATCTTATCCAAGTTGCATTTTGCATTTCTAGCCAATCAAGAAGCTAACTAACTTCAAAAGTTTTCTCTACATACTTATTTAAGCATATTTGAAGCAATAAATTAAGCTAGAACACAATAATTTACTATTCATATTTTTTTACTATTTATCATCTTCCTCAAGTGAAATCTTGTCAAAAACTTTGTTTCAAGCTATACTAATGCATATACAAGGTCTCTAGCATGTAATAATACTATATAGAATAAGAATCAAGCATGTTATGGCACATTAATGGCAAAATTCAAAAATTCATTTATGTAGATGTAGAGTGGGATTGAAGCAGAATCCAAAAACAGTGCTTGATTGAATGGTGGGATTCAATTCTAGTATTTTCCCTCTGTTCCTACGTGTGGAAGAGAGATGAAGAGAGAGATTTATTTTTTTCTTCTCTTGGATGTGTGAGTGAGTATATGTGAGGTGATGGAAAAACTCATTTATGTAGATGTAGAGTGGGATTGAAGCAGAATCCAAAAAAGAGAAGGAAAAATGTCCAAATCCTATCAGGAATGTATTTGGACACTCTAATACATCTAAGACTTATGTAGTCAAACATTATCCACTCTCTTATCCTTCTAGAAGCTCTCTACATGCTACTTCACAATTCCACACACCTAGCTTCTCTTTTGTTGCGCCAAGTTGCTAAATTAATTCCAACAAGATTTCATAACGAGCTCAACTATCCAATTAGGAAACCCCATTATCAAAATGGAAAGTCCTTCCTAATTTAGAGTCCTAGTTGCATTAGGACTCTTTATTTAATAACTCCTAGATACATGAAAAACTGCCAAAATACAGTATTAGCACCAAAAAAGAAGTAGGCTAGAAGAAAAATCAAAAGACATAACCATCCTGGCTACTAAAAAGACCAAAATGCCCCCACTAACCCCATAATACATTTTATCCTTTCAACCCTAACTTATTCCCCTAAAAGGTTATCGCTGCACTCTAAGATGAATACTGTTATCCACAAAAGCTTGTCATACTATATATGACCTTTGTCTTCGATCTACTAAGTAAAATGACCAAAATGTCGTTCCATGTAACACTCATAATCAAGAAAGACTTTTAACCTGTACTATCTCTTTTTTGCTTACATCTTATCCTTGAGATATCTAATCTGTAAAATAACCATCATCAGGATATGGAACACTTGATCTAGGGAGCAACCCTCAAGCCAAATATCTGATATGTCCCTAACTAAGATATACCATTGAGCTCAAACTTAGATGATCTTTCAGACTATCATAAAGGAACGATTACTCCATCTTACGATGGCATGAATTCTATATTGCATCCGCACGTTCCAACTAGTCATACTCATATGCCTAACACACAAAGCTGTTGGCCTGCAACTAAAATCTCACCCATAGTACATCAAAGCATATGGATCTGATTTCGTTAGTTCATCCATATATGCTCAAGATTAAGAGTACTAGCCACTTAGTAGCATAAGGTATATTTGATCTATATCTTTTGATGAGGATACCAAGGTTGTAAGAAATGTTCAAGATCCAATTCAAGTTCCAATTGGTCTAGTAACAAGGGGTTGCGCTAAAAGGTTTAAAGAAGAGTTGAATAACTTTGTCCAGAGATGTCTACAACAAGAAGAACACGTGATCACTAATAAGGGTGAACAAATGATGGTTTTACTTATCCAAGTTGATCCAAAAGAGAGCCAAGAACCAGCCATACAACACGTCCACGTTCATTGAATCATTTGGGCATTTTTTAGAGCAAAGAATCAAGTCAAGATTCTATTTTCAAGATTTAAGAAATTCAAGATTCTTCAAGAAGTTTCAAGAAGCTTGGAAGATTTGGTCAAGATTTGATTTCTTTGTAATTCTATCTTAGTTTTAGATTTAGTTTAATTAGAATTATAATTTATCCTTTAGAATCCAATATGGACGAAAATTAGGAGATTGAATAACTCTAAATTCCAATCTTGAGTCAAATCATAAGAGGAAGGAGTCCTTCTTGACTCAAAGTCTACTTCCTTTTACTTAGTAATTTTTGGCATTTTTTTATAGCTACTCAGGATAAGATTAGGAGTTCTTTTCTAGTAGGATACTTCTTTGTTATTTGCCTATATAAGGCTGACTTTCAAGATTATTCAATTGACATTTTTGATTCATTAAAATTGTGAGATTATTCTCCTTTGAGTTCTTCAATAAACTCTTCCGAACTTATCAAGGATTACCTTGTGGCATTCTACCTCGACTTATCAAACGGATTTCCATCCCCGTTTGTGGCGTCTTCACCATACCAAGGTTCTTGCTTTGTTAAGCAAAGGGTCACAATTTCTATTGTTCTTGAAAGATCTTGGGTTCGTTTTGCCATATTTGGTATTGGGTCACGTCGCATGTTGACGTGATTCATATCATCTTTGATAGTACCTATTGAGAGATCATACCTAAGTGGTCCATTCAATGTGTAACACATATACAAGTGAGATAAGCCTGGAAACCTACAAATGACCAAGGCAGTTTACCCTATACATGTGACTATCTTACTATTGTTGGGAATCGTGAATGGTATTTAAATATTTTATAATTAAATAAAACGCAGCGGAAACAAATAATACTCATGCATCACGTTCATGGCTAATTACGTAGATTACATACATGTATAATAATCAATTATTAATTACGCATTAAAGGATTTCAGGATTACCTTTCCATGATGATGAATCTGATGTAGAATCTGAGAGCTCCTCAATTGTGAAGCCTCCGAAAATATCCACACAGAATCTGCACCCTCAATTGGATTTCACCCCCACTATGTTTTCTAGAGAAATCCTACATATTATTTTGACTATGATTTTTGTGCTAGCTAAACCTATCAGAATAGTACAATATATAGGAGACACATGTGACCTAGGACCACATGTGGACTGGACTTAAACTAACCAGTCTTGGGCTCCAGAATAACCAGATCAATATCAAGTTACTATGAGCCCAATTAAATTAATATTAGGACTATCCTAAAATTAATTTAATCTTTTCTCTAATCCAATTAATCTGCAAATTCCATTTGTGTGTGACCTCTCGGGTTCATAATTAATTAGCAGCGAAATAATATTAATCCAATTAATATTTAATTAGAACTCTTCTAATTTGTTTCTCGCAAGTCGTGAGTGATACCTAGCAGTATGTCACGACTACCCAACTAATAATGAAGTATAATTTATACGAACCCTTAGTAATTATCATGCAATCAATTCATTCTGTCTAAATCATCCCGATTGAGCCAGAGTCATGGATAGGGTCGTCAAACTCTATTACTCAATCATATGTCCAAATCTATTTAATCAGTAACTTATGAATAATCTGTGGAACGACTTCTACCATTCTACCTTGGCTAAGGATTTCTAGCTACTCGATTAATAGATCGCATAGGATCCCTAATTGATAGATTCCATATCTACACGCATCTATCTCCATGCCGTAATAGATCGTAACCACTGAGTACATTGTCCAATCCTTGATGAGGACTAATTTTATTGCACCAGCAAATCACATTACCTCAAACACAAGATAACTGTGGTGTCTCAGGTCTAAGGAATAATTGCACCATTACACTATTAAACGAATTATTGACCATTCCACGTAACTCATTGTATTAGCGGCCATGTCCAGTCACTTGTTCTCAACAAGCACTTATACGTCTACTCTTACGATATGAGACTAATCGTCCAAATCAATATCTCATATTATTTGGATTGTAGATTGCAATTCGATCTTTTCGGATAAATTAACGCCCAATTAATTTATCCTACGATCGGGGGCTATTTTAGAATATATTTATGAATATAGATTATGTCACTCATATCTTTACTCTTAAGGATAGAATCTATAAATATTATTCTAATGATTTTTATTTAAATAATTAATCGCATTAATTATATTTAAATAAACTACCCACATTAAGTAAATAATATAATTATTATGTCCTAAAATTGGCATTTAGGGCATATAATCCAACAATCCCCCACTTGCACTAAAGCAAATTACCCTGGTATCTCATACCTATTTTCTCAAGATGGTAATCAAATGACTGCTGAATCATTGCCTTAGTTATTGGACTAGCACCGTCAACTGTTGACGTTATTTACTGCATAATATCATTCTCTCCACAACCTCTGATTGATGTGGTAATGCCTCTTTAATGCACTTGGATCTTTAGTGAGACCTAGGTTCTCTAGCTTGCGCTACAACTCCATTATCGTCACAGCACTACCCGTTAACTTAATGGAAAGAACCATCCTGAGTTTAGTTGCGAACTCTTAGATCCAAACCTTTTTCCTCTTGTTATATCTAATGCAACGATACACTCAACCTCTGGAGTTTGCAATTGTACCAATATTTGGAACCTTTCCAAATATCTTACTCTTCCATTACAGGTGAGTATGAACCCAAATATGGATTTCCAATAATCCATTTGCTTCTCCTTATATCAAGAATATTTCTTCAGTGCTTCTCAAGCGCTTAAGAATGTTCTTAATTGCTTTCCAGTGTTCCTAACCTGGATCAAACAGACATTTGCTCATAACACTTATAGTATTTATGATATCATGTCTTTGTACACAGCATGACGTATAAAGGATTCTTAACTGCTGCAGCACTTAGAACCTTACGTGTCCAGTCTCTATCTCTTTAGCAGTCTCAGGACTCTCAGCCCTAGAGAGATAAATGTCATGTCTTAAAAGAAAACAATTCTCTTTTAAATCTATGTACATGTTAAACACATTTAACACCCTTTTTGGGAAAACCCACTAATCCTTTTGATCTATCGCTATAGATCAATTACCAAGGATTTAAGCGGATTATCCCAAAGTTTACTTGGAGAATTCATTTGAATAACTAGACCTACTTGTGTAGTCAAGATTCATCGTCATTCTTAATGAAGTCAATCAAATGTTCTAGATTCTTTAGGCTTGGCTAAGTCCATAAATGGACCCTTTTAGTTTGCACTCTTTATGACTCATCACTGGACTCAAAACATATTGGCCATCTCATATTAATGTCTTCATTAATGAAGTTATTATGAAATATCGTTTTGACATCCATCTACCATATCTCATAATAGTAGTATGCAACTATGACCAATAAATCATAAATGAATTTTTAACAATTGGTGAAAAGATTTCCTCATAGTCAACTCCTTGCCTATGACTATAATCTTTCACCATTTGTTTTAAAGGTTTCCACCTTTATCCATTCAAGATCTTATGGCCTCAAGCTATTTAAGCTTATGTCAAACATAACTATTCATAGCTGACAAAAATCATCAACATGATTATTGTCATCTTTCTAATCTGGAAAAACTGTGAAATAATCTGGTTGTTCTTGGATTAGGTTATCTAGGATCAAATCCTAGATTCGACTTGGGTTAGTTGGTTGCTTAGTGACTCCAATTGAGTCATATTTTTCTTCTCACACTATCTTCTTAGATGAACCATTCTTCCAAGAAAAAGTTATACTTGCTAATAGACTCTCTAGTCAGCAAGGGAATAAAAGTCATATCCCAACGAATCTTTGGGATAACCAATTAACCTTGTCCAATCTTATTTCCAACTTATCAATCTAAAGCCTTTGATTGAAAACAGGATAACCCTTATTCTTAACACCTTAAGACTAGGTATCATGTTCTCTCATATCCTATACGAAGTACTTAAGATTAATTTGGAAGTGACCTTATCCAAGAGATGGACTGCTAAAAGGAGAATGTAGCCTCACAAGCTAAATTATAAATCAACATAGTTTATTATTTACAAGACCATGTCCAACAAGGTCCAACTTATTCTCTCCAACACTTCATCAAGCATTGGAATACTAGAAGGAGTTAATGAAGTAACTATGTTATTTTCCTTTGAGATACTTATTTAGAAATTGAAGCGAAGAATTCTCCATGATCTCATCATTGAGACTTACTTCTCATTTCTAGTTTGATTTACTACTTTAGCTCTGAATTCCTTGAACATTTCAAAAGATTCAGATTCATACTTATGACAATCATATGTAAGGTAGCTAAATCCTTATTGGGCTATTTCACCAAAAGGCCCATATACATCTCTATGTATAAACCCTAAATATTTGTGGTCCTTTGACTTTGTCCTTCAAAGGGTGATTTGATCATTTTTAAGAACATAAGATTCACGTGTTGGGAATGTCCTAAGACCTCAAAGGCTTACCAGTCATTCATTCACCATTTGAGTGATTCTTGTTTCTCCTCTACGATCTAATCGTAAGTGCCACGATAGTCTAGAGTTATCAGTATCTCAAAATCTCTCATATTACTCGTTTATCTTGTCATTATCCATATAAGACTTTATTCATTAATTTACTAGTGTCATCTCATTTATTTCCCAAATAAATGAAACACATGAACAACAATTATTCCAAAATTAATGAACACCCAGAAGGGTAAACGAGAAGACGAGATGCATTTATAGAGGACATCCATTCCTCTTCAAACTCCTTGAAGTCCTTTGGATTTTCCTCTATTATTAGTTCTCCTTTCTTGCAGTGAAAATAATTACCAATCAAGTTTCAACTTTCCAGATCTACCCTTGATATATGACTCTCATTTCCAAGGGTTGTGTCAAATGTGTTCACACGGAGAAATCCATTATGAACAACAAGAGAGAATTAAGAATTGACTCTAAGGATTAGATTTGTTTGCATATGATAAACCATGAATAAACTCATGGACTCAGGATACTCATCCTGAGAACATATGCTCTCAAATAAATCCCTCTAGTTATCCTTTATTTGAAACAATTTTCTAGATATCTCATATCTACCACTAGATATCTCATATCTAATTGTCTTATCTTGCTTACTTCACAACTCTTGTAAGTAATTAATGATGGATACATTATCCATGCTCTCTTGCTTTTTTTTTTGACAACTTATTTTGGGCATCTAGAACGTGTATGACTTTCTCAGATCTTGAGAACAATTCTCAAAATATTGAGCTAGTCATTGAAGTTTGGTATAGTTAAAATAGAAGATTGGGTTCACATATGATATTATATATATGCAGTAATTTCTAAGGACGTTAGATAAATATATTATTAACCATTTGATTTGGGTCTTTAAATCAAACAATAACCCCCACTAAATTTTTCGAATCCCACACTTCTTTAGTGGAAAACGGAAAAATAATAAGGTGTTTTTCTTAGTGGAATTGGAGGCCCATTCACTTTAACCCACCTCACATTTTAGATTTTTGGTGAAGATAAAACAAATAGGTGAATAACCTCTTATTCAATGTATCTCATACAAATTCCAATTGTTCTTGCCTCCAATCCTTTCGACCTCACATTATAGTTTTTTGGTCTCCAAGATTGTTTAAGTTAAACCCATTATCCTGGAAATTTGGATCAATACAATACCTACACCTCACATGATAGATTTTTGGTTGCCAGTAAGAATCCAAATTTTCTACATCTCATGCTTATATAGACTTAGTTCATATGTTGATACAAATAAATAACCCCTATGTGTCTATAGCCAGCTACTTACTTGCCCAACTCATAAACTAATCTATGATAACTGAAAGCAATGATATAATCTTCTCAAGACTACACCATTATTAACTTAATATTTAATTTGGGAAGGTTTGCTTGGTCTTTAGTTTAGGTCTCACTTTTCACATGCTTCTAATTTCAATTTATCGCATAAATAAAATAGAAACATACATGCATTCATCATATATTTATCTCATAAATAAATAAATAAATGCATAAAATAAAATGGGATGATCATGGACTAGGAGCACTTATCAACCCGAGCCACTGGGTTGAATACCTAAATCAAATAAAAGGCCAACAAGAAAAATTCATGGGCTGCTCTTCCTCGGCTTCACAAAACTCCTTTCGTGAACTGGGCTCACCAACTCTTGATGTCTTCATCTTGATCTTTCCATTACATTTATGTACATAGATTCCTAATCTAGTGGGGATACATAAATGGGAATAGGGTTTTACATATTTAAAACGGGGATAAGAGGCATGCAAGCCCCATTTCAAAATATTACATAAGACCCATGGTAAATAAATAAAATAATGACATTCATTCATTCATTCATTCATTCATTCATCCATACATTCATTCAAGACTAGTCCATGATCACCCACATACATAGCAAATAATAAAGAAAAGTAATCCACAAATATAGCACAATTAGTCTCCCAATATAATCTCATTATATTAGGTTTATCCAATTAATAGACACCTTTATTAATTTGGATCCTTAAATATCTCATATTTAAATAAATATAATCCTATTATATTTATAATAATTAATTAATAAAAAATTTATTAATTAATTACAAGTGTAGCACAATTAATTTTCTAATATAAACTCTTTACATTAGATTTTCTAATTTAATAAACTATTTATTAAATTTAATCACTTTAATAAACTCTTTATTAAATTTACTTCATAAATATCTCATATTTATAAAATATAAATATAATCAAATTATATTTAATAATTAATAAACTATTTATTAATTTAAAGTGTCAAAATTCCTTTGGGCTTTTTAATTAATTTGTCAAACATAACTAATTAAACAATTTGGACTTTAACAATTAAAATAAGTCTAGCCTATTTTAATTAAGTCCAAGTTCAAAAGACCAAAATTGGCCCAATTTAGACCAAAAGAGGAGTCCATGCTATTTTAAAACAACTTTTAAAATCAGCCCATAATAAGCCCAAATAAAATATGCTCATTCAACCCAATATAAAAAAAATAATAATAATAAATGCATTGAAACCCCAAACCCAACAACTTGGGTTTAGGCTTGGTCCGAATCCTAACCCAGATCCAGATTTGGACTCGGATCTGGATCTGGGTCGGGTTCTAAAAACCCTAGGCAAAAAATTATTTTATCTTATTTTTTCTTTCCTCTTCTCTTCCTTGCTTGCGCCACCCCCACCTCTCTTCCCTTTCTTCTTCGGCGAGCTGCAGCCATGGCCACGAGGACACCTCCTTGCGGCAGCCATAGCTGCAGCCATGAAGCTGTCATGCAATCAATTTTATCAGTGGTGCAAGAAGCTCCATTCATCGCGCCCTCACACAGAGCAGCCATGGCCGCTGCTGCGTCGCTGTCACAGTGACAGCAGCTGTGATACCCCGAACCTGGCTTGTATTCAATAGCATTTAAAGTTCATTTAAATTGCATTTTATTGACCTTTCACCTTCTTTGACCAAACTAGTTGACTTTTCATCTACATTGACCAACTAGGACAATGTGAAAATTTTTGAAATGTTTAATAAAGGGCAAACTTGGGATTAGAAATCAAAAAATGCAATGTTAAGTTAGTCAAAATTTGGGTCAACTTTGGAATTAAGTCTGAACCAATTGGGGAAGAGTTAGGTAGCAAATTATATATGGTTGGAAAGCTCTATGAGTCTAGTTTATGAGGCTTCAAACTGTTCGTGAATTGGAGTTTTCTAGAAGAAGTTATGGCCATTTTCGCAAGGTCGCACATAGCTATTTTGGTTTAGCGGGTTGACCAAATCTTTGACCTTTGACTTCTTGTCATCTTTTCCTAAATAAGCAAGATACAAACGAAAAAACAAAGAGAAGAAAGGCTTGAAGCCATGAGGAAAAGAAAGAGAAAAAGAAAGAAAAAAATTTCAAAACAAATCAATAAATCTTCACTTGAGCTTGCTTAGGATCATTTCCGGGCCATTCAACGTTGTCTTTCTAGCGTCTAGTAGTGGCTAAGGTGATGGTTTCATCGTTATTTGCGCATTTGAAAATACTATGTCTAAACTTTAATTTTTAGAAATTATGCGTAGATTGTTATTTTATCCTTTTTGTTGCTTAAAGAATGTTCCCTAGCAATTGTAGAATATGTATTTATAGCTTTTTTGCATTTTCTGCGGTTGAATATCGAATTTGCAATTTAGATTGATAATTGAATAGTAAATTGTGAATAATAAACCCCCGTTTCGATGAAGTTGCTCCGTTATGTGTTCTGTTGATGTAGGAAGGTGCTAGATATGCTAGAATGCCTAAATGTGTGGTTTAACTGAATTGTGTAATGGAAAAACGGAGAAAAATGGCTTAGTGAAAGTTGGGGTCGTTTAGGTCAAGTTTGGCATTTTATCATTTTGCGTGATGGCATTGTCTCGGGAGGCCATGGAAGCACTTTTGGTGTGATTATGGCGTTGGTTGGGTGTTTGGTTAGGGTAGCGGTAGTTCAAATGAGCAAAGGGGAAAATCGGGGCTTTGCGTGAATTCTAGGGTAAAGTAGGGTTTCGGGGTCTTTAGACGTGCCTTATAGTGACCTAGGAGGATTGGTGAAGTCGGTTTCCAAAACTCGTGGCTCGTTTGAAAGTAGTAGCGTTTTGAAAGTTGGGGTCATTTTGTGATTTTGTGTGTTTTCATAGTGTAATGCCTATAGAATGCTTAATATTGCTTGTTATGCTTGTTGAAGTTGATTATGATTGAATTTGTATGTCAATTGTTGATAATGCTAGTTAGTATTATTTTTGTTACTTTATGGATTGTAATTGCTTATTGTATCGCATGTTGTTATTGACTTGCATTTTAGTGCCTTGCTCGATTATCGTTATATGTCTCGTATTGCATTGCATTAGTGTCAGGCGCGTGAGTGATGGGCCTCTCTGGGTAGCCTCGGGTTGCCAGTGTTGGTTGCTCTAGCTCCGTGTCCTATTCCCTTTTCTCGCTTGGGTTGCCGCCCAGGGAGTTTTGGGTCGTAGAATTGACAGAGTATGTCCGGAGTACTCTAACGGAAGTTATAAGGTGGGTGAGCCGGCGCGTCATCGTTAAAGTCATCGAATTCGTGATCGGTACATTTCTCGCTCGAGTGAACCATAGCCTTCAGAGTGTGGTATAGCTTTGAATGGTTATGTTAATGCTTTTATTAATTGGTTATTGTATTGATCGTTTATATTGAATGCCTGCTTGTCAGTTGTATTGCTTAACTGTACTTATTTGCATTGCACGACTTTCTTTCTCTCCACCTCGATATCTGTCTCGCCCTCACTGAGTATACGTGTTGAGTATACTCACTCCTTACCACCACATTTCAGGAAATGCCATGGTAGCTGGAAAATTCGTGGATATGTGAAAGATCATGCTTGAAGAGTTGTCTTGCGTGCTATGTGGCTTGAGTTGTCAAAGATGCAAAGATGTATGTTTCATGTGTTGTTTGTATTTAATGTTAAAAAGGAATGTAATATGAGTTTTTTAGATTATTGAAGTGATTTGGAAAAGCTAGTTTATGTATTCAGATAGAATAGTTTAACTTTAATGTATGTTTGTAATACCCAAAGGAAAAGAGTAGAATGGTATGATAGTCTATTTTATGTAATGGGTTAGTGTAGTTTAATTGCCTAGCATGAATGTTCTTGTCAAAGATGAAAGAGATAGGTTAGCTTTTAAACTGGAAATGTATGTAAACTTGTTGTGTTTAATTGTTGGGAACCAAGGCTCGGATGGCCTTAAGGTGTTTGTATGGTTGGACACGGTGCTGGTCCACTTATATGCTATTTCAGGTTTTACATTTTGCTTAGAAACAGGGGAGACTCCGTCCGTCTTTCCCTAAAATTTTGCCCGGGTTTGGAATTGGGTTGCGATTAGATTGATTGATAAAACTCCCGGTCTTGAGAGGGATCGGGGTGTTACAGGTGGTATCAGAGCTTGTCTAGCTCGTAAGCCAGGACAAGGTCCTCGGTCTGGTGGGTAGTGATCCTTGAGTGTGTGCTTGTTAAGTGTGTCTTGAAAGTGTATGCTTACAAGTGAGATTGTGTGTCTTGACTTGAATGTATGAACCTATGTGATATAGTTATGTGTTATGTGTTAAATGTTTTTCAAGTGAAGTGAAGTGTTTAGTTGTGCATTGAATTGACCTATTGAATTGGCATCGTGAATCGAATCGATCTCGTGAATTGTTATTTGCCTAAAGTATTGCTTGTAATATGTGTATTAGAATGTCTTGAATTGGTTGTGCCGTGATTTGAATTGATTTTGTTGTGCTTGACTTGATTGTCGTGCTTGAGTGACTTTGTTGAATAAACTGTTTTATAAACTCTTTTATAAACTTGCTTGCATAATAGTTTAAGGCACATATGTATAAATGTGATATCTTGGCATTCATACATGTCCTGTTGAAATGGTAAGAAAGACTTCTTCCTTCCCCTGAAGAGAAGTGGTTAGTAGCAGGCCCTCCAAGTTATGTGGATTGACGGGAATGAGCAGTATTTGACTAGCCTTTATTTGGTAGTTGGAGTTTGTTTATTGGGATTACTCTAAGGTTATCTCATATGCTTAGTATAAATGACTTTCTTTGGAGTTCTACATGATTATTCTTGGGAGCATTTTCTTAATATTTCCTTGTTGGGCATTCATCGGGTATTTCTATATTGGCATTTCGTGGGAGACTTGGTTGGGATTTTAATCAACCTTTGGTGTTCTTTCTGTATTCTTATGGGGAACTTTGTTTTGAGTCTACTTACAATGATCAGTTTTACGTGAAGCGTACTACTTTGGTATTCCTTGTGGACATTTCTCAGTGGACTTAGCAATCGGAATTCTTATCGGACTTATTGCATAATATTATCTACAATATCTCCGCTCTAGTCTTTCTTGATATTTTATCGGCAATCGTGATTGGAATTCTTCAATAGTATATGGTACACCTGCACGACATTCCCTCTGGAATTTTACCCAATATTCGGTAGCAATATTATTTTGGGAATCTACTTGGTTATTCAGCTTGGTGTTCATTCATGGACTTTTGATAAGTATATATATGTTGGCGTACATTTTGGATTCCCTATTCAGATGCTTCTTGAGCTATATTTTGGAAGACTTCGTTGAAACTTCTGAAATATGGTTGACTGGATTTCTTGTCTGGAGTCTTCCTGAGCAGTACTTGGGTTCTCGTTTAGACTTTACTTCAGACTGTTTATTGGTATGTTCTCAGTACTTTTAGTTGGGATTCTATTATGGCATTCATGTCTAGTAAGATTTTTATTTGGAGTTCTATTTGGTATTCTCTAGAGCCTTTATTTGGCCTTATTATTTTGGAATTTTCGGGCAGTACTACTCGGGTTTCTTAGATTGGTTTTCTTCGGATGTCCTTATGTAGTGTCTTGCTCAGCAATTGATGAAGATTAGTCAAATTTGTATGTCAGATGATACAAAGTCCTATTGGAAGAAGAATTGCGAGGACGCAATTGTTTTAAGGGGGGAAGGAAGTGATACCCCGAACCTGGCATGTATTCAATAGCATTTAAAGTTCATTTAAATTGTATTTTATTGACCTTTCACCTTCTTTGACCAAACTAGTTGACTTTTCATCTATATTGACCAACTAGGACAAGGTGAGAATTTTTGAAATGTTTAATAAAGGGCAAACTTGGGATTAGAAATAAAAAAATGCAATGTTAAGTTAGTCAAATTTTGGGTCAACTTTCGAATTAAATCTGAACCAATTGGGGAAGAGTTAGGTAGCAAATTATATATGGTTGGAAAGCTCTATGAGTCTAGTTTCTGGGGCTTCAAACCGTTCGTGAATTGGAGTTTTCTAGAAGAAGTTATGGCCATTTTCGCAAGGTCGCGCATAGCTATTTTGGTTTAGCGGGTTGACCGAATCTTTGACCTTTGACTTCTTGTCATCTTTTCCTAAATAAGCAAAATACAAACGAAAAAACAAAGAGAAGAAAGGCTTGAAGCCATGAGGAAAAGAAAGAGAAAAAGAAAGAAAAAAATTTCAAAACAAATCAATAAATCTTCACTTGAGCTTGCTTAGGATCATTTCCGGGCCATTCAACGTTGTCTTTCTAGCGTCTAGTAGTGGCTAAGGTGAGGGTTTCATCGTTATTTGCGCATTTGAAAATATTATGTCTAAACTTTAATTTTTAGAAATTATGCGTAGATTGTTATTTTATCCGTTTTGTTGCTTAAAGAATGTTCCCTAGCAATTGTAGAACATGTATTTATAGCTTTTTAGCATTTTCTGCGGTTGAATATCGAATTTGCAATTTAGATTGATAATTAATAGTAAATTGTGAATAGTAAACCCCCGTTTCGATGAAGTTGCTCCGTTATGCGTTCTGTTGATGTAGGAAGGTGCTAGATATGCTAGAATGCCTAAATGTGTGATTTAACTGGATTGTGTAATCGAAAAATGGAGAAAAATGGCTTAGTGAAAGTTGGGGTCGTTTAGGACAAGTTTGGCATTTTTTCATTTTGCGTGATCGCGTTGTCTCGAGAGGCCATGGAAGCACTTTTGGTGTGATTATGGTGTTGGTTGGGTGTTTGGTTAGGATAGCGGTAGTTCAAACGAGCAAAGGGAAAAATCGGGGCTTTGCGTAAATTCTAGGGTAAAGTAGGGTTTCAGGGTCTTTAGACGTGCCTTATAATGACCTAGGAGGATTGGTGAAGTCGGTTTCCAAAACTCGTGGCTCGTTTGAAAGTAGTAGCGTTTTGAAAGTTGGGGTCATTTTGTGATTTTGTGTGTTTTCATAGTGTAATGCCTATAGAATGCTTAATATTGCTTGTTATGCTCGTTGAAGTTGATTATGATTGAATTTGTATGTCAATTGTTGATAATGCTAGTTAGTATTGTTCTTGTTACTTTATGGATTGTAATTGCTTATTGTATCGCATGTTGTTATTGACTTGCATTTTAGTGCCTTGCTCGATTATCGTTATATGTCTCGTATTACATTGCATTAGTGTCAGGCGCGTGAGTGATGGGCCTCTCTGGGTAGCCTCGGGTTGCCAGTGTTGGTTGCTCTAGCTCCGTGTCCTATTCCCTTTTCTTGCCTGGGTTACCGCCCAGGGAGTTTTGGGTCGTAGAATTGACAGAGTATGTCCGGAGTACTCTAACGGAAGTTATAAAGTGGGTGAGCCGGCGCGTCATCGTTAAAGTCATCGAAATCATGATCGGTACATTGCTCGCTCGAGTGAACCATAGCCTTCAAAGTGTGGTATAGCTTTGAATGGTTGTGTTAATGCTTTATTAATTGGTTATTGTATTGATTGTTTATATTGAATGCTTGCTTGTCAATTATATTGCTTAGCTGTACCTATTTGCATTGCACGATCTTCTTTCTCTCCACCTCGATATCTGTTTCGCCCTCACTGAGTATACGTGTTGAGTATACTCACTCCTCACTACCACATTTCAGGAAATGCCATGTTAGCTGGAAAGTTCGTGGATATGTGAAAGATCATGCTTAAAGAGTTGTCTTGCGTGCTATATGGCTTGAGTTGTCAAAGATGCAAAGATGTATGTTTCATGTGTTGTTTGTATTTAATGTTAAAAAAGAATGTAATATGAGTTTTCTAGATTATTGAAGTGATTTGGAAAAGCTAGTTTATGTATTCAGATAGAATAGTTTAACTTTAATGTATGTCACCTACAATAGTAGCCGGCGCTGCTATCACCAACAGCAGTAGCGGCGCGAGGACAAGCTCCTCGCGCTCCTCGTTGTAGCGCTACGAGGAGTAGCCCCGCTGCTCCTCGCGGTGCTGCTGTGACTGCGAGGAGCAGTGATGGCTCCTTGCGTCCACTTCCAGTGGGGCAACTAGGTTGCCTGCTTCTGCGAGGAGCAGTGGGGCTCCTCGCGTCCACTGCCTGTCGGGCAACTAGGTTGCCTCATGGTGGTAGGGTGCGCGCAACTACCAATTCACGAAGAAGATTTGGAGGAGGGGGGGGGGGGGGGGGGGGGGGGAAGGGGAGGGGGCTACCTACAATTTCTGAAAATTTGATTTTCAGAGTTTTTTTTTTTGCTGAACAATTTTAGAAAATAAAACTCTTTTGCAAAACATCTTTTACAAATTTTAATTTTTCAATAATTTTTTTTTTATAAAAATAAAAATTCAGTTTCAAAAAACTACCTTTAATGAAACTGAAAAAACAATTTCACAAAACTACTTTTATGAAATTGATGGTGGAAGAAACTTTTGGGCTAATATTTAATCCAATTAAATTAACGGGTAGAACAACTAATAGATCCAAATCTACTAATTCAATAGTTTCAAAAACTATTTAATCTGACACGATTAATTGTGCTATATGTTTATGTGCTAAAATCGAATAACCACGTAAAAGGCATAAACGGTGGCTCTGATACCACTGTTGGGAATCGTGCATGGTATTTAAATATTTTATAATTAAATAAAACGCAGCGGAAACAAATAATACTCATGCATCACGTTCATGGCTAATTACGTAGATTATATACGTGTATAATAATCAACTATTAATTACGCATTAAAGGATTTCATGATTACCTTTCCATGATGACGAATCTGATGTAGAATCTGAAAGCTCCCCAATTGTGAAGCCTCTGAAAGTATCCACACAAAATCTGTACCCTCAATTGGATTTCACCCCCACTAGGTTTTCTAGAGAAATCCTACATATTATTCTGACTATGATTTTTGTGCTAGCTAAACCTGTCAGAATAGTACAATATATAGGAGACACATGTGACCTAGGGCCACATATGGACTGGACTTAAACTAACCAGTCTTGGGCTCCAGAATAAGCGGATCAATATCAAGTTAATACGAGCCCAATTAAATTAATATTAGGACGATCCTAAAATTAATTTAATATTTTCTCTAATCTAATTAATCTGCAAATTCCATTTGTGTGTGACCTCTCGGGTTCATAATTAATTAGCAGCGAAATAATATTAATCCAATTAATATTTAATTAGAACTCTTCTAATTTATTTCTCGCAAGTCGTGAGTGATACCTAGCAGTATGTCACGACTACCCAACTAATAATGAAGTATAATTTATACAAACCCTTAGTAATTATCATGGAATCAATTCCTTCTGTCTAAATCATCCCGATTGAGCCAGAGTCATGGATAGGGTCGTCAAACTCTATTACTCAATCATATGTCCAAATCTATTTAATCAGTAACTTATGAATAATCTGTGGAACGACTTCCATCATTCTACCTCGGCCAAGGATTTCTAGTTACCCGATTAATAGATCGCATAGGATCCCTAATTGACAGATTCCATATCTACACGCACCTATCTCCATGCCGGAGTAGATCATAACCACTGAGTACATTGTCCAATCCTTGATGAGGACTAGCTTTATTGTACCAGCAAATCACGTTACCCCTAACACAAGATAACCGTGGTGTCTCAGGTCTAAGGAATAATTACACCATTACACTATACAATGAATTATTGACCATTCCACGTAACTCGTTGTATTTGCGGCTATGTCCAGTCACTTGTTCTCAACAAGCACTTATACATCTACCCTTACGATATGAGACTAATTGTCCAAATAAATATCTCATATTATTTGGATGGTAGACTGTAATCCGATCTTTCCGGATAAATTAACGCCCAATTAATTTATCCTACGATCGGGGACTATTTTAGAATATATTTATGAATATAGATTATGTCACTCATATCCTTACTCTTAAGGATATAATCTATAAATATTATTCTAAGGACTCTTATTTAAATAATTAATCGCATTATTTATATTTAAATAAACTACCCACATTAAATAAATAATATAATTATTATGTCCTAAAATTGGTATTTAGGGCATATAATCCAACAACTATAACCTTATTCTAATGAAGTCCACAACTCCATCATGCAGTTGTGAATAGAATCTAGATACGAGTGTGAATGACTCAGACCTTCTATGTCCGGCCACCGTGCACCTAAGTCATTCACTTGAATCAAGAGCCTTTATTCAAGCACATACACATAAATATAACAGAGAGAATAAAGATGAATACTTTTATTAAAACTAATAAATTACAATATGTATCCATTATATCTGAAATGTTACGTGCTAGGGGTCTTTAGGGCATACCAATCCCAATAGACTCCCACTTGCACTAAAGATCACTACTGCCTATCCTAAGACCCATAGACTCTACATGTGTTGTAAACACTTTCTTTGTAAGAGTTTTAGTAAATGGATCTACTATGTTATTTACTAAGGCAATATGTTCTACCACTATATCCCCTCGTTGGATTAATTCTCGGATTAAATGATATTTTTCTCTCTATATATTTGTCTTCTTTGTGATTTCTAGGTTTCTCGTACTGTGCTACAACACCACTATTGTCATAATACATAACAACAGGTCTACTAACTACATGCACTACGTCTAAATATTTTGGGAACTTTTTGAGCCAACCAGTTTCTTTTGTAGCTTTAAATGCTGTTACATACTCTACTTCCATGGTCGAATCAACAATACAATTTTGGTTGACACTCTTTCATGAGACAACTCCACTTGATAGAGTAAAGACATATCCAGAAGTGGACTTCTTGGAGTCTTTGTCATACTGAAAATCTGAGTCTGTATAAGCTAACAGCGTCAGATCGTCTACACGATACTCTAACACATAGTTCTTTATTTTCCAGAGATACTTGAATATGTGTATAACCGTGTCCCAATGAGCTATTCCAGGGTTTGAGTAATACCTGTTGACCATGCCCACGACATAACAGATATCTGGTTTTGTATATAGCATTGCATATATGAGACCAACAATTGACGAATATTATAGAACATTTTTCATACTTTCTATCTCCTTAAGTGTTTTCGGACACTAATTTCGAGATTGATGTACTTCATGCCTAAAAAGTAGCAAACCTTTCTTAGAGTCTTGTATGCTAAACTTGACAAGTATCATCTCAATATAGAAGATTGAGATAATGCTAGTATCTTATTTCTATGGTCTTGCAAGTGATTGATCCCAAGAATATAACTAGTTTCTCCCAAATCTTTTATTTGGAATTGAGTAGATAGCCACACTGTTATGGATGACAACATCCCTATATCATTCCCGATTAATAGGATGTCATCCACATAAAGGATTAAGAATACAACAGCATTGCTATTACCTTCTTGTACACACATAGTTAATTAATATTCTAAATAAAGCCAAAAGATTTGACTACTTCATCAAACTTGATGTTTCATGCATGTGATGCCTACTTAAGTCTATAAATATACTTCTTAAGTTTAAAAACTATATTTTCTTGGCATTTAGCAATGAACCCGTCTACTTGCATCATATAGATGCTTTCATCAAGATTCCCATTAAGAAAAGTGGTCTTGACATCTATCTAGCATATCTCGTAGTCACAATGACACGCTATGGCTAAGAGAATCCTAATGGACTTGAGCATAGCTACTGGTGAAAAGTTCTCCTTATAATCGATATCTTCTTTTTGAGTATAACCTTTTACAACCTACCTTGCTTGGAAAGTTTCTATTTTTCCTTCCATATTTCTCTTTCTCTTGTAGACCCACTTACACCCTATGGGTTTTACCCCTTCATGTGCAACTATAAGATCCCAGACTTGATTAAAGTACATGGATTCTAATTTAGACTTCATTGCCTGATGCCAATATGAAAGTGTATGCTACCTAGGTAATTCTAAGTTCAAAAACTTTATTAACATAGCGGAAACATAATAGCATGCAAGATAAGGATCAAACCATAGTTTTCCACAAGAATAATTGCATAAACAAATAATGATAATAACTATAATCATGTGAAGATCAAAATTTCGGTTGTGGATGAATTTGTTACCTTGACTTGTTAGTGTAGATCTTAACAAGAAACAAAAATAACCTACCAAACCGTTGTAGGAAGATCTATACGCCTAGGATGATGAATCCCCTTTTGATCTTCTCCTTTATGACCTTCTTCTTTCAAGAACTGTGCTTGGTTGATTGGTGGGAATCAACCTCTAGGTTTTTTCTTGGCTTCTTATGTGTAGAAAAAAGATAAAAAATGAGAGAACTTTTTTTTTTCTTACTCTTAGGCGTATAAGTGTGTCTGAGCTAGTGAAGAGAGTCATTTATTTATAAAAATAGATTGGGTTGAAATCCAAATCCAAAAAGCCATAGAAAAAGTGCCATAAGTTCAATAGAACTCTAGCTAGACACTTCAAAAGTAACTAGGATTTAAGTAGCCTTTTACTGTTTAAACTCTTCATCTTCTAGAAGCTCCAACTTGCCTTAGAACTCTCGCATGTACCACTCTTTCCTCTATCTACGCCAACCATAGGCCAACCCTACATTATCTGCATCATCTTGCTAAATTAATTATTATAAGGTTCAATAATGTGCTCAATAGTCAATTGAGGAAATTCCATTACCAAAATGGAAAATCCACCTGAGTAAGACTTCTAGTTGCATTAGGACTCTTAATTTAGCAACTCCTAGATGCAAGAAAAATTACCAAAACACCATCATAGCACTAATTGGGAAGTAGGCTAGAAGAGTGACTAAAAGACATAAACATATTGGCTATAGAAAAGATCAAAATGTCCCTGCTAATCCCATAGCACATTTAGGCTTTTCAACCTTCACTTATTTTACTAAAAAGTCACAGCTGTTCTCCAAGATAAATATTGTTGTATACAGAAGCTCGTCATACCATGTACAACTTTTGTCTTCGACCTGCTAAGTAGAATGACCAAAAACACCCTTCCATGTAACACTCACAATCAAGAAAGACTATGGACTATACTATCACTTCTTTGATTGCATATTCTCCTTGAGACATCTAAATCCTTTGAGTAATTATCCTTCAGATATGGAATACTTGATCTAAGAAGCGACTCTCAAGCTATATGTATGATATACACCTCGGGTATACCACTCAGCTTAGATTTGGATGACCTACTGGATAATCAGAAGGGATCGATTACTTCATCTCTCGATGGCATAGATTCTATATTACATACACACGTCCCAACTAGTTACACCCATATGCCCAACACACATAGTTGTTGACCCATAATTGAGGTCTTACCCATAGTGAATCAAAACACATGAATCTGATTTTGTCAGTTCATCCACATATACACAAGATTAAAAGTATTGACCATTTAGTAGCATAATGTATATTTGATCTCTATATTTGATAGTATCCAATGAGAGATCATACATAATTGATCCGTTCAATGTGTGAGACAAACACACTAGTGAGACTAGTCCGTAAACCTACCAATGCCCAAGACAAGTCACCCTTCATAGGAGACTATCTCTATATAACCTAAACCTGATAAAGTGCCCAATTTCCATCATTCGATTATGAACAAAATCTAGAAACCAACATCTTTGACTTAGACCTTCTACATGTTAGGATTAGGGTATACCCAAAGGACCACTAGCACTATGTCATCGATACATTTGAATATTTGCAATGAATAATTATTGTCATCTTACTTTTATGAGCATGTTTCTCTCATATGTGGTTGACTTTTATATATATGTGTATAAGGTCCTTGCTTCAAGTGTTGACTTGGGTACGTAGTGGTTATGTACAGAAGGTCCAAGTCATGGTTACTTGTCAAACAGAATTGTTTAGTCCATAACTAAGTAGTAGAATTGGACACTTTACTATGATAGAAGTTATTGTGAAATAAGTTCCCTTTACAGTAGGGCGATCTGCCTTGATCATGAATAGGGTTTTAAACTTACTTCACTTATGCATGTGTATGCATTAGATGGGCCACTGTAGGTGTGAACTCTAAATAAGTACTATCGAATAAAGAGATCACCTATACCTATTAGCTTCTAAGTGGGTCAGTGCTCTTAATCTTCAACATATTTGGATGAACTGATGAAATCAAGTTCTTGCACTTTGAGTCGTTATGGGTGAGATCTTGTATGGGTCAATAGCTTTGTGATTTTGGTGTCTAGACTTGGTTAGAAGGGACATGCATATGCAATAAAGAATCTATACAATAATCACTCATTTTGAATGATCCAGGTTGATCATTATTAAATCTATGTATAATAGTACAGTTTGTTGTACTGGTTGTTACACTTTTGGGTAGCTCCCATGTATAAGTGTATAACTTATGGATGATGATTAGATTATGGGTTAGAGATTCTAAGGAGAAAGATGTAGTCAAATAGATGATAGTACAAATGGTAAACATGTATTGGCTATGAGTGAGTATAGAAGGGTAATATGATCATAAGCGTCATATATTGTTGTGACTAACTCCTGTTCATACAGTAATTATCTTGTAATGCAGTCGTAGTCTTTTAGTTGAATAAACTAAGGTTAAAGTGACAAAATATTGCTAGGAAACCAGCAAAGGTATTTTGATTACTTTCAGTAGAAATGTAATTATGTCTTTGGTCCCCCTTCTAGCCATTTACCTTATAAGTGTCATTTCAAACTGAGGTGTTCCTAAATATGAGACAAGATAAAATTCTTTGGTAACTAGAAGTCATAAATAGACTTTCCATTCTTGGAAGGAGTTTCTATTTTGATAGTTGGCTGAAAATTGAATTAAATATTTAATTAATTAATTGGATAGAACATCAAGGGGCTACACCAGGTACTTGGCATGTAGACCTAGGCTTAAACGTGTGAGCCTAGGCATTTTTCCTAGCCTTGGTCGAGTGGTGTAGTGTGAATGCAAGGTGGAAGAGATTTTCCATAATTATTTTGGAATTAGGATAATTCAAAATCCTAAACTCTTTTTGACTTGAATTTGTTTTACACAGAACTACCTAGCATGATTTTTTCACCGATATAAAGGCCTCTATCCCAAGCTCTACAATTGCACCATCTCTTTTGAGATCTCTCTCTCACTTTCTCTCTCACGTGTAAGCCTCTCTAAGAGGAAACACGAAACACTTTTCTTTTAATTTAGTTTTGCAAGATCAAATTCCACAATTTGATCAACACTTAAGCTAGGATTTAGCATAGAAGGGAAGATCAAAGTTAAGGAGTGAAAGCTTGAAGTAGGCGTGTGGAGCATTCTTCAAAGGTAAAGTTTTCATTTCGTGATAAAAGGTATTTCGGAAAACTTTACATGCTTTTAGATTAAACTATGAACTGTTTAGATGTTCAAATAGCTATTTCATGCTTTATTCATTTTAAAGATCTGTGCATGAATGTTTCCCCCTTATTCTTGTCTAACATAGAATTTGATTCGTGCGGTGTAATGTTTTCCTTCACTTTGTCTGACCATCGTGCACGTAAGTCAACCACTTGAATCAAAGACCTCTATACAAGCAAATACATATAAATAAGATATAGAGAATAAAGATGAATGCTTTTATTAATATTAATAGTGACAATATGTATCCAATATTTCTGAAATGTCACGTGCTAGTGAGCTTTAAGGCATACTTGTTAGGATATATGCCCTAAAAGCCAATAAATTGTATTTTAGAAAATTGGATAATGTATTATTTATTTATTATTCATTTAATGCGGATAATTTATTTAATTATTAATGTGATTTAATTATTTAAATAAAAGTCCTTAGAACATAATTTGTAGATTTTGTCCTTAGGAGTAACGATATGAGTTACTTTTCATTATGATTTCACGATTAGTAGAAATTGAAATATTATTTGTTCTGGTAGAAAGTATGATAATTTATTCTATCTTTATCCAACTATTTTCAACGTGCATAATGTAGAAACTGAATGTTCTATTTCCCTTAAAAGAAAGATTACATCCATCAATGACACATACTTGTGGCACCTACATTTGGGTCATATAAACCTGAACATGATACAAAGGTTGGTCAAGGATGGGTCCTTGGGCTCATTAGATCTTGAACCATAGACTCAGTATGAATCTTGCCTAAAGGGGAAAATGACCAAAATGTCATCTACCTCTAAGGGGTATAGGGCAAGTGAAGTGTTAAAATTGGTGCACACTGATGTGTGTAGACCCATGAGCATACCGGCTTGAGGTAGTTTTGAGTATTTCATCACCTTCATCGATGATTACTCTTGATATGGATATGTTTTCCTAATTCGATGCAAGTCTAAATCCTTTGACAAGTTCAGAGAGTTTAAGGCAAAAACAATACTGTAATTAGGAAAACCTATAAAAGCAATTCGATCTGATTAAGGTAGAGAATATCTCTCGAGTGAGTTCAAAGATTATCTTACACAACAAGGAATTGTGACTCAATTGACCACACCTGAAACGACTCAACAGAATGGTGTGTTTGAGCGACGAAATCAGATTTTACTAGATATGGTAAGATCAATGATGAGTTATGCGACTCTACCCATATCATTTTGGGGTTATATCTTAGAGGCGACAACATATATCTTGAACCTAATGCCTTCTAAATTGGTACCTAAGACACCTTATGAGTTGTGGCTAGGGCACAAGCCTAGTTTAAGGCACATCTACATTTGGGGATGTCCAGCTTATGTACTGAACAACTTTGTTTCGAAGCTGGAACCAAGGGTTAAGATATGCTACTTCATAGGATATCCTAAGGGAACAAAAGGTGGAATATTCTATCATCCTAAGGAGCAGAAGGTGCTAATAAGTACACATGCTAGATAATTGGAGGATGATAGTGTTATCTATCGAGAGTCGAATTCAGAGGCTACGCTAGAAGAAGTCATTCCTAAGACTTCTACTACTATAACTACGCCTATAACCAAAGCAAAAAATGAACAGCAAATTCCCTTAACTATGTCAGAGACTCATCATAGTGGGAGAACATCGAGACAACCAGAAAGATACTATGGAGAGCTTTTCGAGGCAATCTCCAATTAGGTTGACGATCCCATTAGTTACGATGAAATAGTAACAGACATAGATGCGGATCATTGGCATTAGGCAATGGAATCTGAGTTGGAGTCAATGTATTCCAACAAGGTCTGAGATTTTGTAGCAGAACCTGAAGGGGTAAAACCTATAGGGTACAAATAGGTCTACTAAAGGACGAGAGAAACGGATGGGAAGGTGAAAACTTTCAAAGTGAAGTTGGTGGCAAAGGGATACTGTGACGGGCGAGACCACTATCATGCTTCATGTTAACTCTTGCATACACTATTTGAGAATTTTAAATGTGCATTTATCTTGTTTTATCACTAGTTACTATTCATCATAATTTTCAACTGTCTGATTTCTCTGAATTAGCATTTTTCTCACATTATATGACTTATAGGAGGAATGAAAAAAATGAGAATTTGAGCATTTCATGTTAGGAGAGCTCATTTAGAAAATAGTTTTCGGTTCGAATAAATAGTAAAAACATTAGATTTAGTGGGCTAAATTAAATTAGTTGCAATTGGGCCTTATTTTTAGCTTTGTCTTGCAATTTTAATGGGCCAACCATGAATTATATCTAATATATACATAATATCACATATACATACAATACATAGGAAAAACAAAAAACAAAAAATACCCAATAGGTCTTCCCCAAAACCCGAGAACAAGAAGAAAGGAAAAGAGAGAATTTTGCTCTTCAATCTTTGCATTTCAAGCTTGTCCAAGCCAATTGGGAGTAGTTCCAAGTGTTCTTAGGCCTTCTACAAGCTCCTACACACTTTGGTGAGGAATTTTCTATGTATTTTTAGCATTTTAAAATTGTTGTCAAACTTTAAATTTGTAGATTTTCTTATATATGTATATATTGTGTTATCTTCCTTTACAAAGAGTGTTCTACATGTTCTATGGACTAGTTTTATGGAGCTTATTGCCTTGGTTAATGGAATTTTGCATTTGATCACATGTAGAAGACAATGAATAGTATTATTTTTAGGGTTTTGCTAAAATGTGAACTAGATAATGATTCCATGCTATAATTAGATGCTATAGGTGTTAATTAGCATAGATTAATGATCGTGTAAGGTTAGTTTGCTCGGAACTTGTTTAAAATGCAAAATTAGCAAAATTTCAAAAGGGGCTTCGTATGAAAAGTGAATCCGGGTACAATTTGAAGCTAGTTTGGGGTTCTACTAGGCATGGAAGCACTTTTGGTGCTTTTGTAACATTGAATTTAGGGGTGGATTGGGTAGCTATAGTTCAAAGCACCCTCGGGGCCTTCCCAAACTTCTGTGTTAAAAGCAGGTTTTTAAAGCTTGAATATGTGCCTTCTGGTATTCTTAGAGATGTATGATAGTTGGTTTATGAAAATTACGCTTTGTGATTCGATAGGAACCTAAAACGTGCATGTAATCAAAGGGGAAAAGTGCTAAAGACATGGTCATTGTTAATCTTGGCTTAGAGACTTTCTTGTTATGTTATTTTAATGCTTATTGAACTGCTTAATTGTTGGTTTTCATAGTTGAGGGCGACCTACTTTGTTATCCCTCTAATGTGTGTTTAATTTGTTTATAATGTTATATTGCTTCTTTATCTATCTGTGGTTTCATATCGATGGTTGCGTAACCTCATCGTAACGGTAGATACGATGGCCTCGCTAGGTGGCATCGGGCTTGCCAGTATTGGTTGCCTTAGCTCTGTCTGCTATTCCCTTACTTGCCTGGTCCGGAGATTGCCAGAGAGTGTTGGGTCGTAGGATTGGGTACATCCGGAGTACCCAATGGTGTTTGGGATATCAGCATATCGTGGTTCGTGAATCGTGGTTCGTGATTCGAGAATTGGAGTGATAAGGGTTAATGATTGTATCATTTTTAACGTGTGGTAACTTAGTGTTTATTTGTATTTTAATTATTTAACTGCTTTACTTGTATATAACTGTTGTATTGCACGAAAAGTTTTTCAAAAATGCCCCGGTTAGTTGTATCCTATCCCTCACTGAGCAATTATGGTTGCTCATTCCTCGTTTTAATATGTTTTAAGAGGTGTTGAGATAAACCCCCAACTCTTAGCTATAGAGGAAGATGAGGAGATGAAGTTAGAGGAGTTACCTTGATTGCAGTGTTGCTGTGTGCTTGTTGCTTGAGGTTGGAGTGTTTGTTTACTAGACTGTGTGAATACTTTGCTTTCATTGTATTATGTCTATTTTGAGCCTATGGGTTTTGTATATATTTGGTGTTGTTGAAGAACTGTAATAGTTAGTTTGTTGATGGATGGTTAGAATGATAGCAGCATGTAATAACCTATAACTTTGCTTACTTATTATGTTGCTTGCTTGTGTGCTTAAGGAAAGCTAGTTAGTAGGTTGGTTGGACTTAAATTATAAGTAAGTTTTATTGACAATGTTAGAGTGGTAAGATAAGTGGATTAAAAAGATAGGATTTCAATGATTTTAACCTTGCATGCTTGTGTGTTATTATGTCTTGTCTTGCTTAAGGCTCGGATAGCCTTGAAGCTGGGAGAAGTTGTGGAGTTAAAGTTGAAGTATGTTGTAGAATGTGGTTTGTGGCTTTATTTTATGTTTGCAGGTAACCAGATAATCCACGGTACAGAGGAGACTCTGTCCGATTGTCGGATCCGAACTTAACCTTTTAGTGTGGGGTTGGGTCGGAGCGTGACAGATACACTCAGAAAGAAGGTATCGACTATGATAAGACTTTCTCACCAATAGCCATGCTAAAGTCCATAAGGATAATCTTGGCATTCGCTTGTCATTATGACTACGAGATATGGCTGATGGACGTCAAGACTGCATTTCTTAACAAAAATCTTGACGAGAACATCTATATGACACAACCAGACGGATTCATTGTGAAAGGCCAAGAAAATATGGTATGTAAGCTTAAGAGGTCCATCTATGTACTTAAGCAAGCATCTAGGGCATGGAACATTCGGTTCAATGAAGCTGTCAAGCCTTTGGCTTTGAGCAGAATGTTGATAAACCATGTGTGTACAAGAAAAATGATAGCCACGCCATTGCATTTCTTGTCCTTTATGTGGATGACATACTATTAATTAGGGACGATATAGGGATGTTGACATTCATAAAGATTTGGCTTTCTTCTCAGTTTCAAATAAAAGACTTGGGAGAAGCTAGTTATGTTCTGGGAATTAAACTCCTGCGAGATCGCAAGAACAAGATACTAGCATTATCCTAAGCTGCATATGTTGAGAAGATATTGGTCAAGTTTAACATCCTAAACTCCAAGAAGGGTTTGTTGCCTTCCAGACATGGAATTCCACTTTCTCGAGATCAGTTTCCCAAAACTCCTGATGAGGAAGAGAGCATGAGATGGATTCCATATACGTCAGTAGTTGGCAGTCTCATGTATGCTATGTTATGTACTAGACCAAATATTTGTTTTGTCATTGGCATGGTTAACCGATATCAATCAAACCTAAGACAAGCTCACTAGGTAGCGGTCAAACATATATTCAAGTATCTTTGGAGAATGAAGGATTATATTGGTTTACCGATCTGAAGATCTTACCCCACTAGCCATAAATTCGGACTTCCAGTCTGATAGGGATTCTAGGAGATCTACTTCTGGATACGTTTTTACCTTGTCATGAGGTATAATTTCGTGGAGAAGCATAAAACAAACATGTATCGCTGATTCTACCATGGACTCTGAGTATGTGGCGGCATTAGAAGCTATTAAAGAAACTGTCTAGTTGAGGAAGTTCATGTTAGAGTTGGGAGTAGTGTTTGTCGTAGAGAAACTCATAGTCATATACTGTGGTAATAGTGGTGCGGTAGCACAATGTAAAGAGCAAAGAAACCATAGGAAAAACAAACACATTCAGAGAAAATATCACTTGATTTGTGAATTTATCCATGGAGGATATATAATGGTAGATAAGATTGCCTCCGCGAATAACTTAGTAGATCCCTTTACTAAGACTCTTATGGAGAGGGTCTTTTCTATACATGTTGAGTCAATGGGAGTTAAGTTATTAGGTTACTTAGCCTAGTGCTTTTTCGTGCAAGTGGGAGTTTGTTGAGAATGGGATATGCCCAAAAGACCACTAACATTTTGCCATCAATGTATTTGAATATTTGCAATGAATAATTAAATGTCATCTTACTTTATGAGCATGTTTTTCTCTTTTGTGGTTGACCTATATATATGTATGTAAGGTCCTTGCTTCAAGTGTTGATTTAGGTACATGGTGGTTACGTACATAAGGTCTAAGTCGTGGTTACTTGTCAAGCAGAATTGTTTAGTCTATAACTAAGTAGTAGAGCTAGATACTTAGCTATGGTAGAAGTTATTGTAAATAAGTTCCCTTTATAGTAGGGTGGTGTAACACCCAAGACTTGTATCATATGCATAATTAACTGTAGCATATCTTTTGTGCATTTTAATATGCTTTATTTCTAGTTTAAATATGCTTTATTGATGGTTACTATTCATAAGAAAAATCGACTGTCTAATTTGCTCGAATTAATATTTTTCCTAGACAGTATGACTTATAAAAGGAATCAGGAACTTGAAATTTTGAGCTTTGGGTGCCGTAAGCACGCGTTAGGAAAATGAAACTTGGTTCGTATGAATAGTGAAACATTTGTAAACATAGTTATTAGACTAGTTGGTTTTAAAATTGAATTTAGGCCAAGATTTGACCAAGCCACTTATGCAATTGACCCAAAATATATACATATACATATAAAATAACTCATATACTAAACATTAACACACAATTGCTCACAAACAATTCACAAAATTCCCTCTATATCCCCTCACCCACCCGACGGCTTCTAAGGAGAAAAGAAGGAGGAAAAAATTCTTCAAGCTTTATATCTTGGCCTCCTAGCTTGTGATTAGAAGGGTTTTGGAGCTACGTAGGGCTTCTACAACTTGCCTATACCTTGTACAAGTGAGGGAGTTTGCATATGTTCCATTTTAAAGTTTATGTCATCTTTTGAAATTTTGAGATTTATTGATTATAGCTATTGAGTTGCTTGAATATTGTGATATACATGCTCTGCATGCTATATAGACTTGGCTTGCTTAGTTTAGTGGCTTATTCCATGGTTGAATGCTATGATTCATGAAAGAGATGATGAATAGTACCCAATTTTAGGGTTTTGCTATAAGTTGCTATTTAGATTGATTTCATACTACCTATAGGTGCTTTAGATGTTATCGAACATAGTTAAATGCTTGTGTGTAATTAATTTGCCCAGAATTGGATTAAAATGCGAATTTAGCTAAAATTTAAAAGGGGTTTTTTCGTAAAACGTAATATGGGCACAATTGAACCTTAGATTAGGTACCTACTAGGCATGGAAGCACTTTTGGTGCTTTTGTTGCGTTGATTTGAGGGGCTGTTTAGGTAGTTGTAGTTAAAATTGACTCGGGGCCTTCCCGAGCTTTTGTCTCCAAAACGGGTTTTTAGGGCTTGGATAGGTGCCTTTTAGTATCCTTAGAGATGTAGAATGGTCGGTTTATAGAATTGGAACCTTGACTCTCATATGGAAGTAAAATGGCTTAGTTGCAAAGGGAAAAATGGAGGAATTTGATGCTTTAGCACTTGTATTGACTTGTAGTTGTCTATTACTTATCTAAATGCCTTTCCAAAGTGTATTTGAACTACTTGTAGAGTTTCGTGGAAAAGTATGATATTTACCTCTTTGTGCTCATATGATTATTTCATGTGTAAAAGCTTATATTGTGACTAATTGCGAGGGCGGCCTACTTTGTCGTCCCTCAAATACGATTATTGATATTACTTGGCTCTTGTGATCATGATTCGGGTTGCACAACCTTCTCAAACATGGTAGTGTCAAGAAACTCCGGGCAGCATCGAGCTGTCGGTCTAACTCGACTACCATGATGCCTATTCCCTTTCTCGATGAGGCATACTCCTCTACCCCAGAGGCGTGGTTCACCTCGTTGGGGCATACAGACCTAGCTCAGAAGAAATGGGTCGTAGGATCGAGGTACATCTGGAGTACCCCATTGGAGGAATAAGGGATTTGCCGGCATTTTCTTGAAGATCATGGTTCGTGGTTCGAGATCAAAGACAAAGAGGATAAACTGTATCCTTTTTAAATGTGTTTATATAATTGTACAATTAGCTTGTTCTATTGTGATACTTATGTTATTATCTTGTAGGCATTGGTTTGCAGCTTGGCTTTTTTCAGGTGATTTTATAAGAAGAGGTCACATTCGAACCCTCATTCCCATTTTCATTCTTTGGTTCATGTGCGTTGAAAGAAATGATGCTAAGCACCATAATGCAGGATTCTATCCATCCAAAATTATATGGCGTATAAGAAGATTTATTGCTCAACTTTTTCAAGCTGGATTAATTAAAAAAATGGCATTGGAAATGTGATCTTACAATTGCTTATTCTTTCTTTTGTTTCTTTGAAAGATCTCATAATCCTATCCCAAAGATTATGCTTTGGAGAAAACCGAAAGAAGGATTCTTCAAACTCAATGTAGATGGAAGTGTCCATGGAGAAAATGGTCAAGCTGGATGTGGTGGTATTGTGCGAAATTGGAAAGATGACTTCATTTTTGACTTCTTTGATTACTTTGGATGTGAAACTCCTTTCAAAACTGAAATTCTTGCTCTCATTCGAGGTCTGTAACTCTGCAAAGCAAAAAATATTCAAAATATTTGGATTGAAATGGATGCATTGGGGGTTGTCAATCTTTTAAAGAAAAATGAAAGAGGATCGTGGAATACATTTTATGAAGTTAGTCTTGCAAAAGAACTAATCAAAGACCATGGAGCTGTCATTTCTCATATTTTTAGAGAAGGGAATCAACCAGCTGATTTTTTGGCAAATTTAGGAGTGACTGCAAAGGGCCTCACCATCATTGAATCCCTGCAAGATCATCAAAAGCTGAGAGGAATGATAAGGTTAGATAAAACAAATCTTCCTCATTTTATATTTTAAACATGTTATTGGTAATATTTCAATTTTTATAGGAATATTATTTATAGGACTCTTGTAATAAAGAGGTGGTTTGTGCCTTCTTCTAGTTTAGACTGGACAATGGGGCAGGTAAGTCCCCCATCCTCCTGTGGAGGTAAGGTCTATGTCCCCCTCCACTTTTGTATTCTCTTTTTGGGTAATTAATAAAATTGCGGAGGGAAGTCCCCCTGATTTTACCCAAAAAAAAATCATTTGCGAAAACACTCCCGGTTTACTGTATTCCCTCCCTTGCTGAGCAATTGTGTTGATCACTCCTCTTTTAACATGTTTCAGGAGAAGCTGAGGTGAATCCCCAGCTAGTAGCTGTAGAAGAAGAAGAGAAAGTTCAAGTAGATCAGCTTCCTTGATTGATTGTGTGCAGAGGTTGGCTGCTATGTGTGGAGATGTGTTGTTATGTGCTATGTTCTACTTTTGAGACCTTTAGGGTCTTGTATGTAGTTGTGTTGAATTTGAAAACTTGTACTTAAGTTGTAATCTTGGATGTTTTGATGGAGTAGTTGGCATGTAATAGTTAATGATAGGCTTTACTGTCTTTGTTTGCATACTTATGTGTTAGGGATGTTACATGAAGGACTTAATATATAAGTATAACTTGTAATTTTAATTAGAGTGGTATGATAAGTAAGTTATGACTTAGAGTTTCTATAAACATGTCTTGCATGCTTGCATGATATGCTTTTGTTGAGTTCCAAGGCTCGGATGACATTGAGGAGTTTGTTGTATGTGTTGTCATTAGAGGATGGGGTTGTATGAGAAGATTGGGTGTAGATTGGTGGTTGTATGTGATTGTTTGCAGGTTATCAGTTAGTCCACGGTACAAAGGAGACTCTGTTTGTGTACCGGGTTCGGACTTAACCTTTATTATGGGGTTGGGTTTGGGGTGTTACAAGTGGTCTGCCTTGATCATGCATGGGGTTCTAGACTTATTTTACTTATGCATGTGTATACATTGGATGGGTCACCGTAGGTATGATACTCTAAATTAGTACTATCGAAGAAAAAAAGCACCTATACCTACTAGCTTCTAAGTGGGCCAATGCTCTTAATCTTGATCATATGTGGATGAACTGACGAAGTCAAGTTCTTGCACTTTAAGTCACCATGGGTGAGATCTTATATATAGGCCAACAACTCTCTGATTTGGGTGTCTGGACTTGGTTAGAACGGACATACATATGCAACAAGGAATCTATACAATAATCACTCCTTTAGAATGATCTAGGTTGATCACCCTAAATCTATGCACAGTAGTACAGTTTGATGTACTGGTTGTTACACTTTTGGGAAGCTCCCATGTATAAGTGGATAATTTCTAGATGATGGTTATAATATGGGTTAGAGGTTCTAAGGAGAACAAGATGTAGTCAAAGAGGTGATAGTACACTTGTTAAACTTGTATTGACTATGGATAAGTATAGAGGGGCGATTTGGCCATTATCACTTAGTTGGTTTAAAGACTAAGCGTCATATATTATTGACTAACTCTTGTTTATACAACAATTATCTTGGAGTAAAGTCATAGTCTTTTAGTGGAATAGACTAATTTTAAAATATAAAATATTACTAAGAAACTAGCGAAAATATTTTGGTCATTTTCAATGGAAGGATAATTATGTCTTTGGTTCCCCCTCTAGCATTTTCTTTATAAGTATATTTACTAAAATAAAAAATTACTAAATTGAGAGAGGTTTTAATCAATTGACAATTAGAAATCATAAATAGAGTTTCCTATTTGTATAACAAGTTTTCTATTTTGATTATTGGCTGAATTTTGGATTAAATAATTAAATAGAGTTGTATTGTTGAGCCAGGACCCGTGGTATACATCCCTAGGCTAAGCGTAAGGTCCTAAGTGCCTAATCCTAAGATGAGACGGCTAGGTGGTGAGAACGCAAGGTGTAAAATGATTTCTATTATAATATTGAATTAAAGGATAATTCAAAGTCCTAATCCTTTGCCTCTTTGGATTCTGATTAAGATATAACTACCTTACATATTTTCACCTATATAAAGGCCTCTACCTCAAGCTCTATAATTGCACCGTCTCTTTTGAGATCACTCTTTCTCTTATGAGTAAGCTTTAACTCTTTGAAGAAACTCGAATAGTTTTTCTTTTAGTTTAGTTTGGCAAAATCAAGTCCCACAACTTGATCAACAATTAAGAGAAGATTTGGGATAGAGGGGAAGATCAAAGTTGAGGAGCAGAAGCCTTCTAGGCGTGTGGAGCTCTCCAACAAGAGGTAAAGTTTTTTTTTTCATCGTTCTTTGAGATAAAGGTATTCCTAAAATCTTTATTTGCTTTTAGAATTAAACTATGAACTGTTTAGATGTTCAAGTAGCTATTTCATATTTTATTCGTTTTAAAGATACATGCATGAATGTTTCCACCTTATTCTTGTAATTTTAAAATTTGATTCATGCGACATAATGTTTCCCTTCAGTTGGGACATGCGTATGCAATAAAGAATCCATTATGATTATCCAGTAGATCTTCCTAATCTGAGCTCAATGATATACTCTATGAGTATGTCGGATATTTGGTTTGAGGGTCGCACCCTAGATCAAGTGTTACTTATCCAATGGATGGTTACTTAAAGGATTTAGATGTCTCAAGGAGAAGATGTAATCAAGAAAGAGATAGTACATGGAAAGTCTTTCTTGTTTTTGAGTGTTACATTGGGGGGTATTTTGGTTATTCTGCTTATTAGGTCGTAAACAAAGGCCATACTTAGTATGATAAGCTTTTGCATTCAACGGTAAACATCTTGGAGTACTGTCATGACTTTTTAGTGGAACAAGTCACGTTGAAAAGCCTAAATGTTCTATAGGGTTTAGCAAGGGCATTTTGGTCTTTTCAATTGACAGGTTATTTATGTCTTTTGGTCCATTTTCTAGCCTATTTCCTTTTAGATGTATGTTATAGTTTCCTAGATGTTTATTGTATTTACAGTTGTTTAATTAAAGTATCCAATTGCAACTTAGTATTCTATTTAGGAGAATATCCTATTTGGATTAGTTGTGGATAATGTGGAAACTAGCAATTAATTAATTTAGCAAAAATAATACATGGACCAAGCCGCACGCCTAGCCCACTAGGCATGGTCCACACGTTAGATCCAAGAGAGATGGAAGAGTTAATAGTTTTATTAAATATGCTATTGGGCAAGCCAAGTCCAAAGATGCATATGATTAGCTTATGGGCTAAGAATCCAAATCCTAGTTTAGCTTGGATTGACTACTAAGGCTATTCCATATCTATAAACATAGATCTTCTTTAGAAGAAGAAGAATAAAAAAAATTATCTCTTTCTCTCTCTCTCTCACGAGAGAATCACTAGGAAAATACACGAGGAAGAATTGCCCAATTCTTCATCATCTAAGAGAAGGAATAAGGTCTTAGAGGATAAGATCAAAAGCTTTCAAGAGCTCCTAGGCATATAGATCTTCAAGGATCAAGTTTTGTGTTTTTCGTTAAGATTCTTAAGCTAAGGAGTCAAGGTAACAAAACTATCTCTTGTTAGAATTTATTCTTTATGAATTGTTTTTACACATGTTCTTAGTGTTCTTGCAATTATTAATCTTAGAACTTGTGGTTTGATCATAGATAAGCATGCTATCAAGTTTTCACTGCGCTTATATGTTTTAAAATTTTTAAACACTATAGTATATCTAGATAGCATGCACCTTCAGGCTGGTGTTCTTAATCCTGAGCATGTGCGGATGAACTGATAAAGTCAGGTTTTTGTACTTTGAGTCACTATGGGTGAGATATTTTATGGGTCAATGATTCTATGATTTCGGTGTTTGGACTTGGTTAGAAGGGATATGCATATGCTATAAGGAATCTATACAATAATCATTCCCTTAGAATGATTCAGGTTGATCATCCTAAATCTATGCATAGTAATACAATTTGTATTGGTTGTTATACTTATGGGTAGCTCCCATGTACAACTGGATGACTTCCGGAAGATGGTTGGATTATGGGTTAGAGGTTCTAAGGAAAAAAATATATAGTCAAAAAGGTGATAGTACAAGTGGCATATTTGTCTTGGCTATGAGTGAGTATAGAGGGGCAATATGGTCATTATTATTTAGTTGGTCTAAAGATTGAGCATCATACTTCGTGTGACTAACTCCCGTTCATATAATAATTATCTTGTAATGTAGTCATAGTCTTTTAGTGGAACAAACTGAGGTTAAAGTGACAAAATATTGCTAGAAAGTAGCAAGGGTATTTTGGTCATTTTTAGTGAAAAATAATTATATTTTTTGTCCTACTTCTAGCTATTTACCTTATAAGTGTCATTACTAAACTTGGGTGTTGTTAAATATGAAAAAAGAATAAAGTCCATTGGCAACTAGTAGTCATAAAATAGACTTTCTATTCTTGGAAGAAGTTTTCTTTTTTGAGAGTTGGCTGAATTTTGAATTAAATAATTAAATTAATTACTTGGATAGAGCGTATGGGATGAGCCAGAGCCTGGCCTGCAGCCTAAGGCTAGGACGCAGAGGGCTAGGCATCCCACATAGGTCCTAAACGTGTGGATTAGGCTAAAAACTAAGAAAAAGGATTTTCCATTATAATTACGGAATTAAAGGATAATTCAAAGTCCTAATCTTTCTTTATCTTGGTTTTTAATTTATACAGAACTACTTAGCATGGTTGTCACCTATATAAAGGCCTATATCCCAAGCTCTACAATTACACCATCTCATTTGAGCTTTCTCTTTCTCTCTCTCATGTGTAAGCCTCTCCAAGAGGAAACATGAATCACTCTTCTTTTAGTTTAGTTTTGCAAGATCAAGTTCCACAACTTGATCGACACTTTAGCTAAAATTTGGCATAGGAGAGAAGATCAAAGTAAGGAGTGAAAGCTTTCCCTGGGGTATGTAAAGAATCAAGAGCAAATGTGAAGTTTTTCTCATTTCGTTTTCACGATTCAAAGGTATTCTAGAAAACTTTGTTTGTTTTTAGTTTAAACTATGAACTGTTTAGATGTTCAATTAGCTATTTCATGCTTTATTCGTTTGAAAGATCCATGCATGAATATTTTCGCCTTATTCTTGTGTTAAATAGAATTTGATTCATGTGATATAACGTTTTCCTTTATTAGGTGCACTGGGAGATCCATGAGGTACCTCCTCTAGAGCAATTTCAAAATCTAGTGATGTCTTTATTGTTGTATCATCCTCTAAGTATCTAGCATAAGTACTAATTAGTACTTTTTGCTCCTTAGGATGATAAAAGATCCCAGCTCTGGTACCTTTAGGATAATCGATGAAATAACACATTTCTGATCATGGTTGTAACTTTGTAGCATTGCTACTTAGTACGTGAGTTGAACATACCCAAATGTGAAGTTACCTCAAACTAGGTTTGCGGCATATCGACATCTCTAGTGGTATTCTAGGTACTAACATGGAGGGAACCAAGTTCAAATGTATACTGCTATTTCAAAGGCATATCCCCAAAATGATATGAGTAGTGTTGCATGACTCATCATAGACCTTACCATATCCAAGAGTGTTCGGTTTTTCCTCTCAGCTACACTATTTTACTGAGGGGTCCCTAGTGTAGTCAACTGAGACACAGTACCATGTTGTGTGAAATTCTCCTTGAATTCACCCAAGAGGTATTTGTCACCTCAATTAGACCGAATGGCTTTGATATGTTTTCTCAATTGCCACTCTATTTCAGCCTTAAATCTTTGAACTTGCCAAATGATTCTGATTTGCGTCGTATACGGAATACATATCCATATCTAGAGCAGTCATTTGTGAAAGTGATGAAGTACTTATAACCTTCCTAAGCTGGTATGCTCATAGGACCACATACATCTGTGTGTAACAATTCTAATCTTTCACTGGCTCTTTGTCCTTTAGAAGAAAATAGTCTTTTGGTCATCTTCTCCTTAAGAAACAATTCACACTAAGGTAGCTGTTCAAGATCTAATGGGCTCAAATGTCCATCCTTGATCAACCTTTGAATCCTATTTAGGCTAATATAGCCCAAACGTAAATGTCACACAAAATTAAATATCACCCTTCGTAGGAAGCAAACCGCATGGTAAGACAAGGTGATATTAATTTATTAGTACAAACCAAAACTAGAAAACCTTGGGCTTTTTCATTCCCCTCTCCCACAAGATTATTTATCTAAAAAGGGGTTTTTACATATGTTTTACTTTAATACTTAGAAAACTAGGCTTTTATCTAAACAAATCAAGGCCCATAATGTTCTCAAGTATATGCGCTTGGCCCACACACCTTTGAAATATTATAATCTTTGTTTAAAACCTTTTAAGTATACCTTAAAAATATATTACTTAATCTGGGCTTAATAAAGTCATATGTAAGGCCTACTTAGGTTAATTATTTAACATTTCGGCCTCTAAGCTTAAATTATTTCCTTAGCCAATTTTTAAACTATATAAATTAATCCTTAGATTAAAATTAATCTAATATCTGATTAATTAATCCTATAAATTTCCATAACCTAAGAAAATTATGATTTTCCAATTTTAAATCCTATTGGTAGGCATGTTTCTATGTGGCATATAACATGTCGTACACTTAATAAAAATAATTAAATATAATCCTGCATAGAAACAATAAAATAAAATAATTAATTTTCCACTTTTTTTTTGATGGCTCTCTCTAGATTTGTCAAACTCTAGATTTGACCCCTAATCTTCACAGGCTTGTAAAATACTACCACAAATTCAACACCCTGAACAAAAAACCCTTGACCTGTGTTGATTGGAAATCTTGTACCTAGGGAGACGTGTACACGCATGGACTTGCTCTAAGCTGAGTAATTTTACAAACTTCTAGGAAAAACTGTAATCCTAGTCTCAAATGTTTACCTCCATTCTTTTGTGCTTCTCAAAGAAGCTACATAATTCAATCTAATAATTTAAAAAATATTACAAGATGCTTATGATTGCATAAACCTGCAATCTTATATCAATTTTTAACTAGATTGAATAAATACATACATAACATGCATACGAACCATAAAAGGGGGCTAATACTTGCTATAAGAGAATTAATTGTGCAAATAATATTCGTTAGCTTAGATCTTAACGAAAAACAAAAATAACTAGTTTGAGAAGAGCTTTACATGCCTGAAGGAGAATCACCCAATGATCCTCTCTTTTATAACCTTCTGCCTTGCTGAATAGTGCTTGATTGTATAGTGGGATTCAATCCTAGTATTTTTCCTTTGTTCCCACGTGTGGAAGAAAGAGGAAGAGAGAGATTTATTTATTTTTATTCTCTTAGATGTGTGAGTAAGTGTATGTGAGGTGATGGAGAGACTCCTTCATATAGATGTAGAGTGGGCTTAAAGCATAATCCAAAAAAGAGAAGAAAAAATGCCACAATCCTATTAGGAATATATCTGGACACTTGATAAGAATGCAAAATGTCATAGTTTTCTTCCTTAATGTTTAATATTTTACACTTATTTGATGCCTAAATATGCTCATTATTCTTATATTTTGATTTAGGATGCAAATGGAGGCATTAAGTGCAAAACGAAACAATTTGAGAGCATTTAGACAATTTCGACGTCTTTTCATAATCTGGGCATAACTCTCTCATCTGATCTCCGATTGAGATGATTCAAGATTATGTGGAAATCCAAGAAGGCGTTCTATAACTTTAATGTTTTGACTTTTGAGAGATATTGGCTGAATCAAGGTCGAAATCGGATGTGAAGTTTCTACACTTGCACTGTTTGACATTCTAGAATATTCCTTAGTCGGAAGCTTCTAGAAGATGGTGAGAAGATGATGCACAAAAATTACAGCTGGAAACGCATGCGATTTTTCCCATTTTCTCTTTAGAGCTAGTTATATTAGGACTTTACTTTACTTTTAATGTTCTCCTTATTTATTCAGATTAGGATACCGTTATTTTAGGAGATTTTGTAGGCTTCAAAATCTATAAATAAGGTATAGGGAGATCAGATTTCACACACATCTTTCTCTCCCCTTTTCTCCAAACTCCTTCTTCGAGTTTTCTTTATGCCCCTATGTGGCTAAATTTTTATACTTGGTCGAAGGAAACTGAAGCCTCAGAATCAAGAAAAATGTGAGATCTAATTAGTTTTTATTGTTCAATTTATGCTTTAAGTATCAAATATTCTTCTGTGTTTATTTTCATGATTGTCTCGTTTAATTACTAGGAAGCCTACTAGTTATTATTCGTTATAATCTACTGCTAGGTTAGATATCAAAGCCGTAATTGTTTGATCTCTCTAATTTGTGAAGCAACTAAGATTTAACGATTTGCTGCGTTAGGAATTATTAGATCTTAGGAAGAACGTTTGACTAAATTAAATGCAACTGCTTGTGCTTGTGTTATTTAGCTTAATCAATCTCTCTAATGCTTAAGGCTGCTACAAGATTAAACCTTTAGCCTTTTTTGTGGTTGTTTAGTAGTTAGGGTTAATTAGATTGCTTATTTTCTAATTAACTACGACTAAGGAGGGATATAAAAATAATTTCAATGGTGAATATTTATAGTGTGAATTGATATATACTTGCAACGATGATCAGTTACAAGATTCCAATGGTGGATGTTGACTTAGACCAATGTTTGTTCTTTTGATTGATTTCGATATTTCAATTTGAATTGCTTTTTAGTTATCTTTTTCTTAAAAAAATTGATTTCGTCATACCCAAACCCCCCAATCCTTGTTCACGTAGCATAAAACTAGAGTAAATACTCTCTGTGGGAACGATCCTTACTCGTACTACTACATATATTTTTCTGAGTACAGGTTTTATTTTTAGTTGCCTGTGACAGCATACCAACACTCTAATGCATCTAGGACTTTTGTAGTCCAATATTATCCACTTTCTTATTCTTCTAGAATCTCTCCACACACCACTTAACCATTCCACATGCCTAGCTCCTCTTTTCTTGCACCAAGTTGATAAATTAATTCTAGAAAGATTCCATAATGAGCTCAACTGTCCAATTAGGAAATCTCATTACCAAAATGGAAAATTCTTCCTAATTTTAAACTCCTAGTTGCATTAGGACTCTTTATTTAATAACTGCTAGACACATGAGAAACTACCAAAATATAGTATTAACACTAAAGAGAAAGTAGGCTAGAAGAGGGACCAAAAGACAAACATTATGGCTACTAAAAAGACCAAAATGCTTGTACTAACCCCATAGCACATTTTATCCTTTCAACCTTAAATTATTCCACTAAAAATTTATGGTTGCACTCCAAGATCAATATTGTTGTCCACAAAAGCTTGTCATACTATATACGACATTTGTCTTCGACCTACTAAGTAAAATGACCAAAATACCGCTCCATGTAACACTCACAATCAAGAAAGACTTTTAACATGTACTATCTCTTTCTTGATTACATCTTATCCTTGAGATATCTAATCCATAAAATAACTATCCTTAGGATATGAAACACTTTGATCTAGGGAGCGACCCTCAAACCAAATATCCAATATACCCTTAACTAGGATATACCACTGAGCTCAGACTTAGATGATCTTTCTGATTACCACAAAGGAGCGATTACTTCATCTTACGATGACATGGATTCCATATTGCATACACACGATCCAACTAGTTATACTTATATTGTAACACCCCGATCCCTCACGGGACCGGGACTTTTATTGATCATGCTATTCTCAACCCAATTCCAAACCCGAGCAGGAAAATTTAGGAAAAACGGACGGAGCCTCCCCTGTTTAAAGGATAATCCAAAACCTGTACAAACAATTATAACTTCAAAATCGAAGTCCAACCTCCTCCGTAATTCTCAACTTCCTCTATCATCACATACAACAAACTCCTCAAGGTCATACAAGCCTTGGAACTCAACATTATACACACACAAGCATGCAAAGTTAAAACCATTAAAATTCTATCTTTTAATCCGCTTATCATACCACTCTACATTATCAATCAAGCTTTCTTATAATGTATGTCCAAGCATGCAACATTAAACACTAAAACAAAACATAAAATTATTACAACTCAACTAACTACTAACATCATACAATACTTTTAACTTCAATTTACATTCATCCAAGGCAACTCAATTATACACAATACCCATAGGACTCAAAATAGATAATAATCACATCTTCGACATATTCTTTACAAAACTAGCATATAGGCACTCCAACCTCAGCAAGATAAGCAATACAGCTAAACAACACTCAAGGTAACATCAACTACTCTAACTGTACCTCCTGAAACATGTTAAAACGAGGAATGAGTAACCAAGGTTACTTAGTGAGGGAGGGGATATTGTAAACCGGGGGTGTTTTTGAAAATCATTTCGTGCAATGCAACGAGGATAATAACACAAATAGCACAATAAGGCGAGTTAATCAAATAAACATCAAACACATTTAAAAGGATACATTTCATCTTCTTTGTCTTCGATCTTGAACCACGAACCATGATCTTCAATAGTAAATTCCGACAAATCCCCTTATTCCTCCAATGGGGTACTCCGGATGTACCCCGATCCTACGACATATTTCTCCCGAGGTAGGTCCGTATGCCCTAACAAGGTGAACCACGCCTCTGGGGTAGAAGAGTATGCCTCAGCGAGAAAAAGAATAGGCACCATGGTAGCCGAGCTTAACCGACAGCCCGATGCTACCCGGAGTTTCTCGACACTAACATGTCCGAAAAGGTTTCACAACCCGACACGAATTCGAGAATTCATGAGATAATCTCAAATAAGCACGAGAAATCACAAGATAACAAGTAAATAGTACATATAAACTTTATCAATTAAACTAAATCATACAATCTAAAAGCAATAACATAAGCTAAAATGCACAAAAGGGATGAAGACTCCCTCACCCTGGATTTGACTATACATGCATGAAAAATAGCTTACATTCCCTCTAATTATCCCTAAATTTGCTCAATCATGCAATCTCTAGCTTGTTCCTATAAGTATAAGACTTTAGTAGATAACGCACCAATTCCAACTTAACTATTACCTAACTCAACTCACAACAATAGAAGTAATATATAATCACTTATATAACTCATATTGCCACATAGTCCAAGTAATCATACAAATAATGCTAAAACATTTCTTTAATTTTCCAAAGGACATTAACTACATTAACATTTAATAAGTTAAACCTTATAACTAGTTCAACTTCATCTATCTCACAAAGGAATATCAAATTAAGCATTCAATCAAGATGACTACACTTAAACTCTTAAACCTAATTTAACTATAAACATGGACTAAGAATTATTTTCAGGCTTTAAGATTATTAAACATGTACTAATTGCTTTAGATTACAAATCATGTTAAAATAACACTTCTTTAACCCAGAAAACTGTATTCATTCTCACATAATTCACTTAGCACGTAATTACATTCAACTACTTAACTACACCCTAACATTCTTCAAATAAATGAGCACTCTAACCAAACATCTCTTTAGCATTTAACAAGCCTTATAAAGGTCAATTATAGAAATTATAGCAATATAAACAACTACTCATGCAATGAATTCAAGTAATTCACAAGAAATACATCAAAACACTATTTCATTGCTTACAATTTAGGTTCTAAACTTCACACGTGATTATGAATTCTAAATCTAACTTTACCATTCACCTAAGGCCACTTTATGACCCATATAAATGCTACAAAAATCACATTTTCAAGTTAACTGAAAAACACCAAAAAGCCCCTTAGGTGATTTGTATTGCAGCTACCTAATCCGATTAATAATTAAGCGTCATAAATACATTTTAAGAGTTTCCTAACCCTTCTAAGATTAACTACAAAACAATACAAGCCTTAAAAAAAATCTCCAATTCCCGCATTTCCCTTTTGTTAACCTTTGCTATTTAGCTCCAACCCAAAGGGTAAAGTTTCAAATTCCCGAATGAGCTGTCCTATCCTTCTAGTTACACTTATGGCACCCTTATAACCCTTGAAACCATCCTTTAACTCGCATTTACCGCAAAAGCCCCAAAATCTCCTTTATGCGTTTTAACTACAAGTACATTAACCGATGCCCCATTAAGTGTCACAAGTGCACATTTAGTACCTCCTCGCCCTATAAACACCAAATATATCATTCAATTCCACCCGAATTTACATTTCACCCGAAACCCCTTTGTAAAACGAGCTATTTATGCACTTTTGCCCAAGTTTCGAGTAACTTAACCACGTACAACTATTAACCTATCTTTATTAACCTCTAAAGCATCTATAGATAGCATAAGATCAAGCTAATAAGTAAACTTTAAGAAAACGCTATGTTTGGCACTATTCATCATCATCTTCATATGCATATTTACATTCAACCATGAAACAAGCTTCTAAACTACACAAACTAGGTCTCTATAGCATGTAGAAAATGCATTTCATAAGATTCAAGCATTACATTAACCAATTTTAACAAATCTAGAAATTACATAACTTAAAATAAACTTAAAAATGTAAAACTATGCAAACTCCCTCACTTAATAGCCTTGTAGATGCAAGAAAAAAGGTCTAGGATGGCTTGAGATCACTTGAGAGATCTTGGAGTGGCAAGATTGAAGGAGGAAGTTGAAGTTTTCTCTTCCTTTTTGGCTCTTGGAGCCGTCGGCTATAAGGGGGGGGGGGGGTGGTTTAGTTCTATTTTTTTTTTTTGTCTTGTGTTTTATGTGTGTAATGTAGTGTTTAAATTATATGTTAAGTAGTTTAGGTATTAGTATCACTATTGAAGCAAGACTAAGTCAAATGACAAGCTTAAAATGCAATCAAAGTTAGCCAATTAACTAGTCTAGTCATGTAATACTATTTTATTATTCATTCGGTACCCAAAACTATTTTCAAACGCACATTCCCAATTTTCAATCAGGTTCTTATTGATCTCATTCCTCCTAAGAGTCACACAACCTAGGAAAAATACTAATTCGAGCAAATTAGACAATCGAATTTCCACTATGAATACTAACCAAGCTTAAGGTAAGAAAATACATATAAAAGTATGCAACAGTTAATTATGAATATAATGGAAGTCTCGGGCGTTACACATATGCCCCACACATAGATCTGTTGACCCACAATTGGGGTCTCACCCATAGTACGTCAAAGCATATGAATCTGATTTAATTAGTTCATCCATATATGCACAATATTAAGAGAACTAGCCACTTAGTAGCATAAGATATATTTATCTTTATCTTTGATAGTAACTATTGAAAAATCATACTTAAATGGTCTGTTCAATGTGCAACACATACAATAGTGAGATAAGCCCAAAAATTGACCAATGACTAAGGCAAGTCACCTTATACAAGAGACTATCTCACTATAACCTTATCTTGATGAAGTGTCCAACTCTATCATGTGGTTATAAACAAAATCAAGATAGTGTCAATGACTCAAACTTTCTGTGCCTGGTCACCATACACCTAAGTCATTCACTTGAATCAAGGACCTCTATACAAGCACATACATATAAATATAAAAGAGAGAATAAAGATGAATTCTTCTATTAAAACTAATAAATTATAATATGTATCCACTATGAAATGTCACGTGCTAGTGGTTTTTAGAGCATACCAATCCCAACAGTTCTTACTTATATTCTCAACAAATTGGCTTCTTGAAAAGACTTGGTTTTTATCCAAAGTACAACAAGCTCAAGCTCAACCATCTTTGTTTCGCGGATGATCTTCTCATTTTCTACAAAGCTGACATTCCTACCATCAAAGGTATTGTTTTTACTCTCAACATCTTTCACCGGGTTTCTAGGCTTAGATATAACATCAATAAGAGTGAAGTCTTTTTCGGATGAGGTAACCATTCCTTGAGAGACTCTATAAAGGAGAATTTGGGGTTCAACGAGGGATCCTTCCTTGTTCGATATCATGGTATTCCTCTTATTTCTGGGTGTCTTAGAAAGATTGGTTGTTAGATCCTCATTAACAAAATAACTAAGAGAATTAGTAATTGGACTCATAACTGGCTTTCCTTTCCGGGTAGACTATAATTGATTAAGTATGTGCTCAATCATTTTCATCTCTTTTGGGCTAGCTCCCTTCTTATTCCTAAAGGCATTTTGGATACAATTGAAAGGAAATTTTGGCTTGACTTTGGAGAGATGTAAGTCCTAAAGTGGAATGGGATAATATTTGTGTTGAATTTAAGAATTTTAACTACACCATTTTGGAGTTGTTAATCTAAGATATAAGAAGTTCTCTTTCTTAAAAGCTTATCTAGATTTTGCTTTTAGCTAAAATTAGATGAAAAGTGAAGGAGAATTCAAATAGCCAAATAATAAACTATGAAAATAAGATTGATTGAGTTGAGTCCTAACAAAAGATTTATTTTCTCCTTTTGATGTGTGTAACACCTCGAAAGTTTAGGGAATTTACCTTTTTTATTTTAAAAGTTTGAGCCTTTAATTGTGGTAAATTGAGATAATAATAGACTTAATATAAGATCATGGGCTGATTTGAACACTAAAAACTTGGTCAACTTACTTGTGCTAGTGATTATCTACTAATAAAACAAGAACGACGTGTGGGAGAGATGGAAAAAAAACAACAAACGTTTAGTAAAGAAAACTTGAGAAGGGAAATAGAGGAAATTGCTGGCAGACCATTGGTGACGATCTATTCTTATGTTTGAGGAAAGCTTCTGAACTGGATGTTTGGAGATTGAGCTAGGCTTAGAATTCAAAGAATGTGTTCTAATTTTCAGAATTTTGGCTTTGTAATTTCGTAATTAAGATAAGTAGGATGACTCTAAATTGTTTCGTTTAACACCCCTTTTGATTTTTGTGGAAAATAGACATACGTTATTTTGTAGTATGAATATTGTATTATCGATTTATTTTGCATCAATTGAAAGAGTTAATAAAATTTTTAATTTATGTATTAAGTTATAAACCTTTTTGCTTATCGTACTTGAACAGTCTTATTTGTCTTATATATATAGAACTATGAAACTAATTTTTAAACTTATATTTTTTCATGAGTATTAGTGATTGTATTATCTTCTTTCTACCAAATGTTTACGGTTTAGTTATCAAAGAAAACAAAGAAAAAAAATTCAATACATAATCACTATTAGGAACTGACCAACTGTGACGTTAATTTTTGAAAAGTAATTTTCACCACTGTTACAACAATGACCAAATCACTGTTGTATAAGTGACTAAAAAGCTCTTTTTTATTATTATTTATGTCTTCCGTTTTCTCTTACTAAGTGTTTTAATAGTAATCTATTGTTCTTTATTACTATTTTATTAAATATTCTACAGTGATTATGTATTTCCTTACTATTTTGTTGTTTTACTAAATGTTTCACAATGAGTAACATCATTATTAAGTTTTATTATTTTATTGGTATTCTGGAAAAACAAAAAGAAGGAAAATAGTATACTAAAAAGAGAGTAATACCTTGTTTAATTGTATGAGAACTAAAACTTGGTGCCCAAAAATTTTATGCATTAACATCATGGTATTTTCAAAAATCAAATGTGTATTATCGTACTTATTGCACAAATTTATATTTTTGTATTTATTGCATGACTTTGTAAGTTTGTATTTATTGCATAACTTGAGATAAATATTTTGGACCCCTATGCCATATACATTGAAGTCGTGCCTTCGTTTAGCCCTTGGTGGTAGGGATTTTACACCACTCTTTGGGTAGTGCACTATTGTTTTGTTGGGACTTCTACTTGCTTTTGGTGGTTTGTGCGACAACAAACCACTCTTCGTCTTCGACCTGTGCTACCAAGACTGTAGCCTCGGCCACTCACCTTTTTGAATTTTGACTGTGTTCTTATGGCATATGTTGGGTCATTATGTTCTTTGTATATTTTGATAAATAATGATATGTACTTTGCGTATTCGATAAGTAAGTATTCGCATTGTATTTTCGATAAGTAATGATTCATTCTCTTATTTCAATAAATAATTATTTTCACACTTTATGATGTTTTATGAAAGTCTTTCAAAACAAAATTCATACTTCTTATATGCACATCATGGTTTCATTTATTAGCATTATGTGTTGTGCAAATAATAAGTATTTGGATAAAAGTATATTCTCATGTTATTTTTTTGTGGGGTTATACTACTTACTGAGATTTTATCTTACTTTATCGTTCCTCTTTCTTTGAAACTATGTTTTTGCAGATATAAGAAGTAGACACACTTTGCTTGGGACTTTGGGGGCAAGAAGACCCTCTTGTGGTGTTAGATCTCTTTAGTACCTTTGGATTATTTAGATAGCCATTTGATTTAAGATTTACTTTATTTTAGTTCCTTTTTATTCGATTGGAAATTCCATATTGAGAAATATATAATAGAAGTTATCTTTAATTATATTTGGAGATTATGAACCATTCGATTCTGGTGTTTTGGAATAGATGCTCTAAGGCTTTACAACCTTTATGACTTTTAGTTGTCTTCAGATTTTTTGATGTGCTTTGCTTTGGTTTTTGAGCCTTGCAGGCTTAGGAAGGTTGTCCCTTCTTAGGCATGCGGCAGTCACGTTTCTCAAAATCTGCCTAGGTCGATTTTGGAGGCGTGACAGAGTAATATCAGAGCTTAGGTCATGATCTTTTGGATTTTGTGACTTTTGGTATTGGTTATACTTTAGTGGAATTAGAGTTTAATGACTAACTAGTTATATACCCATGCGATGCACGAGTGTTGCACGAGTGTACTTTAAATACTCTAAAAAAATATAAAATATAAAACCAATTGATTCAATTTCTGTTATATAATTTCAAATTAATCCTTAAATAAATATAAATATAAACACCTATTTTCTAAAAAAAAGGATAGTAATCACTATTTATATAGATCAAACATTCCAAAAGATACATTTATGTATCTTTTTCAAGCAAGTTGTTGTATCATCAATGTTTATGTCATCTCCTCCCAGTTTGATGTCATTCTTGCTTCTTACTCATGACCTGTATGCAATCCGTTTTTTGTCTCCAAAAATTTCGTGGATCCAATGACCAATCTTGTCATACATATGTTTCTCTACAGAAGATGCAGCAATGCTTTGCATTATACACGATAATATTATTTGACCATGCCCAACATATATGTACATATGTTTGAATAAACAACTACGATACAATTAATTATTAGAAAAATAAATTAATTGGAACAACTATAACTACGTACTTCTTCGTTAACTAAAACCATCTCAATCGAATTAGTGATGGTAGGATTGTTGAAATTGGGTAGCATCCAAAGACGGACCACCCTGACCTCAAGTCTCCATGTTTCTTTTTCTAGTGTAATGTCTTTGATAGAATCAATATATACAGCCATCTAAAACTTCCAAGGAGAAAGAAATCAATATCAAATTTGAAGTATGATAGACTTATTCTGAAACAATAAACAAATAAAATTCATCTATTTGAGTGAGGGCTTAATTACATATATAAATATCAAGTTTAGTGAAAAATGCTACTATTCGATCTTGCATAAAAAGGTTGTATCAAATCCTAGAAGATATATTTGTCAAATAATACAATTATATTTGCTAAAGCACGACGTTCAAAAAACCTCATCGAATCTACACCAAAGCTACAATTATGCAACTTTAGTTTCATGAGCTTATACAATAGCTGTTTTTATCTTCTCTTTTTCTAATTAACAATAAACAAAGCTAATAAGATGTTTACTGGCACGGACGAGGCATATATTAATTTACAGGTATGTTTTCAACCAAAATCGAATTCAATTGTCAACTGCCCTTATTGGAAATAGGATTGAACCCTCTATTTATTTATTTATTTATTTGATCTAAACTCATTATTCAAATTCGAAATATTGAAAGAAAACATAAACAATTTACGAATAAAGAAAATAATATAGTTCATCATAATAGAAGAGGGGAGATAATAAAATTACTTTTTAGTAAAATAATAATATAGAGAAGGAAGAAAAAGGAGCCCCTTAAGAAAACTTACGCGTATCAATTTATTTCGAGTATAGTTTTGTTGTTTTCGTGTTATTATTGAGAACTAAACACGTATTTATAGGCAAGTATAGCCAATCTTAAGAAACACGTATTCAATTACACAATTCCTTTATACATCTCATAAAAGACTTTAAACTTAAAGGTTTTATCACAGTCATATCATCACTCCAACATGTCTCATAAAAAATATCATATGGTAATGTAGCTACACATAAAGTTATTTATTTCTCCTAGTCAAGTTACCTACTGAGAGGAATATAATAATAATAAAAATTTCTAGTTATTTATTGCACAGAAAAATAATAATAAAATATTAAATAAAAATACAATGAAACACTTGGCAATAAAAACTAAAATGAAACATAAATTATAAATTCTCATGTAACTAATATTTTTAACATGTCGTTTTATTCTCATCTTACTTTTATCTCTTTATAAGCAACATCTCATATAATATTAACTAATTACATGAAACCAGGAAAAATCCATATAAAATAAAGTACCAAAACATAGCAGCCAACATAAATATGGGTAATTTACTGAAATGGTCCTACATCTTTGTCTTTTTTGATATTTAAGTCCCGTATCTTTCATTTTGGACAAAATGGTCCTTCATCTTTCATTTTTGTGACAATTGTTAGTCCTTGGAGCAAAATCTATAAAAAAAATAACGTTAGTGAGCACATAAATGGCACGTGGTCACAAAATGCATAAACTTTAGGATACTTATATTTTATTGCATGACAATTTTACCCTTAGAGATTTATGAATTTTGCGTCTACGTGTCATTCACGTGCTCATTAATGTTATTTTTTTGACGAATTTTGCTCCAAGGACTAACAATTGTCACAAAAATGAAAGATGAAGGACCATTTTGTCTAAAATGAAAGATACGGGACTTAAATGTCAAAAAAGATAAAGATGTAGGACCATTTCAGTAAATTACCCTATAAATACAGTATAACCAGAACATTAGATAAAACATCAAAAATCAATGTCATTTCGTCAATGTTTTCAAATAATAATTCTAAATTTAGGGAAAACTCAAGTCTACTTGATTTCATAGCCTAAAATCCTAGGAAAATATAACGACTTTAAATCCAACAAAATGGTAGGAACAGATTTTGCCGAAGCTAAAATTGTCACATAAGCAAATGTTATCTTTTAGTCGAGCATCACATAAGCTAAAAATTAAACTTTTAAGTCCTTACTCTACCACTGGTCAATCTACTTGAAAACATCACAAAGAAAACTTATTAAGACTTCAATGCTCTATGTGTAACACAACCATCTCATTTAGCGTATGAGTACATTTACCATATCCTTCATCAATGACAAGGGCAGTGCGTGACTTTTCAAAACTTACAGTTATCCACGCAAAAAGTTATTCCAACTACTTTTGCATAATATGTAAGTGTTTCCAAGGACTTGATTATCACATGCATCTTAATTACACTATTTGATTAATCTTTGACGGTAACATAAATACTTAATAGCTAATTATGAGACAGACATAAATACTTAATAGCTAATTTTGTGAAAGACTCTCATAATTTTTAATGAATGAGACATTTCATTGAGCTATGCAGAAACATTTGATTAATGTACGTGAAACATTTGATAACTTTACATGCTAGAAATACAGGTGAAAATCTTTTAACAGTTTCAAGAACAATCTTTGCAGAAAGCGATTAAAATATGCATTATCATATTTACCATGGTAGAATGTCAAGGCTAGATTCATACGTTGCTAGCTGATGAGCTAAATAGGCTACTGTATTTGATGCAACCAAACCCCCCACCATCCAACCACAAACACATAGTTTGTAGACAAAGAATCTCAAAACTACATCCTATATATGACCAACCAAACACCAAAAGACTATGACCTCTCAACACACCCAACAACGGAAATTTTTTCACTTTTTGCATTTATTCACCATCTTCCTTTCCGGCAAAAACACAAGAAAATCCGATATCATATATAGGAAAGTGGAAAGGAATTGAAGAATCTAGAAGTTCAGCCGAAAAGGGTATAAAAGATAACATTAATAAAAAATTAGAAATTGTCATGAGAAACAAGTGTATCTAGATGATTGTGGAAATTTTAGCAGACAACAGCAAAAGCAAAAAGATAATTATGCATAAATGAGGAATTACGATCACTAAGAGCTAGAAACCCTTATGAAAAATAGTAAATAGATGAGTAATCGACGTGGAGAAAATTGAATTAACATATGTCAATGACAAATTAGTTTTAATATCTATTAAAATGTATCTACTTAGGCCTCTGAATTTTCATTTTGTAACTCAACCTTTAATTTCTCTTAATTTTCATCTACTCTTAATTTTCTATTTCGTTTGAATGTTAATTAACAGTGCTCCAACCCACAGTAAACATCTTGCTCTTGGTGATGAAGTTTAGACATTTCTGCTTATCGCCTTTGGAGAACCACATGAAAATTTATGTTGGCTAAACTACTTTCTTGGTAAACCCAGTCGTCATGCATTTAGTCTTAGAGTTTGTTTAGCCTAATTTTTAGACTCCTAAAAGTACTTTTTGTGATTCAAAAGTTGAAAATGATATGTTTGGCCCATTTTTAAAAGCGCTTTTGTCCAAAGCCAAAGCTGAAAAAAGCTAAAATATAGAAGCTCCAAATTGGAGCTTTTTAAAAAAGTTTTTGCGAAGCTCTTTTTATAAAATACGGGAAGCTCTTTTTTTATCTTCTTCTCAAAAATACCCTTACATATTTTTTAATAATCCAACATTGCCCTTTTAGACACATCGTTCGTTCTTTTGCCTCATACTTCAACGTTGGTTTCCTCCTACAGAAGAATAAAGAAGATCAATCGTCATCCTTTTCTCTCTCAGGCAAGTTCCAGATTGCTTCTTTTAGTATTTGAAAGTCCTTTGAACAACTTTTATAAATTATTGTATATAATATATATAAATATATATATATATATATATATATATATGTGTGTGTGTGTGTGTGTGTGTATAATATGATGTGATAAATATATATATATATATATATATATATATATGCTCTTCTATGTTAAGCCATTATACATATACATATGTGTGTGCGTAGAGAGCTTCACTCGTCCAGATGCAAGTTAGCAATTCCACCAAAGGGTAAGGTCATGTTGTTTCCCTGAGATTAAGCGATGCAACTATAATATATTAGAGATTGTGACATAAATTGGTTGCTGTAGTCATTTTCCTGTTTTAGATCACGCTGAAAATGCTCACTAATTTCTTTATGCTCTACATGATGCTATATTATGTTTTCTCAATATAGACTTGGACGAATTTCCTCTATTTCTGATTTTTGAGTCGTTTTTCTATCATTGCATCTACTGATTATAAAAATCTTACCAACCTATCATTTTTTCTCTACAAGAATCAATAGCAACATATCTAGGACGTTGATAAGAGTTTGTTCCAGTTTCATTTAAGTCCTGATGGGTACATACTAGGATGTTAATTTTTCCCTTACTTTCCTAGTAAAAGTTTTATTTTCAGTTGTTAACTTGGTTCTCATTCAATTATTTAGGATAAGGAATTTTTGAAGACACAATTAGATGGTCTAGTAGATGACATGTATATTTCCCCTATGCACACAATCTCAAAGAATATAACATTTTTTTGAATCAGCCACATTGAATTCATTTGATTAAAGGTGAAGATGATTAAAAGTTCTCGTTGAGTTGTCGTATGCTCTTCAGAAGTTGGCCAAAAAGGTTGAAATGAGATTATCTATTATTTTAGCTCAATTGTTTTGTTATCAGGTGATTGGTGAAAAGTATCTCATTTAATTTAGATGATTTTGGATTCTCTTTAGTACACTAGTTTTTAGATGACAATATTCTTATGACACACAGGTGCGAATTGTCATATGTAGTATGGCTATTTATAACTATATTATAAGACATGTACTAGATGCATATGCAGATATGCAAATTATAAAGCAAGAGGAAGATGATGTACAAGATGAAAAAATTGAACCAAATGACATTATTACAGAGGAAGATAAAAGAAGAGCACGCATTCAAAGGGCTATGGAGGTCTTACGTGATTCCATTAGGGATAGATTGGTTCATGATAAGAGAAATGAAGGTTGAACTTGTTATTTTAATTATTATGAACTTATTACAGACATGTTATGGTATTTTATAACTTCTTAAATAATTTTTATGATTATAGATAATATTACATATTTTTTAATTTTCCTCATATTTATTTTTTCACATTTAGTTATGTCATTAAAAGAGATTATGCCAACTTTGATATAACTATTTTATGGGTCAAACAGTTTAACAGCTTTAACTTTGTCCTTTTTGGTCAATTTTACAATCCACAACACTTTTATAATAACAGGCCAAACAGGATCATGGACAGTAAACAGTACTTTTGACATTACAAGGCCAAACAATGAACAACTTTTATTCAACAGTACTTTTAACCAAAGCTCTACTGCTAAAAGCTCTACAGTTTAAAAGCTCAAATTCCACAGCTAGGCCAAATAGAGCCTTATTCTAGCAAGCGCTCGGCATAGCCAAACTTTCTAATAACTCTAACTTTGTAATATCCAAGCCATACCAAGACGTATGGATGGCAGAAAGCATTACTCTATTCTTTTTTTGCAGCAATAAAATCTTGCATCAACCAAAAGCTAAGTTTTCTTCATTTACTTAGTTTGTGATCACTTCAATAATTTTTTAGATCAAAAGGTGCCACCTAAGCTATCCTTAAACTATCAAACCAAACACCGTCCAATTAAAACATTGTTTTTGATGAAGGAATAATGAAACTTACGGACAATCAAGAATATAAGGATTACAAAATTCATTAATGAGATTTTATGTGTATATCATTAAATAATTATAATTATGTTGTGAAACGCTTAATACTGTATAAACACTAAAGAAGTCCATATATAGATAATGCTATTATGAAAACATGATTACCTTGATGAATTCTTTATTGAAAACGGCATCCGCTTCAAAGTCTGGTGCTTTATTGCCCACAAATTGAGCTCGCCCTCTGCAGACTGCAAATAAATCCGTAAAATTCAACAATTAAAAAATAAATCTAATAAAGCAACATCACATAGAAAAATAATAGAGTTACTGCTTGAACTATAATATTGAAAAAATAGGAAAATAGTAAACCTGCACAAACGTTGATTTTCCAGTTGACTTTGATTTATCAGTATAAAGTAGAGAAAACGCTATTAATAAAGTAGAGATAACATGATAAAAAAATTTAAATTTAAAATAAAGATATGATAGAGTCCAACGATAAATAGGAAGATCTTAACTAAATATAAGATATAAATTTAAATAATAATCAAAGTGATTAAAACTTTAAATAGATCAGAACAGCGAGACAGCAAAAGAATAATGTTTTGCAAATCTGAATACGTGGGATAACAACATAAATTTGTTTTTATAACCAAGGTGATTAAAACTTTAAATAAATTGGCACAGTGAGATAGCAAAAGAATAATGTACAATAAATAACCAAGGTGATTAAAACTTTAAATAAATCGGAACAGTGAGACAGCAAAAGAATAATATTTTGCAAATCCGAATACGTGGGGTACTAACATATGTTTGTATTTATTTGTAACTGAATTATTATTTCAAAATTTAAAATTTTTGTAGAAATGCTCATTAATTGACACGTGACAAGATGGTTGTTCTCTTAGAATATATAATGATTGTAGAAATGGAGAAATTTTGCTTATTTTGTTGCTTTCGTTATGTGATCTAGAATAATTAGCTAGATATTCATATGATTATTGATGTATAACATATAAGCTAATTACAAGGTAAGTGATGGTTGAGTGGTATGTTCATAATGTAAGAATAATTTTCCTCGTACAAAGTTTGGTATTCTCATTCAGCTTTTATAAGATCAGTATACAACAGAGTGTAGTTACAAAGTGATAAAGAATATGTAGATGGCCTTATCTACAAAGTATTCAAAAGAGTCTAAATCGTAGAGGAGACTACTCAACTGATAATGAGATAAACAATACAGCTAAGTCAAAACAACTACAAGAACTAAATTTCAGAAAATGATGTAGGACTTAACACCCCCCGCAAGCTAAAGGAAGGGGAATGACCTGAAGCTTGGTACGCAGCAATTCCAGACAAGGACGAAACAATGGCTTAGTAAAAATGTCCGCAAGCTGATCCCCTGTGGAAATATACTGTAACTTAAAAGTTCCATTACTAGCTTTCTCTCGCACAAAATATATGTCTATCGCAATGTGCTTGCTCCGATTATGAATCACCGGATTAGTTGCAAGGTATATGGAGCTAATATTGTCATAAAAAACTATGGGAGCCGGAGACTTCGGAAGGCGCAGAAACTTCACAATTTCCATAACCCATAAAAGTTCAGAAGCTAAGGAAACTAGAGCTCGATACTCGGCTTCTGCACTCGATTTAGAGACTGTAGGTTGTTTCTAAGAGCTTCAACAAACCAAATTAGAACCAATGCAAATAGCAGCACCTGAAGTTGAACGTCGCGTGTTAGGCACCCAGCCCAATCGGCATCACTATAACTAGTGAGTTACAAGTGTGAGGATGGAGTGAAGTGCAAACCATGTTGTAAGGTACCTTTAATGTAGCGAAAGACCCTTTTAGCTACGATAAGATGAGAGGTCCGAGGGGAATAAATGTACTGACAAATAGAATTCACAGCATAAGATATATCTGGACGTGTCATAGTCAGATATTGCAAAACACCTAATAGCTTATGAAAATCCGTTGGATCAGCTAACAATTCCCCATCATCAGGATGCAATTTTTTGCCTGCCATTGGCGTGAAAATGGGCTTCACGCCATCCATGCCAAACTGATTAAGCAGTTGAATGGAGTATTTAGTCTGTGTTAAAGTAAGCTCTCTTGTAGTCGAGTGAACCTTCATGCCAAGAAAATAATGCAAAGGACCTAAATCTTTCATGTCAAAGGCATTAGAAAGAACACCAATAAAACTAGAAATAACCGAAAAGGAACTCCCAGTAAGTATGATATCATCCACATAGATTAAGAGAATAATAATGTGATCTGCAGAATGCTTAACAAATAGTGATGCATCATGATGAGAGTGGACGAAATCACAAGATAATAAGAAACTGCTAAATTTGTGATACCACGCCCGTGGAGCCTTCTTCAACCCATAGAGAGACTTGTGCAACTTACAAACATGTCGAGGAAAAGCTGGGTCAACAAAACCCTGTGGTTGTTGCATGTAGACAGTTTTAGTCAAGTCACCGTGCAAGAAGGCTTTTTTGACATCCAACTGTCGCAAATGCCAATTGTTTGTAACAACAAGAATTAATATCAGTCTGATAGTGCCAGGCCTCACTACTGGACTAAAAGTGTCACCAAAATCCATCCTTGGTTGTTGATTATACCCCTTGGCCACTAATCGGGCCTTGTACCTTTCTAGTGAGCCATTTGATTTTTGTTTGATGCGATACACCCATCGGCATCCTATGATATTCATCTTGGAAGATGAGGGGACCAATGACCAAGTCTGATTTTTAATGAGGGAATTGAACTCTTCACTCATCGCCATGCGCCAATTGGGATCCTTTGTAGCTTGTGTATAACAAGTGGGTTCAAGTGGAAGATTTTGAGTGGCGGCAAGAAGACATTGGGGTATGGGATAACGGGTAGAGAAGAGGACACGGGGTTTTCTCGTGCCATCCATGGCACGAGTGATCATGTGATGTTGCCGGGTAGGTTGAGAAATAGGATCATTAGATGGTGTGTGTGATGTAGAGAGGGAAACATTTGTATTGTCTGGGGTAGAATAAGGTATAGTAGAAGTAGTGGAAGATTCATCATGTGGAAGAGAAGTATCAGTGGTAGTAGTAGGTGAGGTAGTTTCAGAGGGTACAGTTGATGACTGAGAGTGGTGTGGATGAGATGGGTTCATATCTGCAATGGTAGAGAGTCTTGGTACGTAAGGGAGTGTAGGACTCGACGCGGGATTATGTTGTGAGGCTGAATGTAAGTCACGAAGCAGAGTTGACGAAAAAAGATGCAACCTAAAAGAACGACTAACGTGGGAGGCAGTTGGGAGGTTTGTTGAAGCTAGTAAGGGAAGAAAATGTTGTTCATCAAAGCAAACATGGCGTGAGATAAGTACCTTGCCAGTGGTGGGGTTATAACATTTGTATCCTCTGTGTGAGGAACTATAACCCAGAAACAAGCATTGGCAGCTTTTGAATGCCAATTTGTGTCGCCCAAATGGTGTCAAACATGGGTAGCAAATAGAACCAAACACTTGTAAATCAAAGTACTGCGGTTTAGTGCCAAAGATAAGCTCATAAGGTGACTTGAATTCAATTAGTGGTGAAGGTAGCCTGTTAATAAGATACACAGATGTCGAAAAAGCATGAACCCAAAAATTAGATGGTAGATGACTGTGTGCTAATAAAGTTAAGCCAGTTTCCACAACATGCCTGTGTTTACGTTCTGCGAGCCCATTTTGTTCTGGAGTACCGGGGCAACTTAATCGGTGAATAATACCATAGTCTTTAAATAATTTTGTGAGGTGGTGATTAACAAATTCCCTTCCACCATCTGTTTGAACAAACTTGGTAGTACTATTGCACAAATTTTGAACCATTCGAATAAAAGTAGGAAAAACATGCGCCACTTCAGATTTCCATACAAGCGGATAGAACCAAGAATAACGACTGCATTCATCAACTATTATTAAGTAATAACGAAAACCCTCAAGAGAGATAGTTGGGGAAGGCCCCCATACATCACAATGGAGTATATTCAATAAAATAGAAGAACGTTGATTTTTATTCTCAAAGGGAAGGCGATGACTCTTGCCTAGTTGACAACTACTGCAAAGATGTTGCGCTGAAGATTGATTAGAAAAAGGTAGAACATTATTGAGACGCCGAAAAATCTGATTAGAAGGGTGACCCAAGCGTGCATGCCATAACTTCGAACTGGTTTTATTTACCAAGAAAGTCTGCTTTGATGGTGGCGACAAGGTATATAAGTCATTACTGAGTCTCCCTTGGTGTAGAGTTGTGCCTGTCTTCGCATCCTTAATAAAATAACTAGTAGAGTTAAAAATAAAAATGCAATTACGTTCTCTTGCGAATTGTGCAACAGAAATAAGTCTCTTTCCAATAGAGGGAACATGTAATACTGTAGAGGGAAAAACAGAACCATTGGAAAGTGAAATAGAAGCACAACCAGAATGCAAAATAGGTAACCCAGTCCCATTACCAACCATAACAGTGTCGAGACCATTATAAGGAGCCTTACCAGTCAATTGAGTATTGTCCGGTGTCATTGTGTGAGTTGCACCAGTGTCCAAATACCAATTTGGATCATTTATGTCAGTCACAGTCATGGCATTGAAGGCTTTGGCTGAAGCAGCAATCACATCGTCTGGTGCCCAACATGTGTTGGCTTTGTAGTAAGGGTGGCCACAACAATAACATACAACTGGAGAAGACGAGTTCCCAGATCAACCACTGCGACCGCGAGAGGAACCACGACCCTTACGTCCGCGTTTTCCTGAATTAGAACCTCGACCAGATTGGTGTGGGTAAGGTGATGAAGTCAAATCAGTGTTTGAAGGTGAAAAACTACCAGTAGAACGTACTGTAGGAGAGTAAAAAGCAGCAGACTTGTCAACAATGGTGGGTGCAGACGCAGCCAAGCGAAGTTCATAATCTAATAATAAGCCACACACATTTGTAAAAGAAGGAGAAATGGGTCTGGAGTTAATAGCAGCTACGATCGGATCAAATTATAAACCAAGCCCTTTCAAAGTCCACAAAATTAAGTCTTCATCATTCACGCGTTTGCCAGCACTTGCGAGAGCGAGAGGGAGAGACTTCGCCTGTTGGATGTAGGTGTGAATGGAAAGAGAGCCTTTTTGAAGGGACTGAAGCTTTATTTTGAGTTGTTGTATCCGTGCTCTTGAGTGCGAGCCATAGAGTGTTTCAAGAGTCACCCAAACATCTCGAGCTATAATTTTGTCGACCACTTGAGATAGAACTGAGTTGGAGAGAGAGACAAGCAACCAGCCAAGAACCATTTGGTCAAGGTGCGCCCATTTAGCCACTTGATCTGAGGGTACAGTGGGTTGTGGGATAGTGCCATCCACGAAGCCAAGCAGTCCGTGATAGCGCAATACTGGGAATATTTGAGTTTTCCACAGTAGAAAATTGTCAGTGCCAAGCTTTAATGAAATGTCCTAATGGATTTGATCAATGGTGGGAAAAGAGAGAGGTTGTGTCGCAGTCTCAGCGGAGGAGGTCGAAGAAGCCATAAGTAAAATAAAAAGAGAGAGTTGGATGTTACAGATGAGCTGTTTGAAAAAAAAAAACCTTGGCTCAAGATGCCATGTAAAAATAATTTTCCTCGTACAAAGTTCAATATTCTCATTCAGCTTTTATAAGATCAGTATGCAACAGAATGTAATTACAAAGTGATAAAGAATATGTAGATGGCCTTATCTACAAAGTATTTGAAAGAGTCTAAATCCTAGAGGAGACTACTCAATTGATAATGAGATAAACAATACAGCTAAGTCAAAACAATTACAAGAACTAAATTTCAGAAAATGATGTAGGACTTAACACATAGTGCTTTCAAATTTTAGGCATTTTATGTTATCCTATATCATTTTGTGATGATGTTTTGGGATAAATGGAACTAAGAGAAATGGAAAATTATGCTATTTACAGATAACTTTTAACACTTAGTATTAAGAGAAGAACATAAACTTGCATTCAAGAGAATCAATGGAGGGTCCTTACCAGATCTTAGCAAGTAAGGGATTGAAGAAATTGCTAACTGTAAAGGCAAGATTTGTTTGGGTTATATGTTCGCTTATATTGTGAAATTATTTTGATATTATGATAGATCATGTTGGTGTGTATCATAAACTTGCTTGAGGAGTTATATAGGTGCATGGGCCAACAGAACCTAAGGCATTTCTTTTTGGGCCTATTGCTTGGGCAGTTGCAAGTTCAATCGCAAGGTAATTGAATCCATTTGAAGACAAACTTGTGGGCTAATTAATTTGTAAAATATAGTATCGTTGATTGTGATCGGACCAAGTATTTTGTATCCTTAAAGTTCTTAGGATTCTGTCATTTAGTTTGAACAAGTAGAAGGCTAGAAATTTTACTCTAATTTGACTTTTGCTGAGAAAAAAAAGGGTAAGAATGATTGTGTAATTCGCATTTTGAGTTCCAACCCCCCCCCCCCTCCCTAAAAAAAAAAAATCTTTTAGGCCTAAACAATTTCGTGGTTGTTTCACTATGAGGTATATAGTTAATGTTCTATTCTTGAGATATTTCTATTTTAGTATATTTCCAAGTGTAAGCTAATAGCTCAAGACTCTAAGAAATCGATGAATCGGAAAATAATGCATGTACTTATTTGTTTACCGAGATGGTTTGGTGGACTTGTGTTAAAATTATTCATAGACACGCAGCTACACAAACTGATTCTAGAAAAGTCACTCTGAAGAATTGTCAATAATTGTTATCAGTTATGAGTGATATGTTACGGTACATAACTTATTTCAAACTTGTCTTAGATGAATATGTTTGGGTTATACCTGGGTTCACAATGCGAGTTAAATAGTAAAAGTTGAGTTGTTTTCTTTGTTAAAAAGAGAGAGAGAGAGAAAAAGGGAGATTGGCATTCTACAAAGTCGAGCACCATAATAATGTTTAGGAGTTCATAATTCTTGCCGGGATTTTTCGGGCCTGGAATAAGAAGAGTCAAGAACATGACAGGGTTCTTCACTTATCCATGGTGGAAATTGTATGGTGTCATAATCACTGGCCAACAAGAATAAGGTTTAGAATTTGAGTTGTATGAATTAAACCCATCTGACCATAGCCCAAGACGAATATTTCTTGGCTCGGCAAATTAGGATATACTTGTCAAAGTGTTGCCATGCCTCAGCGTCAGACGGGTGACATATCTTCCCATCTTTGACTTGGTGTTTCTTATGTCACTGTATATGTTCAGCTATAACCTTTGACATGTATAACCTTTGCAATCTCGGAGTTATTGGAAAATATCTAACGTTTTGTGAGTTATGAGCTTACCCCGTCTTGACGTCCTGTAACGTGGCTCACTACAACGGGGACAAGAGTCCAGGTCACTTCTATCCCTGTAAAATAATATACATCCATTTTTGCAGACGTCTATCTTTTAATATCCCAATCCTAAAGGCCTCATTTCTTGTTTGAAGTTGTAAAATTTTTCAGGTAAATTATAAGTTTTTGGCCACGCTTCCCTCACTGCGTCGATCATTCTATTGAAGCATTGTTCACTCATATTTTCTTCACACTTGATATTTATGAAATGAGACACAGCAGACAAATGAGTTAGAGTCTCACAACCATCCCACAATGGTTCATCAGCAGCCTGCAAGAGATTAAAAAAATGTGATACTTCCATATTATGTGGTTCACGTGGTTGGTCATGATTCATAACGAACTCCGGACCAGCAACATCAAATACTATTGTCCTATAGGTATTTCCTTCGTCAGGGTTATTATAATTATGAGTGAAGTTATGCTGAGAAGAATTACCATAATTATGAATTTGCTCCCCATGTGAAGTCCATTCGTAATAATACGGCGTGAAACCCCGTTGATAAAGATGGACCTTTACATTGTCCGTATCCAAAAACTTGCGATTTTTGCATTTTGCACATGGACATCTTATCTTATTACCGTCCATGTAATGTTGTTGATTGCTTGCAAATACAACAAATTCATGTATACCTTCAATGAATGCTGCCTGTCGGGTTCCAAACGGTGATTCATCCATTCACGATTGGAATCCATTTGGCTAAGTATTGTATCATAACAAACACTTAGAATATGGATTCCATAGTTAAGAGTATGAATTGTACTAATTTTGAAAAACAAAACTTAATGGTTTGATTTGCAATAAATAGAATTTCTAAACTCATAGCCCAATATGTTAATGGGCCCAATTACAACTGTTGGGCCTAATTAAATTTATAGGGCCTAATTAAAGGTATTGGGCCCTATTACAATTGTTGGGCCAAATTCAATTAATTGGGCCTAATTAAAGTTATTCAGCTTAGTAATTATTGAGTGAATTAACGATATTGGACCTTAAAAGTAGAAATATGTTTCTTGTAATGATATTATTTTTATGTATAAAAGCTAATTGGCAGGGTGATATTAAAAATTTTTGTCAATGAATTTTATAATAATATTTGTATATGGATATATTCTTTTTCGGTAGAATTCAATTGATTTTGGATCTAAAAATATATGAAGGATACTTATATATTTTGAAAAGCTTACTAAAAATATATGAAGGATACTTATATATTTTGGATATATTTTGACAATAGGCAGCAATTTCACCACGGCAATGCTAACTGTTGGATTATGGAGTTTAATGTTTATCGTAGTACAAGATTGTCTAAAGTTGCAGGAATGTAATCTCATTTCTTTCAAAAGATTCTCAAATAGTTCTAGTTACCCATCTTTTTCCCATATTTTTTTTATCATAATCTTTTTCCCATATTGTACATGAACAAAGAACTAAGAATTTACCAAATAAACTATGATGTTTAGTAGCCCAAGTGCCAAATGCTACACAGTTCAAAGAACTAGTCATATCATTCGATTATTAATAGAGACTAACTTAACTAAAAAAGTACAAACAATTATCGTATTATATGGTTATATACATTCTGGGATCTAATCCAATGTAGACAAGTTAAATTAGTATAGTTTGGAAAGATTCAAGTCCTCATTATTATTGTACCTCTAATTAACACAATATGAATGCATCACATATCATAGCAGCGTGTTCCTACATAATCATCATTTAAAAACTAAATCGAACAAAACATAATTGGACAAAGTTTCGGTCACAATATCTTTAATGCAGAATAAGGAAATGGATCATGCAGCCTTGAATATAAAAGATCAAAAGCTATTCAAGAATATGAAAATAAAGTTATTCCCATAAAAAAATCAACAGCTCTATCGCATTTTTTATACCAAAAATTACAGACCACTGATAAAGCAATAAGAGGCATAGTCAAATCAAATACTAGTCACTCTCAACTTTAAAACTATCTCGATCCCTGATCAAATTTGCCATTTTCAAGTCAAAAACAAGATCTACTTTTCGAGATTTATGAAATAGTCTCACAAGCAAAATATTGTGTCATTAATTACTTATAAATAACTTATATTTAGACTGATTTATCCTTTCGAGACTTGAGTGTTGAATTAATGAATCGTACATAATTACTTATAAATAACTTATATTACATCTCCTACCAACATGAAACATTATATATTTTGCTCTCTTTTTGATAGATTCATTTGTTCTGAAATAATACTAGTATATGTGTCCTTCAAATGCTTTATAACTAACTCATCAAATCAAAGAAAATTGGTATCTCAAGTAGTGGATATCAATGCATATGCTTGGCCTTCTCTATAACCAGAATTAATATATTATGTGATGGTTTGAATACTCTTCCATCAATTAAGTAAAGGACCAAGATGGACCACATTGTCTTAAAAAGTACTACGATCGAGATTTCTAAAAATTTTATTTGACACATAAAATGATCATGTCGATATCACAACTTACTACTGCTTATGTACTTGGTCGCTTGGTCACAGTTAATTTATCAAGATTTTCCTTGGACGCCAAAGAAAAGAAGTCAGAAATAGTGAAAGGAAAGGTGGTAGGAAAAAATACCAAAAACAATGCACGGTTATTCAAGTTGCATATTCCCTGCTGAATGAGGTCTACTGTCATCAGCAGGCTAAGATTATATATGAGATTGCTAATATCTTTAGGATATCTCAGCAGATACATCTGATGTTGCAATCATAAATCAATTTTTTTTTCAAATCTAGAAAAAGATGAAGTAATACATACGATCAAGATCTTTAGTGTCTTTTACAATAAATATTATGTGTTGGTATGTTATTCTTCATCTTTCTAATAGAATCCACAATGACCCTTCAACCTTTTCAACAGAAGATCATTAATTTTTTCCACAAGATAGACAACCAGAAGCTCTAAGTGAAGACTAAGACGACGTAATAAAATTAGAGATAAACGAACAAAAATCAGGTTACTTGACCATCAAAATGTAATTGCACATAGGAATAGGATCAGCTACAAGCGAAACACAACCATGTGACACTCCGAACCTAATATTGTATGTACATGGCAGAAGTGAAATCATTTGAGCAATAGAAAGTCAAAAATCGTAGAAGCAAAAGGATGATGACAACAACAATATGATCAATAGGTTGATTGGTAAATATGTCAAGCCATCTATGTTTCATACTAAATTACTGAAAAAGGAATAGAAGGAAAAAGTGTGAAACCCTAAATTTTTGACCTTATCTCGCTTTGCGTGTTTTATTCTCGTTTTGCATGAATTGACCTGTCTATGTGCTACATGACTTAGAATGTGATAATTTTGATATCAATACTCTTAGAACATGCTAAATGTGCATTCATGAAATTTTCATCAAAAACGGAGTCAGAAATTTTATCGTCGATTTTCAGTTAATAGTATTTTCGAAACACGTCCGCTAAAATTTTGAAACTGGTCTTTTTAACCCTTCTAGACCTAGACCACAGACTTTAATAGACCTGTGTTTGATTAAAACGGTTTTAAAATCGGCTTAGGAATTTATTAGGGTTTTTACACCGACTTTTGCAAAAATCGAGTTTTAAGCCGACTCGGGTGGAATTGTTTGAATGTAAAACTTCTTGTCACCTAAAAATAACCCACTTGAGATAACTTGGGTGTTGCATAATTGTTTTGAGCATTGGTGATCAAGAAAATGCATTTAAAGACAAGAAAACACTAAAAATACTAAGTTTTTAACTTTGACTTTCATTTAAATGTTGACCACCTTGCTCATAAGTAGTTACACACATTAAAACAAGCCAAAAACACCACAAAACACACACAAAACCGTGAGTTCAAGGGGGAGGAAGAATAAGAGCATTTTCAAGGTTTTTCAAAGTAATTTTCACATAAAAACTTCATTTCAAGGCCAAATCACTTCATTCAAAGCTTGATTTTGCTTGTTGGGCATCCATTCTACCTATTTCTAGCCTTGGTTTGCATCAAAGGTGAGAGAAAAATTCTAGATCTCAAAACTCATCTTTTGTGTTTTTGCGTAGAATTGAATATCTAACTGTTAGAATGTTAATCTGATGTTAGATTATTGCTCCATGCATGCTAGGGATCATTTATATGCAATACTACGAGATTTGAAGGGATGTAGCTTATTTATTATTTTTCGGGTATTTAAAGTTGATTAATTTGTTAAATGTTGAATATATTGAGTTGTGTTGATCGGAATCGATTGCCGTCGATTTCTAAAAGATTGATAATTACGTGGTAGCGCCGTTGTAATGCCGAATTTTCGATTGTGATGTCCGTGCCAAAATCCAGAAATTTCAGCCATGATATACTAGGGTTTTAGGGTTATTGGGCATGATTTGGATGTGTTTTGGTTGGTTTCCGAGGGGGCTAATGTAGTTGATTGAATGGGTGAGTGTTTGAAACTGATTTGGAGTTGTTTGGATTAGTAAAATGTAAGATATGATTATTTGAAATTTAGGTTGTCTTTCTTTAAATTGTTGAATTGAGCCTTTAGATGATTGGGTGTGTTTGAGTGATTGAATTGTGAGTTGTTAATGGTTAGACTAGGGTTAGATTACGTGTTTCATGCATGTTAAGTTGGATGGCCTACTTTGTCATCTAACTTAGTCGTTTGTTGTTTAATTAAATATTGATGTTATATTGATGTTATATTGATTATTATTGATTACGGGAATCGGGCACTTTTGTTGCTGATCTCCCAGTTTATTGATTGATTATTGAATATGGGAATCGGGCACTTTTGTTGCTGATCTCCAAGTTTATTTATTTATTATTGAGTACGAGAATCGGGCACTTTTGTTGCTGATCTCTCAGATTATTGATTGATTATTGAATACGGGAATCGGACACTTTTGTTGCTGATCTCTCGGTTTATTTATGTTAAGTCTCATTGTTGTGAGCTTTGATAATGTTGTGTCACCTCGGGAGGCATCCTGGGCTGCGGGCACAGTTATCATGGCTAATCCCTATCTCGCATGGGCGGAGAGGCCATGGGGTGTGGGTCTAGGTCAAGGTACCTCAGGATTGTGTCATTGAGTTTGGAGGAGTTGTTGAGCATGGAATTGGTGTATGGGGCTTCATCAGCAAATGTATCGTATCCTTATTGTGTGTTTACAGTTATTACTATTGTTGCATTTATAATGATTATTGATGTTCATTGTGTGTTTACTGACTCAAAGGATTATTCCAAGGAGTTTAGTAGACCTTGCTCGAGATCTATCGGATCCTCACTGGGCTTATTTATATAAGCTCACTCTATTATTGCATGCTTACAGGTGTACTATCGCAGGATTACGGGTACGTGCCTCCTGAGGAGGAAAATATGCCTTACGTGGACGAGTCATATGTTCCAGAGTCTTATCTGTGATTCTGTGCTGTTATTTATCATGTATATTAGCTTAGTAGCCTTTTCTATGCTTTATAGTTCTTGTTGTATAGGATGCTGAAAAGAATATAAATTAGTTGTTACTATTCTAGCAGCTTCTTTTGTCTATGGTTAAGTTGTTAGATGGGTCTCAACTTATTTTTGAAATGTATGATAAGGTTGAGGTATTGTATGTTATGTTGGAACGGAGGCAGATAACGAGGACTGATTATTGTATATTACGGTTATGTTGTGTGTTGTTATGCTGTTGAGGAGTTGTTGTTTGTATGGTTATGAAATTGGATGTTTAATGTTATTAATGAGGTTGGTTTAGAACCTCGGTATTCTATTTAATGTCGTTATACTGCCGAAATCCCATTGCGTCCTGACTGATTGTAGGTGGGGTCGAGTTGGGGCGTGACAAAAAGAACACAACCAAACAAGCAACCAATTTAGTGTCGGATATAAGTACGCAACCAAAACAATGATGATTCAATATGACAAGGTTTATGGTATACCATCAAACACTAATATAGTTCTCACCTTTGAGCTAAAGCTAAACCCAGAAAGAAAACATGAACAGAGCTTGAGGAGCTTGTAGCCAGAAGAATATTTGGAGGTTCTGATGATGGTCCAAATGATAGGGAAAAGATTGTTGATTGGTAAGTCCCCCTTCTGAAACTGTATGACTGCTTAAGGTAAGCAAGTTAAAAAGCAAATGACAACAATCAGTGGAAGTGGCAATACAATTGAAACATAGATATTGAAGTATATCTAAGGTAGGGAGAATGGGTAAACTGAATGTGTTTCCCTGCTGAATGAGGTCTACTGTCATCAGCAGGCTAAGATTATAGATGAGATTGCTAAATATCTTTAGGATATCTCAGCAGATACATCTGATGTTGCAATCATAAATCAAATTTTTTTAAAAACTAGAAAGAGATGAAGTAATACATACAATCAAAATCTTTGGTGTCTTTCACGATAAACATTATGTGTTGGTATGCTATTCTTCAGCTTTCTAATAGAATCCACAATGACCTTTCAACCTTTTCAACAGTAGATCATTAATTTTCTCCATAAGATAGACAACCAGAAGCTCTAAGTGAAGACTAAGGCGACGTAACAAAATTAGAGATGAGTCTAATAAACCAAAATCTATTATACAATCTCAAAGAAGTATCCTTTAATGAAGGCTAGTTTACATACCCTGATATTTTGTGTAGCAAATATCCAAATCCTTGACTGAAACCTGCCACAAAAGATCAAAAAGAATTTCCGTTTAAAGTAAACATAAAAAATTAATTAGTGCTGAAATTTGCCCTTTTTCAAATACTTAAAATCGTTTCCTTTTAACGAAATTTGAACATACATTTAATCTATTTGCCCCTACCAATTAAATTAGCACGTAGTTGTTACATGCACCTTTTTACAAGCCAAGTGAAATATTGTGTACCCTGTTTTGAGCTAATAGCATCACCATTACAATTAAAATTACAACTGAATATATTCTTAACTTGAGGAAGCCTGCAATTTCTTAAGCTACTCGCATATTAATTATGTATATTTATAATGAGACAGCAGTTAGCACTAAGAAAAGTGATCCACATCATCTATTATTACACAATTAATAATATTCAAAACTTACTAGCCAAAAACTAGTCAATGTGCGTAATCATCACTCAAAACAAAAGTTATATATTCATATTGATATTTAAAGTAAAAAAAAAAAACTTTAAAATGAATACCTGGCTTGAAGAACACTGAAAGCCTAAAGTCAAGTTCATAATTAGTATACTTGGATTTCAAAATGTCTAAGTGCATAAGCTCGCTATTATAATAAGATTAAATATGTTGACAATGTATTTGAGTCCACCTAGATTCGTGAGCTCAGATTGTAGTGCAGTAGACATTCATCCATTTAGGCTCGGTTAGAAACACGTGTATTTTCTGATTTATAATTAATGAGTCCTTGTAATACATATTCTTTCCTCGAAAGATGGCTAAGAGGTCTGGAATTGTGGACATAGAGCGGAAGCATACAATGGGAGTATAATATATAATGGGATGGCAATAAATTAATAGTTAGTATGTATCCATCCCATTAATAAGGTGCAGATCAAAAGTATACATTTAAATAATAAAACTTATACATAAGATAGCTTATACAAAAGACATTTAATAAAACTCGTTTTAAAAATATAAAATATAAGTCAAGAGACTAAGAAATGGATCAACGGCAAACTAAGAGACAATTCTAATAGAGCATAAGAATCTAAAACCAGATGCACAAATTCATGCTCCACTTATCTCTGACATTGCACATTCCAAAAAAGAGTATGGCTTTTTACAAATGGATCAAAATATGATAAAAGAAGGAGGATGAGAAAGGTAAAAAAACAGCTAGAAATGGTGATGTATAAGTTTCTTTCTTTCCCATTCCAGCAAGGGGGGTTCATGACTTTAACCTTTTTCCTATAGGACTTCTGTTAAAAAACAAATGCATATTGCGAAAAGGAAAAATTCTAACTTTTCGTTATTATATTAAATGTGTAGCACAGAAATCAATGCCAATGGTCTTTACTGATAAAGCCTGATGTAGTCATGCCCAGTCCATAAAATCCAATAAATCACTGGCTTACGTTTTTCCAATTGCAATTCACATGAGCTTGATTCGGCTCCTTCAGATACTGAATGTATGTAATGCTTTATTATTGTGCTTATTCATCTCATCTTACTTGAGTTTCAAATTGAATCATATTTGAAAATGAAGCCTAATTTTTAAAATAAGAAGTATGGAGATTCTTAATCAATAGAATAATTTCTTTGACTAATACACTATTAGGACCTCCTAAGAGAACTTCTAAGTGAATTAGAACCGAAATAACAAAATACAAAACAGTAAACAATCTAAGAAACCATAAGGAAATGCCTCGAATGTGTTCCCATAATAAGGAAGAATGTAAATTCAAACAAAATTATTTGGTAGGGGACTGAAATTACAACACCAAATAATGCATTGAATTTCAAGTAGAAAGTAAAAAAAGTTAAGAGTAGAATTTAAATCCCACCAGTCCAATGATATAAAATGCAAATACATGTACCAATTGAAAACGTAACAAAAGAAAGAGAAACTAGCTGCTTAGAGTATAATTTATACTTCCACTATAATAGCAACTATCCCACTTTCAATCTGTCAGATATAGAGGCAAAATCATCCTTAGTATTAAAGACTTCAATGTCCAGGGCGATAGCGTGGGTTCAAAAGCTATGTTACCATTTCCTGAAGAAGTGACAATTGATCTTGCTTCCATAAATATGCCAAAGAAACAAGTCCTAACCTTGAGCATACACTTTCTACCCTTTATCTTTGATAGTCAAATGCAATTGCGCCAGAAGATACAGCCGTAACTGAGGGAATTTGCCGCTTCACTCCATTTAACAATATGAACAAATCTTCAACTTCATTACCAGCGGTCTTACGATAGCTGAGATCATGATGCCTGAGAAATATAACGCAACTTTTCCAGTGTAAAAGATCTAAAACCATAAAGTTCACTTTGGAAATAAAGTTAAAGTGGAAACTGGGTTTCAAAATAAGTTTCAAGACTACTAACTTATGAAAATTAACTAGTATTTTAGTTTTACGAGAGAATATTACTGAAAAGTTTTGTAAAAGAATTATGCACACTGGAACATGAACTATATAGAGAAGAGTTAATCTTGCAGAAATTCATTCTCAATGCAAGTCTGCCATAAGCTTAAACCTTAACAAGCCAGTAGGCATGGATTATCAAACGAGAATGGTAATTCAGTGTAAAGTAACATAAGCTATATAAAATATCTGCAAATATCACACACACACACACACAAAAGAAGAGTTTTAACAACTTAGCTAGCAGCAACAATGTTTGTAAACCACAAGATAAATTGGAATATCAACTGGATTATCTAATGAACAAAATTTAAGCTCAATTACAGCAAGATAAAATCCAAAATTTTAGGAATCTAATGAGAAATTCAGGCAGAATAATAAGCAAATGTTGTGTGCAGTTTACTGATAAAGCATCACTAAGTCAAAGAGAGAAGTGTTTTTGAAAATAAGAAAATTACAATCTAGATCTTCTGTAGATTGACTTGGAATCTGTACTCTCTACGTTTTGCCCTTGCGCTATTTGTCTATTCTGGCGTCTTTGATCTGTATCAGCGAGAGTGGTTTCAATGGGTGAATATACCCTCAAATACAATTTGCAATGTGGGCACTTCACTACCCAAGATGATGATGATGATGTTCTGACATTACTTGTCAATGATGCAACACCATTTTTCGGCTCAACAGATGGCTGAAATAAAGGTGGTGCGCAATGGCGACAATACGAGGTGGTGGTGGTAGAAGGTGGTGGAAGGTGGTGGCGGAGTGTTGTGTGTGTTTGTAGGGACCAAAATGGAACAGGTGAAAAAGGGCCTAGGTTAATTGGCCCTTTTTCACCAGATGTAATTTTTTAAAAATTAAATGTAAAGGGCGTCGCTACTACGTAACAAGTGCATCATAATATTTGCGTCCATTTTGCTACAAAGATTTTGAATGACTTTTTGTCACAAAATTGCGACAACATAGTCAAATTTGTAATAAGCGTCACAAAAGTGTAGCAACTGTACAGTTCATCAAAATATTTGCGTCAATATTGCGACGATACCCATGTTGAAAAAATGTTGTCACAGTTTCGTAGCAATTTTACCACGCTATAGCGACAAAATATATTTCCCGCACTATAGTATTGTTTTTCGTGGCAAAAGTATTGCAATTTGGGACAATATTGCCACGATTTGTATTTCCCGCGGTATCATATTGACTTTCGTGGCAGAATTGTCACAACTTGTGATGACATGGCATCGAAGATAAGTTACCGTCATTGATTCGTCATTATTTCGACACAATATGAGTGCCATAAAGTTCCGTAGCTACTTCATCCCAAATTTGCGACGATTTTTTTTCGTCAGAAAGCAGCTTCATTTTTGTAGTGTTTGTTGGGACTCCCACTTGCTTTTGGTGGTATATGTGACAACAAACTACTCTTCGTCTTCGACCTATGCTACCAGGACTGTAGCCTCGGCCACTCACCTCTTTGAATTTTGATTGTGTATTCTTATGGCAAATCTTGGGTCATTATGTTCTTTGTATATTTTGGTAAGTAATGATATATACTTTGCGTATTTGATAAGTATTCGCATCGTATTTTCGATAAGTAATGATTCATTCGCTTATTTCAATAAAAAATTATTTTCGCACTTTGTGATGTTTTATGAAAGTCTTTCAAAACAAAATTCATACTTCTTATATACATGTTATTGTTTCATTTATTAGCACAATGTGTTGTGCAAATAATAAGTATTTGGATAAAAGTATATTCTCATGTTATTTATTTATTTTTTTTGGTCATACTACTTACTGAGATTTTATGTCACTTTGTCATTCCTCTTTCTTTGAAACTATGTTTTCGCAGATATAAGAAGTAGATACATTTTGCTTGAGACTTTGGGGCAAGAGGACCCTCTTGTGGGGTTAGATCTCTTTAGTACCTTTGGAATATTATTTAGATAGCCATTGATTTAAGATTTACTTTATTTTAGTTCCTTTTTATTCGCTTGGAAATTCCATATTGAGAAATGTCTAATAGAAGTTATCTTTAATTATATTTGGAGATTCTGAGCCATTCGATTCTAGTCTTTTGAATTCGATGCTTTGAGGCTTTACAACCTTTATGACTTTTAGCTGTCTTCAGATTATTTGATGTGCTTTGCTTTGGTTTTTGAGCTTTGCGAGCTTAGGAAGGTTGTCCCTTCTTCGACACTTGGCAGTCACGTTTCCTAGGCCCATTTTGGGGGCGTGACAATTTGGATAAGCAGATTACTATGTTTCTTTTATTTTTTATTTTATTTACTATAATGTTACAACTTGTCCAGATGCAAACCAGACCTTTGACATAAGAATGTTATAGCAGCTGGCTGACATTCTTTTTTATCAAAAAAATAAAATTCATATATCCTCTTTATCTATTTTTTTGCATTAGGAGTATTAGTTTATAGGATGACCAATTGATTGGTAATGGCCATATAATTGGCAGGGAGTACGAGGTGGTTTATGTCTAATTGATGGCTCCAAGCATAGTTGGTTTTGTTGGATAACAATTTTAACTTTTAAGCAGCATAACTAATTTGGTCAACTTTTTATTTTTTTATATTGATAAGTATAACAAGCATCGAAATTGATTTAGTAAGGAATCAATGTCATTAATGCCTTTCAAAATAGAAGCATGACATCTCAAAGGAAAGTAGCATAATAACTTTGACCTTCGTAAGACACAGTCAAATTTGTTACATTATGTTTTAATGATATGTAACAAGTTCCTCAACATGAAAGCCTTAAATCACTATAAAAGTTGAAAAGTAATTAATACTTGCTTAAACTTTTACACCTAAAGTCATGTTTCGTTAATAAGCATAGGGGCATCAAATCTTAATGAATAAGAGTCTCAGGATTTAACTCTAGTATTGACCAAATGGTCCAAATCTGGTGTTCCTTAAGTCAAGTTTTCACATAACCCAAGGCAAACGTTACAACAAGTTCACTGGCGCAAAATATAAAGAAATTAAACTAGTCTATTTTAATTTCTACACCAAACGAACAAGCAAATAAATATCCCAAGAAGGGTTAATACAAAAAGAAAAAAAGCTTGTTTCATGGCCCTGTGAAAAATCCTCCATATATAAATCTCTTCTCTTGTACTGAAACCCTCAATTCTCACTTTTAACTCAACTAGAACCACTTAGCATAACAATGTTTCATTATTCTCCCTCTTAGTCTTTGTTTCTTCTTTTTTCTCTCCCTCTTACCTCTTCCCAGCGGCGGAGCTAGGGCGGGGTCAGCAGGGGCTCCGACCCCCTTGAGATTTTGTTTTCCCAAAAAAGTCTATATAGTATCATTAAAAAAAAGTTATTGTCGTTAAAAAAATCTATGTAGTATTCTTAAAAATAAGTTAACGGCCTCCTCTATTTTTTTTTTCTCTTATTATTAATATTCTTATTTGAATCTTGGCCCCCTCATTTTTAAAATTCTGTCTCCACCCCTGCCTCTTCCTTTTGCCTTTCCTCTTTGCTTTTTATATCTATTTTAATTTCTACACCAAACAAACATATATACAAAATATATATCTCAAAGACGGTTAGTACAAAAAGAAAATAGCTTGTGGAGTGGCCCTGATAAAAATCTCAGTATATAAATCTCTTTGAAGCTTGCAATACTCCCTTTCAACTCCCCTTGAACCACTTACTATAACAATGCTTTACTAGTCCCCTTTTAGTACAAATTTCGTCTTTTTTTTGTCCCTCTATTACCTCTCCCCTTTGACCTTTCCTCTTTGCTTTCTATATCTCTTTCTTTCAAACCTTAAAACTAATTCCATTGGTGAGTTATTTTTGAGGAAGTTTTTCCATTCATGTGGGAACAAGGAGGAAGTTCTCAGATTCGTGACGGTCCAAATGATGCATTTGTTACGTATCATACGTTTACAAGTCAGGTTTATGTGTTGTTGGTTGACCATGATAGAGAGTGCCTTATATCAACTGCAAGGATACTCGAGGCATGTTCATATAGAGGTATAATAAAGTTCATTTTATGTGATGACTCAAATTCATCTCAAGATTAAATCTCATTTTGTCTTTCCTTTTGTAGGTCTTTAATTTTTTTATATTAGTTTTAAAATCATTTTTGTTAAAAAATTTAAAATGTGTTTGAGGTTCATCTATTTCATATGATTTTCCCTTTAGGATGATGCTATTTTATTAGCCATAGAATTCTTGTTTGATCATGTTAAACGTTCTTTCGTCATTTAAGTTGTTTTTAGAAAATTGAAATTGGTAAGGACATATGCCTACTTCGTCAAATTAATTTTATATAGCGAAATAGATGGCGTCACCTTTTTCTAAGCAATCCTTCATGCTTATTTCATGTAAGATAGAGCATACTGATGAAATGCAAGTATATATAAAGATATAATTTTTCCATTGTTTTATTCTTTTTTGAAACTCCTTTTGTCATTCATTTGAGCCTACATATTTGTTTATGCACCAATTTATACATGTTTCTACCATTTCTCTTTCTTTTGAAACTTTGAAAAGTAAAAAAGAGTATCATTAGAAGAAACAAACTTTCGACCACGTAAACAAAAAGTGTGGTAGAGACGAGATTCAAATACTTTTTATGTATCTATTACTTCTAATTATCTAAGCACACATTTCATCTTGAGTAATTAACATCTTGAATAAAAATTTAGTTTTTTTTTACTCTTGTAGGTCTCTGCAATTAATGATTTCAAGTCTACTTTGGCTTTATGGATATTTATTAATCATCATGTGAGAACTTCATTATGATTATGCTTTGTATATTGATAGAATAATATTTGAAGCAATCAGTTTTTTTTTAAAGTAAGTTGAAAAGGGAAGGGGAGAAAGGAATGGTTTCAAATAGTTATGTTTTAATTGATAAACCAAACTTTTGCAATTAATACCATTTTTGGTTCTTTATTTTTGACCTCATTGACACTTTGGTCTCTTATCTTTAAAAGTGATATATTTCAGTCATTTATCTTTTAAAGTTGGGACACCGTTAGTCCTTGTCGCTGATTCTATTAAAAAATAAACGAAAAAAGTTTTTGGTTGACCAAAATACCCCTGCAATTTGGTGGTGGTAGCGGTGGTGGTGGTAGGGGTATTTTGGTTAATTACGTATTTTTTCCATATTTTTTTAAATGAATCAGTGACAAGGACTAGCGATGTTCTAACTTTAAAAGATAAGGGACTGAAATGTATCACTTTTGAAAATAAGGGACCAAAGTATCAATGAGGTCAAAGATAAATGACCAAAAATAGTATTAACCCTAAAAATTAGAATTTTTATCATGTACCCTATTACTAGTAAATTACCCTTTTCTCTCATACCTCTTTACTGCATCACTTTCTTCTTTCGATTTTCGACAGACAATTTTTTAATATCATTTTGATTCACTTCTCCCTTTTTCTATTAACCAATATAAGGAAGAACTGTTGACCCCTTTCTGTTAACTCATGTAGAAGAACAATTTAATATCGTTTTGACAACTAGTTTTATACCTTATTTTTTTAACTCCTTTTATGCTAACACCTATGGTATGAGTGTAGATAAGCTAAAATAAACGAGAAACAAGAATAAACCAGTGCACAATAAATGATAATTTATTCCTTAATTTTATACATAATACTTAAGGGATGACTAGCGTATGATAGCAAGGCTAAACACCAGCCATATATAAAGAAATACAAGTATGATTCTGCATATACATTTAACCCCACTCATACGTTCCCTACAATTTAAACATTAAAAGGAGCATATACAATGGTTAATAAGACTGATGTGGGAATATATATCAAATGTTAAGTTATTCATCTTTCATCATGTTGTTTTTTTCTTTTGTGCCTCTCAACTTATGGTTGGAAAGGCTAATGGTCAAGAAATAAAATAGGCTATAAAAAGTATATGATCATAGAGTTTAATTTGATAGCATATTATGATTTTGGTAGACCAATTTTCTAGGTTAGTCAAAGCTTTGAATCTATTAACATATGAAATCTAGGAATTTATGTTTTAGGATACAATAACAATCTATCAAGCATTAATACTATATTACATTTTTCTACAGAAATTGACTATGTACTCTCCTTATTCCCCTAACCATATTTGCTCATCATTTTTTAGTATCTAGTGCGAGTAGATGCTCAAAGAGAGAGATTAAAAATGTCAAAAACGAATACGTGTCATGTCACTTAAGACTTATCATCTATTAGTTCCTGAATATTGTCGTATGATTAATTTCTAGTACCAAGTGGTTAATGAAGAAATTTAATACATAATACGGATTATTCATAAAATCATAAATGGATACTAATCTCGTAGTATTTGTGGAAGAATTTTACAATTTTGTCCACGTTCATTCCACCGTTCAAAAGGCTGGGAATCGAAGTTCTAAATACATAATTTAAAATTGTTGCCACAACTTAAGAGCCCTTGATTTTGATGTCTACGCTCAGTAGACGTGATGAGAGAGGGAGAGAATCAGAGAAGAAGACTTCTTTTTCTTTCTTTTTTTTTGTCTAAGAACTGAACGTATCAATTCTTTTTTTTTCTTTTTTAGAAATCGGATTGAGAGTTATGGGAATAACTTCCCATAACTTCTACTGACCCATACAAAATGAGTTGGATCGGGTCGGGTCAACCCATATTGGGCGACCTAGCCCCAAAATCCAACAGTTAACAACATCATGTGAAACTTTAATGCTCTCCTGATTTAGTTTTAATCATTTTTTCTGATCTATAAACAATGAAAAACTTTTATTTCAACGGTCTGCTATTATTTATATTTAACTTATGTATTGTACGATTATTCTATAAGGAAATATATTTGTGCTCCTTAGTTACAATATTTCTTTCCGTACTCTTAAAAACCTCATTTAAATTTCCTACATTACATTAATAGAAACACATACATACTAATTGAAAAAGGCATTCTAAAGTAGTACAAAGTATACAATCCCATTATCCTGTACTTGGATCTTTGATAGGTAATAATTTATTTTCTTTCAGTTTCATGAAATAAAATACACGAGTTAAACCTACTCAATCAATAATGGAAATAAATATACAAAACAAGTGCCTTGAGCAATAAAATAATTAAGGTGGATCCACATTACTTTTATGCATGCTCATGCTAAGATAAGTTTCTCATATCCACTCTAATGCATAATATTTTTTGTTGCTTTAACTTTCCAATGAAAATCACAATTACAAAGAGTCATATCATCCAAGAAGCAAAGCATATTGCTTTATGTTGTAGAAAGTAATTTTCAATGTTCATCAAGAGATGAAGAGACTCAAGTCAATGATCAAAAGCATATATATGACAATATCCATTAGTAATATTTTCCTCTAGATTTCTCAAAAGCTTTATAATATGAGCCTTCTTGCATTATCTCTTATACTCTCTCACACATTGCTAGAATGAATTTGTTTTAGTTATGATGGTTGAGCTTGCCTCCACTGCAATTTTGTTGCTTCAAAAGGGAAGGGAACGCTTTGACTTAGTTATGGCAAATGTTCACTCACCAGACATGCATGAGTTCCAACTGCTCGAGGAGGCAATTAACATGGACTTGCCAGTGATCTGTGAGTATTACATATATAGTTATTCAACCTTGATATTCGTTTGGACTTCATTCTTTGATTTCCTATTGAATATTTTTATATAATCATCAGATTTTTCATGAAACTGAAAATACATAAAAGAGGACTAACCTTTTATGAAGAAAACTGCAAATCGTTTAATGTGTTTGTTTCACTACATATGCCAGAGGTCCAAGTCTACAATACGAGATTGTAGCCTAACTATTTCATAACTTAAGAACCCTATTTGATTTGATTGTTTTACGCATAGTAAACAAGCAGAGAGATTGAGATAGAGAATAGAAGAGAAGACATTACTCTGTCTTTTTTTTTTTTTTTAACGTTTGAAGAAAACAGGCGTTTCTATTTTCTTTTTAATTAGTTATAAGAATAACTTCTCATAACTTTTATTGACCCATACAAAATGAGTCGGGCTGGGTCAACCCATATTGGGTGACCTGACCCTATAATCTAAGACCTATATTAAGTTATTGTTAAAAACTAAATGTATAGGTTAAAACTATTTTTTCGACACATTTGCAACTTTATTTTATGGAAAATAAATAGTATCAATTAATTGGACAAAGGAAACCTTATTTACCAACTATACTAATTTTTGATGTCCTTGTAAATGAAGTAATGTCTACCAATGAAGATGTTGGGGTGGCCAGAAGGGCTCTTGAAAGAGGTGCCTTGCTTTTCATTCAAAAGCCAGTTACCACGGAGACTTCAATGTACCTATGGCAACATGTGCTAAGGGAGCAGAGAAGAGGGCTTAGAGAAAGAGAAATACCAGGAAATATGCCTCTTGAGAGTAGGCATGATGAAGAGGAAAACGGAATTGAAAGCAACACTCCACACAGAATGCGCTACAAGACAAGGGGGAGGGCGAGAGGCCAAAGTGGCACAAAGGATGATGAAGAAGAGTCTGAACCACAAAATAATAGGGTTAAGAGAAAGGTTTGCACAAAATGGACACCTGAGCTGCATGCTAAGTTTATGGATGCTGTTCGACAGCTTGGTGAAGGAAGTATAAATCGTTCAATACATATCATCTCAATACGATCCTATTTAGAGATATCTCGTAATGTGATTTTCATATGATGTTTATCTATTAAATAGGATGTTATCCCATGGAGATTTTGGAGTTGATGAACGTCCGTGGACTGACAAGAATGCAAGTTGCCAGCCATCTTCAGGTTTGCCTTTCAAACATGAGTTCTTGAAAAGAAGTTGAACTCTTTGTCAATTATTATATAAAACACTCGAAGTCATCTAGCCCTTTTTTAATGTAGCTAACAATCTCATATAATGGAATGCGATTTTATATAAATCTCATTTAAAGTCCTAGAATACATATAACAATCTTTTCACAATTACACTTTACTGTGCCTGCTCCTTGCATTCATCAACGGCATGAATATATCATTTGGCAGATGTTGATGATCAAATCTGGTCGAGTGCTTCCCACGTCAGTCTGCAAAAAGAACGGGAGTGGGGGTTGCTCACGCAAACACTCCGATACTTAAGTTAGTATCTCCTTTTGGAAATGATAGGAAGTTAGAAAGTGTAGTGAATAATACGTGAGATATTAGTTACCTTTTTTGGGATGTAATTTTCTTATTTATACCTTTCCTTCTAACACTTTTTCGGATTTTGCGGGATTCTGTCGGCCCAAACATCAAATCGGGAATTGGTTGGATTTCGGGCCCCGACCTTCCCATGGGTGTCAGGTTAGGTTTGCCCGATCTGATGGATTATTGGCACGATGAGATAGTCCATGTTTTTCCACTCGGATTGCATAAATAGAGATCAAATCATTGCGTAAATAGAGATCGGGTCGACGGATTTTACCCTCATCAGCAGATATATCTTATGCAAAATGTCTATGCGAACAAATATATATAGAAACCTACCTTATACCTTAATTTGGCAGACACATCTTATGCTTTCTGTGAAGCAACAATTTCTCTTTTGTTTTTGTTTTTTTTTGAGTATTGTTAAATATCACTTTATTTTCATTCCTTATTTATTACCTTTATGTCAATTTTTAGTAGGCATACTAAAAGAATAAAAAGAAATATAAAATTTTGTTATTTTAGTATGTCAACTAATCATTCAGAGTGATAAATGAGTTATAAAAATAGAGTAGTATTTAACATTTTTTTCATTTTAAATAGTAGATTGGGTGCTTGACTTCTACTTTCCACAATAGATTGAATGCCCAGCATGTCCATTAGAAAATTTAATTATGTTTATGGTAGCATCTATCTTTTAAATGTTAGAAATTTAATTATGTTTACGGTAACATCGATCTATCTCTGAAATATTACCTTGGTAGCATATAAAATTGTTGGAAAAATTAAGTAGTACGTCTAAAAGAAATTTAATATATTCTTGGTATATTCATTTACCATATATAGCAAAGCTTTTCAAAATATTATACTAATGTGGGTGCAAAAAAAATATAATGTTTTGTTTTCTAGATGGGGATACATACTCAAAAGCCCGTCTAATTTTTTTTTTTTTTTTGTTTTTCATCTGAAAACCGATGCGAAAAGTTTTGTGTATAGAAACCTCATGTTGTGAATATTTGATTCCGAATACCCACTCCACTACCATAATTTGCTATCACTATTTAGATCAAATGATAGACTAAGTTTCCCCAATTCAAAAGTTCCTTTCAACAAAAATTATTCTCTATCTTTTGCGAAAATGCAATCTCACAATCGCAAGAACCCCACTAGAAACATGTATGATGCCAACATATAATAGACCTAGAATATCATCATATTTTCAAACTTTTCAATGGTTTCTGATTCCAAGGAATGACCTTTTCTTGGAAAACATTACAGAAGGGTTAGCTCATTGGACTATTTGACATATGCATTTGTAGGATTTTTTGGATAGCAAGAGTTTTTACTTAGACATTTTGGTATTTTCCTTTACATCTTTGATGGCACTAACTAAAGATGTAGATTGTAATAATTCCATTTCACATCTACATATGATTCTTCTTTGCTTAAAGCCGATTATATCTACATGTTCTCTCTTGAGCACTTCTTCCATTGCAGAAATGTCGCAACAACAACTGGCGAGCTCCCAGAGAGCGTAAGGATAATTCTCCTAGTAATAGTATTCAAGGGACATCAACTGTTAATCTTTCTGATCAATCCAGAAAAAATGCAAGAAGGTTTGGATCTGTGCCTCTTAATGCCAGTACTTATCAACCGTGCTCGCGTTCCAGGGAGAACCATGATCAGTTCACACCTCCTGAAATCTATACATCATCAGGTAACAATTTTGTGAGAGGAGACAGTTCTGAGCAAGTGTATCATACTCAACTTCATCTGGAATATATTGAAAGCACAATTTCATCTTTAGGCAATGAAAGAGATGGTGCTGGTAGTTCAATGAATGGAATGTCAAATTGCGTTGGAAATTTTGGTTCAGGATTGGGAACTACTCATCATCCCTATGAACCATTGACATCTGAGCAGACTATTGCTACAACAGGTATGGATTCGTATGTGAGTTCTACAAGCAAACAACCATCAGATGATTTCTTTGATATTCAAGATTACTTGGTTACAAACATCAATGGTGTAAGCCAAGGACCAAGCACTAGTCAGAGTCCAGATGCTAATTAATGGCATGAATTTGGAACACCCTTACTCCAAGCAGGTAAGTCATTTGCTTTGACAATTTTCTTACAAAATATTACATGAAATTTGCAATTTCACGTATATGAATGCATCTGTTGTAGATTCTGCATTACTCAGTTTCTGTTTATGACCAAGATGTACGTTTTTTTTTTTGCAGAATTTTATGGCATCCAACACGGACAGCAAAGGCCAGTGGAGCTAACAGACATCAAGATTCTTTTGAAGACCATACATACTATGAAAAGCCAGTACCTTATTTCTCCGGAAGGAAATGTAACTCTTTCTAGAGTTCACTTTTAAGGACCCAATAACTTTTATTTCTTTTTATCAAATGTTCGAAGTCTAAACCAAAGTTACCCTTAACCAAAATATTATATATAGAGGAATAATTACTTCGGGTTTCACTTACCCAAATATTCCTCATAATTTTGTAATTTCTAAACTTTTACCTATAGAAAAGTAAAGAAGAACTATTGATGTAATTTACTTCCCGTTGAAGCTTAATATTTATATTGGCATTTGTAGACTCAGCTACTCGCTATCTCCAAAAGATTATTACAGGGATGGATATTAAAATTGTAGGGTCCCAAATGTTGTTAGCTAAGAAGGCTAGAGTCAGAGTTGGAAAGCCATAGTAGGCTTTGTTTATGGAGCCAAGGTCCCATTTTCAAGGGGTAGTGAAGAGGTATTTATAGGAAAATTGATCTCGTAGTCATTGTAGAGTTTCTCGCCTTGTGGGATAAATTAGTGACATTGAACTAGGGATTCTAGATGTCCCGTTTATGATAGCTAGCAAGACATTTGGAAGTGGTCCTGGCTAGAGGTGATCAATTCAGCTAGAGGCGACCAATTCGACCAGAAGCAATGGATTTGGTTGAAGGCAACCGACTCGGCTAAAGTTGACAGATCTGGCTAGGCATGGCCATACAAGCCAGAGGTGACTGATTCAGCCATAGGCAACTGCTTCGATAAGGTGTAGTCGTGCTTGCCGAAGGCGATTGATTTAGCTGACGGTAATTGATAGGCCGAAATTAATTGATTTGTTCATCGGCAACCGATGAAATTAGAGGCAGCCAACTTCGTCGGAGGTGGCTAATTTGGATAGTTGTGGTCAAATAATTGGCCAAAGGCCACCGATTTTGGCCAAAGTAGTAAGAGGCGACTAATGAAGTCAGAGATGGCTTATTTGGCTGGATGAGATGGACTCAGTTTGGTCGGAGGCAACTAATTTGGCCGGAGGGGGCCGAATTGGCTAGGCATGGTCAAACCAGCCAAAGGCGACAAATTCAACTAGGTGTCGCGAGATTAGTCGCAAATGGTGGATGTTGCCAAAGTTGGTTGATTCATCCAACCTCAATCGCTCAAGACGTGTGGTTTACTCGGCCTTGTACGACTGAGTAAATGGGTCATTTGGACCCCCTAAGCCGTGTGTTTTTTGAGTTGGACTGGATTTTTCCTAGTCCTAATTAATGTAAGACGACAGACTAGGTTTCATTATATGCATGAGGTGTTTATAATAGTTCCATTTGGCCACTACAAAACCAAGTAGAGATTAGTTGGAGGGTACAACATTTTACAAAATTAGGATTACGACAAACTAACCAAATTCCAAAGATGCAAAGAGCACAATGTTGTTAACTGATAGTGTTGAGGATGAAAGTTCAACAGTTGAGGTTGACAACTCCTATTGGCTAGAGCTTGATTGTCCGACCTAGGGGATCTGATCTGCACAAGAAAAGGAAGGAAAATGCGGGGTGAAGACCTGAATTTTCCCCTCAAGTATGAGAGTAATTAGTTTGTCTGAGTTGGGCAGTAGCAGTTGAGTGTATTGAATGCGAGAGAGCTACCTCCATAAATGCGGGTAGTAGCTCTATTTATACTAATCTTAGATCCGGACAGTAATTAATGCTTACTACTTCTCGACATGGCACCGGCTGCCCGAGCCGCATACCTATTGGATAATTCTATTACGCACTGGACCAAGGTATTATATAATGGTCCGAAGCGGGCGTCCTACTTTATGTCCTATCAGAACAGCTGACATAGCCGTTAGGGTTTATCTGGGTTAAGTTGAGGTCAGGACAACACCCCAAGTCGGGAACCTTGAGGCCTATTACGCTCCCTTCAGCTCGGGTCCCCCTCATCAATCGCCCCATCCCAAGTCTAGAGGCCAGGAGGGAGATCTAGATTGGATTACACCTCGAGTTGTGGGTCTCTGACTTAGGCTGAACGAAACATTATATCACCTGGGTGCCATTCTTGAGCAGCCAATATGTCACCCTTTAGTTCTGACAAGATGCGACGTTTGGCCTTCTCGAGGCAGTTATACTCTTCGGCTATAAATATGGCCCTAATGCTCGACGTTTGCACACGTTTAACTCGACAAGTTACTAGCTCGGAATTTCCATCTCGAGAAATCTTTAGCTCGTATCATAACCCTTCTAGGTTCGTTAGGTACGTCCCGACTCCCTTCAGATTTTATATATAAATTTTTGATTTTGTAAATACGTAGAATGGGGAGGTCAGAGTCCGAAGATTCCTAGGTGATGGAAACCAGATCCTACGACAAGAGAGATAAGGATCCGTCGAGCTCGGAGTGTACATCAGGGAAGAACTAAGCTGACAACCCCGACACTCCTTAGGGATCAGAGCGGGGAGCTGCTCTTGGAGATAGTGGCAGCGAGTATCAGATTATCGAGGTCAGACGAGTAGAGGAAGAGGCTGAGGCCGATCCGTTAGCCGATTTGGATGACTTGGGGGAAGTTCGGGACGGCTCCCCCCTAAATTAGCTAGAGGGGCTGGAGCTACCACATGACCTTATTAAGAACATTTCGAAAGCTGAGCCAGTGAAAGCGGTTCCGGTGTCAGCGATGCCAGCCCCTAACTCCCATGCAGCCAGCGGCTCCTCGGGTCGGGGGAAGATGATTGCTCAACTCTTTGCATGTTGCAAACGAGCGTGTCATTCTACTCCGAAAATGGTGAACGCCTGGTTAAGGAACTGGTCTGTTGACTGGAATTACAAACTGAAGGTTCCAGGTCGGCTCGACCATGCCTGTAATCTGCCTCTTGAGTACTTCACATTTTATGACTTGTTTTTTGGCGTCGCCCAGCTACCACTTCCCAGCTTTATCACGACCATCTTAGACCATTTTGAGCTTAGCCTGGGTCAGATGTCTTCGAATGGGTGGGCCATGATGGTGGCATTCTATGTGTACTACCTCGAGAAGGATGTGGGGTCATCCTTCAACTTATTCAGACAGTTTTTTGTGTGCAAGCCGAATCCCAACTTGCCCGGATGGTTCCACTTTGTTGCTTGGACGAACCATGCTCTTTTCACCAAATGGCATTCCTCCAACAAGGGTTGGCACAATGACAACTACTGGGTAGAGACTACAGTGCACTCAGGGTGCAGGAAGGAGTGGACTCTTTCTCTGAAGAAGAAAGTGAACGACTTACCCAAGTTATCTAGCTAGGAGCGTCGGAGTGTAGAGTCGCTCAAGCCGAGACCAGGCGGGTTAATAGATATTGAATATGTACTCAAGTGGGATAAGATTTGGGACTCAGAGTTATTTGGTCCGAGGAGGCCCGACTTGACGAAGAGACATCTTGGCTTACCTCCCGAGTCTGAAGACGATGAGTCGAGTAAAGAGGGTCAATCCCTGGGATAGGATACGACCGCCCCCCTCCCAAACTTGATTTTATCTCGTAACTTTAATTGCTTTGGCCATGTTCTAACTCTTTTTTTTCTTTTTTCTTTTTCAGATATGTCGGAAGCAGGCAAGCTTGCATACGCCAATAGAAAGAAAATCGAGGTGAGCACTGAGGGCTCGGTTCCCGGTGCTTCCCAAGTTCTACTAGGTTCAAAAAAACAACCTGCTGACCAAAGGGCAGAGAGCGGGACGAATGTGTCCTTGAAAAAAAGCAAGATCGTGGACTCCCTGCCCTAGAAGAAGGGAGTGACCATTGATGAGCGCTCTGGCTCCCGTGCTGATGCCACGGTCACAAGAAGAGACCCCGAGCTAACAAGACCGGCAAAGGCAAAATGGTAGAGTTTATCTGCTCTAAACAAGACAAAGTCATAAAAGCCACCATATCGATTCCCCGTGATCCGAAGTTGGCGAAGGTCTCTTTTAATCAACTCGCGCTTGATATCGGGACGGCTATAGTTATCATAAGTGTCTGGTTCTTCTTCTTATTGTTCTGCTATCGTTCTGACTGACCAGGTGGCCATTTGCAGGCCGAGTCCCATGTGCTCTCCATCCCTAGCCTTCTTACCAAGGCGCAGGTCTACTGAGTCGAGCTCGAGCATAGATACGGAGAGCTTCAAATCGAGCTGGAAACCCAGAGGAATGAGGCATGAAGAAGTATAAGAAAGATGGTGATGAAATCACACGCCTCAAGAACGAGCTGGAGGCCCAGAAGGAAAAGCTGGAACAGGAGAGATCCCGAAGGGCTACGACAAGCAATAATATGGATCGGCTCAAGAAAGAGAAGCCGAAGGCCAAGACTAAGTACCGGCAACTCTCCAAGAAGGTCGGTCTCAACGGAGAGAAGGCGGTGGAGGCCTTCAAGTCCAGTGATGCAGGTGTGGACTGGTTGGTGAATGAAGGAGAGTCCATGACAAAATATGTCGAGCTGGAGTACTTCTTCCAAGGTCATCATGCTGCCCAAGGCCTTTTTTCCTCCTTCGAAGATTGACTTCTTAGAAATCTTGGAAGCTCCCCCCCAGGAGTTCTGGGAGATTCCCGAGCTTTCAACCGACCTAAAGTTCCAAGCCTATTAAGTCATAAACTACATCAAGAGATACATGGATCAGGTCGTGGACGAGTCTGCTGACCCTGCCGTTTCCGAGGCCCCACCCCCTGTACGTTGAACTAAAAAGTTTTTTTTTTTTTTTTGTAATTTGCCCGAGGCGGGCTTTGTACTTCATCTTTTAATAAAATCAATTTTTCGATATTGCTGGTGTACTTCCCATTTTGCTTTTGAGTTCGTACATCTTGTTGTATTATCGTACTTCAAGCTTAACGATTTAATCTGGTTGTTTTATCATTTTTGTACGACGTCTTAGGAACATAGTTTTATTTTAAGGTAATCATTTCAAGTTTAATTGTTTAAATCGAACTGGACTCGTCAGCCCAAGTTGGACGAATGAATCAAATTAAATTGATTAAACCGAGTTGGAACTTAATCCGAGCTGGCTAATTGATCATTATTGATTAAACCGAGTTGGAAATTATCCCGAATTTGTAAACTTAGGTTTTAATTGACAAGTGTACTTATATCCTTGGACCATTCAAGTTGAACCCGATATTTAGGCGTGGTAAACGTTTGTTTAGCTTTGAGACTATGTATGGCCACTTGAACGTTAGTCTAGCTTTGATACGGGTCAGATCTTCACATTTACATACAAAAATATGGATTATATTTCCACTCATATCTGAGCACTAAGGCTTTTGACAAAACATTGTTCGGCTTGGGGCTTTACACAAAATAACGCTTGAGGTGTTTAACATGTCATGCATTCTTTAGCTATTTCCCATGTTTTTCACAAAGGTAAAAAGTCCCAGGTCGGATTTCGCTCACGACTTCATATGGCCCTTCCCAAGGAAGGGATAGCTTACCACCTGAGCGCGGCAAAAGATAGCCCTTCTTAAGACTAGATTGCCAACCTTGATAGCTTTAGGTCTGACTTGCTTGGCATAGGCTCTTTCTATTGCAGTCTTGCTGGCTAGCATCCTAACTTGAGCTTTTGCCCGTGGTTCTTCAGCTAGGTCTATTTCTTCACGAATCCGAGCTCCGTTTATTTTTGGGTCGTGGTGAAGGTTCCTACTGGTTGGAGACCCGATCTCTACCAGCAGCACTGGTCAAATGCCGAAGGTCAGTTCGAATGGCAATTCTCCTGTTACCGAGTAGGTGGTTGTGTGCTGTGCCTACAGTACCTCGGGGAGGATTGCCGCCTATTGGCCCTCCACTTCCTCTAGCTTGGTTCTTAGGCCCTGCAAAATAATTTGGTTAGTTCTTTCAACTTGACCATTGCCTTACGAGTGAGCTATAGATGAGAATCTAAGGTTGATCCCGATCTCAGCACATTTTACTTGGAAATATGCACAGTCAAATTGTTTGTTATGGTTAGTGATTATGACCTTAGGCACCCCGAATCGGCATATGATACTCTTCCAAACAAAGTCCCAGGTCGTTTTCTCCATTATCTGTGCCACTCCCTCAGCCTCGGGCCACTTGGTGAAGTAATCGACGGCTATAAAGGCATGCGACGCTATTTGGTAACAACCCAATGATGTCTAAACTTCATGGGTAGAATGGCCAGGGGCTCATCATTACTATGAGATCTATGACGGGCTTCATTTGAATTTTGTCGAACCTTTGGCAAACATCACATTTCTTGACATATCCTTTGGCGTCTTGCTCTAAAGTCGGCCAAAAGTATCCTTGACTTAGAGCTTTCCGAGTTAGGGCTTTGCCTCCTAGGTGATTGCCGCATATTCCTTCATGGATTTTTCTAAGTACATAGTTCCCCTCCTCGGGTCCCAGGCATCTCAAGAGAGGCTAGGTATAAGCTTTCTTGTAAAGTTGCCTAGCAATCATAACAAACCTTAAGGCCTGTTTTTTGAGTTTTTGAGTTGCCTTTTCTTCCTCCGGGACTATGCCTTCCTCCAAATAGTCCCTAATTGGCTTGGTCCAATCTGGGCTTATATCTAGCTCGGCAATTGTGTACAACCCCCTGTGAATGCTGGGCTCAGCGATTTCTTCAACATGAACTAGTGCTGGTCGGTTTCCTCCTGCAGCCAATTTTGACAAAGCATCAGCCTTCGTGTTCTCCTCCCTCAGGATCTGCTGAATTGAGAACCTTCTGAAGCCCGAGGCCAGATCCTTGACTTTATTAAGGTAGGAGATCATGGAAGTGTCATTGGCTTCAAATTCCCCAAATATTTGACTTGCAACCAACTGGGAATCGGTTTTCAAATCAACCGTCCGCGCTTCGAGCTACGCCAAGATTTTCAACCCTGCGATCACTTCTTTATATTCGGCCTCATTGTTGGAGGTTGGAAAGGCAAACTTGAGAGAGTATTGATGATCATGGCCTGTTGGGTCCATGATTACTACCCATGCTCCACTTCCTAACTTCCCCCATGCTCTATCTACATAGACCTTCCAGATTTCCTCTAGGTTGTGCTCGGCTCGGCCAATACATTCAACGACAAAGTCCGAGACTGCCTAGGCTTTAATAGATGTTCTTGGTTGGTAGGTAATATAAAATTGATTCAGCTCAACCGCCTATTTCAGCAACCTGCCCAAGGCCTCTGGCTTGTGCATGATGGATTTGAGTGGAGCATCTGTCATGACCCTAATTGAATGGGTGTCGAAATATGGTTTCAACTTTTTTGTTGTAGTGACGAGTGCAAGGGCGAGCTTTTCCAATGAGGAATACCTCACCTCGGCCCTTTGAAGGGTCTTACTAACGTAATAGACTGGCTTCTAGTCTTTGCCTTTTTCCCGAAGTAATGCAGTTGCCACTGCTGTTCCCGAACATGCCAAGTATAATACTAACTCTTCCTCCACCTTTGGTCAGGAAAGCAAGGGCGACGAAGCTAGGTATCTTTTCAGCTCAACAAAATCATCCTGACAGTCCTTGGTCCATTCAAAGTTCTTGGGGTTTATCAGTATCTTGAAGAAGGGCGCACATTTGTCGGCCAACCTGGACATGAATTTGTTCAGCGCGACCACCTTGCTAGTGAGCACCTGGATATCATTAATGCAAGTTGGCGGTGTTAGGTCCAGGAGAGCTTGAATTTTTTCTGGATTAGCTTCAATTCCCCGGGCCGTGACCATGAAGCCTAAAAACTTCCCCGCCTAGATGCCGAATGCACATTTCTTTGGATTTAGTTTGATTGCAAATTGTTCTATTACGGCAAAGGCCTCGGCCAAGTCAGTTTCATGATCTTCTGCTCTCCTACTTTTGACTAGCATGTCATCCATATAAATCTCCATGTTACGCTCGATCTGGTTCTTGAAGACTTTGTTTACCATTCGCATATAGGTGGCTCCAGCATTCTTGAGGCCAAATGGCATGACCTCATAGTAGTAAAGACCTTGGTCGGTGATGAAAGTGGTCTTTTCTCTATCTGCAGGGGCCATTTATCTGATTATAGCCTTTGAAGGCATCCATGAAAGAGAGCAACTCAAACCCTGAGGTGGCATCCACCAGTTGATTGATTCGAGGTAGGGGGAAGCAATCATTTGGACAAGCTTTGTTAAGGTCTGTGAAATCAATGCACAACCTCTACTTCCCTATTATCTTGGCAACTAAAACCATATTAGACAGCTAGGTTGGGTACAGGATTACCAGTATATGGTCAACGTCGATCAACTTACCAACTTCTTCAGCGATAATCTTTTGCTTGTCATAGTAAAAATGCATGCGTTTCTGCTTTACTGGGTAGTAACTGGGGTCAGCGTTCAGATGATTCTCAATTATAGACGGGTTAAAACCTGTCATGTCAGAAGTAGTCCAAGCAAACATATGTTCATTTTTCAAGAGAAATTGGCTTATACCTTGTTTAAGGTTGTCTGGAAGCTCGCTTTTGATTTTTGTCTTCTTGTTTTCCTCTGAAAGTTCAATCTCCTGCAAATCTTCTGCTGGTTTCCTCCTCTTTGAGTCTCTCCTTTCCTCGGGCAAGTTTGGTCCCCAACCGGATTGATATTTTGGTCGAAAAGAGCTTTTGTAGCATTCCCGAGCTAACACCTAGGCTCCTCGTATCGTCACAGTACCTTGCTAGGTCAGGAATTTCAGGGCCTGATGGTAGGTTAAGGGGACTGCTTTGAAGTGATTTAGGAAGACCCATCCGAAGATACCATTGTAGGCCGACTTACAATCTGTGATGATAAAATTTGCCTGCATTGAGACCCATCTGCCGCCGTCTCGAAGGGTCAAGGGAAGATTGATGAATCATTCCGTTTTGTGACCATGCTCGGTGAACCCCTGCAAGTGTCATCTTCAATGGCTTCAATTGGCTTCTGTCCAACCCCATCTGCTCGAAAGCCTCCAAAAAGAGGACCTCCAATGAGCTGCCGGTGTCTACCATCAATCTCCTCACGGTAATGTTAGCTATTTCGGCGCTGATCATCAAGGGATCATCATGGGGGTAGAATCATCCCCTCCAGGTTCTCCGAGGAGAAAGTGATCATCTCCGCTTCCCTGATCGGGCCTGTACCTGGGTCATACTCCCGTCCAGTATGAACGTACCCCTTCCTTCCTACAGAGGTTTCACCTCCCGATGCAAGTCCCCTCGCGATTGTCTAGACCACAGTCAGGTGCCTTTCACCAGGCTATCGTCTCGGTAGACTTCTTTCTCTTTCTCGGTCTTTTCCCTGGTCAGGATTCAGGGGCGGCTGCTGGTCGACGTATCGTCTGAGGTGACCTCATGTCACGCCCCGACCCAACCCCACACTATAGGTTAAGTCTGGACCCGACAAACGGACAGAGTCTCCTCTGTACCGTGGACATTCTGAAAACCTGTAAACATTTAATAAAACCACAACATAACAAGAATTCCAAAAATTAAATATCCTAGCTTTAAGGCCATCCGAGCCTTAAGACATACAAACAGTTTAGATAAATATAAGCATGCATTCACAATATAACTTCTTTACAAAACCGCTTATCATACCACTCCATGATAGCATTTAAACATTCTTGCAAATTAGAAACAACCATACATTCGATCATTCACACCCAAGCATGCAAGGTAGCTAGAAGCATAAATATAAGTTATTACATGCCATAGTTCTACGTCTTCTACTACAATTATCTAGCATTCAACTTGTAACTACACAAATATATACATAAGCACTTAGGCTACAAAATAGAACATAATGAAGAACAAACAAGATCTTCACATATCAACAAGAACCATAATCTACCTCAAACAATTAGACACTGCAACTAAGGCAACTGCTCAGTCTGGACCTCCTGTTCCTCCCCTTCAACCAAATCTAGTTGGGGTTCAACCTCAGCACCTCCTGAAACATGTTAGCAAGGTATGAGCAACCAAAATTGCCCAGTGAGGGATAACGTCTACCCGGGGAGTGTAATGCAACAAGTAAAGCAATTAAGCAATAAAAGCAAGTAAAAGACAATAGAATTAGCCAACAACCACACAAATCAAAGGATACGATGCACTTAATCCCAACACTCCAGAATTCTCTTATCTTCGATCACAAACCACAAACCACGAACCACGATCAATGTGCCGACAAATCCCCAATCACTCCAGTGGGTGTACTCCGGATGTACCCTGAGAAACCTATGACCCAACAACCCGTGGCAATCTCCGGACCAGGCGAGTGAGGGACTAGGGCACGGAGAACGAATATCTATTGGCAAGCCCGCTTCCGCCCAGTCGATATTCAACTCATCTGCCCCTAACACTATGGTTGCGCAACCACTATGCAATGCACTTATCAAAGGTAACACGATAACAACAATGGAAGCAATAACACAGAGGAGGATCAACAAAGTAGGTTATCCTCGAAACAGATAGAATAGAAGCATTATCATATAACAACTAAACAATTTACAAAGGGCATTTACACATTTCACATAGATTATTACCAAAAGCTCAAGAATGACTTAGAAACACATTTTAACACCCAAGGAATAGTTACAAGATCTTAGAAGCGAGAGACAACCAATTTCTTACTTTAACCCCTTTGCAATACAATCCATTTTCCTTTCAAACTCAAGCTATGGATCTAGATTAGTAAACGGCCTATTCCATACTTCTAATTAACCCATATGGCACCCTTAGGACCCTCAAAGTTACCCAATTACCCGCGTTTAGCACAAAAGCCCCAATTTTTCCTATATGACTTTGTACTACACGTACCTCAACTGGGACTCAATCGAGTCTTAGCAAAGCTTATTTAGAACCTATATAGCCTAGGTATACCAATTGTGAAGGCCAAATTAACCTGGATTTGCGATAGCCCCAAAACCCCTTTTGAAAAGTCGTCTAATTCGTGTTTTGTTAAGTTATGAGAAATTAAACCTTACGGGGCCTTTACACTACCTTCATTAGCACCTAGAGCATCTATTTGGACCATTGAATCAAGCCATAAAGTTCATTTTCACAAACCCTAGAAAATTCGTCACTATTCACCCCTACGAATTCACCATCGATTTCAACTGTTTAAAATACGAAACAATAGCATAAATGTGGTCTCTACTACTTGTATACAACATACCTCAACATATTTGAGCATACAATAACCATTTACAAGAAAATCTAGAAATTCAAGAAAAGTGTAACATTTTTAAAATGCAAAAACAAGTATGAAATCACTCACGTAATGCGCATAGGAGCTAAGGAAAGGCTAGAACACTCGGGGAAGGGCTTGAACCTAGCTTGGGAGGGCTTGGATTGAAGAATTGATGAGAAAAATTTCTTCTTCTTGCTCAAGAAGGCTGTCGGGTTTCCTACTGCCTTTTCAGCTTTTATTTTTTATTTTTGTGTGTTATAAGCTTATAGTGTAGTATATTGAGTATATATGTGAGTAGTGTTAAGTTAGGTGTGTTTATTGTCTACTAAAATGAGTCTAGTTGGCTTAAAAATGAGTCTAAATGTGCATTAATATGATAGCTAACTCAAAAATAAAATTTAACTACGTAATACTATTCATTGAACCACTAAAAACATATTTCAAACGAAGGCTACTTACACAAATCGCTCAAAAATGCAATTTTCTCATTCTTAAAATAATTAATATAATTTAAGAAAAATGGTAATTCGAAGTAATTAAGTAGTTGAAAAACATGATGAATAATAACCACATAAAGCAACAAGTAAAGCACAGTAGAAATGCGTAAATAGTGGATGCAATAGTTAAAAAATGTACGACTAAGTTCTCGGGTGTCACACCTCAGGCTATCAAAATCTCGATCTCCTGCTTCAAGTCCTTGCATTCCTCGGTGGTGTGCCCATAATCCATGTGATAGCGGTAATATCTAGTCTAATTGCCCTTCTCGGGCCGGCCCCTCATTCTGGGCACGGGTAGCAAGTGGTTCTAGTGCTGGATTTCCATTAGGATTTGTTCCCTCGAGGCATTGAGCGGTGTGAACATGGTAAACCTCGGGCCCTGCTTCTACTGTGATTGTTTGCCTCGGTCATTCTGTGCTTTGTTATCGGGCTGGGCCTTAGATGAGGATTCTCCTCTTTTACCGCCCTCTTTCTCCTTGTCATCCTCCCTTTTGGCCTGGTGGAATTCTTCTGAATAGATATACCCTTCAGCTCTCACCATTAGTTCTGCAACAGTGTCCATGGGATCGATGGCCAAGGACGAGGTGAGTGGTCTCGACCTAAGCCCACTTTGGTATGCCATTAATACCATTAAATCCTTAAGGTTCGGGATCTTGAGGGACTCCTCATTAAATCAGGCGGTGTAAGCCCTCAAACCCTCTCCCTTCTGCTGTTTCACTGATAATAACGACGATGTATGACGGGTTGCATATCGACTTCTAGCGAAGCGAGAGAGGAAAGCCTCGGCCATCTGATTAAAACTCTAAATAGAGCCAGGACAAAGTTTTTGGAACCAGTCCAGTGCATTATCGACCACGGTGGTCGGGAATATCTTCGTCTTCATGAGGTCAGTCATATCGTAGAGAGTCATATGGTGGTCAAAGTTGAGTAGGTGGCTAGCCAGGTCGCCATCTCTATTGTACATTGACAGGTGAGGCATCCGGTTGCCTGCGGGCAAGGGCGTGGCTAGGACCTCGGGTGAAAGAGGGCGGACGCCGAGTTGGTTGATAACTTTAGCTATTGCAGCCGCAGTCTTAGCCTGCTTTGGGTCAACTGGGGGCGGCCCTTCTATTTTTCTCCCCCTCGTTTCTGCCAACTGGTATTGTGGTCGTGCTTGCCGCGGTGTAGTGACCTGTGGCACCGGCGGGTCCACAGTCAATCGCACTACCTGCTCTTTCAACTCTTCGAACATCCTGAACATTAACTTTATTTTTGGTGCCATGTTGGCAGTTAAGTCAATATCTGCAGGTGGGGTAATTTGTGAAGCTAAGTGTATATGTTGGCTCGTACCAAAGTTGGTTTGGGTAGGGTTTTGGCTAGGCACCTGCGCGATTTCAAAGCCCTCATTTGAGGTAGGCGAATTCTCTAGCTACACAATGTGACTCCTAGTGTTTACCATGGTGGTTTCTCAGTGGGTAGTGAGAAGAGAATAGGATTATTCATTCCCACAAATGGCGTCAAACTGTTGAGGATGAAAGTTCAACAATTGAGGTTGACAACTCCTTTTGGCTCGAGCTGGATTGTCCGACCTAGGGGATCGGATCTGCACAAGAAAATGAAGGAAAAGGTAGGGTAAAGACCCATATTTTCCCATCGCATGTGAGAGTGATTAGTTTGTCCAAGCTGGGCAGTAGCAGTTGAATATATTGAATGCGAGAGAGTTACCTCCATAAATGCGGGTAGCAGCTCTATTTATACTAATCTTAGATCCGGGTAGCAATTAATGCTTAATGTTGCTTGACACGCCACCGGCTGCCCAAGCCGTATAACCGTTGGATAACGCTATTATCCACTGGACCAAGGTATTATTTGATGGTCCGAAATGGGCGTCCTACTTTGTATCCCATCAGAACAACTGGTATGGTCGTTGGGGTTTATTTGGGTTAAGTTAAGGTTGGGACAACACCCCAAGTCGGGAACCTTGAGGCCTATTGCGCTCCCTTCAGCTCGGGTCCCCCTCGTCAGATAGAATTGGGTTCCCAATACTAGTTGAGATAGTTCAATTATCACAAGCTTGCTTAGCTTCACTAAACTAAGCTAGCTTGGGAATTTTCTTAATGAGGTTATTAGTTAGGAAACAATTTTAGTTCAATCGAACCCTAATTTTTTAAGTGTGATGACTAAAAAGCTACCTTGACGGGCAATAAGTCACGTGGTTTGACATGACAAGTGCCACATGTAGAAAATCGAAGTGGTTAGAACATTTTAATATTTTTCAATTGCAAAAGGGCAGTTATCAAAAAAATTTGAGTGCTACATGAACAAATGTTGCAGGACCATAATACACAGAAGAAACTTAAAGATAGAAAGGGTAAACTACACAAGACCTCTCTGTACTTTTTCACATTACACAATACCCCTCTATGGTCTAAAAACTGCACAATACCCCCTATAATTTGTGAAACTAAGTATATGTGCCCCTTCCCCACCTTTTCATCAACAAAGACAACAAAATTGCACAAAAAAAATTTAAAATACCCCCAATTCTTTTTATTTTCTCTCTTTTCTCCTTTTTCCTTCTGTTTATATATATTAGACTACGAAAAAGAAATATATATATATATATATATATATATATACACACACATACACACATATCAAACCAAAACAAATATATATATATAGGGTGGGGTGGGGGCATGACGGGGTAGGAGTTGGGGTGGGGTGGGGTAGGGTAGGGGAGTTGTCGCGGTTGAGGTAGGATGGGGTGAGAGGGCTGACGGGGTGAGGTAGGTTGGCTAGGTAGGGTAGGAGGGCAGACGAGGGAAGGTAGGGTAGGTTGAGGAGGCTAACAGGGTGAGGTAGGGGTGTTGGGGAAGATGGCGATCTGACAGAATTTTATTATTATTATTTTCTTTAATTTTTTTGGTGAAAAGAATATGTGGAGAGAGAAGAAAAAAAATATGTATCTTATAAGGGCATTTTTGTCCAAACAATTAACTATTTAAGCAAAAAAAAAATGAATAATTGCATTTGACGCTCGTAAATCACATTTTCCCTTAAAAATACAGATCTTTTATCAGAAGGGGAAGGGGGATGGGGTATTGTTCTTAATTTTACAATCCACAAGGAGGTATTGTACAATTTTTGGATCATAGAAGAATATTGTGTAGTTTTAAAAAAATACAAGGGGGTCTTGTATAGTTCACCCAAGATAAAAATACATCCAACACTTCACAACAGTCTACAAAACTTTGATTCAGGTGTACTTTGGAGTAATTATTAGAGTAGCTTTTACATTGCTTAGTAGGAATTTGCAACTGAATTTTGTTGGATTTTCTACTCTTTGATTCTACAAACAAGATATTGTTTACGTAATATTTGGTGTAATTTACTTCATTTGTTCTACTCGAAACGATTGAAGCCCCTTATATATAACCATGACAAAGTCAACCCAATACTCCCAATTTCGCTTTGGTTTTCAAGTTTGGCTGTCTCCAAACTCATACTTCTATTTCTTGAGATACAGAACTAAAGTACAAGAATTTCTCTTTGGTTTATAGACCAATTAAAATATTTTAACAATAACCATTATATATTTTTGGGTCATCTTGGAACTGTATAAAATTGCATATTAGATTCGACTCAATAAAAAATTAGTTGTTTTTCTAGAGACAACATAAATTCGTTCACATGCTTCGAATTGCTAGTCCTTTCGACTATTTAAATGTTATGGTTCTCCCTTATCTTTTACCATTGTGAGGATCATGTTCACCCTCCAAATGTGTTATGTTGAGCAAATTTTACTCGATTTCAGTGATTCGACCTCTAATCATTTGATATACAAACGATGATATTGACAGACAAGCTAATGTCACAAGGTTCTGAGAACAATAAGTAAAAGGTAAATACTCAATTTGGTCTCTTATATTTAGAATTGGTGTCATTTTAGTCTTTTTTTTTAAAAATATATCATTTTAGTCTTGTATCTTTATCATTTATCTCAACTTAGTTCATATCTTTCAAAATATACCCTTTTAGTCCCGTATTTTTACTATTTGTCCCATTTTAGTCCTTAGTTTTGTCATTATGGTCCACGTTAATTATTCACTAAGTTAGGACAAATAATAAAGATACGGGATTAAAATAATATATTTTAAAAAATAAAGACTAATTTAAAACAAATAATAAAAATATAGGACTAAAAAAATATATTTTAAAAATTAAAAACTAAATAACACAAACACTAAAAATAAGGACTAAATTAAATATTTACCCATAAGAAAAACAAAGTAGGGAACTAAAACAAAGCTAGCCCAAGCTCATCGGTGATCAAACACTTATTGTCAGTCCGTACAACTTCATTAAGAGGTATATCCTAGTTTGGTTTTCTTTTCTTCATTTTCCAAGTCCGCTTTGTCTATGAAGTTGTAGCCCTTTGAATATTTAAAAAATGTCCAATCTATCTGAAGAGTAACTAGCTCTAGATTATTGATGCCAACGGTCAAGATCTCTCAAAGTTTGTGTTTACATTAACCACCTACGTTGTCGGTGACCAAAAAATGCAAAAGAAAAAATTATACATTACTTTTTCTTTTTGTATTAATTATTGGTCTACCCATACATTATGAGTTTTCAAGCATGTAAATAACTCATTACAATTTGACTAACAGACTCAAACTTATTGAATCATTGATGGCTCCGTGACGAACTTTACTTGATTGCAATTTTGACTCTTGATTGCACTACTATAATCAATTGGAAAGCAAATAGTTCCACCTACCATAAATAAATAAATAAATAAATGGTTTGCAATATTTACCACAACAAACTATTTTAGGAAAGCCACTAAATATTTTTAACAACTAACTATATTGCAAACAAGGACTAATTTTACACAGTTTAAACAACTTGAAAATTTTCAAGAATTTCATAAATTCCAATAAAGCTTACTTATACTTTTTTTTTTTGAACAGTTAAGGATTCATTAATAAAACAGGTTTACAACTTTAACCAACTCCCGATGGGGTAATGTCTTGGGACAATAAGAGCAACCGACAGGGAGGGGGATTGGACACCCAATCAAGAGGAAGCTCATTATAAAATTTTGCTTTCGCAACCCAATCACAAGGGTAGTTAGCCGTTCTCTTAATGCTACGGATCCTAACTAAAGAAAATCCAGCCACAATCTTTTGGATATCCTCCATTATCACTCTCGCATTTCAACTGGTTGCAAGGTCAGGAGAATTGATTGCTTTGAGGACGGCTTCAGCATCACTTTCAATCGTGATATTTTGATAGTCGAGCTAGCTTGCAAAGGCACTGGCACTTCGTATGGCATAAGCTTCCGCTTCAAAAGATGATCTACATCTGATAGAATCAGCTTGACCCGCAATGATCTTCCCTTCTGCATTTCGAACTAGAAAAGCTGCTGACGCCATTGAATCACATGATTTGAATGACGTATCAGTGTTGATCTTAATTGATATAGGATGAGGGACATTCCATGAGGTGGGAGCAAGTCTGGAATCATGGGGCTGTTCCAAATAGCTGGGCGGTTGGAGTTGAAGCGCAGAGGTGAACTCCAGAAAAGCAGAATGGGCCATGGACGCTGCTTGCACAATATTGATTGGTTTATTCTCCAAGCAAAAACAGTTTCTCTCTTTCCAAATTTGCCAACAATGAAATGCAATCTTTGATGACACTTCTTCCTTGCAGTACCCTATGTCAACACAGCGACGAACAAAAGAGATGAGTCAGTCTCCAAATCTTGAAACACATCTCGGATTAGTAGAACACTGCAAAAAAGAAGCACACCAATATTTTTGAGACCAAGGGCAAAGAATAAATAAATGTTCCATAGATTCAATTGACTATTTACAAATCACACAGATAGGGCTGTTAGTGCTTTTCTTTTTGTATCGATTTTCATTTGTTGGTAAACAATTCCGGCAAGCTTTCCAGAGGAATATACGAATTTTGGGGGGAGCTTTGATGCTCCAGATCAGGGACCAGAGTTCTTCCGGGGCCCCATAAGACGACTCCACTGAGGATCTCGGAGTAATGGCTTGGCAATCAAGGGCAACACGATATCTTGTCTTTACACTATACTTCCTATTACGGCATATAGGCTAGATCAGGCGGTCTTCTATGTTAGTCTAGGGAATGGTGATTGATAGGATTTCTTTCTTAATTTGACTTGAAAATAAGCTATTGATTACATTAGCTTTCCACTTGTGGTTGCTATGATCAATGAGGTCCCCAACAACCGTGATGTTGGAGTTTCTTTCATTAACGACCACAGGATGATTAGGGATCCACGGATCATGCTAGATTTTGATCGAGTAGCCATTGCCAATAGCCCAATATGCTTTTTTTTTAATGAGGTCCCTTCCTTTGAGGATGCTTTTCCAAGACCAGGATAATGCTCTGTCTTTTTTGGCATTCCAGAAATCACCATTGTTAAAATAAATGCCTTTAAGTGTCTTGGCAGGCAAAGAGTCTGGGTTAGAGAGGATTTTCCAGGCTTGTTTTGCAATCATGGCCAAATTAAAGCCATACAAATTTTTAAAACCAAGGCCCCCTTGTTTCTTAGAGAGAGTAAGTTCTTCCCACCTAAGCCAATGAGTAGCTTTTTTGCCATTTTTCCCCCACCAAAATCGAGCTGCCATTGAAGAAAGTCTATTCAAAATTTGTTTTGGGATAAGAAAAGATGACATGACATAGGAGGGTAGGGAGTTGAAAACTGATTTGATAAGAGTACCTTACCACCATCCGAAAGCAAAAGACTCTTCCATCATTCCATTCTCTGGGCACTTCTAGTGGTTACCCAATCCAGGGCTTCAATTTTGGATTTGCCCCATTCAGTAGGGAGGCCCAGGTAGTTTCCCAGATTTTGAGTTTGATTAACTCTGAAGACATCCAAAACACAGGTTTTAATACTTTCAGGAGTGCCATTGCTGAACAAAATACCAGATTTATCAATGTTAATACATTGTCCAGATGCAAAGAAATACTTGTAAATACTGTCTTGTAGTGCCATTGCTTCTCTAAAATTTGCTTCCATGAAAAAAATGGAGTCATCTGCAAAGAGCAGGTGAGACAGGGGAGGGCACGATTTTTTTATTTTCAGTCCTTTTATGAGGCCTAAGTCAATCTGCTGGTATATGAGACAGGAAAGGACTTGCGTCAGGATTGAGAACAAATATGGGGATAGGGGGTTACCCTGCCTAATTCCTCTAGATGGGATAATTGGTCGAAGTGGCTCCCCATTCACAAGGACATTGAATGAGACTGAAGTCACATACCCCATGACCCAAGAGATCCAAGTATTATAACCCTATAGGCCAATTACTCTAACCATTGGGAATCCCATTCTTCGGAGTACTCCTTCTAAAAAATCCCACTCTACCCTATCATAGGCCTTACTCATGTCGGCTTTAAAAATAGCATGCCATTTTTTTGTCTTTCTATTTTTTTTAGCCTAATAAACAGCTTCTTGAGTTATTAAGGTATTGTCCTAAATAGACCTACCCGGGATAAATACAAATTGGGTTGGGGATATGATCTTATTCATGAGGGGCTGCAATCGGAGGACAAGAACTTTTACAAGGATTTTATAGACAAAATTAACCATGCTAATCGATCGAAAGTCTTGCACTTTTTGGGGCATTTTCTTTTTGAGAATCAAAGCTATGTTAGTCACATTCAGAGGGGCTAGGGATGATTTACCATTTAGGATACTCACAAAGGAAACATAAAGATCATTTTCAATAATGGTCCAGTACCTTTTGAAGAAACCACCCGAGAATCTGTCAGGGCCCGGAGCCTTGTTGGAATCTATGCTCTATACTGCTTTCTTAATCTCTTCTTTTGAAATGGACTTAATGAGCAGCACATTGTCTTCTTCGCTTATCACAGGCTCCATGCACTCCAAGATGGGATCAAAGTTCCTAGGACTTGTAGAGGTAAATAAATCTGACATATGATAGAGGATTAATTTACGTATTGAGGTTTGATTGTTCGTCTAGGTACTCTCATTATTCTGGAGTTGACGAATACAGTTGCTTGTTCTCCAAATTTGTCAAGGCATGGAAAAATTTGGAATTGTGATCTCCAGCCTACAGCCACTTCACTCTTGCTCTTGCACTCCAATATAGTTCTTTACATTTCCACAGGTTATCAATTTCATTCGAAATTGATTTGAATTCCACCATATCCAACCTATCGTGTGGTAAACTCATAATCTCCTCCAATCATTTTTTCAACAGATCAATTTTCTTTCTGGTATTGCCAAACTTTCCTCTGCTCCATTTTCTCAATTTCTCAGTGGCAATTGCCAATTTTTGGCGGAGAATCTTGATAGGCGTCCCCTGGGTTGGTATACTCCAAGAATCATGAACAATATCGTCACAATCAGGGTCTTGAAGCCAGTAATGTTCGAACTGAAATCTTTTTTTCCTCGGCATCAAAAAGTTTGGTTCTGCATGAAGAACCACAGGGGAGTGATCTGATCCAACAGAAGGAAGATTTACAGCGTAAGCATTTGGGATCAAACCATTGCAAATTGACCAGAGCGCGATCAAGTTTATGCAGAATGAGATCAGGACCTTCATGATTGTTTATCTAGGTAAACTCACAACCCATTGATGCAATTTCCAGGAGTTCTGAATCATTGATCCATTGATTAAACATATCAAGGTTTTTTTGAGCTTTTCGATTACCTCCTGATTTCTCACCTTGATCTTTGACGCAATTGAAATCACCAAGAAAACATGAGGGCCAGATTCTTCTTCTTGAGATTTTTTAATGTACTGCCACACTTTTTCCATACCTTGTTGATTCGGGTAGGCATAAATAAACGAGCAATCCCATTTTTTGGGGGAGTGAGAGTTAAGTCTCACTCTAATGATAAACTCTTCAACATCAATGATTTCCAAATCCAAATCATCAACACAAAAAATGGCCAAACCACCAGACAAACCTTTAGGATTGATCGTAACGATGGGCTTCATCTTTATTTTCCTAGCAACATAGTAGATTTTATTCTCATTCATCTTGGTTTCAAAAAGACCAACGATGGAGGGTCTCTCATGAGATATGATCTTTCTCAGATTTCGAACTGTCAGGGACGGACCCAATCCCTGATCGTTTCACACAATGAGCTTCATTAGTCTCGGTGGGTTTGCTCAAGGGCAGCACCCACCATTTCTAAAAAATTGATGGTTGAGCTAGATCCAAGAGTGACGGAAGCCCTCTTGTTTTTCTTTGCTGATCTAGATGATTTGTCATTGCTAGCTTTATTGGGATCATCTTCCAAATTGTGAAGCACAGGGATTTCCACAAGTGAGTTAGCAGAGGGTGTTATAATACTAGTAAGACCTCCAGGGGTGGTGACTGTAGAGGGTGAGTCACCTTGCTCAAGAGCCGAAGCTTTTCTTTTGCATGAACGGTATTCCCCAATAGGGGTAGAGGCTATTGGCTTGACTGTTTTAGATGGTTCTGAGGTGATATTGAGTTTGACAGACCGAAGACCAAAAGGGTTGTAAGGGTCAATTGTTGAGGTTATGTGTGTGGACGTTGAGTGGTTGTCAGTTTGGTTAGATGAGGAGTGGGTCACTAGGGCATTTTTCTTGGTGAAAAAATGGGCAGGATTTGGGTGGTAGAAGGGGTCCGTTTGTTTGATGTTTAGTTTCGTTGGGTTAGTTGGATTGAGACTAAAGGGTTTGGCTCTTTTTTCAAAGTTGGGGTATTGGTCAGTGGGCCGGTGAGAAAAGACATATCTTTGTGTTGTACCTGGTAAAACAATTTCCTTCTTTGGGTAAAGACCAAGTTCTCTTTCTTTACCTGCTGGGCTAGAACAATCATCAATGTGGAAAGGTCCTTGGCAAGATTTTGAAATTTGAATGCCATCATCGCAAGGGAAATCTGAGCTTGCACCTTTTTCTGATGTTGACTGGGATTGGCTTGGAAGGTTGGTCGTACCTTCCAATGTGATGGTAGTTGCCCGACGACGACCTTTAATCGGAGGAGCTCTCAACCATGGTCCAAGCTTGGTTACATCAACATTCCTTGTATCAATCGTCTCTCCTTTTCTTCTAAGTTTGCAGAATTTCACATCATGATCAAGTTTACCACATTTAACACAGAAATCAGCAAGTTTCTCAAACTTGAATCTTATCCACGCATTAGGTAGCCCTTCTCTCAGGAGAGGGAAACCAGGGATGATAGGTTTGTTTATGTCCCAACTGACTCTAACTCTGAGTCGATTGAATATGCTGGCTGTTTTGCTAATATCAATCTCTTACACTGGTCCTAGCCAGGAGCAGATTCTTCTGGCATTTCCTTCTGTAACATATTTTGAAGGGAGTCCATGAACTTGGACCCAAAAAATAGATGTGTTGAAGTCTACATCCTTCACCGTGAGCTTGTCATCCCAATGTTGTAGGATAAGATAACTTACAAGAATAGACCAGGGTCGGTAGTCCCAAGCTTTTGCCTTGTCCTCTTCGCTTTGAAAAGCAATGAGAAAAATATTTATCAGCTCAGAAGTCACTTGGATTGGTTCTTGAAGACCCCAGCTTTTATTGATAGCCGGGCGAACAGTTGCTGGGTAAATCTCTCTTTCTGAAATAGCTTTTCCTATCAGGGTAAATTTTTCACTTTCTAGTGATTGTGGGTCCTCATCTGGTATCAATTCCAAAAGAGGATATTTTATTTGGTCATTCATGATTCAATGTCGGTCACAAATTCTGGACCACAAGGATCTGGCAAAGAGAGTTAAGAATGATGATTACTTTGCTATCTACCAGGGACAAATGGTAATGAATGAGGTAAGTTATGAGGGTGAAATGGAGGAAACAGACCAGGATGTGGGGATATGGTTTGCAGGGGAGTTAATTTGGATAAGAGATCGAGGGTACCAGGGGGGTAGGGATTAGCTTTTTCTCGTTCTCATGGATGAGAGATCCCTATGGTGCTATTCACGCAGGAAGCACGAAGGTTGATGTAAGAGGTTAACACTTAAACGTATCATTTCCAATACTGTAACTCCTTGGACATTTTGTCATTTGTTACCATACTACATGAGAAGAATTGACTTTAAACTAGTAAAAATATTTTGACAAAACCAGAACGATGCTACATGCAATTATGATATGAAGATGAGATTTCACAACATATGAAAGTACAACCAATATCATATTATCGTGGTTGATGGGCATTGGCACAATTTTGTTTTTATGGAAATTTTTAAAAAAAATACATTATCTTTTATAAGTGAATGAATATTATGCGATAAAATTCACTAAGCAAAACCATAATGATGGTAAATGGTTATAAATGTAAAGGATGGATGAAGAACCCAATTTGCTTTTATATCTGAAAGTTAAATTTGATGGATAAATTTAAAATATTAACCATAAATTTATTGTCTACAATGCGAGCATGGATATTTGACTTCAGACTTGTCATTTAAATAGAAGGCTATCTTTATTGCTTTAACAATAACTTAGATATAAACCTTGAACTAGTATATCTGAATATGATAATAATGGTATCATAGAGTAACACTACAAAAAAAAAGTAAATTTTGCGACGGACCGTTGCCATACCGTCACCAATATGGCGATGGCTTAGTGAAGGGAAAGGTTGACGCCAGTTTTGTGACGGGACGGTGACAACATAGTGTCAGACAAAAAAACTGTCACCAAGCTGTCACCAACAATGACGGCAGTCTTGGTCGTCTCCAATTCGGTGACAGCCAAGCTATATCATCACGAAATTGGTGACGGCTCGGTGAGAATTTTGGCCGATTTAGAGATATGGAGATGGCGCGGTGACAATATGGTAACAGATTCCTCACCATGCCGTCACCATAAAGGGTGTTGGCTCAATTTCCTCTGTTTTTTGAAAGAACAAGGCCTTCAATCTCAAAGCAACAATGAATCATACCAAATTTTGAATTAGTAGTACCAATTCAAACATGTATTGTTAACACGAAGTACTGATAAACGTCGTGTCAAAATTATAAAATACTATGTTATTTTACATACTAACTACAATATGAGACAATTTTTCTAATATAATATGCAAACAACAAGATTTTATTCATAATCATACGATAACTAGGGATTACATTGACGGATGGTTAAGATAAGACATCACCATACAAAAGTACTTAACAAAATACACACATATAATTAGATAATACATTTCATATTATTAACCTTAACTACCACTTTCGAACGTAAGTTTCATGGGAAGAAGTTTGGCAAAAGGAAGCGATACATTTGATCCACAACCATTTTCTTGTGTTGAGCTGCAGAAATATAACCCTCTTCCTTTGGTGGTTCGTTCAAATCAAAATGAGGTTCAACTCTGCTGCTGCTGGCCTTGGATGTTTCAACTTTTGTTGTGTGTTCCTCATTTTTAACAGTAACCCACTGACCTTGTACCTCCTTACTCATTGTTGATAAAATGTAGATGCAATGAGGTTAAGCTTATGTAAAGATGGAAGACAACAAGCGGATTGGTGCTTTCTTTATATAGAAGTGAAAGTGGCACAAATTTAGCAACGAATCCTGTTGGGTCGTCTCAAAATTAATTACTCCGTATACGCGTGACTCTTCGTACGATTCCCTTGGCGATGTGTCAAATCATGACAACTTTTTAAGCGCAATACGACAAATTGTATGTTTAGCTGGTGTATCATGATATATTGGAATTATTTTCACCAAATTATTTATGTTTTTTTCATTTTCACTGACATTTAACTTTACGACCATTAATTTATCTACATGCGCGTGAGTTTTACAACGATCACCACATCGAGTTGTCAAATCATGACGACTTAAAAAATGCACGACATACAATTTATGTCTAAAGGGCTATCGAGTTGTCCAATCACTGCATACAATTTCATTAAATTATATTTTCATCTAATTAATGTAATATAGGAAATTAAATCTTCTTCCACTTCATATATCCTTGTAAATTATAAATTTATAATTGTTCAACAAGTGTATGTCTTCTATTTTTTATAAAATAAAACATTATATTTATATATATACTGTTTGTTAATAATTTTTTTATTTACTAAAGTTAAATTTATTAAATTTTATAATTAAAATTTTCCAATTTTAAATTTTAAAAAATAAGAAATAATAATTTTGTATGGTCTCCGTAATAGAAACAGGGGATTAATCCCGTCTCCAAAGTTGGAGACGGGAAACCGTGCCCATCTTCAATAGAGACGGGCTGTTGGCCCGTCTCCAATTTAGAGACGAGCCTTGTGCCTATCTCCACCAAGAGGCCCACTTAGTGGGCCTTTTGTGGAGACGGGCCAACTGCCCGTTTCCAAGTTGGAGATAGGAAATCGTGCTTGTCTCAAATTTGGAGACGGGGCCTTTGCCTGTTTCCAATGGAGACAGGCACAGTCTGTCTCTACAAAGAGGCCCATTTTTAGTGGGCCTCTAGTGAAGGCAGGAATGCCCTTCTCCATATTGGAGACAGGCACAGTCCATCTCCACCAAGAGGCCCACTTATTGGGCCTCTTTTATGTGGGTGACAGCCCTGGTTCACACCGGGTCGTCGCCCAAATTCGGTTTAATATAGGGCAATAGCCCTGTTGCCCTCTATTATTTCATTTTTTCATAACCTCCCACCCCCTACCTTTCCACCCCTCTATAGGCCCCTCTCCACCATTTTATTTAAAGTAATTTTTGTTATTTTTTATTCTATTTATTGGATCGTGGCTTCGGTCTCGTGAGGGATCGAGGTGTTACAATACATATATATATATATATATATATGTATGTATTGTAACACCTCGATCCCTCACGAGACCGAAGCCCCAATCCAATACCCAATGGAACAAAAAATGAGAAAAAACGGATGAAGTTTTCCCTATTTTTAGGCCTAACTGGTTACCTGTAAACAAAAGATAAAAGCACAACCCACATACTATAATATTCTCAATAACTCTAAATTTTATCCACGCAACTTTCCCAACACTAAGGTCATCCGAGCCTTAGACCAAGACAATATAACATACAAGTATGCAAAATCAAATCCATTGAAATTCCATGTTTTAAATCCACTTATCTTACCACTCTAATCATATTTACCTTTCTTTCTTATAAGTTCAGTCAAACAACCGACCAACTTCCACTAACCACACAAGCATGCAATACTAAACATTAAAGCAAAGCATAAAGTTATTACAACCAAACTAACTATTAACTTCATACAATACTTTTAACTTCAATTTACATTCATCCAAAGCAACTCAAATATACACAAGACCCATAGGTCTCAAAATAGATCATAATCACATCATCAACATATAAAACACTTATCCACAGCTACAAGCATGCAACGAAGCCTCTGTACTCCTTCTAGGGATCCAATTACTTCTTTACCTGTAAAATATTAGAAAGGAGGGGTGGGCATACAATACATGTATACTCAGTGAGGGAGGGAAACAGTTAACCGGGGTTTTCGAAAAACTTTTCATACAATTTGGCAATTAAACACAAGAATCACAACTAAGCAATAGGGAATCAATAAAGCAATTGAATACTACACATTTCGAAATGATACGATTTAATAGTCCTTATCACTCCAATTCTCGGATCTCGAACCACGAACCTTGAATCACGAACCATAAACTCAATCTCGATATGCCAATATCCCTAACACCAATGGGTACTCCGAATATACCTGATCCTATGACCCAACACCCTCTGGCAATCTCCGGACTAGGCGAGTGAGAGAATAGTAGGCGAAGCTAAGGCAACCAACACTGGTAAGCCCGATGCCGCCCAGCGAGGCCATCGCATCTGCCACGATAATGAGGTTGCGCAACCATCAAAATGATACTATTACACACGCAAGCAATTAACAAATATAATCACACAATACGATAAGCACGCAACTGATAAACACGAAATGAGGACAACAAAAGAGGTTGTCCTCGTGCTCAACATAGCATACAATGAGTATACATAAACTCAAACATTTATACTAAATCATACAATCTTATAAGCAAGAGAGTAAACTATCATGCACAAAAGGGATGAAGATTCACTCACCTCGAGAAGCCAAGAATCCCCTCATACATTCCCAATTGCATGCACTATAACTAGAATTCAAATAGAATTCATAATTAAGAACAAGTTAGATTTGATTACAGTTAAACTAACACACACTTTTTAAGGTCAACTTTAAGCCTACTTTAAGATCTCTAATATGTACTATATTACCTTAGCTACATGACATATTTTGATAATGCTTCTTAATTCACTTAGCTTGTATTCCTTATCGAACATTCCATATAACATGCACGGGGTTCCAACTATCTACTTTTACTAAGCAACACTAGTTACACTAAGTTAAAGCAAGAATTCTAGCATTACAATCTTTCACATTCAAGCAACATTTTCTAGTTTAACATAAAACACAAAGATAAGTTAAGGCGCTTTAGTTGACAACTTACACTTTACTCAATCTAACTTCATTTCATTAACACTTAACATTGACAACTTACACTTTACTCAATCTAACTACACTTCATTAACACTTAACTACAATCAAAACTCAAAAAAATAGCATTCAAACCAAGCTTAACACAAAATACATTAAAGGCACTAAATAGCATGCTTTAATATTACACTTTAGTTACTAAGTTATAACATGCTAATTACTTAATGACAACTGAATTAAATCATGCTCAAACTTCTAACAACATTGCACTAAACTGCTTTAACTACATAAATAACTATTATGACACTCCTTAATTCATGAATCTTGCATTCGTTCTCAAACATCTCATTAAGCACATACATGATTCTAAAGCATTTAACTTTGCTAGGAGCATTATTTACATTCATTAAACTAAGATTGCCAAGCTAAAACATCCAAATCACTAAAATCAATTAACTTAATTTACAAGACTTGACCACATTCTTGAGTTTCCTAACTTACAATAACTCCCTTTCATAGCTAATACTAGTATTCATGGAACTACTATTTCTCTTGATTCACTAGATAGCAAGTAACTATGTCTAATTCAATTGAGCATTCACACATAACCACCATTCATCACCATTAAGCTTCTTACTATGTAAAATCCCTCATTATTCATGAGAACCAACCATCAAGGCATCTTAAACCTTTAGCAAGATAACTTACAATTCTAGTCTACATTGGCTTTATTTTGCTAATTCGGTTACCAGCCTAAATGTTCTCCAAAAACTCTGAAACTCCACAAAAATATAGTAGATGGGTTTAGCCTCAAACGGATCTTAATTTGGAGTTATATTCAATGAGATATGGCCTCTACAAAATCATCTCGCAACCTGCCCTGCACCATATCACGCCCCGTCCCGGATAGCTGCTAAGGCTAAGGCCGGTACGTGACTTACGTAACTCTAAAATCTGTAATTTGATAGCATAATAACCTGTACATTCATATACTCCATAAAAGTTCAAAGGTCATTCATTTATATCGGCCTTATAAAAGGAAACCATAACTAGTTACGTATGTACAAGACCTCGAACCACCTGTTCAAACTTAAGAGCTAACCAACGATTAGGTTTCTAGATCTCAAAAGAATATAAATATGTAGTTACATTAGAGTTGTCCAAAAGAATAAGTTATACATTATTTATATCTCAAGTACATCAACAAGTAGTGATCACATAAAGCAAAAGTCATCGGGATTATACCAAGGAGTTCTGTCATCATCTTGAGTGGCTTGCTCAGGCTCAGCCTCACCTGAAATGTGAAAAGAGGGGTGAGCTATATCCTCGCATATAGCTTAATGAGGGTGAACAAGAAAGGTTTTCGTAAAGGTTTTATCGTTTCGCAAACGGTTGATAAAAACATGTCATGCACATAACCACACAAAATATCCTTAACACAGGCCTTCAATTAATAATGAAAGGGTCGAGATATACCAAAAAACCCAGAGGTCCCGCCACTTTCTCTATTTATAATAGGAGGGTCGAGATATGCCGACAAATCCGGAGGTCCCGTCACTTCCTCCATTAACAATGGTTATAACCACCGCGCGTATACAACTTGAATGCATTTGTACTTATTAATAGATGTCAAACAATCATGTAAACCGTATGCATATATATATATTTGTGATGCTTCAAGTAATGCCAAATATGAAAGAATAGTCACAAGACATCAATAAAGCCTATTTTGCCTACATTTATTAAACTCCTAAGCAATATATTGTAGTTAACAACTATATAGCACCCAAACCATGGAACAAAACCTCAACTACATCCTACTAAGATAATCTAGGGTTTGATACAGTTCCAATGCTTCCGACCATGTGTCACGCCCCGACCCGACCCCGCAAAAGGCCAAGCCTGGACCCGACACACGGACGGAGCCTCCTCTGTACCGTGGACGATCCGAAAACCCTAAAACCAACATAATACTTGCGAAAGCCATATAAACAATTAAACAAGCCGACTTTCTTTACAAACATACATTTCTTATTAACCAACTTTCCAAACCAAAAATGCCATGCATACTACATAGGTAGTTATGCCACTAAACCGTTAGCTATTGGTATGCATTTCTTCACTAGTCATCAGAGTATAAGTTTACAACTTTACATTCTTTCCACGTATACAACATAGACTGTAGAGCCCTCAAACTAGAAAATACATACAAGGCTACAAGCCTCAAAATTAAGCGACCTCCACGCAATATACATAACAAGCAAGGTTCGCACAAAATCTGGTAACCAACCACCAGCAAAGCAGAGAAGTGCTATCACGGAAACACCTCCACCTGCTCCTCCTCCTCTATTACCTCGATAGGTTCTGCCTCAACTACTCCTGTAAAAATATAGTATAGAGAGGAATGAGCAAAAACTATTGCTCAGCGAGGGCAATTGGTCTCAAGGACGGAGATGAGAGGAGTATGCAATGCAATTAGCCAAGCAATGCATACAATTAACATTTAAAGATACAAACAAGTCAATATTATAACAAGGCATGCATTAAAGACTATAAACATTCATTCAAAGGATACGGTACTCTTTTCACGAGTAACTTTCATTCAATAATTTGATGACAACGCGTCGGCCCAAACCACCTTATAACACTAGTTTGGAATACCCCGGATGTATCCATCAACCTACGACCCAAATCTCCCTGGGAGGCAACCCAAGCGAGAAAGGGAATAGCAGCGGAGCTAGAGCAACCAACACTGGCAACCCAAGGCTACCCAGAGAGGCCCATCACTCACGCGCGAGACACTATGCAATGCAAGACTCGATACAAGGCGATAAACAAGCGATAAAGCCACACGTGGGAGAATAACAAAGTAGGTTACTCTCGCACGCAATAGCAGCAATTGATAAGCAATTCAATCCAAAACAACTCAAACAAGTATTTCAAGTAACCCTAAGCATTCTATAGACATAAAATCAAGAAAACAAGCAAAAACACAGATCGGCCCCAACTATCAAAACGCTACCATTTTCAAACAAGCCACGAGTTCTGGAAACCGACTGCGCCAAACCTCCTAGGTCACCATAAGGCACGTCTAAAGACTCTGAAACCTTACTTTACCCTAGAACTCGCGCAAAGTCCCGATTTCTCCCTTTCTCGTTTGAACTACAACTATATCAACCAAACACCCAACCAACGCCATAATCGCACCAAAAGTGCTTCCATGGCCTCCTGATATAATTCCAACACGCAAAACGAGAAAATGCTAAAGTCGACCTAAACGACCCCGACTTTCAACATGGCTTAATTCTTGTTTTTTCCATTACGCAACCCAAAAAAACCATGCATTTAGGCATTCTAGCACACCTAGCACAATTCTACATCAATGGACAGCATAACGGAACAACTTCATCGTTCCAAGGGTTTACTATTCACAAAACACTATTCAACACCCAAATTTAATTGGAATCTCAACATTTAACAGCAGAAAATGTTAAAAAGCTATAAATACACGTTCTACAATAGCCAAGGAACATTCTAGAAGCATCAAAATGCTTTAAACAACAATCTACGGATAAAATCTAAAAATTGCAAAGTTGATACACTAAACATTTAAATGCGCAAATAGCATGATTACTTCACCTCAGGTACTCCTAATCGCTAGGAAAACAACGCTAGTTGCCTCGGAAATCACCCCGCACGAGCTCACGCGAAGATTGAACGATTGAAAGGTTGAAATCTTTTTTTTTTTCTTCTTGGAAGCTCACGGCCTGGGCTGCTGTTCAGCTGCTATTTTTTTCCTTTATTTGCTAAGTTAAAAGCTTATTTAAATGCAAAATGGTCAAAAGGTCAAAAGCCTAGGGCAAACCACTTAAAACTTGGTCAAAGGCCCTTATTTTGTGCATTTTAAAGCCATTTTAGCTAAGGAAAGATCAATTAAAGCTAGCAACATTTAAAATATAAAATTTAAGTCATCTAAACACTAGTTTCACTATTTGCTGAGGACTGGAAATCGTTCTCTAGCTATCACTCCTTAAATGCAATGCACGTTGCAATAGCGAGAATGTAACAATTAATTCACAAAGAATTTAAGAAAATATAATTTTCAAGATAATAAACAAGGGATTTTCACATTCCGGGCTCGGGTATTACACCCTCTCCCCCTTAAAACAATTGCGCCCACGCAATTCCTACCTGGTTAACAAACAACTCCGGATACTGATCCCGAACCTGGTCCTCTCTTTCCCAAGTTGCTTCCTCAAACCCATGATGATTCCACAGAACCTTTACTAACGTAATACTCTTTTTGCGAAGCTCCTGAACTTTCCGATCCACAATTCGAATCGGTTTCTCTTCATAAGACAAATTTTCTTCTATCTGCAAAGGCTCTGGTTCTAGTACATGTGAAGGGTATGGATGGTATTTCTTCAACATAGACACGTGGAACACATCGTGCAGTCTCGACAAGCTCGGAGGCAAGGCTAACTATAAGACAAATGACCTACCTTTTCGGTGATCTCATACGGACCCACATACCTGGGACTAAGCTTCCCGCTCTTACCGTGCCGAATCAATCCCTTCCGTGGAGAAATCTTAAGAAACACCCAATCTCCCAAATCAAACTCAAGATCCCGACGGTGCTTATCCGCATAACTCTTCTGACGACTCTGAGCTGTAAGCATACGCTGGCGAATAAGGTGAACATTATCTACCATCTTAATCATCTCAGGTAACACAGTCGGATCAACTGTTCTCATCTCTCCAACCTCTTCCCAATATAACGGGGATCTGCATTTCCGACCATACAACGCCTCATAGGGAGCCATACCGATAGTAGATTGATAACTATTGTTGTAGGCGAACTCCGCTAAAGGCAAAAACTTCTCCCAATTCTTCCCAAAGTCAAGCACACATGCCCCAAGCATGTCTTCCAAGATCCTGATGGTTCTCTCAGACTGGCCATCAGTTTGCGGATGATATGCAGTACTGAAGCTCAACTTAGTTCCCATGGCCTCTTGCAACTTCTGCCAAAAATGAGATCTGAATTTGGGATCCCTATCTGACACTATACTCTGTGGCACACCATGCAATCTCACAATATTAGCAACATAAAGCTCAGCTAGCTTATCAAGGCTATCCTGTTTGTTCACGGGAATAAAATGTGTAACTTTAGTCAAGCGGTCCACAACAACCCAAACAGAATCACATCCTCTCGGAGATCTAGGAAGATCGGTCACAAGGTCCATTGTTATATGTACCCACTTCTATTGTGGAATCGACAACGGCTGTAGAAGCCCGGCTGGCCTCTGATGCTCAACTTTAACCCTCTGACAAGTCAAACATCTGGATACATACCCAGCAATCTCCCTCTTCATATTGTTCCACCAGAAGTGTTGCTCCAACTCTATATACATGTTACTACTGCCCAGGTGAATCGTATACCTCGAATTATGTGCCTCGGACAGGATCTCATTCTTCAAAGTCAGATCACCAGGAACACACACCTTGTCCCTGAATCTGAAGATACCATCTGCATGTAATTTAAACTCCGACTCTCCCCCTTTTGACTTTTCTTGGATCTTCAAGATGTGAGGATCAGTCTTCTGAGCCTCTCTGATCTGTGCTAGCAACCCTGACTAAATCTGTAAACTAGCAAATCGAATCCCTACCTCAGTAGCTTCTGGTTTCCATGAATAAATTTCTTCCAAAGTCTCCCGATCCTTGATAATCAAGCTTGCAACAGTAGCCTTCCGGCTCAAAGCATCAGCAACAACATTTGTCTTACTTGACACATACTTAATAGAACAGTCATAACCCCCCAATCGCACTACCCATCTCCGCTGCCTCATATCTAGATCCTTCTGTGAAAACAAATACTTGAGACTCTTGTGGTCAGTAAAAATTTCAAATCTGCAACCCCACAAGTAATGACGCCACTTCTTCAAAGTAAACACAACTGCAGCTAACTCAAGATCATGTGTAGGGTAATTGACTTCATAAGGTTTCAACTTCCTAGAAGCATAGGCAATCACCTTACCATTCTGCATTATAACACAGCCAAATCCTTCCTTAGATGCATCACTGTAGACAACGAAGTTCTCTGTTCCATCAGGTAAAGCTAGTATAGGAGTTGTAGTTAATCTCTTCTTCAATTCTTGGAAACTGGATTCACATTTGGCATCCCAGTTGTAAGCAACTTTCTTCCGAGTCAACTGGCTCAAAGGCCCAAAAATTTTGGAAAAGTCTTTAACAAATCTCCGGTAGTAACCTGCCAATCCAAGAAAACTCCGAATCTCTGACACCGTCTCAGGTCTCTTCCAAGATGAAACAACTTCAATCTTAGCTGGCGCTAGTGAAATTCCTCGATCTGAAATGATATGGCCTAGAAAAGATATCTGATTCAACCAGAACTCGCACTTGCTGAATTTAGCAAAAAGCTTGTTTTCCTGCAAAGTCTGTAGCACAATCTTCAAGTGTTGCTCATGTTCAGCCTCATTCTTCGAATACACTAAAATGTCATCAATAAAGATCACGACAAACTGATCAAGGTAAGGTCGGAAAGCCCTCTACATCAAGTCCATGAATGCGGCTGGTGCATTCGTCAATCCAAACGGCAAAACAACAAATTCATAGTGGCCATATCTAGTCCTGAATGCCGTCTTTGGTATATCGTCACTCCGAATTCTAAGTTGATAGTAACCCTGCCTCAAGTCAAATTTGGAGTAAACACTCGCACCCTGCAACTGGTCAAACAATTCTTCAATCAACGGCAAGGGGTATTTATTCTTAATCGTGACTTGATTAAGTCCCCTGTAATCAATACATAACCGTAGCGTGCCGTCTTTCTTTCTCACAAACAACACAGGCGCACCCCACGGCGAAGAACTAGGTTGTATAAACCCTTTCTCAATCAAGTTCTGAAGCTGAATTTTTAACTCCTGAAGTTCAGCCGATGCCATTCTATAAGGACTCCTAGAAATCGGCGCAGTGCCTGGCACAAGATCAATCACGAACTCAATCTCCCTATCCGGTGGTAAACCCGGTAATTCCTCGGGAAATACACCAAGGAAGTCTCTAACAATCGGAACCTCATTCAAACTCAACTTATCAGTAGGCTGATTGATCAAATAGGCTAAGTAAGCTTCATAACCCCTATTCAACAACTTAGAAGTCTTGATCGCTGATAAAAGTGGAATTCGGGCAGCCTTGCAGTTCCCAACAATCTCTAGTACCGGTAGGTCAGGAACCTGAAGATATACAATCTTTGTTCTACAATCCAACTGAGCATAATACTTCCCCAACCAGTCCATTCCCAAAATGATTTCAAAGTCACAGAATTGCAATATAATTAAATCAGCGGGAAATTTACGGTTCTCAATGCATATATCACAAGATTTGCAAATAGACTCAGTAACAAATTTTGCACCCAAAGGCGTACTAACTTCAACTTCATGAGGCAATTTATCAATGCAAACATTCACAGATCGTGCACATGCAGGAGTTATAAACGAATGTGTAGCTCCGGGATCAATCAAAACTTTAACTGGCTGAGTATTGAGAAGAAAGGTACCTTCCACAATAGTTGTAGTATCAGGCAGCTCCTCCGCATCTAGTGCAAAGACCCTAGCCTGAACTCTCTGTGCTGGACGTGCACCTGCAGCTCTATTCTGAACACCTTGGCCTCCACCACGGCCCTGAACATTGTTATACTTAGGGCAATCTCTCACCCTATGGTCATCACTACCACAACCCGTACATTTACCACTCTTCCTCCAGCAGTTAGCCTCAATATGGCCTGATCGATTACAATAGTTACACTGCAGATTTTTCCTTACTGCAGTGTTTCCTGTAGGTGCTGGGGCTCTGGTAGTAGTAGGAACTGTAGCTCCCTGCTGGGGTCTAGTCACAGCTGGCCTAGCCTGAATCTGCTGCTGTGGCTGATACGGACGTTGCTGAGGACCCTGTGCAGAAGTCTGATACTGCCTCGGCTGACTCTGGCTGCTCTGGCCCAAATACTGCTTCTTACTCGGCTGACTGCTCTCAGCTAACATCTCAGCCTTCCGTTTCTCAAACTTCGAGGCTGCCTGAAATGCCTCGGGAAAAGTAGTGTAGGTCTGCCCAGTCAAATGCAACTGAATGTCCATTCTCAGCCCACGGACAAACCTATGAATCATCCTCCTAGCCGGCCGTACCAACTCGGGCATATACCTCGACAGGCTAACAAACCTAGCCTCGTACTGTGCAACAGTCATATTTCCCTGTTTCAGGGCCACAAACTCATCTTCCCTCCTTTCCATAGCCATCTAGGGAATATACTTATCCCGAAACTCACTCACAAAATCATCCCATAAATGTGGAACATCCTCACAATCCCACCTCAATCTGACAGTATTCCACCACTGCTCTGCATCACCCTCAAATAAAAATGATGCATAATCTATTCTTGCCTCATCAGTGTACCTCAAAGCGGTGAAAATTTTCTCAACACGATTAATCCATCTCTCGGCCGCCTCATCATCCGGCTCTCCGAAGAACTTTCCCGGCTCGTGCCTCAGAAATTTCTCTAGCTGGTTATTCTCAACTCTGTACCCCTGTCCACCAGGATTAGCTTGATTTCCCTGGGGATTATTCCTGTCTTGCCTCTGCTCATGCAGTACCTGTGTAATCCGGTCTACTGCAGTAGTCATAGTAGCCATAAACTGCTCAGGCAACGGCTGCTGACCCTGTTCTGCTGCCTCTTCATCTGATCCTATACCTTGAGTACCCCGACGTGGCGGCATAGTAGCAACTCACAATAGCTGGCAACATTTAAAAGCAGTTTATAGACAGAAATATAGCACATAAGATTAGATAACATTCAAGTCAATAACAATCCAGTATTCTATCACACAATTCACATAAGACAAGTTTAACTTGCCAAACTATTTCACTTAAACACATAAACATTCCAAGTTCACAAAGTCATGCTATAACATTTTCTTTTCACTTAGCAATCATACATAAACACTTTAGCATTTTAGACCTTTACCCCACAGACCGAGAATCATATCCCGGCTCATGTAAGACTATCATGCTCTGATACCACCTAAAGATGTCACGCCCCGACCTGTCCCCGCAAAAGGCCAAGCCCGGATCCGACACACGGACGGAGTCTCCTCTGTACCGTGGACGATCCGAAAATCCTAAAACCAACATAATACTTGCGAAAGCCATATAAACAATTAAACAAGCCGACTTTCTTTACAAACATACATTTTTTATTAACCAACTTTCAAAACCAAAAATGCCATGCATACTACACAGGTATTTATGCCACTAAACCGTTAGCTATTGGCATGCATTTCTTCACTAGTCATCAGAGTATAAGTATACAACTTTACATTCTTTCCACTTATACAACATAGACCGTAGAGGCCTCAACCTAGAAAATCCATTCAAGGCTACAAGCCTCAAACTTACGCGACCTTCACGCAATATACATAACAAGCAAGGTTCGCACAAAATCTGGTAACCAACCACCAGCAAAGCAGAGAAGTGCTATCACGGAAACACCTCCACCTGCTCCTCCTCCTCTATTACCTCGATAGGGTCTGCCTCAACTACTCCTGTAAAAATATAGTATAGAGAGGAATGAGCAAAAACTATTGCTCAGCGAGGGCAATTGGTCTCAAGGACGGAGATGAGAGGAGTATGCAATGCAATTAGCCAAGCAATGCATACAATTAACATTTAAAGATACAAACAAGTCAATATTATAACAAGGCAAACATTAAAGACTATAAACATTCATTCAAAGGATACGGTACTCTTTTCACGAGCAACTTTCATTCAGGAATTCGATGACGACGCGCCGGCCCAAACCACCTTATAACACCAGTTTGGAATACCCCGGAAGTATCCATCAACCTACGACCCAAATCTCCCTGGGAGGCAACCCAAGCGAGAAAGGGAATAGCAGCGGAGCTAGAGCAACCAACACTGGCAACCCAAGGCTACCCAGAGAGGCCCATCACTCACGCGTGAGACACTATGCAATGCAAGACTCGATACAAGGCGATAAACAAGCGATAAAGCCACACGTGGGAGAATAACAAAGTAGGTTACTCTCGCACGCAATAGCAGCAATTGATAAGCAATTCAATCCAAAACAACTCAAACAAGTATTTCAAGTAACCCTAAGCATTCTATAGAGATAAAATCAAGAAAACAAGAAAAAACACAAATCGGCCCCAACTATCAAAACGCTACCATTTCCAAACGAGCCACGAGTTCTGGAAACCGACTTCGCCAAACCTCCTAGGTCACCATAAGGCACGTCTAAAGACTCCGAAACCTTACTTTACCCTAGAACTCGCACAAAGCCCCAATTTTCCCCTTTCTCATTTGAACTACAACTATATCAACCAAACACCCAACCAACGCCATAATCGCACCAAAAGTGCTTCCATGGCCTCCCGATATAATGCCAACACGCAAAATGAGAAAACGCTAAAGTCGACCTAAACGAACCCGACTTTCAACATGGCTTAATTCTCATTTTTTCCATTATGCAACCCAAACAAACCATGCATTTAGGCATTCTAGCACACCTAGCACAATTCTACATCAACGGACAGCATAACGGAACAACTTCATCGTTCCAAGGGTTTACTATTCATAAAACACTATTCAACACCCAAATTTAATTGCAATCTCAACATTTAACAGCAGAAAATGTTAAAAAGCTATAAATACACGTTCTACAATAGCCAAGGAACATTCTAGAAGCATCAAAACGCTTTAAACAACAATCTACGGATAAAATCTAAAAATTGCAAAGTTGATACACTAAACATTTAAATGCGCAAATAGCATGATTCCCTCACTTCAGGTACTCCTAGTCGCTAGGAAGACAACGCTAGTTGCCTCGGTAATCACCCCGCACGAGCTCACGCGAAGATTGAACGATTGAAAGGTTGAAATCTTTTTTTTTCCCTCTTGGAAGCTCACGGCCTGGGCTGCTGTTCAGCTGTGTTTTTTTTTATTTTGCTAAGTTAAAAGCTTATTTAAGTGCTAAATGGTCAAATGGTCAAAAGCCTAGGTCAAACCACTTAAAACTTGGTCAAAGGCCCTTATTTTGTGCATTTTAAAGCCATTTTAGCTAAGGAAAGATCAATTAAAGTTAGCAATATTTAAAATATAAAATTTAAGTCATCTAAACACTAGTTTTACTATTTGCTGAGGACTGAAAATCGTTCTCTAGCTATCGCTCCTGAAATGCAATGCACGTTACGACGGCGAGAATGTAACAATTAATTCACAAAGAATTTAAGGAAATATAATTTTCAAGATAATAAACAAGGAATTTTCACATTCCGGGCTCGGGTATTACACCATGCCTCAATCCGGCATCGGTAGCCTCCAGAATTTCTAAAACAAGTTTGATGCACAAAACCGTCATTTGGACATCCGGGCGATACATGCTCCATCCGGGTGACCGGATGGAAGCCACAACGCCCGACAATGAGCATTGATCTAGGCGTTACATGCTTCATCCGGGCAACTGGATGGAAGTCACAACGCCCAGCAGTGAGTATTGATCCGGGAGTTACATGCCCCATCCGGACGACTGGATGGAAGAGGTAACGACCGGATCGTTGGATGGGAAAACTCAACTTCTACAATAATCAACCATACAACCACCCATCCTTCTACCAACAAACATGCAAGTTTAATATGACTATTAGGCATCCTACAAGAGTTCAATTCAATCAAAACCACTCCATACCAACAATCAACAATCACCCAACATGAAGTTACAATTCCTAGATCTACAACACAAAATACTCAACATTCTCATCATCCAAGCTTTTATATGCAAACTATCACAAGACTAACACCAAATGAACATTAATAAACTTGAATGAATCTTTTAAAACCATTTATGAAAAGTCCATCACCTAGATAAGGAGTTGGATGCAAGAGGTGATGTTCAAGATGCAAGTGGAAGCTTGAGAATGCAAGAAAATGGTAGAAGATGGATGCACTTGCTTGCTCTTTCTTCTTCTCTTCCTCTCTTCTCCCTTAGTCAAAATTAGAGAGTGTGGTATGTGTATTTTTCAGATTTTTGTGTGTGTACGGATTTAGTGTGTGTGTTTGCCTAGGATAGAATAGTATTAGATATTATGTCAATTTAGCTTATGGACAAGAGTGCCCCTCAACTAACTCATGTATTACTAGTTTGTCATTCTAGTGTTAATTCTAATTATGTTGGTTCTAATTTAAGTGTTCTAGTTAGTTAGTCTACGCAATCAAATCCACTTATCGTATAGAGTATCTAAAATACTCGAATGCATGTTAACCAATGCAATGCACATAAATCAAGACAAATGTACATAAATTAATTTAAAAGCACATAAAACAAGGTAAATGCATATAAAATGATCTAATTATATATGACACGATCTACATGCACATGTGGTCTCGGGCTAGGCCTTACACACCAACGCGACAATCTAAATGCTACTGTAATGGCACTATAACCGCCCCTTAACGACATAATTAAATCTTGAAACTAAAAGAGAAATTGTTCTTCAAGGTCTTGGCTACAATATATCCAAAATTCAGCCATTTGCAATAGTGTTTGCTAGGTCAAACTGCCTCTGCAATCCAGTCGCACAACTTGCTAGAAAATTCAAAATCTTGCACTACTCATGTTTTAGCTATTTCTTGCTTCCTTGGCATACTACCACCATTACTCACTATGTATATGATGTAAACCACTCTCTTTGACATATACATAAACACTTGTCTTCAACAATTAATCAAAGAAGCTAACTTCAACTACAACTAAAGTCAAACACCAAAGCTAGCAATTCATGCATTAGAAAGCTACCACATCATTTTATACACTAAATACCTAATTAAACATGCATTACAAGCTTCAAGTTCACTTATCTACACATGGCATACATGTATATACAACAAGAAATCAGCCAAAGATGCAAGCATGAATGAACCCTCATCTTAAGTTGAAGAATTTGCACACAAACAAGCCCAAAATCACCTTTTCTTCCTTTTCTTCTTTTTCTTCTTCTTCTTCTTCTTCTTCTTCTTTCTTGTGTGTGTGTTTAAACATGTTTAGTGTGTGTATGTGTGTGTCTAATTTTTATGTGTGTGTTGGTGTATTTTAATCATGTGTGTGTATATATGTGGTAGTTTTAATTGTTTTTATTTTGTGTGTTATATGTAATTGTGTGATATGTGTGTATAAGACTATCCTCAATGGAGTCTCTAAAATGCAATTTAGAGACCCAACTTTCCAATTTTGAGTATTTTTAGAGACCCAATGGCCTAAAAAACAACACCAATGGAGTTCGTGAAATCCAAATATTCGTGAGGTCCACCACTTTAAGCCAAAATAGAGCCCCAGTCTCTATTTTTTTAACAAATATGTTGAAAAAAATGGAGACTGGGGCTCTATTTTGGCTTAAAGTGGTGGAGCCCATAGCTATTTAGATTTTACAAACTCCATTGGTGTTGCTTTTTAGGCCATTGGGTCTCTAAAAAGGCCCAAATTTAGAAGCTGAGTCTCTAAATTGTATTTTAGAGACTCCATTGAGGATGCCCTAAGTGTATATGTAACGCCCGAAAATTTCATCACATATTTTTAAATAACTATTGCATAAACTACTTGTGCATTTTATGTGCATTTCTTGTCTTTTTTAATTGTTTTACTATTAGGCACTATTTATAAGAAATTTGACTGTTTCGGATGTGCGATTTAATATTTTTCCTAAGTCATATGACACATAAAATGAATTGAAAACTTATCGTTTTGGACTTTAGAGCCCAGGAGTACCCGTTTGAAAATTAGTTTGTGCTTTGTATGAATAGTATTACGTAACATAAACATTGTTTTTAAACTAGTTAGCATTTGAGTTGAATTTGAACTTGTTTGACCATGTATTAGTAATATTTGACCTAATATAATACAACCTTCTCATACATATATACAATATACTACTCATATAAGCAAAATACTCATAAAAATAAAACAAGAAAATCCCCAAAAAGCCCCCCATGAACCCGACAGCCCTAGGGGCCAAAAAGAGGAAAAAATTCTTCATCAAACTTTGGATTTGATCTCTTGGCTTGCTTTGGAAGGCTTCTAGTGCACTTGGGATCTTCAACCTCTTGTTTGCATCATCAAAATTGTGAGGGAGATAGCATTTTTATTGTTTTAAAGATTATGTCAAGTTTTGCATTTTTGGGATTTGTTGCTTATTGCTTTAGATATGCTTATATATTATGAAATACATGTTGTTTGTGATCTCTAGACCATGATTGTGAGGTGTGATAACTAAAGCCATGGTTAAAAGCTTGGTTGCGTTGAAAGAGATGATGAATAGTGCTCCAAGTTAGGGTTTTGTTAAAATTAGCTAATTAGATTGAATTAAGGCTTCCTTTAGGTGCTCTAGACTCTAGTGAAACTAGTGGGAAGGCTACGTGAAGTTGAATCACCCGAAATGTAGTAAAATCGCAAAATTTTCTAACTTTGAAAAGGGGTTTTTCCATGTAAAGCAATCCGGGTACATTTGGGCTCTAGATTAAGTATCCTTGGGCATGGAAGCACTTTTGGTGCTTTTGTTGCGTGAAATTGGGGTTTGGATAAGGTAGTTGTAGTTAAAACCTGCTCGGTGCCTTCCCGAGTTTTTGCTTCTAAAACGGGTTTTTATGATCTTGATAAGTGTCTTTTGGCTTAATTAAGAATGTAGTATGATTAGAATGTGGTTTTGTAACTTTGAAATGCACATAGGAGAAGGAAAGCTTGGTTAAAGAAAGGAGAAAAGTCGTATCTTGGCTACTTTGGTGCGTATAGGACTTGCAGATGTGTTGTAGGCACTTAAATGGTTATCTAAAGTATAATTGAGATATTTAAGAAGGTTGTGGGAAAAGATAAGTTGTTTGCCTCTTTTGGGATTAGAACCTTGAATCTCGTAGGTAAGTAAAATTGCTTAGTTGTCAAAGGAGAAATAGTGTCAAAGTTTAATTAAAGGTTGGAGATTGCTTTCTAATTGATTGATTAGGTGTTTATATGCATTTGTATAACATGTGCATAGCCTATTGGTGAGGTTTGTGATTTGAGTTGCTTAGCTACCTTGTTGGGATATAAGCATATTTTGATTGTATTGTTATTACTTTTAAATTGTAACTTTATATGAGGGCATTAATGAGTTAAATGCATGCTAGAGAATGAGAAGTACATGATAATTGTATTATATTATAAGTTTAAAATGTGGACACTTTTGTTGCTATGAGGAGGAAAGATTCATTACCTAGGCAGTTAGAATTCTAGTGTAGTAAATGTCATTTGCAAGATCAAATAAATGATTTAAAGTTACTTGCATAGTATTATGTGAGAATATGTTGTATCTTTTCTATATGGCTGTACTGTTCTTATTACATGTTAGTGTCTTGGAATTGGTCAACTAATAATTAATTATGCTTGTGTGGAGTGTTTATCTACTTGGAGAAGTTTGTGAGTTAAGCCATTAATGTGATTTTATTGTGTTGGTTACAAATGTCTCTAGGAGATTCTTTGTGATAAGTATATGTTTTATTACATGCTAGGGTTGATCCATTGAGCCAATCCAAGGTGTTGAAAGTAGACTGACGCTAGTTCTTGTATCCTTTAGCTACCTGGTAGAGGTGAGGGAGTCTTTATCTCTTTTGTGCATTTTAACGTATTTTACTATTTTTAGATTATATTATTAGTAGTTGATAAGTTTATACGTGTTATTTACTTGCTATCTAGTGTCTTTTCGTGTTATCTGTGATTAACTGCGAGGACGGCCTACTTGCCGTTCCTCTTATATGATATTTGATATACTTGACTCTTGTGATCATGACCCGGGGTTGTGCAACCTTTTCGGACATGGTAGTGTCGAGAAACACGGGTGGCATCAGGCTTGCCATGCTCCCTCGACTACCATGGTGCCTATTCCCTTTCTCTTCCTGAGTATACTTCACAACCCCAGAGGCGTGGTTCACCTGCTGGGCATATGGACCTACCTCTGGAGAAAGGGTTGTAGGATCGGGGTACATCCAGAGTACCCTAATTTAGAGGAGTAAGGGTTTGTCGGCACTTGCTTGAAGATCTTGACTCGTGACTCGTGATTGAAGACAAATATAGAACCGTATCCTTTTTAAAATGTGGTTAAATACTTGTCTACTTAACTTTGTTATTTTGTTTTATATATGTTATTATTCGTGTTGCATCTCATGAAAGCATTTGTCGGCTTGCTGCATCACCTCCCTCACTGAGTATACATGTTATATACTCACTCTCGTTTCTAACACATTTCAGGATCAGTGCTATAAGCTAGAAATGGGATTGCTTCTTGTGTGGTCTGCCTGCTCTATCAGTGTGTAGAACAAGGAAGAATGTGTACTTTATATGCCTGTATACTACTTGAGACCTTATGGTCATGTATGTATTTGCGTTATCTTAAGAAATGTAATATTAAAGTTTTAGTCTTGGGTGATAGTTAGGTGCCAATGGTTTGTAATATCTTCAATTGTTTACTCTTCTGTTTAGTTGACTTGCATGCTGATAGGGATAAAACATATTGAAGTTGTGGATTATGGTTTTGTAGTTGTATGTTGTAGTTTACAGATTTTCAAATAGTCCTATAAATAGGGAAAACTCCGTCCGTTTTCTCTAAATTTTATGACCGGGTTGAAATTGGGTTGTGATTAGCATGGCTACTAGAGCCTCCAGTCTCGTGAGGGATCGAGGTATTACAGTATATATGTATATGATATGTGTAGATAGATGTATATAAGTGTAGGTTGGGCTTGGGTCATGGTTTGGGCTTAGTTTAGTTTGGTTTAGGTGTTAAATAATAGTCCAAAAGCTAGCTAAATTCTTAATGGCCCAAAATGCTTACTAGAGTTTACTATTCATGTGATACACTTAGTAATTTTTCTACCCGTCTTCTAGAAATGCTATGCAAGTAATTTCAATTTTCTCTTACCTCCTAAATGTCAAGTAAGATAGGAAAATTTTAAAATAAAGAAAATAAAACAGTAAAAAACGCAAGTGAATAGTAACGATTCTAATTAAACATTTAAGTAACAAATGCACACAATTATATGCAATTATATATGATATATGCATGCTTTAAGACTCGGGCGTCACATGTATATATATGTATATATATGTATAAATCTAGCTAACTCCACCATCCCCACGAAGCTATATACCCCCCAACCCATAACCCTCTCCCTCACCTCAAAAATTTTCAGATTTGATATGTTGTTTACGTATATATCTATATATGTATAATATATGTATATATATATATAAATTTTTTTATGTTATCAATATGATAAAATATACTTTATGAATAAATTTATTAATTTAGTTTTTTTTTTTAATTTTCAGATTTATTTATTTATTTTTGGATTTTTTTTTGCTTATCATTTCTTTTTTTGGATTTTTGTTATGTTTAAAATATAAATTTTTTGTAGTAATACTTACGGTTATTTTTTTTTACAATTTTCAGAATTTTTTTTATTTTCGGAAATTTTGTTATGGCTTTTTTATGGTTATCATTTATTTTTTTAAAAGAATTATATTTTTACATTCAATTTATAATTCTTTTATATAGTTTAAATACTTTTGTGGTTTTTGATTTAAAATTCGGAAAATTGGTTTCAAGAGCACTACATGCCGAGTATGTCGAGCCTTGGTTGAAGTACAGAAAGGTCCCAAGTGATAGAAAGAAATTATGGTTCGATTATTTCAAGGTATGAATGTTATCGCAATATATATTATGAAAACTATTGTATAATTATCATAGTAATTGTTGAATTACTGTTACATAATATTAACATTTTTAGAGGAAGTACAAGTGGCTTCCAATTGATGAAGCTGAAATTTGGTACAAGTTTGAATCTACTGCAAGACGCCGAATTACAAATTTGACAAACAAAGAATGAACTAGAATGAAGAAGTCAGACCTCATACTACTTGAAATATGAAACCAAATGCTGGAGTTATGGAAAAACCCACAATGACAGGCCATCTCAAAGAGAAATTTAGACAATCGAAAGGCAAATCCGTATACTCATCATTTAGGTTCAATCTCAACCCATGAAGCAGCTAGAAGAATGGTATTGATTTAGTAATAGAATCTCGGTTAATTATATAATGTGTACGACTCAAAATTTTTCAAAATACACATTTATATGTTGTTGGATTTGGTGAATTGCTATTGTACGAAAAAGAATTAGAGAGGACAATGACTTATACGGAGGTTTTCCAGAAGGCTCATTTCAAGGGGGCTGACGGACCGTACACATACTTTCGAGCCAAACAGACTATGGTATGTAATATTCATGGAATTTCTGGTAGAAGCAACAATGCATAGGGTATTTGTTAAAAATAATTTGGGATCCACAGTTTTGCATAAAAGGTATAAGATTGCACCAAGTATTTATAATTGTTCAAGTTAATATTCCAAAGGGAAAAGATACTTATTTATGTGTGAGCATGAATGTACCTATGATGTGAACAAACATGGGTGCTTATGGAACATGGTTACTTGTTGAAAGCGTATGTGTTGTACAACGTTTGAAAATGTCTCCTGAGGGATATAGTAGTTGATTGCAATGTTGAGGTTAGATGTGGTTCATATTAGGTTGGAAATTGTATTATGTTGGCTTTATCTTGTAACAAATTATTAGGAAAAGTCCGAAATACAAATGAGATGCTGTCCGTTTTTTGATTGACGAGTAAATGCATGAAAGAGTGATTAAACACCTGTATATTGTGTGTTTGAATATTATGTTTGTGTACACCATAAATTAATATTTGTGCAACAAATCGGTTTCATAATACTAACTTATTACTAATGTTTTCGTAGGCGCGTTACGAAGAATTGCTCCAAACAGCCATGAATGCATCGAAATCAGACTTGAACCCCACGTCTGTGGATCACAACGCAGTCTTTTTACAGGTTGTCGGCCCACCACCCAAAGGTCGCATATATGGGGTAGGTTCACAGGTTTCAGTTGAGTTTGTTGCAAACATTGGTACCCAGCCTAGGCGTGTAATCACAGAGCAACAACTGAATAACGCCGTTACGAGAGCGACATCCACAATGCAAGACCAAATACAAACTCAAGGCCAGCAGTTGTAGAGTCAGAACGAGTTGATTCATCAACTTCAGCAACAATTTCAAAAGCAGAGCGGGCTATTGGATGTCCTCTACGCGAAGTTGTGTACTCAACCTGAAGAGCAGCATTCTTCCTCTTCACCTAGTGATGAAAATGAATAATAATTTGTTATAATGTTAACTGTGTAGTTTGAAGTTAAATACACTTCCATGTTGATATATTTCTATTTGTAACAGTTTTAAATTACAGTCTTGATTTTAATTATATGAATCATATCGTATTTTCGGCATTATTTGAAATGAATTTGACATATCAAACAAGTTCAGTCTGGGATGATTTTTAGGCATTGAATTTCTTATGACAAGTTCAATTATATTGAAAGGTTAAGTTAGTGAGGGCTCCGTGATGGCTTATGACGGGAAAGGTTAGTGACGGATTGGCGAGGGCTTGACGACGACAATTTTTGTGACGGTTTGGTGAGGGGTTAAGTTGGCAAGTGCTCGGTGACGATAAACATTGGTGACGGCCGGGTAACGGAAAAGGTTGGCGAAGGCTTGGCGAGGACAATTTTTGTGACTGTTTAGGGACGGGTTAAGTTGGCGATAGGACGGTGATGACAAATTGTAGTGATGGCCTGGAGACGGGAAATGATGACAAGGGCTTGGTGACGGAAGATTTGGAGACAAACTGGAGATAGTTTGGCAGCTGTCGCCAAATTGGTGATGGCTTGGTAAATGGTACGATTTTGGCGACCACCTCGTATTTGACGGACGTTTCCTCTCACCATGCCATCGCAAATTCTAAATTGGCAATAGTACGATGAGAAAAATCGTCTCTCACAAAATTCAATTTTTTTGTAATGTAAATTAGAAAAGTGATATAGCTTGCAATATTACCAATCTTAAGTACTAACTATGAAGTTACAAACATGATAAACATATTACATGAGCAAAAGATATAGAAAAATAATAAAATATCAATGATTGTCTAAAGGAAAAGCTGTTCTTTTAAAGAATTGAAAGAGATCTCAAATTACAAGAAAACTCAACATGGGTGATCAACTGGGCAACGGACTATAAAGTCGTCGCTACTTTGGCGCGGATTAACGACGGAGTGACGCAGTTGTCGCCTATCTTTTATTGCCAAATTGCATGCCACTTGTTGGTGTAAAAAATTAGCAACAAATGTTGGGATTAATATACACTAAAGACCACTAGTATGCAATTTTTAAGAATATCATTAAGTTTGTCATTAGATTGAATTTATTTACTAACTGTTTGAAAGCACATGTGGTGTGGAACTTATTTGATTTATAAATGAATTCTATAAGGATTTGTGTTTACAAATAAATTTTCATATTTAGAACTGTAAAACAGTATTAAATCAATTATGTGATTTGTAAATATATTTATTGTACGTATTCTTTTTTTGTCTCTATATCTTTAAGCTTTCCTTTTGAAACTTTGAGAGGAATATATATTCTATCAATAGCACCAATCAATTTTAAAATTAAACTTAATAATTAGTATTGACAAATAAATAACACAAATAAATAATTTATGATGTTAGATGGCTAAATATGTTAAGACTACCTCAAAATAAGGATAGATGAATAAATAACTTATGATTGAGCCTTCTAATTTGAATATGAAAAAGAAGTTTGGATTAAGAAGTATGGAAAAGGAATTTATCGTGAAGAAGCTCACAAGAAGAATAAAAAGAACTTACATAGGGAATGAAAGTGAAAGAATAAGAGTAGTAAAAAAGGAAAGAAAACTTAAAAGGTAGTTTAGGATTTAAAAGATGAGCAACTAATTTGACAGTTTGGAATTGCAAATCTACCTCTTGAGAACGAATTTGGGTAAAGTTTAAGTAAATTTTGAAATTTTAATCTTTTTAAAAATGATTTCAAACACAAAAAATTAAATATGTCAATAAGTTCCGTAAAATTTTATGAAATTGATTTATTCATTCATTTATTCCAAACATATTTAATTTCAATTTCAAGTCACATTCTAAAACTAGATCAGACATCAACATTCTCTCAAAAATCACATTTGGAGATTTTCTTCCACTATTGGGACTTGATCAAAATTTTCTCCGGCTAAACATTTAGAGAGAATAAAATTCGTACCATAATAGTCTCTTCGATCTCTATTGAAAGAATCTTTTCAGCCCAATTCGAAATGCCAAGGTTAGCTCTTATAAAGTGGGGTTACTATTGGGATTGGTTACAACAATCGCAAGTGCCTACATCATTTGTGTCCCATCAGAACTAGAGTACTTTTTTTGAATGTAAGGCTCCGTTTGTTTGCTGTAAAATATTTTACCGAAAAATATTTTCTAGATTTTACGGTGTTTGATAATATTGAAAAATTGGTCAACCGTAAAATATTTTTCAGCCAAAAATTGCGGCTGTTTTTTCTTAATTTTACGGTGTTTGGTAACACCGAAAAATTGATCAATTGTAAAATATTTTCCGGTCAATAATTGCGGCTAGTACAAAATTATGTAAAATGTTTTCATGTCTTTTGGGATAAGAAAACATTTTACCGAACTTACCGTACATCCAAACACCAGAAAATATTTTTCAGTATTCTATTTTCCAGTAAAATATTTTCCCTCAATAAGTTATTTTACGGCAAACAAACGGAGCCATGTAAAATATTTTATTTTCCAGGAAAACACTTTCTACGGAAAACATTTTACACAAGCAAGTTATTTTACGGCAAACAAACGGAGCCTTAGACTCTTTAACTTTTTCAAATTGAATTTTCAACTTTGAATTCAATTTTCTCTCTATCCTCTACAGATATGGCAATTCATCACCCCCACCACTCTCTCTTCTTCCTTCATCCTCACCATTCTCTCTGCAAATATTGTGGTCTGTTTCATGGTTTATGCTTCATCCTTATTACAATTTAAGTAGGGTAAATTTCATCTCGGCCCCCTGTGATTTACTATAAGTACAAGTCGGGTCCCTGTAGTTTCATAATTAGCTTATAACCCCCTGTGCTTTTCAAAATTGAAGCATGCATGCCCCCTCCGTCAAAAAATCTGTCAATTTTAACAGAATTTTTTATGCACGTGCTAGTAACGCAACTGTTTGTGTTTTTTACACGATTGACCAATATGTATGAGGTGCGCAATGGCCCCTTGTGTTTTAATGATGGTGCGCAATGGCTCCCTGTGTTTTTAATGATGGTGCGCAATGGCTCCCTGTGTTTTTAATGATGGTGCGCAATAGCCCTTTATGTTTTTAAAGATATTTGATATGCTAACATTACCTCAGGGGCATTTGTGTCATTTTGATATTGCCGTTAAAATTTTAAACGGACTTAGACCAAAGGGGCACGTGTATTTCAATTTTAAAAAACACAGGGAGTTATAAGCCAATTATGAAACCACAGGGACTCAACTTGCACTTATAGTAAACCACAGGGGGCCGAGATGCTATTTATCCATTTCAGTATCCTTTGCCAAATGGAGTTTTTTTTAACTCATCACTTTAAGTAGAACCTTTAAATGGGGGAGAAGTATGAGCTTGCCAAGAAGATGAAGAAGATAAAGCTTGTTAACCATCGCTAATTGGAGGATCGGTGAGTCTGAACTTTATTCTTTTACTTTTCGTGTGTGTTCTGCAATTGTTTGTTTGTCTAACATTAGGCAATTTGAGTAATGTCCAGTTGTTTTTTTAATTCATTGTTCGAGTTGCGTTGATTAATTATGTTTCTTGTTTTGATTCCTTTGCAGTTTTAGGGTTTGGGAAATTCTTCTAGAAGCAGCTACAAAGACAGTAGCTTGCATATATTTTAAGTATAATGCTTCATAGCATTAACAGTGGTGTTTTATTTGTACGAGTACTTCTAAATTTAATTTTATGTACTTCCAAGTATTGGGTTACGAATGGTATTGATTTTACTAAAATATAAAGAAATTCAATCTTTGCAGTGGATATGCGTTGGAGATGATGAAGGTTGAAGCTAAGGATTCTGATGAAGAGCAAACGAGATGACAACAAAGTAATACGGTGACAGAAAAGTTGTTCAGTCCTCAAAATTTACGAATTGAGATGAAAAGTCCTCATAAACCTCTCGTGTTTGAATAGGAGATCTCGCAAGAAAATATTAATTCAAGCCCATTTAAAACTTTTATCAAAGCTTGACGATACTAGAAAGGGAATTTTGGCTTCAGCCACCAAAATCGAGAAAGACCAAAGCTGATCTACCTGGATCTTGTGATGCTAGAACTCTTTGTGAGGCTTCTGACTTTGCATCGAACCCATGTAACAAAGTACTTAGTCCTTAAACATTTGAAAATGTTGGATATATCCATCTTTTGTTGTATATTTTAATTATCCTTGGCACTGCAGGAGATAATTAATCCTAGTAAAGGTTCCTCACAAATTCTTGATGCAAAAAAACCAAACTATCCTAAAACTAAGTAAAACGCTTGGTGTTCACTTGCAAAAAAACACCAAGTAATTATAGATGACAAATTATTGGCGTTCACTTAAGACAAATTATTGGCATTCGCTTGGGATGAAAAAGCTAAGAATCCAAAAACTAAGCCAAACAAGTGCCAAACAAGTACGGAGAATTGAATTATGTAGGTATAATTCAAAAAAAAAATTGTTGCTAAGTAAAGGAATATAAAAAGCAATGTCTAAGTAACAAAGAAAAGTTGTTGCCAAAGTTGAAGAACAAAAAATACATTGCAGTAACCATCTTCATATTCATTCTATATATTACATGATCCACTTAAACATTAAAATTTTTAAAAAAAAATTATGATCATAAACAATAAAAATACACGAATACAACAGAACTTCGACTTCAACTTCAAGCATGAGAACTTCGGCCAATTTTGACCAAAAAAGAAAAAGAAAAGCTTTAGCGAACAATACTGTTTATGAGAAGTGGTGTTGTGTTGTGTAAATTTAAAAAAAAAAGAGGTGAAAATATTGTTGGGTAGTGGTATTTATAGGATGGGTTTTGAAATTAGATAAGGGAACTTAAAATTTTAGGAGGGAATGTTGAAATTTTGGGAAGGACTATTGAAATTTCTAGTTTTATTGTTAACTTTGTTTCATTTATCATAAATCATCCATCTAATAAGATAAAATGCGTATTGTACTAAATAAAGTGATATGTCAAACCCAATCGTCTCATTAGTAAATAGATCCACGATTCGGCTAGAGCTTATTTCAGCCCCAAGCATAGCATAAGCATGATCCCTATGATCATCATCTATGCATCAGTGCAAATGGAGCATAGGGATGCCAAACCAGAAACCCAATACATGGTTCACTACAAAAAAATGTTTTTTTTTTTGCGGCGGTTATTTACCCCTTTTGCAGCGGTTACGCAAAGCGTCATATTTACCAATGTCGTGAAAAGTAATTGAGTATTTATGGCGGTTTACCAAACTGCCGTATTTGCTCAATTGATTTTTTTTTCTTTAAAAGAGAAATATGAAAAGTTTACTAAAAAAAAAAAAGATGATACCAAAAGCGGCGGTTCTTTAAACCGCCGCATATAACATAATACCAAAAAACAAAATTGTCTGTGCTTCCAGAAGGTCTCAAACCTTCAACCTTCATCCTCTAGCCTTCAGATTTTGAAGTTGCAAAGCTTACCAATAGGCCAAATGAATACTTAGTATTAGTATTAATAATTTATATGTACAATAACTGAAACTTGCAAGGTTTGTGGACCTAATAATAGCATTAGTGTGTCAAATTAAACTTCCTAGGTGTACTATGATCACCTTATTATTTTTATTTCTTCATCCTATTAGTTTGAAACTTTTTTTTTAATTATGAAATATTGTGTCAATTATACTAAAATTGCAAATTAAGTTAAGAAATGGTGGTTTTTTGACAAAAATATTCAGCCAAACTGCCTTCAGATAACTAAAAAAAAATCACTGAAAACGGATAACCGAGTAAAAAATTATGCCATTCGAAAGTTTTGCAACATACGAAGAGGTATAAGTATGCTTCAACTAATTCAAATCGCTTCTTTCATGACTCTATCATGTAGATCTCATTGAGATACATGAATGGGACTACTCATGCGAAAAAAATGGATCACCGAGTATGAAGTTAAGTCCTGCGGAATATTGCTACTAATCCATGTCTTAGTAGTACAATAGGTTGAGGTTACCTTTAAACATAAATTTAATTTATTACTAAATATCCATATCATTATGATCAAAACAAGTTGAGCTCAAACTTACGCGTAAAGTGAATTTATTACTAACCTATGTCTTAGTAGCATAATAGGTTAAGCTATTAAGCATAAACTTATTTCTTTTGGTGGTTATGCGAAACCTCTCCTCTTTCAAATAACCTTAAAGTTAACCCACGTATTTCTTATATAATTTGAATCTTTTCAACAGTTACAATGAATAGTCGTGCAATATTGTTAAAATATTTATAAAATAAATAAATAAATATTTTGCGATGCTTTTCTACTGGACCTGCCGTATTTGCTCATTTTTTTCAAAATTAGATGTGCTATTAGGAATATATTTAAAAATATAAAATTAATAAAAATGAGTATTTACGGCGGTTCTCAGCAAAAACCGCCGTATTTGCTAATTTTCCAGGAACTAAATGTGCTATTTGGAATATATTTAAAAATTAAAAATGAATAAAAATACCCAATTACGGCGGTTCTCAGCAAAAACCATTGTATTTGCTCATTTTCCAGAAACAAAAAGTGCTATTTGGAATATATTTAAAAATAAAAAAATTAATAAAAATACCCAATTACGGCGGTTCTCAGCAAAAATCGCCGTATTTACTCATTTTTCAGAAACTAAATGTACTATTTGGAATATATTTAAAAATAAAAAAATTAATAAAAATGAGCATTTACGGCCGTTCTCAGCAATAACCGCCGTATTGGGCATTTTTCAAACGTTAAATGTTCTATTAAAATATTTTTAAAATAAAAAATAATAAAAATCAGTATTTACGACGGTTCTAGATTAGAACCGCCGTATTGGCTCATTTTTTAGAAACTATATATGCTGTTAAAATATTTTAAAAAAATAAAAAAACTAGTGAAAGTGAGCAATTGCGACGGTTTCCTAGAACCACCGTATTTGCTAGTTTTTAAAGTATTAAATATCGTATAAATATATTTTAAAAACATTAAAAATAATAAAAGTATGTTGTTACGGCAGTTCTCAGCTAGAACCGTCGTATTTGCTAGTTTTTTAAAATTAAATATGCTACTAAAATATATAAAAATTAGAAAACAATTGAGCTTTTGCGGCGGTTACCATAAACCGCCGTGTTCGGTCTTTTTTCGCAGCGTTTTGGGCAAATCGCCGTATTTGGCCCTTTTGCGCGGTGGTTTGTTGTAACCACTACAAAAAGGTGTCGCTTTTGCTTAATTTTTTTGTAGTGGTTGTGTTCCTTCACAATGTAACTGGTTTACAAGAGTGTAACCATCTAATTACTCGTTAAAGACAATATCAATATCCTTACACTATGTGGATATGAAACTTCAATTAGTCTCGTACGGACTATTACATGGTTTGTTAACTTTGAACAATATATGATATTAATGATAAAGGGTCAAAACTAAATCTTTCAAATTCTCTACCTCGTCATCATCAAATGTTGGCTTAGCGTCCTCACTGTTGAGTTCTTTATTTTCTAGACCTTCATCGTGTATAGTCTGGTCGGTTTCGTTTACCTAATGCTCAAAATATAATAAACGGATATTATTTTACAGAAAAAATGTGTGACTTACGATCAAACGTAACTGGTTTACAGGAGTATAACCATCCAATTAATCATTAAAGACAATATCAAATACTGTAAATTCACCGTCAATAAAGGTACACTTTTTATATTTTCTGATAAACTCTAAAGGAAGGTAAAATACATTTTTTAATCACTAAGACAATACGAGAAAAATAAATTTTATCCGAAATGGTACTATGTTTATTAGTTGAGGTACTATACTTAAAACAAAATAAATAAGGATGAATCCTTTTTACCTAAATAGGTCAATGCAACATTGGCATCTATAATGGTAATTCCTGTTCGTTTATCATGATCCAAGACTTTGTATAAGTCTTTCGTAATGAATCTAACACTATCATAAATCATGATTCGACTAGAACTTATTTTGACTGTTTGCATAGCATGTGTTTTTTACCACATTATACTGTATAATTTAAATTTGTTCTTTTTTTTTTTGGTACCCAATTTATGAAACATTTAGGGATGAAAAGTTTTACAAGTTATGATGTCATTTACATTAAATGGCATCGCTTATACAACAAAAAATACAAAGTACAACAGAACCTCTTTAAATTAATACTCATTTTAGTGGGAAATATATGAGTTTTACAACTCAACATATATATCTCATTTACACAAGTGTAACCATCCAATTACTAGAGAAAGACAATTTCAAAAATCGTAAAATTATTGTAAAATACGGTAAAATTTTTATGTTTTGTGATACTAAATTTCAATAAATCAATACTATTAATAAATATACGAAATATATCAGTATTTATATGCAAAATACATATAGTATTTCCTTCCTTAGAGCAAATTACAAGTTATATCAATAATAGATGAGTAATATATGCAAGAAGATATTAGTTACCAATTTTGTCTTCAAAAGATGAGAAACATATTTGAAAAACATGAATTTAAAAATTCTACCTCTTGAGCAAGGATTTGGGTAAGGTACAAGGAAATTCAAGATTTGCAAATTTTAGATTTTTATTTTTTTAAAAGGGTACTTGCAAACACCAAAAATTAGATTTGTAAATAAATTTCACAAATTTTTATGGAATTTATTTGTTCCAAACAGTCTGCTAGTAAAATTAGAAGGCAAATATTTACGATAAAGGACCCAAAGTTTTCTTAGTAAAATTAGAAGCCAAATATTTCAAGTGAAAGAACCTAAATTTTACTTACTAAAATAAGAAGCCAAATGTTTATATAGTAAAACAACCCTAATTTCCTTAGTAAAATCAGAAGCCAAATACTTAATGTCATTACATTTATATTACTCATTTTAACATAATAGTATATTGCTACATTATATAGTAAAATATCTTTAAATTAATACTCGATAGATTAATAATCTCTTTTGAATAATAAAAATGTTCAGTCCTAACTTGGGACCAACATAAAAATTTAATAATTTTGATAAAATTATAAGATAATACATTTAAAATATTTTCTTTGTATTTTATCTACCCAAATATTTCACAAAATAATAATTAGCTAAAAATTACATAATAAATTGACTATAAGATTAGAAAAACTTTTAATCCTAATCCTTATGAGATTAGATAAACTTGTTTTAATCTTACTAAATTAGATTCTTATCTTCTTTTGCAGTTCCTATAGTAATAATTACTCGATCTATCAGCACCACAATCTATAGTTCTAAAATATCAACAATGGCCTCCCATTTCCAAGGTATCAGGAAAAATACCATGACAGATGAAAACCTCATAGTCAATTTATTATGTGCTTTTTAGCTAATTATTAATTTATGAAATATTTGAATCGATAAAATACAAAGAAAATATTTTAAATGTGTTATCTTATAATTTTATCGAAATTATTTTTTTTTTACACTAGTCCCAAGTTTGGACTGGATATTTTTATTTTTTAAAAGAGATTATTAATTTATCGAGTATTAATTTAAAAATGTTATACTATACGTTGTTAAGCCAAAAATTAAAAATATCTATGTCAATTAATAATTAATAATTTATTAATAAATTGACACGTTGACAAATCAATAAAATTTAGTGGTCCCAAAACTATCAATTAATAATATTAATTTATCGATAAATTGGTTAGTCTATTATTTTTTCTTTCTTGGCTAATTGCAAGCTAGTTTCTCATTCTTCTACCTTTCAAATTTTAAATATGAGTTTTGATTTGTACTCATATTTCAGAATGTATAGTATTTTGACATTTATGAGCAATAAATATAAATATTGGTAGTGCATTTATTTTTGAAGGTGCCTTAATTAGTGAAAATATGAGTAATGTAATTTTATTTCTAAATAGATAGTATTCACAAATATAGATTCGTATTGCAAAATATAGGTTTATTATCACATTATGTATGAAATTACTTATGCAACAAACTAATTTACAAAATGTTCAATGATGAAATATTTTACAAGTCATAAAACATTTTTATTTACAGCAAATAACATCCCTTATGCAACAAACAATACAAAAGATATCATGATAGAGACTAATGTTATCATGATATACTCAAAATAGAAAAATGTTCGGATATATACTTAGATAAAAAAAAAAAAAGTCACATTAGCTTTTCTTGAAACATGTGCTACTAGGAAACCACACCAAATCTTAAACATAATATTTTCTCTCTCTTGGAAAAAAGGTACTTTGGTCTTCTTGACTGCATGAGGGTTAAAGTGCAATAAATCAAAGTTATTTGCATTAATGGCCAAAATACATCACATCATCCTTAAACACCAGGTGTCAACTTGTTATTGGGTCTTTCGAAAACATCCAAAAAGAGGAGATGTTTTAGAGAATTTTCTTATGTCTTATTGACTAATCATGTACTTGTGTAAGTTTCATTTGTTTTTAAGATTAGTCAGAGAAGAGAAATGGTCTTTGGAGTTGTGATCAAGCTTATAAATCATATCAAGGCAAATCTCAAAGATAATGGTCAAGCTCAAAGTGTAAACTCAATAAAGAAGATCTCATTAGAATCTCATGCTCAACACCATTTGATCAAGCACTTTGATGGACAAGATCTATGAAGATTCAAGATGTGAACATCTCAGCTAAGATCTTGTCCCTGAATAAAGAAGATTGAAGGTGTAAAAGGGAGTTGTAATGTGTTGTTTGTGGTATGCCATGGTAAGCAACGTGGTAGCTCTCAAACTCATTTTTAAAATCATTTTGCGCCTTAAAAGCTTTCAAAAAATCTTTCAAGCTCAAATCATTATGATTAAAATGAGATTCTATTTTCAAAAATGGCTTAAAACTTTATACATCTATGATTGCATAGTCGGACGAGCAAAACCGGCTTAATAGCCCAACCGACTTGGCTCATCCTGGCCAAGGCAGGAAGAGCTAGACGAGGTAGCTGGACGAGGCTATTTTTTGGCCCCATCGTCTGCCTCTTCCAATAGAGGCCGGATGACTCTGTCGGCCAAGGCAAGTCATCCAACGGCATCTTGTGGCTTTTAAAATTATAGCCATTAAGTAGCCATTGTAGAGTTTTTCTATAAAAACAACTTTAACATTTGAGAAAGATAACTTTGAGAATCTGAGAAAAACTCTTGAGAGTAATTAAGAGCTTGAGCTAACACTTTCATTACATCTTCAAAAGCATTTATTGAGCTATCAATATAACTCTCTAGAGCTAAACATTGAGAGATTCACAATTTAAAGTGAGAGATTCACAATTTAGAGTGAGAGACTGGGACTTTTTTATGGATTCAAATAAGGGAAAAGTCCTACTTTGCTCTTGTGGATTCAAGAGTGGATTGTAAGAGTTGGTTTGTGTTTTTTCAACTTTTGAAGGAGTACCTCTAGTGGAATTTGTAGAAAATCCTAAGGGAATGATACCTTAGGTGGTAGATGTAGAGTAGCAAACCACCCTAAAATTGTTGTGTTTGTCTTCTATCTCTCTTTTCCTATTTCTTTTTCCTTTGTGCATTCTACCTGTTTGATGTTCGGCTTGCTTGCTTTGGAATTGATTCTATCAAATGGTAGTAAGTCATCATTTACTTAATTCAACTCCCCCTCCCCTCCCCTCCTTTCCCTTAAGTATAATTGCCTAACACGACCATCTATTCGAAACGAAAAACATGTAGTACCCCGTCCTTTCTATTGTAAAATGTAGAACTCTCTTAAAATTTAAAGTAAAATTATGCATTCACCTGGTTTAAAACTCAAAATGACAACAATATTCATATTATGATTTGTGTTGTAACTCTTGTTAAAAACTCTTAGAGCATGCAGCCTATATAAAGGCCACGGAGAGTTTGAATTAGGAACTTAGTTTCAAGCTAATTTGAGCTAGCCTATTGGTTAAAACACATGTACAATACTCAGTATCTTATTTATCTGATTTGTGATCAGCTATCTGTCTAATGCTCTAGTTAAAACTTCTATTATTACATCTGATATACATAAGTTCAAAAACAATGTTCCCTGTATACAAAGCGTAGTTTTAAATAAAGTGATCACTTAATAAAATATCAGAGTTTATGTACCAAAAGGTCCTGAGATTAAGACTCATCGCTATTCATTTAAAACCATTAAAATTGTCCAAAAATAAGTCAAAAAAACTAACTCCGCTTGCACTTGTGAAGATGTATAAATTTTTATATGAGGTGACCACTTAATAACGTGCCTACTGAGTTGAGCTGAAATTTCCTCCTTTTAACTAAGGCTTTTTACAAGTTGGAATATAAAATTTGCAAGCAGATCTAGAAAAAGAGGATAGAGCTAAGATGTGGTTTATAAGCAAAGTTACTAGATATGGCCTAACATGCACACACACACACAAGTAAAGAGAGAGAGAGATCCAGTGAGAGTGAGTTGATGATTAATACACCTATCTTACTCATTTTACTGTTTAAATGTTCCATTGACACTGTTGTGTGAATTTGTTATACTCTTATAATGCATGACCTTGTCTTGAGCTGTTATACATAAGTTCAAAAACAATTTTCCCTGTATGCAAAGCATGGTTTTAAATAAAGTGGTCACTTAATAAAATATAAGAATTTATGTACCGAAAGGTCCTGAAATCAAGACTCATCGCTATTCATTTAAAATCACTAAAATTATCCAAAAATAAGTTAAAAAAACTAACTCCGCTTATACTTGTGGAGACGTGTAAATTTTTATATGAGGTGGCCACTTAATAACGTGCCTATTGAGTTGAGCTGAAATTTTCTCCTTTTAACTAAGGCTTATTACAAGTTGGAATATAAAATTTGCAAGCAGATATAGAAAAAGAGGATAGAGCTAAGATGTGGTTTATAAGCAAAGTTACTAGATATGGCCTAACATGCACACATACGCACAAGTAAAGAGAGAGACAGAGATCCAGTGAGAGTGAGTTGATGATTAATACACCCATCTTACCAGTGGAGATAATCTATACAAAATAGGAGGTAAAATATCTACCACATGAAAATTTTCTAATAGTACAATATAAATCCTTATTTAATGCGTAAAGATACGAATATATAATTGAACAAATACGCATTTTACATGATAGAATCAACCCGAGATCTTACCATTTTAGGACCTCAACTTTAAGGACTGAGACAAAACTATCTCCAATAAATTGTGCATATAAGAGGCTAGGGTTACTTTGTATGAGGTAGGTTTCGTATTATGATTTTTTCCTCTTTTTTTGACAATAGGTCCAATCAATTGATAGGAGTGATATGTTTTCTATACTTATTTTTCATTAATTTAATCATCACTGAGATGAAGCAAGTGGATGGGCTGCTGAGGAGACCTCTCAACTCTAAAACGATATTGGTTACTTTTAGTGAATTGTTCTACATTCACCAACTCCGCAATTGAAAGTTGACCAAGACAAAATGAGCCCATAATCTTCATGGTCCACCTGTTTCTCAGGTATCAAATGCGGTAGACTTCTAAGTTTGATTCGCATCTTTTATTTTGGATTGAGAACCTTGAATGAATTGATACATATATTAAGAACGTATTGTTAGATTCAAAATTTGCCAGTTACTGATCAAATTTTGCCGAATTAACAATATTTAAACTTCGCCAGATGAGTTTCCCTTGTCAACACAAAAAAAAAAAAATCTTCCTGGACCACATCCTCCATTCATCCAATTGTATGCCATATACGTTGAACAAATTGCACATATATATATATATACATACATATATATACATATATACATACATATATATACATATATACATACATATATATATATATACATATACATACATATATATACCCATCTCTCATACGTAATCTCGCTTCATTATATATCCATTTAAAACTATATAATATCTGAATGGTATGTGGTATTCTCTCCATTTATTGGTTTATATTATCCAATCAGATCACTGCATTTAAAGTTCCAATCATTGGGAATTTTTTGATTTATGGCAACAATGGAAAAAAAGAACAGATGATTTAGACGGCCTTCTTTGCTGGAAAGAACTTTTTTTAGGTAAAGTCGTTGACGCATCATGGGGGATTTGAACTCGGGACGTTGCCCAGAAACAAACACCCCCACGACTAATCGCACTGACCCTTGGGGTCTTGGCTGAAAAGAACTTGATGAACAAATTAAACAGAAACACTGTACAGTCGTCATCATAGATCTTTTTCAAGAAAAAAATAAATAAATAAAACTTTTATTGTTTTTTTCTTTTACAGCTTTGACATTAAGCTCATAACTTCTGACTTTGCCAAGTTTAGTATTAATCTGTTTACAAGAACTGCTAATAAAGTTTCCGATTATGTTGTTAATTTGGTCAAAAGTAGAAACCTTCTTCCTGATTGGGTCAGTAATAGTCCTATTGAATTAAACTCTAGGTACTGACCAGGGGTGGATGTAATAGGCAACGAGTGGGGGTTGCAACCCTCATTGATTTAGAAGAAAACGTTTAAAGTTTTATATATATATATATATATATATATATATATATATATATATATTTTAAATTCTTTGTACTTTTTATTAAAAAAATTAATTAGTTCCTACTAAAAAATAAAATATACTATATAAATAAAAAAATTATATTTTAACAAAATATTTAAATCCGTCCCAAGTACTAAATTTGATATTGTTGGGATTGGTTAGCTTGTAATCTTTTAATGCACAATGAAGCATTTACTCGACCAAAAACAAAAAAACATGTACACTGTACACTCGTCATCATAGATTTACATTTTTTAATGTTAAAAGCCTTTTATGGTTCTCTTCTTTTTGTTGTAATACTTTGAGACAATATATAGTGACCAAGTATTATGAAATTTATATATTTCTCAAATGTGGAAGCTTGCTCGGCCATTACATATTGGAAAACTATCTTCTTTGTGCATCTCTAGGCAGTTTGTTATTTGCTCAAACCTCTCGGATAAGAAGAAGTTTTGTAATGCTTTCAACTTTCTTGAAACTTTTACTTCAGCACTGAAAATTGCCTTCACGGGTCTGTGGTCAGATAGTCTCGATTCACCTCTAGTATACAACTGTTGCTTTAATCCTTCTCCATACCAAATTATTCGGTCACACCTAAAACACGAAAAATGAAAATAAATTTAGATTATCTATTTAGTTGAAAGAAAATAATTTTAGATTACTTATTTGGTTGAAAGAAAATAATTTTAGAGTATTTACTTGGTTGAAAAAATACCAAAATTTTGTTATCCTATTGGATCAAACCGAATAAAGTCTTATCCCGGGCCGGCTATATAAATAGGTTACCAGGATACAAAATTACCATGCAGGAGCGCGTTTCTTTTGAGCTTTCTTGCCGTCTAACCCACCATAATATTCATCTGAATTTGGATAATATTTGTATGTAGGAGGGAATTTTATTGTTCCTTCATGCCAACCTTCAAATACTTGACCATCCATGAGTTCCATCCTTAGCTTTATTCAAGAATAATTAGATTAACACTATAATTATAAATAAAAATTGTTTATTAAATTGTAGTTGAGAAAGCTTTATTTTGTGGCTACCTGATCATTTTTCAACAATGCCTTCCATTCTCCTCTATTCACCAATAATCGTGTTGATGACTCTGGTAGGGAGATCCTGTAGTTCAAATCTCCGAGTAAAATAATCCGACTGCAAGTACAAAATCAAATAAAATTAGCCTCACATCGATATGTCGCAACGATATTTAATTAATCATTAATTGAATAATGGAAGTAGGTTAATGATTTCAAAGTAGTTTATTTTTTTTTTTTTCTATGATAGACATGACATGAAAGATGATGTTTAACTTCAGAATGGAAAAAGTCCACTTGTTTAGTTGTTTAATTGAGCATGAAATTTCTAAAATAAGGGCATATGATAGTTTAGCTACCGGTTAAACACAGTAAACAATATTCAAATCATTGATAGGAACAGGTTATGAATATAAAATATAATCAACAAAAAATTAATATTACATGATTGGTGTTTAGAATCTATAACGACAGTTTTTAACTTGTAAACAAACAGTAATTGGTTAAATTTTTTAAGTGTTTCTCATGTCGTATTAGTCATTAACGATCTATTATAATTTGATAATTAACGAATCAATTTGGACGGTTTATAAAGAAACTAAAAGACATACTCATGGTCTAGAATCTTTCGAGGCAAATCATGTGAAGGGCCTCGAGGAAAGCTTGTCCGAGACAATATTTCAGAAGCGTTGGAGTTTCGATATTTTTCATCTCCTTCTTTACCACCTGAAGCTAAATGACTGCACACAAAGCAGAAGCTTGTTTCATGTAACAGAAATCTTACCGCAACAGAACCCTGTAGACATAAGTTTTTAGGCACAAAAAAAAGAAAAAGAAAATAAGAATATTATTATGAGAATTCAAATGAGTTATAAATATTTGCACTCATATAATTAGATGGTAGAAATTTTTTTTGGTATTTGTTAGCAAAATATGTATTGCAAGTTCATAAGTACTATTTATAATATATGACGTAGTTATATGATGATTGTTTTAAAGATTTTGGTACAATTTTGAAAATTACATATTGAAGACAATAAACCAATTAGTTTTATGATTAAAAAAAAAAACTCATCTTTCTTATCATGGTATATTAGAGTTTTAAGTTATAATTATTTGCATCATATAAGATGGTAGAAATTCTCTTTTTGGTATTTGTTAGCAAAATATGTATTGCAAGTTTATAAGTAATATTTATAATATATGACGTGGTTTAAAGATTTTGGTACAATTTTGAAAATTATGTGTTGAAGACAATAAACCTTTATGATAAAAACTATCTTTCTTATCATGGTATATCAGAGTTTTAAGTCTGGTTGGTGGTATTATTTCAAAAAGAATATTTTCACGTGCAAGAATAAATTAAAAAGAATCTCACTTGCATGTGAGCGGACGTGTTAGAAAAAATTAAACAAATAAATTTGTGATGGAGTCTTTTATATTTCTTATTAATAAATTGTCAAAAGTCGTAAGTATGTCAAATATACAGTACCTTATTCCCAAGACATCCCATGATGCCACAGCCGACGCATGAAACACTTGGATTTCGAACAAAACAATGAAGATCACTTCGAATCCAAACTGATATCAAAATCCCAACCATTTGTTTACTGATGATACATCTAAACTCCTGCATAAATCTACCTTCAATTGGCCTCTGATTATTTGCTTGAAATCTAAATTGCTTTCCTTTCTCGTCGCTGTTTTCTTCATTTCTTGCTCCGTTGTTCGCCTTTTTGTTTAAACTTCCTCTAATTAAGGAATTCCATTTCATTGGAATTTTGTTATTTTCAGATCCTAAGACGTTAGATGCTCTTAAAGGCACAGCTTCTTGAAACCTGAAAAATAAGAAATTAATCATCATAAATTTTGTTAATCGCGAGTGATATTTGAATATTTTCCTTCTCTCCCAAATTGAATGTCCTTATTAAAAAGTAAATGTTTTGTTTTTTTAGAGTGAAGAAAATAGTATGAAAATAATAAAATTTCTATAATATTAAAAAGATTGTTGTTTAAAAGATTATAAAACAAATATTTTTAATGTAAAATATTGTTTTAAGAAACCTTTTTTTTAAGAAAAAAGGAGAAAAAGAATTAAACTGAACATTCAATTTAGAATTGAAGTATATATATGAAAATAATATATTACCCTAGAACGTAGTTATCACAGGGATTGTTGAACGTGTCTAGCAAATCATCCATATTCAAGTCAACGTTTGGTGCAACCCCGCCAACATTCCATGTACTGATAAATACCCTTCCAAATAAACGATAGGAAAAATCAGTAATATGACAATATATAAGAAATGAATTTCTTTGCTTGCTATAAAAGTTTTCTAATTTTAAAAATATTTAATCATATGAAAAGAATAGATAATAAAAAATAGAGACTACATAGTCCAGAAGCATGCTTTATTTTGTCATTTATTAGCAACAAGTAGAAACTTAGACAATAAGGAAAAAGCTTCACAAAAGAGTAATGTTTTATATCACCCATTCACCTTTTCCTTGTAAGGTAGTGAATGTTAAATATATCTAATAATATTCTATAAAGAAAGTGATGGGATGATATATAGCGATACTCTTTACGAAAAGATTCTCACTTGTAGTTTTCAGTATCTTCATATTCAGTATTAATGCTGTTAGAGCTCAGAGATTTTTGATCCAAGTGAGGAACCTTTAGCAAACATTCTGTGTCAGTTGGAAAATCAGCGACGAAATTGTTGTTGCCCATTCTCTTTCTAAGGATCTTACTGGCAACCAATCTAGGCCACATGACCTTCAAAAGGCAGAAGCCCTAGTCAGCCATATAATATGATTAAGCAGGAACATCAATTGTAGATGGTCACGCAACAATCAGCCTTGAAAAAGCACAAACTACTGGCCGATCTAGAATTTTATTTCAATAAAAGTATAGCGTTAATATTATTTCCAACTTCTATTTTTCATATTAAAATGCACATATATATATATACTAGCTACGCCCTTACAAATCAAAACACAGAAATGTCCTCAAGCATGCATGCACACAGATTAACCGTGGGCATGCCATGCGTGGGCGCACACACGCACTCGGGGGAGAGAGAGAGAGAGAGAGAGATGGTGCTTACTTCTCCTTTCTTCCTTGGCATGTTGATGAAGGAGACAGGTGTTAGCAGTCTTCAGCAGGTGAGAAAAGATGAAAGGACTGGATAGACAATAGCTAATAATGAGATAAGAGGAGAAGGAAGATATCATGCTGAGGTTTAGAGACCTCCACTTTGCCTAGTTGCAATGCAAAGAAGCACTGGCGTGACGTGGATGATATATGATGCTTCTATACTTTAAACTAGAGAGATAGAGAGAGAGAGAGAGAGCACAAAACATGGAACACTCGACAGTGTTAAACATTTCATGTTAGTTAAGAAGATTGATGGGGATTAATAGATTATCAAAATGTTTATGAATGGAAGAGGCACGAATGGGTCTCCACAACCTTAAACTTATGTGTTTGTTGAGCTGATTTGAAAGATATCTTAATATCTTTATATATGCAAGTGGGAGGGCCTTAGCTTTATAATCAAACAAATCTTCTTATATGCGCCAAAAAAGAGAGAAAAAATAATTCTCATGTTAAAATATATCTGAGCTGTATAATGCCTGCCCCAACAATAGGAAACCAACCTTTTGCTGACATGTCCACAAACTATTGGTTGTTTGATGAAATTAAGGCACGATACATATTGCCCTATTGGAACTTTTTATTTTAGTTTTTTCATCATTTTGTCCATTGTAAGGAAGAATATTCTATGGATGGGGCTCATAAATATCCAAAGGATCTTCATTTCCATGAAAGGTTTCTCATGTGTTTGCCCATGAATTTGCCCATGAAAAGTGACAGTAGCACGCCATGCAATTTGGTGGCTATGTGGTTTTTAAGGACTTTGATGAAATAACGTCTAGTTTCTTCTTTTTTTCTTTTTTTGATTATAAGGAGACCTAGTAGCTCAAGACCAAGATATGCAAGTGGATAACTTAATCCAATATTCGCCTAATAATCCGCATTATAACCATACATTTTGCATACTTTTGCTAATACGCGAGTAAAAAACAATTAACGTACTAATACAATGAAAGCAAATTTATTTTTATAATTTATAAATTTTAACTTAACACTTCAACAATAGAACATTAAGGTTATTATTTTTTTAAAAATTAAAAATTAAAAATTAAATTTTATTTATTTTATTTTTAATATTTTATTTATTTTATTTTATTTTATCTTATTTTATTTTCTTATTCTATTTATCATTTACTTTTTTATTATTATTTTTATTTTATTTTATTTTATTTTATCTTTATTTTATTTTATTTATTTTTTATTTTTTCTATTTTCTATTTTATTTTTAATGTTATTTAATTTTATCTTATTTTTATTTAATTTTACTTTTTACATTAGTTTATTTTATCTCATTTTTATTTTATTAGTTATTTATTTATTTACTATTTTATTTATATTTATTATTTTATTATTTGAATTATTTTATTGTATTTATTTTACTTGTATATTTTTTAAGATGAATATTTTTGTCTTTTATTTTTCTCAAAAATATTCCACGACTTGAGAATATGAGATTCAACCCCCTCATATGGGAATAGAAATTGAGAAAATCATGAAAATATTATATTTTCAAGAATGTGATATTTTCAGGAATATTTTTTTCATTTGGCGAACTAAATATGAGAATGTCATATTTTATACTTTATATTCCCATAAATCTTGTAATATTCCATGAACCAAACTCTCCCTTAAGATTACTTCACAAAATCATTTTGTCTTTTTCAATTTGTAGTCTGAACAGATGATTGTTCAACATCACCTATGGGAGGAAGGGAATTACAACACTAGAATCAGTTTCAATGCATAATTGAGTCACTCCCCTTCTCTCGGTTCTACAAAGATTCTCCCAAATTAAAATCATTTCAATATGAATGTTCGATGTAATCCGCAAATTAATTATAAAAAAAAAAAAAGGGGAACCCAAGATTCATTCTCTAGACTCATTTTGGAAGAGGGCGCCATTTGAAGCTATTCCTAGGTTCCTTTTAAGTTTCTATCCCTCTCGTGGCTTTTCCTCATTTATATGCAACTTTCTACAAAACAATTTCCTTGAAGCGTACGTTTTTTTGGTTATATATTTTTATTATAATAAAGGTCAAAATTGTGAGTTAAACTTGACATTTGTAATTACAACAAGTCATTAACTGACCATTTCACTCAATTCTTACAACTTATTTGGATTGACAATATTAAAGGAAAAGAAAGGTTAGGAAGGGATTTTTTAATTCTTTCCCTTGATTGGATTGCAAATTTAGAGAAAGAAAAAGGTTATGGAGGGGTTCTAATTTTCTTCCATTTTTTTTAATGATAAGATTTTACAATCCTTCCAAATTAGGGTGTTTTGGAGAAAAATAAAAAAATTTGTATAAAATGTCTATTTTGTTCCTATATATCTCATAGTTATAAAATAAAAAGAGTACTTAATTAATTTTATATTTAAAATTATCCTTTCCTTTCCTTTTCCAATCGAAACAAAAAAATCATAAAATATTTTCCTTTCCTTTCTATATTTTTTTTTTTTACAATTTAAACAAGGTAATTCATTTCCTTTATTTTTCTTTCCTTTCCTTTGTGCAATCCAAACACGGGGTTAAGTCAAAGTTCGAGTTTTGCACGTTAAAGTAAATTGGTATTTTTTCGTGTTGACCTTTTTTTTGTCCTTCGAGAGTAACTTTTCTAACGAGCCAAAAAAACGAAAGCTTTTTCTTTCTTTCTTTTTTCCTTTTGTTTTTTTTTTTTTTGTTTTTAACTCAGCCAATGCAATTTGACTTCATCTTCATACCTGTTGCTCCTGTCGTCTTGTGGTCGTTGTTCAGACCAAAAAAAACAGAAAAAACAAAAATTAAAGTCTAGTGGTCGTTTTCTTATTCCTTATTTATAACTAGTGGTACTCTTTTTTTTTTTTTTTTGGCCAAGCAATTAGTGGTACTTGTAAGCATATATAAAATATATGTATTCTACTATGCATAATTTTGCAGCACAATAGACATAAATATAATCAGCAGCGGAATCACATATTTGTTTGAGCTATAATAAAAGTTATAATCGTTACCTGATTACTGACGAGGTCTTCCTCTCCCTACTCTATCAAGGATCAACTACTGTTTATGAGAACGGTTAGTTAGGGCAAGAGTAGGAGAGGGGACTTAGCCAAATATTTATAATTATTTTAACGGGGCCTCTCATAAAAAGGCTTTGTCATAATATACAGACCTACACACAATTAACCGTATACAGACTTATAAGGTGGACTTAAAAATAATATAATCACAACCTAGTCCATGAATCAATTATCCAACCTATTTTATAAAACCACAAATAATTAATGGTAGCCCACTTAAAAAGAAATATTCCAACAGTCTCCTACTTGGATAACGTTAATTATTTTATTTATTTGTAAAAAAAAAATGAAAACATTTATTAGGCTGAATAAGTAAACTTAATGTGGCCACAATTTTGAAAATGCTGATTCATAGAACAACACCTCGAACACAATCCTGTCCAATAAGATTATCAAATATCGAATCATGGCGATCGTAGTGTTCCATATTGATACAGGACCTTCCATGGTTACAAATGCCAACAACCCAATTGACATGGATCAATATACGGCAGTGTAGCAAGAAAGCAGCACCTACATGTGATCAAATGTGTTCTTTCTTTGTCAGTCCTCAACATGATTTTTCCAAAATTTGCGGTCAATATGCCAAGGAAATCAACCATTCATATCCTCCCAAAATGGCAGTCAATAGGCCAAAGGAAAGAATGTATATCTCCGATCAAAATGGTGTCCTTATGGAGATATTTAAACTCAATAGATGATCTTATCAATATGGACACCAAACCAAGACCTTCAATATACATATGAGTGTTCACAAAATAATCAAGTACATTATAAAACATTAACAATATGCTATTCCACAAATGCATAAAAGTGCGAAACAAAAATACACGATAATGAGAATATTCAACAATGCATGACAATGCAAAACTCCAACTAATCAATAGCATCAAAAGACAATAGAACACTCATATGTAAAACCAATACTAAGCCTAGTGCGCATTTGAATATATATCAAGCTCTTAATAACACCAGCATATGGTACACGTCTCATGAATCTCTTTATGTCATGGACTCTATAATACCCATATCTCAACATGCTATTTAAATATTATGATCTTATTCCTCTTATTAGAAGATCAACAAACATTGAGTTTGTTTTATATTCTTAATAATAATGTTTCCATTTTCTTGTCAAATCCATGACTTTTCGTTCATAAGGGAAACTAGATTAAAATATGGGTAATTACAATAGCTCCCAAAATAAGCTGTAGTAGAGACCCAAATATATCATCATAACCTCCCATTTGGGCAGAGAGTACAATATACTATAATTATCCCAATCATGAAGGTAAATAAGAGAAATACACAACATTCAAGAAGTTTATTCCTCTAGGGCATGCATTGTCTCAAACCAGTAGAGCATGCACAATCTCATAAATAAATCCCCTTGGGTAGAGAAATTTCTTTGACTATATATCTTTACTACGACAATTCGTCCACTCCAAAACAACACACACAATGACCCTCTTTGGTTAGGCTATTGTATGTATTAATCTGGAGAATACAAAGAATGTATATCTAGTCTTATTTCCTTTCATAAAATTTGGGAGATCTATTTAGAACATAGAACTCACATGTTTGACTTATAACTTCAAAAACATTTATATTAGGATATATGCTTCCAATAATATTCACATTATATCCTATGGATGGAAACTCTATAAAAATATTTCACATAGAAGTATCATAAAGCCTACAGTTCTTCATATTAAATCATTTAAGAACTCAATCAATATAATTTTTTTGCGATAGATCCAAAAGATCACAAGACCTATCATGGTGTATATGGATACTAAGAGCGAAAAAGACCTCTCCAAAATCTTTCATGTTGAAAGCCTTCAAAAATACTAGACTCATAAAACATACTCAAATTATTTATGCCTAGCAAAATGTCCCCAACATAAAATTTCAAGAAAATAGGCTTACTCCCACAGATCTTGAGTTACATGTACTGATAAACCACAACATGTTTATCTACACCAAGATGACCTCAAATCCGAAAATAATTTAAGCTAGGTTTTTTCCCAAGTCAAGGTCCAATAAGAGTTTTATGAACAGACTTGTTAGTAAAACGGCTATGAGTATAGAAAGTTGTTCTAATGCCTTCACCCCAAAAGGTATATTAGGCTGGTGACACTCATCATGCTCCTTATCATATCTTTAAAAGTGCGATTTTGCCTCTCGACCACACCATTATGTTAAGGGCTAAAAGGCATGGTATATTAGGCAACAATCCCACAATCCTATAAGTACATGGCAAACGGTCCAACATGCTGTCCAATGACCCAATCTCTATCAAAGTACTTAACTTTCAGTCAGATCTTACAATTTTGATGACCTTCCCAAGCAAATTTTCAAATTTCTCTTTAATTAAATAAAGGTATCCAAGAGAGAGAAGTCATCAATAAATGTAACAAAACTTATTACGACACAATGTAACAGAATAAGGTCTACTGATATATATGTTACTTATAAAAGGTCAGAGTTATGAGTAGCCTATTCTCATTTACTATTATTGAGCTTACCCCTAATGCACCCAACATAAGTATCAAAATCAGCAAAACTTAGAGAAGACAAAATATCAATTTTAGTGAGTCTTTCAACCCTTCTTCTAGAAATATGACCTAATCATTTATGCCACAGTAAAGAATAAGTTTCTTCAACTAAGCTCGTTTCGAAAGCAAATTTTCTAAAAAATAGTCATAGGAATTTTCTGAGAATAAAGATGGCCGATAAAACTATTGGATAAAATACTTTCACCAATAATTTTAGAATTAAAACATCAATTTTATTTTGACATTGTCAAAGTTAAAACATAAAAATTTAAGATTTTTTCAAAATAGAAACACAAATAAAATTTCATTTAAAAGACAGAACGTAAAAAGTATTATTTCAAAACAAAAATGTTTTTCAAAACTAGTCTTTAAACATAGACTAATAGACCCTATGAACTCAACTTCAATGGCAAAATTATTCCCAATTTTAATTTCGGATTCTAATTCATGTGGCCTCAATTTGTTTTCAAACCTTTGCAAGGAAATGTCAACATGAATAGTTGCACCACTATCAATCCACCAAATATTTGATGCAACATCAACTAAAATGGATTTTAAACAAACATAGGCTGGTGAATTATCTTCTTCAACTTTCTTTTCTCTAACCATGATTTGTATTTGGTACAATTAGCTCTTTTATGACCTTTTTGCTTACAGAATTAACTCTTCGTTTTAAATGGCAGCAGATTTGGGACCTCTTACATTGTGATTCATCTTCAGATTCTGACCCTTAATACCTTTTTTGAAACCCTGATCTTTCTTAGGAGCATGACCCTTAATTTCTGAGGTACTAGCCTTATCAGAATAGTCCTTAGGGTCGGAAACAAGCAAAACAATCTCAAGATCTTCACTCTTAACTTTGTTTTCCTTAACAACACACTGATTAATCAAGTCTAATAGTCCACGTGTCTTTTGGGCGTAATAGGCAAATTTTATGTGAGAAAACTCATAAGGTAAGGTATTAAGGGCATGATAGGCAACAAAGAGATCTAAACACCACAAGATTTAAGATTGGTTTGAACATTCACCATTTTCAGGACATAATCCTTAAATCACCTTACTTATCATAATTCGTACTCTCAAGTTCACCCATTAGGTCCCAACGCATATAATATTATCTTTTCTCATAACTATTCTTATCAGTTAAAGCAGTAAGTGCATCAGAATGTAAGGCTAAGTCAAGGTCAACTATCCCCAGAATCAACTCAATGTCCACCTTTAATTTATTAAAATTATGTCTATTCAAGAACTAAAAATGGTGCTCACATTATTTATAGCAAGAGAAACTGTTCAAAGAAAAAAAATGCAATGTCAACAAACAATAGGCATACATGTTCCATTACAAAATAAGTACTTCAAACAAAAGAGCCCAAACACATCATTACATCTCCCACCTTTGGGCAGGAAACATAACATGTAAATAGGTACTCTTTTAACATAAAGTGTCAATAAGATCATTCTACTGAAAGAAAATGTCAATCACCTTTGGACAATTGAACTCCCTAACAATAATATAATCTCGACCCATACTTTATGTTTGTGCTACCTGGCTAAAGTTAAATAATGACCTCCTTTGGGTGATTATTGAACACTTTACCATGGTAGTTTCCCAACCAATGTGAGAAAAGTCATAGATTTAATTAAACTAGTCACTTTGGTGAATTTCACCCAATCAAACCTATGCTGTCAACTCATTGGAAAAACTAGTGCATAACATAAATGAAACTGTCTTGCATGTAATTGATCACACAATATGAAACACTTCAATATAATGTGCCTCTGTGATAAATATGAAATTGCATTCAACAATAAATTTGAACGGATTATATATAAAATCAGTAGAGCACATATGATGCACATATAAATAGAAGGAAAAAGTACATAAAATTCCAAGTTGAATTGAGGAAAATCATAAATTTTCATTAAATTCAGAGGCCCAAAAAAAAAATTTAAATCAACCCTGATTCATTTGGCCATAATTCAAAATTTTCATAGAAAATTATGAGTGATAAGACCCATTTAGTATGTGTGAAAAATAAACTAATAGGATTTTAGTAAATATCTTCTAACCAACCATATCACTTCCCACCTAAAAAAAAGGTGTTTTTTGGTTTTACACAATTTTCACACCATTTAGCGTAGTATTAATTTGTTCTTAGCCAAAACAAGACCTTTCTATTGTTTTACAAAAAAAGCTGATTAATTAAAAATATAGCAATTTTCAGAAAATATTGCAACACATGCCAAGAATTGAGAACCCACGACTTCTATATAATTATGCAAATGTTTAATCCATTACACCAACTCCCTACTCATGAAATCCATAGAACAGATTCTCGATACTAATTTACTTGAGGTAACTGATAAAATAAAGTACCACAACAACAAAACACTCAAGGGATTCGAACTCACATTCCACAAAACCATATATAAGCACTTAACCAGCAATGCGAGCTTAATTTTTGGAATTAAACTATACTTCAATAACTATATAGTGTGCTTTCATTCCAATTTTCCTAGCAACAGCTAAAAGAAAAATAATACTAAAAACCAAGTAACTGCTAAGATTCAAACCCCAAATAGTTGATTGGAAGTGCATGAGCCCGACCAACATGGCAATATCACTTTTTAGTGACAAGATAGCTACACTAATATAAGATCTATAAAGCTTACGCGTCTATCAAGAATCGAACCTGCGCATACCACTTCCTATGCACAAGTGTTAACCAGCCAAGCCAATGCTTGTATGTAACAGAATTCACAACTATTCTTTTATATCCTTCGTCCACTGCAGGCTTTTATTAACTAGCTAATAAAATAAAACAAATAGTTATAGGCCTAAGAAGATTCAAACTTGCAACATGCTTACTACAATTAAAGTAATTAACTAGTAGGGCCAGTTGCATTGTTTGAACAAAGTTGAATTAATATCTTTAATAAGGGGACTACCTTTTAGTTATCAATAGCAATTGAAACAAAATCCAAAAACTTACAAGGACCACCAAGATTTGAACACGCGACATCCAAGGGATTAAGCAAAGACTTAGCCAACCAAGCAACCTTGGAATTTAATACAAAAGGTAACTGTTTCTATTAACCTAAAGTTCTTCTAACGAGGCTTACCAAAATAAAATTAAATTATCTGCATCCACCGGGAACCAAACCCATAAGCTCATGATTCTTATGCATGCACTTAACCATTGCTACAGCCGCTACTTTTAAACTTCACATAAAAGTATTAAATAAAAACCCTAAACAACAGGAGTCATTTTCAACCTCTAGATCGGGCCGACGTGGCCCGTTAAAGCCCAGAATCAAACTCGTAATACAAAATCCTCAAAACATATCCGTTTTCCACAAATAAATACTCTAATCCTAGGTTTTTTATACCAAAGAATTCAAATTTGACTTCAATTTTGTCAAATAATTGTTAGGTTTTGTTGAATCATACAAATGGGTCTCGGATTCAAACCCAAAAATTATGGTTTTAATCTCTACAACCATACGAATAATTTCAAGCAATAATCTTCAATTCAAGAATATATATATGCTACTAAATAAATTCAAATCAGTGAGCATATATGATTAATCACGCAATATACTCATGAAATTCGAAAAACTAATACAAAATATTTTAAACTCTTAAAATAACATACTAATAACAATATATATATCATGTTATATATCAAAACAACGAGCAAAAAGAGGTTTATAAAAGCCTTCAATTAATTTTATGAAACAACAGCTAAATATTCATGAATTAAAATCAAGAACTTTCACCAAACAAGTATTACGAAAATTCTAATTTAAATGATAAAAATCATGCATAGTTTCTCTGATACCACATGTAAGCACATATAAAATATATGTATTCCAATATGCATAATTTTGCAGCACAATAAACATAAATATAATCAGCAACGAAATCACATACCTGTCTGCGCCCTGATAAAAGTTGTAATTGTTACCCTATTACTGATAAGGTCTTCCTCTTCCTACTCTATCCAGGATCAACTACCGTTTATGAGAACGGTTAGTTAGGGCAAGAGTAGGAGAGGAGACCTAGCTAAATATTTATAATTATTCTAATGGGCCCTCCAATAAAAGGCTTTGTCAAAATATACAGGCCTACACACAATTAACCGTATACAAACTTATGAGGTGGACTTAAAAACAATATGATCATAACCCAGTCCATGAATTAGTTATCCAGCCTATTTTATAAAATAAAAAATAATTAACGGTAGCCCACTTAAAGAGAAATATTCCAACAATACTCACTATGGAAGATTAATGCCCATTTCTGATTCTAGTCAGCTTCTTTACCTTTGTTAACTTCCAAGGCGATCAATGTTGACCTTATCTCCCACTTAGAAACAAGAGGTACCTTGTTTATATTGATATTTGTTTTTACAACAATAGAGATGAAGTTGTGATTCAAACCTATATCTCTTAATTACAATAGGTTATTACTTGACCGTTTTACTCAACTCTTGAGTAACGTGAAGGAACGATATCCGGGATAGCACATATAGAATAAAAAATTTGCAGCGCAAGATAGCATGAAATACAATTTTTCATAGCATAAATGACATTCTTATGTGTAGTCAATCCCAATACTTGATATTTATGCAATATATATCTCAAACCAAAGGTAATATAAGAAGAGAAGAATACCTCTTGAAAACCAAAGGTTGGAATCGTTTGGTGAAGCTTTGAGAACTCCTTGAACCTTCCACAAGTGTAGAAGTCCTAGATTGTCCACCTAGCAATTTGAAGAAGCCTTTCCTCCTCCTTGAGTTGTAGTGCTAGCAAACTCCTAGGAAGATTCATAGACAAAAACACTTCTCATTTTTGAAAGATTACTTAAAACTACACTTAGTTTAGATATCTTTCTTAGTCTCAATTTAATCCAACATCACAAAGCAAAATGAAGAACAAACACTTGTGTCCTTATAACCATCTATGGTATATGTATGTGTTGCTGAATTTCAAAATAGAAGAAGACTTCATTAAGCCTTCTCTAAATCTCTTTGGTCGTGTATATGCATGAGAAAAAACAAGAGTCTTTGTCTTCATTTTCTTTGCTTTGACCAAGAAGACACAAGACCAAGAGACAAGGCTTTTTCTTGTTTTTTCTATTTTCCTTGATTCATGCAAAACACAAGACTTTGAAGATATAACTTTGTATTCTTTTCTTAGCTTTTTTTTTTGCCGTGAAACACAACACACACACAAATACATTTGTCTTACAAGTTGTTTTCTCAAAACCAGTTGTCATTATTTAACACTTAAATAAAGCCTACAATTGTTGACCAATTTCAATCCTTGGATTAATAGATGGATGGCTAGGATTTTGATCTTGGTACTTTGTGTTTATTGGCTAATACATTGACACATCAACATGTTGGCAACCAATAGGAAGAAAACATATTTTACCTATTTGCACTAAGCACCCAAAACTTTGTCAATCTTACAAATTTGCTCCATTAACTTTTAATGGTTGAGACTACAATTATTAACTCCTTAATAATTTCTTAGAGAAGATGATTCAAGTCTAAGCAAGACTTAATCTCCTTGCTAATATGGTGTGACTTTTTAGGTTCACAGCCAAATAGCACTAAGGAAACATTAAACGCCTTTAATGTCAATCAGGTTCTTGATTTGTTTTGAAAATTTTTCTCCTTCAATTCTTGAAACACCCTTAAGGTCTTGAGTGACGTCTAGCAACATATCAGGACAATTTATAAGGCAATGAAGTAATCACGTAATGAACCTATTAATAGTCACTGATTACCGTGTAATCCAATCATTCCATTAATTGTCCCGTCGAGCAAGAACCATGATTCGATTAAATTCATAAACTCGATACTATGCATAGATCTAATTGAAGTAATGAGAGATGAATCATGGAAAATCCTTTCTGCATCGTTCATACCTTGGCCAAGGATTTCCTCATTAAACAACCAATCTTAGATCGCATAGGACATCACCTCACGCCGGAGGTTAATGGATCCTATCTTGACCACTACCTGTCAATCACTATACCAGATGAATGAAATTACGATAGGACGTATCTCATCTTGTTTGTCCAGACAGACATTATCTAAACACTTGAATCAAACCCCAATACATATGACAGCCATAATGTCTCAAGTCTAAGGATTACATGCACAATCGCAACGGATAACAAATTATTAATCCAAAGTCATGTAATTTGTTATTCACGTCACATTCAGAGAACTATTCAACTAATAGTCACCCACATGTTTGTTAGTCGCATCCCTATGCTATTATGGCACGTGGCTCACCATCCTTTATCATCAACATCCTTATGTTGATCAAAGGTAACAACACATGTGATAGTCCGTAATAGATTATTGAAGTCTCGATCAAATAATCTAAGGACTATGAATACTTTAAGTATTTATCATATTAAGGAAATACGCCAACATATTCTAAACGCTTTTAAAATATATTCCTCTAATGAAAATACTAGGGAATCATTCATACACGTAAAGAAGGAAAATATGAATGTCCTAATTATGTCAATATGAAAACACATATATAAACATAGATGCCATAATGTACAAGTTAATGTCAAAATGCCCTAATATATGTCATCCAAATATGTAGCACTAGGGCATATCTCTAACAATCTCCCATTTGCACTAATGTTATACAACATAGTATTAATACAACCAACGATGATATCTCATATCCATCTTCTCAAAAAGAGGACCTAACTATGACTGATTCATAGCTACAGTTAGTGGGTCAGCTACATCAAGTGATGTGGCTGTTTTTCGCAAAGACATACCACAATATGATTATTGGCTACAGATACAATACATAAAGATGGAAACATCTTCCCAAATGTTTGGACATACAGTGAGACCCAAGTTCCACAAGCTTGTGCAGTAGCTCTGTATAGTCATAACACAAAAGCATCACAACTTAACAGTAGGAACCTTAACCAACTCGTACGATTTCCTTGATCCAAATAACTTCTTTCGTAATATTACATATCACAAAAGATATGAGTTATGTAATGGAATCTACAGTTTGTTTAGAACCATTCAAACTTACTTTGCTCCCACTACAAATAACCGTGAATCCTAACATAGACATTTTATTATAAGATTTAGATTAAGAATCTGAACTGGTAAATTCGTCACTACGGAACTTGCCTCCTCCATAAACCAAAATATATCTTTGGTGCTTCCTAAGTACTTAAGAATATATTTTAATTTCATCCACCGTTCCCAAACTTGGATTGGATTGATATCTACTCGTAAAACTTTACAGTTTACGCAATATCAAGTCTTGTACATAGTATAGCAAATATGAAGTTACTATAACTTGAACATGAATTTGCTATGCTACAAGAGTGTCTTGAACACCTTCAAGATTACTCTATGTACAATCTAAAGAACATGACAAGTAATCTATTCGTACTATTACCATAGCTACGAACTCACAAGATACGAACGATAAGTTCCAAATGGAGAACGTTTAATATGACTAGACTTTAATTAATATCACAACACGCATATCATCAACCATGATATCCAAGTCATCATTATTGCAGCTATAGAAAAATGGATGTGATCCTACTATTCTTCTGCAATTATAAGGTTCATCCATATTCTAAATGAAATCTAACTCTTTAATCTCATTTGAATTGGACAAAACAATTCCAAGAAATTTACTTAAAAATCCACAAGTGGATTTATCAAGTATGCACATACTACTCATATCAATAGATCAGAATCAACAATATAGTAATACATTGTGCTATAATGACTAGAATAATACAACGAGACTAAAGCACACTAATTGGTAAAAAGACTTCATCATAGCCAACACTTTTGCATTTGATGATATCTTTTAAAAAACAAATCTAGCTATAAAAGGTCACCAGCCTTTTTCCATTAACTTCAACCTTTATCTCGAAAATCAGTATCCATATTAAGTTAAAGTATATGGAGTCTAATCAATATGCTTTACATTATATAATTTCTTGGAGTCGATATCACATATATCATTTCTTTGTAAATCATAGGATCAACTAATTGATCATTATCTCAAATACACAAACAACTTTCGTGCATCCCAAAAAGATATCCATATATTCTTTTTAAGGATGAGATACACTACTAGATTCGCAAGGATCTTGTGTGATGACACATTCCGGATTGAATTGAATAGATTTTTTACTTTGGTCTAGGCGATTTTATAGCTTTAGAGGACATTTCATCAATTTTCATTTTATTATAAAGTAACATCTTCTTGAACAAAACCTTTTCTTCAAGAAGATTACAATCTAATATATCAATAGACATTGATCATTAAATAAAAATTATATCCTACAAAACTAGGATATACTATAAAATTACCTTTAACCAAAACTCTCACTAGTCCTTATACAACTTTTCAATAAAAGTAGGACAAACCAAAAATTAACATATTTAATCTCTGGTTGCTATCCAACTTATATAAAATATAAAGTTCTAGCAATAGTAGGGACTTACTATTCAATATAAAATTAAATTGAGGAAAGTACGACCCACAAATAAATAGGATAATTAGTTAAAGTTAATCAACAAATGTACTATGTCCAACAAAGTATGGTTTCTTCACTAAGAAAACCCCATTTAATTGCGGTACACTGGGCATTGTTAATTTTGATACTATATCAAAATTTGAGATACTCAAACAAAATAGTACTTAGGTATTTTACCTTCATGATTCGATCATAAGGTACTAATATTATTTTCCTATTTGAGCCTATTCTGAAATAGCTCCATATACATCAACATGTACTAATCCAAACAATTTATTAGTTCTAATCCTTTATCAAACAAAGGATGACTTGGTTACTTTTTCAATAAATAAGATGTATAAGTTGATCAAACCAACCTAATCATCATTTTATTATTAGAACAACCTAATCATGTAGAAACTACAATTGATTTGGATTATTTGAGTGATCTTAAAATGTGGTGGATGGTTATAACAGTTGACAATATGTTTGCAATACATTCTTTCGTCCAAATTAAGATAATAAAGACTACACCACAATGCGCTTTTACAAGCTTTAGAAATATACATTTTATTCCTAACATCATTTAGGTATAATCCTTAAAATATAAAATATGTCCAAAAGGTATCCAAACAAATTGTCTTTAGCTAACGCAACAACCTTTGTTTCATTTACTAACACTGGAAACATTCTACGCTTCCAAAAGCGCACTTCTGTGATTAAGATTCTATCCTCGAACACATACACTAATGTTTCACTAGAATCAAAAACTCAAAGTAGTACCAATCATAATTAAAGAATATTTTAATTCATAGTAGCTTTACAACCTTCACCTTCAAGCTATAAAGATACTTTGGATTAAAACCTCTTTTAATGTCCAGTTTCTAGGCTATAAAAATAATTTTTACATATGCCTATACGATCCTTAATTTTCTCTTTAGACATGCTCCTACTAGCTAATAGAATCATCTTTCTTTGTCTTTCTTCTTTGCATTATCACTAACCAAAGAGGAAATACAATTATGAAAATGAATTTCATTTATATCTAATATCATGCTATTAAATATGCTTACAATACAACCATTTTCTAGTTTAGAATCATATTCTTGACATCTTGCATTCCCATATGCAAACTATGAAAGAATATAACTCATTAGCATATTTAACTTGTTTCACTTATCAACCATAAGTACTACAATTTTTCATTTTGATACATTATCAAGATGAAAAATAACGGAGCATTTAATTCTAAGACTTGATTAAGTTTCTAAGAATCATTCTTAGACAAAATCATTAATTCAAAAAGTTTGGTCCGATTACGCGATATATAGTCTAGTTAATTAAAAACGAGTTCATTGTTGTAGCCATAAACGTATGCATAAAATAAGATCGCAAGTTGACATAAAACTTGTTAAAATATTTAATTTGGCCTTTAATTAAATGATACCTTCCACTAATTTTTATCGAATCACACACTTCCTAAATGAGATCGTGAATCTAATTAAAGACTCATTAATAGGTGACCATGATTCTCTTTAATATAAATATCTCTCAGCTTTGGTGCATTATTGGAATATACATACAAAGAGTTAGCAACGATTATTATCTATATCACTATATAGGATATGACCATTTTGCCCCTAAATCACCATAACCTCAGCTTTGGTACATTATTGGAAACGTGATCTAATTAGATTACACCCACCGTTACAGTGTTGCGACAATTTGAATCCCAGACCTTAACTTTGGTGCGTTATTGGACTTGTGATATTGGAACAACACAACATCACTATGCTTGCTAGATAAATATAATACTTTCATGGAATATGTCTTCCTACCTTTGTGTTAGTCAAGACATACCCAATCGAGCAAATATAACCTAGGATAGCGGAGGGTAATGATAAACACTTTTACCGCTTTACAATCTAATATTATTTGCACATACGAAGATTTCAAATTTAATTAGGTCTCACTTTGCACATTAGTCCATTTAGCATGCATCTCATACAAAATAACTAAATTTGTCATTATTTAACACTTAAATAAAGCCTACAATTGTTGACCAATTTCAATCCTTGGATTAATAGATGGATGGCTAGGATTTTGATCTTGGTACTTTGTGTTTATTGGCTAATACATTGACACATCAACATGTTGGCAACCAATAGGAAGAAAACATATTTTACCTATTTGCACTAAGCACCCAAAACTTTGTCAATCTTACAAATTTGCTCCATTAACTTTTAATGGTTGAGACTACAATGATTAACTCCTTAATAATTTATTAGAGAAGATGATTCAAGTCCAAGCAAGACTTAATCTCCTTGCTACTATGGTGTGACTTTTTAGGTTCATAGCCAAATAGCACTAAAGAAACATTAAACATCTTTAATGTTAATCAGGTTCTTGATTTGTTTCGAGAATTTTCTCCTTCAATTCTTGAAATACCCTTAAGGTCTTGAGTGACATCTAGCAACATATCAAGACAATTTATAAGGCAATGAAGTAATCACGTAATGAACCTATTAATAGTCGTTGATTACCGTGCAATCCAATCCTTTCATTAATTGTCTCGTCGAGCAAGAACCATGAATCGATTAAGTTCAAAAACTCGATACTATGCATAGATCTAATTAGTGTAATGAGATATGACACATGGAAAACCCTTTCTTCATCGTTCATACCTTGGCCAAGGATTTCCTCATTAAACAACCAAGCTTAGATTGCATAGGACATCACCTCACGACGGAGGTTAATGGATCCTATCTTGACCACTACATGTCAATCACTATACCAGATGAATGAAACTGCGAGAGGACGTATCTCATCTCGTTTGTCCAGACAGACATTATCTAAACACTTGAATCAAACCCCAATACATATGACAGCCATAATGTCTCAAGTCTAAGGATTACATGCACAATCGCAACGGATAACAAATTATTAATCCAAAGTCATGTAATTTGTTATTCACATCATATTCAGAGAACTATTCAACTAATAGTCACCCACATGTTTGTTAGTCGCATCCCTATGCTATTGTGACACGTGGCTCACCATCCTTTATCATCAACATCCTTATATTGATCAAAGATAACAACACATGTGATAGTCCATAATAGATTATTGAAGTCTCAATCAAATAATCTAAGGACTATGAATACTTTAAGTATTTATCATATTAGTGAAATATGCCAACATATTCTAAATGCTTTTAGAATATATTCCTCTAATGAAAATACTAGGGAATCATTCATACCCGTAAAGAAGGAGAATATGAATGTTCTAATCATGTCAATATGAAAACACATATATAAACGTAGATGTCATAATGTACAAGTTAATGTCAAAATGTCTCAATATATGTCATCCAAATATGTAGCATTATGGCATATCTCTAACAATCTCCCACTTGCACTAATGTTATACAACATAGTATTAGTATAACCGCCGATGATATCTCATATCCATCTTCTCAGAAAGAGGACCTAGTTGTGACTGATTCATAGCTACGGTTAGTGGGTCAGCTAACTCCTTGCTAAGCACCCAAAACTTTGTCAATCCTACAAATTTGCCCCATTAACTTTTAATGGTTAAGACTACAATTATTAACTCCTTAATAATTTATTAAAGAAGATGATTCAAGTCCAAGCAAGACTTAATCTCCATGCTAATATGGTGTGACTTTTTAGGTTCATAGCCAAATAGCACTAAGGAAACATTAAACATCTTTAATGTCAATCAGGTTATTGATTTGTTTCGAGAATTTTCTCCTTCAATTCTTGAAACACTCTTAAGGTCTTGAGTGATGTCTAACAACATATCAAGACAATTTATAAGGCAATGAAGTAGTCACGTAAAGAACCTACTAATACTCGATGATTACCGTGCAATCCAATCATTCTATTAATTGTCCCGTTGAGCAAGAACCATGAATCGATTAAGTTCATAAACTTGATACTATGCATAGATCTAATTGATGCAATGAGAGATGACACATGGAAAACCCTTTCTCCATCGTTCATACCTTGGCCAAGGATTTTCTCATTAAACAATCAAGCTTAGATCGCATAGGACATCGCCTCACTACGGAGGTTAATGAATCATATATTGACCACTACATGTCAATCACTATACCAGATGAATGAAACTGTGAGATGACGTATCTCATCTCATTTTTCTAGACAGGCATTATCTAAACGCTTGAATTAAACCCCAATACATATGATAGCCATAATGTCTCAAGTCTAAGGATTACATGCACCAACGCAACGGATAACAAATTATTAATCCAAAGTCATGTAATTTGTTATTCACATCATATTCAGAGAACTATTCAACTAATAGTCACCCACATGTTTGTTAGTCGCATCCCTATGCTATTATGGCACGTGGCTCACCATCCTTTATCATCAACATCCTTATGTTGATCAAAGGTAACAACACATGTAATAGTCCATAATAGATTATTGAAGTCTCAATCAAATAATCTAAGGACTATGAATACTTTAAGTATTTAACGTATTAGGGAAATACGCCAACATATTCTAAATGCTGTTAGAATACATTCCTCTAATGAAAATACTAGGAAATCATTCATACACGTAAAGCAGGAGAATATGAATGTCATAATCATGTCAATATGAAAACACATATATAAACATAGATGTCATAATGTACAAGTTAATGTCAAAATGCCCCAATATATGTCATCCAAATATGTAGTATTAGGGCATATCTCTAACAATTTTCCACTTGCACTAATGTTATACAACATAGTATTAGTACAACCAACGATGATATCTCATATCCATCTTCTCAAAAAGAGGACCTAGTTGTGACTGATTCATAGCTACGGTTAGTGGGTCAGCTAACTCCTTGCTAAGCACCCAAAACTTTGTCAATCTTACAAATTTGCCCCATTAACTTTTAATGGTTGAGAATACAATTATTAACTCCTTAATAATTTATTAGAGAAGATGATTCAAGTTCAAGCAAGACTTAATCTCCTTGCTAATATGGTGTGACTTTTTAGGTTCATAGCCAAATAGCACTAAGGAAACATTAAACACCTTTAATGTCAATCAAGTTCTTGATTTGTTTCGAGAATTTTCTCCTTCAATTCTTGAAACACCCTTGAGGTCTTGAGTGATGTCTAGCAACATATCAAGACAATTTATAAGGCAATGAAGTAATCACGTAATGAACCTATTAATAGTCGCTGATTACCGTGCAATCCAATCCTTCCATTAATTGTCCCGTCGAGCAAGAACCATGAATCGATGAAGTTCATAAACTCGATAATATGCATAGATCTAATTGGTATAATAAGAGATGACACATGGAAAACCCTTTCTCCATCATTTATACCTTGGCCAAGGATTTCCTCATTAAACAACCAAGCTTAAATCACATAAGACATCGTCTCACGACGGAGGTTAATGGATCCTATCTTGACTACCACATGTCAATCACTATACTAGATGAATGAAATTGCGAGATGGTGTATCTCATCTCATTTGTTGAGACAGACATTATCTAAACGCTTGAATCAAACCCTAATACATATGACAGCCGTAATGTCTCAAGTCTAAGGATTACATGCACAATCACAACGGATAACAAATTATTAATCCAAAGTCATGTAATTTGTTATTCACATCACATTCAGAGAACTATTCAACTAATAGTCACCCACATGTTTGTTAGTCGCATCCCTATGCTATTGTGGCACGTGGCTCACCATCTTTTATCATCAACATCCTTATGTTGATCAAAGGTAACAACACATGTAATAGTCCATAATAGATTATTGAAGTCCCGATCCAATAATCTAAGGACTATGAATACTTTAAGTATTTATCATATTAGGAAAATACGCCAACATATTCTAAACGCTTTTAGAATATATTCCTCTAATGAAAAATACTAAGGACTCATTCATACACGTAAAGAAGGAGAATTTGAATGTCCTAATCATGTCAATATGAAAACACATATATAAACATAGATGTCATAATGTACAAGTTAATGTCAAAATATCCCAATATATGTCATCCAAATATGTAACATTATGGCATATCTCTAACATAACGTACCTTGTTTATATTAATCGCATGAAACACCTTTCACAAATAGTAATTTCTCAAAAATATTCTAAAAAAATCCATCAGGCAAAGGGATGTACACTTTCTTTTAGCAACCACACTATTGCATACACTCAATGGCAGAGACAAGAAGGGATTGATAGGAGCCTAGGCACCAGCAAACCTCTAAATCTTTTCTTAATTTATGTATTATTCTTTAAAAAAAATTATGAATCCCCTTAATTTTCTTTCCAGCATTTTGACCCAAAAAAAAATCCCACATTTAAACCTTATTCCTCGTAAACAACCTCCCTCTTCACTTCCTAGAACACAATCCACCTCCCCGATTCCCCTTCCAATGCCACAAGGTCCCTCGTCCTCTCAATTCTAAGTTTCAAAATACATACAAACAAAGCGAAAACAACATATCATGAAAAGAGAAAAAAGTGTTTGTATTATGCTCTAGTTTTTTTCCTAGGTAATTTTGTGTATTTGTTGTTTCTTTTGTTACTAGTAGGTGAATCTCCTAAGATACGACACCATTAAAGTGACTAATGTAAGCAATTTATCCCAAATATTTCTCATAGACCCTTAGAGAATCCACTATCAAAACCGAGTACTGCAAGGTGGGGCTATACGGTCTTTTTTATTTTTGTTGTGATGGGCACTAATGGCTTCTTGAGCCTAAAGGTAGCTTATGGTGTGATGGGTATAATATTGTAAGAGAACATGAATGTTCACTTACCAAGCTTGTCCAACTAAAGCTCTATTTATATGTGAATCGAACCTCTTACCTTATAGTGGGATATGCTTGAAAGGGATTTGAGGTTATCTTCACTAAATGGATACGCATCATACTCTCTTAACAGATCTACTCAAACTATTCTTATCTTTTCCTAAGGATGAAATTCCCCTTCCCTTATCCATCTTTGTTATGCACTAGCCTCCGAGGCCCTACCCAGTATATCTTAATACACCCGGGGTAACTTTGCCCAAGCTCCTTTAGGCCCATGATGTCCCAAGCCCAACTTCATCCTCTATAGTTAAGTCCCTCACTCTATGAGCTGAAGAGACTTTGGGTTGTGGAGTTCCCACACTTGTGTTTTCATCATTCTTTTTCTGCATCCTAGATGTCAATTCATACAACCCATGTGCCTCATGTGGGCAGTTCATATTCCGTTAGTGGTTGCCCTAACAATCATCATTTTATCTTTCCTACTAGCCAGACACGACCGCTCATTATCCCAATCTAGTACTGCCACGTAGCCTGCATGACCCATCACATTGCACGTTTTCTCAAATTCCCTCCAAAGCTGCCTATTTGAAATTGCATTTCCCTTCTTCTCACATTCTTCTTTTCCCCGTTCTTATTCTCACCTCTTTTATTGAGTTTTTTTTCTCATTGTACCTTTACCATCCCTCATCTTTTCCCTGAGTCCACCTGTGGTGCCTCTGTTACCGTCTTCTTTTATCGGTGAGATACCCTTTTCTCATAAACTTTAGTCCTACTACATAGTATCAGTATGCCTCTTTTGGATCTCTTAGAATTTTTCTCAGTCTCTATTTGGATGGGAACCTCAATACCCGATGGTAAGTGGATAGAACAACCTTCAAGCCATGATGATATAATATATAGAAGGGCAATCGATTACAAGGTACCTTGTCAATAGGTGGACATATTTTGCCCATATAGAGATGACAATTTCTTTGATTGTGTGTTATATTTCTCCGGGGGAGCCAATCAGTGGTAGCTCCATTTTTGTGATAGCAGACGGATTTATCTTCATCATTTCCAAGGTACTAGCATTAATACATTTACCAAGCTTTCTCTATCTAGTAGTACCCATCACACGAAATGCTCTCCTATTGTCAAGGATATCATGAGGGCATCGTGGTGGGTTTTTTTTTACTATTTCCTTATTGTGGTGAGTAAAACTGATGTTGTAGGGCGATATTAGCTCTTTTGAGGCCGTGAAGTAGAAGACTAGGTTCTTGACTTGCCTTATATGTCTCTTTGCTATCGAGGTGGTTATGTCGTCGATTTCTAATCATCCAAGTATCACAATTAATTGTTCTTTCGTGGACCGGTAGTTGTAGGGTATTTCTATGACTATCTCTCTTGGCCCTTTTAGTTACACCATATTTTGACTCTCATTTTCAATCAGGAATTTCATTAGATAGCCTTTTTTGAGTAAAAGTATGACCTCATTCTTAAGGGCCTTGCAATCCGAGGTTAAGTGTGAAGGTTTGAATCTAATGTCCTAAACACATGAATCTAATAGTTTACGCCGTCAAAAACTATAATCATGTACAACAGAAGCAACAATAGGACCAAAAACCAAGTATATACACATAAAACATACTAGCATACATGCATATAGTACTAATTTAATTTCACGGACAAATTCGTCTACCTTAAGTGTTGGCTTCAAAACTCAACACTACAAGATTCTCACCACGTTGGGCTGTAATGAGTAGACGTCACTCCTCCTTGCTTGCCTTGGCCGAGAATACCACACCAATGGAAGAAGAAAAGTGCACGCCTCCAAAAGATGGCCCTCAAGGTCTTTTCTCCTATTCTAATTCCAATGTTGTTTTGGCTAATCATGGTGGGATGATTCTCACACTCTCATTTTTCTTTGAATGGTTGTGTATCTTCACTAGCAAAACAAAAAAGAACATATCCTCTTTTTCTAGTTGGCTGTGTATTTGCTTGCAAGAGTCCTAAATGACTCGAGTGTCTTATGAGGATTATGAGAGTTATGGAATTGTACTTGCATATGACAACGTAACTGGACTTGATATAGTCCATGTTAATTTATGCAACTTTTAAGCTATATAAATCGTTGTATTATCTTTTTATTCTTTTATGAATTCCTTATCTTCAAATAAATAAAGATAAATTCATAAAATAAATAGTTCTACAATAATAGCTAGCCTATAATTCTATCTTCTTACTTTCTTATTCTAATCACACGTTTATCTCTTGCTAAATACACACTATACATGCCATTTGCAGAGAAAAAGAAAGTGTACTTACCAATTTAGAAATTAGGTAGAAGAGGGACCAAAAGACATATTCATCCTAGCTCCAAAATGGCCAAAATGCCTTTACTAGACCCTAGCCGCATTTTGTCCATTTTAGCCCTAACTCATTCCACTAAAGAGCTATGACTGCACTCTAAGATGAATACTAATTATCCAGAAGCCTCTCAAACTAAGTTTGACCTTTGCCATTGACCTACTAAGTGAAATGACCGAAATGCCCTTTTATGTAGAACTCGTAATCAATACTAGGTCTAAACCTTATACTATCAACCGTTATTGATTACATCTATAATTTGGACCTCTAATCCACAAGTAATCATCATCTAGATATTATTCTCTTGATCCAGGAAGTGACCCTTAAGCTCAATATCTAAATATAGTCTTGATTGACTATATTACTAAGTACTTAGATTTAGATGATTAATAGGATAGTCACAAAGGGGTTATAACCCACCAATCAAGATGGCATAAAATCTATGACACATATGCATGTCCCAATTAGTCAAGTCCATGTATTCAAAATAGCAAGCTATTAACCCATGTAGGATCGTACCCATAGCAAATCAAAATAAATGTCCGGTAGATCATCCAAATCTAAGCTTAGTGGTATACCAAGGGGTATATCAAATATTTGACTTAAGGATCGCTCCCTAGATCAAGTGTTCCATATCTGGAGGATGGTTACTCAAAGGATTTAGATGTCTTAAGGAGAAGATACAATTAAGGAAAAGATATAGGATAAAGTCTTTATTGATTGTGAGTGTTACATGGAGGGATATTTTGGTCATTCTACTTAGTAGGTCGAAGACAAAGGTCATACGTAGTATAACAAGCTTTTGTAAATAACAGTATTTATCTTGGAGTGCAACCATGACTTTTTAGTGGAATAAGTAAAGGTTAAAAAGCCTAAATGTGCTATGGGCTTAGCAGAGGCATTTTAGTCTTTTAAGTAGCCAAGTTGTTTATGTATTTTGGTCTTTCTTCTAGCCTACTTCCTTTAAGATATTGTTAAAGTTTTCTAGCTATTACTTATGCATTTAAGACTTGCTAAATTTAGAATCTAAATGCAACTAGGATTCCTATTTAGGTAAGGACTTCCTATTTTGTATTAGAATTTCCTAATTAATTGGAATTATTGAGCTCAATTTGAAATTGATCTAAGAATAATTAATTTAACAATATGATGCAAGATAGAGCAAGAAAGGTGTATGAAGCCTCCTTGGGACACGTGGTCGCATGGTAAAGGTGGTTGAGATAAATTATAGTGTGTCTAGTTAATTTGCATTGAATTACTTGTAGTTCAAGGTGCATAGGAGTGGTTCAAGAGTTTCCTACATGGAATATGAAACTATTAACTCCTAGTTTAACTTAAATTAACTACTCTAGCTTTTCCACATTTATAAATAGAGCTCACCTCAATCTCTCCCAGACACATACTTGCACGTGATGAGCAAAGAAAAAAAATAATAGCTCTCTCTCTCCACACGTTAGAAGCTAAAAAAAATAAGAAAAAGAATTCCACAATTCTTCATCATCTTTGAGCAAGGAAGAAGATCATAGAGGAAAAGATCAAGATGTGTTCTTCGTCTCCAAAGCTTATAAATCTTCCTAGAGCAAGTTCAAGGTTGAATTTGGTATTTTTTTCGTTAAGTTCTTAAGCAAACAAATCTAGGTAACAAATTCTATCAATTGCTGAATTTTAGTTCCTACATAATTATAATTCATATGCCAGTTTCGTTTATGCAATTGTTCTTCTTCGAATTATGTGGTTTAATCCTAGATAAGCATGTTATTATATTTCCGTTGTGTTATAAAATTTAAAACTTTAGTTATATCTAGGTAGCATGCACCTTCGTCTACATCTCCTGACGAAAGTGCGCAACATGTTTGTCAGGATCTGGGGTGCCATTGTACAATTTCCATAGGCATTTGGAATCTAGAAGACACCAGACATTTCTCGTAGTGATTTTTTAATGTGTATTTTTTTGTTAGATGATATTTTAGTGGTCAGATTTCTATAATAGATAGGCAATTTTTAGTGGAAATTTTTCAATAATGATTAATTAATTTATTTAATTTTTGGCTAGGCAATCTTATAATTTTTTTTATACAGGATAAATTAAATTTAAGAGAGATTCTCCATACATGATAATTTTAAGAGAGATTCTTCATACAAGATAAATTTGAGGGAGTACTTTTCTTTAGTTGACAAATCAATACGGTTAATTTTAACTCTCAAAGTCTCAACAACAATTATAGAATGGGTTTTTATACTATAATTTTTTTAAAACAAAACTTTGCAACTGGACGGAGGATGATTTTCTCAAAGATAGTTTGATTATGTATATTGATAAAACTTGCTAAAGATATTCATGTTGATATGATAATTGGTGAAAGATTCTGCGAAAGAGAGACCAACCCAACTTTATTGATTGAATTAGTAAACGTTTTTTTTTACATTTATGTTATTTTTGCTAAATAGTATTGTTTACACTTGTTTATGTTTAAAATATTTAATATAATCAATTTTATTAATCGAAACTTGGTTCTCCAATATCAAATTTCTGACTTCGTTCCTGCATATGATGTTTGGATACTTCAACTCTCCCAAACTAACTTTAGCATCGAAAGGTTCTTGCTGAAATTACCAAGCAATGGACTTGATCCATAGGTGTTTCTGCAAAAAACTTGGACATAAGTATGAGCCATTTTCTAGCTTCATCAGTGACGCCATACGTGGAGCCAATTGTTCAACTTTGATGAAGTGGCAAATGTCTGTAAGTTCTAAAGCATACATAAGCAGCTGGAGCTTACGAGCTCTTTTCTTTCTTTACTTTTTATAAATATCCAAACTCTATTGGGCTCAAACCGAAAAGAAAAAAAGTTTTTTTTCTTTCTTCAAACTATCAACTCTATTGGGCTCAAAATATCTCAAATTTTCGAAACCACAAACTATAAAAATCTCGAAATCAAGCCCAATACCTAGCCCAACTTCTCCCTCTTATATATATATATATTTAAGAAAAATTTCAATTCGGATTTTCCCTCCACACGCTTAGGGAGAAAAATGAAGAGCGAGCTGTGCTCTTGTACGCGAAGCCGTGTTGTTGAATTCCTCATACGATCCGCTCATGTATGCTTTCTGAAACCTCAATTTCACCATATACACACACTGATATACATTCATATATCTATACATATCTTCATATTCTTTTTTTTTTTTCTTTTCTTTTATATTTTCAATTTTATCAATTCAATTGTGTCTGCGTGCATATATATATATATATATATAGGAGCTGGAAGTTTCTCCGATCGTAAAGTATTCGGCATTATCACTCTTTGCTGATCGCTTTTACCCCTCGCTTTCCAGGTTCTATATGGAATTTGCTTAATTTTTTTTTGTCACAAATGTGATATTTTCTTCTTTACTTTTTCATAAAAAAAAGTATACAAATATAATTTAGTGATTATTTGAGTCCATAATCTAATAGTAATTTGCCGTTAACTTCGCGATATATTGCTGTCGTGTTATCTTGACCTTAGCTTTGGTGGATTTTTTGTGTTCGTGTGAATTTTATTGTCGATTAATTTGTGTTTATCTACTCTTATTAATGAATATTTGAGTACACAATTTAAAAGTAGTTTACTGATTAAAATATGCTGATCTCCGGTTACATTGGTGTAAATTTTGTGGATTTTTTTTGTTAATGTGAATTTATAAGGTGTAAAATGCATAATACCCCCGTGCTTTGACAAATAAACTAGTTGCCCCTTAAATATTGTAATAATCTAATAAATCACTCTTGCTTGTTGCCAATAAAGATCTTAAAGGAACACATAATTAGTCTTGAGAGAAATAATGAAGTGCTATGAGATCGTATACATATTTGTTAGAAAAGTATTGTTAAAATATGATACTATATGAATGATATGCTTACTCAAAGAGAGAATCGCACTTGAATGCATTGCCTTGAAGAAATTGATGTTAAATTATTCTATTCTTTTAGATTTCTAATTTCTGGTAATTGACTTTCGCGATTTTATGTTTCGGTTTTTGTTATGTGTTACTATTAAAGAATGGGGGAGAACAAGCGAGCAGGACACTGGCTTTTAGCAGCCATGACTGAAAGCAATCTGCAGCTATTTGCTCTTATTTCCATATGGATCTCAAGCAAAGTAAGCAACCATGACTTTAAGTATGTTGTTAGCAGCATATATATGATTGCTTCTCACATCATATTTTGCAGATTCATGATTCTCCTCCCTTATCCGTTAAAAAATTAAAATTTCTGGGAGACAAGTTTATTAGGGAGCAGCACTTTACAACGCGAGATCTCTTGGAAGCTGTAAGCCATCTATTTCCTATAAGTGCTTTAAAGGATGCACGATGTTATTTATGTAAGTATACGATGGCTGATGAAGAATGTTGCAGGAAGTGGTCTTAATGCAGGTACCTAAGTGATATTATGATTGAGTATTGGCTATTATTTAGTATGTTCTATGTGCTTTTCAATTTCTTTGCTGGATCGGACTTGTTTTCTCCCAGATGCTCAGTTACATGAGATGATTTATTTCTTTCAAGGTGTTGGAATTTGGGATTGGTACATCAAATACTGCTTTTGTATTTCTTGATGAACTTCTTAATCAATTCAAGTAAGTTTATACATGAACAAGTCATTCTATACAATTCAGGTCCATTTACATATATATTCTAACAGCTATACTTGTTGCGTCTTTTCCCTCTCTTACTTTAGAGCAGTTGCCTGCGCTGGCGTGCATGTGAGCTTTGATGTATGCATGGATATCATGGATCTGCTTTATGAAAAGGAGGAAACATCCCTGCTTTATAGTTCCCCGCGTTCTCTAGCTGCATCTGTACTGGCATGTTCCTCATACATTTGATTTCATCTTATTAAGTAAATATACAGTATTTTCTTTTTCCAGATCGTAAACATTTTCAGACCTCTGCAGGTTGCTGCATATGTTATTACGGTCCCCATACAGAAGTGGGAGTTCCCTGTTCTTCCTTGGGGTAAGTACACATATATATTCATTTATCTCTTTGACGCATATGCTTTCGACCATTTAGTTAATTTGGTGAACCATGAACCTAAAAGCTCGACTGAAACTAAGGCATAATTCATTCTTTGAATTTCAATTCAAAGCGACCACAAAAAACTACAGCCAGAGCTGTTGAGTAGTGACTAATGGCAATGCTCTATGATATAATTGTTGATCTGCAGTTCTGCTTCATATTGAGGTGCTTTTGTGACTTAGCTCTTGAGGAATCAGAGTCAAATCTTTTTCAAATTGGCAAATTAATATCATTTCTCTAATAGAGATATGATCTGACTTAATCTGAGGGAAGATTGGCCTAAGTATTGCTAAGATGGACTTGAAGATAAATCAATGAGGTCTTACGCTCAAATCAACTAGTTTGCGCCCTTAGTGGAAATCTTACACGTTTGTGTTCTCTGGTACCTTATATGGTATCCAAAATTTGATTTCTGATAAGAATGTAGAGGTACTCGTACGCTGCACTACTGCGTAGTAAAGATAATCTTTTTGAAGGGCATGTGTTCGTGGAGAAACTAATCGCTGTGCCTTTTCCGAGCATTAGTCCAGCCATAGGTTCTTCGGGCCTTTCTGTTGCACCTAGTTCTTTCCCATTCCAATTTCGAGAGACAAAATATGTTAAACTCCATTGGTTTTTCCCCTTTCTCTTTGGTTCTAGTTTTTCCTGTTAGTAGCGCTTCTGATTCCTAGTAGAAGAGCCCTATTGATGATGCACTTGCTGTGTGCTGCCTGTATGCAAATTTGCTTGGAACATTGATTACTTCAATGGGCGTGTAAGGTCCTTAACAAGGCAATAATTTGTGTGAAGACATAGTTACAATATTAAAATCAATATGTTCTTGTTACCTATGACATTTCATCTAACATACGTATCGTATCGTGTTTATCCATATGTGAATCTTTACCATACTATGATATCTTATTTCATAATAAGACCTAGTCTAACCTATGTGAATGGAAATTGACCAATACCAATTTACAAAGAAAACTGCCATTTCGAAATCAAGTACTGGAGGTTGCATCAATTGCAGTAGGTGAGTGACAGTAGATGATGCATCAAGACTAGCGTACATGTGAATATCCAGGGAATAGGTCAATTTAGTCTCTGAAATTTATGTTAAAGATTAAATAAGTCATTTTATTTTGTGAAAGTATCATATTCGCCTCTGAGGTTTTGTTAAAAAAATTATTTTCGTCTTTGCTGTTAATTTTTATTTAACGATTAATGGTTTGACCGAGATAAAAGACTAAAATGCCCTTATATTTATTTATTATAGATTAGGTGGCAAAGAAAAACAAAATAATGTCAAATGTGCACTAAATATATTCTAAAAAATTAGCTATTATTGCACAAATTATATTCCAAAATAAAAAATAAAAACAAAATGCAATCTTTATATACATAAATCAACAAAAAAAGATTGCATTACAAAAAAAAAAGATTGCATTAAAAAAAAAGACGTCAACAGGGTGTTGGCTTTTTTTTTTTTTGTTGATTTATGTATATAAAGATTGCATTGTATTTTTATTTTTTATTTTGGAATATATTTTGTGCACATTTAACATTTGTTACCTAATCTATAATAGATAAATATATGGGTATTTTAATTTTTTATCTCGGTCAAACCATTGACCGTTAAATAAAAGTTAACGGTAAGGATGAAAATGACTTTTTAACAAAATCTCAGGGACAAAAATGGTCCTTTCACAAAACACAGTGACCTGTTTAGTCTTTAACATAAATCTCAGGGACTAAATTGACTGTGCAGGCGGAGTTAGTTTTTGAGTCTTACACTTGGATAGTTTTTTGTTTTTCAAATGGGTGGCACATAAATCTCAGGGACTAAATTGACTGTGCAGGCGGAATTAGTTTTTGAGTCTTGCACTTGGATAATTTTTTGTTTTTCAAATGGGTAGCAGTGAGTTTTGAACCCAGGACCTTTTAGTTCTTAGGCTCTGATACCATGTTAAGTTATGACCTCGTCTAAAAAGTTAAGCTGTTAGAAAATAATTTATTATATTAATTATTATCTTCAACACATTTTGTATTTAATACTTACTTTTTAGCCAATAAAATAAGATACAATAGCTACAAGCGTGGAAAAGATTAGCAATGGTTGTGTACGTTAACAGATTTAAAAACCAGCTCGGCCCAATAATTTGCATATCTATATAAAATATATGTTCTACAAATTTTGATGATATAATTAAAAAGCCATGTGCTTTGCTCTTTCAAAGAGCACAAATAGATGATTATTCTAGCTTAGCTCTTTCCTTGGTACGAGTTTCTTGACAGTCTAGTCTGATGTCGTCCTTTTAGCAATCTCTGTTCTTGCAGCCGATGATCTCAGCATTTGCCTGTAACCTTTTATTTTGCTTATCTAAATTGCATCTATATTACGACTCGTTGAGAATCACTTGAAAAGAATCAAGTATTTTGTTTGATTAGGATATTTACAATCGGAGATTCAAGAATAGTGTAGTAGTGGATTACTTTCTCAATAGTTGAAGGACTAGAGTTATAATCTTATGGGGATAGAGGACATATAAGATACTTGCAGTCTTCATTAGTCATCCGTACAGTCTTTTTACCATATTATACGTTATTACTTTTTGGTCACTCAGTCTTTGTACAACTTCAGTCTATTTTATTTTCAGGTGATGGTTCACAAATTTTTCCCTTACTAATCGATTGGTTTTGCATGTTAGTATCTTTATCGAAGTAATTTGAGGTTTGAAGCAATGCATACATAGATCACAGTTATTTTTGAGAAGTTATTTGCACGTGTATATTTAATTTCCTATTATGGGCTTATGAGGAGCATGGATCAAGGTTCTAATACTTTGAAGCTAATTCTGGGCCTTTTAGTGAAAACATATTTCATATGACATTCCAATTATAACCTTAAATAAAGTCCACCAACGTGTTGTCCTTTTCGTTTTCCGTTAATGGCGGAGATATTAATACTGAGATGGATGTGACAAAATTAAAAAGAATAAAATTAGAAATGAGATGAAAAGGTAAGAGTGGTTCAGATTGAGGATAAGATGAGGAGAAATCATTTAAGATAGTATATATATATATATATATATATATTAGAAAAATGACATGTAGAGACAGTTATTATTAGGTGCAAATGTATGTTGTGCAAATGTATGTTAATAGTATTCCGTAAGAGAGGTAAAAGATGATATAAGATAAGTTGGATGGAACATTTAGGTGAGACTTACCCTATATGGAACTAGCTGAAAAGATGGCTCTTGACATGAATGAGTAGTGTCATTGAATCTATATAACGGATTTTACCTAATGAGGAAAAGACTTGTTCTGGTTTGCTTTGATTTGTATTTTTCTTTTTCTCATTTTATAAAGTAAGTTGGGAAAAAGAGATGATCTAATGGATTTGAATCTTTTTCATAACATTACAAATGATAGTAAACTATTAATGTAAAATGATCATGGCAGTGAATATAACGACATTATGAGGTAACCCAAAACTTATCCAACAGGAGCTTGGCCAGCAAACCTGCTATCATGACCTGGTGAAGGGGTTTGGTTGCATTGTAGTTTGTAATGAGACTTATAAAGAGAAAGGATCTTTTCGCAATATTTCTTGCAGCAAAATTACCTTATAAAAATAGAGACTTTGGATTTTTCCGCAACAAATTATTGATGGTGTTTGTTTCTTCAATCTTCCACGCAAGAGACAACTAGATCAGTTTGGCTTCATTCTGGTGTTTGTTGAAGCAACAAAACTAAATTGAGTTGAGTCAAACATCTTCAACTTCTCGTGTGAACACAAGAAATTAGAGTCTGCTGAATTGCATTGTAATAGAATGTATTTTGCCTCCAGGTTTTATTTCTCTTTTCTTTTGTGTGTTTATATTAAGTATTCCATCTATATTAGTCTCCATAAAAAAGGAATCATCTCAACTACTGTTGACCAGACACCAATAATTGATGATGTGATACAGTAGGTAGGGGTGCCCACTTCGACCCACCATTTCCTACATTAAATAGCAGTTAGTGTTCGAGTCTTTTATTCTCTACCAACTTTTGCTCCATAATTCACTCCTTTAATAATGTTACGAGAGAGATTATAGTGGTAAAATAATTATACGGTTATAATAAAACGAATTAAACCATTGAATGTAAAGACTAAATAACTGTATAATTATTTTATAATCATTAATCTCTCTCATAATGTTATAATATTATGAGATTATGATAGGATTCAAAGTCTCGATTTGTTCGTCATCACACTTTTTTGATCAATAACTTCACCAAACTCATATTCCTTTGTGTTGAACACACTCCATATGGTTTGGTTCCTGGCGCTTTATATTCGGTCCCCAAGACAAAATTTTGTTTTCCGTAACATAGAACCATGTAAGATATTCGGCCAATGGCACAATAAAGTAGCTAGATTTCCTCTTTGCCTTGTCTGAACACATATATAATACACCTAATCTTATAAGAGATAAACGGTTAACTCAATATGGCAAAGGGTTTATTGTATATTTTGCACGAGGTTATTTTTAAGGCTTAAACCTATAATAATTAGGTTATATGGAGATCGTTTTACCATTAGGCTAAGATTTTTTTTTTAATCTTATAAGATATGTGAGAAAAAGACATTATCCAAATATACAAATGGTAGGGTGTCCTCGTTGGTAGTTAAGACCACAAAGACATGCCCGTCTCTGAAATACCATATAATATAGATAGATGATGTCTATCCTTTTTCTATGGAGACATATGGATAACTCGATCTTGGATTAACATTTTTATATGAGATTTGGCTTCTTTTCCTGCATAATTGATATCAATATCTTATTGTTTGTTTTGCTTGTAGTGAAGTTTGTTATATCATGCAAAGAAGACGACATTATAGAGGCTGTCAGAAACATTCTAAAGCGTGTGCTTGAACCTCAAGGACTTTGAGTAGATAGAATGTGTATGTCTGCATTTAACACTTGGTTAATTGGTGTTATATGTGTTTTGTGATACAATCAGATGAAATTAAAGCCACTCATTTATGTCAACGTTTATGAAGTAGTACTTTCTGACATTTATGTGGTGGGTAGGTCCATTAGGACCACCTCAAGGACATGCAATGCTGATCTTGACCTTAAATGGGATAAGTTCAGCCTTTTACGAGATCCTTAGTTTGTATAAAAAAATCTGACATTTCGATCGAGAGCTTGACTTTATCTAGCTCGATGACAATATTAACTGTTCGGCTACAAAATGTCTTGGGCCTTACAGTTTCATTTTTAATTCGTGAGTTTTACACACTGATAAGATTCACATTTATTAACGAAATATTTTATATATCCCTGATTTTAAAGACAATTCCTGATACTAAATAGAGTTATTAGTTTTTTAAAAAATCTTCGTCCACTATCCAAACTTTTCAATTATACCTCATCAAAAATCAAATGCATGTAATATTTGTAGAGGTTTCAAAGTTCTTAGTCTTATTTTCACATGTATATTGATTCTTCCATAAAAAACTTGAGGAATGCCGTACTTATATACTTTGAAAACACAAGGGCATTATAAGTAAATTTTCAAACATGAAATTACAAAATCCACGATTAAGATCTCAAATATTGGAATCCTTGATTAAATGGGATGGACATCAATAAGCTATAGATCAGAATGTAGAAAGAGTGATATAAATTTGAGATACCAATATGGTGTTGGCCAAAGATACATTGACTTTCAAGTTAATGATTTACCAAAGACCCACTAACTTTCAAGGGAAATTATGAGTGGAAGGCAGGACAATATATAGAGTAGAGTTAAAACCAAGTTGGTAGTGCTTTGAGTATACATTAACACTGATCGATTATGGATTGTTCGATCCAAGAATCATGTGGGCCCCCAATTGATGAGTCGAGCCTAATTTATCACCTATGGAAATTAAATCTGGGTTAAGATCAGATTTTCGGAACTACACAAACTAAGATAGTGATTGCTATCCTAGAATAATTTTGGACATAAATAAAATGAGTTAAAGAAATTGGAAAAATATATGTCATGCTTGATATGCTCTAGAAATAAATATATTTATTCTAAACTCATGTCTGATAGTCAGAATAATAAGACAGTAATAGAAATGAATTATATAAAATGACAAAAATGTCTTTTTGTTGTTATAGATATATTATTGTCTTAAGAATAAAAATAAACATTATATTATTATTTATTATTTTATATTTAAAGTATATATTGTTATTATAGATATTTCACTTTTTTCCTATTAATTTGGTTATATTATTAATAATATCATATTTTTGATTATATTGGATTACATATTATTATTATCATTGTTATATATTATTTATATTTATTATTATTTATCTATTTTTATTGTATATTTATATTTATATATATTATTATTATTATTATTAACTATTATTATTATTATCATCTTATTTTCTATTAAGTTTTACCATAAATATACATTTTATATTATTATTATCATATTATATGTAATATTATTATTACATTTATTTTATTATTATATTTTTATTGATATTTATCAATATTATTATTTATTTTTTTTTTATTAATATTATTTGTTATTATTAATAAAATAATAATATTTATATTATTATTATTATTAGATTAATAATAACGTTATTTGTATAGTGTGTAATATTTTTTTTTTAAAATGTACTTTGGCCATTTGAGTAATAAGTCCATTCTAAAGCATATAGGAATGAGTATGTATTTTGTGAGGAACTAGTATTTCTATGTTTATAGAAATTGAATTACCGAGGAAATGTAATTTTCATGTTCATTTATTTATATCAAGTATATGAATTAAAATAATATTGGAAATATTATTCTACTCTTAACTCATTTTCACATATCAATTTACATCTAAAGATGTAAGTAGCATATTTTTCAAATCACATGGTTTTAATATATATTTCACCCCGTTTGACTTTCATCTTTCTTCGGAATCGCAAACATGTGCGTACATGTGTTCGTGCGTTAAATTCTATTTATTTCGTAACCTCGAGGACGCAGGTGCTTTGCTATTATCAAGTCCATGTTATATAATGAGATTAAATTCATTTTGAAATTTTAGTACTAAAAGCATCTTTATCTAAATAGTTCTCCTTGATTTCTTATCTATGGAAAACTTTTTAAAAAGTCTAATTAGCGAAAACAATACTTATATAAATATGTGGGGCCCACTTCATGTATTAGTGAGACTAACAGTCAATTAAATTTTTTGAATAGTTTTCCTTTATCCAGATCTCTCTTTAGGCCACTACTATCTTTTTAGTAATGAAATGATGTGTGCCATGATCAATAGTAGCATTATTGTAAGCTATACCAAATAAAAAGGACAAGAGTAAACATTTGGAGTCAGGACCCCACGCAAATTAATGGGTAAAATTATCAAAATTATTTCAATCATTGAAGATAATAAATAATATAACAAACTCATCTTTAACAGCTTAAATTTTTAGATGAGTTAGTAATTTAATATGGTATCAGAGTCTAGGTACCAAAAAATCATTGGTCTAAAACTCATCATCAATCATTTAAAAAATTAAAATTGACTCCGCCTACACTTGCGGGGTTTGTTGAAAATAATAAATAATATAACAAACTTTTGTCTAATAGATTAAGTTTTTAGATGAGTTGGTTAATTAACAATAACAATATTAATTTGGTATAGTTAGATTTTATTCTTGAAGTAATTATATAATGAGAATTCATTTCCAAATATATTGGTCCCGCTACAAGAAAAGCTATTGCAATTTTAATGATGGAGAGATAATCTTTGTATGATTGAAATGGTTGACACTGAAATTGAAAAGCCCTGGCATGGGTCCATCAATTTGCCATTCTTCCAACGCCAGCTACAGTTTCATTGACATTGTCCCGCAACGCAGTCATTTGCCTTTCCTCAAGCCACACATCCTCTCTCTCATAGATGAGAAGAATTATTGCATTGCATAACGTTAATTATTGCCTAAAGTTCTTGTCTGTACTCGAAATCTTACAACCTAACCTATCAAAACTATTCAGAGAATAATATTGTTGAGATTAGACATTAATTAGTGATGCTTGGCAGGAAAACGTCAATCAAACCTAATTTTTTCGGGTTTTATCCAACATTATTAATGATATAAGCATATTATTACTATTCTGCTCAATCTGTCACCTATATGCACTCAAAAATTTGTGTTTGTCAATCCCTTTTGTCATGAATTCACACCCTCTTTGTTTAGTGTTAGTAATCATTGTTGTCATTGAAGTTGTTACTGTGAAGTTGGTATAACTCGCTTTGAACCTCAAAAAACTTAGTGATTTCGAATGTCACAAGTAACTAAGTAATTGATTCCAAACAAAGAAAGTCTTCATCTCCAATATTATCGAGAATCAAACTATGTAATAATAACTCTCAAGGAAAGCAGTAAAGGAAACCTATGAATACAATAGTAAATTCTATTCTATATCTAATACAATAGTAAATTCTATTCTATATCTATTTCTAAGATTTCAGCAACATGATATTAATTGTCAACAGAGAAACGAAAACACATAATGGATAGACGAAAGTCTTCTTATATATTGAGAGAAGTGATGATATTTTACATCATATATAACGTGCTTATATATATATATAGTGGCGGATCCAAACACTTAAATTCAGGGTGTGTACTTGTGTAGTGAAAGAAATCAGGATATGCACTCATATAACGAAAAAATTCATTATAATAATTTTTTTATAAAAAAACCAAAAAAAAAAAAAGAAAAAAATGTATTTTTTTTCAAATTGAGGATGTGCACTTGCATATACTCAAGCAAATGTGGATCCACCCCTATATATATAGGCATCAAATTACTTGAGCCTGAGCCTTAAGGTATGGTAAGCCAATAAATATGCATGACTATAGTAGGATAATAAATATATACATTATACACGTTAACACCCCCACAAAAGCTCAAGGTAGTGCACATGACATGAGCTTGAGATTGGAGATCAAAGCCTGAAGAGGATCGGGAGGATGAGCTTTTGTGAAAAGGTCCGCAAGTTGATCAGCTGAAGGTGTATATTGAAGTTTTGTAGTGCCCTGAGCAACATGTTAAGGAATAATATGAAAATCACACTCGATGTGACGAGTGCGCTCATGAGAGACATCATTGTGACCAATTTGGATGACACTCCAATTATAACAACGAAGAACAGTCCCAAGGGGTTGAGAAGCACCCATATCAACAAGAAGTCAACAAAGCCAAATAACCTGTTGAGTAGTATCAGCAAGAGCATGATATTCAACCTCAGTACTAGAATGAGCAACAGCAGTCTATTTTTTACTATGCCAGGAAAGAAGAAAGTCAATAAGAAGAAAATGATATCCTATCATTGAATGACGATCAATAGGATCACCAGCCCAATCAGCACCTAAGTAACCTTACAAGGTTAAGGATGAGCTAGCAGAAAAGAAGAGGCCATGAAATAGAGTGTCTTTAACATAACGAAGAATATGAAGAACTGCAACATAATGGGAAATAGGAGAAGCAGTCATAAACTGGCTGACCAGGTGAACAACATAGGCAATGTCAGGCCAATTTACAATAAGATAGATAACACTGCCAACTAACTAACGATACCAATGATGCCTCTGAAGAGGTATCCCATCCAATGGAATAAGACAGACATTAAGATCGAGAAGAGTGGAAACAGTCTTACTGTTAGTGAGGTCGGAACTAGCAAAAAGATCAGAGGAGTTCTTAGCCTGAGAGAGATAGTAGCCAGCAAGATCATATGAGACTTCAATGCCTAAGAAGTAACTCAGAGGACCAAGATCCTTCATCTCAAAGTGTTAGCTAAAAAATTGCTTGAGATCAGAAATACTAGCCAAGTCATCCTTGGTGATCATCACATCATCCATATAAAGGAGTAACAGAATCAAACCCGAGCCAAAACGATGGATAAAAAGTGCAGAATTATGATGACTTGAAGTAAACCCAAAGTCAGTGATAACGAAGCTGAATTTTGAAAACCAAACACGAGGAGCTTGCTCAAGACCATATAGAGAGCACGACGAAGTTTACACACTTTGTGAAGAGGGTAGTGGTAGCCTTGAAGAGGTTTTATAAAGACTTCTTTTGCGAGATCACCATTGAGAAAGACATTTTTGACATCTATCTGAAACAACTTCCATTGTCTGATTGTGGTAGTACCAATAAGTGTTTGAACAAAAGTGAGACAAGCAATAGGGGCAAAGTTTCCTCATAGTTGATCTTATACTCCTAAGTGAAACCTTTTATCACTCAATGAGCCTTATACAGCTTTATGGAGCCATCAGATCGAGTCTTAATTTTATATACCCATTTATATCCCATAGCATTCTTTCCCAGAGGAAGATTGGTCAAATCCTAGGTATATGTGTTTTCCAACACTTGTAATTCATCAGACATAGCTTGTTGTCATAGAAGGTTAGATCTGAGACCTCTTCTCAGTCTTCGTCTCTGTCTTCATATTTATACTAGAGTCCTTACTAAATAACCATCAAAACAGCAACTCTTGAGAACCTCGTCCAGAGTCTTCAATGCGCTAGAGCCTCACTCGATAGCTATCAACATATCTTCATCATAACCGGTTCACACAATCATCACCAACATCGTTTAATAGCTAAATTATTGGCTTACCATGATACATCAAGAATTAGGTGAAATAGACCCTACTTGAAAACCTTAAGATTACCCTCAATCAACTCCATCGATCCTCAATCAATACATGGTCAACGCAGTCAAACTTCTTTGTTCAAAAGTGAGCACACCAAGTCTTCCTACGTATTCACCATACTTGATTAGTGCCCTAACCTACACCAATCATATGCTAGAATCCATGGTTCCTCTCTGCTCCGCATTACACCAGAACATACAACCATCATATCATCTTTATATCATGATCTGAAGGCTCACATCAATTGACTAAACCTACCACGCATGAAGCACACTAAATCCAGGCACTCTGATCTAGATATACCTTTGACCCGTGACTCGACCCGACCCTATCTCATGTTCGGGCCCTCTGATCATCACGAAGCCAACATCAAATGACTTTTTGTCATTTCGCGACCTCCGTCATATGGTCATCTCGACGATCCAATACTAGGAACGCCCTTCACTGCGACCTTAGCCATTTATTGTCTTCAACCTCTTACTGGATTCATTTTATTCCATAGTAAGCTGCGTTGATGTCACGGTCGCATTCCTCTCGTTAGCGTTATTCTTTTGGTACCATCAGCACGAGGTTCAGAATTTTTGATCTCCACAAACCTCAAAACCTTTTGGCAGTAGGAAGCTTTCTTCTTCGGAAAGCTCATCAACTCTTCTAATGATGTAACAGCGGTTGGCCTCTTATTTCGACACGACTATTACTCCAATACTTCTCATTTTCTCACTTGTTATTATGATGCCTCAAATCACTACTTTGTGTCAACCTCTCATAGCGATTGCACAGTCCAAGTTCCTTGATAACGTCAGCATTTCTTAGTGATGTTGTTAGAGGCTCTTTGATAACATCATCTTTTTAATGTCTTTTCCTCAAAAATTATGCCCCTCAGCACAATTATGGTATGCTCCTCAGCACAATACAATCTCCATGGTATGTTATCTTCCTGTCATCATACATAGTCCTTGAACCTGGGCTTTGATACCACTTTGTTAGGAATAGGACACACACATACTTACAAAGCACATAATGCACAGTGGAATACCACATGATATTTTTATTATGGTTCGGCCCCTCTACCTATATCCACAACCTAAGAAACTAAGAAATCCATTATTCGCCAATAATGGTTTATAATGCGACAAATCTTTTGGATGAACAAAGATCTAAACTCTCCCTATACTCACATGTTCACAGTTTTTAGGACAAACCTATATAAACCATCTCTCATACCCACATATAACTATATGCACGAAAAGCCTAAATCATCGCTTATAGGACTTTATCTATGGCTAAAGACTAAACCTTTTTCCAAATTGGCTGTTTTTTTTACAAAAGCATAAAAGACACTCTCAATACTCGGCTTACCCCTTCCTCGCCCCCATGAGGTATGACTCTCGTGACAAATAATTACAAGCTAAAAAGTTCTATTTATAGGACACCAAAACCTAACTCTACTAGGATTAGGACTCGTACGACTACTCTCATTAGACTAGACTTCTACTTGTCTTCAACTTCGTCTTGGGCTTGGAGACTTAAGCCAAAAACCCAACACTTTCACTACGTTGACTAGAAATCAATAACTACTCCCATTTACTTATGTTTTGATATTGTGCTTCTTTTGTGACGCCCTTATCATCAGGAGGAAATAGTTTCCTCTTTAAATACAGGTGTCTTGCTATCCTTTATACAAGTATTTTTTGTCATTAAAAGTAGTTGACTAAGGTCAATTTCAACCATTTTCCTCTCATTTTCCCTATATGTAGGGGTTTTAGAGCACTTTTTCTACATTTAGAGATCCTCTATCTTAGTTTCACTCCAACAGTTTTCCTACATTTAATCAATCTCTTAGTTTAGGGAATCTCAATTTCAGTTCCATTTCAAACGCTTACCTATTTTAGGGACTTCATATTTTTTTTATTATTCTAATATTCTTTCCTTATTTTAATTAAACATATGATTTATATATGTTTATTTTTCTCGACAACATTCTATTTTTAGTTATTAGTATAAATTTTTATTTTTCAATATTATTTTTTATTTTATGTTTTAATCTAAAACTTTTTAAATAACTTTAACTTTTATATATATTTATTATTTTCATGACGATATTTAATCCTTTATATTTTCTAATATAATTATTTATTAATTTTTTTAAAAAAAATTAAAACTTGTTCAATATCTTTATTTTCCATCAGATTATGCCTTGTATTATCAGTTAATCACTTTATGTCTTGTATTGTTAGTGACACCTTTATGTTTAATCAGTCATTTCTTTTTATGTCTTGTATGTGGATGACAAATTTTTACTCAATTAGTCATTTTGTCTTATATTGTCGATGACAACTTTATGTTCAATCAGTCATTTCTTTTTGTGTCTTGTATTGTCGATGATAGCTTTATGTTCAATTAGTCATTTTCTTTTATGTCTTGAATTTTTAGTGACAGCTTTATGTCATATCTTATTTTGTTGGTTTATACTGGTTGGTGAGACTGGAAGGTCATAAATAGTCATGCAATAAGCTTGTCGAAATGCAACAATAAATCTTCTAAGTCTTCGTTCTTGTTCTTCTTGTAATTCTAGAAGTCATTTAGCTCCTTTTCCATTACCATATTTAGTATTTAGAAGTATAGATTCCAATTATCATTGCATAGAGTATTTTTGATAATTTTGACTCTGATGATGAGTCTGCATTACTTCAACTATTGGCCAATGAAGATGAGTGACTTAAAAAATAACAAAAAGTACATTGTAGTTCTACTCTTGGTCATGCTTATTTATGGGGAGATGGGGCACAAGGTCATGAAAGACTTTACTATATTATTTTTCAAAAGATCATGTTTATCCTTCTCATATTTTTCGAAGGAGATTCCACATGAGCTGGCCATTGTTTTGTTAAATTCAATATGTAGTAGAAGTATACAATCTATATTTTGTTCAAAAATAAAATTCTGCCGAACACTAGGGTTTGTCTTCATTGCAGAAGGTTACAACTACATTAACGATGCTTGCATATGGAGCCTTTGTAGATTCAATGGATGACTACGTGAGAATAGGTGAAAATACGACCACAAAGTCTTTGAGAAGATTCATTAAGGCAGTGGTGACAATATTTTTTTAAAAGTACTTAAGATCACCCAATGAGAATGATATTGCTAGATTATTAGAAGTTGGAAGTCAAAGAGGTTTTCCTAGAATGTTGGACAGTATTGATTGCATGCATTGGAAGTGACGGAATTGTCCGCTATATGGAAAGGTATATATAGTGGCCATATTCATAAGCCAACTATCATTTTAGAAGTTGTGGCTTCATATGAACTTTGGATAGGGCATGCATTTTTTGGAGCAGACATCCATCTTTATTGAGTTGGCTAAAGGACATGCCCCTAAGGTCAATTATTCAATCAATAGCCATAACTATACAATGGCGTACTATCTTGTCGATGGTATATTCCCGCCTTGGACAATATTTGTTAAAACTATACCAGCTCTACAAGACAACAAGAGAAAACATTTTGTCGTAGCTTAAGAGTCAGCTAGGAAAGATGTTGAACTTATATTTAGGATGCTCCAATCTCCATTTGTTATTGTTCGTGGACCTGCATAATTTTTGGATGTTGAAACACTTAAAAAAAATCATAACAGCATACATTATAATGCATAACATGATTATAAAAGATGAGAGAGATATCGATAACTTAGATTTCGACTACAATTCAAGTGGTGATAGTTCAAATTCAACAGTCTCACGTGAACGTACAATTGAACTTATGAATTTCATTCAAACTCATTATTGTATTTGTGATCGAGAGACTCACGTTAAGCTACAAGCATATCTTGTAGAATATATGTGGAAACTACATGGAGGTGTGTGAGCTAATTTGTATTTTTGTTATAAACGACTAAAGTTCAATAATAATATTTTTCATTCAACAAAACATACTTTAGATAAATAATATCATACATCACATCCTTCCATTTTTTGCATTATTTCTTCTTGCTTCTTTCTCCAGTATTCGACTTCCATTTGGGACATGTTAAAGAGATCTTGTTTCATAATTCTCTTGTTATACTCTCAGTCCAATCTTTCTATCCTCTCATCGTGCATTTTTTGTTTTAACTTGATCAATTGTTGAATAATTTTAACAACCATTGGATCTTGATCATTTGTAATTGGTGACTTTTATCATTTTCAACCTTTCTTTTTCTATATTTTTACTAGGTGGTCTCACCATGGGGTTAGATGTATCATTTGGATTGTTATCATCCTCTAAATTTATCGAATACGTAGTTGACGGAGATCAAAAAACACATGAACTGTCATCTTTTGATATTTTATATTTTATGGATTTCTTCTTTTGACCTTCTTATATCCATTTTGGGTGATACCTTAGTGTAATCCAACAATGCTCAAATTGAAATGATGATTTATAGCATGTTTAGTATAATAATTTGGCATCTTTAATCTGTATCAACTAATTAAACAAGTTAGTCGAATTTAATATATAAAATTGACTAAAATGTTTTGTTTGCATGGTAATACTCATATACTCTATGCCAATATATGCTATGATTTTGATCATTACCATTGTCCAGACTAATGTTTAACTATACTGAAACTAGTAGATTGTCTTCCTGGACAGTGAAGTTATGTTTTCGTGATACTTTTTCGTCACGAGTTCTGCTTCTATTGAGAATGGGGAACATAGGGATGACTTGATCGGAGATTCAGTCGTGTGCACGAACAAGCCAAATGGAAATGTCCTCATCAAAATTTTCATTCCTATGAAGCAGATTTGTATAATATGCATTCTTTTGTGAATCCATAATACAAACATTAAAGATTAGTAACACAATTACAAATAAATAATTTAATGGTACACTGTAATTAATAAAACATTGATACACTAAAGTGAAACAAATATAATTAAAATTTTAAGTGTAATCAATAATTTTAATATATTAAAGTGTAATTAAATATATTAGATAATAAGTTTAATTAAAAAAGTCAACATATTAAACTAAAATTAAATAAATATTAAATGTAATTAAGAAAAGTACTAAACTACAATTATATATATCCCCAAAGAACCCCTAACCCCAATTAACGTTATTCGCTATCAACCCCAACCCCCTCTCAACATCAACAGCCACACCAACATCAAATTCTATACCTACATCCTAATCCTACAGTAAAAGCTCTCATTCGCATCTTTCACCCCCACACAAAAATCTCTTTGTGGGACCCTTCACCTTTACCCCCAACCACCACCACGGTTTACCTTTGTCGTTGTAGAAAGGTTAGTCTTTTTTATGGCTTATATTTTCAGTTTTTTGGATTAATTTTTTCTTCTTTTGCTTTTGATTTTGGTGTAGTTTGAAGAAGCCATAGTTTATGTATATATGGGTTATTCTTCATTAAAAAATCATACCGTAAGAGAGTTTTTTTTGTCTTAGCTAAGCCAAACACCATTTGCCGTTGGAGAGCTTAAGTTTTAAAGTTTTTTTTTAGTCTTTTGATCATTGAAAGCGTTTAGGGAATGAGGTAGAGGATGATGTTTCATTTCCTACATATTGAGATGTTGGAAATGAGGGAAAAGATCCCCTACAATTTAAAGGATTGGGTAGAGTATCTATTGGAGTACATTGGTACTGTTGAGGGTAAAAAATAAATCTCTGCCCGAGCTTAGTGGTCCGACCTTAAGCTACATGACCTGCAAAACAAGAGAAAGAATCACGGGGATTGCAACGAGATGCTGACACGTCATCTAGCTTAACAGCGAGATGCTGACACGCTGCCTGTATTCTAACAGGATGCGACAGTTGGGCTTCTTCAGGCTAGCGTCCTTCTATAAATAGGCCTGAACCTCATTTGAAGATCCATCTTGCGTACTCTTGCAAATCGCTCAAAGAATTCTCTCTAGGTACACCGTTCAGGTTGGGATATCCAACTCAGAGCTTCCAATCCAAAACCTTCTAGCTCGATCAGTTAGGTACGTCCCTAATCCCTTTTCCTTAAACCTTTTAAAGTTTTCTCTTCTCCCCTTACCCCATAAACGGAGTTCGAGGACTCTTAAGCTTGCTCAGGTCGATCATATGGTGGCGACGAAGAGAGCCTGTCCACCTCGGGTTCTATGCCTTCCCAAGAAGAGAGCTCGGGTTCTTCTACATAGGAAGGAAATTGGGTAAGATCCTTGAGGTCAGGCATAACCCTGACGAAGTTGAGGCGGACCAATTAATAGACTTCTCTGATGTGGAGGAGGCCGAAAGTGATGACGGCTTCTCATTAAACACAGTTGAAGGGCTTAAGATCCTAGTCGGGGATCTAGGGGAACTTTCCTTGCCCCCCGAACCAACTTCAAGCAAAGATGTTATAGAGGTTGAGCCAGTGGCCATGGAACTTTTCCCAAGTTCGAGGACCAGAACAAGTGAAGAGGCTGGTGCTTCCTCAAGTTGGGGGAAACAACTTTTTGCGTGCTACTGGAGGGATTGTAAATCAATAGTAGCTGAGGCAAACAAGAGACTGAGGGAATGGGCTCTCCTCGGGGACTACAGGATTAGAATCCCAGGCCGGAAGGATCCTGCTTGCCACCCTGGAACAGATGAGTACACTGTCTATGACTTGGACTTCGACGTCATTAAGATTTCTCTACTCACCTACATAATGGATATTCTCAATTTTTTCCAACTCAGCCTGGGACAGGTGGCGCTTAATAGTTAGGCCATGATGGTGGCCTTCTATGTGTACACAAGCCGAAAAAATATAGTTCCAACCTTAACATTATTCAGAAGGTGTTTCATTTGTAAATCGAACCCTGGAGGGCAAGGATGGTTCCATTTTTGTGCTCGGGACAAGTACAATATTTTCACAGCATAGGCTTCATCTAACAAAGGCTAGCATAATAAGTACTACTTCATCTGCTTGGGCACCAATTGGGGGGTTTCTCGAACTTGGATACATAGCCTGAAAAAGAATATCAATAAGGCCCCCAAGTTGTCTGCCTTGGAAATGGCAGATCTCAAACTACTCATCAAGTCCAAGAACATAATGAATGTAGACTGGCACCTAGATTGGGAGAGAATTTGGGCCTCAAAACTATTTGGGTCAAGGCCCCCGGATACAGATAATGTGCATCCCAGGGTAATTGAAAACGAGCCGCCCACTCAATAGGATTAATCTTTGAGTTCTGGACCCAACCTCTCCATATTCTCGAGCCTCTTGCCTTGTTTCTTGTAGTCATTTTTACACCGTACTCACCCTTTCTCATGTTTGCAGGAATGAATAAAATGGAAAAAGCTTTCGCTATGAACAAGTTTGATGGTTCGAGCCAAAGCCACGACCCGTCGTTATCCAGGGGTCAAGGCAAATGACCCAGTGCATACCAGACATCGAGAAAAAGGCCATCCAATACCACTGAAGATCCCTCCAAGGGTTGAGGGGAGCCTACCAAGGAGGTTACCTCCAAGAAACCACGAAAGGGTGACTCTTCACTTAAGAAGAGGTCCACCTAGGGAGTAGTTATCAATGAACCCTTTGGGGCTCGAGGAAAGGGGACTTCTCCTCAGAAGAAGAGGTCTTAGGCTGGGACCGAAGATCATAGGAAAGGGATCAAAGTCCCTCGTAGCTCCCAAAGCCAAGGGGTGGTGGCTACTACCTCAACCTAACACAACCCCAGTCTAAGCAAATAGCTTGACAACCAAGTGGTCGACGCCATGCATACCACAGCCGCTACCGTAAGTCTTCCGTTTCCATCATTCTTTTCCAAGTTGGCCTTAAACTCAACTAATCATCTTCATTTTCCTTTTGTTATCTTTCATGCCGAATCCCATATCCTCACCGTGCTTGTGCTCTTTGTCAAGATGCAAATGTACTTCACTGAGCTCGAGTATCACCTTTAACGTGTCACAACTGAGAGGTTGCAGGACAAGCTCGACGCTAGGAGGCGGTTCAAGGAGGACGGCGAAGAAATCGAGCGCCTAAAGAAGGTGTTGGAAAAGAAAGATCAAAAGTTTTAGGCCTTTATCTCGGATCGAGCCAAGCTACTAGAGGACCATGCTAAGAAGATCGAGAAGGTCCAGGGCGAAAAGAATACGACTGAGGAAAAACTCAAGGGCTTTATTGAAAAGGTTGGGGCCAACGACGAGAAGGCGATCTAAGCTTTCAAGGACAACAACGGTGGCATGCAGTTTCTGGCTAAGAACTTTGATGAGATAGCCTAGTTTGGCTATGTGCTGGGCTATTTCAAGAGCCAGCTCAAGTCTAAGACTCAAGCTAGAACATGTCACGGCGATGACAAGTCGGGCTTCAATGATATCGTAGAACCTCAAAATGCCAAGAAGTGGCAGATTCCCAACCTGGACCCTAAGACTCAAGCTGCGGCTGAGAAGATCATGAAGAACCTTGACCACGAGAACAACCAGCCCTGGGAGGAGTCACAGGGCGATGAGGGCAATTATATGCCCATCACTGATCCTGCTTCCAAGGCTGATAGATCGAGCTCAGCCATCCCCCCTAAAGCTTAGAATTTTTATTCCCTTGTGATATATTTTGGCTGAGGTAGCCTCCCCTTGTACTTTTTATGTTTTATGATATTAATAAAATTATTTTCAACTTACTTTCGATTCGTCCATCTTTACTTTGCCTATCTTAATGCACCTTTCAATTTTTGTAAAGTAAATTAGGTTGACAATTAAGTTACGTCTTTAGGTTGAACCCGCTGATCGACTTCTAACAAATCGAGTCAAATCAATATTGGATTCGAGCTGGACATCTAATAATCGATGCATAAGTGTGGGATCACGACCTTATATTGATATTGTACCCGAGCTGGGCGTTTATTAAACCTTAAGACTTAATCAAGTCAAATTGATATTAGAACCGAGCTGGACCTTTATCAATCAATGAATAAGTGTGAAATCACGATCTTATATTGATACGGTACCTGAGCTGGGCATTCATTGAGTAGTTTTTCGTAACAAACTTAATTAGTCTTAAGCTCAGAACGGTCTAAATAGTCTAAACTCATGAGTGTGTTCTCTCATGACCTCATCTCGCCTCGGACCATAGGTGTGACTAGCACGTATTCAGCTTTCCAACTGAGTTAGCCTTTCTCAAGCAACAAGTGCATTATCAGTCGCGACCTCGTTATTGCTTTATGCTAACAAAATATACCGACCTCACAAAGATGTACAAAATTTCTCAATTATGTATAAGAACATAGACTTGGCATTCAAAAAGATTTTAGTACATTTTGCTCAGAGCACAAAAAACTCACTGCAGCTCAGCAATTATACAAAATAGCATTTTAAATGCTCAGCATTCCAAGCATTTTTCAGTTGTTTTCCATACTTATCAACAAGATAGAAGGTCCTAGGTCGGAGCTTTTTCACTACTTGGTATGGACCCTCCCAGGGCGGGAAAAGCTTACCATTTGAGGTCGACTGAAAGATGGTTCTTCTCAGGACCAGATCCCCTTTTCTGATTGACTTGGGCTCGACCTACTTTGCGAAGGCTCTCTCCATGGCCCACTGGTTAGCTAGAATTCTGACCTGAGCCTTAGCCCTTAATTCTTCAGCCAAATCAAGCTCTTCTCAGATCCTGACTCTATTTATTTCCTCGTCGTGGAGTAGGGTCCTACTGCTATGAGACCCGATCTCCACTGGTAGAACTGTTTCCATGCTGAAAGTCAGATTAAAGGGTGATTCTCCCGTCGTCGAGCTAGGGGTGGTGCGATGAGCCCAGAGGACCTTGGGAAGTATCATCGTCCATTGTCCATTTGCCTCTCCCAACTTGGTTCTTAGGCCTTGAAAAATAGATCTGTTAATTACCTAGACCTGACCATTGCATTGAGGATGAATAATAGAGGAGAATTTGAGACCAATTCCGATCTTGGCACATTTCGCTCTGAAGTATGAACTATCAAATTGTTTGTCATGGTCGGTCACCATGACTTTGGGTACTCCGAATTGGCAAATGATGAACCTTCACACAAAGCTCCAAGCCGTCTTATTGGTTATTCTTGCCACGCTCTCGACCTCGGGCCACTTAGTGAAGTAATCTATAGTCACAAAAATATGCTTCTTCTGACCAACAATGTTTAGAAGTGACCCGATAATATCCAAACCTCACTAATAGAACGGCCATGGACTCAACATTACCGTCAAATCCACCGCAGGTTTCCTCTGAATGCTGGAAAATCGCTGGCAAGTGTTACATCACCTTATAAATTCCTTGTCATCCTACTCTAGGGTCAGCTAAAAATATCTTTGCCTTGAGGCCTTCCGGGCCAAAGCTTTGCCCCCCGAGATGATTTTCGCAGATACCTTGATGGATTTCTCTTAATATGTAGTTTTCCTCCTCGGGTCCTATACACTTTAGAAGAGGCCAAGTATAAGCCTTCTTATATAGTTGCCCGACCACGATCACAAACCGCAAACCTTGTCGTTCTTCCATCTGAGCCACCTTGTTGCCATCCAAGAGTATACCCTCATCGAGAAAGTCTAGGATCAGCTTAGTCCAATACGGACTCACATTTAACTCCAAGACTGCTTTTTCATTAATCTGGACACTTGGTTCAGAAATCTCCTCAACATGAACTAACGCAGGTCGGTTTTCTTCAGCCGTTAATTTGGACAAGGCATTAACTTTGACATTTTTTTCTCTCGGGATCTACTGCACCGAAAGCCTACGGAACCCCGAGGTCAACTCCTTCACTTTGCCAAGATATGCAAGCATCACAAAATCTCTGGCTTTAAATTCTCCTAACACTTGATTGATAATCAACTTAGAATATGTATATATCTCTATAGTCTGAGCCCTGAGTTGAATTGTTATCCTTAGGCCCGCTAACAATGTTTCATACTCAGCTTCATTGTTTGAGGTTGGAAATGTAAACTTCAATAAGTATAAGTGGTCATGCCCCATTGGTTCGAGAATCACTACTCCAGTTCCGTTGTCTGACTTCCCTAATACCCCATTGACCTAAACTTTCCAAACCTCTTCAGGATTGTGCTCGGCTCGTCCAGTGCACTCTTCATAAAATCAACAACTATTTGGACCTTAATTATCGTTCTCGGCTGATACGATATGTTAAATTGGCTCAGTTCTATTGTCCATTTAAGAAGTCTACTGAGGCCTCTGATTTGTGTAGAACTGACTTCAGCAACGGCGTATCGGTCATCACCTTAATAACATATGCATCAAAAATAGGGCCTTAGCTTTTTGGATGTCATGACCAAGTCCAAAGCAATCTTCTCCAAAGAGGAATATCTCGTCTCGGTACCTTTGAGGGTTTTGCTAACATAGTAGACGGGCTTCTGATCCTCGTCTTTCTCTTAGACCATCGTAACTGCCACTTTTATACCTGAGTATGCCAAATAAAGTACTAACTCTTTCCCTTCCTCAAGTCGGGAGAACAGAGGCGACGAAGATAGGTACTTTTTTATATCATCAAATATTTATGACATTCCTCCGTCCATTCAAAATTCTTGGGGTTTCTAAAGACTTTGAAAAGCGGCGCATATTTGTCAACTGATCTGGACACTAACCAACTCAAGGTAGCCACTCTGCCTGTTAGCTCTTGCACATCATTCACGCAGCTCGGCGGGGCCAAATCCAATATAGCTTGAATCTTTTCCGGGTTAGCCTCAATTCCCCGAGCCGTGACTATGAAACCCAAGAACTTTTCGGCCTTAATCCTAAAAGCAAACTTCTTCAGATTTAGGTTGATCTCAAACTTTTGCATGGTAGCGAAGGCTTCTCCCAAGTCGGAAATGTGATCCTCAGCTTTATTACTTTTGACCAATATGTCATCAACATAGATCTTCATATTACGCCCGATTTGAGACTTGAAGATTTTATTCACCATCCGTTGATAAGTGACCCTTGCAATCTTGAGGCCGAATGGCATGACTTCATAATGATATAACCATCTATTGGTGGTAAAAGTTGTCTTGTCTCAGTCCCCGGGTGCCATCTTGATCTGGTTGTACCCTTTAAAGGTATCCACAAAGATGAGCAGCTTACAGCCTAAGGTAACGTCAACCATTTGATCGATCCAAGGCAATTGAAAACAATCCTTAGAACATGCCTTATTCAGGTCGGTGAAGTCAATGTACAATCTACACTTGCCCAGGGCTTTCGAAACTAGAACCATATTAGACAATCAGGTCGGGTACACAATCTCACGTATATGGCCCGTGTCAATCAATTTGTCCACTTCTTCAGAAATAACTTTCAATTTATCATAATGGAAGTGTCTACGCTTCTGCTGTACTAGGCGGTAATCGGGCTCAACGTTCAAATGATGCTCGATCATGCTCGGGTTGATACTTGTCATGTTAGTGGCAGACCAATGAAATATATTTTCATTTTGCAAAAGGAATCAACTTATACCTTGCTTGAGGTGGTCAGGGAGTTCATTCCCGATCTTACCTTTTTTGTTGTCGTTTGACAACTGGATTTTCTGCAAATCCTCAGCAGGGCTACCACGCTTGACATCTCTCATCTCTTCGGGCAGGTCCGGGTTCCAATTTTCTTAGCACTTTGGGTACATGGAGGTTTCATAACACTCCCGAGCTAAAAGCTGCACTCCTATAAGCTTTGCAATTCCTATTGGGGTAGGAAACTTCAGCATCTGATGATAGGTGGAGGACACTTCTCTGAATTAGTTCAGGGCCACATGTCCCAAGATCCCATTATAGGTGGAGTTGCAATCTATCACAATGAAATTAGCCTGCATGGTGGCATGCTTGTCTCCCCCCTCCAGAGTTAATGGGAGATTGATTATCCCCTCAGCCTTGTACCCATGCCCGGTTAATCTTGCCAAGGAGCCTATCATCAGTCTCAACCTACTCTAATCCAATCCCAACTGCTCAAATGTCTTCAAGAATATCACCACTGTCGAGCTCCCAGTATCCACCATAATCCTTCTAACTATGTGGTTTGAGATAGTTGTGTTGATCATCAAAAGGTCATCATGTAGGAGCAGCATCCATTTTAAGTCGTCTGAGGAGAAGGTCATCTTCTCTAAGCCTCGGTTTATTCCATCGATGGGTTCTTGTCCTCACCCAACCCAAACATATAATTTTTACCCTGCTGAGGTCTCTTCACCTAAGGCAAGGCCTCCAGTAATAGTTTTAGTTATGGCCTGATGGATACCACCTCCTTCTCGTCTTAGGGAGGCTTCTTTCCCTTTTTTTTCCCTCTCCTTGATCTGGGTTCTGGGGCGGCTGTCCCGAGATATACCTCCTCAGGAGTCCTCAGGCAATTAGAGCCTCAATCTCCTACTTCACCTTCTTGCAATCCTCAGTGTTATGCCTGAAGTCATTGTGAAATCGACAAAACTTGTTTTTTGACCTCCTCTCTAGCCGACCTTCCATTGGGCAGGGAAAAGGTATATTGTATTGAGCTTGTACCTCCATCAAGATCTACTCCCTCGGGGTATTGAGGGGGTGAACACAGTGAACCTCGACTCTTGCCTTTGTTGTTACTGCTACTGCTTCCCCTTAGCATTACCCTGGGCTTTATTCCCGGGCTGACCTTTCGGCACAGAAGACTCTATCTTCTTTGTCGATTCTTTCTCTTTATCATCATTTATCTTTACTTGATTAATCTCCTCGGCATGTATGTACCGTTGGGTCCTAACCATTAGGTCAGCTATGGTATCCACAGGGTCGATGGCTAATGATGACATGAGTGCTCCTGAGCTATGTCCACTTTGATAGGCCATTAGTGCCATAGAATCCTCGAGGTGAGGAATCCTAAGGGACTCTTCATTAAATTGGGTTGTATAAGACCTCAAGGTCTCCTCCTTTTGCTGTTTAACTACCAATAGCGATGAAGTATGGCAGGTCGGCCTCCGCTTCCTCCGAACCAGCCCAAGAATGCCTCTGTTATCTTGGTGAATGCATCGATCGACCCCGACGAGAGCCCTTGGTACTAAGTCAACCCATTTTCGACCAACGTAATAGGGAATGCTTTGCACTTCACCGCATCGGGCATATCACGAAGAGTCATGTGGTGGTTGAAATTTCGGAGATAGCTGGTCAGATCTCCCTTTCTGCTGTACATGGCCAAATTGGGGTATGCAATTACCAAGAGGCAGAGGAGTGGCCAAAATGTCTGGGGTTAAAGGGCTGACCCCGAGTTGATGAACAACCTTGGCAATCGTCGCAACAGTCTTGGTTGGCTCAGGCTCTGCACCTACTTTCTTTCCATTCGTTATCTCGGGATGGCTAACTGACCCCGAGGAACCCCGATCGTCAGTATTGTTCTGAGCTCCTCGCGCCTGCTCCTGCGTAGTCCCTCTATGCCCCAAGTTAGCTATATGAACTTGGGGTCGGTACTGCGGTGGGGCCGTCTAATTTGTAGCAAAGCGGGTTACTATGTTTTGGAGCTCTTGAACATGTGGTATAGCAGCTTCACCTTAGGACTCATGGAAGTCGTTGGATCCATCGTTTCGGGTTGGGATATATTAGTGGCTGAGTGTATATGCTGGCTCGGCCCAACGTGGGCTTAGGTTGGGTTTGTGTCGGGGGCCATTTCAGGTACCCCGTCCAAAGGTAGAAGGTCCCCAATCGCACGGTTATGGCTTCTAGTGCTTACCATAGTGGTTTTTCTCAGTGGGTTAGTGGGAAAGTAAATGAACTATGTTCCCACAAACGGCGCCAACTATTGAGGGTGAAAAATAAATGTCCGTCTGAGCTCAGTGATTAGACCCTAAGCTACCTAACTTGCAAAATAAGAGAATGAATCATGGAGGTTGCAACTTGTGTTTTCCTCGGGTGTGAGAATGATTAGTATGCTCAAGCTTAACAGTAGGTAATTGAGAGTAATAAATGTGTGAGTTACTTGATAATGGTGGGTGAATGGGCTATTTATACTAATACAAATTTCAGGCAATAATTAATTCTTAATCTTGTCCAACACTGTTCACGTCTGCCCAAACTCATTGTCTAGAGGTTAAAGCTTTTATCCAACAGATAAAGTTATTACCCAAAGGTCTGAGTTAGGTACCTGTTTTGTGTCCTATCAGAAGTGACAATTGTCAGGGTGGGAAATAGATCGAGGTCAGGGGTGGAATAGGTGACACCACCCCGAGTCAGGAAGGTTGGCCTGGCCTGGCAAATACCCCTATCAGGTACCATTCCCTTCCCTACATGTAGAGTAGAGAACCATGTATGGAAGATGTTGGACTTGGTCTAATAATTGTTAAGTTAACTTTTGGCAGTTATAACATTGTGTCCCAAGATCAATCTATATGCATTGCCAAGATAGGTTCTACAACTAGCTCCACATCTATTCATTTCAATTGTTGATGTTGTCCTCCAATTATCACACTGCCTTTTTATTAGACCATCTTTGAGGTCACATAGAGAAAATAACTTCTTTTCACGAAGTACACCACGAACAGTATGCGCATTCGTCGATCGATAACTCCCAACATAAATAGTCAATATGCCTTTGCCCCCATCTAGGTTCATTTGCGATACTCAACGTGTAATCTACTTACGTTCAATGGTTGATAACAATGGTGACCACAAAGGCAACATATCAGGCATGGTGTCACACTTCAAGTTCAGAACTTTAGATCTACAAATGATATTATTGTTTTAAATTGAAGGGATCGATTACTTGGGCATCAATTTTATTAGTCCAAAATGATTTGCCAAGTTATTACTTAAATTCACAATATGCACTTATAATCCACTTATTTATCATATCTTCTATCAATATGAAATATTATAATGGAGTTTGAATTACTTTGTGCTTTAAAACACATAAAGTAAACACTCTCTCTTCTTGAACTTCATTATCAAATAAAGTTGGATAATAAGAGTTTATTTGGTTTAATTTTTAGACACTTAAAAGTGATTCTTGTGAGTTTAGAAGCTGAAACTTATCTATTGGGCCCATTTTTAAAAGTATTTTTAGGTAAAAATTAAAAATAATAAAAGCTAAAAAAATAAAAAGTTCCAAATTAGAGTTTTTCGAAAAAAGACTTTTTTGAACTGTTTTGACATAATGCGGGAAATTATTTTTCTTCTTTTTTTTCAAATATATATGTTCATATTTTTGAAAGTCCAACATTGCCCTCAAAATTTTTAAAAACTCAATATCATCCAATATAAGACAAACAGTCAACGACTTTTGTTTTAACAAAAAATTTACTATTAAAAGCTCTATAACTCGAAAACTAAAAATTCATTGTTAGGCCAAATAGAGTCTAAGTAGCCATGTCGTAACCTTATAATTGTCTAATTTTAGTAAAAGTTAGATATAAACTCTGTTTGGCCTATCTGTAAAATTTCAAATTTTGAATTGTAGAGTTTTTAGAGTAGAGTTTTTGTTAGAAGTGTTGTTGAACAAAAACCGTTGACTATTTGACCTGTGTTAGACAACATTGAGCTTTTAAAATTTTGAGGGTAATATTACATTATGTAAAATAACTTCACAAAAATTTATTTTGAAAAGCTCCAAGTTTGAGTTCTCATTTTTTTAGCTTTTTTTACCTTCAACTTTTACTTAAAAGTACTTTTAAAAGTGAATCAAATAAATTAGTTCAACTTTTAAACTTACAAAAAAATATTTTTGAGTATGTAAAAATAAGGCTAAATAGACCGGATTCGTGTGACTGTCCATTTACTATCTTACCACCTTTTTTTTCCAAGAAAGATGTTGACGATATGCTAGACTAATTTAATTGCCCTAACTACCTAAACAAAACATTATGCGTAAAAGATCCAAAAATGGTCTTACGATTTGATTACTTTTCGATTTCTGAAACTATACACAAAGAAGTACTGTGTGATATTCCGTATAAAGTGTATCAATTAAAGCTCATTACAGATTATTTAAAATCTAATTTGCCCTAAAATTAAAAGCAACCATGAATTATAAGTACGCAGATATAAATAAGTTAAAAAGATGGGATCAAAATGTTTACTGCATTAGCTCTTCAACTTCTTTGCAGCCCTCACTTGATGATTATGGGATGATTTGCATTGGGATTTTCTATTACCATAGCAGTCAATTATTGAGGATTTGGGTTTGGATTGGGTGGAAATAAATTAATCGAAGAATTAGAGAGGGGATTATTAGGTGCTAGGGTCCCATGAGTATTAGTTTATGCTTGGTGTAGGACATGTGAGCTAAAACTAATTGCATATCAAGGATAACTTATCTATTTCTAATATTTCTTTGTTCACTTTGCTATATTGTAATCACCTTTTCTTCTTCTGTTTGGAGCCATATCTCCAATCATGCTCACTTTTTTTTTTTGCTCATATCCAATCATGTTCACTTTAATTTAATGATTTTCATCAAATCTTGTCGGCTTCCAACATTGTCTATGTTAGATTCTACACCCCTACAAGGATTTCATATTTCAACAAGGGTAGGATCTTTTTGGGCAGTTATTTAACTTAATATCTTCCCAAATTGAGTGGCCTCTTTAGATCAAGGGATTTATTTTAGCACCTTAATTCATTTAATTTTTGGTGAATTTAAGATGAACATAGTAGCTTAACAGAATATACTACAATTTGAATAATTTTTATTTTAAAATAATTATACTACTACGATATATTGCTTTGGAAAAAAATTTCAATAAAACTTGTCATTTATTTGAGAAGAAAGTAGTACAAAGTTATTATTCAACTTTAAGAAAGGCAAAAAGATTATTCAACTTTAAGAAAGTGGTACATTTAAGAAAGACAATTAAGAAAGTTATTTTAAGGTTTTAGAGAATCAATTTCGGGACTTATCGTAATTAGTAAGAAAATTATACCACTAGATCAAAAATGCCTAGTGGCACTTGTTTTATATATTTTAATAACTTTACATTTAATTTTTGTCATTTCCTTTCCTTTGCTTTCCTTTCTTTCTCTATTCAAATAAGAATTATAAAATCAATTTATTTTCTTTTCTTTCTTTTACGATTCCCCTTCCTTTTCTTTTATTTCCCTTGCGAATTCAACATAGTGGTAGCCACTTAAACAATAGTCGTGGAAATTTAAGAAAAGCCTACAACAAAATTGGGTGGTGATTCTAAAACCATAAAAACTAACCGCACTAGTTTAAGTTTGATTCAACAAAAGTTTGATTCAACAAAGTGTCCGAATAACAAAATAATGATAGGTAAATTTCGTCGCTATTATTTTAAAAGTGACACGTTTAGTCTTCAATACATACACATATATATATATACATATATATATATATATGTATGTATGTATATAAGTTAAGTTTTTAATTTGCAAAATGACACACTTAGTCTTTAATTTCATCCACATTATTTTAAAATGATGCACTTAGTCCCAAAAATTTGCAAAAATTAAGTTTCAATTTAGTCCCAGTGTTTTAATTTTTCGTCAATTTAGTCTCCAAAGTTTCATAAGTAGATAAGTACTGAAGAGACTAAACTAAATATTTTTACAAATTTTAGAGACTAAGTGCGTTACTTTTTAAACAATGGAGATGAAATTGAAAAAAAATATAAATATTGGGTACTAAATTAACACTTTTTGCAATCTTTAAATACTAAACGCGTCACTTTTGAAATAATGAAGACAAAATTAAAAAATAGTGTAAACAATGGGGGCTATTTATGAAATTTACCTTAGTAAATACCATGTAAGTAATCCAATTCGGCCTCTTATGATCAATTAAAATTGTTAAGTAACAACTCATTATTACTAAAAGTTTTGAATCTAAATTTTATCCATTTTCATGGCAAATATTATTGAATTGGAAAAATTATGCAATTAGTCTCTATAGTTTTTTTCAAACTTTGCTTTCGTCCCTATTCTTTAAAGTTAGACAATTTAGTCCTTATTAATTTAAAATATTTTCAATTTAGTCCCTACTGTTAAAATCTCAATTAATTATTGCAGAACTGTGTGAAATGTCTAAATTGCCTTACATAATTAACAAACTTACCAAGATATCATTTGAATAAATATCATATTCAACACTATTGTTTGACAAAACATTCAAATTAGTCTCTTTTATTTCATAAAATATGCAAATTAGTCCTTCCACACAACCACACAGAGCCATACGCATACACATACATGTGCACACCCATGCAAAAGCAAACAAGTCCAGTAAATAAAATATAAAAAATAGAGTGACAAATAAAAAATTTATGGAAAGTTATAATTTCATTATGGAATGGTGCACTGACACGCCTTCATTGACGTTGTTCTTTAATATTGGATGCTATGATGATGACTTTTTATACTTATATGCATTTTGATAATTTTGTTTTATATTATTGTTATTATGCATTTTTTTTCCGATTAAGGGTGGGAAAAAAAATCATTTTTTCAAGTGCTAAGGGGTCTTTTTAACTGTTTTGATAACATGGACTTAATTGAAAATGTTAACTAACAATAAAGATGAAACTGATATTATATGTAAGACTTTAGGACTATTATGAACTTTTTCTAAAACACGGAGGATTAACTTGAATTTTATATAAAAATAAGAGAGAGTAAGTTGACCATTTAATAATTTTTTAATTTTATCCCAAATAGTAGTCACTTGCTATTTTGTTATGCTTGGGACTAAATTAATTTTTTTTTTAAAAATAATAGAGACTAAATTAATTAATTTTAAAATATAGAGATGAATTTAAAATTTCAAAAAAATATTAGAAATTATTTGTGCAATTTTTTCCAATATAATTTTCAATTGATCTAAAAATTACATTAATTGTGTTATTATAATATATAATTTAATTTTAGAATGAATTTAATGTATTTCTCATTAAATGAATTACCCATCATTAAAAAAAAAAAATAGTCCAATTAGTAAAAATAGATTCACCACCATCCAGGTACGTACTTTGGCCGGCTGTTGAAGCGTCACACTAGACAGCTCATAGAGAACCCACCGACCGCACCATAGAAATCCGTGCTAACGTGCGCAGATCCCTTTGTTAACACTAACCAACCATCAGGCGCATTTTAGCCCCCCTCCAACCCCATTATTATCCCTGAAAAGACGTCTCTTTTCTACTACCATTTATTTAGCATTTCATGTACATTTTCAAATATTCTTGTATGCTACCAAAAAACAAGAGAAAACTTGTCTTTAGGCTTGTAAGTTGGTGAAGTGGTTTGAGGTCGCTCTTAGGAAGCTTCAGATCTATTGTTTTTATACATATAAACATACAGAAAGAGAGTGGCATACAAATGTATACAAATTATAAGGTCCCATCTTTGTGTAAGATGAGCGTTATTAGTGATTTATAAGTGAATGTTACGGACATGAAAAAAACAAAAAAAGAATTTGAAGCTGAAAAGTCATTCTTGATATTAGGATACTAATCTCTTTTGTGAGTGTAGTTAGACTTGGGGTTGACACTAATGTTTGTGCTGTTTAGTTGTATGTGCAACATCACATCATTATTAGTTTATTATTAGTATTGCCTTCTCACACAAAAAGAAGATAGAGAAAGAAAAAAGGAAAGGAGTGAAGAGGGACTGCTCTTTATTGCTTTTAGTCGTGTGTGAAGCTTTTGTTTGTTTGTGTTGTGAAGAAAAGTATTAGGGGTCTTTTCTTTGGGCATTTTTTTGAGGGTGTGTGTGTGAAGATAAAGGATTTTGGCTTTTCACTTGCTGCTGCTGCTCTTCAAAGTGGAGGAAAACAATGTTCAGCTTTAGTACAACTTCTTCTTCTTCTGCTTCTTTTTGCAGTAGTTGTGTCTGTACAAGCACTCATGCTTGTAATGCTTTGCTCAGAGAACTTCAGGTTCCTCTCTTTCTCTCTCCTCTCTCTCTCTCTCTGTGCATATATATATATATATACATATACATATATGAGTGTGTAACTATATGTTTGCGTACATATACTCTTGTTCTTTGTATTTTAATGAAAAAAAATCTATTCTTTTTCTTTTTCTTTTTGATTTTAGGATAAGAGTATGTAAAAGTTTTATGTATTGTTGACTAGAATTCTTATGTTCTGTTCACTAACATTTTTTTTTAAAATTATTTTTCTTGGGATTTTTTTTTAATGATTTTCTTCATTTGGGTTTGATTTAAAATTTAATTTTTTAATGGTTGCTGAATTAAAATTTTGTTTTCCCAGAAATGTCATTAAATTGAGTTTTTCCTCATGGCTTTAGAAGGGTATGTTTAGGTGGGGGAGAGTTTCCTCTATCTAATTTCTATAAATTTGTTATTCTTTTCATGAAAGTACTTTTTCTTATTTATTTATTTGTATTTTTGAGTGGAATTATAATTTAGAGTTTATTTTTGCCTTCGTGGGGTTTAAAAGAAGCTCAAGATTTATGTCTATCAATTACAGTGAAAGATTGTAAAATTCATAGAAATTTAATACTTAGCTAGATTTCATGGTCTATTTAGTAATTTTGAAGGGTCCAACCCATCCAGTCCTTATGCAATAATAAGAGTTTCGAGCATCGGTCAACACATTAAATTTCTTCCTCCTTACTTTTTATGAGGTTTCAAATATGGACGACCTCATTATGAGATTAATGCATGTTAAACATCAATTTTTTTTTTTTTTAAACTATAAGATTATTTATAGAACTAAGTGAAAGTTTCTCTTTCGTGACATCAGTCTTTGACAAAAAGCTAACTGCAAAAGTTTGTAAGTGGAGGATATTTTTTGCTCCTTTCCCATGTTTTGTCATCTAATTGACTTGGTTTTTCTCTGCTGAGACAGCAAATATGGAGTGACATAGGCGAGACGGAAGCTGATAAAGATCATATGCTGCTAGAGTTGGAGAGGGAGTGTTTAGAAGTTTACCGAAGAAAGGTTGATGAGGCTGCTAATACAAAGGCGCGTCTTCATCAGATAGTGGCAGCCAAGGAAGCTGAGTTTGCCACTCTAATGGCTGCTCTTGGGGAAATCAATATTAACTCACCGGTAATAAGAGCATCTTTAGGAATTATGATTCTTAAATTATTAACATCATGTTGTGCAACATTTTTGTCTATATTTTAATTTTTCTTGCTCTACTTTATGGCCTTATCCGCCTGGTTGCTATGATTCGCCTTTTGTTTTGTTAAAGAAGTCTGAAGCTACTAGATCAGCATGAAAATATTGTAAAATTTGATGTGTTCCAAAACAACAAAAAAAGAAGAAGAGGATGGTGTTATTTTTGTTGAATGTACGTGTGGTTGAAGCTTTTGGGGGCCGCATTGGCTTAATGATGCATGTCTGCATAGATAATCAAACCTGGTCAGATGGCCTAATATATTCAATCTTGCTCTAGTATTAGGCTTATAAACTGATTTGCGACATACCTGAAATTATATGATGGCACAGTTCAAGATTTGAAATGGCTTATGCTCTGTATCATCCATAAGACTCTGGTTGGCAAAGTTTTATTGGATATATAATTTTCTTTCAAAATTCACTAGACATGAGTTTTACTTTCCCCGACCAGTTTACTTGATATCTTTTGCTTCGCATGAATGTGTAAGGAAAGAAAATTGACACAATATTTACAAGGAAGCATCTGTAGGCATCAACTGATTTAATATGGCTAGTGTGACATCTCTTTGTTTTACTTCTTTAGGTTAAATAGGTTATCTATTGATTTTGCCTTCTGCGTGTTTGAACTTCTTAGGTTCAACAAAAATTTTCCATTGTGACAATTTTCTATTTTTGTCAAATTCTTTAGGTACCAAATTTTGGAAAGGTAGTTGAGGAATATTGAAATTACTATTCTTGTTTTATTTTGCTAAATCCAAAACCTTGATGTGGAATATTCCTTTTTTTTTTTTTTTTCCGCTACACAGCTTTTACCTTGAAACTTTTTTGCTGTAGCTGCCTTTGGAGTTCCTGTACTTTGTAAAGAACTTTATGTTTTATCTAATGCAATCTAAAGTTATCCTTAATAGGGGTTCTAAAATGTAAAACTTTTCAAATTTAGGTGTTTTTAGAGCCCCATGGCTCAAAAAGCAACATTATTCATGGCAAAAGTACGTGAAATCAAAAAACACCCAAATTTGGAAAGTTTTATATTTTAGAGCCCGCATTGAGGATGCCCTAACATGTTACTTACCCAAAAAAACATAGCATCTGGAGGTGATAATTAGGTACTTTCCTTATAAGTGCCAATCATCTTTATCTCCCTAATCCTCTTTCTCACTCTTTGACTGTTCTTTGGTTGCTCCTTCAATTTCCTAATAAAAGACCTAGTTGCATTTCCTTAGCAATCACTTAATTACTAGGTCAAGATTCAGCTTTTGGTTTAACTAATTAGTCAAGTATGGTTTAGTTGGAGAGATCGGTAATTGCTTTAAATCTTGAAATTAATTACAAAATTATGTACTTAGTTTGACCTAGTTGGTGAAGAATATTGATTGTGGACTTGGCGGCTTTTAATACACGCTAAATTATAACTAACATTGTGTCTTCGGCAAACAGAAACATGTATAACTGGCAGGTTTATGTTCAAGGTTGGACAAATACAAGAATGACTGTTATTTCATTATATAAACAGCTCTTGTGCTTGTCTGATCATAATATGATGTTTCTGCCATGTTTTATGTCATGTTAAAAAGTCAAGGAATCCTGTGCAGAACCCCGGATTTTACATTGCAAACTTAAGTTCATGACAGAATTATCTTATAAATGGCTCTTGTGCTTGTCTGATCATCATATTTTCCATTTTCTGCCATGTTTTATGTCATGTTAAAAAGTCAAGGAATCCTTTGTAGTGCAGAACCCCAAATTTTACATTGAAAATTTATTATAATGGAACTAAGTACCACTTGTGAATCCAACTACAATACTATTAATCATACTAATTCTTACTTTGCCTTTTCCTCGAACTTCTCTTGGACAATAACGAGAAAGATAGAGTATTTTTTGAGTTCTGATTGGAGACTTAGGCTCCATTTGTTTGCCATAAAATTTTTTTGGGAAAATGTTTTCTTGATTTTCCAGTGTTTGATAACACCGTAAAATAGGTCAATCGGAAAATATTTTCAATGGAAGGAAAAATTTTAGTTAAGTGGATGGTAAAATGTTTTCATCTCCCGAAAGAGATAAAAACATATTCCACTCCACCCCACCCCCCTGTCACCTCCACCACTCATGACACCCATAAATATATTTGTGTGTTGTGAATATATATAAACATACACACACTCATACACATACACACATATATATGTATATGTGTCTGTGTGTATGTGTGTGTTTATAAATTCTCCCAACTGAAAATGCTTTCTGCTGTAACAGCCAAACACCAAAAGATGTTTTCCAGTGTGATAACCAAATGCCGGAAAATATTCTATTTTTCAAACAAATATTTTTTCTTGCAAATATTTTCCACTAGCACCTCTAATGGAGCATTATCTTGTATATGTTCATTTATCAAGTGTCTTTATAGTAGAGATGTCTTGTTATTAGTTATTTAGATCATAGTTTGTGCAAGGACGATGCTTTCATTAGCATGTCACCAATAATCTCTTGCAACAACCATTTTCTTAGAAAGGTTGAAGCCCTCTATTTGGACTTATCCTTTGACTTACATTAGAAACGTGTGATCCTTGCAGTGCCTTTACTCGTAGTTGTGTAGTTATAGGTACATATGCATGTATATACATGTGTATGCATGAACTAATTTTGTTTTCACTACTTAAAGATTTTAGAAAATTATTGAAATTCAGTCTATGCCTCTCACATGCTCCCTTGAACTAGATTAATGAGAAAAAGTGAATAAAAAAGAAAAAACAACAGGAGGCATGAATTACACCTGAATTTCATCAAATCTTTTCACACAAGTTGCAAATAGGACTAGCAAGGAACACAATTGATGCTTCAGGGATGAAAAGGAACAACACGAAACATTAGGGAATAAATCATGACGTTTAGGAAACATTAGGGACTATTTTGGGTATTTTCCCTGAATTCATCTTTAATTCTTAGATGATATATCACCTGAAGAACAAGTATTGTATTGTTCAGCTATGGGTAAGTTCAAAATCCCCTCCTCAACCTCCTTTCCCTCCATCAGTTAGAAAAAGAAAAAAACAGATCCCTTTTGGGTTGGGAGTCGAAGAGATGTGGAGGGAAGATGCTGCCAATAACTTGCAGATCCAAATTTCACTGACATTTATGATTCGGGAAAAGAAAAAGGTGAAAAGGAAACATCAGATTGTTGCTTGGCTATGATTTATGATTGAGATATGCTATTAGGGTTAGTCTTTTGTTTGCACAGTTGATAGCATGTGATGGGTCTTCAACATGTGAAATAAAAATGAAAAGCTGATATAAAAACTTGACTTTGACCACGAGATTATGGCAAAAATTTACAGTCAAAATTCACACATTCTGTTCTAAGTTGCTTCTTAATTTGTCATTTTACTTTTGACAGATTCAATCAGAGAAGATTGCACAATCATTGAATGAGCAGCTTGCAGTAGTCACACCACTAGTAGAGGATTTAAAACGGAAGAAAGAGGAAAGAATGAAGCAATTTGCTGATATAAAGGCACAAATTGACAAGATCTCCATTGAAATATCAGGAAATGGTCATATTATCAATGCAATAAATTCCTTAAATTTCGAAGACCAGGACATATCACTGAGAAAGCTCTCAGAATACCAATCCTGTCTTCGTGTTCTCCAAAAGGAGAAGGTAATATACTGTCAAGCACTCTTGATATAATTTTTATTTTTCCATTTATCTTATTACTAATCTATTCTTGTTCATAGTGTTATGATTCTATATTGACTCTCTTTTACTTGTGCTTATGTATTTACCCAATCATTACGATTGATTAGTTTCTGTCACTGATTGATTGTTAAAATAATCCTTAATTTGGAAAAAAAAAACTGCAAAACATGTTCAATCAACAAAACCGGAAGTTAACCTTATTCTGGATTTATAATCATCTTCCATTGTCAATGTTTAATTTTGCTTCTGCATGGCATAGCTGGATTGTGGGCATCTGGCATAGAATCCTGTTTATTTTTCAAGGAAAGATATGTTTAAAGTTATGTTTTTGGAGAAGGTCTTAGTGCTTTTATGTCAGTTTTCTTCTTGAGTTCACATGATGGGAAACTTACAATACATTTGGACAAATTGACCTGAATGTTGATTTAATTGTTTTTTGCTCAAATTAAAATGTTTATGGGGCTTTATCTTGGGAAGAGCAAGTGTTCACTTGGTTGTTCTCTGGGAAGGGTAGAACGACAAACTTTTAACAAATATGTATTTTAGTCTAAAAAATATTCCCCATCTGCACTTGAGTTTTTAACATGTAAGCATAGTAATCCTTGTATGATACCTGAACTACTGCATCTATTCTGCTTACCAAATGGCACACCATGGTCAGAGATGCTAAAATGAAAAGACAAAGAAACCTTCATAGATTTTTTTAATTTGGCATTGCATTTAGGTCTGACCTAATATATAAAGAACATCTGTCTTTTGTGACATTGTGATATAACCAGAATCTGAAAAGGAAGTTGATGCCACTTGATGATTTATCTCCGGTCTAGACCAGATTTTATGGTCCTTTCAGCATCACAATGTAGTTTTCACATTCTCTTTTAACTTAACTGCTTTTTGCTTTATATTGTACAAAGTGAACCTTATAATAGAAAGGAGGTGTTGGATGCGTGTATGGATGTATATGGCTGTGCCTTAAAGCAATGAGTTTAGCGGATGATGTTACAGTTTTATTGCTTCTCTCTTAATTTTTCAATGGGAACATTGCGTCTTCTGCAGTCTGAACGCCTCCAAAAGGTTTTGGAATATGTGAATGAGATTCATTCTTTATGTGGTGTGCTTGCTTTGGATTTTGGCAAAACTGTTAGTGACGTGGACCCAAGCTTGAATAAGACAGGCCTTGAACAGTCGAAAAACATCAGTGACAGCACACTAGAAGGTCTTCATCAAGCTATCCTTAGGTTGAAAGCAGAGAGAAAAGTTCGATTTCAGAAGGTACTTGTACACCTGAGTGATGTCTGTTTGGTTCTTCCTTTGATGTCCACACTAATCCCATTTATGCTATGCAGCTGAAAGATGTTGCTGAGTCACTGTTTGAACTTTGGAATTTGATGAACACAACAGAGGGAGAGAAAAGTAATTTTTTCAAAATTACTTCCATTCTTGAATCTTCATCAGACATCACTGAACCAGGTGTTCTTTCACTGGATATCATTCAACAGGTACGGAAGCATCATTACTTCCTGTCTCCTCTTTCAGTGTCAAAAAAGAAGAATGCTAATATTATTACTCTTGACAGGCCTCAGCAGAAGTAGAGAGGCTTACTAAGCTAAAAGCAAGTAGGATGAAAGAATTAGTCATGAAGAGAAGGTCAGAGTTGGAGGATATATGCTATAAAACCCATATCCAACCTGATTCAAGCACTGCTGCTGATAAAGCTACTGCAATGATAGACTCTGGTATGACATAGTTTCACACCAAAATCTGCACATGGGATATTAACATTTTGCAGCAATGAGTTTGAATTTTTTTGGCTATTCAGGTCTTGTTGATCCTTGTGAACTTTTATCAAATATCGAAGCACAAATAAGCAAAGTGAAAGAGGAAGCATTGAGTCGAAAAGAAATTACGGATAGGATAGAACGATGGCTTTCTGCATGTGATGAGGAAAACTGGCTTGAAGAGTATAGTCAGGTAAGGAGAAAGGTTGTAGTCTTGCAACTTAGTAAATCTATCAGATTGGCCTGAATCAAAAAGAAGAAAGAAAAATGCATTCTCTACTTCTATTTCTTTTTTCTTTTCTTATCGTGTTAATTTTTTATCCTTATGGTGAGCCATAGTGAAATTCTATTCAAATGAAATAGACATGTTCCTGTTGCAATTCACTGGAAAGCTCACTGGTCCCTTTTTTTTTTGGTTATTATCAGGATCAGAACCGGTATAGTGCTGGAAGAGGTTCTCACATTAACCTAAAACGTGCAGAACGAGCTCGAATCACAGTAAATAAAATCCCAGGTATTCCACATCTTTCTTAAAGGTATCATGTATTGGCTAAGCCGGAATCGTTTTTGAAGCTAACAAGCTATCTTTTCAGTTATGGTTGACAATTTGATTAACAAGACACTAGCATGGGAAGAGGAGAGAAAGAAATTGTTCCTTTACGATGGGGTACGTTGTTCTGCAATTAAAAGTTTCAAAATAATCTTATGTGCTCTATGCTCCCATTGATTGAGTGAAAACGTCTCTGTCTAGGTGCGTTTGGTGTCAATTCTTGAAGATTACAAACTAGCTAGGAAACAGAAAGAAGACGAGAAGAAGCGAGCTAGGGTAAATTCTATTTGATTCATTCCAGTTATGTTCAGTTAATAAACACGATGGATAAACTAAAGAAATGATGTCACTTTCTTATGACACCCTCCGTCAGATCACGAATGATCCTCATTTTGCCTTTTTACAGGATCAAAAGAAACTCCATGATATGCTACTTGCAGAGAAGGAAGCCATCTATGGTTCTAAACCAAGTCCAAGAAGAAGCAACAGCTTTAGGCGGACAAATGGGTATCATGCAAATGGAAACGGTTCAGTGACTCCCTCACCCCGCCGGAATTCTGTGGGCAGTGCAACTCCGGAGCTTCTAACTCCTCGTTCATATGCTGGTCGTCAAAATGGATATTTCAAGGAAATGAGAAGGCTTTCTACTGCACCGTTGAATTTTGTGGCATTAGCTAAGGAAGATACGATGTCATTTTCATCTGTTTGTGGTTCTGAGCCAGAGTCTCCACCTCAGGGCTGAATTGGGAATTTACATAGGTATTTCTTGCGCTACTTTCATTTTCAAGAAAATACTCAAGAATGCATGTATTCTATGTTTAAACTTAAATATGAAAGCCTTTGCTTACCTGCGGTATAAGATGTGAAGCCGGACTTCTGTTATAAACCATCAAATGATGATTTCTTCTTAGTCTTACTCTGATCATCGGGAATTGCTCTTCCTAACGTCCATAGGTAGACTGTGTTAGTAACTATGAATTGGCGCAATGTTTATATGCCTTTAGCCGCTGGAACTGTGCGCTACCAAAATGCTGTTTTGACTTTGACTAAATGATTGGAACTGTGCGCTACTAAGACACTTTTTTTCTTTGGTATTTATAACGATACAGATTTTGACTAAATGATGATTTTCAAAAGCTCAAAGCTATGTAGTCTTATTCTAGTCAAAAGTTCGCCAGAAATTAACAGTGTAAGAAAGTTTTCTATAAACTGGTTGCCGAAATGTCTTCTGCAGGGACAAGGTCAACGTTCAAGACTGGATTGGATTATCGGAACAAGGAAAGGTTGAAAGCTTTTTCGGATATAGATGCGGATGTAAACTAGTCTACAACGGTGATCTGCTACATCTCTAGGACAGTGGTTTGCGACATTTGGATGACTGGATTGCGGAAGTAGACCTTTGAGACATAGTTGTTAGAAGCTGTGGTAGTGGCAGATTCTTGTGGATATGTTCGTTAAGCCAAGACTTCTCTGTAAAATAGGTGTGACTGACTACTAGGATATGGTTGTGTCCATTTGCATGTATATAGTTTGGTTGTGATGGTTATCATGTGATTTGCTAGAGAGTGATTTTCTGTAATGCTAGATCATAGGATCTCTGGAAATGCTAGATTCTGGAAAACAAGTTTGTACCATTATCTCTTTGATTTTGTGTTCTGTAAAACAATAAATCTGTAGATTGTGAGTTTGAGCTGAGTTTAATTTTAAATGGTGGTGTTTAATACTTATTGTCACCTGAGGATTGAAGGGCAAGGCCTTAGGCATAGTCATCTTTCATGTTGCAGGTTGTTCCTAATGTCATGCTGCAATAGGGACAACAATGGTGCGGATTTGTGGCGCAAGACCTATTCATATGGCTTGGCTTGTCACTTAAAAGGTTATCCCAAGACTTTGTGATGTAGGTGCGTTCCCTGGCATTCTTAACACCCATCCCATACCTCCGGCTCGTTCTTGAATTCTGTGGAGAATGGGATTATTCTCAAACTTTTATTATTTTATCAAACTGTGTAACATTGAGTCTAATCTAATCGGCATGATATTAAGATATAAAATAACCTCATAATAAATGAATAAATAAAAATATAGGTGTTAAATAAATGTCAAACATGAATTACATATTGGGTTGTGCTTTCAACTAAACAATAAAAATAACATTACAATGATCAAGTTTTAAATATCTAATTACATTTTAAATAACATTATAATGATCAAGTTTTAAATATCTAATTATCAAATCACTTATCTTTCACTGACAAAATATTTTAAAGGGTTAAATTCACTTACTACCCCTATCATTTATATATTTTAACACATTAACCCTAATGTTTAACTTTAGCCACTTACTATCCCTTGACTCAAGTCAAAACTAACAAAAGTTTGACTCTGTTAAAAACTTTATTAAAATTTCCATTACGCCCTTTTATTTATTCTTTAATTTCTTTTCTTTTTTCTCATTTTAATTTTGTATTTTTTTACCATTTCCCATCTTCTCCAACAGTTCTTCTTTCTTAGACAACCTACACACAAAAACACAAAGCACACATCATATACACAACAAGACAAAAAAATTTCACACAACAAACACACACGCATGACAAAAGGCAGAACACACAAGATCACAAACTCATACACAAGGCTCACATCACACACATGACACACAAAATCTCGCACAACACAGTGGCACACAAATCACACAAAATTACAAGATTACATCAGAACACACCACACAAACCCAAAAAACTCACACATATCACTCATACACAAGGCACACACAGCTTTAGAGATTAATCGCAGCTCCAGTGATGCGTGAAGACAATAATTTGTGTGGTGGGTCTTTACCGTGTATGTGATGAGTTGGTGTATGGGTATGTCATTTTTGTGATGGGTGCGTGTCCAATGTGTGTGTGAGGTTTTGTGTAAAAGTATAGTGAGTGTAGTCTGGTGTGTGTGTGTGTGTGTGTCGTGTGTATGTTGTGATTTTGTGTGTATGTGTATGTGGGTATTGTGTGTGTGAGTGTTGTGAAGAAGAAGATGATGAACATGGGAAGGGGTAAAAAGAGATACAAAATAGAAAATGAGAAATAAATAAATAGAATGGTGTAATGGAAATTTTAGTAGAATTTTTAACAAAGTTAATCTTTTATTAGTTTTGATTTAGGTCAAGGGTAGTAAGTGGCTAAACTTAAATATTAGAATTAATAAGTGTCAGAATATATAAAAGATAGGGATAGTAAGTGAATTTAATCCTATTTTAAATTCATCCCTATCTGACATTGTCACGATGAATGCTCAAAACACATATTCTACCGCTAAAAAGTTGTATTACGGTATTATGGTGTTTCACTATAATGATATAACACTAGAATATTTAAATGACTATGAGCAGACAACAATTAGACTAAAATTATAAGGCATTAAAAATCAACAGGTTGAACAATATCATTTCAATTGTTGAACAATTGGTTAATTCATTCAACATTGTCAAACTTCAGAATTCATCACTGCAAATTTGGGACTGAAACTATCGCATCTAAAAAGATTAAATCTTTTTAAATTTGCAAGATTCTAAACTACAAAACTATAGTAATAAATCTCATAGACTTCATAGAGACATGACTTGAAACATCTAAACCTTTAAAACATAATATAACTCCAAAAACATAGTTTTCAATTAATAGATTTAATACTCCAATGCTATTGTTTCAAGGAAATAGAATAACGATAAACCAAATTAAACTGGAAAAAATGTCCAAAAGAGCATACTTAAAAATAAAGTTATCCATAAAGTCACTAGCAGGTTCAAAACTATTTATGTTGACAAAAAGGATGTTGGCCTAAAGTCAAAGCCTTTCCAATCCTTACTCGTCTTCATCTGCAAAATGTAAAGGTAGAAAAAATGAGAAATATTAGATTATGGTAAACATTGCTTTAAATATACAACGCTAATTTCTAATCATTAGAGACCACTGGACTAAATCTAATTTTTAGAGTCAAAAAATTATTTTTTAATATGCCTCATTTACTTAAAAGATACCTCATCTGAATAAGATCATAAATTTGACACTCTCGGAACTAGTCCGAAGGGTTTCCCAAGACAAGCTCTCTGTCGTAACAAAAAGAAAACCAAAAAGAATTTGCAAATTGTTAAGGGCAAAAGGATAAGCCAGGGAAAGCCAGAAGAAGTTGATAAGAATACTAACATTCTGAATCTGGATCATAATCAGTACTGCCCTCTGCAGGCTCAACGTTGAAGATCTTGTAACCTCCTCCTTTGAAAATACAGCGAAGCGAGCTAAAGTTTGGCACATAAATAAACCCCTTTTCAAAATTCACGTCAACTTTATAACCCTTGAGCTCAATTGGTTTCCTTTTTTTAGAATCATAAGAAATTAGGTAACGAGCATCACATGTACTGAATAAGATCTCTCCATTTCTCCATTTCTGGATGGCAGTGAGGTTATAAAGGTAATCCCATTGGATATAACTGTCTAGGATGCATTCTCTGGTCCAAGATTGTTCAACTTCATAATCTTTCATACACCATATCTCAATTTGAATACCAAAATTAAGTACGCTAACGCATACGCTAAGGCAGCCGCCTAACACTGTCAAGGGAAATGCGCGATTTTCCTCAGTGAAACATGGAGGAGGTGCCATCACCGCGAGTTTCTCTTCCCCGAAGTCAAATGAAACTATACAAAAGTGATTATCAGGACTTATTTTCTCATCCAAAGTGTAAAACCCGTGGTTTTTATCCCTTTGGAGTACCCAGTGAAGCCTTCCGTTATGAAAAACACCGTTTCCATTACATTGTCCTAAAGCTAATGGAGCTGATGTATCCTTCAGCTTTCTCCATCTGGGATTAACACCAACTGTTAAAATTTGACAGTTGTATTTCTCTGCAGGGCTGTTTCGCTTGAGAACTCGTATGACTTTGTAGTGTCTGTTGTCTGCGCTACAGCCAAACGCGTAGTGAGACTCACCCACACCTTTAATGATAGATTTAGGTAGAACAATGTATTCTCTCAGTATTGGATTACATATATAAAGAACATGATCTTTCCTTAAACAAAGTAAACCATTGCATGAACCCACCACAATTACGTTGTCACTTTTTGAGATGTTGAGTTTTTCTGGTATGATCCGTTGTTGAATGTCGTTGTAGTATTCTCCAAACTCTAGCAAATAGAAATCATGTCCCGATACTTTTTTGTAGACCTTGTTCGTGATAAAAAAACCAGCAGTGGCAAAGGGTGATTCTGTAAGGTATTGATTAACCAAGTAAGGGTCGTCTGAGATGAGGTCGTACCAAGATTTACAGACGCACTTGCACTTAAGAATGGACTTGATTGGCATTCTTGAGAGAATTTCAACTAAGAGGAAGGTGGGGAGAATGTCTATGATGGAAGCCTCAGATTTGTGTTCTTCTTCATCTTCGATGAGATTGTTTGCGTTCTTTGTTAGTATTTTGCTTCTTGCTCTTTTGCGTGTCTTCATTGGCAAGATGCTCTTTTATTGTTGCTGAAGTTTTGAAGATGAAGAAAAGGTATTGGAGGGCGAAGTACTGTTAACATGACATCTTCGATGACTATATATATGCAAAGAGATCACAGAGATTATTGACTAACCCTATTTAGAGTATGTGTAAGAGTGCGTCGCAATATTATGAGAGGTATATTATTGGAGTGAATTTAATGTGATTTGATTAAGGTGATGAGTGGCTTGTCCTTCAAAAAGAGAAAATAGAAAAATATGATATATGCAGTGATGACCACCCAACCCTAACCGAAATGAAATGGTTGATTTAGTAGTGGTGGTTTTGGTAACTTTGGATTCTTTTTGATATGAAGCCGATTAATTTGGTGTTGGGTTTGTGTAGAGAATCTAGAAAGAAAAGGAAAGATAGCAAACCAAATCTTTAACGATTTTGAGATCATCTAGTGGCAAGCTATTTTCCTTGAATAGTCAAGATTTGGATGTAATGGATTGGGGACGGTAAAAAAAAGAAAAAAAGTATATATAAATAAAAAAAATTGAAAAAAAATGACTAAATTATAGACATTTTAAAATTTTAGTTGATAGACATATTTTACGCTTTTATGAAAAACTCGTGTTATAGAACATATATTTCGGTAATTTTTAGATATAGATTGTGTGTTGCACGATCAACTATATTTTTGTTAAAGTTAAATGTGTAACTAGATATGTTAGATTTGTCTCCCGTACAATGTGTGGGATTGTCGGCTAGTAAATAGATATGCTAGATTGCCACCTCTGAGAATGCAAAATCGGATGAATTTTGCGGTACCTGTCTGGGAAAAGAAATAATATCTGACGAGGAGGGGTTGTGAATAATGATTTTTAAACTACACACAGAGCGAATGATGGAGATAAGTATTATTCACCTCGCATATTTTAAAATTAGTTGAATAGCTTTGGCATTCTTCTATAGGTATTGAAATCTTGAAAAGTATACGTTTTAAAGTCTAGAGAAAGAAAGATACAACAAGGTTTTATCGGAGTTGGCGAGAAAAAATAAAGGTGACTCAAAAGATTTAGTAATTGATTTTCTTGATCAAGGATTGTTGGAATTGATGGTTGACATGTTTTATCATAGCACTTTCGGCTTAAAATTTAAGTGGGTTTCACAAATCAAAACGAGTGAGACTTGAAACGTGAGCGTTCCTCATTCTAAGTAGATGAACGTGATATATTTATATATCAATATCGAGCAAGTGGTGAATGAGAAATTAGTGGTTAAAGTTGGTTCTTTGATGTGATTAGGATGTGTGTTATAAATGGGTGTAAAACAACCAAGTTTTAATAACCCGCAAGTGCACGGATCTTGCAGTGTAGTGTGTTTTGAGTGTGTAGTCGAATTCCACAGGGAAGCTCATTAGTTAGTTAGTGAAGTAGTGTGAAAGTGTTAAAACGATAAAGTGACAGTTTTGAAGAATAGTTTGAATGACATGCAGAAATGTAAATTAAACTATAACTAAACTAAACTAAGTAGTTGTTGAATACGAGGGAAAGGAATCTAGAGGTCGAATATATAAACAAGGCAATTAATCTAGGCTCGGTATTCAAGATTCTCTGATTCAATGCTAACGGTTAAGCTATAAGCATTAACCTAGTTAATTTACTCTAGATTAATTAAGTTTTGCTACTACAAGCAACGGGGTTAACTAAACTAAGGAATTAACTTTATAGGAATAAACTATGGTACAACCTATAGTTACTTAAATTTGAATATATGGCACAAAGGTAAGGCAATCATAATATTAACTACAAGTATAATATTATGAAAGACAATGCTGAAAGTAAAGCAATCATAACTGATGTGACTGTATTTACAGCACTCAAACCTTGATATTTGTATTATATTTGCATCTTAACTTAGGGATAATTGTAACACTTTGATACTTTCGATGCAATGTAAGAAAATACCAGAAAGTGAAAATTCAGACCCAAAACAATCCAAAATGCATGTCAAGAAGTGGACAATGGGAAAAACACGCGAAACGATGAAAAAATAGAGTCCTTAGAGTCGGAATTTGACCAAAACTAGCACGTAATCATACTTGGAACGCTGAAAATAGCCCGAAAATACCTCAGTCAATGCTCGGTCAAAAGTCAAATTCTAGCCTAGAAAGTCAACAAAAGGGCGCTCGAGCGCGCCCTCCTGGCGCTCAAGCGCCCTATACAGAATATTTCACCATCTTCTAGAAATGTCAAGTGGCGCAATAAAATACGACAAGCAGAAGGGCGCTCGAGCGCGCCTTCTGGGCGTGGCGTTCGAGCGCCCATCTGCACCTTCCGAAGCCTTTTGGAAGCTGCCACGTGTTGCGCTGCCCACGGTTGAAGACTAGAGTGTGCCTCTAATCTGTTGTCTATAAATAGGCCCCTCTCTCTCCGAATTTTGTAATTAATTTTGGAATAGTGCCAAGCTTTTTGGTATAATTTTGAGTTAATTCTAGTTAGTTTTAGTCGTAGTTGTAATCAATTAATTAGTAGGATACGGGGAAGTCCCACCTAAGTGGTTCTTATTCTGGAAAATTTTGCCCGAATAACCACTTTTAGGGAAAAATCTGACCCAAGTAGTTATCATTCGGGAGAGGTTCTACTCGAATAGCTTTTAATAAGAAACCTCTTATTCGGGAAAAATTCATCCCTAATAGCTTTTATTCGGGGGAACTTAGTTCCGTCCGAATAGCTATTTGCCATCGAACCTCTGCTCAAATTTCAGAAGGCAGAAATACAAAGTCGTCATATTGGGGGAGCCTTTCTTGACTCTCTTATTTGTACTACTTGTATTTATTATTATGTCTGAATAGAGTTATTTATCTAGGGGATGATATTGTAAATGACGATCTTTTAATCTATGGTCTCAGATTCAATTTATTTAATTCGATTGCTATATGACTTGCTTTAAATTCAGTATTGTCTTTCATATATAATGTTTTTCAGTAGATGTTATGATTGATTTACTTATTGTCTTTCATATGTAATGCTTTTCAGTAGATGTTATGATAGCTTTACTTTTGTGTTATATATCAATGCTTTAATAGTGAATCAAATAGCTTGACAACCTTAGATTCCGTAAACTATAAGTTGTACCGTAGTTCTAGTCCAAGTAAGGAGAAGTTAATGACTTAGTTGAAACAGACCTTTTACATCAGGTTTTAAGGACAGTTCTATACTATGGCTGCAATGCTCGTAGATGGTACAACACCTACATCAGAGTTAGTAATCGGAATTTTAATAGGCTAAGTAATTAACTAGTCTTAACCTCTTGCATAGGATTAGAGAATTTGAATGCCGAGCCTATATTGACTGCCTCTTTACATATCCATTCCCCTATATTCATTTCCCTTGTATTCCACTAACATTTAGTTAGTTTAATTTAGTTGTAGTATAATCAAACGCCCTGTATCAACTATTACACTTCCACTTTAGACACTTTCGTACTTTACTTTACCAACTTGCTAACACGCTTCCCTGTGGTACGATTTCGCACTCCTAGCATACTACACTACAAAGATCCGTGCACTTGCAGGTATTTTAACTTGGTTTATTTTGCGCATATTTTAACGCACAACCCGATCGCATCAAGTTTTTGGCGTCATTGTCAGGGAAGCACGGTCTAGTTTAGTTATTGATAAAAGTATTATGTGAACTTGTTTAAAGTGTTGTAATTATTTAAGTGTTGTAAATATTGTTTACATCTTCTATACTTATTTTAAAAATGTATAAATTATTGCTTGTATAGTATTTTAGTTCCATAAAATGTTTGGAAAATTTAGATGATCGGAAATATGACTCATTTTAATGTTTCGTCCGATCAATGGGCTTTTAATGAAATAACCCAACCCCATATCCCAAATACATGTGAAGTTTATTTTCAATTTGGGCATACCTTTGAAAATTGTTCCCAAAATCCCAAATTCTTTCAAAATCATGATTCTACTACTCAGGGTTATTTTTCAAACAAAGATTTGTACTCAAATGCATATAACCCGGAGTGGTAGAATCATCAAAATTCCTTTTGGGATCAAAATGCTGTATCTTTTCTACCTCAAAATTTTGAAGATAATGTATCTCAAAATCCCACTTCTTCCGAGTTTTGCGAAAGCTTTCAAAGTAATTCTTTCAAACAAAACTTTTACTATCCTAACTCGGCTGATTTTCTTCTCCTGAACCAAACTTCGACAACAAGTTAGGCTAACTTGTCCAACTCGCCGAATCCAACCACCAATCTATAGAAAGGCTACAAGACCAAATCGGTCAACTAGCCGAGAGCATAAATGAGGTAGTTTCGTTCATCACGCAACTATCGAAAACCAGGTTGTTGAGGAAATAGAAGTGTTTAAAGGAGATAATCAGGATAGAGAGTGTAACATTAGAAATGAGATAAGTAACATGTATGAGGCACGCACTTCAGAATGGAAAAACCAGCCATCACCTTGTAGTCAAGAAAATTTTTCTCAAAACTTCGAAAGTCAAGTCCTTACACATTTTCAATCTGAATCTTCTGTTGATCCTATCCTTAATCTTTTCAAACAAAATGATCAACATGATGATTGGATTAACTCTGAACCTCCCGAATCCAATGACAAGTTTGACCAACTTTCTTAACTTGTCCAATCCAATGCTTACAGGTTTCAATCTTTAGATCAACACATTCAGTCTGTTATGAACCCCTTTGATGAAACAACATGTGAACAGACTAATGAAATGATCAAGATTATTTGGGAGAAATGTGTTAGGGAAAATGAATTTGAGGAAATGCCTCACTTAGAAGGAAAGGAAAACCTTAGTGATATCATGACTCAACCCGACTATGATTCCTCTTCAAGGAAGATGAGTGTACACACTTCCTTAGAGTCTTCATTCTTGCAGGACGAGTCTATTGAGTCTACTTTAATTCCTGCATCCTTCTTGCCACCTGAAGAAAATGTTATTGAGATTGACCGACCTTTGTATCTAATTGACCAAGAGAATGAGTCCAATGCTTCTATATCATTTTCAACTGGTTTTAACTCTGATAAAGAAGCTTCAACACCTATTCTCTCTCTTGTTGAAAGTCATCTTAGTTCTTCATTTGATGCGCTTTCTTCTGCTGTGCAACTCACAACATTACCCAATGAGGCACAATTAGGATTTGACCCATTTATGAACATTATGTTGCATACATCTTTTAACTTATGGGTTGACCAATTGGGACAAACTGATTTACAAGATACTATAGCCCCTGTTGACATAACCATAAACATACCCACACATACCACATTGGGATGGGATTTGTCACATTTTCAAGGTGACTTGGGAAAGGCATGTTCTGTAGGAATAATGTATCATCATCTGTTTCATGATCATTTTCCATTAAAAATCTGTACTGAAACGATTATCATGCAATATGTACCGAAGAGCTTTAAACATAGATTGCTCTAACATTGGCGCCTGGCTGAGGGCATAAAACTCAGCGCTACTAGGAGGCAACCTAGATTTTTAAATGCTTTCTTATTATGTGTGTTTATTTTCTGTCTGTGTGATTTTTGCAGTCTAGCTGAAGATAATAAACTTAGCGCTACTAGGAGGCAACCTAGTGTTCTCTTTAATGCTTTACTGTTTGTTTAAATTTTTGTCATAACTCTAGAACCCCAGAAAAGAGTCTAAATGGTCTAGGTAGTTTATTTATTTGCTTTATGTATTAGTTAGTTTCCTTGACCATAATTCTTTTTGACCCCCTCCCTTATACTATTTTGTATAGATTAACTATTATTTTTGCTGTGTTAATGATAATATGTAAATTGATTTGTCTACTAATATTTAATTGCAGAATGATACATCTTTTGGCAAAAGTTAGTAGAATAGCTTTGAGATCAACATAGAATTACTTCACATTAGATGATATCTTTCCTTACTATATTTCCCTTTATACCTGATCAACATGCGTTGATGAGTAAGCAAACCATAGGTTTGGGGATGTAGTATTTGTCATTATGTTATTTCTTGCATATTACACTCTCATTGTCTTACATTGCTATTTGCTTGAGGACAAGCAAAGTTTCAGTGTGGGGGTGCATACATTTCATGAAAAACTTTTTCAAGAGATGCAAGAAATACAACATTTTTGTTCATGAGAAGAGTAGTTTGCTACCTTACTTATTTAAAGGAAGATGATTTAGATGATTTGAGAACCTGTCTTGTTAGCTATGTATTGTGAAAAACTCTGAAGAAACTCTGTAAGAAAAACTTTGGAGTACTGTATTCATGAGTAAACCTTGTTGTTCTTCCTTTCTTCAAATTGATAATTATGTGATTATGAAAGGATCGAGATAGGATTACCGTTTATTATGAGAACTTCTTGTGATTGAAACCTGAACCCTTTTGCCATTTCTGTACAATATGTTATGTTACTCTGTCTGTATGTACACTCTGAAAAAAAAGAAAGAGAAAAAGAAAAAAAAAAGAAAACAATACAAAAAAAAATGGAAAAGAAAAAAAAGAGTTGTACATACCTTTACTGTTGAATAAAATTTTTGGTGTAAATAAGTAAAACATGTGGTCTTCATCCCTTTGGAGTACCCAGTGAAGCCTTCCGTTAAGAAAAACACCGTTTCCATTACATCGACTTAAAACTATTGGAGCTGTGGTATCCTTCAGCCTTCTCCATCTGGAACTAATACCAACTGTTAATATTTGACAGTTGTATTTCTCTGCAGGAACTTGTATTACTTTGTAGTGTCCGTTGCCTGAGCTACAGCCAAACGCGTAGTAAGACTCAGCCACACTTCTAATTCTAGATCTAGGTAGGACAATGTATTCTCTCAGTATTGGATTGCATATAGAAAGAACATGATCATTGTTAACTTTACTCCTTACACAAAGTAAACCATTGCATGAACCCACTACAAAAACTTCATCACTTTTTGAGAGATTGAGTTTTTCTGGTTTGATCCGTTGTTGAATGTCGTTGTAGTATTCTCCAAACTCTAGCAAATAGAAATAATGTGACCACGGTTCATAATACTTCTCCTTGATCAAAAAACCAGCAGTGGTAAAGGGTGATTCTGTAAGGTAGTGATTAACCAAGTAAGGGTCGTCTGAGATGAGGTCGTACCAAGATTCACAGACGCACTTGCACTTAAGAATGGACTTGATCGGCATTCTGGATAGAATTTGAACTAAGAGGAAGGTGGGGAGAATGTCTATGATGGAAGCCTCAGATTTGTGTTCTTCTCCATCTTCAATGAGATTGTTTGCGTTCTTTGTTAGTGTTTTGCTTCTTGCTCTTGTGCGAGGCTTAATTGGCAAGATGCTCTTTTATTGCTGCTGAAGTTGTGAAGATGGAGAAAGGGTTTTGGAGGTAGGGCTAAGTGTTAAAATGACATCTTCGATGATATGCTTTATGCAAAGAGATCACAGAGAATATTGACAAACCCTTTTTGAGTATGTGTAAGGCGGCGGCGCTACACGAGACTTATATTATCGGAGTCGCTATACTATGAAACGTATATTATAAGAGTAAATTTAATATGATTTTATTAGGGTGAGTTACTCATCTTTCACAAGAGAAAATTAAAAAAATATGATGTATGCTGTGATAACCACCCAACCCAAACCGAATTGAAATGGTTGATTTAGTGTTGGTTTGGTAACTCTGGATTCTTTTTTATATAAAAACCGATTGTTTTGGTATTGGGTCTGTGTATAGAATCTATAAGGAAAAGGAAAGATAGCAAACCAAATTGCTAAGGATTTTGGAATTGTTTAGTGATGGGTAATTTTTTTGGCCTATGGATAGCTAGGGTTTGAATCTAATAGATGAGGTAGGTGGGAGCGCGGTAAAAAAAAGTATATACAAATAAAAAAAATTTAAAAATCGCTAAATTATAGGCATTTCAAAAATTTAGATAACAGGCATATTTTACACATTTATGAAAAGTTTGTGTTATAGAACATATATTTGGGTAATTTTTATATATAGGTTGTGTGTTTCACATGTTACTACGATACATTATTTAAGGACAATTAATAGTAAATCATAAAAGTATAGAGCAAACTTGTGTAACAAATAGCTAAAGAAATGTTTTATTTGTGTTTGACCTAATTTTTAGACACTCAAATGTGCTTCTTGTCAATTTAAAAGCTAAAGTTAGCATGTTTGACCCATTTTTGAAAGTGCTTTTAGGTAAAAGGAAGTTGAAAAACAAGAAGCTCCAAATTGAAAATTTTCAAATTAGGAATTTGCAAAACCGTTTTTACATAATGTGAGAAGTTGTTTTCTTTTTCCTTCTCAAATCTACCCCTTCATATTTTTTAAAGTTCAACATTATCTTCAAATTTTCTAAAAGCTCAACATTGTCCAATATAGACCAAACAATCAAAGCCTTTTGTTTAACAACACTTCTAATCAAAACTCTACTATTAAAAACTATACAATTCAAAAGCTAAAATTTGACAACCAGGTCAAATAGAGCCTAAATCTATCTAGTGCTCCTTATTCAAACATCATCTAAGGGTGAAGTGTACCAGACTCCCCTGTAGTTTGGCGAAAGTGCACAATACCCCTTATGATTCAAAACCCTTGAACTAGTCATTATGGTTTGTCGAAAGTACACAACACTTCTCTACTATAAAAAAAGTTAACGGACTTCATAAAAAGACGTAAATGCCCTTAATCTTTTTTTCATTTCTCTCTTTTGTCCTTTTTCCTTTTGTTTAGACCAAAAAGTAAAAGAAAAAGAAATACACACACACACACACACATATATATATATGTATATACCATACACACAAATTAATTATATGTATACTCACATGCACACACACACATACATACATATATATATGTATTGTATACACATAACATAGCCAAAAAATATATATATAGGGGTGGGGTGAGGGGCTGACAAGGTGGGGGAGGAGGGTAGGGGTAACGAGGTTGGGGCTAATGAGCTGAGGTGTGATGTGCGGTAGGTAACGGGCTGGGAGATGGGGGTGCTGATGGGACTCGGTAGAGGTGGAGGTAACGAGATGAGTAGGGGAGGTAGATGACGGGGGTGATGGGGAAGATGACTATTTTTTATATAAAAGGGTAATTTGGTCAATTATTATAATTATTTTATTGTCATATTTGTTAAAAACAAATAAAAATCAACTACAAAAAAAAACTGTCAAATGCGACAGCCAAAATTCGTCTCCTTTCAATCGTCAAAAGAGTTTAGTTGACGGCAAAGGGACGAAAATCGTCCGTCTCCAAAATTATCATTGTCAATTTATCGTGTCGTCGCCAATTTATCTCCTTTGGCAATGGATTTTAATCTGTCTCCAGAATTCGTCTTCAAACCGTCTCTAAAAGTTGTCGTTTCCAAACCGTCTCAAAAAGTTATCGTCTTCAAACTGTCTCCAAAAACTATCGTCTCCAAACTGTTTCCAAAATCTGTCGTCTCCAAATGTTGTCGTCTCCAAATCGTCTCCAAACCATTGCCAATATCTAAATTTTTTTTTAAAAAAACTTTCAAATCATGATGAAACTACAAAAACTCATATATTTACCAAAATCTATCACTTTATATATACACACAATATATTTACATATATGAAAGGACAAAAAAAAGTTGAATTTAAAAAAAAAAACTTAAAATCATGATAGAACTACTAAAAATATATATATATTTACCTAAATCTATCACTTATACATATATATATATATATATATATATACAAATATGAAAGAAGAACAAAAACAAAAATAAATCTGATTTTTTTTTTAAAAACCCTAAATTCATGATAAAACTATAAAAAATCATATATTTACCTAAAGAAAATAAACTAAATAAAGCTGAAATTAAAAAAACCTTAAAATCATGAAAAACTACCAAAATCACACACACACATACACACACACACACACACACACACATATTTATACATACATTTATATGACATATATACATAATATATATATAATCCCAAAAAACGTGAAAGTATAAAAAAATCTAAAATCATAATACAAGAACAATATATACATATATTTATCTATACCTACAATGCGACATATATATATATATATATATATATATAACATATCTACATATATAATCAACAAAAAGACTGAAATTCAAAAGAAAAAAGCTTAACATCATTATGTATACATATATTTGGCATTATATACAAACATATATATAATGAAATAAACCAAAATAAATTCAAAAATTTAAATAAAAGTAAAAAAAAAAAAGAATTATCTTAAAATGAGGCCAACAGTGAGTGAACTCTTGGAGGTATGAGGTAAGAGAAATTTCCAGCCACTTGAACTGTGTGTCAAGCCCTTTCAAAAGGACTTGGCAAGATTTTTTATTTGTTTCAATTTCCCCCAAAAGATTTTTGGGGAGGAAATGAAAAAAATGATTCAAGTGGCTGGAAATGCAAAATTGGAGATGGATGCAAAGGTCCGTCTCCAAAAGGGACCTTTGGGTTCGTCTCCAAATTCGACAAAGTAATAAATATTTATTTTAATTTTTTTTAATGTAATATTAGATTTTTTTTAATAATTTTTTTTTGTTTTAACAAAATAGGTTGAATAGTTTTTTACTAATAATTTTTAAAAAATATTTTTTTATGTGTAGTTATATTTTTATTATATTTTTCTTATGTTTTATTAAAATATTTTATTTTTTTTAAATTAATTATTTCTTAGATGTATTACTACTAATTTATAAAATTAGGTAAACATATGAAATTAATAGTTATTAAATGAAAAAAAAATTTAAATTAATCAAATAATTAACTAATTGGGTGTTAAATAAATAATATTTGGAGATGGACTTATAGTGGAGACGGACTCGTATGTCCCTCTCCATTTAGAGACAGACCAGTAGGTCCGTCGCCATTCCCAATCACATAAAAGCCTTTTTTTGTTTGTTTTGTTTATTAATTTTATTTGTTTAAGGGACACTAATAAATTAACTAAAATAATTAATTTAAATAAAAATTAAAATAATTAAAACTAGTTTTTTTAAAATGAAGATACCTTTAGAATTATATGATTTTTCTTTCTTTTATCAAACTATAAATCTTAACATTACTAATTTAATTAATTAAAGTAATTAAAATAAATACATAAAAAAAATTAAAATGAGTTAATTGATTAATTAATCTTAAGCATTAATTATTAACAAAATTTTATTTCTACTAATTTATAAAATTAGATAACTAAATAATTAATAGTTACATATGTACGTCGTCTCCATGTAGTCGACAATTAGAGACGGTTTAGAGTCGACATATCTATGTCATTTCCAAGTAGTCGCTAAATGGATACTTTTGGAGACGGATTATAATATCGTCTCCGAATAGTCGCTAGTTGGAGATGGTTTGGAGACAACTTACCTATGTCGTCTCCATTTTGTCTCCAAATTGTCACAATGCTTGGCAACATAAATTTTCGTCTTATATTTGTCGCCAATTTGGAGACAAATTGGCGACAGACCATCGCTAAAAATAGTTTTTCTTATAGTGATCTCACTTAACGCGCGCGTAGAACACACTCTGTTAAATATGGCGGATTTTTTGACAATAGGGGTGTTGTGTACTTTCGACAAACTATATGGACTAGTTCAAGGGGTTTTGAAGCATAGGGGGTATTGTGAACTTTCGCCAAACGACAGAGGGACTGGTGAACTTAACACCATCACTTAATAAGCCTGGGGGGTTTTGTGCGAGTAATTTGTTCAATTAATTCTTGAACTTTTGCAATTGCACGATCAACTATACTTTTATTATAGCTAAAGTCATAACTAGATATGTTATATTTGCCTCTTGTAAAATGTGTGGGATTGTCCCTAGTAATTAGATATGCTCAATTGCAACCTCTAAGAATGGAAAATGGGATAGATTTTGCGGTACATGGGAAAAGAAATAAGGTATGCCGAGGGGTTATGAATTGATATTTAATCTACGTGCATGGTAGAGCGAGTGACGGTGATAAGCATTACTCACCTCACCTATTTGAAAATTATTTTAATACCTTTAGTTCCTCTATAGGTACTGAAATCTTAAAAAGTATACATTTTAAAGTCTAGAAAAAGAAAGATGCAAGACAAAGTTTTATTGGAGTTGTAGAGAAAGAAATGTGACTCACAAGATTTCGTAATTGTTCTTTTGATCAAGAGATTACACACTATTACTTAGCCAATGCAATAGTGTTACATTAATACTCTCTACCTATTGTTGATCACATTGGATTTAGAAAACTTGTCCATAGCCTCTAAATGTGTTCAAGAAATACATTTTGGAGATTTATGATGTAAAAAAGAATAATAAAGTTAAAAGGAAAGTTTTGATCACTACTGAAAAGTGAAGATTTTGTGCCAGACAAAAGGTTTTATGATAACTAATGCACATCCAATAACACAAAGAAACATATTTCTTGGAGATTTAGTTCATATACCTAGTGGTTTTAATTTAAAAAAATGTTTAGATGCAAGAAGCTTAGTTTATAAGGTTATTATTATTATCTAATTAAATTAGGCATATTTGATCTTTTTTCAAAATTTATATTTGTATTCATCATTTATTCTAACTTTAGTATATATCTTGAGATTATTTTTTTTCTCAGTTTTGTATAGTTTAAAAAAATCCTTGAGTGCTCCCCATTTCCTTGGGAATTTGGAGATGGGTTCGAGCAAATGATGAGGTGGAAGAAGGTGCGAGTAGTTATAGGACATGTGTTAAGTTAGCCTTTTAAGTGACAAAGCGTAGTATGGGGATAAGTCATATATAACAGTTATACTTATTTGCAACTTTTTTTAATCTTTTTGTAATAGTTTTAAAATTTGCAATATATAATATTATGTAATTGTGAAGGTGGGCTCGAGCTGTGAAGCTTGAAGAAAAAACTTGGGGAGAATAAAAACAAAATGGAATGAGGTAAAGAATAAGGATATAGAGGGCATAGACCTTGGAGATTTGGCTATGCAGGCCAATGAAATGTTACACTATTTGTAGAAGAAGTCTAGAGAGAAAACACAAAACAATAATACAACGTATGTAGAGATATCCTCAATCTTAAACCAAGTCTCTCTCTAATCTACATTAACAATATTGTGGATAGAAGAGAAGCGTGGGAATTTAGACCCTGGTTTATTCAGGATTTTCACTTAATTTTGCAACCATTTTTTTATGGTTAATAATTCTGCAACCTTGAAAGGTTGCGTTGGGTTTTTGGCTTGAGCCCAAGCCCAATGAGATGTTGAAGACAAGTAGAAATCCATTAGGAGAAGAAATAGGTTTTCTAATCCTAGTGGGTTAGGATTAGTTGCTTATAAATATGACTTTCTAGCTTGTAATTATTTTTCACGAGAATAATACCCCATGGGGGGTGTGGAAGGGGTGAGTTGAGTATTGTGTGTTTTTCATGCTTTTGCTAGAAAAAGCCAATTTTGGAGAGGGTTTAGACTTTAGCTATAGATAAAGTCATTTAGCAAGGGTTTAGACTTTTTCTGTGCATAAAGTCATGGGTGTGAGGGGTTTTATATTTTTTTCTAAAAATTGTGAGCGTGTAAGTAAGGAAAGGGTTTGAATCTTTGTCCATTCAAAAGATTTGTTGTAGTGTAAACCTATTCATGAATAGTAGAGTTCCCAATTACTTGGGTTGTGGATGTAAGCTGAGGGCCAAACCACATTAAATATCGTGTGATTACTTTCTGAGGCATTGTGTTTGTGTGTGTGTGTCCTATTCCCAAAAAAGTGGTATCAAAGCCCAGTTTAGGGATTGGGCATGACAAGGGGAGATAATGTACCATGGAGATCGTGTTGTATTAAGGAGCTCTCCATCACCGTACTGAGGAGCATAATTTTTTAGGTAGGAAAAATATTAGGTTGTGTTAAGGAAACGTGTGCCAGTTCTAAAGAGAAGCCTACACACAAAATGAGAAAAAGTTGCAAAGATTTGTTGATGTCATGTCGATATCACCATTGGTGGTTTGGAGTATTATGACTCGCAGATCACGCAGTAGTAGCATAATCACATTGGGGAAACATAGTCAGGAATAATGGTTCAGACAAGTTGACTAGAGGTTAGAGTGTGATGTTGAGAGGTAGGATTTGCGAGAAGTGAGAGAAAGTAAAGGTGGAATAGAATGAAGTGATGGTGTGGGGTCCGCCTAGAGCATAGACATATTTAATGATGAAATGTTGACTTGGTGAGAGGTTTTTGAGGTTGGACATGATCTGACGGGTTGGCTAAGGCAAAAATTATGCTTTTGTGATGTGGGACCCTCGTAATGGTAACTTGTTAGAACTATGTAAAATAAAGGAGTTTGAGGTGATGTAGCCATGGGGTCCATGGCATTAGTGATATAGAAAGAGATATTGGTAATGATTGTGACAACTGAGTATGTTGAAGATGTGTTTATAGCTATGAGTGAAGCTGTAGCACATTAGAGACTGGGAGAGAGGTTCTCAAAGGTGTTGTTCTGATTGCTATTGAGTGCGCACTCTAGCATGAAGATGGAGATAGAGATGAAAGCTAAGAAGAGGTCTCAATTGCAGCTAGGAAACTTGGGCTTTTTGCCAAGGGAAGATTTTTGGATTAAGCCCAAGCCCAAGGAGATATTGAAGACATATAGGAGTCCATTAGGAGAATAAATAAGTTTTCCAATCCTAGTAGAGTTAGGATTAGTTGCCTATAAATAGGACTTTCTAGCTTGTAATTATTTGCCACGAGAGCCATACCCCATGGGAGTGTGGAAGGAGTGAGCCGAGTGTTGAGTGTATTTTTCATGCTTTTTCCAGAAAAAAAAATCGATTTTGGGGAGGATTTAAACTTTAGCCATAAATAAAGTCATTTAGTAAGGGTTTAGACTTTTTCCGTACATAAAGTCATGGGTGTGAAGGTTTTTATAGTTTTTTTCTAAAAATTCTGAGCATGTGAGTGAGGAAAGGGTTTGAATCTTTGTCCATTCAAAAGATCTGTTGCAGTGTAAACCTATTTATGAATAGTGGAGTTCCCAATTACTTAAGTCGTGAATGTAGGTAAAGGGCCAAACTACGTTAAATATCATGTGATTACTTTCTACTGCGTTATGTGTTTTGTGTGTGTGTGTGCCCTATTCCCATCAAGTTGATCTATTGTTGTATAGATGAATTTAGATTCAATCCTATTATCTCACTTCAAATATTTACCACCTAACTTCAAAACACAACACAATTAGTACTGCCGAAAGCTCAAATCAAAACTATAAAATATATCCATGCAATATTGTCATATGATTTCAAACATTTCCCACCCTACTTCAAAAATTTCAGAGTTGTTCCTTCCAAAGTAAGCTCTTCAACTATATCTCAATATAATAACGTATCATGTATGCATACACATACAAATACACATAAATAACACTCACAGTAGCTCTAAGCAACATAAAAGTTCAATTAAATGCAAATTTACTTACATACTATTTAATTCACATAAAATTATAAACAAAATTGTTTGTAATGATGACTTAGAAATAGAGACGAGGGCGATGTGATGGGGCTGAGTAGCGGTGCTGATGCGAGAATATATATAGAGAATAGAAATGTAACTAGTTTATTGTAAAACGTAACTAATATACATGATATGAGGGAGACCCCGAGCTGAAGACATCTTAACCAGGTTATAGCCAACCTAAAACACCTGACCCGACCCGAACTTGACCCGATGAGCCCCAATGGTTGTGTCAGCCATCCAGATGGGACATAAAGCAAGGCCCGTAGCTCGGACCAAAGGGCAACGACTTTATCCGCTGGGTAATAGCTTTGTCCATTGGATATACGACACAGGCAGCCGGTAGCGTGTCGGGCAGTATAACACATTAATTGCTGCCTGAATTCAAGATTAGTATAAATAGAGCTTTTTCCTGCATTTATGAAGGTAACTCGTGCATTGATTACTTTCAGCTACCATTGCCCAACTCGGACACACTAATCATTCTCACACTTGAGGGAAAAACTCGGGTCATCACCTCACATTTCTCTTCTCCTTACTTGTGCAGGTCCAATTCCCGACTTGGAAGTTTTAGCTCAGACGGACGAGGGCAGTCCGACCTTAACTGTTGAGTTCTCATCCTTAACAGTTTGGCGCCGTTTGTGGAAAATGTTAGTTCAAAAATAGTCCTACCAATCCCATCACCCACTAAGAAATCATCATGGTACAAACTCGATGCCATAACATTCTGAAAAAGGACTCACCTGCCTCAGGCGAGGGCCTCGAAGCTACCTAAACACCTAGACAAAACCCAACCTATATCGACGTTAGTACGAGCCAATATATACACTTAAGCTCACAAACTACCTAACCCGGAGACGATGACTTTACCGCAGGCATGGCCTCAGAGATGAAGTTGATGTTCTGGATGTTTAAAGAGCTTAAGGAACAGGTAACATATCTGGTTACAGACCTATCGGTGGCTCCCGTTGCGGTCCCCCAACTAGAGAGACCTCAGTTCCAAATCCCAACTTTGGGACAGGCTCAAGCCCTAAACAATAAAGGATCCCCTGAGCCTATGATTCGACAGGAAGAAATTTAGAACCGGAGGGCTGCCCTTATCGACCCCAAGCAGGCAAAGACTACGGCTTCCATAGCCAAGGTTATAAACCTGCTCGGCGTCAGCCCCCTCTCTCTTGAGGTCATAGCTACACCTCTTCCCGCGGGTAATCGAATGCCACACTTGGCAATGTATAATGGGGACGGCGACCTCTCCAGTCATTTACCAAACTTCGATTACCATATGACTCTCCACAACATGACGGATCGGATGAAGACGAAGGTGTTCCTAACCACCCTGGTTGGCAACGCATTAGATTGGTTCTACAAATTTTATCCTGGCTCGGTTGAGAGCTTTCACCAAATGGCGGAGGCATTCCTATCTCGCTTTACCAGAAGTCGGTGTGCCACACACAATACCTCATCATTGTTAACGGTGAAGTAACAGAAGGGAGAAAGCTTGAGGACCTACACCGCCTAATTGAACGAAGAATCTCTCAAGATCCCTAACTTGGAGGACTCCATGGCCTACCAAAGTGGGCTCAGGTCAAGGCCCTACCTCTTCCTTGGCCATTGACCCGGTGGACCCAATTGCCGAGCTAATGGTGAGGGCAGAAGTATATATTCACTCTGATGAGATTCGCCAAGCAAAAAAGGAGGATGACAAGGAAAAGAAGGCGGGGAAGAAAGGGGAGACTTCCTCAAGGGCCCAGCCCGGGAATAAAGTACAGGCTCACAAGGGCAAGCAGCAGCAACAACAACAGAAGCAAGGCCCAAGATTCATCATGTTTACCCCTCTCAACACCCCAAGGGAGCAGATCCTGATAGAGATTCAGCACCAGAACTACTTGTCGGCAATACCCAAGATGCGAGATCGACCTGAAAAACGCAATAAAACAAAATATTGTTGTTACCACATGGATTATGGCCATACCACCAACGAATACAAAGACTTGAAGCAGGAGATTGAGGCTTTGATATCTTGAGGAAACCTCAGAAGGTACATCGACCAATAACCACCCAAGAATCCTGACCAGGGAGTGGGTAGGGAGAGAGAAAGAAGCCCACCTAGGCGCCATGCTGGGGCCGGGCATTTAGCTGTGGTTGAAACAATCATACGAGGACTCACGTCGAGTATAAAAATATTGACAGGTCGGAAAGGGTATGTTTGCGCAGGGCGAGCGTATGGGCCAACTGCATGTTTAATTGAAGGATGAAAAAAAATTACTTTATCTACAGACGACCTTGAATGAGTAATACTACCCCATGATGACCCCTTGCTCATCAGTGCCGAGATCGCCAACGTTATCGTAAAGAGACTGATGGTGGATACGGGAAGTTCGGGAGATGTCCTCTTCCTGAAAGCTTTTGAACAGATAGGGTTGGACAGGGGTCAGCTATTGCCGTTAAAGGGAACCCTCGCTGGATTTGTTCGGAATTGTGTCCTAAAGTCAGTAATCGAGTGTAGTTGGAAAATTAATTTGTATGTGGATTATTGTTCTATTAATAATATTTGGCCATTACATCATATCGTCTATCTTCTTTTACCTTTGATTGATCATGATGTAGTCCTTAGAATGACTTTATGGAATCATATGAATGAGGGTTGATTTTGGTCATTCTTAAACTTTGTTCATAACCAAATGATGAAATTAGTATTGGGACGTCAATTTCATCGAGTATAGGTTATTGTTTGTTGCATTGGTTGGTTATCCTTATGACCAATGGATGTTAGGACACCGGTCCGATAAACAAGTAACATGTAGAGACATGTTCGCTAAACATAACTCTCTCTACGAGCGACTTATGGTATGTACCCCACTGTTTAAGGATAGCTCGTGGTACATGTGGTAGACATGTTCCCTCTGACCTGAGACTGCCATGGAGACTTACGGATTACTCTTCATGCTTAGGTGTCGGACTCTCTAGATTTCTAATCTGGTAACGGAAGGTTACTGGGTATAGGCAAGTGCCGGAGAAGTCAATGTGTGAGTCAAGATGGGATTGACCGCTCCGGGTATTTGGAGAATGGTGTTTTGCTTAATTTCAATTCAGAAAGTCTTTGGCCAAAGCACATCTCGTGATGAGTCACGAGGGTAAGTCATGATGTGTCATGACAGGATTGAAATTTGACATGAAGTAACTAATTAGGGATTTGACAATTAACCATGTCCCTAGGGTTATTTCGGAACACCGAGGGTCATAGGGAATTCACCATTGTACCGAGGTTCGTTGAATGTTGCCTTGCACCTATTCAGCTTATTCGGTCATAGGGAACCATTGCTAGATGGTATCTTCGATTAGTGTAAGGATAATCTTTATGCTACCGGCTTAAGTTTGAACCTATGCAGTCATGCAAAAAAATAAGTGATTTAATTGGAGAGACGACCTGATTATAATCAATATTTAATTGAGAATTAAATATTATTTGTGATTAATATTTAATTAAGAATTAAATATTATCTAATTATTATTATTAGGTCGTGGGTTTAATTATTTGACAATTTCTAGCTAGCACTAGATTTATGATTCATCAATTAAATCCTAGGCTGATTGATTTAAATTAAATAGTGATTTAAATTGAATCGTTGTGGGATTTATGGAAACCCACATTAAAAGATTGGATTTTTTTTAAAACTATTTTTGGAGTTGGCCTTTTGAAGAGCCTAGCCCACATGGTCTTTATAAGAAGGGCTATGTAGGGTTTTCAAAGATGAGACATCGACATATATCATTTTTCTGAAAACGTAGGAACAAGAAAAAAAGAAAACCTCTCTGATAATTATAGTCTCATCCTCTTTCATCCTTGTTCACGTGCGAAGTAGGAGGAGCTAGACGCTTCCGTTGGGCAATTCCATAACACTACCACGAATCGTACGAAGAGGTAATCCTAATTCTCTGATTTAAAATTGCCAATTCTTATGTATAACGAGTTGATCCTGGTGGAATTCTAAGAGATAGTCTCACGGATTTCTTGCGGTGATATCAGAGCCACCTCGTTTAGTGTGTTTATTTTATGTATTTGATACAAGATTATACGTTGCCTATATGATATAGTTGATATATTTGTTTTTTTTTTCATACTGTTACTGTAGCAGAATAAAAAAAAAATGGGCGTACTGTACGACGTTACTGTAACAATGGTACTGTAGCGATTACTGTAGTGTATTACTGTAGCAAAAAAAAAGGGATCTGAACCCTAATGGGTTGCCTGATCCGATTGGGCTTGACCCAATTTGGATCAGTTCAGCCCAATCTTGCTTATTTTTATTTTATTTCTTGTTGGGCTCAAGGAGTTGGACTTAAGTTAATTCTAATTCTTTAGGCCATAGGATATATTAATTCTTTTGGGCCTTAATTTATTCACTTGTTTTTTTTTATGTTGGGCTTATATGATAATTAAATGCCTATTTCTAAAATGGTTTGGAAACATTGAGGTTAACTATTAAATTAATTTAAATTAAGTCCAAATTAATATTAATTAGTTGATAGTGTTAATCCAATATGGATTAAATTTTATTTTGGATCAACAATTAATAAAATAGTTTACTAATTGTTTTGGTATATGAAATAGTTTCATAGAATTGCACTAGGACCATATTATTAAAAAAAAACATAGTATTGCGATTGAGTTTAATTAAATTTAAATTAATTGTTAATTTAGATAGGAATTAGTAAATAGTTTATTAGTTGTATTCACTTAACTAAATTAATTTGGTGAATTAATTTAAGATATCCAATTAATTTAAAGTTAGTTTAATTAATTGGAAAAATATTAAAGTTAATTGTTAATTTTGCTAATATTAATAAATTGTTTATTAATTTGTGCCTCTTTAACAATATTTATTTTGAATATTGTTGTAGGACATCCAATTAATTTAAAATTAGTTTAATTAATTAGAAATATCGATTTAATTTTATTAAATTGATTTAATGCCTTGGAAATTATATAGAATGTCTATGTGTATACCTATTTGTGTTAATGATGTATGACATGGATTTAAAGAAGGTTATGAGCTTGCATATCAAGATGATTATTGCATTTTATTATTATAAATTGTTATAATTATTTATTTGGGTTAAATTGGGCCTACGAGTCCAACCTTCTATTTTTCTGGTTGTAAATCTCTATCCCAAGTAATGTATCCCCTCATTTTAGAAGGAGTTCTCTATCATGTTTATGTAATTAATAGAGATAGGGCTTTGGAGCATGGATCAAGGTGTTGAAGATTTCTAGAAGACTTGGGCCTGTCCAAGTTAACCCAATTAAATGTAATAATCTTTATTTGCATGACTAGAGTGGTCCATGATGGCTCTAGTGGACCACATTAGGAAAGCTCATAACCACCTATTATTTATGCTCAATTTATTATTATGCATGCCTTATTTTTATATATTTATCGCGATCAATTAATTGGATTAATTAATAATAAGACAAATAAAACCAATCATTATACTATAATTAAAATCCTCTAAATTATTAGGTCCTTTAAGTGGGTTGAACATTAGATGTTCAACTCACTGCCTCCCATTAAAGTGAATAATAGTGGGCCCAACATCTTAATAAACGTTGGAGGCCCTCCGGCCTGACTTTTATCAAGGTGTTGGGATTATTATTCATTGTATGAATTCCATGGAATCTCTTTGAGATGGTGAGTAGGTAGGCTAGCCTCCGTCAGGCCTACTCATCAAGCTTAGAGATGGACTATGAGATATCATGTTAATGGTTTAACCTAACTGGGCCTTTTAGTGGAGGACCTCCGTCCTGCTGAAGGGGTGCTTGGGGCAGAATTGAGATCACTGAGAGTTATTTAGAGAAATAACTGGTTATGAACCTACCAGATAAATGTGCATAGGTGGGCCGGCCTCCGTCGGGCTTATGTACAATTATTTGGATCTTAGTACCCACTAAGGGAATTTGGATCGAAAATTCATTCGGATTGAAGGTAGAGGCTATCAATCTGAACAAAATAGTGGGGGAATCCTTTAGACACTGGCCTATGTCTAATGTGCTTAGATAATTCATATATTTTAGCTAATTTATTTCTTTTACTTCAATTATTGGCAGATTTAATGGCTAACACGTTGTCTTTGAGATCACTATTGGATAGTAAATTGTGCATTGTGCTCGAGCATGAACATATCCTGTATGTTCTGTCTGATCCAGCACCTGCTGAACCTGCTGCCCAAGTGACTGTTGCTGATCGTCGGCGATATCAGAAATGGGTTGATTATAGAATAACCGTTCATTGTATCATGAGGGTTGTAATGAATGATGAATTCAGTCGCAAATTTGAGGAAACACAACCTGAGGACATCATTCAAGCGTTGAATGAATCTTTCGGCACATCTGATGACGCAGAAAGATATAGGACCTCTTGTGCCATCTTCAGCACTAGAATGAGAGAAGGGACTTCCGTCACTGATCATGTATTGTACATGATTGAGCAGATTGAGAAGTTGGCTAAGTTAGGTTATCTGCACCATGAGCAGCTTGGCAAGGATGTCATCCTCAACTTTCTTCCTCCATCCTACCTCCCTTTCTTGAACCAGTTCAAGATGAACAAACCAGTTGTTAACTACCATGCACTTCTGGGGTTGCTGTAAACCTTTGAGAAAGATAATCAGCTCCTCAAAAATACGGTTAATGTGGTTGGAGGTGCTAGTTCCTCAAAATGCAAGAATTATTCACGATGTGGCAAGAAAAAGAACAAAGATGCATATGCCGCTCAAAGCGGTGTTAAGAAACCCGCTCAGTAGCAACCACAAGTTCGCAAGCAGAAAGCTGACCAGAGTCAAGCAGAATGTTTCTTCTGTAAGAGAAAGGGACACTAGAAGAGGAATTGTCCTCAATATCTGGCGTGGTTAGATCCAAATAGGCCAAAGAGACAGCAAGGAGTTGCTCAGCAAGGTATGTATATGATAACACCTTACAACTTCAGTGTTATAGACTCTACTACCTATGTATTAGATACAGGCAGTCCTTATCATATTTGCAATTTGTTGCAGGGGCTAGAGGTCAGTAGAAAGTTTAGAGTTGGTGAGCGACACCTCAATATTGGAAATGAAAATCAAGTTCTAGTACTAGCGTTAGGACGTTTATCTTTAGCTACAAACTCAGGAAAATTTAGTCTTAATAATGTTTTCTATTGTCTGGATTTTGTTTTGAACATTATCTTAGTTGAGCTTTTAGCCTGGGATGGTTATTCCTTTACTATTGTGAATAATGATTTTGATGTTATTTTGAATAACACTACTATCATTAAAGGACAACTGAAACATGGAATTTATGTTATAACACATCCTGTAAACATAATGTTTGTTAGCAATAAGCGTCCAAGCAAGGAATAAACTCAGGTGCCGACCTTTGGCACTGCAGGTTAGGTCATATAAATGAAAACATGATTAACAAGTTAATCAAGGAAGGGTTGCTTGATATTAGTGATCCAGCATCACTACCTACTTGTGAGTCTTGTCTATTGGGTAAAATGACCAAATCTCCTTTTATTGGAAAATGTGATCGAGCTGCAGAGCTCTTGGGCCTCGTGCATATAGATGTATGTGGACCTATGAGCACAAGTACTAGAGGAGGATACTCCTACTTTATTACCTTTACTGATGATCTATCCAGGTATGGGTATATCTATTTGATGATAAATAAGTCAGAATCTTTTGAAATGTTCAAAAGATATCGTAATGAAGTAGAGAAACAAATTGGGAAAGATATCAAGATTCTACGATCTGATCGTGGATGTGAGTATCTTTCCAATGAGTTTTTGGGTTACCTTGAGGAGAATGGGATTCTTTCACAATGGACTCCCCCCGCTACACCGCAGCATAATGGTGTATCTAAGAGGAGAAATCGAACCTTGTTAGACATGGTACGATCCATGATGGGACGTGCGGATCTACCCATATCCTTTTGGGGATATGCCTTTGAAACTGCTGCTCACGTGCTGAATAGGGTTCCTAGCAAGTCAGTAGATAAGACACCATATGAGATGTAGTTTTGGCGTAAACCAACACTCACACACCTTAAGGTTTTGGGGTGTCCAGCATATGTCAAGCGTCTTCAAGCTGACAAGTCAGAACCAAAATCTAATAAATGTTTGTTCGTAGGGTACCCTAGAGAGTCTAGAGGATACCAATTCTACAACACCAACGAACAAAAGGTGTTCGTTGCCCTTAGAGCGGTTTTCCTAAAGAAAGAGTTTCTCGAGAAGGAAAGCAATTCCTCCAATATTGGACTTGGAGAAGTTCAACTAGAACAAGAACAAACATTAGCAGAAGAACATACAGAATATGACAAGGTTAGTGAACCGAATCATAATCCTGCTATAGACACAATAATAAGAAGATCTGGTAAAGTACCACGTCAACCGGACATATATGGATTCCTAGTCCTTGGCGGTGATCCCATCGAACTTGATGAGAATGATGAGGATCCGATCAGTTATATGGATGCAATGCAGAGACTTGATTCCGAAGAATGGGTTAAAGCCATGTGATCCGAGATAGAATCCATGCATGTCAACAATGTTTGGACATTAGTTGACCCACCCGAAGGGGTAAGACCCATAGGGTGTAAATGGGTTTTTAAAAGGAAAAGAGGAACAGATGGGAAGGTAGAGACCTATAAAGCCCGTTTGGTTGCTAAGGGATTTCGTCAACGTTATGGTATTAACTATGATGAGACATTTTCTCCCGTAGCAATGCTCAAATCGGTTCGCATTATGCTTGCTATAACTGCGTACCTAGATTATAAAATTTGGCAAATGGATGTCAAGACAGTTTTCCTTAATGGTGAGCTGGAAGAGGAGGTGTACATGACACAGCCTGAAGGGTTCACATCCACAAATGAATCTAAAGTATGCAAGCTACAGAGATCCATTTATGGACTTAAGCAAGCCTCTCGGAGTTGGAACATACGTTTTGACAAGGTTATCAAAACGTATGGCTTCGTTAAGAATGAAGAGAGCCTTGCATCTATAAATGGGAAAATGGTCATGTGGTCATGTTCTTGGTGCTATATGTGGATGTTATTCTCATTATAAGGAATGATATATCTGCATTGCAGAGCGTGAAGTTGTGGTTGTCATCCCAATTTTCCATGAAGGATTTAGGATAGGCTTCCTATATCCTTGGGATCAGGATCTATAGGGATAGGTCAAGAAGGTTGTTAGGATTGTCCCAGTCTACGTACATAGACACCATGCTGAAAAGGTTCAGCATGGAAAATTCCAAGAAAGGCTATCTCCCGATAGGTCATGAAATTACTCTTTCTAAAAAGGATTGTCCGACAACTCCTCAAGAAAGAGAGCGCATGAGTAAAATCCCATATGCCTCAACAGTAGGATCTATCATGTACGATGTGTCTTGTACGAGACTTGACGTGGCTTATTCCCTTGGAATAGTAAGCAGATACCAATCTGATCCTGGCGAGAAACATTGGCAAGTGGTTAAGACCATCCTAAAGTATTTAAGAAATACAAAGGACCAATGGCTCGTTTATGGAGATTCTGATATGAAACTGGTTGGTTATACCGATTCAAGTTTTCAATCAGATAGAGATGATAGTAAGAGCATATCCGGTTTTGTGTTCACCCTAAATGGTGGAGCCATCAGTTGAAAAAGTTCCAAATAGCAGACTGTAGCCGATTTTGTCTGTGAGGCAGAATATATAGCAGCATCTGATGCGGCGAAGGAGGTAGTTTAGCTTAGAAAATTCATCACGGAGCTTGGAGTTCTTCCTGATTTGATTGGTCCAGTCACGATCTTTAGTAATAGTACTGGAGCCATTGCACAAGCTAAGGAACCCCGATCTCATCAGAAAGCCAAACATGTACTGAGACGTTACAACCTAATTAGAAAGATCATTGCTAGAGGTGACGTCACTCTGTAAAAGATTGATAGTAAAGAGAATTTAGCTGACCACTTCACCAAAGCTTTCGGGATCAAAGAGTTCGATGCACATCGAGAAAAGATGGGTATATAATATAGATCCAACTGGCTTTAGGTCAAGTGGGAGATTTTTAGGAATTGTGTCCTAAAGTCAGTCATCGAGTGTAGCTGGAAAATTAATTTGTATGTGGATTATTGTTCTATTAATAATATTTGGCCATTACATCATATCGTCCATCTTTTTTTACCTTTGATTGATCATGATGTAGTCCTTAGAATGACTTTATGGAATCATATGAATGAGGGTTGATTTTGGTCATTCTTAAACTTTGTTCGTAACCAAATGATGAAATTGGTATTGGGAAATCAATTTCATCGAGTATAAGTTATTATTTGTTGTATTGGTTGGTTATCCTCATGACTAATGGGTGTTGGGACACCGGTGCGATAAATAGGTGATATGTGGAGACATGTTCGCTGAACATGACTCTCTCTACGAGCGTCCTATGGTTGTACCCTACTGTCTAAGGATAGCTCGTGGTACATGTGGTAGACATGTTCCCTCTTACCTAAGACTGCCATGGAGACTTACAGATTACTCTTCATGTTTAGGTGCTAGACTATCCAGATTTCTAATCTGGTAACGGAAGGTTACTAGGTATGGGAAAGTGCCAGAGAAGTCAATATGTGAGTCAAGATGGGATTGATCGTTCCGGGTATTTGGAGAATGGTGTTTCGCTTAATTTCAATTCAGAAAGTCTTTGGTCAAAACACATTTCGTGATGAGTCATGACAATAAGTCATGATGTGTCATAACAGGATTGAAATTTGACATGAAGTAACTAATAAGGGATTTGACAGTTAACCATGTCCTTAGGGTTATTTCGGAACATCGAGGGTCATAGAGAATTCACCATTGTACCGAGGTTCGTTGAATGTTGCCTTGCACCTATTCAACTTATTCGGTTGTTGGGAACCATTGCTAGATGGTATCTTCGATTAGTGTAAGAATGGTCTTTATGCTACCGGCTTAAGTTCGAACCTACAGAGTCACGCAAAAGAATAAGTGATTTAATTGGAGAGACGGCCTGATTATAATCAATATTTAATTGAGAATTAAATATTATTTGTGATTAATATTTAATTAAGAATTACATATTATCTAATTATTATTATTAGGTCGTGGATTTAATTATTTGACAATTTTTAGCTAGCATTAGATTTATGATTCATCAATTAAATCCTAGACTGATTGATTTAAATTAAATAGTAATTTAATTTGAATCGTTGTGGGCTTTATGGAAACCCACATTAAAAGATTGGGTTTTTTTTAACTATTTTTGGAGTTGGCCTTTTGAAGAGCCTAGCCCACATGGTCTTTATAAGAAGGGTCATGTAGGGTTTTCAAAGATGAGACATCGACATATATCATTTTTCTGAAAACGTAGGAACAAGAAAAAAAAAAAAACCTCTCTCTGATAATTATAGCATCCTCATCTTTCATCCTTGTTCACGTGCGAAGTATAAGGAGATAGACGCTTTCGTTGGGCAATTCCATAACACTACCACGAATCGTTTGAAGAGGTAATCCTAATTCTCTGATTTAAAATTGCCAATTATTATGTATAACGAGCTGATCTTGGTAGAATTCTAAGAGCTAGTCTCACGGATTTCCTACAGGATTCACAAGGCACAGCCACAAAAATGGAAGCGGTCATCAACCTCCCCCTTACCCTCCGAGATGGCCCAAGAAGAGCTTAATGCAGGCCAATTTCATCATTATGGACTGTAACTCGGATTACAACAATATACTAGGGCGGGTCGCTTTAAATCACTTCAAGGCGGTGCCCTCCGCATACCATCAAGCCCTGAAGTTCCCGACTTCGAGTGGCGAAGCTACAATCAGGGAAGCCCAGCTCTCAGTTCGGGAATGTTATGAGAGCTCCCTCCGACCAAAATATCAAGCAGGGTGGGGACCCGATTTGCTTGAACATAAGAGGGATACGAAGAGAGGGAGTCCTACTGATATGACTGTATTTGCAACACTCAAACCTTAGTATTTGTACTATATTTGCATCCTAACTTAGGGATAATTGCAACACTTTGATATTTTCAATACAATGTAGGAGAATATCGGAAAGTGAAAGTTCTGACCCAAAACGATCCAAAATACGAGTCGAAAAGTGAACACTGGAGAAAACACGCGGAACGATGGAAGAATGGAGTCCTTAGAGTCAGAATTTGGCCAAAACTAGCGCGTAATCAGACTTGGAATGTTGAAAGTAGCCCGAAAATACCTCGATCAACGCTCGGTCAAAGCCTGGTCAAAAGTCAAAACTCCAGCCCAGAAATTCAACAAAAAGGCGCTCGAGCGCGCCCTCCTGGCGCTCGAACGCCCTATGCAGAAAATTCCACAACATTCCAAAAGAAAACACATGGCAAAAATCGAGTAAAGTAGCAGAATGGTGCTCGAGCGTGCCTCAGGAAGCTTCCAGAGCTGCCACGCGTCAAAAAAGCAATGGACCGAAAAAAGGGCGCTCGAGCGCGCCTCTGTTTTTTTGTCTATAAATAGCCCCCCTCCCTCCGAAATATTTAATTAATTTTGGATTTTGCTTATTTTTAATCAATTTTTGAGTTAATTCTAGTTAGTTTTAGTCATAGTTGTAGTTAATTAATTAGTAGGACACGGGGAAAGTCCCACCTAAGTGGTTCTTATTCAGAAAAATTTTGCCCGAATAGCCACTTTTAGAGGAAAATCCGACCCAAGTAGTTATCATTCGGGGGAGGTTTTGCCTGAATATCTTTTAATAGGAAAACTCTTATTCAAGAGAAATTCATCCCTAATAGCTCTTATTCGGGGAAAATTAGTTCCGCCCGAATAGCTATTTAGCATTAGACCTCTGCTCAAATTTCAGAAGGTAGAAATACAAAGTCGTCATATCGGGAGAGCCTTGCTTGACTCTCTTATTTGTACTACTTTTATTTATTATTATGTCTGAGTAGAGTTATTTATCTAGGGGAGGATATTGTAAATGACGGTCTTTTAATATATGGTCTCGGATTCAGTTTATTTAATTCGATTGCAATATATGACTTGCTTTAAATTCAGTATTGTCTTTCATACATAATGCTTTTCAGTAGATGTTATGATTGTTTTACTTATTGTCGTTCATATGTAATGCTTTTCAGTAGACATTATGATAGCTTTACTTTCGTGTTATATATCCATGCTTTAATAGTGAATCAAATAGCTTGACAACCTTAGATTCCATGAAATATAGGTTGTACAATAGTTCTAGTCCAAGTAAGGAGAAGTTAATGACTTACTTGAAACAGACCTTTACACCCGGTTGCAAGGACAACTCCATACTATGGCTCCAATGCTCGTAGATGGCACAACACCTACATCATAGTTAGTAATCAGGATTTTAATAGGCTAAGTAATTAACTAGGTTAATGCTTGTAGCTTAACCTCTTGCATAGGATTAGAGAACTTGAATGCCGAGCCTATATTGACTGCCTCTTTACATATCCATCCGCCTAGATTTCTTTCCCTCGTAATCCACTAATACTTAGTTAGTTTAACTTAGTTGTAACATAGGTTTAAAACCAACCGCCCTGTATAAACTGTTACACTTACCACTTTAAACACTTTCGCACTTTACTTTACCAACTTGCTAACGCGCTTCCCTGTGGTACGATTCCGCAGTCATAGCATACTACACTGCAAAGATCCGTGCACTTGTGGGTATTTTAACTTGGTTTATATTGCGCACATTTTTAATACACAACCCGATCGCATCACCTGCAGAAGAGCTGCAGGAGATAGAGATGTCAGAAGAGAACAAAAAAGCCAAAATTGATAGTGAGCTACCAGAAGACCTCAAAAAAGATATAAGGCAATTTCTCCTTGAAAATGAATATATCTTTGCTTGGTCTGCTACTAACATGATTGGAGTTGATCCATCCGTAATGGAGTACTACTTGAACACCAACCCCAATTACTATCTGGTAAAGCAGAAACGCAGGCACTTTCACCACGACAAGCAGAAGATTATTGCTGAAGAGGTCAAAAAATTGGTGGACGCCGAGCACATATGGGAAATCCTATACCCGACTTGGTTATGTAATGTGGTATTAGTCTCTAAGAGCACAGGAAAATGGAGATTTTGCATTGATTTTACCAGCCTCAATAAAGCTTGCCCGAAAGATTGTTTTCCTTTGTCTCGGATCGACCAATTGATATATGCCACCTTGGGGTTTGAATTGCTGTCTTTCATGGACGCCTTCAAAGGCTAACCCCAGATAAAGATGGCCCCTAGGGACAATGAAAATACAGCTTTCGTTACCGATCAGGGGCTCTATTACTATGAGGTCATGTCATTCACCCTCAAGAATACAAGAGCCACCTATACTCAGATGGTAAGAAAAGTCTTTAAAAATCAGATCGGGCGTAACATAGAGATCTATGTGGATAACATGTTGGTCAAGAGCAAGAGCGTAGAAGACTATGTAGCCGACTTGGCTGAGGCCTTCGACGTAATAGTACAATTCAGAATGAAATTGAATCCTGAAAAGTGCACATTCAGTGTTAAGGCAGGCAAGTTCTTGGGGTTCATGGTCACGAGTCGAGGAATAAAGGTCAACCCAGAAAAAATCCAGGTAATACCGGATTTATCACCACTGACCTGCTTGAATGACGTCCAAGTGCTTATCGGCAAGGTAGCAGCCTTGAGCAAGTTCATGTCCAAGTCGGTTGATAAGTATGCCCCATTGTTCAAAATTCTGAGGAGTCCTAAGAACTTTGAATGGATGGAGGAGTGTTAGAATGGCTTTGATGAATTGAAAAAATACCTAGCTTCGCCACCCCTACTCTCCCTACCTGAGGAGGGGGAGAAGCTGGTACTGTATCTAGCATGTTCAAGAACAGCAGTAGCGGCTACGCTAGTTCAGGAAGAAGGTAGAGATCAGAAGCTAGTCTACAATGTCAGCAAGACTCTCCACGGGGCTAAGACGAGATACTCCACATTGGAAAAACTCGCCTTTGCGCTCGTGACCATGACCAGAAAGCTTAAATCATACTTCGATGCCCACATAATTAGAGTCATGACAGATGCCCCATTTAAGTCTATTATGCATAAGTCGGAAGCCTCGAGCAGGCTACTCAAATGGGCGGTTGAGCTAAGTCAATTTGACATCACTTACCAACTGAGAACAGCCATAAAAGCCCAAACAATTGCGGACTTTGTCGTGGAGTGCACGGGTCGAGCCAAGCATGATCCAGAAGAATTGTGGAAGATCCATATGGACAGGGCATTAGAGAAGTCAGAAAATGGAGCTGGAGTGGTAATCTTAGATCCAATGGGTTATGAGTACCAGTATTCTCTCAAATTTGCCTTCCCAACCTCCAATAATGAGGCCAAGTACGAAGCAGTGATTGTAGATCTGAAGGTTGCAGCCCAGCTTGGAGCACAAACCTTGGAGATGTATACCGACTCCCAGTTAGTGACAAGCCAAGTCTCTAGAGAATTTGAGGCTAAAAATGCTTCTATGATGGCCTATCTCAGCAAGGTCAAGGATTTGACCTCCGGGTTCAAAAGGTTTTCAATACAACAGATTCCGAGGGAGGAAAATACCAAAGCCGATGCCTTATCAAAATTGGTTGTGGGTGAAAACCGACCTGCTCTAGTCCACGTAGAAGAAAGTTTTGAACCAAGCATTCAGTTAGAGAAGTAGGAAGTACCCGAGGTAACCATGAGCCTAGATTGGACTTGGTCAATCGTGGACTACTTGGAGGGGGATATAGTCTCAGGTGATGAGAAAGAAGCTCGAAAAATTGAAAAATAGGCCTCAAGGTTTGTTATAGTTGTAGGTTAGCTTTACAAAAGGGCTTACACCTAGCCCCTCTTGAAGTGTGTAGGGCCTAAGGAGGGAAACTACATACTTAGAGAAATCCACGAAGGAATATGTGGAAATCACCTAGGCGGCAAAGCCCTAGCAAGGAAGGCATTAAGGCAAAGCTATTTTTGGCTGACCTTAGAGCAGTATGCCAAAAAGTATATGAAAAAATGCGATATCTACCAAAGATTCTCCAAGATTCAGAGAAAACCCACAGTGGACCTGACGGTGATATTGAGTCCATGGTCATTTTACCAGTGGGGGTTGGATATCATTGGCCCGTTGCCAAATAGCCTCGGACAGAAGAAGCATGTTTTCGCAACCTTTGATTACTTCACCAAGTGGCCCAAGGCTGAGAGTGTAGCCAGAATAACTGAAAAGGAAGCCTGGGACTTCGTATGGAAAAATATCATCTGCCAATTTGGAGTGCCTAAGGTCATAATCACTGACCATGGCAAACAGTTCGATAGTACATATTTTTGAGGAAAATATGTTGAAATTAGGATCGACCTTATATTCTCGTCTATTGCTCATCCTCAAGGTAATGGCCAAGTCGAAAGAAGTAATCAAATTATTTACAGGGCCTGAAAACAAAGCTAGAAGAGGCAGAAGGACAATGGGCAGCAATCCTTCCCGAGGTGTTGTGGGCTCAGCGCACCACCATCAGCTCAGCGACGAGAGAATCACCCTTCGAACTGACCTTCGGTACTCTAGCAGTGCTGCCGGTGGAGATCGGGTCTTCCACCATTAGGGCCCTCCACCATGATCCAAAAATAACGGAGCTTGAATCCGAGAAGAATTAGATCTGGCTGAAGAGTTGTGTGCCAAAGCTCAGGTCCGAATGTTGGTTGGAAAAGCCGCTATGGAGCGAGCCTTTGTCAAGCAAGTCAAGCCTAAGTCTATTAAGGTAGGTGACCTGGTTCTACGAAGGGCCATCTTTTTGCCACGCTCATGAGGCAAGCTCTCCCCATCTTAGGAAGGGCCATACGAAGTTGTGAAGGAAATCTGACTTGAAACCTTTTACCTTCGCGATAAATACGAGAAACAAATGAAAAATGCCTGGCATACGGAGCATATTAAGCATTATTTTGTGTAAGGCCCCGAGCTGAAAATATTATATTGTAAAGCCCCAAGCTCAAATACACCTAATATACCTAAATACTTAATGTAGTTCCTATTTCTGTATGAATGTGTAGATCCACCGCGGATCTGAAACACCCTATTGTTAATTCCCCAACTCTAAACAAACTAGACTAATGTTCAAAAAGTGGCCACACATAGTCTCGGAAGGGGTAAATTAACCAACTTGAATTAGCAATTCCAGTTCAGTTCTAATCAACGAAGTTTGATTATTTTGCTAGCTCGGACTGACGAGTTCATCTCAGATAAATCAATTCATTGGTTTATTAAGTTGATTTCATCATGACAATTGACTTGAGCTTAATCAAAAAGTATATAAAAAGGGTGTAGACCCTCAACTACTCGATTTTGCAGAAATAGAAAAGTACAGACAAGCACGACTCGGTAGACGTATAAGTGCTCAAAGGCAAAACGAAGAGAACACCATTAATCGATGATAAACCAAATCGTTTCATTAATAAAGGAGGCCTATATCGGGCATGTTACAAAACAACAAAAAGAAATACAAAGTGGGGCGGGAATAATGGAAGCGACACCATCGCCTCCAGCCTGGTCCCCGACATTAGAGGACTCATCTTCAACTTGCTCCATCCCCCTCCTGATATAGTCCACGACTTTCTTGGCCTGGTACTTCAAGTCGGCAGGAAGTCCAGGGATGTTCTAAAACTCTAGAGCAAGAGCATTCATGATATCTAGGAAGTTGGTCTTGGACGGAATTAGAAAAGTCTTCGCCCGTTCCCTAGCTATGACCTGGCCTCGGAAGAAGTATTCCATCTCGGCAAACTTTATCAATGTCTCTCCTTCCTTCATTAGCCAGTCCACACTCGCATCGCTGGACTTGAAGGCTTCCACTACCTTTTCTCTGCTGGACCCGATATTCTCTTTGAATTCCTAAAGGCTGGTCTCGGCTCGCGTTTCTCCTTCTTGAGCCGCGTTACATCATTGCTAGCCTCAATCCTCCGGGACTTCTCTCACTCGAGCTCCTCCTCCTTGGATTTTAGTTCCTTCTTAAGATGGTCGATTTCATCGTCATTCTCCTTATATCTCTTGTTGGCCTCTTCCCTCTGTGCCTCCAGCTCGGCTTGGGCTTCACTGTATCTATGCTCCAGCTCGGTACAGTGAGCCTGTACCTTGTGGATAAGGCCGGGGACAGAGAAGATGTGGGACTCAATCTACAAGGGAACGACGGTCAGACAAATTACGATTTGAAAAGTTAAATAAAGGGACAAAGGGCAGTAACTCACCGTGGCCGCATCGGTCCTCAAGTCGAGGATGAGCTGGTCCACAGAGACCTTGGACAACTTTGGGTTGCGCTCAATGGAGGTAGAGGTATCATCTGCTCGATCTTTCTTGGTTCAGATCATCTCTATTGTCTTCCGTTTGCCCATCTCTTCGGCGCGGGGCCTCCTCTTCAATTCTGTTCGGGTGCTTGAACGCTCAGTGATTAACACTCCCAACACCTTCTTCTGAGAATGGGACTCTCGGACCTTGCTCTTTTTTGAGGAAACTTATATCCTCCTCTCAGTCTGTTGGCCGTCGAGCCTCTTTCTGGATACTTGAAGGGCATGAGAGCTCCCGGGTACCAAGCCCCCACCGCTCACCACGACCTCCCTCCTCTTGAGCTAAGCAATCTCCCTAACGGTTGGCATTTCTAAAAAAAAAAATCAATCAAAAATCAATCAAATGAGAAGGTTAGAAGAAATCAGAGCAAAATTCAAGGCAGACATAAGCTAGGAAGGTCGGATCTGATCCCGAGATTGACCCTCTGCTTTATCCTCTTCTTTTTCCTCGTCCGAATCAGAGAGTAAACCGGGGTGGTCCTTGGTCAGATAGGGCATTCGACCAAACAACTTGGATTTCTAGATCTTGTCCCACTTGAGGACGCTATCAATATCTATCAATTGATTCGGCCCCGGTTTGAGTTCCTCAGTGTCACTGATTTTTGAATCGGATAATGTGAGCAGGTCATTGAGTTTCTTCTTCAAAGATGGAGTCCATTTGCTCTTGCACCCCGAGGCGACCGTAGACTCTACACAATAATACTTGTTGTGCCAACCTTTGTTGGAAGATTTCTATTTGGTAAAGAGGGCAAGGTCCTTCCTGGCCGCGAAATGGAACCATCCTGGCAGCCTGGGATTAGCCTTGCAAACATAAAAGTACCTGAACAGTGCAAAGGTCGGCTCCACTCCTACCTCCCGACAATACACATAAAAGGCCATGATCATGGCCCAACCATTTGGAGTCACTTGGCCCAGACTAAGTTCAAAGTAATCCAGAATGGTAGTGATGAAGCAGGGAAGAGGTAATTGGATCACATCGAAGGCCAAGTCGTAAATAGTAAAGTGGTCGGTGGGTGGATTACAAGCATGATCAAACCGACCTGCAACCTTCAGTATGTAATTCCAATCAACCAACCAATTCCTCAACCTAACATTCAAAACCAATTTAGTGGTATTGTAACGCCCCGATCCCTCACGAGACTGGAAGCTCTAATAATCATGCTATTCTCAACCCAAGCCCAAGCCCAAACCCAGACACAGATTTTAGGGAAAACAGATAGAGTTTCTCCTATACCGTGGACATTCTGAAAACCTGTAAGCTTTCAAATAAGTCATAGAACAACAAGAATACCATTTCTAATTCAAATCCTAGCTTCAAGGCCATCCGAGCCTTAAGAGACACAACATTTTAGATACAAACAAGCATGCATCCTGAAATATAACTCATTTACAAAACTGTTTATCATACCAATCCATGATAGCATTTAAACATTCTTAGAAATTAAAGTCAACCCTACAATCCCCTGCAACCACACCCAAGTATGCAGCAACTAAAAGTAGGAAGTTTAGTTATTACAGGCCATGGGTACTTATCATACATTACATTCAACTTACAACTAAACAATATACACGTGAGCCCATAGGCTCCAAAATAGGGCATATGTAATACAAACAGAGTCTTCATATAACAAATAGGAAACATATCCACCTCAAGCAAATATCATACAGCAACTAAGACAACTCTTCCTCCAATTGCACCTCCTGAAACATGTTAGCGAGGTATGAGCAACCACAACTGCCCAGTGAGGGAAAAGGACTACCCAGGATGTGCAATGCAACAGTTATAGCAATTAAGCAAGAAAAGCGAGTAAAGTGCATTTGAAACAGTAAGTAACCACATATATCAAATGATACGATACACTCAATCCCCAACACTCCAAAATTCTCTTTTCTTTGATCCCGAACCACGAACCACGATCAATATGCCGGCATAATCTCAATCACTCCAGTGGTGTACTTCGGATGTACCCCGATAATCCTATGACCCAACACCCCTAGCAATCTCCGGACCAACCGAATGAGGGAATAGGGCACGAAGATCGAATATCCACTGGCAAGCCCGCCGCCGCCCAGCCAATATTTAATACAACCGCCCCTGACACTATGGTTGCATAGCCACTATACAATGCACTTAATAATAACAATATAATATCAATAATAGAAGCGATAACACATGGGAAGAACAACAAAGTAGGTTGTTCTCAAAACAGTTAGAAAAGAAGCAATTTCATGTAAATAATTAAGCAAATTACAAAGGGCATTTGCAACATTCACATGAAACTATACCAAAAGCTCCAGAACATCTTGAAAACACATTTAAACACTTAAGGAGTCATGACAAGACCTTAGAAACATGAGACAATCGAATTTGCACTTAAACCCCTTTGTAACTCAACCCGTTTTCCTTTCAAACTCATGCTATGGTTCTAGATTAGTAAGCGGCCTATTCCATGCTTCTAGTTAACCCCTTAGGCACCCTTAGGACCCTCGAAGTCATGCAATTACCTGCATTTAGCCCGAAAGTCCCAATTTTTTCCTTATGACTTTGTACTACAAATACCTCAACCGGGAATCAAATAGAAGCTAGCAAAGCTTATTTAGGACCTATATAGGCTAGAAATGCTAAATGTGGAGGCCAATTCAACCCGGATTCGCAATAACCCTGAAACCCTTTTCTAAAAGTTGGCTATTTCATTCTTTTGCTAGGTTATGAGTAATTAAACCCTACGGGGCCTTTACACTACTTTCATTAACATCTAAAGCACCTATTAGAACCATTAATTCATGCTATAAGGTTTGATTTTGCAAAACCCTAGTTTTCTCATCACTATTCATGCCCTACGATCAACAAGCAATTTCAACCGTTTAAACTATTAAACAATAGCATAAATTAGGTCTCTACTACTTATATACAACATGCATAAGCATATTCAAGCATTGCATAAGCATTTGATTGCAAATCTAGGAATTCAAGAAAGTTGTCACATTTCTCAAATGCAAAAATAGGTATGAAATCCATCACCTAAAGCGCGTAGGAGCTCAGAAAAGGGTAGTAGACACCCTAAACTACTTGTACCTAGCTTGGCTTGGCTTGGATTGAAGAATTGAATAGCAAAAGATCTCCCTCCTCCTTCTATGCTGATTTTCGGCCCTGCTACAGTGTTTTCAACTTTGCTCTTTTTTTTTTGTTTTTTGTTGCTAAGTTATGAGCTTAAGTTGTGAGGTGTTGAGTATATAATAAGTTGGGGTTAAGTTGGGTGCTTAAATGATCTATTAAAATAAGTCTAGTTAGCTTAAAAATGGGTCTATTGCGCATAATTTAAATTAGCTAACTAAAACATTATGTTTCATACGTAACACTATTCATTAGTTCTGACAATTCATTTTCTAACGAAGGCTCCTAATGCATATAGCTCAAACGCACATTTTTCTCATTCCTATAACAATTAATATGAATTAAAAAAAATGCTAATTCAAGGTAATTGAGTAATTGAAAAATGGAATGAATAGTAATTAAATAGGACAAGAAGTAAAGCACAGAAGAAATGCGCAAATAGTGGATGCAATAGTAAACTCAAAGTACGGCTAAGATCTCGGGCGTCATATCCTCTCCCCCTTAAACAAATTGTGTCCACGCAATTATTCTTTCAAAGAACTCTTGCTGCGCGTTCTAAGCTCCCGAATAAAACCTCACATGCAAATACCATCGAAGTTTCCAAGGAAGTGTATAAGAGGAACATTTCAAATAAGAACTTCGACGTATAATGCCAAGAAAAATACCAACGCATCTGCTGAAAGAATACCGTTGAAAACCCCAGTAGACCAACAAATGAATTATCAGATAGGAAGTCTCACAATAAGGATGCCAAACAAGGCTCCGAATAGGAATACTAATCCGGAAGTCCGAGAAAATACCAATCAAGAAATCCGTAGCAGAAATCCCCAAGGAGATTGCCAAATAAAGGCCTGTTCAAGAATTCCAAATAAGATTCCAATTAAGGTTGTATATAAGAAGTCCTAATAGGAGTGTCAAGTGGAAATACCCAAGAGAATACCTTATGAGCTTAACTGGAGATTTCGCGGCAAGATAAGATACCCAAATAAAGGCTCCGATAAGAGATCCGAATAAAGAGACTTGCTAAGAACACCAGCTGTATATCTCTGGAAGATCCGTTACTGGTCATCTCTTTATAAGGGAGAGTTACTTACAAACTCAAGGGACAATACATGTATGCAATGGGTTAAACATAGAATAAACACTTAATATACATTATCACACGTATCTAGGGTAATAAGTTCTCAAGGAATCACTTAGATGCAAATTAACCACATAAACATACTTGTTACACAACGTTTACATATTGCACAATTAAGACACATAGGTACAAGTAATTCCACTAAAAATAACATTAGTACGCACAATCACACAATTGCACATCCAACACATTCTTCATATTTCAATTAAGCAATTAACGCAGGATTACATTTCCATTTAAGTCACCCAAAATCACATAGTTACACTATCGCATAACCTTCCTAATTCATGCCAATATAACACATAGGAACTCATTTTCACTCAAACAACTCAAACCTACACGCAAGCATACACTTATTCAAAACACACATCACAAGCACAATCTCGGGGTTCACTACCCAACAGACCAAGGACCCTATCCTGGCTGTGAGCTACTAAGCTCTGATACCACCTGAAACGCCCTGATCCCTTACGAGACCGGAAGCTCTAATAATCATGCTATTCTCAACCCAAGCCCAAACCCGGACACAGATTTTAAGAAAAACGGACAAAGTCTCCCCTGTACCGTGAACATTCTTAAAACTTGTAAGCATTCAAATAAGTCATAAAACAACAAGAATACCATTTCTAATTCAAATCCTAGCTTCAAGGCCATCCGAGCCTTAAGACACACAACAGTTTAGATACAAACAAGCATGCATCCCGAAATATAACTCATTTACAAAATCGTTTATCATACAATTCCATGATAGCATTTAAACATTCTTAGAAATTAAAGTCAACCCTACAATCCCCTGCAACCACACCCAAGTATGCAGCAACTAAAAGTAGGAAGTTTAGTTATTATAGGCCATGAGTACTTATCATATATTACATTCAACTTACAGCTAAACAATATACACATGAGCCCATAGGCTCCAAAATAAGGCATAAGTAATACAAACAGAGTCTTCATATAACCAATAGGAAATAGATCCACCTCAAGCCAGTATCATATAGCAACTAAGACAACTCTTCCTCTAACTGCACCTCCTGAAACATGTTAGCGAGGTATGAGCAACCACGATTGCCTAGTGAAGGAAAAGGACTACCTAGGACGTGCAATGTAACAGTTATAACAATTAAGCAAGAAAAGCGTAAAGTGCATTTGAAACAGTAAGTAACCATGCATATCAAAGGATACGATACACTCAATCCCCAACACTCCAGAATTCTTTTTTCTTTGATCCCGAACCACGAACCACGATCAATGTGCCGACATAATCTCAATCACTCCAGTGGTGTACTCCGGATGTACCCCGATAATCCTACGACCCAATATCCCCTGGCAATCTCTGGACCAGGCGAGTGAGGGAATAGGGCACGGAAATCGAATATCCACTGGCAAGCCCGCCGCCACCCAGCCGATATTCAATACAACCACCCCTGACACTATAGTAGCACAACCACTATACAATGCACTTAACAATGGCAATATAATATCAATAATAGAAGCGATAACACATGGGAAGAACAACAAAGTAGGTTGTCTTCAAAACAGTTAGAAAATAAGCAATTTCATATAAGTAATTAAGCAAATTACAAAGGGCATTTGCAACATTCACATGAAACTATACCAAAAGCTCCAGAACATCGTGAAAACACAAGGCCTTAGAAGCATGAGACAATTGAATTTGCACTTAAACCCCTTTGTAACTCAACTCGTTTTTCTTCCAAACTCATGCTATGGTTCTAGATTATTAAGAGGCCTATTCCATGCTTATAGTTAACCCTTTAGGCACCCTTAGGACCCTCGAAGTCATGAAATTCCCCGCATTTAGCCCGAAAGCCCCAATTTTTCCCTTATGACTTTGTACTACACGTACCTCAACCGGAACTCAAATAGAAGCTAGCAAAGCTTATTTAGGACCTATATAGCTAGGAATGCTAAATGTGGAGGCCAATTCAACCCGGATTCGTGATAACCTCGAAACCCCTTTTTAAAAGTTGGCTATTTCATTCTTTTGCTAGGTTATGAGCAATTAAACCCTACAGGGCCTTTACACTACTTTCATTAACATCTAAAGCACCTATTAGAACCATTAATTCATGCTATAAGGTTCAATTTCGCAAAACCCTAGTTTTTCCATCACTATTCATGCCCTACGATCAACAAGCAATTTCAACCGTTTAAACTATTAAACAATAGCATAAATTAGGTCTCTACTACTTATATACAACATGCATAAGCATATTCAAGCATTGCATAAGCATTTGATAGCAAATCTAGGAATTCAAGAAAGTTGTCACATTTTTCAAATGCAAAAATAGGTATAAAATCCCTCACCTAAAGAGCATAGGAGCTCGACAAAGGCTAGTAGACACCCTAAACTACTTGTACCTAGCTTGGCTTGGCTTGGATTGAAGAATTGAAGAACAAAAGATCTCCCTCATCCTCCTATGCTGATTTTCGGCCCTGCTACAGTGTTTTCAGCTTTGCTCTTTTTTTGTTGTTGTTGCTAAGTTATGAGCTTAAGTTGTGAGGTGTTGAGTATATAATAAGTTGGGTGCTTAAATGATCTATTAAAATGAGCCTAGTTAGCTTAAAAACAAGTCTATTGCGCATAATTTAAGTTAGCTAACTAAAACATAATGTTTCATACGTAATACTATTCATTAGTTCCGACAATTCATTTTCTAACGAAGGCTCCTAATGCATATAGCTCAAACGCACATTTTTCTCATTCCTATAACAATTAATATGAATTAAGAAAAATGTTAATTCAAGGTAATTGAGTAATTGAAAAATGGAATGAATAGTAATTAAATAGGACAACAAGTAAAGCACAGAAGAAATGCGTAAATAGTGGATGCAATAGTAAACTCAAAGTACGGCTAAGATCTCGGGCATCACAGGTATGGCATTCGCGTTAGCAGCAGGCAAAGAGTTACGAGATCTTCTTTCCCCGACCTGAAGAACAGCTGGCTGTATAGGAACGGTGATACAGAATTACCCTTGTGGGCTTGGCGTCTACTACCTTGGCTCTAAAGGACTCGGCTATGAACTTGTGGGGCAGCTCGAGACCTTCCAATTGGTTGAGAGGCGAGCCATCCTAGACGTCGTCTAACTTATTCAGATCAGACAAAGGATCCACTACGGCCTCCTCTCGCACCTTCCTGACCTCCACAATTTCACACTTATCATCGCTCTCTACTCGAACTCGCTGACGTTCTGACTTTTCCTCTTGAGAGATGCTCAAGTCGCCCTCATATGGGCCCCGCTTTGATGATGACTCCGAGCTCGAGGGGTTCTCTTCTCCTCTCTCATGCGATATGCTTTCCATCTCTTGGGAATCCTCGGACTCTGACCTCCCCATTTTATGTATGTGTATATAAAATAAAACATACGAGAATATCTAAAAGGAGTCGAGACGTACCTAATAGATGCCTAGGTTATGTGGGCTAAGTTGATGGGACTGAGCTATTGATCCTCCGAGCTAAATTCTCTAAGCTAAACTTTCCAAGCCTGAATGTCTTCGGAGTCTTGAAAGCTTGAGTGTAAAAGGTGAAATGAATTTTGAAACATTGGAGCCCTATTTATAGGCATAAAGTGTAACCGTCTTGAGAATACCAAACGCCGCGTCCTGTCAGGGCTAAGGTATGACATGTCGGTCTCTCAAAAGCGGCACCCGTATAATGTGGCATCAATCCCAAGTCGGTCACCTCCAGCTCGGGCGTACACACTACCTGCCTAGATCCCCTTCAGATCTCTAGATTGGGTTGGGGGAATTAACAAGGGAGACCCCGAGCTGAAGACATCGTAACCAGGTCACATGCTGACCTAAAACACCTGACCCGACCCGAACTTGACCCGATGAGCCCTAACGGTTGTGCCAGCCATCTAGATGGGACATAAATCAAGGCTCGCAGCTTGGACCAGCAGGTAATAACTTTATTCGCTGGATAATAGCTTTGTCCACTGGATATATAGCACAGGCAGCCGGTAGTGTGTTGGGCAGCATTATACATTAATTGCTGCCCGAATACGAGATTAGTACAAATAGAACTCTTCCCTGCATTTATGAAGGTAACTCGTGCATTGATTAATTCCAGCTACCATTGCCCAGCTCGGACACACTAATCACTTTCACACCCAACTAGAAAACTCGGGTCATCACCTCGTCTTTTTCTTCTCTTTACTTGTGCAGGTCCAATTCCCGACTTGGAAGTTTTAGCTCGGACGGACGAGAGCAGTTCGACCTTATCTGTCGAGTTCTCATCCTTAAGAATACACAAAATTGTTCTATAACGAGAACCTGTAAACAGATGAACAATAACTAACGACATTATGAGGAATTTATTATGATATATATATATAATTATATTGTAAATGATTATATTAGCTTTTGCAAAGTCTTTCCTTCAATAGAGAAAGGATCTTTCTGATTCTCGAAGAATGAGGGGCAAAGGGCTGATAAATAGACTATTCACAGAATCCACCTCATTTTCGAATCGGTAACCTTCTTTTGTTCCTAATCGGTGATTAATTTGTATGACTTGCAAGGGGTTTTGTACCCTATCGAATTAAGGAACCATGGCATATATGTTTGACAGGAATAGTTGAAGGGAATTATCTAAATACATTGATTATAATTAGCTTTTGCAAAGTCTTTGCTTCGATAGAGCTCATAGTTATAGTACGCTCTCATAGGGAATGCTTCCACTTCGCCGGGCAAAGACTGGCAAACTAAATACAAAGGCCCAAAGTCCAAAAGCCGTAACAATCTTATAGAATCATTTTGGCATTCATTGAACTTAATAGAGTGTTTTACTTTTCATAAATAGGCCTACAAGCTCCCACTTCTGAAGTTAGCCTTAGATACGTAAGTAATAGGACTAATTAATTAACAAGACTGAATATGTTGGTACAACCTAATAATATCCAACCTCTCAATTAATCTTCTTACTTACGTACTCCGGAGGTACTGGTACAACCTAGCTAATTTCGTCCGAGGTAGTCATGTACTGCCACTGGTTTACAAAACTGGGCGTATATGTACTTTCAATTAACTATAACATAACTACAAGAATACGCATAATTAATTGATAATACTAAGCAATTAAAGAATATGAGACTTTAATTAATCTAAATCTAAATATTTACAAAAATATCCTCACTTATTTATCATTCCAAAAATAAGGATCTAGAGTGTCATAATTAAATTTACAAAACGGAAATCGAAATCAAGAACAAAAGTTACCGAATTTAAGCACGTTTTGATTTAGCCGGCTCGATTTCTCTGAAGCTATGGCGTTAATCCATAAGTCCGGCCCTTATTTTAGGACCCTAACTAAACTAAACAAACCTACTCCTAAGCTAAAATATGAAGAAAAGTGATTATATACAAAGAAAATGGTGAAAATTTGCTTATGTCCACTAGAATAGCAGAAGCTTGGCAAAGAAGAGAAAAATTGGTTCTCTTTCATTGTCGCAAAATCGCAACATTTATAGGCAAAACTTCAGGAGGGCGCTCGAGCGCCAGTCAGGCGCGCTCGAACGCCCTTTTGTACTTTTGATTTTTATATTTTTTTCTATCGTTTTCAGTCTACATTCTGCCGCTTAATTGTCGGCTTTTTCTAAAAAGTGGTGCTCGAGCGCAGAAAAAAGACGCTCGAGCGCTCTTCTGGCTGTGGTATGTGAATTTTGACTTTGACCGGATCGGATGACTTGACCATTGATCGTTGACTTTGACTGTTGACCAAAAAGTTGACGAAGTCTATTCCAAGATTTTTCAGCGTCTTGAATCCGTTTCCGTACTCGGTTTGGCCAAATTCAATCTCGAATTGCTCGTTTTGAAGTTGTTCTACCATTTTCCTTCAGTGTTGCGCTGTATATTCTCTCCAAATGTTGGTTTTTGTGGTTGTTTTTGCTCTTTCTTCTTTAAAACCTATATTGCACTAAATTTGTGTAAAATATACAATTAAGTTTGAAATAATAATGCAATATATATGATTCAATGGGTTAAAGTTACTAAAAATACGGATTTATCAACTTCCTCAAACCCATTCTTTGTTTGTCCTCAAGTAAAGGCATCAATTATTTTATATATTCAAAAATATTAAATCTAAGCAGTCAATGTATTCATACAAATATATTTTATAAAATACAAGATTAACAGTGAGTTTGTCTTCCAAACAATTTCACCCCAAGAAATCGTTTTGTATCTAGAGTAATAGAAACCAACTTAATTACAAAAAATCCTTTGAGCATTTTTAAGCACTTGTAACTCAATTAAGAGGTAGAAAATTAATCACGCAAAATTTGTAAAATTGAAAATATTTTCTATGGATTGTCATAAAATGTTAAAACTCAACTTTCTTCCAAATCAAGTAATACTCCCTTAGATATTTTGTATATATATTTTTATATTATTTTATATTATTTTATTTTTTGTATATATTTTTATAAATAGATTACTCGAATGGTAGATGTTGGTTGATTCAAAGACTTTCTAGAAGTATTGCCTTTCTTCGGTTGAATTGTGTTTGGTAAAAGAAGGCTTGTCTAACAGGATTTGTATTGATAGCTTTTTCATAACAAAAAATGCTCAAAAATGGTTAGAAGAAAGCATTTGTTATGAATTTCTTTTCTGCCTCTTTTTATTGAATCAATACTTTTGATCTTTAAATGATAATGAGCGAGTCATCTAAACATTTTTTTTTTCAAAAGAGTATACCGATCTAGAAAAATAAGTCAAATTTTAATAAAACACAACATCTCACATTGAAAACAACTTAATCTACTCTTGTTTTGATAATTAATCAAAAACTTCTAATTGAATCATGTGATGCTATTGGGATGTAATAATAGTTAACAAGGTTTCAAAAAAAAAATCTAGATACAAACTCAACTCTTAGTGGCTAATCATTTTTCCATTCCAAATTCAAAGTTAATTCAAATATTTTATCACAATCTAAGCATATTTCAACAATTAACCACTCAAATTTAATTATTATGAATAAATGAAGCAAGAAAATATTAAAAATTTGGAAAAATTTTAATAGGTGGTATCGACTATTTTCTCCTACCTCCTCAAACCCGAACCTTACATTGCCCTCAATGTAAGAAAGTGATGCAATGTATTGCAAATTAAAAAGATAGATACAACCTGATAAAAATTTCAAGCATTGTTCCTCAAATGGTTCTGAAAGAAGATTTGTCATTAAAAGCTTCAAACACCAACGTTAGTTATGAGGATAAAAACAAAAGTGATACAAAACGAAATTTAAAACTCAATGATATGTACAATTTGGTTTCGCAAGGACTAATTTTTTTTTTTTTGAAATATTTTTTTAAACTTAATTTTTTAAAGACTAAATCTAAATCACACAAAATAAAACAAATTTCAATTCTTTTCTTTTTTTTTTAAAGAGAAAAATTTAACATACCAAATTAAAATATACACAATAAATCTCCTTTAACGGTTTGCTAACAAATGCATTGGAGGAGACTCTGAATATATACACTAATGAATGCATAGCCATAACAGTTACTGAAAATTATGCAAAGAGAGTTGAAACCACACCAGATTACCAAAGTCGTTAGAAGACCTTAGTGGTAAGATTAACTAAAGACATTCTCGAGACATATCAACAATTCAACCCCTAGATCTAATATTCAAAAGAACTAAATCCAAATAGGTTTTTTTTGTTTTTTTTATGCTGCTGCTATCGGGGCTTATGTTATAAGTCCCGACTGCAGTCTAGCGATCGAGCTCCTTAAAGGCGCACTCGAGCGCCCTGCAGAAAACCTGTTTCCTTTTTTTTGTAACAATATTATAACATAAATGTTAAAAATGGAAATGAAAGAAAAGTTATGATCTTACTATACATAGATATAGATATATACATATATAAATATGAATACTATAAATACATAAACCATAAAAACAAACCACACTATTTTTATTAAACATAAAGACATTACATAAAATGAAATACAATATCATAAAATTATCTCATAATCTTGGGAATGCAAAACTAAACATTCTTCTCTCTACCCAAAACGCCTTTGATCTCATTTAATTAAGAGACAAAGAAAAAGAAGGTAAAAGATGAATGCACTTACAAAAGAGTACACAACCATGTTAAATTGATCGTTCGTGAGAGTTCTAAACATCATTGTACTGTAGTAGAGAAATGAAAGAAAAATTTTGAGAGAGAAATAGAGAGGGAGACAGCAATGGAGAGAAAAGAAAATGAGGAAAAGAAGAAAGAAAGAGGGCTTTAAACCCCTCGGTTAGGTCGTACTGCGCTCGAGCGCCCTTCAGGCGTGTTCGAACATGGTTCTTCCCGTTTCTGCCTTAAATGCTTTTGCAGAATCACAAAATAGGAAGAAAGAATCTTTCTCAAATCTATTTTTTACAAGACCACACTCTTCTTTTTATTTTATTATTATTATTATTATTATTATTATTTTATTTTTTTTGAAAACAAATTTAACCACCTAGACAATTTAAACTCTTTTATAGGGTTCAAGAGTTTGTGAAAAATGAAAACATATTGGGATTTTAGGCCATTTAAAGACTAAAGAAGATGTAATCTTCCTCAAGCCTATCTTCTACAAAATCACATTTTTTTTTCTTTTTTAAAAAAATTTAAGCTAGAGAAAGACTCATTTGATACAAAAAATAAAGGACAGAAAATAAAAATTGAACCCTAACACCACAAGAATCCCTAGATTGTCTCCTAGGAGCATTAAGTTTAACGTCTTCAGCCAGACAAAGTCTATAAAATAACAAAATTGACTAAAATAAAAATATAAACTAAAAACTAAAAACTAAAAACTAAAATATATACAAATTAACAATAATATACATAAATCAAAGACTTATCTTATTTGATGAACACCGATCCTCGGCAACGGCGCCAAATTTTGATCGCGTTATTTTGCACTAAAAAATAGTAAGGTTAAATGATTAAAAATATTACTTACCTTGAATTACCTCTAGCTGTGGCGAGTAGAGGGTCGATCCACAGAGATTGGGTTATCAAATTAAGTTAAGTCCTTAATTTAGAATTGTTTGACTATCTCCCGTCACTGATAAGTTTGATTAAGTCCAAAAGTACAGTAAATTAAGTCCAAGAAATGTCCAAAATGTCCAAAGATACGGTAGTAACAAGATAAAATAATTTAATCCAGGAGTGGTTAGTTCAATTTAGCGGGTCCATGATTTGGAATGATAAATTCGATTGGAATATTTAAGTGTAATATTATAGATTCAAGTTAAAAGAATAAATCATTCAAGAAATAGGGCTACAAGCTCCCACTTCTAAAGTTAGCCTTAGATACGTAAGTAATAGGATTAATTAATTAACAAAACTGAATATGTTGGTACAATCTAATAATATCCAATCTCTCAATTAATCTTCTTACTTACGTACCCCGGAGGTACTGGTACAACCTAACTAATTCCGTCTGAGGTAGTCACGTACTGCCACTGGTTTACGAAATTGGGCGTATATGTCCTTTCAATTAACTATTACATAACTACAAGAATACGCATAATTAATTGATAATACTAAGCAATTAAAGCATACGAGACTTTAATTAATCTAAATCTAAATATTTACAAAAATATCTTCACTTATTTATCATTCCAAAAATAAGGGTCTAGAGTGCCATAATTAAATTTACAAAACGGAAATCGAAATCAAGAATAAAAGTTACCGAATTTAAGCACATTTTGATTTAGCCGGCTCGATTTCTCCGAAGCTATGGCGTTAATCCATAAGTATGACCCTTATTTTAGGACCCTAACTAAACTAAACTAACCTACTCCTAAGCTAAAATATGAAGAAAAGTGATTATATACAAAGAAAATGGTGAAAATTCGCTTCTGTCCACTAGAATAGCAGAAGTTTGGCAAAGAAGAGAAAATTTGGTTCTCTTTCGTTGCTGCAAAATCGCAACATTTATAGGCAAAACTTTAGGAGGGCGCTCGAGCGCCAGTCAGGCGCGCTTGAGCGCCCTTCTGTACTTTTGATTTTTATATTTTTTCTGTCATTTTCAGTCTGCATTCTGCCGCTTAATTGTCAGCCTTTTTCAAAAAATGGCGCTCGAGGGCAGAAAAGGGGTGCTCGAACGCTCTTCTGGCTATGGTAGGTGAACTTTGACTCCGAACTTTGACTTTGACTGGCTCGGTTGACTTTGACCATTGACCGTTGACCAAAAAGTTGAATAGGTCTATTCCAAAGTTTTTTAGCGTCCTGAATCCGTTTCCGCACTCGGTTTGGCCAAATTCAATCTCTAATTGCTCGTTTTGAAGTTGTTCTACCATTTTTCTTCAATGTTGAGTTGAATATTCTCTCCAAATGTTGGTTTTTGTGGCCGTTTTTGCTCTTTCTTCTTTAAAACCTATATTGCAGTAAATTTGTGTAAAATATACAATTAAGCTTGAAATAATAATGCAATATACATGATTCAATGGGTTAAAGTTACTAAAAATACAAATTTATCAAGAGACGACTTTAGAATGATAGTTAGTGAGCAAGACATTGTACATTTTGATGGCTTTTCAGAGTACACGGCATCTCGAGCCTTCATCGATAGATTACCTCCACCCAATGACCATTCTAGAGGACTATGGAGTCTTCGTCATTTACTTTGATTGGACTATGACTGGATCAGGAAAGACACTCTGCCTTTATTCAACGTTTGAGCCTTTTTTATATAGGTTTCAAAAGCAAGATTTTTACCAAAATTACATGGTTTTGCAGATATAAATACAAAATTTGCTAATTCTATCTTATTTACTTTATTTGAATAACAAAAAGTAATCATACTACTGGATGAAGAAACATCTAATTGAGTTTCAATTCCATCATTAAATAAATCGGGGTGGATACACTCCAAATACCTTTTTAAAATACCCGTTTCAAATGTTTTTAAAAAGAATTTTTTTTTTTTTTGCAAATATTATTAGTAGCAATTTATTTTTCCTTATCTTGGGTACAAAATTTGTTCCTCTATCTCCTTTGGGATTAATGTTGGGAATAGTAGGCAAACTAGAGTCAAAAATGTGAAGTGCTGCTTTGATAGTAAGGATCCATGGTAATGAAAATAAATATTCTAATTAAACTACTATTACAGTTAAAAGAATACCTCAACTAGATTCAATTGAAGAAAAGTGGAGTTCCTTGTTTTGAAAATAAATTGAGACATGAAAGTTGAATCAACTTTGAAACTTTTAACAATTTAGAGTTAAGAGTCTTGAAATTAACTTTGAGCAATTGAAATTTGAATCTTGTAAAAATACTTACAACTTAAGAATATATGGAGCATTGACAGAAAAAAGATTAATTTGATATGAGAAGAATGAAAAATAGTTAGGGTATTTATAAGAATTATTGAAGCACTAAAATATAAATAAAAAATTTAAAAGGGATTGAACTTTTTAAAAAAATAATAATAATAATAAAGTAGCCGTTGCCAACGACTACTTACGAATTAAAGTTTTGTACCATAGTTGTGGTCAACTTGGCAACGACTAAGTGGCTAAGAAGTGAATGTCAAACTTCCAAATTCATCAAGCAAATTCGGGATTGAAACTATTGCATCTAAGAAGATTAGATTTTTTAAATTTACAAGACTCTAAACTACAAAACTATAGTAATAAATCTAAACTACAAAACTATAGTAATAAATTTCGTAGAATTCATAGCAATAAGACTCGGAACGTCTAAACCTTTCAAACATATATAATATAACTCCAGAAACATAGTCGTTAGTCAACAGATTTAATACTCCAGTGCTATTGTTTCAAGGGAATAGAATAACGATAAATCAAATTAAACTACCCAAAATGTTCAAATGAATTAATCTTGACAAAAAGATTAAATGGGATGGTCTTGACCCTAAAGTCAAAGCCTTTCCAGTCCTTACTCGTCTTCATCTGCAAAATGTTAAGTAGAAAAAATGAGAAGTATTAGAATGGTACGTAAACATTGCTTTAAATATACAATGTTATTACATGAAAACAAGAACGACATCTTATGTGAAGTAAAATGACTTTAGGTCTCCCTTTAAATATAAATAAATAAATAAAATACATTTAATGCGATAAGTAAAATGGAAAATAAGGCCTTAAAGGGAATTTATCCCAGGTGAAAGGGATCACAAATGTAGTCATCTCCCCCAACCCCCACTCATTGAATCAATAACAGTACTTGTCGACGTATAATTTCGAATCAGAGACCAATGAATTAAATCTCATTAGAAACAATTTTTCAAAATACTTTTGGAACCAATGATCACTTTCCAATTTTTTCTAGAATCATAATGTTTCTCTGAAAATGAATTTAAAACTAAGATGTAACTTTTGTAAATATCTTGGAACATAATCTCTATTCTAAAACTGCTAAGATTTGGTCCCAAAATTTACACTGTTGTCTTTGAAATCATGAAATGATGATGACACTTTAAAAACACTTAATAACATAACTTTCAACAAGACATGCAATTTAAGTTCAAAACAAGTTTACATCATGACATCATGCAGATAATGTTTGAAGTGATGAGATTTCACTTTACAATATAAGATTGCTTTATTCTAATACTAGGGCTTCAACACATTTATATATGTATACCCAAGATCTGCAGTTAATACTTAAAAGGTGGGAAGACTCTTAACTTCTATAAACACCCACAAAGTTGAAATCCTCAAATTTATCAAAGACTTTAATACTATTTTTTTTTTCCCTGTCTCTCTCTCTCTCTTTTGTACTTTTCGTGGGCTAGATATCCACTGATCATGAGACCTTGCTGATCCTAAGGAGAGAAAGCCATTTTACTCTAATCAACTCCAAAAAAAGAGAAAAAATTCAAGCCTCAAGGGGTAATTGCAACTCAAGTGCTCCTAGTATTGTTCTCAGAACTCGAACTATAATATGAATAGAAATTCATATCTTAGTCACTAGAGGTCACTAGCTCAGATATGATTTAAAACACTGGAAGCAAATGTATAACAATTTGCTTTCGACTAAAAGACTTTTGGAATAAATGAATTCTATAAAATTTTGTGGAATTTATTTGCAAATTCAATGTTTGTTGTTTGGATACACCTTTTTAAAAAATTAGAATTCTAGGATTTGCAGATCTTGAATTTCCTTATGCTTTACTCAAATTCTTGCTCAAGAGGTGGAATTTGCAAATTCGTATTTTTTAAATCAGTTGCTAATCTTTTAAGGACAAAATTGTCCTTAGGTTTAAAAGAAGGACTTTGGCTAAAATACAAAGATTAAAAAGAAAGAAAAAAAAAAACCATTGCCTCTCTCATTGGTTATTTTATAATGTTTAACTTTATTGACAATTTTTATTGGTTATTATTTTTTCCTGGGACAATTTTATGATAATAGAAATAATCAATAATAGGATGGGACGATAATCTCTATATGACAAGCTTAATTTTAATATAATAAAAGAAGGACATTTATGTAAAATATAAGTATTAATTCCAATTCTACATGCATTTCAAACAAAATTTATATTTGTAAAACTATTTTACAATTCCAAACAAGGAATTCATTTGTGAATACAAATCCTTGTAGAATTTATTTATAAATCAAATGAATTCCACAGCTCAAATGCTTCCAAACACTATGTGAAAAAATATGTGAAATTAAGACATCATTAACAAGAAAAAATTGTTACGAGCAAGCAATAAAATAATTATAAACGAAAAAAAAAATCATCATAAAAGTGTCTACTTAAGCATGCTTCTCAAGAAACTTGTAAATGGGACGAGCTGCAAATGTCACAAAACCAACTGGGAAAAATTATGAGCATGTCAGTGTTAGAACATGAGTTTCCCATCAGATTAATCATCAAGTAATTTTAAAGGCAAGCCGCAATTGGTTAATGAATGATGAGTCAGAAAGATAATCTTTTTAAGGTCAATCCTAATAGGTTTGATTAACCTAGACGATACTTTTTAGCTCCGATCAGTAAGAAAAATAATCTTTTTAGGATCAATTTTAATAGGTTTGATTAACTTAAACGATACCTCCTCCGAACAAGGTTATGGTCTCAGGAACACACTCGGAACTAGTCCGAATATGGTCTCAGGAACACACTTGGAACTAGTCCGAAAGGGTGTCCCAAGACGAGCTCCCAGTCGTAACAAAAAGAAAAACGAAACGTATTTGCAATTTGTTAAGGGCAAAAGGATAAGCCTGGAAAAGCCAGAAGAAGTTGATAAGAATACTAACATTCTGAATCCGAAGTGCTCTCTGCAGACTCAACATTGAAGATCTTGCAACCTCCTCCTTTGAAAATACAGCGAAGAGAGCAAAAGTTTGGAACATAAATAAACCTCTCAAAGTCCACGGTAACTTGATAACCTTTAACCTCAATTGAATTCCTCTTTTTTGGATCATAAGAAATGCAACGAACACCCCATGTTCTGTATAAGATCTGTCCACCTCTCCAATTCTGGATGAGAATGAGGTCAAGAATGCAAAGATTAGATGGAATAAAACTGTCCAGTATGCATTCTCTCGTCCAAGATTGCTCAACTCCATAATCTTTCATATACCATATCTCAAAATGAGTACGAAAACTACGAACTACGCTAAGGCAGCCGCCTAATAATGTCAAGGGAAACGTGCGATTTTGCTTAGTGTAACATGGAGGAGGTGCCATCACCGCGAGTTTCTCTTCCCCGAAGTCAAATGAAACTACACAAACGTGATAATCAGGGCTTATTTGCTCATCCAAAGTGTAAAACCTGTGGTCTTCGTCCCTTTGGAGCACCCAGTGAAGCCTTCCGTTGAGAAAAACACCTCTTCCATTACATTGTCTTAAAACTAATGGAGCTGAGGTATCCTTCAGCTTTCTCCATCTGGAATTAACACCAACTGTTAAAATTTGACCGTTGAATTTCTTTGCAGCGCGTTTTTGCTCCACAACTCGTATGACTTTGTAGTTTCCATTTCCTGAACTACAGCCAAATGCGTAGTAAGACTCACCCACCCCTCTAATGCTAGATCTAGGTAGGACAATGTATTCTCTCAGTATTGGATTGCATATATAAAGAACGTGATCTTTGTTAACTGCACTCCTTAAACAAAGTAAGCCATTGCATGAACCCACTACAATTACTTCATCACTTTTTGAGAGATTGAGTTTTTCTGGTGTGATCCGTTCTTGAATGTCGTTGTAGTATTCTCCAAATTCTAGCAAATAGAAATTATGTCTCGACACGTTTTTATAATCCTTGTTCGTGATCAAGAAACCAGCAGTGGCAAAGGGTGATTCTGTAAGGTATTGATTAACCAAGTAAGGGTCTGAGATGAGGTCGTACCATGATTTACAGACGCACTTGCACTGAAGAATGGACTTGATTGGCATTCTTGAAAGAATTTGAACTAAGAGGCAGGTTGGGAGAATGTTTATGATGGAAGCCTCAGATTTGTGTTCTTCTCCATCTTCAATGGGATTGTTTGCGTTCCTTGTTAGTATTTTGCGTCTTGATCTTGTGCGAGGATTCATTGGCAAGATGCTCTTTTATTGCTGCTGAAGTAGTGAAGATGAAGAAAGGGTTTTGGAGGTAGGGCGAAGTGTTAACATGACATCTTCGATGACCTGCTATATACAAAGAGATCATAGAGAATATAATATATACACTAGTTCCGAAGGGTTGGGTTGGATATCGAATAGTGACTCGTTGTGAATAAATATTTAAGTTTAAATTTATATTCATATAAATGCTGACTAATCTTATTTAGAGATACATAAGGATGCTTCGTTATATCATGAGACGTATATTGTTGGAGTGATTTAATGTAATTTGATTAGGGTGAGTTCGAGAAAATAGAGAAATATGATATATGTAGTGATGACGACCACCCAACCCAAACCGAATTGAAATGGTTGATTAGTGGTGGTTTGGTAACTTTGGATTCTTTTTTATATAAAAACCGAATATTTTGGTATTGGGTTTGTGTATAGAATCTAGAAAGAAAAGGAAAGATAGCAAATCAAATCCTTAAAGATTTTGGGATCGTCTAGTTGTGGGTTATTTCTCTTAACTTATGAATAGTCAGAGTTCTAATCTAATAGATAGGTGGGGACGGTTAAAAAAAATATATTTAAATAAAAACATTGAAAATAATTGGCTAAATTATAGGCATTCAAAAAATTTAGATAACAAACATATTTTACGCCTTTATAAAAAGTTCATGTTATAGAACATATATTTCAAATTCGTCCCTATTGTTCAAAATTAGTGAATTTAATTCCCACTGTTTTATAAAAAAAATCAAATTTGTCCCTATTATTTCTATAAAAAAATTTAATTTAGTTCTATTATTTTAAAAATAAAAATAAAAAGGACTAAATTGACTAATTTTAAACAATATGGATGAATCTAAAATTTAAAAAAAATAATAGGGGCGAAATTAAAACTTTTGAAGAAACAATAGAGACAAAATTGAAAAAATTTAAACAATAGTGACGAAATTAAAATTTTTGAAAAAATAATAGAGACAAAATTGAAAAACTTTAAACAATAAAGACGAAATTAAAACTTTTTAAAAATAATAAAGGCTAAATGTGATATTTTCCCTAAAGGCATAACTAGATATGTTAGATTTGCCTCCCATACAATGTGTAGGATTTTCCCCTAGTAAATAGATATGCTAGATTACCACCTAACGGAAAATGGGTTGAATTTTGCAATACCTGTCTAGGAAAAGAAATAAGGTCTGACCATGGGTTGTGAATATTGATTTTTAATTTATGTGTAGGGTAGAGTGACGGGAATAAGCATTACTCACCCTGTATATTTTAAATTATTTTAATAACTTTAGCGTTCTTCTATAGGTATTGAAATCTTAAAAATTATACGTTTTAAAGTCTAGAGAAAGAAAGATACTAGACAAAGTTTTATTGAAGTTGGAGAGAAAAAGAAAGGTGACTCACAAGATTTAGTAATTGTTCTCTTGATCAAGAGATTATTGGAATTGGTGGTTGACATGTTTTATTATAGCACTTTCGGTTTAAAATTTAAGTGAGTTCCACAAATCAAAACGAGTGGGACTTGATACGTGTGCATTCCTCGTTTTGATTAAATAAACATAGTATATTTACATGTTAAAATCAAACAAGTGATGAATGAGAAATTACTGATTAAAATTGGGTCTTTAACATGTTTAACTAGAGTGCAAAATTGAAATGAAGTGCAAAATACCAATCCCACATAGAAACTTTATGAGCTCTCAAGTCACTTTATATAGAGTTTCCAAATATATGGTGACAACCGTGTGGCAAGTGGAGAGACTCATCGTAGTGATCTTGGTTTAAATCTACCACGTATGTGGGTAGGGCACGGATTTTGAAATCATTATTTCAATTTTTGCTTATTCAATACATTAAACATCCCAATCATTCTCATTAAATACAGTTGAAACGTGGGTCAAATATTCATTGAAGGTTCAGATTCAACTTTGAATTGCTAAAATGTTTTTGCTAATGGTTAGATTTGAGATCTCATTTTCGCCTATAAATAGCTGCAGTCCCAAAGGTCAAAATCCACAGAAAAAGAGTATTCTTCTTAGCATAGATTCTGTAATTTTCTGCATTAGTTTAGAATTGAGGGAGTTTTCATTATTATTTTTGTCTTACGCTCTTGTACTAGAGTACTGCCATAGTAAAATGATAAACCGTTATATCTTGGGAGATTTAAATAAGAAGAGAGGTACATTGTAATTACTTAGCTATAAAACCTTAAGGATATTGTGTTAAACATGAGCCTCGGTTCTATACTATTGTAATCTGTATCGTTTAATTTATTTTATTACATTCCAGTTATATTTCCTGTTGATGATTTTTCATTCTGTTGGTTATTGTACATCTACTTCCTACAATCTTAAGGTTTTATATCTGTTTGTTTCTATTATCTTAATTATAACATTCTGTCAGAATTATTTTTGACAAAATACATTTTGAATTAATTTTTTTATTTTCTGTTATTTACAGTTTAGTTCTTTAGATTTTTGGTTTTTTTCCTTCTAAATTTTATTTTCTGGCAGAATTGTTTCTGTGAGAAATTAATTCAGAGACATTCTTAGTTGCATATATTTTTTTAGATTATATTTTTGTTAGTATTAATTCTTTGACAGTAATTTTGTGTTTCCGTTTTTACTATTTTTTGGTTTCAAGAGAACAAGAATTTTTTCTGTCAAACTTTGTTTTCTGACAATGTTAATTTCTGTGTGTGGATTCTTAATTCTGTTAAATCAATTTCCAAAATTAAGTTTCTTAAAGTGCTTATTTGTTATTAGCGTTAGTAGGATATATTGTTATTTTAATATATTGTGAGGTTAACTTAGTTTTTTAAGTGCAACAACTTAATTTTCTTTGGACTTAATAATTACAAGTTATGACTATCAAATTCGAAAACCCTAACGTACCTGGAAATAGAAACGGTGGAGTTGGAACTAGCATAGTACCCTTGCTTGGAAGTGGATCCAATGGGGGATCCAGTAACAAAAGCGTTCCCTTGACTGGAAGCCTAAAAGACCGTTATTTGAGAACGCTTCAGCTTTTGTTCTATCTGTGCCTATTGGACATAGGGAGAGACCTGAAAAATTCAATGTACGGGATTTTAAAAGGTGACAATGAAAAATGTTGTTTTACTTGACCACAATGAGCCTTGCGAGGTTCTTGAAGGAGGACGTGCTAGAGTTGGGTGATAATCCTGATATGCAGACTATAGCTGTAGTAGATGATTGGAAGCATGTGAACTTCCTTTGCAAGAACTATATCCTCAACAAACTGGATAATGCGTTGCATAACATTTATAGTCCAATGCCAGCAACAAAGGCACTATGAGAATCTCCAAACAAGAAGTACAAAATAGAGGATACAGGCACGAAGAAATTCATTATGGTCAAATTCATTGACTTCAAGATAATGGATTCCAAAATAGTGATGAGTTAGGTACAAGCGTATCAACTTATACTTCATGAATGTCATGCAAAATGTATGAATATGGGGAACCTTTGGAAGTAGCTGCTTTGATAGAGAAGTTGCCTCATGCTTAGAAGGACTTCAAGAACTATTTGGAGTATAAGTGCAAGAAGATGACTCTCGAAGACCTGATTGTGAGGTTAAGGATTAAGCAAGATAACTGTTATTCTAAGAAGATGGTTGGACTTCCACCTTTTGGAATCAAAGGAAAATATGGTTGAGCACGGTCCAAGACAACAAAAAAAGAAGTTAGCAAGCCAACGGTAGAAGGGTGTTAAGAAGAAGAAGTAGCAGTTTGGCGGGAATTATTATACTTGAGATAAGCTTGGGCACAAGGCGAAGGACTGTAAGCTTTGCAAAATCAAAATATGCCGAAGAAGAGGAAAGTTCAGGCTAATACTGTTGAAGACCTGGGAGATGATATATCTAACATGAACTTGTCAGTTGTTGTGTCAGAAGTCAACCTAGTCGGGAATCCAAAGCATTAAGGGATGGATACTAGGGCCACTAGGCATGTCTGCTCACACAGAAGAATGTTCACCTCATACCAAACTGTTGACAAAACCCTCTACATGGGAACTCATCCACTTCAAAAGTAGAAGGAACTAGAAAGGTAACACTGAAGACGACTTCAGGGAAGGAGCTGACACTAACAACATGCTGCATGCCCAGACATCTGAAAGAACTTGGTATCTGAATATTTATTAAGTAAGAACGGGTTTAAGTTAGTATTTGAATCCAATAGATATGTACTTTCCAAAAATAGAATGTTTGTAGGAAAGGGTTACGAGAGTGATGGTTTATTTAAACTTAATGTAATGACTGTAGCCCCTACTATTGTATCAACTGCTAAGCCAGTTGAAAAAAATTCAATGAATAAGAATAAGTTTGTTACTTATCTCTTGGACTCACCTAATTTATGGCATGATAGATTAGGACATATAAATTTTGATTCTTTGTATAAACTTATGAATTTAGGTTTAATACCTAAAATGGACTTTAATATAAACAAGAAGTATGAAATATGCGTTGAGCGAAAATTAACAAGAATTTCATTTAAATCGGTGAAAAAAGTTCAAAACTTCTAGAATTGATTCGCAGTGATGTTTGTGCTTTAAAATTTGTGCAAATTAGAGGTGGTAAAAAGTATTTCATTACTTTTATATATGACTGCATAAGATTTTATTATGTTTATTTACTTAGAACCAAAGATGAAGCTTTAGAAGTATTTAAACTATACAAAAATAAGGTAGAAAATCAACTTGGTAAGAAAATAAAAATGTTGAGAAGTGATAGATGAGGAGAATATCTATATCCATTTGAGGGATATTATGTTGAACATGGTATAGTTCATCAAACAATAGCTCCTTACTTTCCTCAACAGAACGGTATTGCAGAACGCAAGAACATAACACTTAAAGAATTGATGAAAGCCTTGTTGATTAACCTAGGATTACCTTACGAGTTGTGGAAAGGTCGACCACCTTCCTACAAAAATACTTGAAAGTATGGGGGTGTTTAGCTAAAGTAGGAGTTATAACTCCTCAAATGGTCAAGATAGGTCTAGAGACTGTGGACTGCATCTTATATAGATTTCTTGTGTACAAGTCAAAAATAACTGATATACATATAAATACAATTATTGAATCAAGGAACACATAATTTTTCAAAGAAATTTTTTTTTAGAAAGACACACAAGAACCTAGTTCATCTAAAAGAACATATCATGAAAGTCATGAGCAAGATATAGATGAAGAGTCTATATCTAAAGACAATGAAGATGAACCGAGACATAGAAAGAGGGCTAGAATGTCTAAGTCATTCGGTCCTGAATTTCTTACTTATTTGTTAGAAACTAAGCCTTGTACTTTTTGGGAGGCGATGACAACTCTTGAAGCTCCTTTATGGAGAGAGGTTGTCAATAATGAAATTGAATCCATCATGCATAATTATAGATGAGAACTGGTGGATTTTTTTCTTGGAAATAAACCTTTGGGGTGTAAATGAATTTTTAAGAGGCAAATGAAGGCTGATAGGTTAATTGACAAATACAAAGGTCAAATTTGTCATTAGGGGATATAGACAAAAAGAAGGCCTTGATTATTTTTATACATATTTAACAATCATGAGAATTACATCCATTCGGATGTTGATAGCCATAACAGCTATTAATAACCTAGAAATTCATCAAATGGATATAAAGACAACCATCTTGAATGAAGATTTGGATGAGAAAATCTACATGGAACAACCCAAAGGGTTTGCAGTTCCAGGCAATGAGAAAAAGATTTGTCGACTCGTAAAATCCCTTCTCGAATTGAAACAAGCACATAAGCAATGATATAAAAAGTTTGATAAATCCATGATGACAAATGGCTTTTAAAATAAATGAATATTACAAGTGAGTTTAAGTGAAAGGCTTGGGTCAAGAATATGTCATTGTTTATCTATATGTAGATGATATGTTAATTATTGGGAGTAATAATAATGTCATTAAGACTACCAAAAAGATATTATCCAGTAATTTCGATATGAAAGATATAGGTGTAACAGGTGTAATTCTGGGTGTTAAGATCACCAGAATATCTGATGGACTAGTCTTTTCCAGTCTCATTATATAGAGAAGGTACTAGATAAGTTTAATAAAAGCGATGATAGTCTAGCGAAGACTTCTATAGATGTAAATGAACATCTTTCTAAAATATTGGTGAATGGATATCTCAATTGCAGTACTCTCGGATAATTGGTAATCTAATGTACATTATGAATTGCACGAGACCCGATATATCATTTGCAATTAACAAATTAAATAGATACACCAATAATCTAGGGCAAGACCACTGAATAGCTATTGTAAAAATTCTAAGGTATTATAGATACACTTTAAACTATAGGTTGCAATACTAGATACCCAGTTGTACTAGAGGGGCATAATGATGCTAACTTGATATTTGATACTAAAGACTGAAAATACACTAGTAGATATATATTTACCTTAAGAGGTGTCGCTGTTTCTTAGAAATCCACTAAGCAAACATGTATAGCCAGATCCACGATATAGTCTAAGTTTATAGCTTTGGATAAAACTACTAAGGAAGCTGAATGGCTTTGACAATTCTTAGAGGATATTCCAAATTGGTCGAAACTTGTGCCAGCTATCTATATATACTACAATAGTTAATCAGCGATCAAAAGGGGATAAAGAACTATGTATAATGGTAAGTCTAGATATATTTGTTGTAAACACAATAGTGTTAAAAAATTGTTCATTAGTGGGGTTATCTCAATTGACTATATAAAGTCAAAGGATAATATTGTGGATCCGCTTACACAAGACTTGAATAGAGAGCAAGTACATAAATTGTCGATAGAAATGGGTCTTAAGCCTATTTCTAAAGAGATATCATAATAGAAAACCTTACCTTACTAACAAAAAATCCCTGGATCTAGGTTCAAAGGGAAAAACTGAATTATGTATAACTCATTGGGAGTACTTTGGGTATATTATTCCCACCTATTCCTATGACGAGTAGACAGTGCTGCCTATATATAATACAGGTTAAGCTATGCTTTTAATGATTCTTATATATTGAAAAACCAAGTGGAGTATTACAGGAATATTCTTAATAAGTAATCACCTATATGAGTAAGGAGATGAGCGTTTCTATGGGAATCTAAGGCTGAATTTCCAAAGAGTACTCATGAATACCAAGAGATGTTCAAGGCCAAAATTAATACAACTGGAAGAATTGAACAATATCCAAATGGGTACTGTATGAGCTCTATTGTCTTGGTTTACAACAAAGTTGAACAATTCAACACACCGGGTTCACCGATTTGCAAGTAAACCCGATAGTTCTAAGGAAGGTTCAAAACCAAAAGCCACCTATCCTAATACATTATCTATCTATGAAGCTCTCTCTTGAGTCTACATCTTACTGCATTATGGCCAGCTAATTTCCATTCATGTAGGAGAATGTTGGAATTAGTGGCTGACATGTTTTATCATAGCACTTTTGGCTTAAAGTTTAAGTGAGTCCCATAAATAAAAAAGAGCAGGACTTGATACATGCGCGTTCCTCGTTTTGAGTAGATAAACGTGGTATATTTACATATCAAAATTGAGTAAGTGGTGAATGAGAAATTAGTGGTTAAAGTTGGGTCTTTAATATGTTGAAATAAAGTGCAAAATTGAAATGAAGTGCAAAATACCAATCCTACATACAAACTTTATGAGCTTTCAAGTCACTTTATATAGAGTTGCCAAAAGTGTAGTGGCAACCATGTGGCTAGTGGAGAGACTCATCATAGTAGGCTTGGTCTAAATCCGCTATATACGCGCGCACACGCCCAGCCCTGGTCTGGGCGTGGGCCCAAATATAGTTGTGGGTTGGATTTTGCTATCTTTATTTTAATTTTTGCTTATTCAATACATTAAACATTTCATTCATTCTCATTAAACACAGCTGAAACATGGGTCAAATGTATATTGAAGGTTCAGATTCAACTTTGAATTGTTGAAACGTTGTTGCTTCTACCATTTGAATTTCAGAGTAAATGTTGAACATTTTGCTGTTGCTTAATGGTCATTTGCTTCTGTCTTAATGACCGCAATGAAAGTCTTTATTGTGGTCAGATTTGAGCTCTCATTTTCGCCTATAAATAGCTATAATCCTAAAGGCTACAAAGTACACAAAAAATAGTATTACGCTTAGCATAGATTCTGTAATTTTCTGCATTAGCTTAGTATTGAGAAAGTTTTCATCATTGTTCTTTTTGAATGCTCTTGTACTAGAGTACTACCATAGCAAAAGGATAAACTATTGTATCCTCAGAGGTTTGAACAAGAAGAGAGGTACAACATAATTACCAAGCTATAAAACCTTAAGAACATCATGTTAAACACGAGCCTTGATTCAGTACTTTTCTAATCTATATCGTTTAATCTATTTTATTACATTCTAGTTATATTTCTAGCTGATGATTTTGCATTATGTTGCTTATTGCATATGGCATACATCTACTTCCTACAGAGATCACATGCTATTACTTAGCCTATGCAATAGTGTTACATTAATACACTCTACCTATTGTTGATTACATTGGATTTAAAAAACTTGTCCATAGCTTCTAAATGTGTTCAAAGTGAAGATTTTGTGCAAGAATGAAGGTTTTATGGTAACTAGTGCACACCCAATAACACAAAGAAACATTTTTCTTGGAGATGTAGTTTTCATACTTAGTGGTTTTTAGTTTAAAAAATATTTTAGATGCAAGAAGCGTGGTTTATAAGGTTATTATTGTTATCTAATTAAAGGCATATTTGACCTTTTTTCAAAATTTAATATTCATCATTTGTTCTAACTTTAGTATATATCTTGAAATTATATTTTTATCAGTTTTGTATAGTTTAAAAAAAATCCTCGAGTAATCCGCATTCTCTTGGGGATTTGGAGATGGGTTCGGGCAAAGGATGGGGCGGAATAAACTAATGGGACATGTGTTAAGTTAGCATTTTAAATGATAAAGTGCAGTGTGGGATAAGTCATCGTTAAACTTATTTGCAACTCTTTTTAACCTTTTTGCAACAGTTTTAAATTCTGCAACCTATAAGATTATACAATGGTGAAGGTTGATTCGAGCTGCGAAGCTTGAAGAAAAAGTTGGGGAGAATAAAAACAAAGTGGAATAAGGTAAAGAATAAGAAAATAGATAGCACAGACCTTGGAGATTTGGCTATGGAGGCCTATGAAATGTTACACTCTTTAGAGAAGAAGTCTAGAGAGAAAACATGAAACAATAATGCGACATATGTAGAGATAATCATTAATCTTAAACCAAATATCTCTCTAATCTATATCAACAACATTGCGGATAGAAGAGAAGCGTGGGAATTTAGACCCTGGTTTATTCAAGATTTTCACTTAATTCTGTAACCATGTTTTTATGGTCAATAGCTAATAAAATGGCTAGTCGATCTACCGGATCAACTTCTGTTTGCCCTGCCCGGTCAAAGATCGTCGGGAGGGTTTTTTCTTCAACGGGAGGCTAGCCCCATGTGATAGAATACTTGGCTCCATTGGTGTTTTCCCTCATTCACCCCTTCTTTCCAATTCATCCAAACATTTGCAATCTTGAAAAGTTGATCTATTGTTGAAGAGATGAAATTAAATTCAACACTGTCATCTCACTTCAAATATTTACCACCCTACTTCAAAAACACAACCTAATTAATCCAGCCGAAAGCTTAAATCCAAACTATAAAATGTATCCATTCAGTACTGTCATCGTATTTCAAACATTTCCTACCCCACTTCAAAAATTTCAGAGGTGATCCTTCCAAAGTAAGCTTTTTAATATAGCTCTATATAACAACGTATCATGTATGCATATACATACAAACACACAACAATATACACTCACAATAGCTCTAATCAACGTAAAAGTTTAATTAAATGCAAATTTACTTATATATTATTTAATTCACATAAAAATATATACCAAATTATTTTGCAATGATAACTTAAAAATAGAGACGAGGGTGACATGACGGGGCTGAATAATGGTGTTGATACCAGAATATATATATAGACAATAACAATGTAACTTATTTATTGTAAAATTTAACTAATATATATATATACAAAATTGTTCTGTAATAATGGCTTGTAAACAGAGGTATAATGACAATACGGTGGGGCTGACTAACGCCGTTAATTCACTTTCACAATGTCTTCACTTCGACAGAGCTCATAGTCATAGTAAACTCTCATAGGCAATGCCTCCGCTTCGTTGGGCTAAGACCATGCAAACTAAATACAAAGGCCCAAAGTCCAAAAGCCTTAACAATCTCACAAAATTATTTTGGCATTCACTCAATTTAATAGCACGTTCTACTCTTCATAAATTTTGAATATATAAATGTATAATATTAATTCAAGTTTATTACTTTATTTACAAAGTCATGTTGTACTTTGTTGCCTTTTAAGGTTCAGAGATAACTTAAGGATGATAGTTAGTGAGCAAGAATTGTACATGGCAAAACATTGTACATTTTGATGGCTTATTAGAGTACATAGCGTCTTGAGCCTTCATCGACAAGTTATCACCACCCGAGGACCATTCTAGAGAACCATGGAATCTTTGCCATTTACTATGATTGGACTATGACTGGATCAGGAAAGGCACTCCGCCTTTATTCCACATTTGAGTTGAGAATGTGATTTACTTTAATTTTTAAATATATGATGTTTTTTATCAAATGGAGAGTTTAAAAAAAAAAACTCCCTAGTCATGCTCTTCATATCCACGTCAGAGGATATCTCTTGTGGAAATAAGAAGCTCTTATTTAGAGTTGGAGAATAACAAGTATGTTAAGGTAAATATATGATATGTATATATGAAAAATAATACTCTTTGGTTCATATGGTACATTAATGTAAAGTATCAAAACTCATTTTTTTATAACTAATACTTGAAAAAAGGACTTGACAATTATATCAAGTTGTGTTAAAAGTTTGACCAAGCACACAAAATTCTAAAGAGATGTCTAAGCATATGAAAGAGAATTAGAGAAGGAATTATCGTTTTCTTGGTGTATGGAAAATTAAAGTGTAAAATTACAAAGTTAAACCTGTAAGTGCATGGATCTATGTAGTGTAGTGTGTGCTTGAGTACGAGGTTGAATCTGCACAAGGAGGCTCCTAAGTGAAATCCAAAGTGTGAGCAATGGTCTAAACTCATGACAAAAGAAGAAAACAAAATGATATGATTGGATAAGTTAAGAGTCAAGTTAGGCCTAGATCCTCACACCATGCATATGATGTTATATTTAAACCTAGATTTGGATAGTCAAATTACTTTAACCAAACTGCAAGTCTGCTTGTTTGAGTTCACCAAATTAACCTAATTCACTGAATTATAGACCTAGGTGCAACTACACCCATCTAATCACCTTAAAGGCTGAGCTGCAGGTTTGTCCAAACGATCCTAGCCTTAGTTAATTAAGTTAGTGAATTAAGCCCGATTTATATGAATATTCTAGTATTGCAATAACTTCAAGCCTGCTACAAGTATATTTAAGACTCAAAATCAAAGTAATAATCAATGAATCATAAGACCCAGTTGGATTTGAAAGCTAAACAAGTAGATAAACATGCATAAACTCGCTACAAGCATTTTAAAAGTAAACACATGTAAATCATAACAACATATAAGCAAATTCAACTAGAGCTAGAACATTCAACATAAACATACTCAAACAAGTATTCAAATCTATAGCCCAAATAGAAATCATACACAAAGCATTAAAGATCTTTCCCTAACCACTATAAAATCTAAGACATGTTCGAAAAAAAGCTAAAAACATGGACAAGTTTAGGGGAAAGCTCCTCATGTCTTCAAATTCTTACAAGCTCCTAAATTCCTTGCTCCAATTTGCTCACCAATGTTAGATTTGATGGTATAAGTGGGTTTGATAAATTTTAGGGTAATTGAAGTGGGTATTGTTTGTCTAAGTATGTGTAGATAAGAGTAAAAGTGGTGTGTGTGAAGAATGTATGTAAAAGTGTGTGTGTGTGTTAAAGAGTGTGTAAAAATGTTTGTCTAGTGATTTGGTGTGTGAAAAGTGTGTTAGTGTATGTGTATAAGAAAGAGAGTGGAGAGTGGATAAGAATGAGGGAGTAAGATGTACGGATTATGAATGGATAAAAATTAGAGTGAGATTGTAGTATAGTAGATGGGGCTCTTGTGAGGTGAAATACTTATTTTCAAAGTTGTGGTGTGAAAATGGTGCTTTGGATATTATTTTTTTATTCAATATTCTTCATATTTTCTTCATTAAAATCAACCTTAAAAGCTTAATTCATGACTACCTTATAGAATCAAAACTTCTCATTCTCCTCATTCACCTCATAAGAGCTAATCAACACATCATCACAGCTCCTCAATTACAAGAAAATCCACCACAAATCCACAATATATTCACAAAAATTGAAAAAATTAACACAATTTTCAAGCAAAAGGCCACAATAACAATTTTTCCAAAATAGTAATAAGCATAGTAAGCACCCACATCTCCAAACCTAAAGTTTGTTTGTCCTCACGTAAATAGCACCAAAGCATAACAAGCAAATATCTAATGAAAATGTAATGGGGCATTGTAGGGGGAAAAATCAACCAAAATACCAATGGCTTCATCACAGGAGCACCATGGAAGGGGAAAAAAAGTAAGAAAAGATATCACCTAGCTAATTCCTGATGGTTGTAACATAGATGATACTAATGTAGACATCCTCAAACCTTTTCTCGATGAAGGACAAAAGAACCTAAAAAGGCATAGAAGAAATAAGTAGAACTAACAATAAAGTGCAATGGCTTTGCAAGGGATATGAGCAAATAAATGAATGATCAACATAGGATAACCTCGCAAAAAAAAAAAAAACTTAAAAACAAAACTAGCAATAGAAAAAAAATGACAGGAATGTAAATAGAGTAGATAAATCATGTATATACAACTCTAGGATGCCTCATAGCAACGTTGAGTTTTACACCTTCAGCCCAGCGCTAATGTTAAAGAAAAGTAGCCTTAAAGTTTCTCGGTACAAACAACCAAATGATGATTTCAGAATAGTATATGAGATAATCCTTCCACAAGAATTTCTTCATTTAGGCCACGAAGTGATCCATCTCAATCTGACCATAAGAAGGTGAAAGCTCTCATCCCAGGGTTAAATGCGTGTGTGTATGCTTTAGTGTGTTGATGACTACTTAGAATTTTCAAAAACCTACCCCTACTTGCACTGGGCTAACCCAAGAACTATGAAAAGGGGGTCTAAACTACTAAAGTCAAGAAATTCAAGAACCTCTCTATTAACCTTTTCACTCAAACTTGGGTTGAGCCTTAACTTTTCCTAAACAGAGACTAACTACCCAATGGCTTTCTCTTGGCGATTAAGGACCACCAACACATGCCCTCTATTGTCTAGCAAAAGATCATAGGCTCTAATGATTAGATGAGTATGGTGAGGTCCTAAAGGTTTGCATCATTTGTAAGGGAAGCAAGATGGCTATCAATAGAGGAGGGAAAGTTAGTCTAAATATCCTCAATTGGGTCATGGGTAACCAAGAAGGATGGGAAAGCACTCAACTTTCTCTCACACAAATCAGTATTATCTAGGGCTCTGTTTGTTTGCCGTAAAATAACTTATTTGTGTAAAATGTTTTCCGTGAAAAATGTTTTTCTGGAAAATAAAATATTTTACAGGGCTCCGTTTGTTTGCCGTAAAATAACTTGTTAGGGGAAAATATTTTTCCGAAAAATAGATTACTGGAAAATATTTTATGGTGTTTGGATGTATCGTGAATTTCATAAAATATTTTCTTCTCCCAAAGTCCTGTAAAACATTTTACAAAATCTTGTACTAGCTGCAATTGTTGACCGAAAAATATTTACAGTTGACTAATTTTACGGTGTTACCAAACACCGTAAAATTAAGAAAAGGTAGTCGCAATTTTTTACCGTAAAATATTTTATGGTTGACCAATTTTTCGGTATTACCAAACACCGTAAAATCCAAAAAATATTTTCCGGGAAAATATTTTACGACAAACAAACGGAGCCTAGATGTAACAACCATTCAAGCTCATCAAGCTCCTCACTGGGTATTTTCATGGGATAAGAGGGTAAAGATAACAAACTCATCATTATGACAAGAAGGCTCTAAAGAAGTGTGTGCACCCAACTTCCTAAAAAATGAATCAGGAGTAAATTGAGCTATAATAGTGTCAAGCTCATACTTCAAATGTGATTGGGGCTCAAGGAGAAAAAGAGACGGTAGAGTAGACTCGAAAGACTCTACATAATCAAGACTAGACAGAGGAGGAATAGAAACATTCATGTTCTCTAAAGTGGGCATAAAGTCTACCTGAGTCATGGTATCATGAAGCTAATCTTCTCCTTCTAAGCATAATATCACCCTAGTCTCTCTTTCATCTGTGGTCTCACATTCTCTTGCTTCACTACACTCTTATTACTACTAGTCTCTTCATTATTTTCCTCGAGGAAAGTGTGGACATCCAACTCGTTTGAGAGGGAGAATGATTCACATTGAGTTATAATCATATCAAGCACATCCTTCAAATGTGGTGGAGACCTAAGGGCTGAAGGAGAAGGTATGGTAAACTCACAAGACCTAGGGATATCATCCTTAAGAGTACAAAAAGTAAAAACAACCAATCTCTCTAAAACAGAAATAAGGCCAATATGAGTCATTGTATCACAAAATGCATAATCTCCTAGAACAAGATATGACCTTTTATTCCTCACACTTTCTCTTAATTTTTTTCTCGCTCTCTGATAAATCCGTATTTTTAGTAACTTTAACCTATTAAATCATGTATATTGCATTATTATTTCAAGCTTAATTGTATATTTTACACAAATTTAATGCAATATAGGTTTTAAAGAAGAAAGAGCAAAAAGGGTCATAAAAACCAACTTTTGAAGCGAATTTTCGGCGCAATACTGAAGGAGGAAGGTAGAACAACCTTGATCAAACTTATCCATGATGGGAAATTTTCGGCGCAACTTTTGGACTTTTGGACTTTTGGACTTAATCAAACTTATCTGTGACGGAAAATAGTCAAACAATTCTAAATTAAGGACTTAAATTCATCTGATAACACAATCTCCGTGGATCGATCTTCTACTTGCCACAGCTAGAGGTAATTCGAGGTAAACACTATTCCAATTATTTAACCTTACTATTTTTTAGTGCAAAACAACGCAATCAAAATTTGGTGCCGTTGCCAGAGATTGGTGTTCATCAAATAAAGTAAATCTTTGATTTATGTACATATGTGTTAATATGTATATATTTTAGATTTTAGTTTTTTATTTTTATTTAAGTCAATTTAGCTATTTTGTATAGACTTTATTTCATTTTTTTGTTTCTTTTTCATGTTTTAATTTTGTATGCATGGTCGGAGATCTTTAAAACCACCCATCTTTGTTTTTGATACAGAAATTGAAAGAACTTTTAAATTCATAAACAAAGTACATAATGAATCAAAATCAAAATCATGATCAAATTGAAGGTAGAGAAGTAGGAAATGTGAGGAAGAGCATAAAAGATTTTTTCACACCACAAGATTATGTTCCTTCACGATCTATCGCCTTACCTGAAACTGATGATGGTTTTATAATAAAGTCTTACATGATTTCAATGCTTCCCATGTTCCACGGTCTTTCTAATGAAAACCCGTATGATCACATTAATTCTTTTGTTCATACACACAGATCGATCAATACTAGAACTGCCGTAGAAGAGGTTGTTAAATTGAGATTGTTTCCTTACTCTTTAATGGGTCAAGCACAAAATTGGATTTACAGATTACGTTCTGGTTCTATTACTACTTGGGATCAATTGCAAAGAGAATTTCTTGAAAGATTTTACTCTTCTTCAAAACCAATGAATGTAGGAATCAATTAAATAATTTTTCTCAATTACATGGAGAGGCACTTCATGAGAGTTGGGACAGATTTGAAACCTTAATTTATGAATGTCCACATCATAGTATTCTAGATTGGTAATTAGCTCAGAATTTTTATCAAGGGTTAAATGAGCATAATCAAAGTTTACTCGATTCAGCTTGTAATGGTTTACTTCTTGAAAAATCTCCAGAAGAAGCCACATAATTGTTCATAAAATTGAGCAACAATTCACGAAAGTGTGCTTCTTCATCTAGAGAAAGGAGAAAAAGTGTAGGTTCAAATGATTACAATTCTTTGATATCAAAGATTGAAAATCTAACTCTTGCATTGGAAAAAAATGGTTAAAATGAAAGAATCATTGCATGTAGTTGATTCAGGTGAAGGTGTTCTTGTATCAAATCCCAATTCAATTTCAGAGCAAGCTTGTGCTACTTATAGATATCCCAGTAATTATGATCCATTCTCTAACACTTATAATCCAGGTACACGAGATCATCCAAATTTTCGGTGGGATCAGAATCGGGAAGATGTTCAACAACAAAGACCAAGAAGTTATCATCCAGAATTTCATTCAGTTCCACAAGGACAAGTACCTACGAGCTCTAATTTAGGTTCCAATTCTTATGGGACTACTTTTGAAGAACAGGTTTTGAAAAAGCTTCACAGTTGGGAACCAACTATGCAAACAAAGGCAATTGCCAACTTGGAAAGACAAATTGGGCAATTAGCTAACACAATTCAAAAAAATGGAAGGAGGAGCACTCCCTGCCCAACCAGATGAAAACCCAAAAGGTAAGGCCCATGTAGCATCTACAAGTCAAATAGTAGAGGATCTTCAAGCTGTCACTACATTGCGAAGTGGTAAGAAAGTTGATAACAAGGTAAGTGTCGAAGCTTACGAAAATGCAAGACTTACAAAGGAAAAAGCTAAGTCTCAAGTTACTGTTGATTCATCAAAAGAAACTGCAAATGAACCTGAAACTTTCATTTCACATGAAAATATTTCATTGACACTGAGTCCCAAGGCACCCTTTCTATAGGCATTAGGTAATCTACCTAATAAAGATTCAAAAAGCGAAGAAATGCTTGAAACCTTTAAGCAAGTTAAAATCAATTTACCTCTGTTAGAAACCAGCAGGCAAAATCCTGCTTATGCAAAGTTTCTTAAGGATTTATCCACTCAGAAAAGAAGGAATTCAGCTTTGATATCAAACAAAGTAAGATTGACTGAAAAGGTAAGCAGTATTCTTACTTTTCATGTTCCACCAAAATTGAAAAATCCAGGTGCATTTACCATTCATTGCTATATTTGTAATCATTATGTAGATCGTGCCCTTCTTGATTTAGGAGCTAGTGTGAATCTTCTCCCCTTTAATCTTTTTGAGCAGTTAGATATAGGATAATTGAAACCTACTTCTGTCACCCTTCAACTGGCTGATAGATCACTTAGAATTCCTAGGGGCATGATTGAAAATGTGTTGATAAAGGTTGATGAATTTTATTTTCCTGTGGATTTTATTGTGCTAGATATGGAACCAGGAGAAATTCAAAAGTTTCAAACTCCAGTTATATTAGGGAGACCATTTTTAGCAACAGCTAATGCAAAAATTCACTTTCCAACTGGAGATTTGGAGTTTACATTTGGAGATATTAAGGTAAAACTGAATGTTGCTAATGCTGCTAGGTTTGCAGATAGAGATTATGGTCTTGAATGTTTTATTCTTGATAAGATTGATCCATTAATTGAAGAGTCTTTTCTTAGTCTTATGCAAAACGATTTTTTGGATAATACTTTGAATGGTGATGAAGTAGTGTTGAGTAGGTTTGAGGAGGAATCTGATGAATTTTTAGAAAGCAATTTAAGATTTGATGAAGAGCTTCAAGTTTGTACAATAGAACTATCTTTGATTCTTTCTAAAGAACCCATGCTTCCTTCTATACAATCTCCTCCTAAGTTGGAATTGAAGCAACTTCCTAGTCATCTCAAGTATGTTTTTCTATGGGCAGATCAAACACTTCCAGCTATTATTGCTTCTAACCTTTCTTTGGAACATGAAGCTAAACTTGTAGATGTGTTGTCTAAGAATAAGGAAGCGTTAGGCTGGACTGCTGCAGACCTTAAAGGAATAGATCCCTCTTTTTGCATGCATAAGATTAATTTGGAAGATGGAGCCAAGACATCTAGAGAGATGCAACGTAAGCTGAACCCGAACATGAGGAAAGTTGTAAAGAAGGATATAGTCAAGTTGTCAGATCCAGGTATCATTTATCCTATTTCGGATAGTAAATGGGTTAGTCCTATCCAGGTTGTACCTAAGAAATTAGGTATCACTGTGGTGGCAAATGATAAAGGTGAATTGGTACCTACCCTTACCACAACTGGATGGCATGTGTGTATTGATTATAGGAAACTCAATGCTGCAACAAGAAATGATCATTTTCCTTTACCATTCATTGATCAAATTTTGGACAGGTTGGCAGGACAAGGTTATTACTGTTTACTTGACGGGTACTCGGGATACAATCAGATCCATGTGGACCCTGAAGATCAGGAAAAGACAACTTTTACATGTCCTTTTGGCACGTTTGCTTATAGAGAATGCATTTTGGCCTTTGTAATGCACCAGCTACTTTTCAACGCTGCATGATGTCTATTTTCACTGATATGATGGATGAATTTGTTGAAGTCTTTATGGATGATTTTTCTATCTTTGGCTCTTCATTTGACACTTGTTTGAATAATCTTTCTTTGGTGTTGAAAAGATGTTAGGAATCTAATCTCATACTTAGTTGGGAGAAAAGTCATATCATGGTTCAAGAGGGAATTATTCTCGGACACATTATATCCAAGGAAGGAGTTCAGGTTAATAAAGCTAAGGTTGATATTATTTCTGTTTTGCCCCCTCCAACAACTGTTAAACAGGTGAGATCGTTCCTTGGACATGCTGGTTTCTACCAACGATTTATAAAGGATTTTAGTAAAATTGCTAGACCTTTATCAAATTTGTTGGCACAGGATACTCCATTTTAATTTGATGAAAAATGTGTTACTACTTTTGAAACACTAAAAAATGCACTTTCCACTACTTTAGTGATTCAACCACCAGATTACTCTCTTCCTTTTGAAATTATGTATGATGCTTCGGATTATGCCATAGGAGCTGTATTAGGTCAACGTAAGGATCGAGTTTTTTGTGTGATCTATTACATCAGCCAAACTTTGGATGATACCCAGAAAAACTATACCACCACAGAGAAAGAATTGTTTGTTGTAGTTTTTGCATTAGAAAAATTTCAGTCTTATATGTTAGGGTAAAAAATAATCATTTATTTTGACCACTCGGCATTAAGATACCTGTTGGAAAAGAAAAATGCTAAACCTAGGCTTATTCGATGGTTGTTATTAATTCAAGAATTTGATTTAACAATCAAGGATAAGAAAGGTCGAGAAAATGTTGTTGCTGATCATTTGTCAAGGATTATAACTCAAAAATAGAAAATGAGTTACCCCTGAGAGATACATTTCCTGATGAACAGTTACTGTTAATTTCTACTCTTAAACTTTCTTGGTATGCTCATATTGTGAATTATCTTACAGTTGGTAAAATACCCAAGGAGTGGAACAAGGCTGAGAGAGATCGATTTTTCTCAATTACAAAATATTATTTCTGGGAGGATCCTCATTTGTTCCGTATTTGTTCTGATCAAATTATTCGTAGATGTGTACCCGAGTCTGAACAGTTAAGCATCATGTCATTTTGTCATTCACATGAATGTGGGGGACACTTTGGAGGACGATGGTCAGCTATCAAAGTTCTGCAAAGTGGGTTTTATTGGCCCACATTAATCAAGGATACTTATGAGTTTTGCAAGGCATGTGAAAGATGCCAAAAGACAGGTAACATGGGAAAAAAGGGATATGATGCCCTTAAATCGCATCGTGGTTTGTGAACTTTCTGATGTTTGGGATATTGATTTCATGGGTCCTTTCCCCATCTCCTTTGGTTTTCAATACATTTTGGTTGGTGTTGATTATGTGTCTAAATGGATTGAAGCAATTGCAACAAGGACTAATAATCACACTGTTCTGATGAAATTCATAAAAGAAAACATTTTTTGTCGGTTTGGAATTCCACGAGCCATCATTAGTGACGGTGGAAGTCATTTCATTCACCGAACTTTTGAAAAATTGTTGAAGAAATACTCAGTCATTCATAAGGTTACAACTCCATATCACCCACAAACTAGTGGACAGGTTGAGGTTTCTGATAAGGAAATTAAATCAATCCTTGAGAAGACAGTTAGACCTGATAGGAAGGATTGGTCTACTCGATTGAATGATGCATTTTGGGCATATAGAACTGCATATAAAACTCCTATAAGAATGTCACCTTTTTGTTTAGTTTATGGAAAAGCATGTCATTTACTTGTTGAGTTACAACATAAGGCTTATTGGGCAATTAGAACTGTGAATTTTGACTTGCAGAAAGCTGGTAAAAATAGGTTATTCCATCTAAATGAACTTGAAGAAATACGTTTAAAGGCATACGAGAATGCCAAGATTTACAGTGAGAAAATGAAGAGAACGCATGATAAAATGATTATTCGTAAGTTATTTATTCTTGGAGAAGATGTATGGTTATTTAATTCTAAGTTACAATTATTGCAGGAAAATTGAGGTCTAGGTAGGATAGACCATTTAAGGTTGAACAAGTTTTTCCATCTGGGTTATCAAGATAAAAGATAAAACAAATGGGAAAACTATGTTTGTAAATGGACAAAGGCTAAAACCAATTATCCAGTTAAAGAATTGGGGTGAAGAGTCAATTGAACTTAAGAATCCAATCCCTGCAGAGTAACAATTTCAAAGCAATTTTGTCTGGCTGAAGACGTTAAACTTAGCGCTCCTAGGAGGCAACCTAGGATTTTTAATTTTATTTTTATTATTTTAGTTATTTTTATTAGTACCAAATGAGTCTTTCTCCAACTTAAAGTAGTTTGGGTCTTAACCCTGAGAAACACTCATAAAGGTATAATTGTCATGTTACTAGTGGTCACTGTACGTTTTTTGTGTGCGGTTGTCTGACCAGTGCAACTTTGTCTAATAGTACTTGTCACTCCACCAGCTTAATGTAGTTTAGGGTCTGTTTGGGCATTACTTGATAAGGTAGTTAGGAGTGAGAGAATTCACCAGACGGTATTGTTTGTAATGTAAAATCCCACTATCTTGTTCTTGACCCTGTAGAACTGGTTGTGGCCCTATGTGAGTACCGAAGGAAAGTACTAGATGGCGTGAACACAGAAACCTCTGGAAGAGCTAGTCCCTTGATTTTAATATATTATTATTTTTAAAAAAAAAAATTGCCCAAATGCGTTAAACTACGACACTTAACTGTGTGTACATGTCTTGCTGGCTGACATTAAATGGTTCAAGTGCCCATTCCTGGTTAGAAGGAAAAACTCTAACAATTTATGTGACGCACTCATCCTAAATGGGTAGGAGGATGGGTACACAGTGGCACCATTCGGTAGTGACTGTCTGAGGATAAAACATAGTATTGTTTGTACTAGGGTGTGTGCCTCACATGAACCCAAGTCATCTCTGGGTAATCTAGGATCTCGTGGTGGTAACATTCCAAGGTTCGTCCTACATGTTGTTGTTTGGTTACTAATTAGCTTTAAATTGGCATTAACTTCAACGTTAAGAGATCTTTTTCTACCATTATGGAAATAGTGGCTCTCATGGTGTTTGAGAAAAAGATAACTAATACTACTTTGAGGGGTATGTGATACGTGATTCATCACCTCTGCTTCGGCCAGTTCTTACGCTATGGCAGGTAGATTTACTTTCTAGATTTTAATTCCATTCACTTGGTGTTCGGATGTGGTTTACTTTGCTACATAGGTATGAAACTAAAATAGGGTTGGGATCCTATTTTTGCTTTTCCCAAGCTTCCAGTGTTGCCTTCCAAACTGGCGAACAACTCTTCGTTAAGTTGATGAACTCTAAATTTAGTCTAAACTCAAATTTTCTTAAATTAAATCTAGATCCAACTGTTGCTTTTGGAAGCATATTTAAGGTTTGAATCTTGATGGACGACTATTGGTCAATGTTCATTTGTATATTCTTACACTTGTTTTAGGATATTTAAATGGTTTAAAATTCGTGTATTTATTTTTCTCATATACCAATTTCATTTTATTTTATATAAAAAAAAAATTCTTGTAAAAAATAGATTTGAAGAAGATTATATCTTCCTACTTTGTGAATTTGCAAAAGCATTTAAGGCAGAAACGGGAAGAATCACGCTCGAACGCACTTAAAGGGCGCTCGAGCGCGGTACGACCTAACTGACGGGTTTAAAACCCTCTTTCGTTCTTCTTCTCCTCATTTTCCTTTCTTTCCACTGCCGCCTCCTCTCTCTCTCTCTCTCAAATTTTTTTTCTTTCATTTCTCTATTTAGCTGCATTCAACACAATGATGTTCGGAATTCTCATGTCTGATCAATTTGCCATGGTTGTGTACTATTTTGCAAGCATTTTCATCCTTTACATTTTTTTTATTTATCTCATAGTCAAGTGGGATTGTAGGAATATTAGGAATGATTGAAGTTAATCATTCTTTTCTAGGTTTAGGGGATAGTCTTCTATTGTTGTATTTTCATTTCTTTTATGTAATATCTTTATGATTAATAAAATAGTGTGGTTTGTTTATGGTTTTTGCATTTATATAATTTATATTTATATATTTATGTATTTTTATTTATGTCAAGATATTTCTGTTAAATAATGTATATATTTATGTATATATATATATTTATGTTAGCCTGCTATATGTGTATTTATTTATTATTATTATTTTAAAAAAATTACTGAAAAAAAAGCAGCAGGACGCTTGAGCGCTATAACGAAAGCCCCGACTGCAGCAGCTATTAAACCCTAAAAACACACCCCATCCCCTCCCACCCACGAAAATCACCCACAAACCTCAACAAAACCCTTCCCGCCCCCAAGTTTTCTCCAGATCTACATTAAGAGGTTAGTTTTTATGCTTTATTTTTTATTTTCACATTTATTTTCAGTTTATTTCAAGTATTAGATCTATTTTTACATATTTATTTACGTATGTATATACGCATATTTGAAGACTTTAGGATGATTCTTACTGCTTATTTTCAGTTTATTGTTGTTCTATAGCTCTTAATCTTCGTTTTGGTATGATTTTTTTTTCAAATTTATGTATGTATATATGAATGTATATATGTATGTATATGTGTATGTATATAGAATGTATATAGAATTTGGTTAGATTTTAATTTTAAATTTTCTGTTATAATTCCTTTACATTTAATTCTGAAAAAAAATCCAAAAATTAAAATAAAAAAAAAATTCAGATTTATGTAGATTCATTTATGTCTATTATTTTTGTTGCCCTACATCTAAGATTTATAAATTATTTACATGTTATAGAATTTAACCGGATGATTTATAATATTGTGTGTTAAGGATGATTTTGCAGTTGTTATTTGGTGTTGTTTGAATAAATAGTATTTATTTTTAAAAAATATATATATAAAAATAAATATATATATATATATAATAATTTTGTTTTGTGACTTTTCCGAATTAGTTTTTTTTGTTTATTATTAAGATTATGGCTCCCAAAAGGCAAAAATTATCATTGACTGCAAGACTTGACAATGCTCAAATTGAGGTCGAAACTAATTTTTCTGATGCGTTAAGAGCCTCCGAAGGTGGGCAACGTGCTATTGAATTTTTTGAGGGGTATTTTCTTGATTGTTTTCTGCACCCACCTTTTGATGATGTTCCTGTTTTTCCTCATCTCATTCGCCGTTTTTATGAGCATCTTTTGTACGATAATGAAAAATTTACTGCATCAATTGATGGTTTTGAATTTTAATTTACTACTGCTGATATCATGACTATACTGTGTGGGTATGATTATTTTTATGAGGAAAATATAGATTTCCCTGCTACATCTACTGATTTAGACATTGCTACTGTAACACCCCGATCCCTCTCGAGACCGGAAGTTCTATTAATCAATCTAATCGCAACCCAATTCCAAACCCGAGCATAAAATTTAAGAAAAAACGGATGGAGTCTACCCTGTTTCTAGGCAAAATGCAAACCTGCGACAGTATATAAGTGGACCAGTACCGTATCCAACCATTCACAATTCCTCAAGGCCATCTGAGCCTCAGTTCTCATCAATTAAACACAGCAAATATACATGTTTCCAAGTTCCCAGACTATTCTAACTATTTTCCTTTAGATAATACAAACATGCATTGAATCCAGAACTTACTAACCTATACATAAAACTTAAATGACTTTTCTTTACACATTGATTATATACATCTCATGAAAGTGAAATTTTTACATCTTTGACAACTCAAGCCACATAGCACGCAAGGCAACTCTTCAAGCACGATCTATCACATAACCACGAACTTTCCAGCTAACATGGTATTTCCTAAAATATGGTGGTGTGGAGTGAGTATACACAACACGAATACTCAATGAGGGCGGAATAGATATCGAGGTGGAGAGAAAAAAGATCGTGCAATGCAAATAAGACAGTTAAGCAATATAACCGATAAGTAAAGCAATCAATATAAACAACAATACAATGAATAATTAATAAAAGCATTAACATACCCAGTCAAAGCAATACCACACTTTGAAGGCTATGGTTCACTCATACGAGCAATGTACCATTTCACGAGCAATACATCAATCTCGAGATTGATGTTGACAACGATGACAATAAGCGCGCAGCCACCTTATAACTTCCACTGGGTATACTTCGGATGTACCCCGACACATCTACGACCCAAATTACCCAGGGCGGCATCCCTAACGAGAATGGGAATAGGACACGAAGCTAGAGCAAACCAACCCTGGCAGCCCGAGACTGCCCAGAGAGGCCCATCACTGACGCGCCTGACACTATGCAATACAATACGAGATACAAGCAATAAACGAGCGATAACACGAAAGTGCAAATTTGTATCAACATTCAAAAAATCAAGCACTTACAATCAATAATAGCAATCAATTAACTTTTCAAGCATGATTATCATTAATATCAACAAGATTATCAATCAAACAAGTAATAGCAGTTGAAACACAAAAAACGACAAATATCACTATTCAATCTTTAACTTCCAACGGCAATTACAAGCAAACGAGCTACGGGATTAGGAAACCGATTTCACTACCTTCACTTAGGCACTACAAGGCACGTTCCTATGTCATGAAACTTCATTTTCCCAACCGAAGCTCAAAAATTCACCTACTGCGTTTGAACTACAGCTATGCTAACCGGACACTCAATCAACGCCACAACAGCACCAAAAGTGCTTCAATGCCATCAATAGCAAAACCCTCAACTCAATTCGAGCACGGTCAACTCTTGGTCAAACGGCCCCTTTACGTTTTTTTGTCTAATTTTCAATTTTAACAAATGCTAGTCCATTGTTATTGTACATTTTATCTTTCTAACATTAATGGCACCTAATCAAATCAAAAAAACGCGATTCGGATCAAAAATCCAAAAGTCTAGGGTTAGACTATTCATTGTTCTTCACCAATTTCAATTTACGTTTTTAGACGTAAAAATTACTAAATAACTAATAAGCAATGCTCTACGATCCCTAAAGAGACAATTCCAAGCAATTTCAGGCATTATAATGCATTAAATATCAAATCTAAGAAATTGAATCAAAAATCAAATTCGAACAAAAATGCACAAAAACGTGAAAACCCTAACAGAGATTGAAGAGGAAGCCTTGCAAGGACCCAAGCCACGATTCCCGAGCAATTCCACGCAAAATTTTAGCTTAAAAATGCAAAACAATCTTTTTTTTCTTTTTCCTTGAGTTTCAGCCATGAGGGGGAGATGGGGGGGAATTTTGGATTTTGTTTTGTTTTGATTTTTGCCTTGTTTTATTTATAAAAGATGACAAAGGGCATTTTGGTCCTTTTGCAAAGTCAAGCTTAAGTGAAAATATGGTCAAATTAGCTTATTTTGATGTCGTTTAATCTAATTCAAGTTAAAACCTTGCAATTCAATAAAAATCAACTAATAACTAGTTAAATTAAACTAGAAACACTACTCACGAAATCTAAGAAATATTCCTCTAACTCTTGTTTTCGATGCACTACGATCAAATGGTCAATAAACGGTTACGATAAATATGGTAAATAGTAATATCAAAATATAATTTTTGAAAAGTAGAATAATAGAATAGTTTAAAACATACTCTGCCTCAGAGTTACTTTTCCATTTTGTTGAAAATGAAGTAATTTAAGTGCAAGAAAATAAATCTGAATTTTGAAAATAATCAAAATAGTTAATACTCATTTAAAATAATTAATGTAAGTATTACTGAAATATTTTTAAAAAGAAATATGAAATCAATGCAAAATGAATAAACTAAGCTAAACAATCAATTAAATGCATCTAAATGCCATTAAATGCGTGCTGGGTTCAGGGTATCACATCCTTCCCCCCTTAAAACAATAGCGTCCTCGCAATTCTTCTTCTAATAGGACTCAACATCATCTGAAATCCAACTTTGACCACTCTGCATTGGTTGCTGAGCAAGACACTAAATAAGATACTCGTAGGAAAACCCTAATAGAAATCCCAACCAAGAATGCCGAGAAAATACCAACTAAAAACTGATGCAGGGATACTGTAGATAAAATTAACATCACATATTATTGACAAGAAGGATGCCGAAGAAATACCCTACATACGAATCTCCAATAGAAGTTCAACAAGTACCAAATAAGGAAGTCAAAGGATAACCAGAGTAGATGCAACACATATAAGACCAAACTCCAAGACCTCATCACCATTTGCCGAGTGCAAACTTTATACAACTTACTACTAAGAAAGCCCAAAGTATTCCACAGCATACTGTAAGCAATATGAGATAATAAGTCTGAACAAGATTCCAAGTGTAAAACTTCCAATGAGTGCCATCAAGGAAAATACTAGTAGAATTTCCACTAAGAATTCCAAAGAATACCGTAAGTAGTACTATACAATAAGTCTGATAGGAATTCCAAATACCAAACCTACTGAGGAACACTAAAGAAAATACCCGAAACAATGCTCCAATAAGAATGTACCAAGGATTGCCCAATAAGTAAGTACTAGATAAATGACCACTAAGAATTCTATAGAATACCATCGAAGAATTTCCAATAAGGGATGCCAGTAGTACACCAATAAAGACCGAGACACATATACCATAGATAATACCGTGCAGTAAGTCCGATTGAGATCCCAATAGCCAAGTCTACCAAGAAGTGCCAACAAAAGTTCCAAAGAATACCCAATAAGAAAACCAAAGAATGCTCCAGAGAACAACCAAATAGAACCTCAAAAGAAAGCTACTCTTTTACAACCGTTAAACACAGAGGAGGGCCTCAGAGGAATGTCAATAACTCAGCTCCAAAAGCAAACACCAACTCCTAAATAAAGGCTAGTCAAATACTGCTCATTCCCGTCAATCCATATAACTTGGAGGGCCTGCTACTAACCACTTCTCTTCAGGGGTGGAAGAAGTATTTCTTACTATTTCAACGGGACATGTATGAATGCCAAGATATCACATTTATACATACATGTCTTAAACTATTATGCAAGCAAGTTTATAAAAAAATTTATAAAACAGTTTAATCATCAAAGTCATTCAAACATGACAATCAATTCAAGCACAACATAATCAATTCAAATCATGGCACAACGAATTCAAGACATTCCAATACACACATTACAAGCAATAGTTCAAGTAAATAACAATTGACGAGGTCGATTCGATTCACGATGCCAATTCGATACACGAGTAGTCACTTCACTTCACGTAACACACCTTTAGCACATACCACACAATTTATATCACGTAGGTACACACATTCAATTCAAGACACACAATCTCACATACAGGCACACATTTTCAAAACACACTTAACAAGCATACATCCAAGGGTTACCACCCGACAGACCGAGGACCCTGTCCTGACTTATGAGCTAACAAGCTCTGATACCATTTGTAACACTCCGATCCCTCTCGAGACCGGAAGTTCTATTAATCAATTTAATCGCAACTCAATTTTAAACCCGGGCATAAAATTTAGAGAAAAATGGACAAAGTCTCCCCTATTTCTAGGCAAAATGCAAACTTGCGACAGCATATAAGTGGACCAATACCGTGTCCAAACATCCACAATTCCTTAAGGCCATCTGAGTCTCGGTTCTCAACAATTAAACACATCAAATATATATACATTTCCAAGTACCCAGACTATTCTAACTCTTACGTTTAAACACTACAAACATGCATTGAATCCAGAACTTTATAACCTATACATAAAACTTAAATGACTTTTCTTTACACATTGATTATATACATCTCATGAAAGTTAAATCTTTACATCTTTGACAACTCAAGCCACATAGCACGCAAGGCAACTCTTCAAGCACGATCTATCACATAAACACGAACTTTCTAGCTATCATGGTATTTCCTAAAATATGGTGGTGAGTAGTGAGTATACACAACACATATACTCAGTGAAGGCGGAACAGATTTCGAGGTGGAGAGAAAGAAGATCGTGCAATGCAAATAAGACAGTTAAGCAATATAACCGACAAGTAAAGCAATCAATATAAACAACAATACAATAAACAATTAATAAAAGTCTTAACACAACCATCCAAAGCTATACCACAATTTGAAGGCCATGGTTCACTCATACGAGCAATGTACCATTTCATGAGCAATACATCAATCTCGAGCTTGATGTTGACAACGATGACAATAAGCATGCAACCACCTTATAACTTCCATTGGGTGTACTCCGGATGTACCCCGACACATCTACGACCCAAATCTCCCAGGGCGGCACCCCTAGCGAGAATGGGAATAGGACATGGAGCTAGAGCAAACCAACCCTGGCATCCCGAGACTGCCTAGAGAGGCCCATCACTCACGTGCCTGACATTATGCAATGCAATACGAGATACAAGCAATAAACGAGCGATAGCACGAAAGTGCAGATTTGTATCAACATTCAATAGATCAAGCATTTACAATCAATATTAGCATTCAATTAACTTTACAAGCATGATTATCATTAATATCAACAATAACATCAATCAAACAAGTAATAGCAGTTTAAACACGAAAACGACAAATATCACTATTTAATCTCTAACTTCCAAGGGCAATTACGAGCAAACGAGCTACGGGATTAAGAAATCGATTTCACTACATTCACTTAGGCACTACAGGGCACGTTTCTATATCGCGAAACTTCACTTTCTCACCCGAAGCCCGAAAGTCCACCTACTGCATTTGAACTATAGCTATGCTAGCTGGACACTCAATCCATGCCACAACAGTGCCAAAAGTGCTTCTATGCCCTCAATAGCAAAACCCCTAACTCAATTCGAGCACGGTCAACACTTGGTCAAACGACTCCTTTACGTTTCTTTGTCTAATTTCTAATTTTAACAAAGGCCAGTCCGTTTTTATTGCACATTTTATCTTTCTAACATTAATGGCACCTATCCAAATCAAGAAAATGCGATTCGGATCAAAAATCCAAAAATATACAGTTTTGATATTCAAAAACACTATTCATTATTCTTCCCCAATTTCAATTTGCGTTTCTAGCTGTAAAAATTGCTAAATAACTAACAAGCAATGATCTACGATCCCTAAAGAGACAATTCCAAGCAATTTCAAGCATTATAACGCATTAAATATCAAATCTAAGAAATTGAATCAAAAATCAAATTCTAATAAAAATGCACAAAAACGTGAAAACCTTCATAGAGATTGAAGAAAAAGCCTTGCAAGGACCCGAGCCATGACCCTCGAGCAATTCCACGCATGATTTTAGCTTAAAATGCAAAACAATTTTGTTTTCTTTTTCCCTTGAGTTTCGGCCATAGGTGGACATGGGGGGAATTTTGGGTTTTGTTTTGTTTTGATTTTTGCCTTGTTTTATTTTTAAAAGATGACAAAGGCCATTTTGGTCCTTTTGCAAAGTCAAACTTAAGTGAAAATATAGTCAAATTAGCTTATTTTGATGCCATTTAATCTAATTCAAGTTAAAACCTTGCAATTCAATAAAAATCAACTAAAAACTAGTAAAATTAAACTAGAAACACTATTCACTAAATCCGAGAAATATTTCTCTAACTCTCGTTTTCGATGCACTACGATCAAACGATCAATAAAAGATTACGATAAGTATGATAAATAATAATATCAAAATATAATTTTTGAAAAGTAGAATAGTAGAATAGTTTAAAACCTACTCCGCCTTGGAGTTACTTTTTCATTTTCTTGAAAATAAAGTAATTTAAGTGCAAGAAAATAAATCCGAGTTTTGAAAACAATCAAAATAGTTAATACTCATTTAAAATAATTAATGTAAGTATTACTGAAATACTTTTAAAAAGAAATATGAAATCAATGCAAAATGAATAAACTAAATTAAACAATCAATTAAATACATCTAAATGTCATTAAATGCGTGCCGGGTTCGGGTTATCATAACTACAAATTTGTGTGGGGGTCCGGTTCTGCCACACGGTGTAGGTTTAAGGAGATCTTTCCTTCCAAGGGACATGTGGTTAATAAATATCATTATTAAAAAGAACCTTTTCCCTTATGGTCATGATCATGAAAGGACGGGAATTATTTTACAAGTTTTATATTGGATTTATCAAGGTGCTCTTTTTGATGTTGGGACTGTTATTGGGGACAACATGATGAGTCTTATAGACCACATGAGGAAGTTTGATGCTACATCTACACTTCGTCTTCCTCGACTGATAATTTCTTTGCTTCAACGGTTTAATTTTTCTTTTGCACCTGATGAGCCATACATGATCTCCCTATTACTTCATATGGTGAATCAGAGTTCTCGAAGAGTTTTAAACATTTGGAGTGCACCGTTCGAAAAATGCCCTTAGCATTAAATACTCCACGACCTTCCACTCAATTTGCTGAAGGCGCCACTTCTTCCCAACAACAGGGTGATCAATCTGAAGAATCATTAATGGAAAAAATGTACAAAGAACTGCAAGCCATGAATACTAACCTTGCTGCAGGATTGGGAGACATAGATGAACAGAAAGCTGAATTTGCTGAATTTAAGTAGTCATAGAGGGAAGAGTTTGCTGCATTACGTGCTGAACTTGCTTCAATGAGAGGTTCAGGCTCAGGTCCTCAGCCGCCACCACCATCGTAATTCAGTGGCGTATTTTTTATGTTATTTTAGTTATTTCATCGTGTTTTTTATATTTTAAATTTTATTTAAACTCACGGCTAATGTTGGTTTTTGAGATTTTGTTTGACAATTCTTCTTTCAGAAAGTTTTTGAAGAACATTGCTTGGATTGTTTATCAGGTTGTGTCTTTCTTTTTACTTTGCATTACATAGTTTTCTTTCATTGACGACAATGTAAGGTTTGGGTTTGAGGACGAAAAAAAAGTTGATACCAACCTGATACAAAAAAAAAAAAAAAATTTACTTCACTTATTCATAATCATTAAAATTGAGTGGTTAATTGTTGAAATATGGTTAGATTGTGATAAAATATTTGAATTAACTGTGAATTTGGAATGAAAAAATGATTAACCGCTAAGAGTTGAGTTTGTATCTATATTTTTAAAAAAACCTTGTTAACTATTATTACATCCCAATAGCGTCAGATTATTCAATTAGAAGTTTTTGATTAATTATCAAAAATAAAGTAGATTGAGATGTTTTCAATGTGAGATGTTGTGTTTTATTAAAATTTGACTTATTTTTCTAGATCGGTATACTCCTTTGAAAAATAAAATGTGTAGATGACTCGTTCAACATCATTCAAATATTAAAAATGTTGATTCAACAAAAAGAGATAGAAAAGAAATCTATAACAAATGCTTTCTTCTAACTATTTTTGAGCATTTTTGTTATGAAAAAACTATCAATACAAATCTTGCCAAACAAGCTTTCTTTTACCAAACACAATTCAACCGAAGAAAGGCAATACTTCAAAAACGTCTTTGAATCAACCAACATCTACCATTCGAGTCATCTATTCATAAATATATATATATATATATATATATATATATATATATATATATATATATATATTATACAAATAAAAATATATAAAAAAAAATCTAAGGGAGTACTACGCGATTTGGAATGTAGTTGAGTTTTAACATTTCATGACTATCCATATAAAATATTTTTGATTTTATAAATTTAGCGTGATTAATTTTTTTACATTTTAATTGAGTTACAAGTGCTTAAAAACGCTCAAAGAATTTTTTATAATTAAGTTGGTTTCATTTCTTCTAGATACAAAACGATTTCTTGGGATGAAATTGTTTGAAAGACAAATTCATTGTTAATCTTGTAATTTTATAAAATTTAACTGTATGAATACATTGACTGCTTAGATTTAATATTTATGAATATATGAAGTAATTGATGCCTTTACTTGAGGATAAGCAAAGAATGGGTTTAAAGAGGTTGATAAATCCGTATTTTTAGTAACTTTAACCCATTAAATCATGTATATTGCATTATTATTTCAAACTTAATTGTATATTTTACACAAATTTAATGCAATATAGGTTTTAAAGAAGAAAGAGCAAAAAGGGCCATAAAAACTAACTTTTGAAGCGAATTTTCGACGTAATATTGAAGGAGGTAGGTAGAACGACCTTGACATGAGCAAATCGAGATTGAATTTGGCCAAACGGAGTGTGAAAACGGATTCAGAATGCTAAAAAATCTTGAAGTAGCCTTGGTCAACTTTTGGTCAAAATCAAAGTCAACATGTGAATAGTAAAAGTCAAAGTCAATGCATGAATAGTAAAGTCAATGCATGAATAGTATCTTCGCTGACGTCATGCTGACACAATGGTGACCTTGGCGCTGACGTCATGCTGACCTTGGCGCTGACATCGTGCTGACACATTGATGATATCACTACATGAATAGTACATATGAATAGTACCAGATTTCTTCTATAAATACTCCCTTCCTCATTTCATTTTCCTTGTACCATTTTTTCTTTTCTTAGCTCAATTTCTCCTGCTCTAGTATTTGTGAAGTGAATTTTGAGTGTTTTAATTATTATTTTTAGTTGTGTGCAAAGTTTTAATTCCGAGGGAAGGGTCTAGTAAGTCTACATATCGAAATCATACTAGTCTACCGAAATCCGTTCAACACGATAAGTATTTTTTTATTTCGATTTTCATTATGATTTCTTGTACTTTAAAGTTTATTATGACACATTAGACCCGAGATTCGGGGTGGTACGTGTGAGGTTACTACTCTTGTACATATATTGTGATTCAGATTTATTAAAGTCTCGTATTTCTATTTCTAAGTATTCTTTAATTAATTATACGTATAGTTGTAGTTATGTTATATTTAATTGAAAGTACATATACGCCCGATTTTGTAAACCAGTGGCAATACGAGACTACCTAGGATAGATTCTAGTCTGGTTGTACCAACACTTCTAGGTTACATAAGTGAAAAATTAATTGAGAGATTGGAAATCGTTAGGTTGTACCAACACATCCAGTCTTGTTAATTAATTAATCTTATCACTTACGTAATTAAAGGCTCATTTCAATAGTGGGAGCTTGTAGCCCTATTTCTGAAGGACTTAACTTTTAATCTGAATTAATAACTTTGTACTTGCGTATATCGAGCTATAACTACCCTGAATCATTAACGCTTTAGATTTTTAGTATTGAGTGTTGTGATTCTTTAATTTAGTACTTTTGATTAAATTCACTTTTGGACCTTGTTACTACCGTAACTTTGGACATTTTGTGGACATCTCTTGGACTTAATTTTTCATACTTCCGCACTTTTGGACTTTTAGACTTTTAGACTTTTGGACTTAATCAAACTTATCCGTGACGGGAAATAGTCAAACAACTCTAAATTAAGGACTTACATTAATTTGATAACCCAATCTCTGTGGATCGACCATCTACTTGCCACAGCTAGAGGTAATTCAAGGTAAGCAATATTTTCAATTATTTAACCTTACTATTTTTTTGAGTGCAAAATGACGCGATCACTCTCTTGCTCTCTAATATTCTCCCTATCCCCGCTAGTTTCTCATAACACATTACCATGGTCAAAGTTAGTCTCAATAAGGTCAAGACTATATTGGTCTGGGTGGTAGACCACGGTTTGAGTGGGGTACTCATCGTCTCCCTTATTTCTAAGATATTTAGCCAATAATTGCCACATCCCTTTAGCCTATTTATGGATTGTTGTTGGGCTTGGATAAGCTAATCTAAGAGTTGACTATTTCGGGCTTTTGCTTCCATGTCTTTCAAAAGTTGGAGGATTTAATCTAACTTTTTATCATCTGTGGGCTCAGAATGAGGGGGTCAACCAATGTATTATGGTAGGCATTATGACTAAAGACAATAGGTGTAGGAGTACCAAAATATTCATGGGAATTGTAATTAGGGCAAGGAGGAAAGAAAGCCGAATTTTCAAAGTATTGAGGCATATGGAAGGAAGAGGTCCCTTGACCCCAATATAGATTAGGATGGTTTTGCCACCCTTGGTCATAAGTACTACAACAAGGGCCATTGTTTAACATATAACCTTGATTGGTAAAGCCATGGTCACGTAAAAAGTCAGGGAATTATGGTGCAAAACGACAATTAATAGTGGTATAGACATGACGTAAACATAAAGCAAATTCCTCATATGGGGTTGGAATAGGAGAGGGGAAACTACTACTATATACCCTATGATTGGGTTGATACATGGCTTAAATGGAAAGAATTAACACAAACAACCCAAATAATAAATGAAAACCCCCTAACAGAAAGTCAAACGCCTAAGTATATAAAGAAAAACTCAAAAAACAAAGAAAAGAAAAGCAGCTAACTACCTACCACAAACCTAAAACTAAAAATAAAAACACAAATTAACCAATTATCAAAAGCTAAAATCACAAAAATAAACTACTAACCACAAAAACACACAAAGATTCATCGTTTCCTTGCTGTCTAGAAAATTAAAGTGTAAAATATCAGGTTAAACCATAAGTGCACATATCTATATAGTGTAGTGTGTGCTTGAATGCAGGATCGAATCTCCACAGGGAGGCTTCTAAATGAAATCTAAGGTCTGTTTGTGTGAACAGTGGTCTAAACTCATGACAAAGAAAAAAAAATGATATGATTGTTGGATTAAAAAGGGTTCTAATCTAAACTTAAATCTAACTAAACAACCTAAAATATAATTAACTAATTGATAAGCTAAGAGTTGAGTTAGGCCTAGATCCTCACACCATGCATATGAAGTTATATTTAAGCCTAGATTTGGATAGTGAAATTATCTTGACCAAACTACAAGCTCACTTGTTTAAGTTCACCTAATTAACTTAATTCACTTAATTCTAGACCTAGGTACAACTCTGTCCATCTAGTCACCCTAAAGGCCAAGGTGTGGGTTTGTCTAAATAATCATAGTCTTCGTTAATTAAGTTAGTTGGTAATCATGGTATAACCTATGATTTGTATAGAATTAAGTCCAGTTTATATGAATATTCCAGTATGCAATAACTTCAAGCCCGCTACACATATATTTCAGACTCAAAATCAAAGCAATAATCAATGAATCACAAGACCCGGTTGGATTTGAAAGTTAAACAAATAGATAAACATGCATAAACTCGCTACAAGCAGTTTTAAAGTAAACACATTTAAATCATAACAACATATAAGCAAATCCAACTAGATCTACAACATTCAACATAAACATACTTAAACAAGTATTCAAATTTATAGCCCAAATAAAAATCATGCACAAAGCGTTAAAGATCTTTCCCTAACCATTATAAAATCCAATACATGTTCAAAATAAAGCTAAAAACATGGACAAGTTTAGAGAACAGCTCCCTATGTCTTCAAATTCTTGCAAGTTCCTAGATTTCTTGCTCAAATTTACTCACTAACCTAGGATTTGATTGTAGAAGTAGGTGGGTTTGATTGATTTTAGGGTAATTAAAATGGATGTTATGTGTGTAAGTGTGTTCAGATGAGAGTGAAAGTGGTGTGTGTAACGAATTTGTGTAAAAGTGTGCGTGTGTGTTAAAGAGTATGCGTGTAGTGATTTGTGTCAGTGATATGCCCTAATACTATGTAATTAGGTAACCTATATAGGGCATTTTAATGTAAATTTGTATTTTATCTAATGGCATTTTGATTGACATTCATATTCTCAATTTTTTATTATATGAGTGTGTCCCTAATATTTTTATAGAAGAAATATATTCTAAAATGTGTTTAGAATATCTTGGCATATTTCTTTAATATGATAAACATTCAAATATATTCATAGTTCTTAGATTATTCTTTTCGGACTAAAATAATCAATTACGGACTATTACATGTGTTGTTACCTTTGATTAATATTTGATACTAATGATAAAGGATGGCGTGGCACGTGCCATAACAACATAGGATGCGATTAACAAACGTGTGAATGATTATTAGTGGAATAGATAATTGAATGTGACATGAATAATAAATTACATGACTTTGGATTAATAATTTATTATTCGTTGCGATTGTGCATGTAATCCTTTGACTTAAGAAATTAAGGTTGTCATGTGTATTAGGGTTTAATTCTTGCACTTGGATAATACCTATCTTTTGAAACAAATACGAGTTACGGCCTTGTGTAAATTATTCTTTTAATATAGGGACTGATAGGTAATTATCAATAGAGGATCTGTTAACCTCCGGTGTGAAACAATGTCCTATACAATCTAATTTCGATTGCAAAATGAGAAAGTCCTTGGCCAAGACATGAATGATGAAAATGCATTTTTCCATGGTTGTCGTCGCTCATTCCATTGATTAGATTTAAGAGATATCAGAGTAACCCAGGTATGGACCACTGGAGAACTGCAAAGAAAGTGATGAGATATCTTCAAGGAATCAAAAACTACATGCTTATGTATAGACAAACGGACAATCTGGAAGTGATCGGCTATTCGGATTCAAACTTTGTTGGCTATGTTGATTCTCGCAAATCAACATTTGGGTACATTTTCATGATAGCCGGTGGAGCTATTTGTTGGATAAGTGATAAGCAGACCTTAATTGTTATTTCTACTATGGAAGCTGAGTTCGTCTCCTGTTTTGAGGCTACTTCACATTGTGTATGGCTTAGGAGTTTCATTTATAGGCTTAGAGTCATATATTCTATTTTTAGGCAATTGAGAATTTTCTATGACAATTCAGCTGATGTCTTTATGGCTAAGAACAACAAAAGTGGAAGTCCAAGCAAACACATCGACATTAAGTATTTAGCCATTAAAGAACGCGTAAAAGAAAAGAAAGTGGTCATTGAGCACATTAGCACTGAGTTAATGATCGCTGATCCTTTGACTAAGGGCATGCCACCAATAAAATTCAAGGATCATGTAGAGAAAATGGGACTTGATTCCACTTTGTAATTGTATACATACAGTTTATTAATGAAACTTTTATATATTGTGATATTTTCTCATATTCATGTGCAACTTAATTTATTTGAGAAAATATATTTTATTTTGGACCAAGAATAAACGTAGGGTTTATTCATTAAAGTATGGTTACCACATTAATAAAATTTACTTAAGGAACTAAATACATTGTAATACATGGAAGATAATACTCGTTATTAGAGGACTTATCGCCATGATTCATGTGTTTATTCCTTAAGAAAAGATAATCAATGAGATTAAGATAAGATATCAGGTTATACGTTTGGACCAAGTAGGAGAATGCAACAGTTCATTTATTGTGGTCATAAATGTAACAGTTCATTTATTATAGTGTCATTTATTGTGGTTATAAATGTAACAGTTCATTTATTGTGGTCCAAACTCTTCATCTTCATATTTTCATCATTAATTAAACTTATTAGTTCATTAATTGACTACATATTGGTAACTCTTCACATTCTTGATGGGAGAATGTGTATAAATAGTGGGTTATGATCCCTAAGCTCGGTCACTCGGTTCCGTCCGTTTTCGCATTTATGTTTATTGATCTTTGTGTTTTGTTTTGATGTTAGAAACATTTTAGGATCAATGAATTTCAGTTTTCAATCTAGTAGTATGTTTCTCCTCTTGACAGTTGAGAGACCAGGATTCGAATCTCATGTAGGTGGGGTAGGTAGGGGTGGGGGTGGGGGTGGGGGTAAAAAAGAATTAAAAAAAATAAAGAAACATAGAGACATGATTAAAGAAAAAAATAATAAAAATAGAAATTTGCTTAACGAAAATTGTTTTCAAACCTTACTCAATGGATATTGTGAGTTTGAGCACTTCCATTTTAATTCAAGCTCATGAAGCCTCTTTTTCTTCCAAATTAGAAATCCTTCTTTTTCTTCCATTTTAATTGTTTACTAATTGAAATTTAACCCTAGCTAGTATTAATAATATTTCAACATGAATCATAACACCACAAAGCTATAAAAAAATAAAAACATACTATGAATTCTTATACATGAATCATAACACCACAAAGTTATAAAAACTGAAGATTTTCTATGAAAACTTGTATAAGAACATTTCTTGTATTTAGCTACGAACCTTAACATTATCTTTTATCCTTTTGGGTGCCTATCATATAAAGTTGAAAAGATTGTAAAGATTGAATGATTCAAATACTTGATAAAAATATGTTTGAAATTGATATGTACTTAAATAACCTAATTCACCTCGTTATCTTTTGGTGAATTGACTCTAAAAATACTATTTTTCTTACTAAACTTTCTCATATTATATGTTTATATGTTTTGACTGCCTCGACAAACAAATACATGGGAGCTCCAAATTGGTTACTTAAATTTTACGAATCCCACCTCATTTAACAAAGAAAAACTACAATTATCGCAATTTTTTTCCTGGTCAATAATACTATGATATTAAAGGGAGGCACCATTAGAAGGTGACAATATATAGAGTTAGCACACTGTAAAAGAATATACGAATAATTAAAATGAACTTGTTAAGGCAAAAATTGGCAGCTCCGAACTCTTACCGAGGCTGGACGAGTTCCCTTAACCGTATAATATTTTGTAGGCTCTGTTCACCTTGCAGCCTTTGTAAATCTGGGGTAGACTATTAGCGGGGTTGTTATCAGCCCCGTAGACTAACCTTACCCAGGGCTACAGCTCCAGTCTTCCGTTGTTGATAGGGTTTGATGGTTGGGGTTGGTATGTCTGGCCTGCTCCTCATTTTGGTCTTAGGGGTTTACCCTTTCCTGCTAGGTGTTCTGCTAGGTCTCTGCTCGTTACCATGTCAACGAGGGCTGCATCAAATTTGTGCATCAGGTCCTATTGTCCTGGAGCTTCGAGGTCCAACCTTTTGTTCTCGGGGCTCGATGGCCTGGGCTGACTTGTTTGGCTGGGCTGGACAAGCCCCATCAGCCTGTGTTGTACGAACTATAGGGGCTGGAATCTACTGCTTGGGGCTCCATCAACTTATTTCCTACAAAACAAGGACCCCTGGGGGGTACCCGGGGGGCCCCTCCGACGCTCAAGTCAATTATGGGAGTAAGAGATTGCTTAGTAGCATTAAGGTATTACGTGAGAGCAAAGTGGTTGCCTAGGAACAATTAAGAGAGAACTTGTAAGCGTTAGAATGAGATACCTGTACTTTTCCTGTCTATCTGTATTTATAATTGTTGAAATATAGAGTTGTAAGAAAGGATAGATGTGAATCCCACGATTTTACGCTTAAGGAGATAATATCAAAAGAGATAAGATAAATCCCTTATCTTTAGGCTCAATGAGATAATATCTAGAACCCATATCTTTAAGGATCCAATTAAATATCTATGTACTTATCCTTATCTAAAAATTCCCTTGCTTTTTGTCTACTGCCCAATGCTCCCCGTGAGCCCAGGTTAAGACGTTGACGGGGCTACCCTTGTGAGCCCAGCTCCGAAAGTTGGCGGGGCTACCCCAACTCTGTAGGCCAGATCTTTCCTTCTGCTACCTCGTGCCCCTTATGAGCCCAGGTCCGAATGTTGACGGGGTTTTCCCAGCTCCGTAGGCTGGACTTTTCCGTCTGCTGTCCCGTGCCCCTTACGTGCCTAGGTCCAAATGTTGATGGGGCTTCCCCAGCTCCGTATGCTAGATTTTTCCGGGGGGCTCGAGATCCTTCCATATCAATTGCCCCCTCAATCTCCTGAGCTTCGCAGGAAGTCAGGGGATTGTTATGTGGGTTGAGCTCTTTGGTTCCCACGTCAGTTTAGCTATTACAACCACCACTTTGCACAATCTATATACCACCATCTTAGCTGGTCTACGTACCTTGAGATTTATGCCCCCTACTTCACGTCATCAAAAATATCTCCTTCATGACATATTTTTTGCATGACTCGAGCTAATGACTTTATCTTTGAATCCAGCTCATAGCTTTATTTTTGAGGTCTGGTTGGTGAGCCCTCAGACCCTCATATTAGTGAATTCAATTTTGATGTTGCTCCTACTGATATTTTGGTGGAGCTTTGTTATGCCCCCCAAGTTTTCTTTAGAGAGATTGGAGAGCTTGTTGCGATTATTAAGGTTGGATATAGAGGAGCCGTGATATCGAGAAGAAAAGTCGACCAATGGAAGAATTTGAGGTGCAGGCCTCTTTAATAGGAGCACATATCGCGAACTTGTAGATACGAGCACATGATGTTAGGTCCAACTTTTAGGCTTGATTTAACCCTCTTCCCATGTTTATCTTGGGCTCTTATGGTCTAACCTCCAGTCTTTTATTACTCTTGTAATGCTCGAATGTTTGGCTTGGAGTGACATTCGACATGTAATTCCTCTTTTAGCTAAGGGTAGTTCGATTTTGCCATTTTCGGCTCAGCCCTGGCCCTTTTTTAGCCTCCGGCATATGTCCGACCTAAGAATGGCATTTCAGCTTCCCCTTTGGCTCTTCTTATGTTTGATATAGCTCTTGGCCTTGTCTTGTGCTTGAGTTTGGGCTTGATTTTCCCGAGCTTTCCCTGGGCCCCACTCATATTTAAGCTATTTAAAACTCTTTTAAGTTGGTCTTCCTTGATGAGAGGGGATCGTTGAACACTTTGCTTTGCTTAACTTGATTTTGACCGTCAACCTTGGCTCTTTCGGAGCTCACCATTGAGCTCTATCTTCAGCTAAGTTTTCTTAGCATTTGGGACTTGTGGGAACGTTTTCACTGGTCTTTTCAAAACTTATCATTGATATAGGAGGTCTAAGGGGCTTTTGGGGTCCCTTTTCTGACCTTTGCTTAGGCTCATTTTGGCTTTCCTTGGATCCTGACATGCACTTCTTAGCCCTTGAGATATGTCGGGATTTGGTCTTGGCCATGTATGGATTGACTTGGTCATTGTGCTTAGTCTTGATTTATCGCGAGTTGGTTTCCAACTCAGCTCGCTTAAGTTAGCCTTGTGTCAACTTTATTTCAGTTCCTTCTGAGCTCAGAGTGGTTTAGGCGTCTCATGGAGGCTCTTCCTCGATCTCTTTCTAAATTCTTCTTAAGGTCTTTAGGAAATTTAAAGGTATGTTCCAACCTTCTTGCTAGCTTTATTGAGGCCTAGGGATTTGAGTGGAGCCCTTCTTCGGCCTTAAGCGAGCTTTTCTGAGGTCCAGGGACTTATAGGGGGCCCTTTTTGTGACCTCGACCTCACTATATTTTTATTACAGAATCCACATTTTTAGCGCAAGGCCTTTGTGCCATGGTTCGGCTCCTTTCAGCTTGGGCTTCGACTCTTTCTCTAATCTATCTATTTAGATCTCAATTGGCCCCTAGACCAGATTAGCTGAGGTATTTTATGTAATTCTAGTTTTGCTAGTCCCCCTTTCTTCGAGAATGTGCTAAAGTTCAGCCCTCTTTTATTTTGAGGCTTGAGGAGCATTTTGGCATGTCCACTAGTTTTTTGGGTAAGATACATCTCTATAGGCGTCACGTTTGGCCCAATTTCTCTTGATGACCTTTAAATTGATGTCAACATTTCTAAGTCTTTTTGACTCAAGTAGCCTTGAGTTCTTACATCCTTGAAGGTTGACTCGATAGTTGGGGGTAGTCGACCTTGAGCTCTTACAACCTCGGGGCCTGGCTTAAAAGTTGGTGCTATTCAGCATTGCGGACCATTATATGATCTCTTGCTTGTGAAATAGGTCTCTCTGATTTTTGACCAACAATTTGCAGGTCCTTAAATGAGGATGCTGATAATCCTTTCATTTTGGACCCGGTACTTGAGCATAGACTCTCGGTTATTTAGCTTAGGAATTCTTTAGTTAGCTTCTTGTATACTTGCTAAGGATGCTTTAGGCCTTAGTGGATGTCCTTTCTTCCTGGTAGAACCTACGGGGCTGTAGTGCTTATCAAATGTTGCAACTTAAGTGGGTTGAAACCAAGCTCTACTCGGTACTCAAGTGTTCCAGGCTATGCTTGACTTTTGGAGCAACGAGCTCAATGAGCATCATGATTGAAATGAGCTATGTCGAGCTCCATCTGGTGTTTGGATGCTCCTGGCTTTACCCTCTATTGTTTGGTCCCTTGTCGGCCTCGATGTATAGCCTAAGGGATGATAACTTGAATAGTTGCTGGGAAGACCCCGAAGGGTTCTTGTCTAAGCCCAGGGAATAATAGCCCCAGTGATGGTAGTAAGAACTCGGAGGGTTTTTGTCTTAGCCTAGGGAGTGATATCCCTTGTGATGGCTGGTACAACCCTGGAGGGATATTGTCCTGGCCTATGAGTAATGTCCCATATGGTGGCTGATGAGACCCCGAAGGGTTCTCATCTTTGCTTGGGGAGTAATGTCTCATATGGTGGCTGGAGTCCCCGAAGGGTTCTCATCTTAGCCTTCAAGGTGCTACAACCCTTGATAGTGTTGAGCTTTTATGGCTCGTAGGCCAGCTCTCGTAGCCTGGAGGAGCTTGGGAGACTTCTGTTGTGACTGGGCTAAGTTGGTCACCCATTTATTTATGCTGGAGGAGCTCCACTGAAGTTAGGGGAACTCTACTGAGTTTAGGAGAGCTGTTGCTTTTTTAGCTAAGGAGAGCTCCAATAATCTTGGGAGAGTTCTACTGAGCTTAAGAGAGCTCCTACTTTTCATGCTAAGGAAAGCTCTGCAGGTCTCGGAAGAGCTCTATTGAGTTTAAGAGAACTCCTTCTTTTTTAGCTAAAGGGAGCTTCGTTCATTTTACGAGAGTTTTGATACTCTGCTGGGCTGAGGAGAGCTCCGATACTCTATTGGACTAAGAAGAACTCTTACCCTTTGAGGTAAGAAGAGCTTCGCTAATTTTAGGAGAGCTTTGATACCCTTGTTGGGTTGAAGAGAGCTCATGCCTTTTGAGGTACAGAGAGCTCCGATACTCTGTTGGACTGAGGAAAACTCCTGCCCTTTGAGGTAAGAAGAGCTCTGCTGATTTTAGGAGAGCTCTGATACTCAGTTGGGCTGAGGAGAGCTCCTGTCCTTTGAGGTAAGAAAAGCTCCACTGATTTTAGGAGAGCTTCGATACTCTGTTGGGCTAAGGAGAGCTCACACTCTTTGAGGTACGGAGAGCTCTGATGCTTGGCTGGGCTGAGAAGAGCTCCGTTGATTTTAGAAGAGCTCCGATACTCTGCTGGACTAAGGAAAGCTCCTACCCTTTAAGGTAAGAAAAGATCCGCTGATTTTAGGAGAGCTCCGATACTCTGCTAGGCTAAGAAGAGCTCTTGCCCTTTGAGGTAAGAAAAGATCCGATGATTTTAGGAGAGCTCCGATACTCTGCTGGGCTAAGGAGAGCTCTTGCCTTTTGAGGTAAGAAGAGCTCCGCTGATTTTAGGAGGGCTCCGATACTCTACTGGGCTGAGGATAGCTCCTGCCCTTTGAGGTAAGGAGAACTCTGCTTATTTTAGGAGAGCTCCGACACTTGCTATGTTTTATACTTCTTTTACAATGCATTTTTTTTTTTGCCTCTTATACTATCTAAAAATGCAGTAGTATGACTAGCTAGGTTGCCATTATGCATGTCAAATATATGCACAACATGTTGAACCATAATTATAGGCGACTTAAATTAGCTCAGACATATTGTTTCCTAAAGCACTTATTTCTCTCAGGTGTTTTATCAAATACCTTGAGTGCATATGATGAGGGGCATGTATTTGTATAAGTTTTTCCATGCAAATTGCACATCGACATTATATCAAACATCTTCGACACATAACATAAAAGATATACAATTTGTGTCTAAGTTTCCTGATGCCAAGTTCACCTTGGCATTTTGTCGAACACGTTAAGTGCATCTTATGAAAAGCCTTTTGTTCAAAAAATATTTAGCACGGGCATTCAAATCAGAAGCTCTACCATGTCCACATGTTCTCTGATTTAAGAAGTGGATCCACATTTAAAATGAACAATGCAGTGATTAGAATATTGCACTTTTTATCCATGCTTTTGAGTTGTGCTGTGTAGACTTTTGAATATGCTCTTGAATATAGTCTTTAACTAGGTTTCATAATTCTTGAAACATTGATCTAAAGATATGCATATTTGGCTAAGAGTCTGCGATGTACAAGGCTAGGATATGGTAAACATATAATCAACTACGATAGTACAAACATTATCGTGAACTACGATGCACTGTCAAGAATGCACATAAAAATGGAAACACTAAAGTATCAAGCGATAGACGGATAGCAATTTTCATGACACAAGTATTAAAGTTATGCATCTTAGCTTGTATTGATAGTGGTTTCTTAGTGGGTTAATTCTTCATTTTTCACAAACGGTGCCAAACTGTTAAGGCAAAAATTGGCAGCTCTGAACTCTTATCGGGGTTGGACGAGTTCCCTTAACCGTTTAATATTTTGTATGCTCTATTCACCTTGCAGCCCTTGTAAATCCGAGGCAGACTATTGGCGGGGCTATGATCAGCCCCGTAGGCTAACTTTACCCAGGGCTACAACTCCAGTCTTCCATTTTTGATAGGGCTTGATGGTTAAGGCTGACACGTTTGGCCTGCTCTTCATCCTGGTCTTAGGGGTTTACCCCATCCTGTTAGGTGCTCTGCTAGGTCTCTGTTCGTTACCATGTCAGCGAGGGCCGCATCAAATTTGTGCATCAGGTTCCGTTATCCTGGAGCTCCGAGGTCCGACCTTTTGTTCTCAGGGCTCGATGGCCTGGGCTGACTTGTTTGGCTGGGCTGGACAAGTCCCGTCAGCCTGTGGTGTACAAACTGTGGGGGCTGCAATCTACTGCTTGGGGCTTCATCAACTTATTTTATGCAAAACAAGGACCCTTAGGAGGTACCCGGGGGCCCCTCCGACGCTCAAGTCAGTTATGGGAGCAAGAGATTGCTTAGTAGCATTAAAGTATTGTGTGAGAACAAAGTGGTTGCCTAGGAGCAATTAAGAGAGAACTTGTAAGCGTTAGAATAAGATACCTGTACTCTTCCTGTCTACCTGTATTTATAGTTACTGAAATATGGAGTTCTAAGATAGGATAGAGGTGAATCCCACAATTTTAGGCTTAAGGAGATAATATCAAAAGAGATAAGATAAATACCTTATCTTTAGGCTCAAGGAGATAATATCTAGATCCCATATCTTCAAGGATCCAGTTAAATCTCTTTGTACTTATCCTTATCTAAAAACTCCATTGTTTTTCATCTACTGCCCAATGTTCCCCGTAAGCCCAGGTCAGGATGTTTGACAGGGCTACCTTTGTGAGCCTAGGTCTGAATGTTGGCGGGGCTACCCAGCTCCGTAGGACGGATCTTTCCATCTGCTGCCCCATGCCCCTTATGAGCCCAGGTCCGAACGTTGACGGGTTTTCCCAGCTACGTAGGCCGGATCTTTCCGTCTGCTGCCCCGTGCCCCTTATGAACCCTAGTCCGAACGTTGATGAGGCTTCCCCAGCTCCGTAGGCTGGATCTTTCCGGGGCTCGAGATCCACCCCTATCAGAACTAAATAGACACTTTCAAATGAAATCTCGAGTGCTTTGAACTTGTAAGAGAATTTCGACAAGAATAAGTTACGTACATCATCTAATCAATATACCTGCCCCATCTAATAAGGAAAAATCTAATCTAATTTTGGTTTAATTTAGTACCACGTTACAAAGTATGAAAAGTAAATCCAATATTTTTTTTTCTGGTTAATTAAAATGATTGATCATTTGTATCCAAAGCAATTGTACATTAAAAGAGTTGCAAGAGAACCAAAACCAGCCTCTCAACGTAACTATACAAAAATGCTATCATCAGTTTTCCAAAAGAGACAAATAGTTAAATTAAGAGGATTAATTTTATATTTTTCCCCCTATACACAGTTTGTAATGTGATATTGATTTGATTTATAAATAAATTCCGTAAAAATTTGTATTTACAAATTAATTCTCTTATTTGAAACTGAAAAACAATATTAAGTCAATTATGTAATTTGTAAATATATTTATTATAAGTATTCCTTTTGTCTCCCTATATCTTGAAGCTTTGCTTTTAAAACTTTGACATGAATTATGTATTCTATCAATGTCATTAATCAATTTTAAAATTAAATTTAATTAATTAGTATTGATGAATAGATAACACGAATAAATAATTTGTAATTTTAGATGCCTAATTAAGTATGTTAAGACTATTTGAAAATAAAGATGAATAAATAAATAACTTATGATTTAGATTTCTAATTTGAAGACAAAAAAGAAGTTTGGATTAAGAAATATGGAAAATAAATTTACCGTGAAGAATCTCACAAGGAGAATAAGAAAAACTAAATACATATATGGTATGAGAGTGAAAGAATAAGATTAGTAAAAAAGAAAAGAAAATTTAGAGGGCAATTTAGTATTTAAAAGATGACCAACTAATTTGGTGGCTTGAAATTGCAAATTCCTCCTATTGAACAATAATTTGGGTAAAGTTTGAGAAAATTTAAGATTTGCAAATCTTGAATTTCTAATTTTTTAAAGAGGTGGTTCCAAACACAAAAAGTTTATTTTGTAAATAAATTATACAAAATTTTATAAAATTCATTTGTTTTAAACAGTATGTTAATGTCATTGCTGATCTTGTCAAAAATATGATCTTGTGTAAGGTAATTCAAGAAATGACGTAGAAGTTCAAAAATGGGAAAAAAATATTTTAGAATCTGAGAAATATGATAAGTCTCAAACTAGCATAACAAATTTGTTAAGCCACATCACACTTTAAAGGCAAAAATGATATTTTAGTACATTATTTATTTTTTCATAAAAAAATCACAAAAATTAAAGTGGAGGATTTGTAGAAAGAATTTTAAATTTACACTTATTTGAGACTTATCATATATCTTGAGCACTAAAGTGACCTTTTCCCTCTAAAATTTACAATTTTGTTTGTCAAAATATCCAAAAATTTACATGGTAGTTCAAGAATTTTTTTTTTTTTTGGGTAAAAGTAATCCAAGAAATGACAACACTAATTTTTAACTTTCTAGTAGTTGTAATTTGTAAAGTCAAAAAGCAGCATGATAAATTAATTGTCCAAATTTTGCTGTCACGTTGACATCACACCACAATGCCCCCACCAAATAATGCCAAAACCAGCTCTCAATTCTCCTATTCACTGCTCTTCTGCAAATTCAGTACACTGCTACGCATCTGTCTTCTCACTTCACTACCCCCAAAAAACAGCCCCCTTTTCTGTCAAACCCCCCCACCCAACCAAAAAAAAAAAAGAAAAAGAAAAAATGAAGTCAAAAATTGAATAAAATATAAAGCAAAAAGGCAATATTTATTAAATACTTTGTGAAATTAATTAAGTAAGTGTATTAATAAATTAAGTTATTAATTAATTAATACACCATATAGTATTTTATAATGGATGTTGTAACGTTTGGTGTTATCATCGGAATAATTATTCTCTTCTTTTGCATTGTTTGTGTCATCACCATCGAGGGTACCTGCAAAAACCGATCTTAATTGCAAAATAATAACTAGTATTTTTCTCTAAACCAAACACGGTCTTATTATATTAGGCTAGATAAAAAAAAGCCGTTACGGGTGCTGTTTGGTGTACAGACACCATCACCAAAAATGAAGCAGATCTGGTGCTACGCCCTACTATTATCACTGCTGGTGCTTCGATTCTCTGCTGCGACGGCTCATTACTGTAACCATGGGCATGACCATGACCATGACCATGACCATCATCATTACCATCACCATGATGACGTGGCAGGGGATGAGGCTAAGGCTAAGGCTAAGGCTAAGGCCGAGGCTGAAGTGAACAAGAGGAAGCTATTGCCGGAGGAATTGGCGGAAGAGGAGGATCTGAAACTGTACGGATTCGGTGATGGTGATGGGGCCCACCACTATCATCATGATCATGATCATGATGGGCATAAGCATCATCAAGCTTCTTCGGAGCTCTCTGGTTTTGGTAAATATCTTCTTTTGCAATTGTTGAATTATTTTTGTTCAATTTATTTGGAAATTGAAGTGGTTTGTGAATTTTTTTTTTTTGTCTATAATTATTTCGTTTTTTCCTCCTAGATTACTTACATGTATAAGAATATGAACATGTGCATTAGTGCATGTGTTGTGAAAGAAGTAGTCGTCTGGTGCGCAAAGCCCCGCAATGTGTGGGTTCCCGGGAAGGTTGGACCCCCTGGTCTGATGTAGGCACGCTTATCTTGTATTTTTGCAAGAGGCCGTTTCCGTGTTGCGTATGTATTGTGAAATATGTATGAAGTGAAAATGTGGGGTAGAACAGCTGCGGGTATCCATTTTGTTTTTACTTTTTTTTTCTAGTAAATTAATTTTAGGTAGGATCTTTAAGTTTCTTAGTACATTGAAATGAAGGTGATGGAAAGTCTGCTTTTTGGGGGCGGATGTGGTATGGGGGATTCCAGATTTAGTTTAGCAGTAGAAGTTTCATTGGGAATTTGAGTTCAGAAGACATTCCTCAAACTAATGCTGCATTCCCTTTGTCAGTTTTACGTGAGCGTCATGTGGCTACTTGAATTGATCATTTCTGTCTCTATTCTTATGTGATTGGGGAAAGTTGTGAGTTCTTTGGTAGTGTGAGCATTTCACGGACATCTCTTGAATCTGTTCCTGTCAAATCGTTAACGCGCTGCTATTCCTTTCAGATGTTTGGATTATGTGAACTTTGACATGGTTTTTAGGTTCTTGTAGTAGTGAACAACGAGATCAAGGCTGGGCTGCTTTCAGTTTCATGAAGGCTTGGCTGTTTCCAATTTGGAGATGTTTCTCGGAAGAATCCCGATGATCTTGATAAGCTTGAAGTATAAGTCTTCTTAGATGAGGAATTATTGATTAAGAGAACCCAATTAAAAGCCATATTTAACTGGGTGAAGGAGGGCCGTTGTAATTCTACATTGTTTCTACGTTTTCTATGGCCAATAAAAGAAAAAAAAAAGCATCAAGGAAATTGAGTTGGAGCCCAGGAACCTAGCTAGGGGTTTTAGTGGAGATAGTTGAGGAGATGTAAGATTTTCGAGGACTAAATTTGCTGAAGAGCATATGATTGCCCTTAAAGGTTTTGTGTTAATGAGACCTTGAAGGTGAGAAGTGAGGAAAGATGTTTTTGGCATGGACCTGGAAAAAACACCAGGCTTCTTGTAGGATGCATTTCTTCTAGTCTTGCTTGAGTGTATTTAAAGATGATTTATCGCGTGTTTCTGATAAGCCAGTCTGAAGTCTGCAGAGTATTTCTAAACTAAAAGGTTGTATACAGTTGTAAACTATGCTAACAGAAGTTAGTTAGAGCTGGTACAGCTGGCACATAAATATCTAGTTGGTTTCTCCAAATCCAGAGGTGCGACATCATTGCTGAAGCAATCTCAAGCTTCGCAAGGCCAGAAATCACTCTTCTCACCTCTCGAAAACCCTAATTTTCAACCTAGGGTTTCCAATTATACTTTTCTCTATTCTCTCTGCAATTCACTGCTTCATACCATAAGGCACAAACCATAAGGGCTGTTCTGAGTATGTCACTGCACTGTAATTGGCCACTTGAGCAATTGGATGTCTCCAATGCTTTCCTCCATGGCCACCTGGCAGAAACTATCTACATGACTCAACCACAGGGGTTTCAAGGCTCAGAAAATCCTAGCTATGTGTGTAGACTCAAGAAATCATTGTATGGTTTGAAACAAGCCCCCTAGGGCTTGGTTTCAAAGTGACACAATTTGTCAGCTGAACAAGTTTGTTTTCTGCTTGAAGGTATCATTTCTACTTCAAAGTGACACAAAAAGCATTCACAAGAAGAACGGGAAAAATTTTATCATTCTTGAAGCATGTTCTGGATTCAAATGTATTAGCTTTAGAAATTAGACTGAATAACATTTGCAATTTTATTGTAATAAGCTGCTAGAGTTAGTTGGTTAAGATTACGTATGTTAATAGCTTAGCTATTTGGTGTATTTTGGTCATTGGGTCATTTGCAGTAAATTGGAACAATTCTGGGCAATGGGTTAATAATTAGTAATTGATTGTCTGAGTCTGAGTCCTATTTTTTTAGAAGAATCTTAAATGTACTAGGTTTTTTTTTTTTTTTTTGGGCTGGTTTCAAGTCATTTGTCCTATATTAGGATTAGGAAAATTCGGTTCTCTAAAGATAAACCTATAACTTTTTAACTTATTCATCACAGTGGTGGAGTAGTATGATTTTAGTTTTTATTTTAGCTTTTGAAACTTCTTTTGATGCTAAAAGCAACCTTACCTTAGGAGAGGAGGGGGCTTCATCATGGGAAAGTGGAAGTGGAGTTCCTAGAGCTTTCCTGTTTCCATTCTTCTCTTCTTTTCTTCTAGGTACTTTTCATCAGTAGTCAACACAGCCCTTTTTTCCACTGTTGGATTTTCATTTAGTTGGGAACTTACAGCATAAATAACTGGCATTCCGCTTCTCATCCAATGTCTTCTATTTCATAATTTCCGCACTGTTGAAAGTTGAGTTTGGGTCATTGATTCCTCTTGTAATTTTCTTGCAAATCATCTATCTCTTATCTAATTAAAAGCTAACCTCCTCTACTTTATTCGGCTTCTTTTCCTTTGGTTGCTATACTTCCTTCCTACTGAAGGCTTCAACATGGTCTTTAGGGTATCTGAAGATCTAAAGCTCTTTCTACTGATGTTGTCTTCTTTATATTATGCCTAGGTACATCAATGAAACACACTCGTATGAATTTTCTAGACAATTGTGAGAGATGTTGCTTGGATGTTGGAGAGTGTTTTGTTCTTCGATCCTTACTGGATGTGTTCTTCTTCCTATATTTACGCAAAAAAGAATTGTTTCTTTTGAAACTTGTGTTTCCATTGTAGTAAAGAAAAATATTGTGGAGAAGTACTATTTTTCTATGCCTTTGTTTGGATGGAGCAGGATGTTGGAATCTTTTAGGATCATTATCTTTCTTATATATGCTCTTCCAATGTAATGTCTTTTTGGGACTTTCCTCTTGGTTGTAGAGATACGTAGCTTAGTTTCTGTACTTCATCTATTCTTCCTATTCGTTCCACTTCGACATGAAGAGGACATCTTCTCTCTCTTTCTGTAATTTACCTTTCTCATCAGTAGTATTTCTTTTCTCATCCACAAAAGGGAAAGGGATAGGAGAAGGAGCTCCTTTTATCTAAACTCTGAAATGTTCTACCCCATAAGTGTACTTTTATATTTCTCTTTATGCAAATCTATTAAACTTTCAAAATGCATTTGGAGCTTCCTCAGTAATCCTTATCGAATTCTTTTTTTTCTGCCCACGTTGTGTCCTGCAATTTAATTGCTACTCAAACCCCTACTAAAGGCATTCATTCCGTCTTTACCTTTTCCTGTGTTTTTTCACTCATCTTTCTATAGTGAGGCTTAAATACTAGCGTGCTCCTTGTATAGTTGAATTTGTCACTGTTTGATGACTTTTCTGGCCATCTCCATTCCTTATATCAATTTGACTGTCAGGGAGCTTGTGTGATCATGCTATCCTTTCTATCGTCTTTGCTTCAATCTTGGATTGTTATTTTTAAAGTCAGCTGAAATATTGAATGTAGCTTTGCTTATATAACTTGAAACTCCTTTTCACACATTGTAATTCAGAAGATCCAAAAATGATTCTGATGTATCTTCTGTCCATGTCTCTAACTGGAGCCTTGTTTCTTTTGTTTCATGTGGCAGGCCTTTGGGTTCATGCAATGGGTTGCTCACTATTAGTGAGTTTAGCTTCCCTGATATGTCTGGTTCTTTTGCCTTTGATATTTGGTAAGTAGCTTAGATGTCGTTACTTCAGTATTTTGTTATCAGGCTGAAATTTGGTTTAGCTCAGTTCTGCATTGCCTTCAATTATAACTATACTTGGCTAACACGGAAATGTTTGAATTAATTATTTTGCAGTACATGGAAAACCAACAAAGGCAGTTGTTGATTCATTGGCATTGTTTGGGGTTTGACTCTTCAAAAGCTTCTTTTTCCTCGCTTTTCATCTTTTCTTAGTTGATGATTTTGACAACAGCAGCTGTAGGCTTTTAGGCTATCAAAGGCTATATTATTAAGCTTCTTTTCCATGTGCTTGTTTGGATTCCCTAAAAGTGCGTTAAAGGACTCCCGACTATATTAAACTTTCTTAAAAATAATATAACTAACATAGAAGTTTTAATTATTAGGGAATTCTAACAGTGTCCTCTAACTGTTCCTTGAGTGGTTCTGCAATTCATCCACTGTTTTTGAGTCTTCTTTTTATCCTAATTTGATTTACTGCAAAAGCTTGAATTGGCCCAAAATATGATGGATGAAAGTCTAAATAGGTGAGTGGACAAGTGTTACTATAGCAAGAATAGAACTCGGCAGAAAACCTGTGACTTGAATAAATCTTGCAGTTTTTAAGTAATAAATCTTGCATTTTTTGAGAAACATTAGATCAGTTTTCTGATTTCTTTCAAATGAAATGCTACCGTATCAGGATGAGCTGCTGTTACTACTTTTTTATATTCTTTCTTTTTGTTTCAGTTTGACAAGTGTTACTAATCTTACTTTGAAACGTTTTTGTTTAACTTGTCTATAGATTTATCCGAATGATAAGGGAAGCTAGACTGCAGCTAGAATGGAGTAACAGCTCATCTGAGAGCTGTTTGGTAACAGCTCTGAAGTTTACTGCACTCCATTCTAGCTGCAGTCTTGCTTCCCTTGCTCAATGTGGCAAAAGTATTAAAACAATGATTTTTTTCTGATAATTTCAAAGCATAAACACTTATTTTGATTTTTCTTCGTCTTAATTACTTTGTTTTTGCAGGCAGGAGCCATGCTTGGAGATGCTTTTCTTCACCAATTACCTCATGCTTTTGGTATGAATATGAAACAAGATGACGACAATACTTGGTACTTGGAGTGATGCTTATATTTCCTACCTATTAAACACTACCATGCTAGGAAGCCATCATAAACATTCAATGCCACTGTGAAATAGGTTCCAGGATGTGACTAATATGGCTGCCAATTCCAAATGTTCACTTTGAACTCTCGAGTCTCTCTGTATCTGTGCCAAAATTGGAGCATAATGATAAAAGTGTTACATTAACTTATCACAAAGTCATTAGTTCTAAGCTCTTCTGGACGTTATATGCTCCGTACTGTCAACTGTGTGTATTCTACCTGTTCACACCCTTTGCACGAATTTAGTAGATGTGAGATCAAGGCTGAACAAGTAATCTCAGAGCATAGGCTTTATTGGAAGTTAGATGCAACACTTAAGCTTATGATTAGATCATGAAACAATGGAGAATCAAGCAAACACTTGGAGAATGATTGAGATAAAGAGAGAGAGGCACAAGATCAAAGAGTCGACTTATGAAGGAAAGATAGAGACTTGCTGAAATACTTCTTGAGGTCTTTGCCTTTATGTGCTTCTTTGATTGAAAATTTTCTCTTACACACACCTTACTTGAAATACTTTATAGAGATTTCAAAACAACATAAAATTAGCTGGGCTGTGACTGTTTGAAGCTAACAGGATTCTGTTACCGTTGATCATATCTTTATATAACAATCTGATATTATTTCAGAAATGTGTATCTGGACGACTAAGTAAAAGTAGGTGTCCTCCAGTTACGGAAACTTTAATCTTTTTGCAACATCTACTGAATATAATGAAACCATTCAATTCTGTCTACTGAAGTCTGCCTAAACTTTCAACTGTTGGTTAGGATACAGTGATGACTTGTATACTCAACTGCACGATCATATTGTTAATTCTGAAGAAAGTAGATTCTTTGACCAACACTTGATCTGATGCTACTAGAGGGCCTTTTTTCCTTTCCTTATTTTTCTGATAAGGCCAATTCAAGACATTTAGCTGTTTCTTCTTATATCTTTACACAATTTCTCTTTTTCTTTTTTCCGATTAATACTCAAATCTTCCACATAAAGAAAACCAAACCAAGCCCAGCCTTATCCCACTAGGTGGTGTTGGCTAATACTCAAATCTTCCACGTATTTTCAGAAGGTCACAAATTAGTTATTCTGTGGAAATGGCTGAGGAACTTGTGCAAACAATAGAGAAAATAGAACGTAGTTTTCTGCTTTGATGCATTGCATAACCCTTTAGCTTAATTTTCTTCTTTGTTTGGAATTAAAGGAGAGAAGAGATGCTGCTCCATGTTAATTTTATATCTAGAAGAGATGCTGCTCAATGTTAGTTTTATAGCTAGTATAAATTGTTTCTTGCCCAAACTGTGCCGAATCCTAATTATTGAAGTTCCAGCGAATATCCCTAAAACGTAACACTTTATTTAGTTGTTAACATTAATGGCTGAAATATGCAGGTGGTGAACACTCCCATTCACATGACCACCATATGGACCATGCTCATGATCACAATTCTCATTCACATTCATTGAAAGATCTATCTGTTGGACTGTCTGTTTTGGGTAAGTACAAGCTGGTGGATAGATGCTTAGTAGTTGTCCCTGCACGCCTTTGTTGGATGGTGGCCATATTTTATTGATTCCATTATTGTCATTAACATCCGATAAGTTAGAATTATATATCCTATATAGAATCTAAAATTTCAAATTTTATTCTCTCTATTTGTTTTTCTCTTGTTGAATTTGTGGAACTTGCAAGTGGTTCAGATATTAGCTTAAACTCAGACATACTCTTCTTGAGCATCCATAACTAATGTTGACATGTCTGTCTTCTTATCAAGTGCCGTATCTTTTCAATTTTTTCGTGTGTATGCTTTAAATCCTTGCCAATGGGTGGGCCATTTTACAAGTCAAATGGGAACTGAATTTATCAGAGTAATGCCTCTTAACAACAAGAACAACAAATTAGAACAGGAAAATAGAGATGAAATTTGTAAAAGCAAAGCAATCATAGTGTTGATTGAAGAGAAGCGAGGAATGGTTGTTCCATCCTGCCAGTGTGTTATTTGTTGTGGACTACCTAACCATGGTCATTATATCATCTCTGTTTGAGAGAACATAAATTTTGGTGCTTTTTATTTAGCTTGAATAGTTGATCCTAATCTAGTCATCTGGTGTATTTCAATTCTACTAGGTAACTTACTTCAGCATGACTTTTCCATTTACTATCAAAGCTTCTGATGTTCTCATTAGCGTTATTTCAATTCTTATGTATATATACACACATTTTGCGGACTGCGTAACAATATGGAATTAATAATTGCGACCTTTTTGTCATATACAGCTGGAATTGTACTTTTTCTTCTTGTTGAGAAACTTGTAAGGTACGTTGAAGGTTTATCTGGAGGAGCAAATGCATTGACTCATGGTCATCATCATCATCATCATCATCATAAGCACTCTATAAAGCAGAAAGTTGATACTGACACCAAGGAGAATCACCAGGGGATGTCTGATGATGACAAGGATGGGAGTTCAGTGAATACATCTTCCGAAGGAAAAGTGTTGGATGAAATGTCTGGTGATGCTCGTAATGGAATAAAACAAAGTGAGCAAGCTGTCCTCCGGAAGGTAGTATGTTGAATTTATTTCTTAAAATTTCTTGTGCATTTATGGCTGGCTGAGATCCTTCCTGATTTATATGTCATCTTTCACACAAAATTTAAAACAAGTTATGGACATGCAACATCTAGGCATCCAACTCGACAAAAAAGAGTAACAGGAGCAGTTTGTATATTTTACGATTAGGAAATTTCCCGTTTCCCGACTGTGGAACACTTTTGACAAGGAATAGTACTGGCTACAGAGGAAGTACTGGCTACGGAGGTTATACTTCCTCTGTAAGATTAGAGTCTAATAATCCAGAATTGTGACTGTTCCTTTAATTTTCTGTCATGCTAAACATCAAGGTGGGCTAATGTGGTATACAATAATGCAAGGACTTCACTAATTAAAAGTTGTAATGTCAGACTTAGCACGTAGAGATTGTTTACAATCATTAGATTCACACAAATGTTCCTTATTGCATCATGGACTTGCAATGCGTTTATTAGTGAGCATGCAGTAACAACAAAAGTTGGTTCCTATCCAAGTTGTAAGAGAAATGGTATTCTTTAACAATCTGTATGTTTTGATGTTCTTTCCATCTGTATTTTTGCAATGGAAGCAAAAATACTATTATCATTGTGAGATTTACATAATAGGTTTCTTCTTGCAGAGAAACACCAGCACTGATCGCGCAGAAGACGAAGCTGGTCAAGATGCTCCAACTAGCACCATCGATACTGTTCGTATCAAAGAGGAACCTGCAAAACGATCTTCAAATCTTGTGTTTGGTTATCTTAATCTCTTTTCTGACGGTGTAGTATGTGTCCATCTCTTCTCCGTTCTTGCATCTTAATTGGAATTTATGTTACTTTGTAAGATTGACTTTGAAATTGAGAGAGTTGTGTAAATAACCTTTTAATAAGCATTTGAAGATTCCAAGATATAATTGATATATTTAGGTTTTTGTGTATTATGGTACAGCACAATTTTACTGATGGGATGGCTTTGGGAAGTGCTTTCCTCCTTTATGGATCAATTGGTGGGTGGTCGAGAACATTGTTTCTTCTTGCACATGAGATTCCTCAAGAGGTACAGTTTCCTTCTTCTAGACATTGACATTGTTAGGACATTGTTCTTGCGGTTCTTCGAGCAGGTTCTTTGCATATAGATATACGAATTACCGCTCAACTTAAATTCTTGGTCTCTTTTGGAATTTACCTTTATGCAATAAAAGCTTTAGTTTAGTTATTGGGTGTGTATATAACTGATGTAATCTCTGTTGGTTAAGATAATTGGAGGAGGCTTTCTTTTGAGTCTGTGTGTACTGAGCCGGCAATCACTGTACACTTTATCTTAGTGGTGTGGATTAATTTTTGTTGTTAAGACCTCTTACCCGAGTTCTATTACATTCCAAGGCTGGTTGAAGACCTCTCTTGCATAATTGGAATACAAGGAACAAATTGTAATTTCTGTGTAATATTGGATGAGAAATTGATCAGTATTCTCTAAAGCATCGGGCTTGTAAATGACAGTTTCTCTGTCCACAAGGCTGAAGAATTCGGAATGTTTAAAGCATTAATTAGGCATATGTTTCTATTTCTTCATCTCTTGCTGTCCCTTTTCCGCATGAAGTTGCCTAATGTTGGAGAGAAAAGGACAAAGAAAGTTGTGAAGAAAAGGACATACAGAAAGCTAAACAATTCTTATGTCATTCTCTGGGGTAGCGTGAGAAATCTTGACAGTTGATAAGATCTTTAGCTACCTTGAATGATCTTTTTGGTCATGAGACAGCATGGTTACTATGAAAACTCTCTTGTGAACGTGATTTTTGTATATGTAGACCTAGCCCACAGCTCAGCTTTGAAAATATAATGGTGGCCGTTTTCTTACAACTTATATAATAACGCGTTGCGAGATAGATCTGTCAAGTATTGCATTGTTCTCATGCAATTCATTTTTGTAGGAAAAGAACATATATACACAGCCATACTATTGTTGTTCTGGATTCATATACTTAATAACAAAATTTTGGTGGTATGTAATTTTCTCAGCTGTACATATTTGTCATGCCTGTAGCTCTGCTACTTCAAAGGCAAAATTTATTGGCAGCTCTACCGAAACTTCATATGTTAACAATCAGCTTATAATCAGACCTCATCTTTGTTTTTAGTTTATGTGGCTTGTGCTGAGTTTTGCATTGTGCAGATTGGTGACTTTGGTATCCTGGTGAGATCTGGGTTCAGCGTCTCAAGAGCCCTCTTCTTCAATTTTCTCTCGGCACTAGTGGCACTAGCAGGAACTGCGCTGGTTAGTATCAAACTCTATGCTGCTTTTCTTCATCCAAATTGTAGGAATGGATGACATAAATCAAGTTCTCTTACCATGTAGGCATTGATGTTGGGACAAGATCCTGGGCAGTCGTCCTTGATCGAGGTAAGAATCATACCCGAGCAACTTTGAATTTATCGGGACAATGATACTTCTGATGGTAGTAGGTATTAACTTGTGTAATGCCTGTGCAGGGGTTTACAGCAGGTGGGTTCATCTACATCGCTGTTGCCGGAGTTCTGGCAGAAATGAACAATGACAGCAGCACAAGTTTTCGAAGTACGGCAATCCAGTTGATCTCACTGACACTAGGCATGGCAGTTGCTTTATGTATTAGCCTTGTTGAATAAATTTTTTTTGTATGGGTTGTACAATATATCTGCAGCAAGAGTTTCAATGCAAGATCAAGTTTTAATCTTTCTCTGCATTTGTGCTTCTTTTTTCTTTCCCAACCAAATTTATTATAAATTTCGTGCTGGGACAAGGAATGCAGATTAAGAGAAAGACTATACATTCTGACTTGGGACCGGATATGTATATGTATATACAGTTGTGGGGCTGCAACTTTTCATCGGCCCCAAAAAATTGTTTAAAATCTGTTGATGTTTTTGGTATTTTTAGCGTGTAAAATCACTTAATCCCCACTAATTTTGTTAAAAAAACTCGCTCAATTTTCGTTTAGTCCCCAATGATAAATTATTCTAGATTCGTACTTGTTTTGGTTGACGATAATTTATTATGGGTGATAACAAAGTTTATTTTTAGAAAGAATTTTAGGTTAAGGCCAAAAATAGATCCGTGAATAATGGATGAAATTGCGATGCATTACCTCCCTCCGCAAGTTAGCTTAATTTAAATATGTAACATAACTTGTCCATGTTGGCAGCAAGCTTCTCTTCTTCATGGCAACCTTTGATTGATTGATGAAATAAACTACATTTATCAAAAATAAATCACTCCATATCGGGACTTGAATCCTCTCATAATCTAAGAGTTGTAAATTAATAATACAATTATAATAAAATTATTTAAATAATTCACCACAATTATAATAAAATTATTTAAATAATTCACCACGGTTGAAAGTTATTTATCGAGCAACACGAATAATTTTCTTAAGTCTGGTATGTGCCTGAATAAGTTATGTGAAGTAAATTCTATTAGATTCCAAAAATTTTATAACGACAAGATTGTTCAAATGAAGGCATACATGTAGAATGATAACAGAAAAGATGATTCTTGAGCTGACTAATTCTATTCCTTGCATCCGCATGATTCACGGCATGTTAAGCGTCTTCGCTTTGCTCAAGGTATGATCACATCATTTCCAGCATAGCTTCTCAATGTTCAAACATGTTGAACCGCTCATTGAACATGGTAAAGGTTTGTGTTGGGCGAGTGAAGGGAGGCAGTGTTCTTAATGATGGGGATATGAAATTGTTTCCATGAGAGAGGGTGTGATGTCTCTTTCTTACTGCTTCAACTGGAGGTTCACCCCGCTCCGTTGTCATCCCTACTCTGTTCACAAATTTTGAGAGTTCTGCTCTCTTCCGAAGGCTTTCATGCACCCGATGCTCGCGCGCTTTATTACCCTAATGATAATTTTGGAAGATCAAGGTGAAGAAATTCAGTTCAATATCCCTTCAAACTGAAAGGATTAATTGGTCAGTAGCATCAGACAAAATTAATCATAATAACCAAGTCTCCAACTGTTGGATTTTAGCTCGAATTCCAAATAATGGCGAATCTAAAAAATTTTATTCTATGGGAACTGAAAATAATAGTTCAATACTCATATATATATAACTTTTTTTAATACGAAAGACACATACTTATAAAAAAGGAAAAATGGGTAGAATGGGGGTTGCAGGCCTTGTTTAATTAGTAATATATATATCCGTTCTATTCCAAGTCTATTCAAATATTGTAGACACGTAAAAATCCAGCGAAAGGAATAGTGCTCTTAAAATAGGAATAACATCCCTAATAAATAAGAAATTTTAACTTGTAGTTAACCATCACACATCTAAGGATTGTGTGTGAGACCCAGAGATATTTTCTAGTTTTCTCATTCAAAAAGCCATATTGTAATTATTTAAGTAGTATAGAAAAAATACTTTGTGAATCTAAGCTAGTTAAGACCCGAGCTATGTTAAAATATTGTGTCTTTCGTATTTGTATGTACAATTCAAATTTAAGATTTACCAAAATTCCGAATGTGATTCAATGCTCATAAAGAAGAGAGAATGTTTTAGCACACCTAGAAATTTGCTTAGTATCATTCTGCATTGCCCAAAGATACGACATATTTTTTCACTATATTTTTCTCTTACTCAGGTGGATAAAATATGACTGGGCAATTTTATATGTTTAGATTCATTAACTGCAAAATATTTCTACTACCGTCAATACCTTATTAAATTAAAGATGGTACTTATAAGTCTTTGGATTGTGTAGAGTGCCTAAAGGGTACAAGGAATTAACAAAGTATTTAAAGAAATTGATTAATTAATCACCTAGATAACTAGTCATGGTTTTCTACTTTTAAGGGATAAAGTGCAAAAGAATTGTGTGTATTTGTCAAATTTGTACTATCGTACTATAATAATCTAAAACTCTGTACAAATTATAAGAATGTAACTTAAAGTTTTTTCTGTCAGGAGTTAATAAATTATTACAGTATCATAAGCTTTAAATGTGAAATTAAAAAAAAAAACATGAGAAGTTTTTTCTCTTTTTGGTACTATGGTTTAATAATCTAAAACCCCGGCAAGTTATAAGAATGTAACTTAAAGTTTCATGTGCTCGATTATAATGGCGAGAGATTTTTTTTTTTTCTCCATACTCTTATAAATCATAGGAGTTAATAAATTATTACAATATGATAACATCTAAAAGTGGAATTCAACAAATCATGAGTTTTTTTTTTTTAGTTTTCCCAACTTTTCTAGTGTAGAATTCAACTAGTACACACTTACATTGATGACAGAAGAGTCTGGCATTGGACACTTGACTGGTCTATCTTCTTCCATAGGCTCAATTGGATGTTCCACCGGCCAAAACTCGTACTCAATCTCAAACCCATTTTTGTGAATATCCATGTTGGGTTTTTGTGTGTGTGTGTGTGTGAGGGAGAGAGAGGGAGAGAAAGAGATAGAGAGAGAGAGAGAGGAGGGAGATGGGACAGAGGAAGCTACAAAATCATTGTCTCATGCAGAATCTCGATATAGCTATGACATGATCAGATTATATCGAAAGACAAAAAAGGCATGCTCATGCATGAATAGTTAAAAAAGAAGGAAGATTCCCACCGTTTCCAATATTTTCAACCAAGTTTTAACCTTTTTTTTTTTTTTTTTCTCCCTCTCTTTAACCCTTTATTTGGTCTCTTGTCTTTGGCCTTTTGCATATGTGTGCGCGAGAGACAGAAGAAGCTTTTCTTACTCTCTTTTGCTTTTAAGAATAGTGCCGTTTAGTTTGAAAATAGAAAGCAAAATCTCGCTTTTTTCATCTCTTTCTTGGATTTTGTAGTAGACAAATTTTATATGTTCTATATATAATATATTACATTCAGTTGCCAATGCCAACCAAAGGCAGCAAAGGGTAGTGGCAAACTCGAGAAAATGTTCTACAAAAAAAAAAAAAAAAAAGAAAAAGAAAAACCTTTTTTGGCCTTTGGCTAAGATCGCTTATTTTACCAAATTAAATTAAGTTTTTGTTGCAGTAGACGGTATCAATTATATAAATTTAATAATATTATTTATTTTTGTCAAAAATTATTTCTTCCCTTAATTTCTCAACCACTAGAAGGTCAAGTATTCACGAAACAAATCCTTCACAATACTTTGTGACTTTGTGTCTTTGTGTCTTTGGATCATTACCTCGATTTTCTAAACCCACAAAATTAAATTACCAAGTGAAAAAAGCTAAGGTAGTGAAACAATTTACCCTGTGATATATCTTTACCTTCTTTGACCGCCATACTAGCCTTGTGTGAGATCTTTTTTTTTTTTTTTTTAATAATAAGCTGATATGCATGGTACATGGATTGCAAGATAATGTATCCAATCACGAGATGTTTCTCACTAGAAAAACCAAACTTGTATATGAAGCAAGCAATTAACTCTATGCTATTGATGAAGAAAATACTCAGTCCTGACAATTCATGAACTCCACAGAAAACTATGAAGCAGAGAGCCCAGCTTGGATGCATATCAATCGTAATGTCCCATGTTGATAAAAAAAAAAAAAAAAAAGTAAGTACTTTATAAGTGAATATCTTAACTATAAATAATAATTTAAATTAATTATTTTAAACCAACTCTATAAGTGAGTATCTTAATTATAAATAATAATTTAAATTAATCACTTTAAACCAATTCTTACTTGTTAGCTCAAATTCTAAACTTGAGATATGAGAGTATTATCATTCATCCTCATCATGTGAATGAATTTTGAATGTGGTCCTCTGAGAATTAATATCCCACAATTTTCTAACATACTTCAGTGACTATTTGCAGAATAAACGAAATTGCTCTTAACATGGGACCCATTATTCAATCGAGAGAATGTCAGTATGTCTAGTCATTATTACGTTTTACGATGGAAAAAATGAAAGAATCCAAATATGTGTAGGACTATATATACTGCGCTGTATTTTTTTCTTTTGATTTATTACTTATGTTGTTTTACGGATCAATTTATACTTACATCTAAAAGTGGATTTAGAATTTTTTTCCGGTGAGAGCTATGTTTGTTGGAGGCTAGCTAGAACGAATAATTTGACAATCATACAAATATTTTGTATAAAAATTATATAATAAATAATAATATAAGAGAATACCAAATCAACTACATATGTCATTGTTAAGGTCAAAATTTGGCTCCCATGCTTGCTTTGATTCCGTTGACTTGTTACTTGCAAAACAAGGATCACTGGGGGTGTGCCCCGGGGGCTCCCTCCGACGATCAAGTCAATTGTGGAGCCAAGAGATTGCTTAGGAGCAAAGCATAAGATAGATACGAAAAAAGATAGTATGTATGAGCCAAATACTAGTTACCTTTCTTATGATGTGTCACTTATATTTATACTAAACCTTAAGTGATTAGAGATTGCCACATGTACTCTTGTGGTCCCAACCTTTTGGGATGTTCTCAGGTCAGCATACTACGATGGTCCCGTCCTCTTGGGATGTCCTAGGGTTGGGCCAAATCCTACTCAGGTCGGGCAAGGAGCCTCGTCAGTGTGCGATGTCAGGTCAACCTGCCTCAGGTCGGAGGCTCGGGCGTTCTCTTATCCGAATTCCAGGGTTAATCTCGTCCATTCGTATCAGATCAAAATTTTCCCCATATCATTAACCCCCCGATTTCTTGAGCTGTGCAGGAGGTCAGTAAATCGCTTTAACACGTTGCTCTTCTCGGTGCATTTCCTAATAACTGTGAAATATTCAAATGCATTGATCATGCGTTTACAAAGTGGCCATGATGGTACATGATGCCACTGTGTTAGACAACATTAGATTCGCCTTGACAGCATCGGTATCACCCTAATTAGTGCATGAATTTGAAGTTGGCAAAGGTCTGCTAGGTCGGGAAATAAAAATCTTGAGCTCCTGAGGGTTCAAATTTTGTTGGGTTTACCCCTTAGGAGTGGATCTGAAAGAATATTATGGCCATCTTGAGGCCCACGGGTGAGGTAATGACAGCCCCTGTATGACCTTATTTTTGAGTTTTTGGTCAGGTTGGGTAAGCTCGCATTTTGGTGCTTTGTCATGGACCCAAATTTGGAGATGTCCTCTTTTGAAGGCTTTATGGACGTACGCATTTGAGTGGAGCTAAGGTACATGCCCAAGCTCTCTTCTTTCTTTCTTTTTTCTCATCACCGATCTATTTCACCTTGACAGGTGGTATTGTCTTCCAAGTTTAATCAACTTTTAGAGGCTGAACGGCTTTACTCACAGAGTTCAAGCTCAAGCTTGAGTGTTTGTTGCTAAATGCTTGGGCCAATTTTTTGAAAGCATATGGCTCAGGTATAAAGGCATTGGGAAAAAGGTCGAGAAAAGGTATCATGACCTTGTATTTCAAAAAAGGACTTTCCTAATTTAGTGGGAACCTAACGACTCTGATATTTTGTCTTGAAGGCGTTCACATTGTTTAACGTGTGTCGTAGCCCCTCGGTGATTACTTTTTGCTTTTTTCTCTCTCATTACAATTTAATAGCTTGTGAAGGCCTTTTTATTTAGTGATCTACATGATCGACCTCGTATGACATACCTTAGATTTGTTACAACCTTTTTCTTATGTGGTTGTAAAACTTCAATCCTATGGGCTTGTCTTTTAACTCTCTTTATGGTTCGGGCTCCATTCTTAGGCTCAGTCCTTAATTGTAGCTTGATTTTGTCATGTCAGAGCTCGAGCTCGGTTATGTTAGTATTTTACCTTAGCTCTCCCTAGGCCCTTTTAAGGTTGACCTCGGTTGTTTCAAGTTTAATTCGTCCTATTTGCTTTGGTTTGTGCCTGACTCTTCTCGCATTTGAGCTCGGCTTGCCTGAATCTAGTAACATTCCCCTTGGGATTAGTCTCGAACTTGGTCATATGTTAGGATTTGAGCTTGTTTCTCCCACAGTTTGGGCTCGGTAACCACTTAAATCTTTCCCTTATCTTAGAAGGATTCTTCTTTTCTGGATGTTAAGAACTTGTTGAGGCTCAAATTGGATCTTATTTGAACTTCTCTCCAGCTACGAGGGGTCTAAAGGATTCTGGTGAGCCCTTCTTTAACCTTAGTTTAGGCTTATTTTGGCCTTAGTTGGATTTTGACGGGCTCATTTGCCTTTAGTATGTATTTTTGCTAATCGGAGTTCGATTTTGGCCTTCTACGGCTTGGCTGCGCCCTACCACGAATTTAAGCTTTTGGCCTCGATGATTTCGAGTTTAGCTCTAACGGTCTAGGACTTTAATGGTCCCGAGCTCAACTTTAATGGTTTGGAGTTCGCCCTGATGGCCTAGAGTTTGGCTCTAATGGCCTTGGTATTCGGCGCTAATGGCCTGGAACTTTACTCTATTGGCCTTTAGTTCGGCACTAATGGCCTAGAATTTGGCTCTATTGGCCTTTAATTTGGCGCTAATAACATGGAATTTATCTCTACCGGACTTTAGTTTGGAGCTAATGGCCTGAATTTGGCTCTACTGGCCTTTAGTTCGGTGCTAATGACCCATAATTTGGCTCTACTGGCCTTTAGTTCATTGCTAATGGCTTGAAATTTGGCTCTACTGGCATTTAGTTCAGTGCTAATGGCCTAAAATTTTGCTCTATTGGCCTTTAGTTCGACGCTAATGGCCTGGAATTTGGCTCTGTTGGCCTTAATTTGACACTAATGGCCTAGAATTTGGCTCTACTAGCCTTTAGTTTAGCGTAAATGGCCTGGAATTTGGCTCTACTGGCCTGGAATTTGGCTCTACTAGACTTTAGTTTGGCATTAATGACCTATAATTTGGATCTATTGGCCTTTAGTTCAGTGCTAATGGCCTGGAATTTGTCTCTACAGACCTTTAGTTTGGCACTAATGGCCTAGAATTTTGCTCTATTGGTCTTTAGTTAAGTGCTAATGGCCTGGAATTTGGCTTTATTGGCCTTTAATTCGACGCTAATAGCTTGAAATTTGGCTCTACTGGCCTTTAGTTTGGCATTAATAGCCCATAATTAATTTGGCTCTGCTAGCCTTTAGTCGGACGATTGCTATTTGATTTAAGGACCTCGGAGTCGGATGTCCTTCGGTTATAATGACCTCAGGGTCGAATAACCCATCTTCAATTGTAATGAATTCGGGGCTGAATGACCTTTCTTCGGTTGTAATGACTTCATGATTGAATGACCCTTATTCGGTTCTAATGACATCGGGGTCATCCGTCGTATGACCCTTCTTTGGTTCTTGATGACCTCGGGGTTGGATGACCCTTTTTCATTTTTAATGACATCGGGGTCAGATGACCCTTCCTTGGTTCTTGATGACCTTAGGGTCGGATGACCCTTCTTCAATTCTAGTGACCTTGGGGTCGGATGACACTTCTTTGGTTCTAATGTCCTCGGGGTCGGATGACACTTCTTCGATGCTAATAAGCTATAGCTCTTATGACCCATGGATTGGCTTCTATAACCTCAAGCTCTTACGATCCTTGGGTTGGCTCTCATACAAGATCAGTAGATGACTTGGACTTACTTGGATGGTGGGCCACGATACTCAGACCAATTTTTTTCACGTTAGTAGTAGACAATGTCGATATATCCTCATTAATTAAAAAGGAAATTATTGGTACCTTCTCGAAGGTTTGGGAGATAGCTTCGCACGGACCCTAAGGTCGGATAGAGCTTTACTGAGTGCTAGCGGACTTGATTGCCCTTGGTCTATGAGTTCGTCATGCAAGCTGTGCAAATTAGTTTTACACAATATGTCGTGTGAGCAATATTGAGCAGGCGAATCCATAACATTTGATTTTGCTGCTTCCATTCACTTTGATAATCAATCTCTTACTTTTCTTTTACTGCAATACTCAACTCAATAAGATCAATCCAGAAGGCAAGAATGTAGAAAACTCAGAAAGGAAATGATTAGGTCTTCCTTGGGTGAACCCCAGTAAGAGCCTCTATGTTGTTATAAATAAGAGATAATATAGGCGGATCAAGAGAAGAACTATAACTCAACAGCACAGCTACGATGCTATCATATGAATTAAGCTCTCTATTTGTGACGGAGGCCATTACATCAAAAACATGTCTAGCCCTCTAAGTTACAATCGCCTAAACATTTTTGTAATCCACATAATGAGGAAATCATTACTTTGGTGATGACCTTCTTATTACTGGGGAAAAATATTTGGTGTTATGAAATGATGGTTTATCTGCAGGTGCTCAAGAACAGGGAGTCTATCAAATAGCTCAACGATTGTTGATCTTCTTCTTTCACCTCGAAAAATAACAAAAATTGCAAGATGTGTTAGCATAGGGCATGGATTTCAAAGTATTCAAGAACGTTTGGGATTTGTAGCACTAGTTTCTCAAGTGATGAGTGGTAGGAGATTAAACATTCAAGTACTTTAGAAGAAATTACAACGTTGCGCAATTTTAGACTAATCAGCCAACTAAATCCTCTGAAGGGAGATGGAAGAAAATTGATCCAACAAGAGTGAAGATGCAAATACCTCAACTGCAGAGACATAAAAAAATGATGAAGGCGATTTGTAGTGTTTATCCGACCAAATTTGAAGAGTAAATTCTTCGAATCCATTCCTTGATAAATAACAAATCAAGGTGTCTATCTACGGACAGCTCTTCACTTTAGGAATGGAGATAAACATTGTTATCAGCCCCTGATGAAGTGCGTGAATCTGATAGACAATCATTGCAAATTTAGCCCTCGGTATGTGTTTGGTTTTGCATTGATTGTTGCCACAGTGCATGGTCAAGTATAAGCTGCACGAACATGTTAGGAAGATCACTGATGACATCCTCGTCTGGATTTTGAACAATATTCGTTCTTTGTCGATTATTAGCCATAGAATCTTGAGTCTGTAGCTCTTGATTCCATTACCTAGCCACCATATAGCAATTTTCACAGATTAATTAATTGATTGTACCTGTCTTAAAAAATTGTTTGGACATAGTTTTCATTCTTCTATTTGTTACGGAATTGATAAGCAACTTTTCTAGAGGTAAAATGGACACTTGAAGTGCTATACAATTCTCTATTGTATGATTCATCGATGAAACCCCAATCTTTTCTATATCACCTTGCTAAGTTGAAATTATCTCTTCATATAGATAATCATGGACATAATTGAACAATTATTTAACTGTAATTTAAAAATGAGAGAAGAGCTTTCAACATCAAGTCATGTATGAAATCGAAAGATAGAATGTAGAAACTCTACACTGATGCTGCCTCCCCAACATCCATAAGTTGATGCTTAAATTTGTAGCATGTATACCACAAGGCTAAGTTTAAGAAGCTAGTATTATGGTAATAGTGGCTTACCGCCCCACTTTAGCTAACATTGGTCAGTTTAGGCATAAAGATTAGCAATTCCCGACCTTAGCACTTTGTCAAACACCTTTAGTGCATTGCCTTCATACTATTTCATTCTGTTATGAAATACGATTTCTAACAAGAATTGATGCGTTGTGAATCAACCAATATTCATGAAAAGCCTTAGATTTCTAAGATTAGGACCAAGACCCATATTCATTGGATATTGACACATATTATTTCATTTTCTTAATGATTTGTATTGGGTTATCTCTACATAACAGCACACAAAATAAAATAATGATGAATATGTAACAAGTGCCCAAAAAGCAGTAGTACATCATGGTGGCTTTTTTGATGAATTAAGCATGTTATATGACATAATATAACAATCATCTTATATAGCACCAGCATAATAAATATGAAGTTTTGCACCACAAATGAATTGTGCACCACAAATGAATTGTGCACTATTAAGCTAGCACATTAAACAATAAATAACTTGCAAGGTTCGAGTAATATCGTTACTCATCTTGCATTTGATAGTGGTATCTTAGTGGGATAATCTTCAATTCCCACAGATGGTGCCCACTTGTTAAGGTCAAAATTTGGTTCCCGTGCTTGCTTTGACTTCGTTGACCTGTTACCTGCAAAACAAAGACCATTGGTGGTGTGCCCCGAGGACCACCTCCAATGATCAAGTCAGTTGTGGAGCCAAGAGATTGCTTAGGAGCAAAGCATAAGATAGATATGAGATAAGATAGTATGTATGATCCAAATACTAGTTACCTCTCTTGTGATGGGTTACTTATATTTATACTAAACCTTAAGTGACTAGAGATTGTCACGTGTATTCTTGTGGTCCCAACTTTTGGAATGTCTTTGGGTCGGTATACTACAATGGTCCCGTCTTCTTGGGATGTCCTCGGATCGAGCCAGATCCTACTCAAGTCAGGCAGGGAGTCCTGTTAGTGCACGATGTCAGGCTGACCTATCTCGGGTCGGAAGCTCGGGCATTCTCTTATGTAAATTCCAGGGTCAATCTTGTCCATTTGTACCAGGTCAAGTTTCTCCCCACATTAGTCATCATTCTTTTTACAAAAGTTTCTTTTTGTATCATTACAATTGCTCTTTATGAGTCTTCATCATTTGAAAGCATTGTAGTTTTTTTCCCTATCGAAAGTAGTAAGTACATCATTCCCAATGCATGTCATAAAACAATCATTCATGCAAAAGTCCCCCATTCGATCCCTTTAATCGACTATTCACAATTTTCATTGACAAAAAAATGCTCTTAAAATGTAATAAGTTCATTTAATTCAAGAAATAATACAAATCCAATATATACGACAAAAAGAACATCAAGCATGTAAATATATTTACATATCAAAGTCAGTTACCCAATACAAATTCGAGTATAAACAAAGAATGGGTTAATTCCACAACTGGCACCTATTTTTAGCATCTATTTTTAATTTAATCCCTGTTTTAACAGTGGTCAGATTAATCCTCATTTTTTTACAAAGTTAGTCAATTTAGTCCCCACCATTAATTTAATGAAATATGCATAAAATGACTAAATTAACCTTACATAATTAAGATTTGATTACACCAATGATCCCTAATGTTAATATTTATTTTTAACTTAGTCCTCATTGTTCAAAGTGACCAATTTAGTTCTCATTATTTAAATAAGTTAGTCTAATTAGTCCATTCCATACACAAAAACACAAACACAAACACACACACACCACAAACACAAACACACGCACACACACACACACATATACATATATAGTTACACATGCATATGTATAACACACACACAGAGTAAGTGAGGTGAAGAAGGAGAAGAAGAAAGAGGTTTGGTACTATTTTGATATTTTTTTTGTAAATTATAGGCTATTAGTTTGAGCTTTTATGTAAACATTAGGATTAAATTGGAATCTATTAATTCTTTCCAAGTTTACCCTTAAACAGTGATCATTTATGGCTTATGTAACTGGTTTTTCGTTTCAATTAACCTATTTTTTTAACAATAGGACTAACTTTACTAACTTTTTAAAATCTCATAGGGGTGGGGTTTGAAAAAAAATCTCAGGTAAAAGTTGTTTAATCAATAAGAAGGCAAGGGCTAGATAAGACGAGAAGAACTAGAACCTCCAAAAATTTTAGGATCTTGTAAAAACACTAACTAGTCGGCGTAATGAACAAAGAAGGCTAAAAAAAATTGCCAACTAAGATTTTGTATCACGGAAGTGCCAAAGTGAGGTGTGAAAGTACAAAAATGACGTTTTTTGTGACGTAAGGCTTTAGTACAATAGTTTTTTTTTTTTTTGCAAAGGAAGCAAAATTTGTATTTTTGAAAAGAAAAGTACATAGGTGGGTTCAAAAGGACCAAAACAACAAAGTCAAAAGAACCAAATTAAAAAAAAACCTAGCCAATAAAAATTCTCTCCTTAACGCACAGGCTAGGAAATCATAATCAATTGTGCTAGACCTATATGATACAAGTGAACCGCTCCTGCAATGACAACTTACACCAATAAAGCCCAACAACAAACAACAAGACAAAGAAAGTACATCAATCAACAAAGAAGAAAAACAATCAACAAGAAAGCCCAAATAAGCATCATCAAAGATTAATCGACTAATAAAGACAATCATACCTAAAAATCTTCAAGAGGCATCTGGCAATTTCCTTGAGGCCAAATTTTATACGACATTCATAGGTTGAGAACAGAGTAATTTAGACTTCTTCCTCCTACTATAAGATTTGGAGTTGGAAGGAAGATTCATGAAGTCATTTAAATCTTGAGAAAGAAGGCCTTGAGAAGCAACCATTTTTTTATTTTTATTTTTATCAACAACACTTAAATCATCAACATTTAAAACATTATATCTATTCTTAGATTGCACAACTTGTGATTGAGGGGATTTTGAAACTTGGGCATCTCCTTGTGCATTTTCATTGATGAGGGATTGTTGTCTAGAAGATAGAGCTACAACTTGAGAATATAAGGTTAGGGCCAGTGCTCTTTTGGCGACATCTTGCCATTCAAAGGTAGGCTTGGAAGTCTTCTCTTACTCTCTAGATAAATGAATATTAGTACAATTTTCAAGAGTATGACCCACCACCTTATAATGAGTGTACTTTGGGGGCTTCCAAGAATATACAATGTTGATTTCTGTAAAGGCCCTATTCTTGAACTTGACAAAAGTAGAACCCGACATGTCTTATTCAATGTTTATCTCCACACAAATTCTAACATATAATTAAGGTGAGACCTTGACTCCATATTGGAAACCATTTGAAGGGGGTGTACCAAGGTTACTACCAATATGGCTAAATCCCTCTTGAGACCATAAACTGAATGACACATTTGTAAGTTTCATCCAAATAGGGACTTTATCACAAGTAAGGTTAACAAGTTGAATGTTAGGATCCAATTTTTTAAGCAACAAGGGGTGATGGTTCACATACAATAATTACTCAAGCACTTTATCACAAGTAACCTCACTATCAAGCTTGAAGAGATACAATCCATTTGCAAGTGATTGAATTTCAACCTCACCATATGGTTTCCACCTAGAATCAACAACCATTTTGATCAAGAAGAAATGTGGTTGTTTACCTATGAATTGGCCAATTAAATAACACCTCCAATATGTCAATGTGAGGTCATGCACACTTGGTGAAGGATAAGCAACCTTATTCCTATCAATGATTTCAAAGTCTCCAACTTTTCCCAAGGAGAGGGATTACTTCAAATTGCCCATGATCATATTCTTCCAATTTGAGGTTGATGGAGCTTGAAGATGAGCATTAAAGCTAGGCTTCTTAGATACATTTTTAGATGTAGGAGATGGCCTAAAATGAAGGTCGAAGGATGATTGACATTAAGAGAGGATGTAGGCCCAACACTAAGTCACTACAAGAATTTTCGTCACCTTTTCATCGAATTTTTCAATTGGCGACAACCAAGAGACGATTTTGGCCATCGCCTAATTAATCGTCGCAAAAATTGAAGTTCGTCGCTATTGGCGACGATTTAAAAAATATCGCTAAATCCTTGTCAATTTGTCACTACGCCATCGCTAAAAATTTATCTCCAAAACGTTGTTGAAAAAATCGTCGCTAATTAAGTTCGTCTCTAAACTGTCGATAATTAAGTTTGTCGCCAAACCGTCACTAATAAGGGTTGTCGCCAAGTCGTCACTAATAAGGCTCATCACCAAATCATTGCTAATAAAGTTCATCGCCAAATCGTCACTAATAAAGTTCGTCGTCAAATTGTTGCAAATAAGGGTTGTCGCCAAATCGTCGCTAATAAGGGTTGTCGCTAAATAAGGTCATCTCAAAACCGTCGCTATTTTTTAAATTTTTTTTAATAATGTAAAAAATAGTTAATAAATTTTTTTAAATCTTAAAATTGCCAAATAATTTAAAAAAGAGTTAAAAATTAATTTTAAAATTGTTATTTTTTAAAAAAAAATAATTAAAAAGTAATTTTAAAATTTTAAAATTACTAAATAAGACCTTAGTTATACAAGATCATTAGCTTATCACTATCTATATATGTTACAAAAGATCATCAAATGCTACTAAAGAGCATATCTTGATATATTGCATCGCTCAGATCTAGGGACTGCACGCACCTCCCAAGCTTGTTGCTGTAAATTTCAAACAGATGGCCTTGAGTTGTGGACATTGATGCTACTTAGCCAAAGAAAGAGTTGTTGCAATAGTGTCTGAACTGACTTCTTCACACAATTTTCCTTTACATAACTGTTTTAGTCTATCTATACACATTTTTGTCGCCATTTAGCAACTATTTGGTGAGGAAAATTACATTACCTACTATAATTTCACATTACGTTGCTAATTTTGTCACAAATTAGCGATAAAATAGCAATGAATATTGACGATAATGCCAAAAATTTACTTTTCTTCACCAATTCATTACTAATTTGCGATAAAATAGCGACGAAGTTGTATTTCTAGTAAAATTTCCAAGTTTTGTCGCCAATTGGTCGCTAAATTAGTGACGCAATTGCGACAAAGACTACATTTCCCGAAATATTTTCATTGGTCATCATTATTTCGTCGCAATAAGTGATAAAACAACAACTAATTTTAGAGTCATCTCTATATTTTTGTGCCAAAGTTATTCGTCACAAATTTGTCGCCTTTTTGTGACAGTAAAATTTTCGTGGCCAAATATATATATATATTTTTTTGTAGTGAGTGTTGGATTAGAAGATATCAAAAGGATGGAGGAAATAAGGGAAGGATGGGACAAAGACAAAGTTTGTGTAGTATCACAATGGAGTTGAGAGAAGGGGAATTGAGAGGGGTAGAGGGGAGAAGAGATGGGAATGGAAAGGGAGGGATTTTGGCTGCAAGGGGTTGCTAAAACAGGGACATTAACAACAGCCCCGATCACAATGTAATAGTGGGTAGCACTACCCATGGTAGAAATTAAAGGGGTGGTGGTTAGAAGGGGGAAAAAGAAGGGAAGGGTTGAGAAGGGCTAAACTATCATGGGTTAAAATGAGGGGAAAAATGACCCCATTAGAAGATCCCTAAGGTTAATACCCAAATTGAAATCTTGATTCAAAGGATAAGGTTGTGCAGCTGGAAAATTAGGAGAAAAAGGTGAGAAAGAATCAAAAGGGGGTGGAGAAGGTCTTAAACCTTGATTAGGAAGTGGAGAGCAAGTGTCTTCTAATTGACCCAAGTTAGGGTTTAGTCTTTTTGTAGATTCATGGCTTGAGGTTGAAAATGCATCTTCCATGTCAAGAGGTGGTGTAGTTTCTCTTTCTTGCTCTTGATTCATGGCTTTAGCAATGGCTTGTAGTCTAGCACTACTTCTAGGTTGTTTATTTATAAAAGAAGGTTTAGGAATTCTTTTTCTTGGCATGGTAAGTTGATGAATAATGGTTTGCAAATGATAAATGAGTGGACGGGTAGTGTGACGCCCGAGATTTAACCGTACTTCTAGCTTACTATTGCATCCACTATTTGTGCATTTCTTTTGTACTTTGCTTGTTGTCTTTTTTAATTACTATTCATTCCGTTTTTCAACTACTTAATTACCATGAATTAGCATTTTTATCAAATCATATTAATTGTTTTAGGAATGAGAAAAATGTGCATTTAAACTAAAAGCGATAGGAGCATCTGTTTAGAAAATGATTTGTTGAAACTAGTTAATAGTGTTACGTAACTAAACTATATGTTTTGATTAGCTATCATTTAAATTGCACTTAGGACTCACTTTAAGCTAGCTTAATTCATATTTTGACCAACATACTCACACTAAAATAAAACATATAGACTTATATATGCTCAATACCTCATACTAAGCTCATAAGTTAGCAAAACAAAAAAAAAAGAGCAAAAGCTAAAAACATTGTAGCAAATCTGAAAATCACATAGGAGGAGAAGGAGAGATTTTTGCTCAACAAATCTTCAATCCAAGCCAAGCCAAGCTAAGCTAGGTGGAAGTGGTTTAGGGTGTCTACTAGCCTCCTAGGAGTTTCTACGCGCATTGGTGATTGAGAGTGATTTGAAGCAATCCTGCATTTTGGAACTTGATAGAGGTGAGGGAGACTTCATCCTTATGTGCATAATAGTTTATTTACTTGTACTTAGATTATGTGCACTTATTGTCTATATATTGTGTGTGAGGGCAACTTACTTTGTTGTCCCTCAATCATGTGTTTATTGATATATTCTATTGTTATCATTTTGAGTGCATTGCATCGTGGTTGCGCAACCATTTGTGCATGGTAATGTCGTGGAAACCGGGCAGTATCGGGCTTGCTAGTCTACCTCGGCTACCATGGTTGCCCAGTCCCTCTATCGCTTGGGATGGCGCCCAAGGAGAGTTGGGTCATAGGATTTCGGGGTATATCAGGAGTACACCCATTTTGGAGGTATAAGGGGATACCGGCTTATCGATAATAGTGTCATTATTATATCGGGATTTCAGTTTGTGGCTCGTGGTTCGTGATTGAAGAACAAGTGAATCGTATCATTTTTAATGTGTGGTAACTTATTATTTTGATTGTTCCTTAGTTGTTTTAAATGCATATTAAGTTATCTACTGCATTGCACGTCCCCGGTAGACCTTATCCCTCATTGAGCAATTATGATTGCTCATACCCCGCTAAACATGTTTCAGGTGGCGCAGTTGGAAGAGTTGCCTTAGTTGCTGTGTCTAGTTGTTTGAGGTGGACTATGTTCTTGTTGATGAGAGTAGAACTTGTTTGCTTTACTTTATGTTCTTTTTTGTAGCCTAAGTACTATGTGTATGTTATGTAGTTTGCTAATTGAAGGATAGATGTTGTACTAGTAGATTTGGAACCAAGGAAGATAATAAGTTATGTTTCTACTTCTAGCTACTTTGCATGCTTGGGAGTGAATGTTCTGATGTATGTTTGTTTTTCAACTTCCAAGAATGTTTTAATACTATCATGGAATGACATGATAAGCGGTTTTTGTAAAGAAGTTAAGTTGGATGCATGCTTGTGTAATTCTGAACTATTGTATGTCTCAAGGCTCGGATGGCCTTGAAGCTTTGAACTTTAGTTATAAAGGCATGTCTTGTTATGTTGTGGCTTTATTGAATGCTTTCAGGTTTTCAGAATGTCCACGTTACAGGGGAGACTCTGTACGTTTTCCATAAAACCTTGAGACTAGGTTGGATTTGGGTTGAGAATAGCTTGGTTAGTAGAGCCTCCGGTCTCGTGAGGGATCGGGAAGTTACAGGTAGAGTAATTTTGCATGAAATAGAGACTTAAAGAAAGGTAGGAATAGTGGTTGGTGATGGTAGAAACGTAGATAGTGGTGGCGATTTGGAGTAAGAGAGAAGGGAGAGCATTTGCATTTTTAAAGAGATCAAGTCTCACTAACTAGATGTTTTTGAATTAATATTTAGTACAATAGTTGTAACATTATATCTTATTTTGTTAGGCTAACTCCAACAACTTTCCTATATTTTTCCCTACATGTAGACGATTTGGAGCACTTTTTCTATATTTGGGGATCCCTTATTTTACTTTCATTCCAACAAGTTTCCTACATTTAATTGATCCTTTAGTTTAAAGTATCCATATTTCAATTTACTCCAGTAGCTTCTCTATTGTAGGGATTTCCTACTTTTATTTCATTTCAATATTCTCTCCTTATTAGAAAATTAGTATAATTAAAAATGTAATTAAATATATTAGACAATAAGTATAATTAAAAAAGTCAACATATTGCAGTGCAATTAAATAAACATTAAAACTCTAAACGTAATTATAAAAAGTACTAAACTAATTTAGCAAAAAGCAGGGGACTAAAGTATAAACTAAAACCCTCATCTACACACACACACACACATACACACACATATATATATGGATAAACATTCAGCACAACCTCCTATCCCTAAATTGCATTTAGCCTTTTAATAAAAAAAACTCGCATTTAGCTGCTACCAACCCCAAATGGCATTCGACCGTGAAACCCACCCCTCAACCTCACATTCAGCCGTCAACCTCCTTCTTCGACCAAAAACAAAATCTCCAACCCCTTCACCAAACAATCTCTCAATCGTGAACCATCATTCCTCTCACCTCACATTCACTAGTCAACCCCTTTCTTCGATGAAACAAAATTAAAAAAATCAGACTATGGCTTCTCAATGGTAAAAATCAGACCGTTGGAGAGTTTAAGTTTTAATTTTTTTAAAATAGATTTTTGACAGTTGTAGTGTTTAGGGGATGTGGCTTTCTCTTCTACATATAAAGAAGATGAATATGGGTGTAGGGATCCCCTGCAATTTAAGGGATAGGGTAAGGGATTTGGTGGAGCATAATTTCTCCAATTCCTTCATTTACATGTAGAGTAGGGAAACATTTAGGACATCTATAGGAGATAGCCTTAGGCTTACTTTTAGCTTCTTTTGATATTTGCATAAATTACTAGATTAGACTTTTTGATTCTATATTTGTTTTCTTATTTGCAAAACCTTATAGAAAAAATAAACAAACCAAATTAGTGAGCTTATAGTTTTATAGTTTTATAGTAATTTTAATGACCATAATTAATAGACTAGTGGAGGTTAATTAATTTTTTAAACTAAAAATACATATATATTTAAAATCTTTTGTGGGATTAGTGAAGCTTGCACAAATCTAAAAATTCTTCTCAATAAGGGCTACATATGTGCAACATAATATGGGTGTTTTTTTTTGTCTTTTCTTATTGAAAGGTATAACATTGTATTATTTATAAATTACTTAATATGTTGTTATATTTCACAATTTAAACTCTGTTTGTCCTAAAACCAAAAGCCATATTTGACTAATTATTCAAAATGAGTTTTTTGAAAAAATAATATTTTTTAAATTTTAGTGAGATATAAGAATGTTATAAGTAAATAGGATAAAAAAACTATCAAATTAATATGCAAAATTTTAAGAAAGAAAACAAAAGACATCAAGTAAAACTATTACCTTGAAAATTCCAATAAGAAATTCATATTGGCATGGTGAAAGTAAAAACAATTTCATCTTTTCGTTGAAAAAATGAAAAAATGAAAAAAAAAACTATTAGTTTTATGCCTAAAATCTTGTATTTTAATGATAACAAATCTTAATTAAGTGTGATTATGCTTATCTCCCTAATACGTTCGTACTCACACTTATTTGTTTTACAAGTTTTATGTTCAATCCATATTTGAGTTAAGAAGATCGAGGCTTGAATGGTTGAGTTGATTGAGAAGAATGATGAAAGATGAAAAGTAAGACATGTCCCACTCTAAGAACACTGCCACATATTTTATCTATTATAATATTTAAAGATATTTAAAATGGGTATTTCTGACATAGACCCCTCCACTTTTACATATATGAGACTTAGACCCCATATTTGTTGAAAAATAAGACTTACATCCCTTATGTCAAAAAGATGTTAATTTTTTTGTTGAAATCACATGAAATGACATTCCTACCGTCACTAATCCCTAATGCATCATACCCTAGCCTACTCTATCATTCCCCCCTCCCCCCTAAATAGCCCACAACTTTTATTGAAACACTACAACTACTCCTTGCGCCTCACATCATCCCAACCACCCTTATATAAAAATAGAAATTTTTTTGCAGCCACATCCTCCTTTCCCCACTACCCTCTCAACCTAACCATCTGTCTCATACTTCAAAAAATAATGTAAGGTACTGTTGGATGTGAAATGTGTGTGTGTTTTTTAGTGATAAAACTATGAGTATTTTCTTTTTAGTTGATAAAGAACCGTGTGTTCGATCAAGAAAAAAAGACAACAGTGTGTATTGAGTGACGTTTCCTAGGTAGGGATGTTGGGAATGGGGATGGTAGAATTGTCAATTAAAATATTTTTAACAAAAAAGTTAACCAATTTTTGACAAAAGGGGTATAAGTCTCATTTTTTAATAAGTATGAGATCTAAGTCTCATATATGTAAAAGAAGAGGGGGTCTAGGTCAAAAATACCTTATTTAAAACTATTGTAGAAAGGCTAAGAACCATTGCAAATAACTTTAACCATTACATATGATGTTGTTGCATATGGCCTCGTTGCAAATTTTCTATTGCAATGGCTTTTTTTATAAATAATAAACAACATTTTAAAATTGTTGGTAAAAAGTAATTTCATAAGAAATTATTAGTAAAAAGTGATTAAATTTTTTTTGACCGTTGTAAAAAAGTTTTACTTCTTAAAATAGTTAAAAGTGTTGTAAATAACATACCTATTGCAACAGTTCTTTCCATTTTTTGCAAATATTTATTTTATTATTTTCTAATTGGAGTGTTTCAAAAAATCTAAAATGTAATAGTGGAAGCTTGAAAAATTGAAAGAGTGGCGACATAAGGTTAGAGAATAGGTGACATAAGGGGTAGTAGCTTTTTTTTTATGTTGTTTGCCTTAGTTTGCTTGTGTTGTGCTCTTGGTGTAAAAACTTTCAAATTTTTTTTCTCAAAGTTTGCGTTGAAAATGTTTTTCTCAAAATAGGAAACATGTTTGGTGTTTAAAATGGATTTGGAGAATTATTCGTTTATTATTAAAAATCACTTACCTTCAAAAGAAATGGTTTTAAAATTATTTGAAGATAATGGGTTGATTGAACTGGCTTTGCCTTGGCTTATCACAAAAGCTAGTCAATTGACTGACTTGACTAGAAGGGACAGCGTCTAGCTAGCCTAACGACCAGTCAATAGGTTGGCTCGATCGGTTAGGACATTGAAGCCATCCTCCAATTGGTCAAGCCACTTGTTAGCTGGTGGGGCTTATCCAACAAGGTCAGAGAGGCCACTCTCTGACTGTTCGTACCATTAGTCAGCTGGTCTCTCGTTAGACAGTGTTGTTAGTTTTTAAAAACTAGCTATTTTTTATCCCTTGTTATAGCTAATAGGGTAAAATGTTCGAACATAAGATTTAACTATAAAAGTACCGACTAAGTTCTGACTCAATTCGAGGTATTTGCAAATGAGAATTCTAGGTCAGCAAATGCCCGACTTGATTAACTTGACCCGCTTGTGCGACCTTCTTTGACACTTAGAGCTCTATTCGACTTACCTTATTATGAAGAGAATATGCCTATTGTTCTACAATAAGTGTACCCGTAAATTTCAGAAGTGCTATATGGGAATATTCCCTTATAATCTGGTAAATGAGATATCGGGATGTCATTTCTGTAACGCCCCGAACCCAACCCTATGCTACAGGTCAAGTCCGGACCCGTTACACGGGCAGAGTCTCTTTTGTACCGTGGACTAACTGATACCTGCAAACAAACACATACAATCCCAATCTGCAACCAAAGTTCCCATATAAACCCATTCTTCAACATCAACACAATCAACTAACTCCTCAAGGCCATCCGAGCCTTGGAACTCAACAAAATCATGACATACAAGCATGCAAGTCACTTCTCTACACTTTAAGTTATAAGTAGCAGGTTATACTTATAGGCCAAGTTCAACATTCTACCTACTTAGCACACAAGCATGCAACAAAAGAAGTAAAGACTATTATCAGTTATTATATGCCAACTACTTTGCTATTGGACCGTACAAGATTACAACTTTGTACAACTACCAAATCTAACCCCAAATACATACAAGACCTTAAAGGTCTCAAAAGTGAAACAACATAACAACTTCATATAGTCCACACAGAACATCCAACCTCACACACAGGTAATCACGGAAGCTGCTCTACTTGAACTTCATCTTCTTCCTCTACAACTACCAATTGGGGATTCACCTCAGCCTTTCCTGAAACATGTTAAAAGAGGAGTGAGCAACAAAGTTGCCTAGCGAGGGAGGTGATGCAGCATACCGGGGAGTGCTTTCATGAGATGCAACAAAGATAGCAACATTAATAACACAAATAAGAAAACTAATGGAACAATTAACTAAACACATATAAAAAGGATACGGTTCATCTCCTCGTCTTCGATATCGAGCCACGAGCCATGAATCCTCAAGTAGATGCCGACAAACCCCTTATTCCTCCAAATAGGGTACTCCGGATATACCCCAATCCTATAACCCATATCTCCCGAGGTAGATCCGTATGCCCCAACGAGGTGAACCATGCCTCTAGGGTAGGGAAGTATGCCTTAGCAAGAAAGAGCATAGGAACCATAGTAGTTGAGGGAGACCGACAGCCCGATGCTGTCCAGAGTTTCTCGACACTGCCATGTTCGAAAGGTTGCGCAATCCCGAGTCAAGATCACGAGAGCCAAGATTATCAAATATCATATAAGAGGGTCAACAAAGTAGGCCGCCCTCGCAATTAATCACAATACATGCCATTAAACATGAAATAACTGAATAAACACAAAAGAGACAAATAGCATACTTTTCCACAAACTCTTCAACTAGCTTGATTATGCCTTAAACATGCATATAAACACATAACAAATATCTACAAACTTATACAAGCACAAAGGTAACCATTTTTCACATTTTCCCCTTTGATAACTATACAATTCTTCTTCTATACGAAATGCAAGACCTCAATTGCACAAACCAATCATACTACACTCCTAAGGATACCAAAAGACACCTATCTAGGCCCTGAAAACCCATTTTGGAGACAAAAGCTCAGGAAGGCCCCGAGTAGGTTTCAACTACCACTACCCTGTCCGGATCCCAATTTAATGCAACGAAAGCACCAAAAGTGGTTCCATGCCTCAAGGATACCTAATCTAAAGTCCAAATATGCTCGGATTACATTTCGTGAAAAATCCCCTTTTTTAAATTTTAGCTAATTCGCATTTTAACTTAATTCTGGGCAAATTAACTACACGTGTTGTTCTAACTAGTTTCAATAATGTCTAGAGCACCTAAAGGAAGCATCAATTCACTCTAAATAACAAGTTATAGCAAAACTCTAAAACAAGCACTATTCATTGTCTTATTCGTGTGATTCATGTATTCAACCATTCCAATGGCTAACAAGCTTTAAAAGAGAGTTCTATAGGTTCTAGAGGTGGTATAACAAGCAACAATAACAATATTCATAGCTATAATCAACAATAGAAGAAATTCAAAATATTGACATAAACTTAAACATGAAAATTATGCATGCTCCCTCACTTGTACAAGGTTTAGGAGGCTTGTGGGTGTCCTAGATGCTCCAAAAACACTTCAAGACCAAGCTAGAAGTCCAAATTTGCAAGGCTTGGAGATGAATTCTTCTCCTTTCTTTCCTAAAGGGCCATCGAGTTTGGGGAGGGAGGGGTATTTTGGGAATTATTTGTTTTGTTTGTGAGCAATTATGCATGTATATGTATTATTAGGTGATATATGTATGAGTATGTGTTAGTAAGATAAGTCAAATGCTAGTATATTTTAGTCAAACTAAGTTAAAAACTTTCAATTAAAAGACTACTAATTAACTATGTTACATTTCTAGTATTTCATTATTTAATGAAACACGAATCATTTTCCTAACGCGTATTCCTGACCTCCAAAGCTCAAAATCACAAGTTCCCGATTCCTTTTATAAGGCATATTATCTAGGAAAAATATTAAACCGAGCACTTTAGACAATTGAATTTTTTATGAATAGTGGCCACTAATAAAGCAAATAAGCAAGAAAAAGAAATGCACATAGAAATGCTCAAGAAGATATGCAACAGTTACGTATGAATGTGATGAGAGATCTCGGGCGTCACAATCTCGACACTTGTAAAATCTAGAGAATTATTTCCTAAAATAGTATAAATACATCATTCATCCACAATAACAGATAACTAAAATCTTTCTTTTATTTCTCGATAAAAATATTTGAACTTGATTCATTCAAATTACTGACTTGGTTGTCGAACTATCCTGCGGGATTAAGCCCATGATTCTGTTAGGAATGGAATGCCCTAAAGACCACTAACACTAAGATATCTCATATAAATGAATATATTCAGTTATAAAATCAGTGCATTCATTATAAGCATGTTATATTCTCTCTTCTATTTGATATATGTGTATACAAATAGGTTCCTTGATACAAGTGAATAGCATAGGTATGTGGTGATCCACATAAAAAGTCTATACTATGAGACTTGGATTAAAACTATGGGTTCATAACTGAATAGTGAAGTTGGGCACTTCACTATGGTAAGGTTATAATGAGAGAATATCCTATTTGGTAGGGTGTCCTACTTTGGTCATTGGAAGGGCTTTTCGAACTTCTCTCATTAGCGCAGATAAATGCATTGAACGGGACTACAATAGATGCAATCTCAATGACATTACTATCATTGTCAGAGAACTAAAACCATCTTAAGCTACTAAGTGACCAATGCTCTATATCATGAGTATTTGTGGATGTATTAGTGGATCCTAGGACATGTATTTTGATTCACTATGGGTAAGACCTTATAATAGGGTCAACAACTCGCTGTTTTGGACATATGGACTAGATCTATTAGATGGCATGCATATGAGTCATGATTTTGTGCTATCTTAATTGATAGTGAGCTACTTGCTTGGAGTTATCTATGTAATCATCTAAATCTAAGTACTTAGTAATATAGCTCGGGCTATATTGGATAATAAACTTGTGGGTCGTTCTCAAGAACAAGGGAATAGTATCTGGGTAGTGATTATATGAAAGATAAAGGTCCAAAGTGTAGATCTAATCAAGATAGGATGATAGTACAAATGCGGGACCTACTCTCGATTGCGGTTAAAACATAAGGGGCATTTCAGTCATTTTGCTTAGTAGGTCAAAGACTATAAACCTCTCTCGGAAGTTTATTAGTTGCCATAGAGCAACCCTAATTCTTTAGTGGAATGAGTTGAGGTTAAAATGGTCAAAATACTACTGGTGTCTAGTAGGGGCAATTTGGTCATTTTGTAGCCACAACAACTATGTCTTCGGATCCCTCTCTTAGCCACTCTCCTTTATGGTGAACTTTTTATCTCTTAATTTGGCATTTGTGTATTAATCGAGTGTGGTTTCCTATTTGGGAGCAAACAACTCAATTTGGAAGGTTAGGACATTAGGACAAAAGACATTCTTAAGACAAAACTGTTTGTCCTTGCATAGAATGTCCAAAAAGCGTGTGCCAAGAATACTCCTGCATGTGGAGGATGTGTGTAGTGTGTGAAGCGGAGTTAGTTTGTGACGGCCCAGACCCAGCATGTAGTATAATATACTTAATTGCACATAAATTGGTGCTAGTTTAAGTGTTATATGTGTGAAAGTGTTTATTTTAGCATTTAAAATTTAACTACTAGTTTCACTTCCTTTTAATTCTCTTATTTGTTTTAAAAAGGGGACCAATACTATTAATTAATGTAAAATATTTTAAATACTATTTTGACATTTATTGTGACACCCGATAATTTTCATCATATTCATAAATAACTGTAGCATATCTTCTTGTGCATTTTAATGTGTTTTATTTTTAGTTTAAATATGTTTATTTGATGCTCACTATTCATAAGAAAATTTACTGTCTAAATTGCTTGGTTTAATATTTTTCTTAGATTGTATAACTTATAAAAGGAATCTAAAACTTGTTGTTTTGGACTTTAGAGGTTGGGAGTATGTGTTTGAAAAATATTTTTCGCTTCGCTTGAATAGTGTTACGTAAGTGTAACATTAGTTTTTAGTTAATTGTCATTTAATTAGAGTGTATCTTAGTTTGACCAAGTTTATGTTGGTATTTGACCTACTATATTAAAACACATACATACATATACTCAACATAGCACACATATATATATGATAATCATCAAAAACAAAAACAAAAATCCCTAAAACTACCCCCCAAACCCGTCGACCTCAAGGAAGGAAAAATGAGGAGAAGTTTTGCTATTTTCTTCAAATTTGCTCAAGAGCTCTCATCCTAGGCCCCTATCCACTTCTCCAAAGGTTCTCTCCACCTTCCTCAAGGCCTCTAGGTGAGGAAGTGCATCATTTTAGCTAGTTTAAAGTTTATGCCAAGTTTTTATAATTTTCGAATTTGCTATTTTTGTGCTATAAATTTCTTGATTCTTGCTAGATATGGTATTATTACATGCTAGAGAACATCTTTATGCATTGATATAGCTTGGAACCAAGTTTTTTAGCAAGAATCACATGAGGAAGATGATAAATAGTGCCAAACTAGGGTTTTCGAAAAAAGTTACAATTTAATTTGATTCGAGACTTCTAGTAGATGCTAATTAGGTCCATGAACGTGGAAAAAATATTAGTTGCGCTTGCCATGTACAAAATTTGAATAATTTGATCAAAATAGACTACTTTAATAAGGGGTTTCAGGTTTAAGTCGAATCCGGGCACGTTTCGAGGTTATGGCTAGTCTTTATTTAGTATTGAAGCCTTAGAAGTGCCTTCGTTTCGCTTGTTTGGGTTTTGAAATTGGTACTTGTAGTGTAAACCAACAAAGATGCATTTTTGGTGTTTTCATGTACTTGTACTCTGCGTTATGATTTGGAGGTTCTAAATAAGGTATTTAGGTATCCTTAGATTGGTAAGATAGTTAGCTAGCTTAACTTGATCCTTGAATTCTGGTAGAAATCTAAATAGCCTAGTTGAACAAAGGGGAAATGAATGAATTAATTGTTTTAGTACTTGTATTGCTTTGTAGTTGCTCCTGGCATGTCTAAATGCAATTCTAAGGCATGTGTGAGCTTTTGGTTAAGTTTTGTGAAAAGTATAATATTGACCCCCTTTGTGTTCGCATAGTTAAATTCATGATAATTTATTATAATTGAGTAATCAAATGTTCTATGCCATGAATTAACTAGTTATCTTGATTATGGTAATAATATGTGAATTTTATGTGTTGTTTGCTAGCTAAACTTGGAGGATTCTTGATTTAGTTATTGTTGTTGAATAATGAGAAAAGAATGTTAATGCATGTGGTGTGCTTGATAAAATGCTTGAAAGAAGTTTATTTAAATATTTGGCATAACCATGAAATGCTAGCTAGATGAACTAAATGATCATTAGTATGTGTGTGTGTGGCTGCCCGTGTGTGAGTGTTGTGGAAACGTGGGTGTGTGGATAATGTAGAAGTGTGCTATGGTTGTCTATGGATGAATCTAAGTGCATGGTTGGGTGTTAAAAGTTTGGGTGTAAGCTAGTTGAAGAGAAGTTAGTTTATAAAGTTGAAATTGTTTTGGCAGTTAACTGCCAACGACTTTTAGAACTCTTTTGACATAGTAAACGAGCTTAGAATTGAACGAAATTTATATAACAGCTAGATTAGGCAGTTTAGAGCAAATGTTGATTTCTGGTGCTAAGGCTAATTCTAACATTTTGACCCTCCGATTTAAGCATTTCCGAGACGTGTCTGAAAATCGCTGGTGCAGGGCAATTATGCGTAGTCGTATGAAAATGGTTGTATCTTGAGGAATTTAGATTAGAATTGAGTTCCGTTTGATTCTAAGATCAACTACACTCAAAGAGCTACGTTTATATATAAAGAGTAGAGAATTTGGAGGACTATAGAATAGGTAACTGAACAAATCAAGTTAAGCATCTACAAGAAATTGAAAGATGTTTTAGCTAGTTGATAATTGACATTAATGATTGTGATTGCTAGATAGTAAAATTATGGATTCTCGTTGTGTAGATATGTATATTAGAGTTAAATGATGGTTATAAGATATTCAATATGATTCCTTAGGTGTTATGTTATCAATGTGCGACTAGTGATCACTTAGAAGGGTTAAGTAGCTATGTGAAAGAATGTGTTTAATGCTCTTTCAATCTACATGTAAGGTTAATTATAAGTTGATAGTTGTCTATTATATGTTAAATGTAATTAACTTAAGTTGATCCTACTAGTGATATATTAGAATCTTAGTTTGAAGTATAGTTATTTTGCTAAAATAGTATGCTAGTTATTAAATAGTTAATAGATAACTTTTCTATTAGTTGATGAATGCATTTCTTTCCCTATGTGCAAATGTTGAGCTATCTTCCTAATTAACTTGTAGAATATTAAAAGTATGGAGTATATGAGTTAAATATTCCAATTACTGTAACTTATAAGTTGATTGTATTGTATGCAAAAGTTTCAACTATGACCTTGTCTAGCTTCTCTAATGGTGACTTCTAGTTGCAATCTCTCTTATTCTACATGGATTACTAACATTTTAGTAGAATGCTTGTTAGGGTAACTTAGTGAATATTGTACTAATTAAACCTCAGTTGAAACTAGATTATAATTATGCATAGCCTAGTAATTGTAATGTTCCTATATTCCGTAAGTTACTAGCTAAAAGTAAAATGCTAGATAAGTTAAGTACATAGATCATGTATTTATTGAGCTATATTAATTCTAGTTAGTTACATGGATATTCGAATGTAATTAATATAGTTAATTGATAATGTGTTATACTTGTGTGAATAGACTATGGTTGCACATTTGAGCTAAGTCAAGAGGTTGGAGTAAACCTCAGTTATTCTCTTGCATACTTGGCTTATTCCAGGTGAGGAAGTCTTCATCTCTTTTGTGCATCTTAACTTAATTTATTATTTCTAAATTGAATTATTTAGTAATCGATAAAGTTTATGTGTATTACTTTACTTGCTATCTTGAGTCTTTTCGTGTTATTTGTGATTAACTGCGAGGGCGGCCTACTTTGTCGTTTCTCTTATGTGGTATTTGATATACTTGGCTCTCGTGATCTTGACTCAGGGTTGTGCAACTTTTTCGGACATGGTAGCGTCGAGAAACACGGGCGGCAACGGGCTTACCGTGCTCTCTCGACTACTATGGTACTTATTCCCTTTCTCTCGCTGAGTATACTTCACTACCCCAGAGGCTTAGTTCACCTGCTGGACATATGGACCTACCTCAGGAGAAAGGGTCGTAGGATCGGGGTACATCCAGAGTACCCCATTTTGAAGGAGTAAGGGTTTTGCCGGCACTTGCTTGAAGATCTTGGCTCGTGGCTTGTGATTGAAGACAAATGTAGAAGCGTATTCTTTTTATACGGCGTTGAATACTTGTCTATTTATCTTTGTTATTTTGTGTTGTATATGTTATTGTCCTTGTTATATCTCATGAAAGCATTTCTCGATATGTTGCATCACCTCCCTCACTGAATATACATGTTGTATACTCACCCTCGTTTATAACACCTTTCAAGATTAATGCTATCAGAGGTAGAAAAGAAGGCTCGAGAGTTTCGTGTTGATTATGCTGGCTTACGTGGATTGTTGTTGAATTCAATTTTATAATTGTAAAGTTAAGTTTAGAATGTATTGATAGTTATGAATGGCTTGTAATGTTGTAACAACTTGTAATGCTTACTTTATTGTCTAGTTGTCTTTCATGCTTGTAAGGATGATATGAATTGAGGTTGTGGACTATGGTCTTGAGGTTGTATGTTAATGTTTGCAGGTTTCTAGATAGTCCTATTTATAGAGGAAACTCCATCCGTTTTTCCCCTAAATTTCGTGCATGGGGTTTGGAATTAGGTTGAGAATAGTTTGATTAATAGAAGTCCCGGTTCTGTGAGGGATCGGGGCGTTACATAGTTGGCAAGAGATAAGATTTTAATATTGAATTAAGAGGATAATACATTTATCCTCAGATAATTCAATTTTGAAAATTAAAATGGCTATCCTATACTAACTAGAACTCTCTCTTCCTATACTCTCTGATAAGGCTATATCCCTAGCCTATCTACACTCATTCACACGACACAAGACACTCACACATATAACTATACACAGTCAAGAAGAAAAAAAATAGGAAGAGAAGAAATCTTCCACCCGATTTTAATACCATTGGCAAGGATTGTGGAATAGAGGAGAAGACTCAAGCTGTTTTCATTCTAGGGAGATTCTCGTGCCTTGGTGATTATTTCCAGCCATTTGCCAGCAGCCTAAACGTGTGTGTGTGTTGTGTATTTAAGCCAACACAAAAGGTAATAATCACACACTACGTAAACTAGCACTAGATATCGATTTCGGTAATGGTTTTATGCATGATTATGTGTTTATTCCGCTTGTGGATTATTGGCTGCCATATTATGTTTATATTTCGATTATAAACTGTAAAATATGCCGAGGAAACCTTAGCATCCACATCCTTAAGATTCTTCTTTTTGTAGGACTAGCTTGGACTTTAGCTTAAGAAGGAAAAATCAAGTGTAGACCTTAACAATAACTATCTATTACCACAACTATCCCAATCTTGCAAAAACACACCTTTTATCAACAAGCATTCTTTCTAAATCTTTCCAAGTTTTTGTTTACTATTTTGTTACATAAATCTTGAACTAATACTTGCAAATCTTTAAGCTTTCAAGTTCTATCATTTGTAATATTTACTCACTAAGGAGTTATCTCCTTATACTCACTTATTTTATGCAATCTTGTTGTTATAGACTCTTGAGACTTGATAGATATCTTGCATATAGAAGAGAATGAGCTGAACCTCTGTGGACTCAAAGGGTAGAAGGTTTGTTGGGAATGGTAGGCCCTAAATACCACTGGCACTAAGAGATCTTAGTGTAAAGGATGTTATTCAGTTAATAAATCAACGCATTCATTATGAGCATATTAATTTCTCTCTTTGTATTCGATATATATATATATATATATATATATATATATATATATATATATATATATGTATGTATGTGTGTGTATGTGTGTATGTATGTGTGTGTGTGTATGTGTGTATAAGGTTCCATGATTCAAGTGAATGGTATAGGTGCATGGTGGTCTCACAAAGAAGGTATATGCTATGCAGCTTGAATCAAAACTTTAGGTTCATAGCCAAATAGTGAAGTTGGGCACTTCACTGTGGTAAGGTTATAATGAGAGAGTTTCCTATTTGTAGGGTGATCTACCTTGATCATAAAAGGGTTGTTCAAACTCCTCTTATTAGTGCATGCAAATGAATTGAATAGGACAACAATAGATGTGATCTTAGTTAATAATTACTATCACATTATGAGATCAAATGCATCTTAAAATGGTAAGTGACCAATGCTTAATATCATGAGAATATGTGGATGAACCAGTGAATTCTATGACATGTATTTTGACCCACTATGAGTACGATTTTGTATAGGTCAATAACTCGATGTTTAGATACATAGACTTGATTCATTGGGACATGCATATGCGTAATAGACTCTATGCTATCATATTGATAGGTCATTACCCTCTTGAGATTGTCCTATTAATCATCAAAACCTAAAAGCTTAGTGATATACCTAATTTGGGATGTATTGGATATTAGTCTTGTAGGTCACTCCTTGGATCAAGAGGATAATATCTGGATGATGATTATATGTGGATTAGAGGTACAAGGTGTAGATATAATCAAGAAATATTGATAGTACAAGTATAAGACCTACTATTAATTACGGTTATTACATAAATAGGCATTTTGGTCTCTTTACTTAGTAGGTCAAAGACAATTGATCTTTTGTTGGAGGTAGTAGTTGTCTTGGAGTGTAACCATAACTCTTGAGTAGAATTAGTTACGGTTAAAATGGACAAAATACAGTTAAGGATTAACAAGGGTATTTTAGTCATTTTGGGAATTAGGGCAATTATGTCTTTCGGTCCCTTTTCTAGTCATTTTCCTTATTTAGTGTACTTTCTCTTCTTGACTATTTAATGAATTCCCAATGGCATTAGGATTAAGACATCAGGACAAGAAACATTCTTTGGACAAGAATGTTTGTCCTGAATCTTAAGATGTTCTAAGCAACACACATTGGCCACACTTGAGACCTAAATGGCCTCGAGTTCGAGTCACCTAGGGGTAGGTGGAGAACCACTATTGATGCCCTTTCAAAAAAAGAAAAAAATAACACACATTAGCCATACTTAGGCATGTGGAGAGCATATCAGGCGTGTGGGATAAGGAGATAGACGTGTGGAACTTGCAGGATAAGCATGAGTCTTATTTATCTAGTTTTTGAGATTTTGAATTAGCAAGATAATGTTCAAGAAGATAATAAGCACTAGACTCCTGTATGCATAAAACTTTCCATCTCACCTACGCTCTTACGACTATATGTATCAGACTAAATGTCTAGCTTTTCGACTACACACCACATGAAACAAAAGAAAACTAGAGAGAAAAACTCTCTTCAATTCCTTGACTAAAGCAAAAGTAAGAAGAAATAGGAAGAGCGATTTTCTTCTACCAGAAAATCCTACACTAGGCACAAAAAGTAGAATAGGTGAGAAGGCTTAAAGATGATACTTAGGCGAGGTTCTTGAGCATTTTCCCAAAAATTTTGAGCCACGGAAAACCTTGTATCATTGGGTTCCAAGGCAACGTGTGAGGTATATATTGCTTCCACAATAATTTTATGTAAAACCAATTGATATCTAATCATATATCTGTTTAAATTTGCTATCTATGCCATTTTTCAGCATGAGGTTGATTTCTAGAATGCATGCTAGTTTAATATTCCACTGCATTTATTTGATTGGAAATCAAATTAAGTCCATATAGCATGATCTTGCAGAAGTAGGTTCTTGTTTCACCTACATTTGAAGATACTTGATTCTCTTGTAAACTCGAGAGAGTGTTGTAAAGTTATTTTGTACTTTACGAACATTGGAGGAAGTATCTTAGTGAAGGTTTGACAGATTAGGTCCTTGGGAGTTTGAACCCCATAAAAATTCTTGAGTTTGTTTTATCTTTCTTTACTCTCCTTACGCTTATATATTATGCACATTAAATATTTGATAAATTGTCTTGCTTGTTTTTGTCATGATTTTTGAAAACCAAACTTAAGGGAAAATAAAGGATAATTAATATTTTAGACGAATATTGCATGTGTAATTTAAAATAATTGTTAGGGTCAATAGCCCTCACTGGCCTAATGTGGCTTCACGTGATAAAACGGTTATGCTTTGGTATAAAAAAAGGTCACAATTGGTGACTTTGAGAAACCACGCTCAAAGGGATTGTTCTTAAACTTATGTTCACTACACTCATACCTATTTAGATTGAAAAGAAATGAAGAACCTACTAGAATATTATGCTAACTAAGGCAGAGTTGTTAGATAGAATACACTTCGATATGATTAATGGAGACATCAAAATCTACATTCACAAATTTTTGGACACCAGCAACCTGTAAGATCAGAAGGCAAACAAACGAGTGAGTCTTTAACATCGGTGTACTACTAGTCAAAGACACTCCAATGCTCAAGTTAGCAATTTTTCAAAAAAGTACAAGTGCAAAGGAAAATATAGTGAAATTTGAGGGGACAACCGTAGTAATAGTGTCGAAGTATATGGCAGGCCATTGATACGAAGGATAAAAGGGAGAATATTGCTAGAAGTGGGATCCAATAATTTTTGAAGATACCAATTGTAAGCATATCAATGAAGTTTTCTTCCTGATAGCTTTTTGTATCATATTAGCACTGATAGATTCCTAAGAAAATAGCAATGCACAGCTAGAATATATATCATGTTTTTTTTACAATGAGAAGAGCGACGCTATATAACACAATAGCATATGTTTGACTAAATATTTGTTGAAGCTTGATAGTGGGTGGCAAAGTTGATGCTACTTCATTAGACTATTTAATTGTAGAGATTACACAGTTGTACAAATCTCTAGAAGTCAAGCTTGTTAAATTATAGAGATTACATAGCTGTGCAAAAGTCAAGTTTGTTGAATTATTGAAATTATATAGCTCTACAAATCTCTAATAGTCAAGCTTGTTGACTATTAGATATTACAGAGGATTGTGAGGGGATTGATAGGCTTAGATTGAGGGATTTAAATTCTCTATAAATACATTGTATATTTTTAATCAGCAATATAATGGAAAAAACTATTTCATTAGTTTTGAAGATGATATCAGAGAGGTATACAATTATTTGAATATCAAACCCATAAAAATAATCCCAAAAATCCCAAACATATCCAAAAAACAAAAAAAAAAACATATCAGTCTTTGACTGGCTCATACCAAAACTCATATTCAGATTCATCCAGAAATCAAAAACAAAACCCAGATTCAAATCCAAATACTCAGAATCAAAACCAACAAAAAAATATATAATACCCTTAAAGCCAAAGTTGGGACTATTCAGTCGCCAGAGTTACCACGCCTCTCGCTGCCTTCCATCGTGACTTATTGTTTGTGTAAGTCCTTTTTTGTGTGTGTGTAATGTTGAAAGTCTCCTAATAGTCTCAATTTTGAAAATATCTGCATCTGCAAATATCAACAACGACACATAAGATGCCAACTATAGGAAAGTTGGCTTAATGATTAAAGAACACATAATTATGAGATGACCATGCATTTTTTTTTTTTACCTTTGCTTTTCATTTTTTCTTCACGTGAGAATGTTTTGAATCTCAATTTTTTTTCATTTGTTTTCTAACTTGGACAAAAAAAAAGGTTTGGTGGCCTAAATAGTTTATGCTTTTGAGGTACTTTCAAACATTCCCACGTGAATATGTTTGAAATTGTCCTTTAGAAATCATTCAACATTCACAAAGGGCAGAAAAAAATCCATTGTAAAAAAAATAGTCTTCTGATTCAAAGCAAAGTGAAAAATAAAAGCAAAAGATAGCATGGTCTAAAAAAAAAAGAGTGAATCATCTGGAATTAAATCTATTTTAGTTATAGTTCAGTCCGAAGGAGTTTTTAATGCAGGAATCACTCTTATCGAATCCAATTACGACATATGGTCACAGCTCATGGAAATGTAAATTGCTAAAAGGGACAAGAGCTCATACATTCATGGTAAGAATAAACAACCTGTATAATCTAATGTAGGCTATGAAAAATGGTATACTGAAAATCAAAAGGTCAAATGGTGGCTACTAATGTTTATGTCTCCAGAAATCATAAGGCGTTATTTATAATTACCCACAACCCATGATATTTGGATTGCCTTGTCAAAAGCCTTTTATGATGGCAGTGATGAATTACAAGTCTTTACTCTGAATCAAAAAATATTTTCTGCAAAACAAGCTGGGCGAATTCTCTCTGTGTATTATGGAGAACTGACAGAAATTTTTCAAGAATTAGATCATCGTGATACGGTAGTTATGAAAGATCCAGATGATGTGAAATCCTACCGCAAGACTATTGAGCGACTAAGTGTACACATATTCTTTGTTGGATTGGATGAGGATTTTGATTCAATCGGACGAGAGATGTTGCGTGTAGAGACTCAGTACCAAATCTAGATGAATGTTATTCTTTGGTTAGACAAGAAGCTGTTCGTCATACCACCCTCAAAGGCAATTCCGATACATCTGAAGCTAGTGTCATGGTTGCTCAGAATCGATCTAATCATGGTTAACAAGATCATGCTTGACCCAACAATGGTAGACCACCCAATGGTGTTGACAAGTCTTCTTACAAATGCACTCATTGCAATAAGACTGGTCATACCAAAAGTCATTGTTTTGAGATTGTGGGCTATCTAGAATTGTGGGATCCTAGTCGCGCAAAGAAAAATCAACCAAAGCCATTCACTGCAGCTGTTGTTGATACAAAGACGGAAGATGAAATAACTAACAATATCTTGGCATTGGTAATCGCTGCAAACAATGGTGGTAAGGTTTTAAATGTTTCTACACCTGTTTTGAATAGTGCATGGATAATTGATCCTGGTGCAACAGATCACATAACGTATGATTTTAGACAAGTCTCATCACTTAAACACCCCTCCCAAAAATTTGTCTCTACTGCAATTAGGACTTCTACCCTAGTGCTTAGGGAAGGATCTTTGACTCTAACCAGTACATTAAATTTAGATTCTGTTTTAGTTGTTCCATCTTTAGATTACAACCTTTTATCAATTTCTTAAATAACCACAACTTTATCTTGTGTTATAATTTTTTGGCTTGATTTTTGTGTGTTTAAAGACATCAAAACTATATTACTTAGACTTGGAATCAAAGAGTACTGAAAGTTTACGACAAGCTCTGACAGTAGGTGGTCCTGACAATAAGAAATTGAAAGAAATATAGTTAAGGCATCGTCATTTTGGAGATACTTCTTTTGGATATCTAAAAAAATTATTTCCCAATTTATTTACAGAAGTTGATGTTTCTAGTTTTAAGTGTGATGTTTGTGAACTTGCTAAAAGTTATCGTGCTTCGTTTCCATTATGGTTGAATAAAAGTCTACTTCCTTTTATGTTAACTTATTCTGATGTCTGGGGTCCATCTAAAGTCACTACTTTGGGTGGGTCACGTTGGTTTGTAACATTTATTGATGATTGTACTAGGATAACATGGCTTTGCTTGATGAAATCCAAAAGTGAAGTGAACTCAATATTCTACAAGTTTCATAAAAAAATTAAAACTCAGTATAAAAGGAAGATTCAAGTTCTTCACAGTGACAATGGTGGAGAATATTAGAGTAACAAGTTTCAACGCTATTTGGAAGAACGAGTAATGATTCATCATACCACTTGCTCTAACACACCCCAATAGAATGAGGTGGTTGAACGAAAAAATCGACACTTGTTGGCAGTTGTCCGATCTTTGTTAATCGAAGCCCATATGCCACTGTCTAATTAGGAAAAATCAGTTATCTTTGCAACTTACTTAATCAATCGGGTACTTTCCAGCACTATCAATTTTAAAACCCTCTTTTAAACACTTACTAATGCGGTTGTTGCCCCAGCTGTTGCATATTTAACTTCTCATGTCTTTGGGTGTGTGGTATTTGTACCCTTTCACTAGCATCAACGAACCAAATTAATGCCTGAAGCCTTGAGATGTGTTTTTGTTGGTAATGTCACTCATCAGAAAGGTATCGGTGTTACCATCCTCCAACAAGTCGATTATTTATCACAATGGATATTATTTTTCATGAAGATGCAATGTACTTCTCTGCGCCTAAATTTCAGGGGGAGTACCAGATAGAAATTCAAACTATAGATTATGATAATCAAGGTGAAGATAACTTGGATATAAGTGGTATAACGTTGGATTCTAGTGGTGATGACTCACAAATTGAAAAAAAAATAAGGAAATGGGTGAATTTGATTTAAGTGGTATGATATTAGATCAAAGTAGTGATGAGCACCCAATAACTGAAGAAATATGTCTATTTCCAGCCCAACCTAAAACTGAGTCTCTAGAAAATATGGCTTCTTCTCCAGTCGACATATCATACCAATCGTTTACTGAAGATGTTCGTGAGCCACACATAAGACAATTACAACATTGTCAAACTAGAGGTAATCCTAAACCCATATATGAGCCAGATCTTTCTAGTAAAGTAAAATATCCCATGAGCCATTATGAGTCTACCCATTGTTTATAGGAATCAAATATGTCTTTTGTGAATCAATTATCTATTGTATCTATTCCTAACAGTGTGCAAGAAGCCTTAGTTGATCTTAGTTGGAAAGCAGCTATGAACGAGAAGATGAAATCCTTGGAAAAAAAATCAAACATGAGAGTTGGTTGATCCTCCACCAGGAAAGAAGCCAGTTGGATACCGATGGATTTACACTATAAAGTACAAGGCTAATGGCACAATTGAACGCTTTAAAGCAAGACTGGTAGCAAAAGGATACACTCAAAACCTATGGGATTGATTACACAGAAACATTTGCACCTGTAGCCTAAATTAACACAGTTCGCGTCTTGCTATCTCTAGTGGCAAACCTAGATTGGCCTTTATAACAGTTCAATGTGAAGAATGCTTTTCTCCATGGTGAATTATCTGAAGAAGTCTACATGTATTTCCCACCTGGGTGCATGATACCAAAAAGGCACAGCCAAAAGGTATACAAGCTAAAACAATCATTGTATGGGCTGAAGCAATCTCCTAGAGCATGGTTTGGAAGGTTCACAAAATCTATGATTGCATTTGGTTACCATCAAAGCAACTTAGACCATACTCTTTTCATAAAAAAGGATAAAGAAAAAATCATTACTCTCATTGTATATGTGGATGATATGTTGGTTACAGGTAATGATCCTAATGAAAGGAAGGCCTCACAAAATTATCTATCCAAATAGTTTGAGATGAAAGATCTAGGCCTCTTGAAATATTTTCTTGGGATTGAAGTCTCCCGTTCTAATAAGGGAATATTTATGTCTCAAAGAAAATATGTCTTAGATCTATTACAAGAAACTGATATGTTAGCATGTGAACCAATCGATACTCCAGTAGAAGAAAATATGAAGCAATGTGTTGAGTCCAACCAAGTACCAGTTGACAAAGGAAGATACCAGAGACTTGTTGGGATATTAATGTACTTATCACACACCAGACCAGATCTTGCTTATGCCTTGAATATTGTCAGTCAGTTTATGCATAATCTTGGTGAACGACATATGGATGCAGTTATACGAATTTTGAGGTATTTGAAGTTTGCTCCAGGAAAATGAATATTATTCACTAAAAATGCAAACTATCAAAACATAGAAGCATATACTGATGCTGACTGGGCTGGTGATGTGGGTAACAGATGATATACTTCTGGTTATTTTACCTTTGTAGGAAGTAACCTTGTGATATGGAGAAGCAAAAAATAAAGTGTTGTAGCTCGGTCAAGTGCAGAAGCTGAATTCAGAGGTTTGACAAATGTTCTTTGTGAGGCATTATGGCTAAGACTTCTCTTGCAGGATTTAGGCATTTTATTTGAACAATCTATCCGATTGTATTGTGACAATAAAGCAGCGCGCGTGATATTGGACATAATCCTATTCAGCATGACCGAACAAAGCACATCGAGGTAGATAGATTTTTCATTAAAGAAAAGTTGGATGAAAAAATTGTGGAATTACCTAAGATTCGTTCAGAAGATTAGTTGGCTGACATCCTCACCAAACTTGTCTCAAATTGAGTGTTCTTAAAGTTTATAGGCAAGTTCGGCATATGGGACATCCATGCACCAACTTCAGGGGAAGTGTTGAATTATAGGGATTACACAGTTGTACAAATCTCTAGAAGTCAAGCTTGTTGAATTATAGATATTACATAGCTGTGCAAAAGTCAAGTTTGTTGAATTATAGAGATTACATAGTTGTACAAATCTCTAATAGTTAAACTTGTTGACTATTAGAGATTACAGAGGATTGTGAGGGGTTGATAGACTTAGATTGAGGAATTTAAATTCTCTATAAATATCTTGTATATTTTTAATCAGTAATATAATAGAAAAAACTATTTCATTAGTTTTGAAGAATACACATGTCAATATCTAGAATGTGACGGTGATATAGTGACATGTACGTGAGACATGTAATCCCGAGAGTCTCTCCATTGGCCTCTTATTTCTTTAATAGAGGACATTGCTGGGTTTTTTATATGATGTATTCTTCTTTTTTCATTGCTACGCTCTTTACTATATTGTAGTGTATCCAGTATGCATGTTTATATGTTTTCGTTTTTCTCCTTTTTATGTAAGAGACATGTTGTTTGTACTATGTGTATTGATTCATTCTTCCGAGGTTAGAGCTTAGGGGGTATATAAGCTTATATTAATTTTTGTATGTGTTTTGCTTGTTATATTAATTCAAGTAGAATGTCAATGTAAAATTCATAATACCCTACTATAGTTTTCTAAAATTACACACTACCCCCTTGTGATATTTAATTAGCCCATAATCCCTTTTACTTTTTTAAGTTTAGAACACATAGACCCACACACATATACGCAGACCCACCCACACACCCCCAAACACAAGACCCATACACACCTACAAGCACGCACACACCAGTGCACACAACATACAAGCACTCATACAGATAAGCGCACACACGCAAATGGGTCAATGAACTGATCCAATTACTTCTCAATTTTGAGATTAATGATCTTATTCCAATTTGCTACAATTGATGAGTTTGTGATAAATTTCATGTGAATCCATTCAAGAGTTGATGGTTGATGACGAGAAATTGTGCTTAAGATCACAATCGGATTTTCTATAGATGTTAAATCTTGGGTATATTGAATTGGGTTTGTGTAAATGTGTTTTCTGTTACGATAAAATTTAATCAATAACATATACGTCCTTTTTCCTTCTTTTGTCATAAGGAGTGGTATGATTCTGATAAAAACCATTCCTGTGTCTAGTTCCCTCCTAAGAAGAATTTGTAAACTATGCAAAGGATATTTGAATACTTATTATTACAAAGTTTTTAACAAAAAGAGCAAAAACAATTCTCAATGTCCTTATGAGGTAGTAATGGGTTAAACTACACGTGTTTGCATGGAAGTTAGCCCGGTAAACTTATTCCATTCTTCTACTAGGGTTTCAAACCTTCGTTCTTAAATATGCGAAAATTTTTAAATCAAAAGAAAACGAGAAAAAGGAATATTGTGAATATAAAAGAGTAAATAGAATGTTATTAATATTATTATTATTGTTGTTGTTGTTGTTGTTGTTATGTACATATAGGGAAAGGGACATCCAAGTCCTTGCCTTTTCCTCCTTGTCTCACATAGGTCCCTGAGTATTTTAGAATGACTTCTCAAATTCTCAAACCTTAACACCGTGAGTTGATATTAACGGTAAAAGGACAAAACAGACTTTTAATATTTCTCTCTCTTCTCCCTACTTTCTCTCACTTTCTACACTCTGTCCCCCACGATCTCTCACTCTCTGCAATTTACATACACATCTCACTCCGCAAATCACACACACATTGACATAGCTCTTCGCCAAGGTTGTGTGCTGACTGCATCATTGAACTCCCCAAAAATCACCATTGAAATGGACTGTCAAGATCTTCTCAATGCCTTGGTGTCAAATGACGCCCTCTGGGTTCCATGGGAGATTTTTCAAATCATTGCTGATATTAAACAAGTTGTTGCATCCTCCAATAATATTCACTTGGAATTAGTAAGATCACCAGCGAATCGGGTCTCAGATTTCATTGCAAAACAAGCTACGGTCTCGTCTCTATCTTCTACTTGGGTCTGTAACTCTTTGACTCTTTCTCTACATTTCAGTCACTTTTAGCAGGTGACTTCGACGCTAGTGGAGTTGGATGGCTTTTGTGACTTTTGTAACTCACTTTTGCGTTAATGAAGTTATGACATTGACCAAAAAAAAAAATCACACACACATACACACTCTGCAACACACACACACAGAGATCGCACCCTACACACACCGACTCAAATTGCACCGTAGCCCACATCCACGCATATTGTTGGGGTCATTTTTTATTTTTTTATTATTTTTGTGTTAGCTAACAATTTGTATGAAGATGTATAAGTATTTGCTATGGTTCTGCCTTCATCAAAAGATGCATATTGTTGGGGTCAATATTTTATTTATTTATTTATTTTTTTAGTTTTAGCTAACAATTTGTACGAAGATGCATAAGTATTTGCTATTTTTCTGCTTTTTTTTTTTTGTACGAAGATGCATACATATTCGCTCACGGTGGGTATATCGTTCATACAAATTGTTAGCTAACATATCTGTTAGCTATCACCGGGAAAAAAAAAATGTTATCTTACTGAGGGGCAACTCAGTCCTTTGAAACCAAAAAATAACTTTTCCATCCATATTTGCTCACGGTGTTAAGTATTGAGGACCTGAAAAACCATTTTAAAATACTCAGGGACCTATGTGAGACAAGGGAAAAAAGGCAAGGACTTGGATGTCCATTTCCCTATACATATAGGGTGGGCGAAGGTCATTTAGTTATGAATCATATCATCAAATGGTAATCTAGCACTTCAACTAGTAAACTTCAGCTCTGGGTTTGGGAGACATTAATCCACACGTTATGCACAAGAATGAATTATTTTATGTACATATGTAGAATGTATTTGGTTTCTAAATATATAAAAATTTACAAACCAATGAAAAATTGAAAAGCATGGAATAAAAGGATGAGGAAGAAAAGAAAAAATAAAATGGAAAAGAAAAAATAAAAAAGAAAAAGGAAAAAAGGACGGCGTAGTGTGCATTTTGTATAAGCCACAAGAGGTATAGTTAGACCTTACGTGGATCTCAGTTTTTGGCTTGACCAAACAAAGGGAAACTTACTTCAACGTCAAAAATCCCTTTTGTCCCATGAGATTGAGCCTAGTTCTCGCAGACTTCCCCATATGTTTTTTTTTTTTTTTTGATTCAAGGGAAGGTCTAAGGTCAAACGTAATTAGTAAGACTCGAACTCACACAAATTTTCCCATCAAACCTAATAGAGTTGAGAAACTGTTTTATTTTTTATTTTTTTTTATAGCTAAATTAAGAAGCCATTAAGTTCTAGGTAAATGTGGTGTTTCCACATGTTTTCACTTTATTTTAATTTTTCATTTCTTTTTTCTACTTCTTCCTCACTTACTTCGTCACCTACAAGTTGTCTCCCCTCCTTCTCCTACTTCCCTAATCCTTTCTTCAGCATTGTACAGTCTTTGAAGCTCTAAAAATTGATCATCTAAGAAGTCATTTCCTTTCACAACCATGAAACATATCATCATGTAGCCATAAAAAGCCATATTTAAAAAACTGAAAATTTATTACAGACCCATGATCAGAAAGAAAAAGAAATAACAGAAAGGTAGTATCTTCTTTCTTGCTCATGGAAGTCTGAGTTTTTCTTTTTTACTTTTAGTCCTTGCTCATGGAAGTTTGTTTCGGTGAGTTATGCAGGGGATGAAATATCTGGAGAGACTTGTCTGTCTACTTATTTTAATTTGTTTTTCTCTTCTTAATTTTTCTTCGAATTTAACTAAAAGCTCCAGTTTTGATAACGTATATCATAGACTTATTTTACGTTAATTTGGTAAAAAAATTTAACATCGCATAAGCTTCATCTATTCATTTTGAAGCATAAGGTATATCCAAAACTTGGAAAGGCCACTTCATGCTTTTTATACAGAAAACCCAATTTGGTTATAACCCCTTAAGTTTTGCCGAAGTTGTATAACCAAACTGTGTTTTAAAATTTTCAAATAACCCCTTGTATTATATCGAGTGTTGCATGCTAACCCCAAATTTGAGTTTCACTACTAATTGTTAACTTATCAAAAGACGAAATTGCCCTATTTTAAAAATAAGCAAGCATTGTGTATTATTTCCATTAATTAGTGCAAAAAAATACGACTAATATTAGAGAGAGAAACAATACAAAATTAAATTTTATATCTAAAAAATTCAAAAAACAAAGAAATTCATTTTTTACATCTAAAAATTAAAAAATCCAAAAAAAGAAATCCAGGAATCTCTTTGTGGTTGTTTGAGAAATAAGACATATTGAGATGGTCAAACACAACCAACCATAAAATTTGTTTCCTTCTCTTTCTAAGAATCTTTTTTAGTGCACATATTTTTACTAATTTTCTCTCTTTATATATGCAAATATATATATATATATATATATATATATATATATATATATATATATATATATATATATATATATATATATATATATTTATATATATATATATATTTATATATATATATATATATATATATTTATATATATATATATATATATATTTATATATATATATAGAGTTTAAAAAAAGCCATTAGAAACGGCTATAGGTTTCTACATATTGGCCATGTGCAAGTCGCACTTAAGCCTCTTATCAGAGAAGGACTAGATACCAGTGTATATCTAGCTCTTAGAGATTGTAGGTTACTCAGATACAACAATTCACTACTAGGATTAGTAGAGACGAGTCTTTGTAATGGACCTATTTTCTTTAATTGTTTTCCTGATCATACTTTATCGCTTACATGCCCAAATATTATGAAAGCTTTACAGTTAGATATTAAGACGCATAATTATTATGTTGATGTGGGTACACATGCATATGAAGTTATTTATCGTCTTAATTATAAATTAATGACTACAGGATTAAATCCTAGATCTATAACCAGACATCGTCCTAAAGGTGAAACTATCCTTTGGAACATGGACAGAACTAGATCAATAGTTAATATACCCAGAACTATTAGGTGGAATGATATTTCACTTCCAGAAAGGTGGGATATTGAGAATGCCACTAAACCAGTTATTCAGAACAATAACATCCAGAACTCTAGAATAGAACAAATCATCCAGTATGATGATGGTACAGTTTCAGTTAAAATAGATAGAGGAAATAGAGGATCAGTTCTATCCCGTTCAGCCTCTAGTGTTTCCAGGATCAGTTTTTCTGACCCAACTCCAGGTTTTGTTGATCTTTCTTCGATCAATAGAACTCAGACTCAATCTGTTCCAATTGGAATTAGAATTGAAGAACAGAATGCTCGTCCTATTTACCCAGAATTTGGACCAACAGATACATCATCTGTTGATTTCAATCCTTCAGCTTCAGACTTCAGCGTCAAAGTTTTAACTGAAGTCTTTGAACGTGATGTTCAAGGATTAAAAGATGAATTCATGTCAGAAAAAAATAAACAGATTAGAGAATGGTATTTTGAAAACCATAACAATGATCAATTAACAGAATTGAAAAGCCAATGGCTTCAATATTTGCAACTTATTAGGTTAAATGTGCCATTTTTTATGTGGTTCAGACATAGGAATAAACCTATGATCATTAATGTTCTTACTGCAAGAACAAGAAAATGGAATTTACCTAATTCCACAAAAGTCATTGATTCGGAGCACCCTCCGTTTCAACATACACAGATTCCTATAACAGAAGGAACTGCAGATCTCAAACCAGTTGTCATTTCAGAACAAACAGAACTAAAAGACATAGCCGAACAAAATAATTGGACTAATCTTTCAGTTGTCACGTTACAAAAACAGATTCAAAATATCGAAGATATTCTTAAAAAACAGAATACAGTAACTCCAGTTAAGACTGTTGAATCAAAACAAAAGTCAACTGAACAGACATCTGTTTCATTGACAACATCATTTGATTCATTAAAGTTAACCAGTTCTAAGGTTAAACCAGAATCTCCGATCAAAGTTTTACCTTTTAAGATATCAAAATATATTCCAAACTTAAAATCTACAGAAGAGAAGAACACCAAACTTCTCCAGGAACTGATTTCCAGATCTAAGAAATCAGAACCTTCGTCGAGTCAATTGGCTCTTCAAACATTAAAACAGTCAGACAGTAATTCTGATTGCGACTCCTCATCTTCACAGAATTCCGGGAGGGATAAAGTTATCCATCTTAATAGAATTTCTTTCCCAGAAACAAAGAATTTTTATCCCAGACCTTCACCTCCAGATCTTCAATTTGAAGAATCACATCCTCAAAGATCTTTCTCAGGATCTCAGATCTATGAATGGAACATAGATGGGATGTCAGAATATCAGATTCTCAATGTTACCAAACAAATGATCATCATCGGTAACATTTACAAACAAGCTGTTACTGAGAGAGCAGCAACCAAAAACATCATTCTTGGCTTCAATTGTCAGCTCAAAGGATGGTGGGATGACCACCTCAGTGAAGCTACCAAAGAAGGCATTCTCAACATGGTGAAAACCAATGAGAATGGAGAGCATGTTCTTAATCAGAATGGTCAGATAGAGTCATGTGCTCTTTCTGCCTTAGTCTTCGATATCACTTATCATTTCATAGGTGATCCCACAGTTTATCAAGAAAGAACATCTGAAATCCTTCAGAACCTCAGATGTAGAACACTCCAAGACTTCCAACATAATAATGAAATATGTTCCCTAACGTCCTGGTTATGGCTCTGATACCAGATACGAACCAGGATGGAGCAGATCGTCAAAGCCATAACAGAAAGCGGAATAAACATGAATAATAGACAGATAAATAATTGAAATGCAATTAAGATGAAAACAAAAGAGATGATCTGAATCTCTTACTTGTTATTAACTGTAAATGGAAGCTGTGCTACACTGTTGGTTGTACAGGAGTACAATGTACAAAGAGTGATACCGAATTAAAATGAAAAATGTAGAGAGAAAGAAAATTCGGATCCTATGTGAATGAGACAGACTCTGTCTTATATAGGATATCGAATCTGAAAAGAAAAAAATGAAATGTGAAAAAGAAAAGTCAAAAGTAACTTTTCGTAAAGTGAACAGTAAAAAGTGATTTTTACTATTCATGAATAGTGGTCGGCTTTTACTGTGGCCGAATCTTGTTTTGTCGTGACTTGATGATCATGTCTGCCTTTTACTGTGGCCGAAAGATCTCTTGTCGCGATGTGATGATTTTGTCTTTTGACTGTATTACTTTCACTGTGACCGAAAGTAATTTCGTCGTCATGTGATAATGATGTCTGAAGGTGGAATCTTGACTGTAGATTCATCTTCTTCATCGTCTCTGAATCTGACTGGTTCTGTGCTGAAGACATGGTTGAACTTCTTCAGTCTGAATCTTGCTGACTAATGGTGAAATACATACAAGTACACTTGATCAAAGTGTATTTCCCACTAATACAAAGAAAATAAATAAACTTGTATATTTTCCCTATAATCTACCCTGTATCGTACTTAGTCTTACTATTTTCGAAGCCTTACTATCTTCGAAGCCTAATTATCTCTCACCAAACTGCCACATGGCCAACACGGAGTCTTACGCCCTCTGCTCCTCAACGCCAATTCACAACCAGGACGGAACAGATAATGAAAGCCATAACAGAAAGCGGAATAAACATGATTAATAGATAAGATAAATAAAGGAAATATGATAAGATGAAGACGAAAGAGATGGTCTGAATCTCTTACTTGTTATTAACTGTAAATGGAAGCTGTGCTACACTGTTGGTTGTACAGGAGTACAATGTTCAAAGAGTGATGCCGAATTAAAATGAAAAATGTAGAGAGAAAGAAAATTCGGATCCTATGTTAATGAGACAGACTCTGTCTTATATAGGATATCGAATCTGAAAAAGAAAAGTGAAATGTGAAAAAGAAAAGTCAAAAGTAACTTTTCCTAAAGTGAACAGTAAAAAGTGATTTTTACTATTTATGAATAGTGGTCGGCTTTTACTGTGGCCGAATCTTGTTTTGTCGTGACTTGATGATCATGTCTGCCTTTTACTGTGGCCGAAAGATCTCTTGTCGCGATGTGATGATTTTGTCTTTTGACTGTATTACTTTCACTGTGACCGAAAGTAATTTCGTCGTCATGTGATAATGATGTCTGAAGGTGGAATCTTGACTGTAGATTCATCTTCTTCATCGTCTCTGAATCTGACTGGTTCTGTGCTGAAGACATGGTTGAACTTCTTCAGTCTGAATCTTGCTGACTAATGGTGAAATACATACAAGTACACTTGATCAAAGTGTATTTCCCACTAATACAAAGAAAATAAATAAACTTGTATATTTTCCCTATAATCTACCCTGTATCGTACTTAGTCTTACTATTTTCGAAGCCTTACTATCTTCGAAGCCTAATTATCTCTCACCAAACTGCCACATGGCCAACACGGAGTCTTACGCCCTCTGCTCCTCAACGCCAATTCACAACCAGGACGGAACAGATAATGAAAGCCATAACAGAAAGCGGAATAAACATGATTAATAGATAAGATAAATAAAGGAAATATGATAAGATGAAGACGAAAGAGATGGTCTGAATCTCTTACTTGATATTAACTGTAAATGGAAGCTGGCCTAACCAATTGGTTGTACAGGAGTACAATGTTCAATGAGTGATACCGAAATAAAATGAAAAATGTAGAGAGAAAGAGAATTCGGATCCTATGTTAATGAGACAGACTCTGTCTTATATAGGATATCGAATCTGAAAAAGAAAAGTGAAATCTAAAAAGAAAAGTCAAAAGTAACTTTTCTTAAAGTGAACAGTAAAAAGTGATTTTACTATTCATGAATAGAGGTCGGCTTTTACTGTGGCCGAATCTTGTTTTGTCGTGACTTGATGATCATGTCTGCCCTTTACTGTGGCCGAAAGATCTCTTGTCGCGATGTGATGATTTCTGTCTTTTGACTGAATTACTTTCACTGTGACCAAAAGTAATTTCGTCGTCATGTGATAATGATGTCTGAAGGTGGAATCTTGACTGTAGATTCATCTTCTTCTTCGTCTCTGATTCTGTCTGGTTCTGTACTGAAGACATGGTTGAACTTCTTCAGTCTGAATCTTGCTGACTAATGGTGAAATACATACAAGTACACTTGATCGAAGTGTATTTCCCACTAATACAAAGAAAATAAATAAACTAGTATATTTTCCCTATAATCTACCCTGTATCGTACTTAGTCTTACAATCTTCGAAGCCTAACTATCTCTCACCAAACCGCCACATGGCCAACACTTCATAACAACGCCCTCTGCTCCTCAACGCCGTGACCTTACATGGTTGTTGAAATAGGTTTGCTAAAGGTAAGTTGGCTAAATGTAAGTTGACTAAGCAAAATACAACATAAAATACAGGCTAGAAGATACACAAGTTTGTAAATTTCCTTTGTCTTTTTGGGAAAGCCATACCCATCAACGGACTTGATATGTCTTTACCCGTTGCCGTATGACCCGGACTAGCTGAAGTTTCATGGAATTCTTCATAAACCATATGACTTCAGAGAGGGGAAGTCTTACCGTTTCATCCTAGTTTTTGAAGGGAACTTAGAAGAACAAAACCCTATCTGTCCAATGTTTTTAGAGAACATCAGAAAACTCATCTGTCCTGTGTTTTTGGAGAGAACACCGAAAAACTTAATGGTTCCAGTTTATACTCATAGAGGAGTAGTACATCCAGTTTATACTCATAGAGGAGTATTACATCTGTTTTTTATACTACTGTCTGTTTCCAGTTTATACTCATAGTGGAGTATAAATGCCATAACAGTCATCTTCGTTGTCATCGGCATGATCTGTTGAAACTGATGCTTGGTCTGAAGCATTTTCTAATTCTTCTAATTGTAGCATGATGGCCTTGATTTCATCAAAACTGGTGGCCGCTGCTAACTGTGTAGTCAGGAAATTCTTGAATGAAAGGAATTCCTGCTGTTCTGGTTGGATATCTTGTTTCTGTTTCTGATTTGTCTCAAGCCATGCTTGAACTTTTGGTGTTGAACACGAAGCATTGTTCATCTTCTTCCACCACATGACTGAGTGAGCTCTTCCGAAAGCCAAAATGTCTTGGTGATTTTCGAAAGAAACATGTTTGTACGCGAATTCTGATATGAAAATCCACGTGACAAAGAAGATTCTGTAAAACACAAAGAATGGAGGAAGGTAAGTTAACTGGGCTGGTGCCTTCCAATGCTCTGTGAAGTACTGGAATCCTTGAAGTACTGGTTCTGGTAAAATGTCTGTAACTGGACCAAATGATGCCCACCAATGGATGAACCAATTTGGAACTTCTAGTGGGAATGTTTTGGTAAAAAGGAAGAACCATGACATATCATGCTTGTCATTCTGGCGATTGAATACTCTGAACCACGCCTGAATGTAGTCATAATAGTTGTAGTCCTTGAGAGGAATGTTTTCTGGAATCTGTTTGGTTTTCTGTGGGGGTTGTCCCCATTGATCAAGAGTGATCACCTTCTGGAGTTTTGCTTTGACATGGCTATACTGGCCTTGTAGTTTGTCTTTGTCATATGGGACAAACTCAATAGATTCTGTTTTTATGGGAATTGTCTCATAGTATTTTTGGTCTTTATATGTGTTGTCTGGGATGTAGTTTGAATGAGGGTGAAGGAACGCTCTTACAAACTCATCGGGAGTCATGTTGGGGTTCTGTTTAAAATGGAAAGGTTCTGTTACAAGAATCTGGTCGAACACATTCTTGTAAATGTATGAGGGTGATGGTAACTGTGGTAATGTTTGTTTTGTTTCTGGGGTAACTGTCTTCTTCTTAGTAACAAGCGGCTGAAACCTGTTAGTGACTGTGGTGTGGGAAGCCGATGTACCTGTAGTACCTGCACGAACATCTGTTAACTGTTTTTGAGGGGTAGCTGTCCCCAAAACTGTGAGGTTTCTACCTAGGGGTGACTGGGTAGAATATGGTGTATAGGTTATCTGTTTATCTTCAACCTTTACTGGGGTTGATGATTGAGATGCTGCTGGAGTTCTAGCTTTCTGAGCATAAGATGCTAGATCGAATGCTTTACCTTTTCCTTTCTCTTTCTTGGGGGCCATTGCTACTAAATTCAGGAGTTGGTTGATGATCCTGCAAATGGTTAGCAACAATATAAAGAAAGAATTACGGAATTGAAACAATTATCAATTACGCTTCTGGATCTGATTCTGTGTTTCAATCTACTTAATTGCGGTGGACTTGAAACAATCCATCTAAATCCACTAGTTGGATTTTTGGTGTCCGCTTCTGTGACCTGTAAAAGAAAACAAAAATGAAAAGGTATTCCCGAAGGAATCCTATGTGATAGGCACGTGGCCTGTAAGAAACTCTCTGGTTAAGAAATCAGGGATGGAGTTATCCTCTCCCTTGATGTACTGGATTTCAAAATCGAAGATTGACAGGATAGCCTGCCATCTGGCAAATATCTGTTTAGATGCAATGTTTTTAACATCCTTAGTAAGCACATCTTTTGCCGACTTGCAGTCAACACGAACTAAGAATTTCTGGTTCAACAAATCATCTTGAAACTTTGATATGCATTTAACAATGGACAAAATTTCTTTTTTGACTGTTGAATAGTTCTGTTGGGCTTTATCCCATGTTCCTGAATGGAAACGAACAATGTGTTCTTTTCCTTCTAAAATCTGTAATAAAATACCACCAAATCCTAATTCAGAAGCATCTGTCTGAACTATCTTTGGGGTGTCTGGTTGACATAAAGTCAAAACTGGTAAAACTCTGACTTGACGCTTAATTTCCTTTACAGCATTAGTATGGATGTCAGTCCATGCTGGAGGATTCTTTTTAAGACGTTCAAAAAGAGGTTTACATAAATGACGAATGCCTGGATAAAAATCTGCAACATAGTTCAAAGATCCTAGAAATCTTTGCAACTGTGTTTTCTCACGCAGAATGTCTGGGAATTTTTCTGCAAAATCAAGTGTTCTTTGGATTGGGGTGATTTTCCCGAAAGAAATCATATTGCCAAGAAACCTAATTTTGGTCTGAAAAAGTATAATCTTGGGTGCAGAAACCACAAGACTGTTTTCTTTAATGACTTTAAAGAAAATATGCAAATGTTTCCAATGTTGATGAATGTCATTACTGAAGACTAGAACATCATCAATGTAAACAATTGTAAAATCTGTATATTGATTAAATATCTGATTCATTATATTCTGGAATTCTGAAGGCGCATTCTTGAGCCCAAAAGGCATAACATTTCACTCATATTGTCCAAATGGAACGGTGAATGCAGTCTTATACCTTTCTGATTCATTGACTTGGATCTGCCAAAATCCTGATTTCATGTCAAATTTACTGAAGACATGGGCCTGATTTAATCTCTTAAGGAGATCATTCTTATTGGGTAATGGATATCTGATCCATTGTAAGACCTTATTCAAGGGCTTATAGTTAATGACTAAACGAGGGACGCCTCGTTCCTGTTCTGCATGTTTATTAACATAAAAGGCTGCACAAGACCATGGGCTTTTGCTGGGTCTGATTAGCTTTTTATCTAATAGGTTATGGATCTCTTTTTTACAAAGAGAGAGATATTCCTGATTCATCTGAATGGGCCGAGCCCTGGTAGGAATATTCTGTTCTGAGAAGTCCTTCTCATAAGGAAGAGAGACCGAATGTTTCTTACGAGCCCAAAAGGCCGTAGGGAGATCTGAACAAACTTCATTCTCAAGTTTGGTCTGGAATTCATTGATGGACTTTTGCTGTTTAGCAATCTGTTCATCAATTCTGAGGCTTTTGATATCTTGTTTAAGAAAACTAATCTGGTTTTCTTTCTGTTGGATTGAGTTAATATTTCTTCGCTGGGAAGGGAAATAAAACTCAAAAAGGATAGGTTTACCTAACACATTGGTAGATATACCTTGTTCTGTAACAGTCATGGGAAATAACTGTTGAAGAAATGGGTTCCCGAGAATGACTTGGGAATTTAACTGTTTTATCAACACAAAACTGGTAGGGAAACAAATACCTTGATTGCAAACATGTGCATTAGGTAATTTGTACTGAATATGAAGTCTGGTAGAGTCAGCTGTAGAAAGCTTCTCTTTGGTTTTCTTGAAATATCTGGAAGGAATTAGACCTTCTTGAATGCAGTTCATATCTGCACCTGAGTCTAATAAGGCAATGGTTTCAAATTTGAAATCATTAACCTTGATGGTTAACTGAACATACCATTTCTGATATGTGATTCTGTTCAAAAGATTAAGATGATCTTCTGTGGGTTTGGAGGTACTCGCTCCTTCTGTAAGCTTGCCTAAAGCAATTTGAGTCTGTTTATCAAGTTCATCATTCTGAGAAAGATGTTCTTGACGTTCTAAGGATTCTATTTGTAAGAGTTGGACATCCTATTGGAGATGTTCATGATCTAGTCTGAGATCACAAATCTCGTGTCTATACTCTTGTCTAAGTTGCTGGATTTCTGATTTTAACAGTTTAATCTCATGCTGGAGATCAGAGATACCTACTGGTTGGGTCTTTCTCTTCTGAAAGTAACTGAGGACATCAGAATAGTTGGTATTCTTGATGTTATTCTGAATGGATTGAGGTTTTTCTTCCTCTTTCTGGTCCATTATGTCTTTGAGTCTGAGAAGATAAGCTTGCTTTTCTTCAGGGTCATTGATCTTACAGATCATATCGATCATAAGACCATGAGAGTCTGTAAGGACATTTAATCCTTTCTGACAGAAACATGCTCCTTTACTGGGACAAGCACATTCTTGAACAGAGTTGGAAGAACTACTAGAATAGTAGTTGTCTGTTCCAATCTGATTGATATTTTCTTCATCAGAGTAATTTGAAGAAGAACTGGATGATGATTCTAGATCATCAATGGACTGGATGATTTTGCTCTTTGTAGCTTCATCTAATTCTAATGATTGAATTAGTGATCTGATTTTACAATCTTTTGCAAAATGCCCTGATTTTTCACATTTGAAGCATCTTGTGGATTTCTGTTCTTTCTTACTATCTTTTTGATATTTCTAATTTCTTCGCGGAAATCTCTGGTAATGTTTCTTTTTATGAGTGTATGGTTTGTTGCCATACTTCTGATTATACTTCTGTCCAATGGACTTGAAGTGACTCTTATATTTCCTAGCGGAAATTCTGGACTCATGTGTTTTCTGAGTATGGGGTGGTTTAATACTTTCCATACCATACTGTTCACACCAATTTCCTAGTTCTTTTCTGTTAGACTGTTTCTTTAACTGAGCTTTGAGACGAAGATCAGTGCAAATCTTCAAGGCAGTCTTATTAATATGGGATATGATGTCACCATATGTCATAAGATCATAGTCTAAGCTGGGGTATTCTGATGAGAGAGATTCTCTCACTTGCTGGGCAAACAACTTTGGAAGTCCACAAAGGAATCTTTCTTTCCAATAACTGGCGTTGTTATCAGCTCTTTGGTATAGTTTACTGAGGAAGACATCCTTATACCATCGGAAGTCTTGGAGTGTTCTGCATCTGAGGTTCTGAAGGATTTCAGATGTTCTTTCTTGATAAACTGTGGGATCACCTATGAAATGGTAGGTGATATCGAAGACTAAAGCAGAAAGAGCACTTGACTCTGTCTGACCATTCTGGTTGAGAACAGGTTCTCCATTCTCATTGGTTTTCATCATGTTTAGAATGCCTTCTTTGGTAGCATCACTGAGGTGGTCATCCCACCATCCTTTGAGCTGACCATTGAAGCCAATAATGATGTTTCTGGTTGCTGCTTTCTCAGTAACAGCTTGTTTGTAAATGTTACCGATAATGATCATCTGTTTGGTAACATTAAGAATCTGATATTCTGACATCCCATCTATGTTCCATTCATAGATCTGAGATCCAGAGAAAGATCTTTGAGGATGTGATTCTTCAAATTGAAGATCTGGATGTGAAGGTCTAGGATAGAAATTCTTTGTCTCAGGGAAAGAAATTCTATTGAGATAGATAACTTTATCCCTCCCGGAATTCTGTGAAGATGAGGAATCGCAATCAGGATTACTGTCTGACTGTTTTAATGTTTGAAGAGCTAACTGACTCGATGAAGGTTCTGATTTCTTAGATCTGGAAATCAGTTCCTGGAGAAGTTTGGTATTCTTCTCTTCTGTAAATTCTAAGTTTGGAATATATTTTGATATCTTAAAAGGTAAAACCTTGATCGGAGATTCTGGTTTAACCTTAGAACTGGTTAACTTTAGTGAATCAAATGATGTTGTCAATGAAACAGATGTCTGTTCAGTTGACTTTTGTTTTGATTCAACAGTCTTAACTGGAGTTACTGTATTCTGTTTTTCAAGAATATCTTCGATATTCTGAATCTGTTTTTGTAACGTGACAACTGAAAGATTAGTCCAATTATTTTGTTGGGCTATGTCTTTTAGTTCTGGTTGTTCTGAAATGACAACTGGTTTGAGATCTGCAGTTCCTTCTGTTATAGGAATCTGTGTATGTTGAAACGGAGGGTGCTCCGAATCAATGACTTTTGTGGAATTAGGTAAATTCCATTTTCTTGTTCTTGCAGTAAGAACATTAATGTTCATAGGTGTATTCCTATGTCTGAACCACATAAAAAATGGCACATTTAACCTAACAAGTTGCAAATATTGAAGCCATTGGCTTTTCAATTCTGCTAATTGATCATTGTTATGGTTTTCAAAATACCATTCTCTAATCTGTTTATTTTCTTCTGACATGAATTCATCTTTTAATCCTTGAACATCACGTTCAAAGACTTCAGATAAAACTCTGACGCCGAAGTCTGAAGCTGAAGGATTGAAATCAACAGATGATGTATCTGTTGGTCCAAATTCTGGGTAAATAGGACGAGCAGTCTGTTCTTCAATTCTAATTCCAATTGGAACAGATTGAGTCTGAGTTCTATTGATCAAAGAAAGATCAACAAAACCTGGAGTTGGGTCAGAAAAACTGATCCTGGAAACACTAGAGGCTGAACGGGATAGAACTGATCCTCTATTTCCTCTATCTATTTTAACTGAAACTGTACCATCATCATACTGGATGATTTGTTCTATTCTAGAGTTCTGGATGTTATTGTTCTGAACAACTGGTTTAGTGGCATTCTCAATATCCCACCTTTCTGGAAGTGAAATATCATTCTACCTAATAGTTCTGGGTATATTAACTATTGATCTACTTCTGTCCATGTTCCAAAGGATAGTTTCACCTTTAGGACGTGTCTGGTTATAGATCTAGGATTTAATCATGTAGTCATTAATTTGTAATTAAGACGATAAATAACTTCATATGCATGTGTACCCACATCAACATAATAATGAAATATGTTCCCTAACGTCCTGGTTATGGCTCTGATACCAATTCACAACCAGGACGGAACAGATAATGAAAGCCATAACAAAAAGCGAAATAAACATGAATAATAGATAAGATAAATAAAGGAAATATGATAAGATGAAGACGAAAGAGATGATTTGAATCTCTTACTTGTTATTAACTGTAAATGGAAGCTGTGCTACACTGTTGGTTGTACAGGAGTACAATGTTCAAAGAGTGATGCCGAATTAAATTAAAATTGTAGAAAGACAGAAAATTCAGATCCTATGTTAATGAGACAGACTCTGTCTTATATAGGATATCGAATCATGAAAAAGAAAAGTGAAATCTGAAAAAAAAAAGTCAAAAAGTAACTTTTCCTAAAGTGAACAGTAAAAAGTGATTTTTACTATTCATGAATAGTGGTCGGCTTTTACTGTGGCCGAATCTTGTTTTGTCGTGACTTGATGATCATGTCTGCCTTTTACTGTGGCTGAAAGATCTCTTGTCGCGATGTGATGATTCTGTCTTTTGACAGGATTACTTTCACTGTGACCGAAAGTAATATTGTCGTCTTGTGATAATGTTGTCTGAAGGTGGAATCTTGACTGTAGATTCATCTTCTTCATCGTCTCTGAATCTGACAAGTTCTGTGCTGAAGACTTTCTTGAACTTCATAATTCTGGATCATACTAACTATTGGTGAAATACATACAAGTACATTTGATCAAAGTGTATTTCCCACAAATACAAAGAAAATAAATAAACAAGTCTATTTTCCCTATAATCTACCATGTATCGTACTTAGTCTTACTATCTTCGAAGCCTTATTATCTTCGAAGCCTAACTATTCCTCACCAAATCGCCACATGGCCAACACGGAGTCTTACGCCCTCTGCTCCTCAACGCCAATTCACAACCAGGACGGAACAGATAATGAAAGCCATAACAGAAAGCGGAATAAACATGAATAATAGAAAAGATAAATAAATGAAATATGATAAGATGAAGACAAAAGAGATGATCTGCGTCTCTTACTTGTTATTAACTGTAAATGGAAGCTGTGCTACACTGTTGGTTGTACAGGAGTACAATGTACAAAGAGTGATGCCGAATTAAAATTGGAAAAGAGGGAAAGAGAATTCGGATCCTATGTTAATGAGACAGACTCTGTCTTATATAGGATATCGAATCTGAAAAAGAAAAGTGAAATGTGAAAAAGAAAAGTCAAAAGTAACTTTTCCTAAAGTGAACAGTAAAAAGTGATTTTTACTATTCATGAATAGTGGTCGGCTTTTACTGTGGCCGAATCTTGTTTTGTCGTGACTTGATGATCATGTCTGCCTTTTACTGTGGCCGAAAGATCTCTTGTCGCGATGTGATGATTTTGTCTTTTGACTGTATTACTTTCACTGTGACCGAAAGTAATTTCGTCGTCATGTGATAATGATGTCTGAAGGTGGAATCTTGACTGTAGATTCATCTTCTTCATCGTCTCTGAATCTGACTGGTTCTGTGCTGAAGACATGGTTGAACTTCTTCAGTCTGAATCTTGCTGACTAATGGTGAAATACATACAAGTACACTTGATCGAAGTGTATTTCCCACTAATACAAAGAAAATAAATAAACTAGTATATTTTCCCTATAATCTACCCTGTATCGCACTTAGTCTTACTATCTTCGAAGCCTAACTATCTCTCACCAAACCGCCACATGGCCAACACGGAGTCTTACGCCCTCTGCTCCTCAACGCCGTGACCTTACATGGTTGTTGAAATAGGTTTGCTAAAGGTAAGTTGGCTAAAGGTAAGTTGACTAAGCAAAATACAACATAAAATACAGGCTAGAAGATACACAAGGTTCTAAATTTCCTTTGGCGTTTTGGAAAAGCCACACCCACCAACGGACTTGATATGTCTTTACCGGTTGCCGTTTGACCGGGACTAGCTGAAGTTTCATGGAATTCTTCAGAAACCATATGACTTCAGAGAGGGGAAGTCTTACCGTTTCATCCTAGTTTTTGAAGGGAACTTAGAAGAACAAAACCTTATCTGTCCAATGTTTTTAGAGAACATTAGAAAACTCATCTGTCCTGTGTTTTTGGAGAGAACACCGGAAAACTCAATGGATCCAGTTTATACTCATAGAGGAGTATATCATCCAGTTTATACTCATAGGGGAGTATTACAACTGTTTTTTATACTACTGTCTGTTTCTAGTTTATACTCATAGTGGAGTATAAATGCTGTAACAGTCATCTTCGTTGTCATCGGCATGATCTGTTGAAACTGATGCTTGGTCTGAAGCATTTTCTAATTCTTCTAATTGTAGCATGATGGCCTTGATTTCATCAAAACTGGTGGGCGCTGCTAACTGTGTAGTCAGGAAATTCTTGAATGAAAGGAATTCCTGTTGTTCTGGTTGGATATCTTGTTTCTGTTTCTGATTTGTCTCAAGCCATGCTTGAACTTTTGGTGTTGAACACGAAGCATTGTTCATCTTCTTCCACCACATGACTGAGTGAGCTCTTCCGAAAGCCAAAATGTCTTGGTGATTTCCGAAAGAAACATTCTTGTACGCGAATTCTGATATGAAAATCCACGTGACAAAGAAGATTCTGTAAAACACAAAGAATAGAGGAAGGTAAGTTAACTGGGCTGGTGCCTTCCAATGCTCTGTGAAGTACTGGAATCCTTGAAGTACTGGTTCTGGTAAAATGTCTGTAACTAGACCAAATGATGCCCACCACTGGATGAACCAATTTGGAACTTCTAGTGGGAATGTTTTGGTAAAAAGGAAGAACCATGACATATCATGCTTGTCATTCTGGCGATTGAATGCTCTGAACCACGCCTGAATGTAGTCATAATAGTTGTAGTCCTTGAGAGGAATGTCTTCTGGAATCTGTTTGGTTTTCTGTGGGGGTTGTCCCCATTGATCAAGAGTGATCACCTTCTGGAGTTTTGCTTTGACATGGCTATACTGGCCTGGTAGTTTGTCTTTGTCATCTGGGACAAACTCAATAGATTCTGTTTTTATGAGAATAGTCTCATAGTATTTTTGGTCTTTATATGTGTTGTCTGGGATGTAGTTTGAATGAGGGTGAAGGAACGCTCTTGCAAACTCATCGGGAGTCATGTTGGGGTTCTGTTTAAAATGGAAAGGTTCTGTTACAAGAATCTGGTCGAACACATTCTTGTAAATATATGAGGGTGATGGTAACTGTGGTAATGTTTGTTTTGGTTCTGGGGTAACTGTCTTCTTCTTAGTAACAACCGGCTGAAACCTGTTACTGACTGTCGTCTGGGAAGACGATGTACCTGAAGTCCCTGCACGAACATCTGTTACCTGTTTTTGAGGGGCCAAAGTCCCCAAAACTGTGAGGTTTCTACCTAGGGGTGACTGGGTAGAATATGGTGTATAGGTTATCTGTTTATCTTCAACCTTTACTGGGGTTGATGATTGAGATGTTGCTGGAGTTCTAGCTTTCTGAGCATAAGATGCTAGATCGAATGCTTTAGCTTTTCCTTTCTCTTTCTTGGGGGCCATTGCTACTAAATTCAGGAGTTGGTTGATGATCCTGCAAATGGTTAGCAACAATATAAAGAAAGAATTACGGAATTGAAACAATTATCAATTACGCTTCTGGATCTGATTCTGTGTTTCAATCTACTTAATTGCGGTGGACTTGAAACAATCCATCTAAATCCACTAGTTAGATTTTTGGTGTCCGCTTCTGTGACCTGTAAAAGAAAACAAAAATGAAAAGGTATTCCCGAAGGAATCCTATGTGATAGGCACGTGGCTTGTAAGAAACTCTCTGGTTAAGAAATCAGGGATGGAGTTATCCTCTCCCTTAATGTACTGGATTTCAAAATCAAAGATTGACAGGATAGCCTGCCATCTGGTAAATATCTGTTTAGATGCAATGTTTTTAACATCCTTGTAAGCACATCTTTTGCCGACTTGCAGTCAACACGAACTAAGAATTTCTGGTTCAACAAATCATCTTGAAACTTTGATATGCATTTAACAATGGACAAAATTTCTTTTTTGACTGTTGAATAATTCTGTTGGGCTTTATCCCATGTTCCTGAATGGAAACGAACAATGTGTTCTTTTCCTTCTAAAATCTGTAATAAAATACCACCAAATCCTAATTCAGAAGCATCTGTCTGAACTATCTTTGGGGTGTCTGGTTGACATAAAGTCAATACTGGTAAAACTCTAACCTGACGCTTAATTTCCTTAACAGCATTAGTATGAATGTCAGTCCATGCTGGAGGATTCTTTTTAAGACGTTCAAAAAGAGGTTTACATAAATGACGAATGCCTGGATAAAAATCTGCAACATAGTTCAAAGATCCTAGAAATCTTTGCAACTGTGTTTTCTCACGCAGAATGTCTGGGAATTTTTCTGCAAAATCAAGTGTTCTTTGGATTGGGGTGATTTTCCCGAAAGAAATCATATTGCCAAGAAACCTAATTTTGGTCTGAAAAAGTCTAATCTTGGGTGCAGAAACCACAAGACCGTTTTCTTTAATGACTTTAAAGAAAATATGTAAATGTTTCCAATGTTGATGAATGTCATTACTGAAGACTAGAACATCATCAATGTAAACAATTGTAAAATCTGTATATTGATTAAATATCTGATTCATTATATTCTGGAATTCTGAAGGCGCATTCTTGAGCCCAAAAGGCATAACATTCCACTCATATTGTCCAAATAGAACGGTGAATGCAGTCTTATACCTTTCTGATTCATTGACTTGGATCTGCCAAAATCCTGATTTCATGTCAAATTTACTGAAGACATGGGCCTGATTTAATCTCTTAAGGAGATCATTCTTATTGGGTAATGGATATCTGATCCATTGTAAGACCTTATTCAAGGGCTTATAGTTAATGACTAAACGAGGGACGCCTCGTTCCTGTTCTGCATGTTTATTAACATAAAAGGTTGCACAAGACCATGGGCTTTTGCTGGGTCTGATTAGCTTTTTATCTAATAGGTTATGGATCTCTTTTTTACAAAGAGAGATATTCCTGATTCATCTGAATGGGCCGAGCCCTGGTAGGAATATTCTGTTCTGAGAAGTCCTTCTCATAAGGAAGAGAGACCGAATGTTTCTTACGAACCCAAAAGGCCATAGGAAGATCTGAACAAATTTCTTTCTCAAGTTTGGTCTGGAATTCATTGATGGACTTCTGCTGTTTAGCAATCTGTTCATCAATTCTGAGGCTTTTGATATCTTGTTTAAGAAAACTAATCTGGTTTTCTTTCTGTTGGATTGAGTTAATATTTCTTCGCTGGGAAGGGAAATAAAACTCAAAAAGGATAGGTTTACCTAACACTTTGGTAGATATACCTTGTTCTGTAACAGTCATGGGAAATAACTGTTGAAGAAATGGGTTCCCGAGAATGACTTGGGAATTTAACTGTTTTATCAACACAAAACTGGTAGGGAAACAAATACCTTGATTGCAAACATGTGCATTAGGTAATTTGTACTGAATATGAAGTCTGGTAGAGTCAGCTGTAGAAAGCTTCTCTTTGGTTTTCTTGAAATATCTGGAAGGAATTAGACCTTCTTGAATGCAGTTCATATCTGCACCTGAGTCTAATAAGGCAACGGTTTCAAACTTGAAATCATTAACCTTGATGGTTAACTGAACATACCATTTCTGATATGTGATTCTGTTCAAAAGATTAAGATGATCTTCTGTGGGTTTGGAGGTACTCGCTCCTTCTGTAAGCTTGCCTAAAGCAATTTGAGTCTGTTTATCAAGTTCATCATTCTGAGAAAGATGTTCTTGACGTTCTAAGGATTCTATTTGTAAGAGTTGGACATCCTGTTGGAGGTGTTCATGATCTAGTCTGAGATCACAAATCTCTTGTCTATACTCTTGTCTAAGTTGCTGGATTTCTGATTTTAACAGTTTAATCTCATGCTGGAGATCAGAGATACCTACTGGTTGGGTCTTTCTCTTCTGAAAGTAACTGAGGACATCAGAATAGATGGTATTCTTGATGTTATTCTAAATGGATTGAGGTTTTTCTTCCTCTTTCTGGTCCATAATGTCTTTGAGTCTGAGAAGATAGGCTTGCTTTTCTTCAGGGTCATTGATCTTACAGATCATATCAATCATAAGACCATGAGAGTCTGTAAGGACATTTGATCCTTTCTGACAGAAACATGCTCCTTTACTGGGACAAGCACATTCTTGAATAGAGTTGGAAGAACTACTGGAATAGTAGTTGTCTGTTCCAATCTGATTGATATTTTCTTCATCAGAGTAATTTGAAGAAGAACTGGATGATGATTCAAGATCATCTATGGACTGGATGATTTTGCTCTTTGTAGCTTCATCTAATTCTAATGATTGAATTAGTGATCTGATTTTACAATCTTTTGCAAAATGCCCTGATTTTTCACATTTGAAGCATCTTGTGGATTTCTGTTCTTTCTTACTATCTTTTTGATATTTCTAATTTCTTCGCGGAAATCTCTGGTAATGTTTCTTTTTATGAGTGTATGGTTTGTTGCCATACTTCTGTTTATACTCTGTCCAATGGAGTTGAAGTGAGTCTTATATTTTCTTGCAAAAAATTTGGACTCACGTGGTTTCTCAGTATGGGGTGGTTTAAATCTTTCCATGCCATACTGTTCACACCAATTTCTTAGTTCTTTTCTGTTAGACTGTTTCTTTAACTGAGCTTTGAGACGAAGATCAGTACAAATCTTCAAGGCAGTCTTATTAATATGGGAAATGATGTCACCATATGTCATAAGATCATAATCTAAACTAGGGTATTCTGATGAGAGATATTCTCTCACTTGCTGGGCAAACAACTTTGGAAGTCCACAAAGGAATCTTTCTTTCCAATAACTGGCGTTGTTATCAGCTCTTTGGTATAGTTTACTGAGAAAGACATCCTTATACCATCGGAAGTCTTGGAGTGTTCTACATCTGAGGTTCTGGAGGATTTCAGATGTTCTTTCTTGATAGACTGTGGGATCACCTATGAAATGGTAGGTGATATCGAAGACTAAGGCAGAAAGAGCACATGACTCTGTCTGACCATTTTGGTTAAGAACGGGTTCACCATTCTCATTGGTTTTCACCATATTTAGAATACCTTCTTTGGTAGCATCACTGAGGTGGTCATCCCACCATCCTTTGAGCTGACCATTGAAGCCAGTAATGATGTTTCTGGTTGCTGCTCTCTCAGTAACAGCTTGTTTGTAAATGTTACTGATAATGATCATCTGTTTGGTAACATTGAGAATCTGATATTCTGACATCCCATCTATGTTCCATTCATAGATCTGAGATCCAGAGAAAGATCTTTGAGGATGTGATTCTTCAAACTGAAGATCTGGAGGTGAAGGTCTAGGATAGAAATTCTTTGTCTCAGGGAAAGAAATTCTATTGAGATGGATAACTTTATCCTTCCCAGAATTCTGTGAAGATGAGGAATCGCAATCAGAATTACTGTCTGACTGTTTTAATGTTTGAAGAGCTAACTGACTCGATGAAGGTTCTGATTTCTTAGATCTGGAAATCAGTTCCTGGAGAAGTTTGGTATTCTTCTCTTCTGTAGATTCTAAGTTTGGAATATATTTTGATATCTTAAAAGGTAAAACCTTGATCGGAGATTCTAGTTTAACCTTAGAACTGGTTAACTTTAATGAATCAAATGATGTTGTCAATGAAACAGATGTCTGTTCAGTTGACTTTTGTTTTGATTCAACAGTCTTAACTGGAGTTACTGTATTCTGTTTTTCAAGAATATCTTCGATATTCTGAATCTGTTTTTGTAACGTGACAACTGAAAGATTAGTCCAATTATTTTGTTGGGCTATGTCTTTTAGTTCTGGTTGTTCTGAAATGACAACTGGTTTGAGATCTGCAGTTCCTTCTGTTATAGGAATCTGTGTATGTTGAAACGGAGGGTGCTCCGAATCAATGACTTTTGTGGAATTAGGTAAATTCCATTTTCTTGTTCTTGCAGTAAGAACATTAATGTTCATAGGTTTATTCCTATGTCTGAACCACATAAAAAATGGCACATTTAACCTAACAAGTTGCAAATATTGAAGCCATTGGCTTTTCAATTCTGCTAATTGATCATTGTTATGGTTTTCAAAATACCATTCTCTAATCTGTTTATTTTCTTCTGACATGAATTCATCTTTTAATCCTTGAACATCACGTTCAAAGACTTCAGATAAAACACTGACGCCGAAGTCTGAAGCTGAAGGATTGAAATCAACAAATGATGTATCTGTTGGTCCAAATTCTGGGTAAATAGGACGAGCAGTCTGTTCTTCAATTCTAATTCCAATTGGAACAGATTGAGTTTGAGTTCTATTGATCGAAGAAAGATCAACAAAACCTGGAGTTGGGTCAGAAAAACTGATCCTTGAAACACTAGAGGCTGAACGGGATAGAACTGATCCTCTATTTCCTCTATCTATTTTAATAGAAACTGTACCATCATCATACTGGATGATCTGTTCTATTCTAGAGTTCTGGATGTTATGGTTCTGAACAACTGGTTTAGTGGCATTCTCAATATCCCACCTTTCTGGAAGTGAAATATCATTCCACCTAATAGTTCTGGGTATATTAACTATTGATCTAGTTCTGTCCATGTTCCAAAGGATAGTTTCACCTTTAGGACGATGTCTGGTTATAGAAATTTGATATTTCCAATTTCTAGCTCTGATACCAATTCACAACCAGGACGGAACAGATAATGAAAGCCATAACAGAAAGCGGAATAAACATGAGTAATAGATAAGATAAATAAAGGAAATATGATAAGATGAAGACGAAAGAGATGGTCTGAATCTCTTACTTGTTATTAACTGTAAATGGAAGTTGTGCTACACTGTTGGTTGTACAGGAGTACAATGTACAAAGAGTGATGCCGAATTAAAATAAAAATTGTAGAAAGAAAGAAAATTCGGATCCTCTGTTAATGAGACAGACTCTGTCTTATATAGGATATCGAATCTGGAAAAGAAAAGTGAAATCTGAAAAAGAAAAGTCAAAAGTAACTTTTCCTAAAGTGAACAGTAAAAAGTGATTTTTACTATTCATGAATAGTGGTCGGCTTTTACTGTGGCCGAATCTTGTTTTGTCGTGACTTGATGATCATGTCTGCCTTTTACTGTGGCCGAAAGATCTCTTGTCGCGATGTGATGATTCTGTCTTTTGACTGTATTACTTTCACTGTGACCGAAAGTAATTTCATTTTGTCTTAGAATCTACAGAAGAGAAGAACACCAAACTTCTCCAGGAACTGATTTCCAGATCTAAGAAATCAGAACCTTCGTCGAGTCAATTGGCTCTTCAAACATTAAAACAGTCAGACAGTAATTCTGATTGCGACTCCTCATCTTCACAGAATTCCGGGAGGGATAAAGTTATCCATCTCAATAGAATTTCTTTCCCTGAGACAAAGAATTTCTATCTCAGACCTTCACCTCCAGATCTTCAATTTGAAGAAACACATCCTCAAAGATCTTTTTCAAGATCTCAGATCTATGAATGGAACATAGATGGGATGTCAGAATATCAGATTCTCAATGTTACTAAACAGATGATCATTATTGGTAACATTTACAAACAAGCTGTTACAGAGAGAGCAGCAACCAGAAACATCATTCTTGGCTTCAATGGTCAGTTAAAATGATGGTGGGATGACCATCTCAGTGATGCTACCAAAGAAGGTATTCTAAATATGGTGAAAACCAATGAGAATGGTGAACCCGTTCTTAACCAAAATGGTCAGACAGAGTCATGTGCTCTTTCTGCCTTAGTCTTCGATATCACCTACCATTTCATAGGTGATCCCACAATTTATCAAGAAAGAACATCTGAAATCCTCCAGAACCTCAGATGTAGAACACTCCAAGACTTCCGATGGTATAAGGATGTCTTTCTCAGTAAACTATACCAAAGAGCTGATAACAACGCCAGTTATTGGAAAGAAAGATTCCTTTGTGGACTTCCAAAGTTGTTTGCCCAGCAAGTGAGAGAATCTCTCTCAACAGAATATCCCAGTTTAGACTATGATCTTATGACATATGGTGACATCATATCCCATATTAATAAGACAGCTTTGAAGATTTGTACTGATCTTCGTCTCAAAGCTCAGTTAAAGAAATAGTCTAACAGAAAAGAACTAGGAAATTGGTGTGAACAGTATGGCATGGAAAGACTTAAACCACCCCATACTCAGAAAACACATAAGTCCAGAATTTTCGCCAGAAAATATAAGAGTCACTTCAAGTCCATTGGACAGAAGTATAAACAGAAGTATGGCAACAAACCATACACTCATAAAAAGAAACATTACCAGAGGTTTCAACGAAGAAATTGGAAATATCAAAAAGATAATAAGAAAGAACAGAAATCCACAGGATGCTTCAAATGTGGAAATCAGGACATTTTGCAAAAGATTGTAGAATCAGATCACTAATTCAATCACTAGAATTAGATGAAGCTACAAAGAGCAAAATCATCCAGTCCATTGATAATCTAGAATCATCATCCAGTTCTTCTTCAGATTACTCTGATGAAGAAAACATCAATCAAATTGGAACAGACAACTACTATTCCAGTAGTTCTTCCAACTCTATTCAAGAATGTGCTTGTCCCAGTAAAGGAGCATGTTTCTGTCAGAAAGGATCAAATGTCCTTACAGACTCTCATGGTCTTATGATTGATATGATCTGTAAGATCAATGACCCTGAAGAAAAGCAAGCCTATCTTCTCAGACTCAAAGACATTATGGACCAGAAAGAGGAAGAAAAACCTCAATCCATTTCTATTCAGAATAATATCAAGAATACCAATTATTCTGATGTCCTCAGTTACTTTCAGAAAAGAAAAACCCAACCAGTTGGTATCTCTGATCTCCAGCATGAGATTAAACTGTTAAAATCAGAAATCCAGCAACTCAGACAAGAGTATAGACAAGAGATTTGTGATCTCAGACTAGATCATGAACACCTCCAACAGGATGTCCAACTCTTACAAATAGAATCCTTAGAATGTCAAGAACATCTTTCTCAAAATGATGAACTTGATAAACAGACTCAAATTGTTTTAGGCAAGCTTACAGAAGGAGCGAGTACCTCCAAACCCACAGAAGATTATCTTAATCTTTTGAACAGAATCACATATCAGAAATGGTATGTTCAGTTAACCATCAAGGTTAATGATTTCAAGTTTGAAACCATTGCCTTATTAGACTCAGGTGCATATATGAACTGCATTCAAGAAGGTCTAATTCCTTCCAGATATTTCAAGAAAACCAAAGAGAAGCTTTCTACAGCTGACTCTACCAGACTTCATATTCAATACAAATTACCTAATGCACATGTTTGCAATCAAGGTATTTGTTTCCCTACCAGTTTTGTGTTGATAAAATAGTTAAATTCCCAAGTCATTCTCGGGAACCCATTTCTTCAACAATTATTTCCCATGACTGTTACAGAACAAGATATATCTACCAAAGTGTTAGGTAAACCTATCCTTTTTGAGTTTTATTTCCCTTCACAGCGAAGAGATATTAACTCAATTCAACAGAAAGAAAACCAGATTAGTTTTCTTAAACAAGATATCAAAAGCCTCAGAATTGATGAACAGATTGCTAAACAGCAAGAGTCCATCAATGAATTCCAGACCAAACTTGAGAAAGAAGTTTATTCAGATCTTCCTACGGCCTTTCGGACTCGTAAGAAACATTCAGTCTCTCTTCCTTATGAGAAGCACTTTTCTGAACAGAATATTCCTACCAGGGCTCGGCCCATTCAGATGAATCAGGAATATCTCTCTCTTTGTAAAAAAGAGATCCAGAACCTATTAGATAAAAAGCTAATCAGACCCAGCAAAAGCCCATGGTCTTGTGCAGCCTTTTATGTTAATAAACATGTAGAACGGGAACGAGGCGTCCCTCGTTTAGTCATTAACTATAAGCCCTTGAATAAGGTCTTACAATGGATCAGATATCCATTACCCAATAAGAATGATCTCCTTAAGAGATTAAATCAGGCCCATGTCTTCAGTAAATTTGACATGAAATCAGGATTTTGTCAGATCCAAGTCAATGAATCAGAAAGGTATAAGACTGCATTCACCGTTCCATTTGGACAATATGAGTGGAATGTAATGGCTTTTGGGCTCAAAAATGCGCCTTCAGAATTCCAGAATTTAATGAACCAGAAATTCTTAGTTCGTGTTGACTGCAAGTCAGCAAAAGATGTGCTTACTAAGGATGTTAAAAACATAGCATCTAAACAGATATTTGCCAGATGGCAGGCTATCCTGTCAATCTTTGATTTTGAAATCCAGTACATTAAGGGAGAGGATAACTCCATCCCTGATTTCTTAACCAGAGAGTTTCTTACAGGCCACGTGCCTATCACATAGGATTCCTTCGGGAATACCTTTTCATTTTTGTTTTCTTTTACAGGTCACAGAAGCGGACACCAAAAATCCAACTAGTGGATTTAGATGAATTGTTTTAAGTCCACCGCAATTAAGTAGAATGAAACACAGAATCAGATCCAGAAGTGTCATTGATAATTGTTTCAATTCCGTAATTCTTTCTTTATATTGTTGCTAACCACTTGCAGGATCATCAACCAACTCCTGAATTTAGTAGCAATGGCCCCCAAGAAAGAGAAAGGAAAAGCTAAAGCATTCGATCTAGCATCTTATGCTCAGAAAGCTAGAACTCCAGCAGCATCTCAATCATCAACCCCAGTAAAGGTTGAAGATAAACAGATAACATATACACCATATTCTACCCAGTCACCCCTAGGTAGAAACCTCACAGTTTTGGGGACAATTACCCCTCAAAAACAGTTAACAGATGTTCATGCAGGTACTGCAGGTACATCGTCTTCCCAGACGACAGTCAGTAACAGGTTTCAGCCGCTTGTTACTAAGAAGAAGACAGTAACCCCAGAACCAAAACAACCTCAACCACAGTTACCATCACCCTCATACATTTATAAGAATGTGTTTGACCAGATTCTTGTAACAGAACCTTTTCATTTTAAACAGAACCCCAACATGACTCCCAATGAGTTTGCAAGAGCGTTCCTTCACCCTCATTCAAACTACATCCCAGACAACACATATAAAGACCAAAAATACTATGAGACAATTCTCATAAAAACAGAATCTATTGAGTTTGTCCCAGATGACAAAGACAAACTACCAGGCCAGTATAGCCATGTCAATGCTAAACTCCAGAAGGTGATCACTCTCGATCAATGGGGACAACCCCCGCAGAAAACCAAACAGATTCCAGAAGACATTCATCTCAAGGACTACAACTATTATGACTACATTCAGGCGTGGTTCAGAGCATTCAATCGCCAGAATGACAAGCATGATATGTCATGGTTCTTCCTTTTTACCAAAACATTCCCATTAGAAGTTCCAAATTGGTTCATCCAATGGTGGGCATCATTCGGCCCAATTACAGACATTTTACCAGAACCAGTCCTTCAAGGATTCCAGTATTTCACAGAGCATTGGAAGGCACCAGCCCAGTTAACATACCTTCCCCCGTTCTTTGTGTTTTACAGAATCTTCTTTGTCACGTGGATTTTCATATCAGAATTCGCGTACAAACATGTTTCTTTCGGAAATCACCAAGACATTTTGGCTTTCGGAAGAGCTCACTCAGTCATGTGGTGGAAGAAGATGAACAATGCTTCGTGTTCAACACCAAAAGTTCAAGCATGGCTTGAGACAAATCAGAAACAGAAACAAGATATCCAATCAGAACAGTAGGAATTCCTTTCATTCAAGAATTTCCTGACTACACAGTTAGCAGCGGCCACCAGTTTTGATGAAATCAAGGGCATCATGCTACAATTAGAAGAATTAGAAAATGCTTCAGACCAAGCATCAGTTTCAACAGATCATGCCGATGACAACGAAGATGACTGTTACGGCATTTATACTCCACTATGAGTATAAACTAGAAACAGACAGTAGTATAAAAAACAGTTGTAATACTCCCCTATGAGTATAAACTGGATGATATACTCCTCTATGAGTATAAACTGGATCCATTGAGTTTTCCGGTGTTCTCTCCAAAAACACAGGACAGATGAGTTTTCTAAAGTTCTCTAAAAACATTGGACAGATAGGGTTTTGTTCTTCTAAGTTCCCTTCAAAAACTAGGATGAAACGGTAAGACTTCCCCTCTCTGAAGTCATATGGTTTCTGAAGAATTCCATGAAACTTCAGCTAGTCCGGGTCAAACGGCAACCGGTAAAGACATATCAAGTCCGTTGATGGGTGTGGCTTTCCCAAAAAGCCAAAGGAAATTTAGAAACTTGTGTATCTTCTAGCCTGTATTTTATGTTGTATTTTGCTTAGTCAACTTACCTTTAGCCAACTTACCTTTAGCAAACCTATTTCAACAACCATGTAAGGTCACGGCGTTGAGGAGCAGAAGGCGTAAGACTCCGTGTTGGCCATGTGGCGGTTTGGTGAGAGATAGTTAGGCTTCGAAGATAGTAAGGCTTCGAATATAGTAAGACTAAGTACGATACAGGGTAGATTATAGGGAAAATATACTAGCTTATTTATTTTCTTTGTATTAGTGGGAAATACACTTCGATCAAGTGTACTTGTATGTATTTTTCCATTAGTCAGTATGATTCAGACTGAAGAAGTTCAACTATGTCTTCAGTACAGAACCAGTCAGATTCAGAGACGATGAAGAAGATGAATCTACAGTCAAGATTCCACCTTCAGACATCATTATCACATAACGACAAAATTCCTTTCGGTCATAGTGAAAGTAATCCAGTCAAAGGACAGAATCATCACATCGCGACAAGAGATCTTTCGGCCACAGTAAAAGGTAGACATGATCATCAAGTCACGACAAAACAAGATTCGGCCACAGTAAAAGCTGACCACTATTCATGAATAGTAAAAATCACTTTTTACTGTTCACTTTAGGAAAAGTTACTTTTAACTTTTCTTTTTTACATTTCACTTTTCTTTTCAAGATTCGATATCCTATATAAGACAGAGTCTGTCTCATTAACATAGGATCCGAATTTTCTTTCTTTCTACAATTTTCATTTTAATTCGGTATCACTCTTTGAACATTGTACTCCTGTACAACCAACAGTGTAGCGCAACTTCCATTTACAGTTAATAACAAGTAAGAGATTCAGACCATCTCTTTCGTCTTCATCTTATCATATTTCCTTTATTTATCTTATCTATTATTCATGTTATATATATATATATATATATATATATGTATGTACAGTAGAACCTCTATAAGTTATAATACTTGATAAATTAATAATTTATTTTAAATAATAAAATTATCAGGTCCCGATTTAAGACCAGTGTGAAAAATTAATAATCTTGATAAAATTATAAGAGAATACATTTAAAATATTGTCTTTGTATTTTATAGTCCCTAATATTTTATAAATTAATAATTAACTAAAAAGTAGATAATAAATTGAATGCAAGATTTTTAAAAAAAATATGAATCAATAGTAGTTTATCATTGTTGAACCTCAAACCTAGCTAAATCCCATATTCAATTGTGCGTAGTGTGCCTAAAAGTGCTGGGGTTGCTTTTTCATATTGCAATAAGATGTTTTAGAGTGTTATTGATACTTCGAGTGCTTCCTCATGACAACAGTTTCAAATGTTATATATCATTATCAACTTCAACTTTAGTTTTATCTTGAGAACGCTGTCATATTGTTGATTATCTCATCTACGCTCAAAACCTCTATATTGGTGTTATTTTCATCGAGAAAATTCAAGAGGTGGTTGACATGTATCTTTTTGATGATACCCGAACTCATTGATTATAACCTATGATTCATTAACGTCATGTCTCTTTTTATAAATTAATAATATTAGTTTATGGATAAATTGATGTCTCGCAAAATTAATAGGATTTAAGTGGTCTCAACACTATTAATTTAAGAGGTTTATGCCGTACATATTTACAAGCAAATATTTTTAGTTTTTTTAACCAAAAAGGAAAAGGTAAAGAGTTTGTACATTTTTTCCCTTTTTCTTATATTTTCTTTTTCGTGGTTGTTCTTTCTCCATTAAAATGCACCACCATTACCGAAAATTTGATAACAGTACCTTAATGTAATTTTTATTTTTCTCATTCTACCTAAAATGACGAATTTAATAGTTCAAGTTTCATTCAATTTGGACTAGAAATGAAGAAGATATGAATTTTGAAGTTTTTGTCATCGCCTAAAATTCTATTTGAGTTCAGGTTGAAGACGAACTAAACGACCTCGTTTTCCTATTTTAACAGAGACCAACAATACACAGATAACCTCGCCAAATGCCTCGCTTTGTTAGAAGTGCAAATTAGATTACATATATAGGCGATCAGGAAAGCAATTGCAACATAGCTCCACTACCACCAACCACCAACCACCAACCATCTTTACCAGCCACCTCCTTTTGGAAATCTACCACCAAAATCGACCTAATTGATATATAATAACAAACATCTCAAGTTCTTGAAATTGGGACAAACATTGGAGTTTGATTTGGAACCATTTAACCTTCTTTGAAATTTAATTTAAAATTCAAATTCTTATAACAAAATCATTTATGGTTTATAAAGATCTAAAAACATTATAAATGGTGAGCTTCTAAAATGATTTACAGTAGACATATATGATGGTCTGGTGGCTTATGTCGATGGTAAGGAAGAAGAAGATTGAAAAAGGGAAAAGGAAATGATAGAAAAAAGAAAGAAACTGAGAAAGAAAAATTAAGGGCATTTTGGTTAATTAAATCTGTTTTTAAACTTCATACAAATCTCAGCTGCATTATTCGCATGTGTTATACACTCTCTGTTAACTCTAATGGAAAAATGGATGGCCAGGGGTATGACGTAACATTAAGTATAGTGCACATTTTCAGCCTAACACAAGGGAGTCTTATGTATTTTCTCCTATTTTCTTTTTTTTTTTCTTTTTAACTATCAAAAGGATATGCACATTTGTATAAGCAAAAGTTTGTTCTTTCTCTCGTCCTTTCTCCCAGCTGATTTTTTCTTTTTCTTTTCGTTTTCTCTTCTGGGTAGTAGAGGGTATGGAATTGGAAAGTTCTCAGGAAGCAAGTTCTTGGTGAATGCTGAATAAATGCCAAGTTTTGTTTAGAGTCATTTTCGGCTTTCTTTTTTCTAGTGAATGTTAAAAGTCCAAAATGTTTGAGAATGCTATAAGACAACTCAGTAACCGAAATCATAGTCAACTGTTGGCATGATCAATTGTTGAAAATTTACAAAGTATGTAATAGAGGGAGTGAAGATGAGGAAAAATGGGAGGATGGTTGACGGATTCACTCGACAAAGAGAGTGAAGAAGAAGAGAAAGATTTAAAAAAAGAAAGAAAAAGGAAAAGAGCTGAAAAAGAGATATGAGAAGACCACATTATCCTTGAAACTTATCGGTTTCTTCACCTCGTTAAGTTTGAAAGGAAAATTTAGATAATATAAAAACTTTATGCTGGTGTTCCGGAATTGGGTTCAATCTCATCGGGCAAAATGGCTATATCCCTTACTTCAAATAATGATATTTAGATACCATTCGGTATTTGGTCCAAGTGTAAGAGGTTTCCAAATTAATTTTTGAATTGTGCAACATTCTTGCTCGACAAAGAGAGTGAAGAAGAAGAGAAAGATTTAAAAAAAGAAAGAAAAAGGAAAAGAACTGAAAAAGAGATATGAGAAGACCACATTATCCTTGAAACTTATCGGTTTCTTCACCCCGTTAAGTTTGAGAGGGAAATTTAGGTAATATAAAAACTTCATGCTGGTGTTCCGAAATTGGGTTCAATCTCATCGGGCAAAATGACTATATCCCTTACTTCAAATAATGATAGTTAGATACCATTCGGTATTTGGTCCAAGTGTAAGAGGTCTCCAAATTAATTTTCGAATTATGCAACATTCTTGTAATGTAAAATATTAGCCTCCCCTTAAATAATAAAAAATAATGATAGTTAGATTATTTGACAAAGTCAACTATTGGTCCTCGAATTCTACACTTCAAAAACGCAAAACAATTTCTGGTTGGCTCTTTAAAAAACAACAATATTGGGCGGCATTGATGCGTTGTGAGAGGGGGTCCATTATTGACATTGAAGCACGTCCAATTGTTTTTGACAGCAGGGTTGATGTCTAAGAGAGAGAAGCGCAAAACATGTTGAACATTGAATAAGAAACGCGCTTCTGAAAAACCCACACACAAGAAAAAAAGAAACAAGAGACGAGATAGCTATAATACAACAGGAAATGAGGCTGTGGAGAAGGGCTTTCGCCAAGCTCAAGGATAGAAATAGCATATTCATTGCAAGCTTAGGAAAAAGAACAACGTTCAGAAACCCTGATATTGAAACTGCTGTCATCAAAGCCACCAGCCATGACGAATTCTTCTTCGATAGTAGAAATGTTGAGAGAATCTACAAATGGATATGCTTGTCATCTGCGAACCTCAAGCCTCTCTTGTGGGCTATCACAATGCGAATGGAGAAGACTCGTAATTGGGTGGTTGCCCTCAAGGGATTGATGTTGATGCATGGCGTTTTAGCTTGTAAAAGCCCTGCGGTCAAAAGGATTGGAAGGTTTCCATTTGATCTATCAAATTTCAAAGATGGACACTCCAAATCAGGGAAAACATGGAGTCATAACACGTTTATTCGCTCATACTATACGTTTCTTGATCAAAAATCAGCCTTGCTTTACATGAACATGTATGATCGCAAATGTGCGCGTAGAGATGGTGAAGAAAACAACTCCGTGATGCAAGAACTTCTGGTGCTCCAGAAATTGCAGGGATTACTTGATATGTTGCTTCATATAAGGCCACTATCTGATGCTGCAATGGTTTCCCTTATTCTTGATGCCATGGATTGTGTTATTGTTGAAATTTTCGACACTTATAGCAGAATATGTAGTGGGGTTGCCAAGGTTCTTGTGAGGATTTATTCAGCCGGCAAGGTGGAAGCTGCAACCGCACTCAGAATCGTACAGAAAGCCGCCATCCAGGGCGAAGAAGTCTCTTTATACTTCGAAGTTTGCAGAGAAATTGGGGTTATGAATGCTTCAGAATGTCCAAAAGTTGAACAAATCCCCGAAGAAGATATCCTGGAACTTGAGCATATAATCAATGGAGTATCAGACAAATCCAAAGATAGTGAATATGTTCCAAGACAACAAGAGGCTAAAGCAATAGTGTTAAGGGAGTCTCAAACAGTCAATGATCAGGCTAAAGCCATTGCGATGAGAGAGCCTCAAGGTTCGAGGAGCGAATTAAGGACTATAATTACACACGATTGGGAGACATTTGATGAAGATTTGAAAGTGGAAACTGGCGAAACAAGTTCTGTTGCTCTAGGAAGAGTTGCATCAAAAGGGAATTCTTTAGTGGATTATCTGACGCCTTCAATTGTAAATGTACATGGTAGAAAAGAAGATCTACCGGATTTGATTAGCTTCTTGTAACAATGAATTCAATTGAATCTTCATTGAAATTTTCACCAATTTCTTATGACTGAAAAAAAAAAAAAAATTGGCAGTAGATATAAGAAAGGGCCTCTGTGCGAGATGGAGCCGCCATAGTTTATGGCTAGACAAAATGAGCCAATTCAAATAGGTTCATTGCTCCGGCCTAGAACATGATTAATCCAGGATGGTGTACGTTTTTTTGCTCAAAAGCATGGTGTACGTCAACGTTCTCTTCTTCTTCTTCACTTTAGCTGTCTTCTTCTTCCTTGTCGTCGTCGTCTTCTTCTTTCCTTTGCTTTGGTTTTCGCTTCTCATCTTTTGCATTTTGGTTGATGATGATTTTGTTAAATATACACTAATCTCATATTGAAAAATTATAAACTCAGAAATCACCTTATAAAAATCTTCGATTACTCTGCACAACACCAATTAATTTTATGGTAAAACCTATGATTCTTAAAATTTGGGTCTTGATACCGCTAAAACTTGGATTGTTCTCTTAAAGTGACTATTTCATTTATGAACTGGAACTAATGTATGTATTTCACTTTGGGATCAATACATAATGGTGTATCAACTAATGTATGAAATATGATAAGAAAAGATAAAAGAGAACTAATGGGTGCTTAGTTTAGGGTGTAAAAATTAAGAATAATTTTAAACCAAGTTTTAATTTGCAAATGTACGAGTGATCGTAGCGTAATGCGCTTGTGTAAGGTTGAATCCATAAGAAAACAATTTAGAAGTTTATAGAGAAGTGTGTGTAGAGTGCCTAAGTGGTTGTTGGAAAATTAAGTGATTGATTGATTGATTTTCTGAATTGAATCTAATTAAAAACTAAAGTAAAATTAAAATTAAATGTAAAAGCCGAATCTGAGTTTTACCAACAATTGGGAAGGTTTAGGGATTGGATTCTTATGCAAAGATTGAATTCTAAGCTCGAACTTAGAATTTTCATGTTTTGAAGCAGGATTAGACTACAAGCTTAATGAATTAATTAATTAATCACTTATGAAAAATTCATTAACAAGTCACACCTAGTTCAAAGGTGCAATGCTATCTCCAAGTTCTTTATCTAGTCGGAGTATAGATTTGTTCTTAATTCTAGGCTAATGCAATAAATTAAGTATAGAAAATTATGTTACAACCTATAGTTTTCACAATAAAGCCCAAATATATATATTTATGATTTACCACATAAGTATCTATCAAACATTAGCAACAAAGCGTAGTGATATAATAGAAAATAGATAATAAAGCATGCAAATCAAATATATGAAATTCGCATCAAATACTCAAACCAAGTTCGACACCGTAAAACAAACACCATTACATAGAAATCTTACCCTAGACAATAAATTAGTTGCTCATATTTAAAGGAACAAAATTACGAAAGAAAATTAAAACAAACTTCCCAATAAAAAAGGTTCAAATCTGTTGAAATCATTATTACTAGCTTGATCTGAATCTCAATTAAAAAGTTAATCCTCAACTGAAGCTTGATTGATAAAGAATTAAAGAAGTACAACAGTGCCTTTTTTTCCTTCTTTTTTTCCCTGCTGTCTAGCTCTGTCTTTTGCTTGCCGTGCATATCACTTTTATAGCTAATTCCACCGCCCTAAGATGTTTGGGTTTAATCACATGGCCAATTCTTTTGGCCGATTGACTTTTTGACCAAGGAAAATTTGTCTTTTCTTTTTCTTTTTATTCCAAAGTCCAATTTGGACTTGGGAATACAAGTTCCACATTGAAATTGTTGGCCAAGGCGTTTAGCCTTGGTCAACGGTCAAGCTTTATTTTTTTTTTGTCTTGCTTTATTTTTTCCTATCTCAATTTTTTAAGAAATCTTCTTCAATAATTCTTGGCTCCTTTGCATAACCCATTTTCTTCTAAATTTTTGCTCCTAATTGCTCTTTTGTCGTTTTGCTCCTACATACACAAAAATACAATTAAAGTAATTAAATTTTTCAATAAATGCACATAATTATTTCTAAAAAGAGAATAAATAGGCCTAAAAATATAAATATATTAACACCCTCATACATACCTCTTGCTTGTCTCCAAACAAGACTATCACATAACATATCTTTATACCTTTCAAAAAATCACTCATGAGTTCAACAAAACATGCATTTTTACAATAGAAATAAAAAATGGACCTTTACTCGTTTTGTATTTATACTACTTCTCTAAAGAAGCTACTATCAATTACTTTGGCAACAAATTCTTCAGAAATGAGCTAAGCATATTTAAGTTCAAACAAACTTTTAATTTTCAAGACAATTAAACAGAATAACTTCAATAGTTATGCCCAATCACATTCATGGCTTCTAAATGTACCTTCACCCCATATTATTTCCACTCAACAAAAAATAAAAGCTAATCACAATATCTTTCGAGGTGCTCATTTCCATGTGGCTTTCTTGGTACCCCATGTAGCGGACTTTTGAGGTCATCAATCCCAACCACTTAAAAAGTTTAGGTTGATAGGCTTGAAAAAGCTCCATGCGTACCCTACTTGTCCGAAGCACCAAAGCTCGAAACTATAAAACCTTAGGCACATATCCAAGAGGGACATTGGTGCTTAGAGATTTATCACAACAACAACTACCACAAACACTTTTTTTTTTCATTTTTCTCACTTGTACTTTTTATTATTTTTTATTTTATATTTTTTCCTTTATTTTTTATAATAATCATAATGGGTTCAGGCATAGTCATACGAACCAATTGTGTAAGGGGTACTCTTATCTCAACTATCCACATTCAACATCTAATCAACTAAGAAATAAGAAGGATTACAAATCTCACTTAAAAAGTCAAAGTGCCAAAACTCTATCTAGCATGCTCCTAAAGAGGATTTTTCCAATAACATATACTATATAAAAATTAGGTCCACAATATATTTCAATCATCTCATGCAAGCAAGTCAATTTACAAGATAATTTTCTAAATGACAAAAACAATATGCTCCATACTATACCAAAATAGGAAATATTTAAGCATACTGACACTACTCCATAAACGAGAACAAAAAAATTTTAAAACCCATACTCCCAAACTTAAACTTTGCTTGTTCTCAAGAAAATAGAATCAAAACACAATGGGGACATGCAAAAGGGGTATAAGAGCATAAAAAGGGACAACCTGATAATATAACATATTTTTTGACAGTGATGTGTTTGAGTGTATCTCCAACTTTTCTTATTTCCTAATGCATATTATCTAACAAAAGTTCACAAGAAATTAGTAGATGAAATCATGGTACCCATCATCGACTATGAACATGTAAGCACAAGTTGCCATAAGGAGCAAAAGTCAATATTCAAACACAAGCTATAACAATGAGAAACTAGCAAATAAACAAATAAACTAAGAAACAAAAATATAAATAAAGCAAAATAAAATACTCATTCCTAGGTTGCTTCTTAGAAACACTGAATTTAACGCTGACAAACAGACGAAGAACATTAATCATATAAGGTCAGAGGGGTCCCGGAGCTCTATAAATTCAACTTCATGAAAGGTCAAGCTCAGATCAAATGGATGTTTCAATCGTTGACCATTAACTGTGATAACTCGTCCATCTTTGAGGTGCTTAATCTTAATAGCCCCTGAAGGGTATACCACGAGCACCTCCTAGGGTCCATCCCACCTAATCCTCAATTTGATTGGGAAAAACTTCAGTTTTGAGTTAAACAACCAAACCTCGTCAGAAATGGATAAGGTTTTGTGCTAAATAGATCCATCATGGAGTCTTTTCATCATCTGCTTATAAAGTTTGGCATTCTCATAGGCTTCATAACGAAGCTCTTCCAACTCACTTAAGGTCAGTCTTCTACTCTCACTCGCTTGGTGCATGTCAAAGTTTAGGGCTTTAATAGCCCAATAAGCTTCACGTTCAAGCTTAATAGGGAGTTGGCAAGCCTTACTGTATACTAAGCTATATGGGGACATGCCTATATGAGTCTCAAAAGCTGTGTGATAGGCCCATAGTACAATCATATAGATGACATGACCAATGCTTGTAATCAGGCCTAACCATTTTCTGAAGAATTGATTTAATTTCCTTGTTTGACACCTCCACTTGCCTACTCGTCTGCGGGTAATAAGGTGTCGCAATCTTGTGACGGACCGAATAGTTTCTCAATAATGCCTCAAGTGTCCTATGGCGAAAGTGTTGTCCTCCATCATTCAAGAGCACACGTGGTACCCTAAACCTAGAAAATATGTGCTCCTTAATGAACTTGGCCATAACCTTGTGGTCATTGGTTCGGGTTTCCATTGCCTCCACCTACTTGGACATTGATCGCGTTGTTGTACGATAAAAAATTGGCACCATTGTCAAGGATTGGCGTTCAACTTTTCAAGTAAGAGTTTAGTTTATTGTATATAATTCTATCATTGTATATTCATCCAACAGTTAACCTCCAAGTGGCCTTTACGTTTACAGTAAATACAGAATAGAGCTGGAGTATTAATATTATTACCAGAGGAAGTTGGAGTTGATGAATTAGCTGAATTACTCTGTTGGCCCTGGGGTTGAGAAAGGCTCCTACTCGGTCAACTCGATCCTGCTCTTATCTCGTTCTTTCAATTCTCAGCTCTTGTTGCCATAGTAAGGGCTTCACCGTAGGTAATAAACTAAAAAGAAGCCAAGATGACTTGAATTTTTGGCCTCAATCCCTAGATGAACCTTTGAATCCTCTTTTCAGTAATTTGTACCATTCCCAAAGCATAATGTGACAGATTATGAAATCGGGCCTCGTACTGTACAACAGACAAACTACCTTGTTTAAAGGTCATGAATTCATTTATATGAAGTCTTTCCCTGGTACCGAGAACTCTTGCAGTCATCTTTGCATCACCAAAAAAGTCACCTACAAGTTTTAGCATATAAGCAATTATATCACATAAAAGACAAGTACCACATAATACACAATTAACACATAGGAAGCAGATATCACATAATGAACACTTGTCACATAATGCACAATTAGCACATAATGCATATTTATCACATAGTACACAATTAACACATAGTGTTCACTTAACACATTTTACATGCACACATTCATTCAAGACAATTCATAGCAAGACTTCTACCTGAAAGACCAAGGACCCTATCCCGGCTTATGAGTTATCTCAACTATGATACCATTAAATGTCACGCCCCAACCCGACCCCTTAAGGAACCAAGTCCGGACGCGATGAAAAACGGGCATTATGACGCCTGTAATACGCTACTATGACAAGTAAACCTGTACAGATCACTCATATAACAACAATAGAAACTAAGCATTACATAAACTGGATATTTCACATAGAAATTAAAGATTACAATGCCACTTGAATACCTACTTTAAACTTGGCCAACATATGTACATGATTCAAAACAGACTAGCATAAGTCTAGAATATATATATATATATATATATATATATATATATATATATATATATATATATGACAAAAATAGACTTATAATATTACAACAAAAGTCCTTCAACATCCAAGGCTTTAAAGTAAACAACATATATTACATACTCAAATAAATTTCTACTACAGCATAACTATAAGTCCAAGACAACATAGACAACATCCTCCAAGCACATCAAGGTTAAGGCTCATTAGCATAGGGCTCAGTCTCAACCTCCTGAGGCACAAACTATACCTTGTTCTTACTTGAAATGTTAGCAAACGGGGGTAAGTTTCCACCAACTCAGTGACAGGGGGATAAAGGGAGGTTTTGAAAAGCTTTTTAATTTGAAAACCCCTTTCGAAAATGTGCAATGAACAATATATAGCAACAAGTACAATAGCTCAAGTAATAGCAAAATAAGTAAACATTCATGAAGAATACGCTCATTTTGTTGATGTCGTCCCCTAAACACTAGCGGTTGTACCCTGGAAGTACGTCATAACTTACGACCCATACCCTATGAAACACTCCGTTCATTCAGGATAGAGATTAGAACATTGGTAGCCATGACATTGCTTGGCAAGCCCGATGCCGCCCAGTGCAACACAAACTACCACGTCTAGTTTAAAGGTTGCAACCATACACTTCGCATTCGCATTCACATATAGCCACATATCACGCATTCACGACATTTTGAGAAGGCAACAAAGTAGGTTGTCTCTCAATCACATTCAACACATAATCACATTAAACATTCAATCAACAATTCATTTCCATATAAAACACATTGATTAGGTAACAAAGTAGGTTACCTAACCTTTAGCAAACACTTTAATTCATTAGTCACTTCCAACATTACTTGACACCATTCTTGAGCATATACATAAAACTACTAAAATAGAATTCATTAGCATGCAATTCAACATTTTATTTCTTTAATAACACATAACCATAACTTTTACCAACCCCTTTCGTAAACTACTATGCAACACATATACCCAAGCATTTATATAGCAAAATAAGGAGCAAAGCAAGCTAATAACCCATTAAGTAAGGCAGCCCATACAATATAACATTCACTCAACACTTAACAATTAACGTTTATCCACAATTGACTCACTTACAAAAAATATAAATGCATAATCTTTGCCCAACCATCTTATATGCCAACTATAATACATATTAAGTGCAAAACATTAGGAAAATCAAGCTTAAAATAAGAGTAATAGGCAAAATACACCAAGTGCATCATTGTTGGAATTTTGAAGAAATTCACTAAAATTGCATTTAAACCATGAAATTAAGCTATAAACATGTATGTATACATTTGAACTATATATCTAGGCTACGTACAAAGATTGAACACATATCTAGCTTCAAAAATCTACATGCAACACAAGATGCCCAACTACAATAACCCATGGATCAATCAAGCTAAAAATCAAGTATATTGTTCTCAAAACATTATTTAGCAAGAAACATATGCATATACAACAATATACATCATTAAATGCAAGTTCATAAACAAAACCTTAACTTTAACTTTGAGATCTAGAAAAGCCCCTTACCTTGGTAGTTAAAAATGCTAGAAATAGGTAGAATAGGCCTAAAATATTAAAGTTTTATCTTCAATTTGAGTCCAATGGCCTTCAATCTTCTTTTTTTCTCAAAAAATGATAAAACCCTAACTTTTGGCATTATTCCCCCCTTTCCCCTCTTGGTCGTAAGCTTCCTCTTTTTTGTTTTTTGTTTTTTGTTTTGCTTTTTTGTTATGTAATATAATATATGTCAAGCTAAGTCAAGGGTCAAACTACTATTTAGTCTAGGCAAAAATCATAAAAGGGTTAAATGACTACTTATGCATGCATTTTGATCATATTTATAAGTATGCCAAGTCAAAAGTTAAGTCAACTATGGTAGACTAAATATTTAAAAGTATAAAAGACTATTTATGCTAACTAAATGCTAAACAAATGAACTTTAAATGCACATTTTGCTTAATAACACTAAGTAAACCATGTAAATGCACATTTTACTTCAAATAATAATTAAAACAAGTAAAAGCACATAATTGTCACACTCGGGTCTCACATCCTTCCCTCCTTAAGACAATTTCGTCCTCAAAATTCTTTCTTGTTCCCCCAAATATCTCTTGATACTACTGCTCTATCTGATCCCATCTTCCCTATGTAGTCTATGTTATTTCAGGATGACTCCACAACACTTTACCATAAGAATATTCTTCGTACGTAACCCTTGAACTTACTGATCTAGAACACAAATAAGTCGCTCTTCATAAAACAAATTTCTCTAAGTTGCAACGGCTCTGGCACTATTACATGAGAAGATTCAGGATGACATGCAATACTGAAACTCAATTTAATACCTATTGCTCTTTGCAAACGTTGCCAGAATCGAAAGGCAATTTGAGGATCTCTATCAGACACAATTCTTATCGGTATTCCATGAAGCTTCTTCTAGAATCTCTTCCCTCAAGGTTGGGTCATTAGGAACACATACCCTGTTTCAAACTGCAATATACCATCATCATGCTATTTAAATTCAGACTTACCATTTTTGATTTGGTCTTCAATTTTGTGAAGTTGTTCATGTTCGGATTCAGTCATTGAATACACAAAAATGTCATCAATAAAATTTATCACAACTGATCCAGTTAAGGTTAAGGTACATGATATATATGGTCAATAAATATAGCAGGTATATTGGCTAATTCGAAAGGCATAACTAAAAGTTCATAATGTCCATACCGAGTTCGAAACATAGATTTTGGCATATCTTATTTGCAACTGTAAGTTGATAGTACCTCTGTTTAAGTCAAACTTGGAATAGATTCTAGTCCCCTGCAACTGGTCAAATAATTCATCAATAAGTGGCAACGGGTATTCATTTTAATCGTTATTTGGTTCAAACCCCGATAGTCAATACATAGCTGTAGAGTGTCATCTTTCTTTTTCACAAACAACACGAGTGTTATATGATACGGTACTTTGAAATTATGTGGTGTTTCTGCTAGTGTGTCAATCACAAATTCATTTTCTCTCACAAGCTTGATAACTCTAGTTGAAGAAATAAAAAAATTCCCCGAAGAATTACGGTTCCCTGCTATCTTTATCACTAGTCGGCCTGGTATCTGAAATTTTATAATCTTGGTTCCACTATCTAACTGTGCACGATACTTCACAGGCCAATCTATAACCCAAAATAATTTCATAATCTTGCATAGGGAGTAAGATAACGTCAACGAAAAATTCTTGGTCCTTAATCGGAGTTTATATGTTATACATACCAACTCAGTCACAAGTTTAATATAATGGGCGTGCTAACTTCAATTATTTAAGGCAAACTCTCTACTTACATATTAACACGTTGCACCCAACGGAATGTAATAAAGGAATAGGTGGCACCGAGGTCAATCATTACTTTAACCAACTGGTTTAAAATTAGAATTTACCTTCAACCACAGTTGTTGCATTGGGGCAACTCCTATTGATCAGTAGCACAAATTCTGGTCGTTACACGCTGTGCAGGTGCATCACCTATAGGCCTACCCTGGGTACCTTTACCTGTAGTCCGCTCATGGGCTTTCTTATAACTCAAGCAATCCATTGCCCTATGCTCACTACCACTACAACCAGTGCATATCCCCGATTTTTTCCAACAATTAGACTTGAGATGGCCCCTTCAGTTACAGAATGAACATTGTGGAACTTGATTATTAGCATTAGCCCCAGAAAGAGCTCGAGCTAAAATGGTCGTTGGATTACCCAGTTGTGGTCTCGCAACAATCGGCCTATTTTGGGTACATTTACTGATAGTCTGCCCTTGCATACTCCGCCGTTTTGGACAATCTTTAACCTTATGTTGATCACTGTTGTAACCCAGACACTTCTTGGACTTCATCCAATAGTTAACCTCCAAGTGGCCTTTATGTTTACAGTAAATACAGTATAGAGCTAGAGTATTTACACTATTACCAAATGAAGTTGGAGTTGATGAAGTAGCTGAATTACTCTGTTGGCCTGGGGTTGAGAAGGGCTCCTACTCGGTCGACTCGGTCCAGCTCTTATCTCGTTATTTCCTTTCTCAGCTCTTGTTGCCGTAGTAAAGGCTTCATCATAGGTAGTAAACTGAAAAGAAGCCAAGCTGACTTGGATTTCTGGCCTCAATCCCTGGATGAACCTCTGAATCCTTTTTAGTAGTTTGTACCATTCCCGGAGCATAATATAACAGATTATGAAATCGGGCTTCGTACTGTGCAACGAGCAAATTACCTTGTTTAAAGGTCATGAATTCATTTCTACGAAGTCTTCCCCTGGTTTCAAGAACTCTTGCAGCCATCTTTGCATCACCAAAAGAGTCACCCATAAGTTATAGCATATATGCAATTATATCACATAAAAGGCACGTACCACATAATGTACAATTATCATATAATGTAACATTATCACGTAATGCACAATTAACATACAAGAAGCAAATATCGCATAATGAACACTTGTCACATAATGCACAGTTAGCACATAATGCACATTTATCATATAGCAAACAATTAACACATAGTGTCCACTTAACATATTTTACATGCACACATTCATTCAAGACAATTCACATCAAGACTTCTACCCGACAGACCGAGGACCCTATCCCGGCTTATGAGCTATCTCAACTCTAATACCACTAAATGTCACACCTCAACCCAACTCCTCATGAAACCAAGTCCAGACGTGACGGAAAATAGGCATTATGATGCCTGTAATACGCCACTATGACAAGTAAACCTATACAAACCATTCGTATAACAACAATAGAAACTAAATATTACATAAACTGGACATTTCACATAGAAATTATTGATTACAATACCGCTTGAATACCTACTTTAAACTTGGCCAACATATGTACATGATTCAAAACAGACTAGCATAAGTCTAGAATATATATAAATGACAAAAGTAGACATAGAATATTACAACAAAAGTCCTTCAACATCCAAGGCTTTAAAGTAAACAACATATATTACATACTCAAATAAAATTCCAATACAACACAATTATAAGTCCAAGATAACATAGACAACATCCCACAAGTACATGAAGGGTAATTCTCATTGGCATAAGGCTCAGTCTTAACCTCCTGAGGCACAAACTCTAGCTCGTGCTTACCTAAAATGTTAGCAAATGGGGGTGAGTTTCCACCAATTTAGTGAGGGAGGAGATAAGGGAGGTTTTGAAAAGCTTTTTAATTTGAAAAGCTTTTTAATTTGAAAACCCCTTTTGAAAACAAGCAATGAACAATATATAGCAACAAGTACAATAGCTAAAGTAATAGCAAAATAAGTAAACATTCATGAAGGATACGCTCATTTTGTTGATGTCATCCCCTAAACACCATCACGAAATATTTCCCTAAACACTAGCAGCTGTACCCCGGAAGTACGCCAAAATCTATGACCCACACTCTATGAAACATTCTGTTCATTCGGGATCGGGATTAAACATTGGTAGTCGTGGCATCGCCTAACAAGCCCGATACCCTCCCAGTGCAACACAAACTACCACGTTTAGTTTAAAGTTTGCAACCTTACACTTCACATTCACATTCACATATAGCCACATATCACGCATTCACGACATTTTGAGAAGACAACAAAGTAGGTTGTCTCTCAATCACATTCAACACATAATCACATTTAACATTCAATCAACAATTCATTTCCATGTAAAACATATTGATTGGGTTACAAAGTAGGTTACCTAACCTTTAGCAAACACTTTAATTCATTAGTCACTTCCAACATTACTTGACACCATTCTTGAGCATATACATAAAACTACTAAAATAGAATTCATTAGCATGTAATTCAACACTTTATCTATTTAATAACACATAACCATAACTTTTACCAACCCCTTTCTTAAACTACTATGCAACACATATACCCAAGCATTTATATAGAAAAATAAGGAGCAAAGCAAGCTAATAACCCATTAAGTCAGGCAGCCCATACAATACAACATTCACTCAACACTTAACAACTAACTTTTATCCACAATTGACTCATTTACGAGCAATATAAATGTACAATCTTTGCCCAACCATCTTATATGCCAATTATAATACATATTAAGTGCAGAATATTAGGAAAATCAAGCTTAAAACAAAAGTAATTGGCAAAATACACCAAGTGCATCATTGCTGGAATGTTGAAGAAATTACTAAAATGCCACTGAAATTCACTAAAATTTCATTTAAACCATGAAATTAAGCTATAAACATGTATGTATACATTTGAACTATATATCTAGGCTAAGTACAAAGATTGAACACATATCTAGCTTCAAAGCTCTACATACAACACAAAATGCCCAACTACAACAATCCATGGATCAATCAAGCTAAAAATCAAGTATGTCGCTCTCAATACATTATCTAGCAAAAAACATATGCATATACAACAATATACATCATATAAATGCAAGTTTATAAACAAAACCTTAACTTTAACTTTGAGATTTAGAATATCCCTTCACCTTGGTAGTTAAAAATGCTAGAAATAGGTAGAATGGGCCTAGAATATGCAAGTTCTAGCTTTAATTTGTGTCTAATGGCCTTCTATCTTCTTTTTCTTCTCAAAAAATGATCAAACTCTAACTTTTGGCACTATTCCCCTCTTTCCCCTCTTGGCCGTGAGCTTCCCCTTTTTTTTTGTTTTTTTTGTTTTGTTATGTTATAAAATATAAGTCAAGCTAAGTCAAAGGTCAAACTACTATTTAGTCAAGGCAAAAATCATAAAAGGGCTAAATGACTACTAATGCATGCATTTTGATCATATTTACAAGTATGTCAAGTCAAAAGTTAAGTCAACTATGATAGACTAAATATTTAAAAGTGTAAAAGGCTACTTATGCTAACTAAATGCTAATCAAATGAACTTTAAATACATATTTTGCTTAATAATACTAAGTAAATCATGTAAATGCACATTTTACTTTAAATAATAATTAAAACAAGTAAAAGCATATAATTATCACACTCCGGTCTCACATGAGCCTAACTCAGCTCGAAGCCCAGCATAGCCAAACTCGAGGCCCAGCACAAATTAATCACAATTTGAGCTCATTTATTAAAAGAAATTGAAATATTATGCTTTATGCATGTAATGTAAGTCATAGTAACTATTTTTTTTTAACAAACTAATAATAACAGATAACAAATTTATTTCTTAAGTTTTTATTAATTGACTTGTTATCAAATCTTTTTTATGATATTGCAAGTTTTCAACTTGCAACTTTAAGGCCCTTCATATTATTTTTTTAAAATATTTTAGGTACAATTTTTTTTTTTTACAATTTTTATAATCGTACATATAATTTTTCTCTAAATACTTAGTGACATAGTGTTTTAGTCAATAAGTATATTCAACTTTATTTTAGTACAAGTCTACAACATTATATATAACCATATCCATGGGAGAAGAAAAATTTTCACAACGATTACATTTGTCAGAGGTTTGAAATTATTTTACGTACTTTGCAAAATAAGGCTACGTAATTTGTAACTATTGCCAACGTCAGTTTATATTTTGATGTAAATTTAGAACTGAGACACTTGTAAGACACCTTGTATCTCAACACCTAAATGTTAAAAACTATTTTAATCCTAAAGAGGTTATTCAACCACCGCCACCATCAAGCACACTACAACCACTAATAGGCCCAATACCCGTCCAAGGAGTATAACAAAATTGAGAACTTTTGCACTAGGTTTCCTCAAGCTTTTATGTAATATTTTATTTTTTTTGTTTATATTTCTAATGAACTCTTGTCTCATTAACTTGTAATTTGTTATATAGTGTTTTATCATTTATGTTAATTGTTAATGTTATCAATCAACTTGTGTACTGTTTCATTAATAGTTAAATTAACTTTTCTTTAAAAAATTAAGTTTAAATTTTATTTTTTTAATTATTAATCCAACTATCCAAGTAATATATATATATATATATATATATATATATATATATATATATATATATATATATATATATATATATATATATATATATATATTGGTGTTTGTATATATATGTGTGTGTGTGCGTGTGTGTATTTGTATATTAGTATAATTATATATTCAGATTACACTAATCACAAGAAAATAGGTTAACCCAGCCCAGCCCAACTTAGCTCGCGACTTGTGATAACGGTCTCGTGGGTTGAGTTGAGTCCTATAGTTTGATAAATAAGCCCAGCCCAGCTCAACCCACTAAACATTTGTGTTGAGTCGGGCTTAATTTTATAATTTGGTCAGGCCGGGCCCAAATGGCCTATTTGTCAACTATAGCACAATATACCTGAGTAAAATTGGGCAAAATTATTTTTATCTTAACCGCTTATTTATCCCTAATTAATTTATTCTTTTCTTCCTTCTGTCGCACATCTCTTTCTCTTTCAAAAAAGAAAAATTTTCAATTTTTATCACCAATTTTCCGTTTAAAAAATAGACACCTCACAATTAGATGTCGAAATTGCTCATGATATGATAATCATTGAGTGTGTATGCATCATTCTTCTCTTCCTCGTTTATATCCTGATCAAAATCGAAAATTCACTCGGTTGAGTTGGAAGAATGCGGAGTGTTTAATTTACTTTCTTTTAAATTATCTTGTAATTTTTGGAAGTACTTTGTAACTTTTGGAAGTATGATGTAATTATGAAAGATGTATTGTGAGTGTGAGTATCTAAATCCTTATTTTATTTTCTCTTTTTATTATGTATTTTTATTTTTATTTTTTTCAAATGTTAATTTTCTTTTGTACCAATGTATTTGTATTCAAACGAAAATTAAAAAATTTGATCTTGTTGAAAATTGTTTGCGGAAGATGAATCTTTTTAATTTTTATTTTTGTTGTTTTTCTGAAATGAAATAAAACAATAAAAAAGGGAAGAACCGCATGCACGCGTGCCCCAACCCGCGCGTCTGTGCAATCCACCTAGTTAGAAGCGTTTTAAATGCTACCCATATTTCTTCTATTCATTTCTTCCTCTTCTTATTTTCATCACTGTAACCCTCCTCGAAAAAAATTCAAAAAAATCTTTTCTTCCTTCAATCTATTCAAAAATAAACAAAATATGAAAAAAGAAAAAAGAAAAATCAAAGGGCGTACCACGTGATTTGGAAAGTAGTTAAATTTTAACAGTACATGACTATCCGTAGGAAATATTTTCGGTTTGACAAATCTTGCGGGTAAATGGTTGTTTGTCCCAAAAAAAGCAAAAAACCCTGTGTTTCATAAAGTGGCATAATAAACCCTGTGTTTTTTGGAATATTTCATAAAAGACCTCGCCGTCCACTGGTCCTGTTAACTTTAATTAGGCATGCATCACAATCACGTATTGAGAAAATGAACGACTTTTTTTCAAGTCTTACACAATTGAAGTGACAAAATTACCCTTGTGCATTGATTATACCCCTCTTACATCTATTCTCAACCACTCGAAAGTATTTACCCTTTCTTCTTACAAGCTAACCAAGTTAAACTTCCAAGCTAACAATGGATTCAAGTAGCACGGATATGAAAATCGAGAAAACAAAAGAGGTATGTTCATCGGTAAGTTTGGCCATAATTGTTTAAGAATATATTTTTTGAATTGATAGTTATGTTTGAAATGTTACTCTCTTTAATTAAAGGAGTCCAAAATCTCAAGGAGTTCTAGGAAGAAAGGAACTTGGATGGAACCAATCATAGACTCTCATTTTTTGAACAAGTGCTGCTATTGTCAATGGTAGGCAGAAGTGCGCATTATGGCCAATGAGGCGAAAGAATCCATAGGTGCATTGTACTACACTTGTCATCATCAAAGATTCAATTTCTTTCGATGGTTTTATCCGGATATAATGACGTGGGATCCCAATGGGTTGCTTGTTGTTCCACATTCCCGAGCTTGTGGATTTGAAAAAGATCCATGTGAAGTAGATAATGAGTATGAAGTTGAAGAAAGCTCCAAAAATAATGCTCAAACCCAACAAAAGATAGATGTTGAGAAGATGAAGACACATCTCCCTTGCTCGCGCATCTTTTTTTGTTTTCTAGCTGGATTTGTTGTTGCTTTTATGTTTATGGCATTCATGTAAAATTTGATCGTTCTAATCTGTCCTTTCCGGTTGAATGACAGTGTTTATTTTGCTACTATACAAAATTTCAATTTGATCCATTCTGATATGTGTCTTGTTGCAAATTTAACCTTAAGTTTGTCAAAACGTTGCATAACAAACCTTGTATTTGTGAAAAGTGGCAAAGTAGACCCTGTGTTTATGAAAAAAAGGTAATCCAGTTCTGAGCTTTCACCTATATTGACATCAAGTATCTGGCAATAACATAGATTACAAACTCACAGAACACACCAACCAAGATTGTAAACTCACAGCACACATCAACCAACATAGTCATTCACCTGTCAACATAGAAATGACAAAAACACACCACACCAACCAACAACTAAAGACACAAAAAGCGTACATAGCAAGACCTTACAATATCCTTTGTCATTTCCAACATCCACAAAGTATATTTATACTAGACCATCCAACATGGTTCTTGTACAAGACCATTAAAGAAACATCATAATGTCTAATTGTCCCAATCCAAAAATCAACAAAAAGCAACAAAGAAAGAGTCTTCACTGAAAGCATGGGACAAGTAGACATTATGAATCCATGTCCATAATTTAATATTAACATTCATCCAGTTGTCCAAAAGCATTCATGACTAAAATATAAATATTGTCCAAAAGCATTGAAGACCCCTCAAATATCAATTATCCTCGGTTGTCCTCCTCATCTTTCTTATTCTCTCAAGCACTTGAGGAATTGACAACTTCCTAGATCCAGATCCAGCCCTTGGTGTAGCCACACCATCAATCGGTTGAGAAGAAGAAGCAGTAGGAGGGCGTGAAGAAGATGAGGTAGCAGCAGATACATTAGAGGATAATGCAATAGATCTATTTTGTGAACCACGTGCACCTCTTCTACCAGCAAAAAAAGCTTCATTTTTTAAGTTGATATAACCAACTGTAGCATTAGGTTGTGAACTATGTCTCCTCGCACTTGATCTTCTTCTTCCAGTAGGACTTGATGCTTCATTACTTGGAGAAGTCATATTTGCCATTGATTCCTATGTGGTTGGACCCTATGAAAGTTGCTGATAGTTAGTTTGATTACATTTAACTTATATAATAAATGCATATCTTTATATGAAGTTGATGCCTTACCAAGTCAGTTTGAATAGTAGCTTCATCCGGTGCATTTACTTCAACCTGTTTTTGTTATGCTTCATGTTGTTCTATTGTTTCCTACAAACAAGTACAAAATCTTATTATATGTACTCATCAAAGATTAACAACATAATATAATTTGAAACATACCCTGAGCATTGATTTAGGATGAAATGGATTCCTGCATGTCTTCTTGTTGTGACCCACTTGGAGACACATTTGACAAGTATGTGTAAGGCCTTTTCTAGTTGACACTTGCTCATCAGGTACCTTTCTCCTTGCTTTCTTTGGTCTCCCTACCTTTTTCCTCACAATGGGTGGTTTAAATTTCTCATACCCAATCTTAATGTAGTCATTTTTCCCCGGCACTGGTGCACCATGTGTGAATAAACTCTCTTTTGTGAAGCAAGAATCCACATAATCTTCAAGTCACTTCCTAAATCTGTTGATGCAAGCTAAAGCATGGAAACAAGGGTACCCTTGCAATTGAAACATCCCACAACTGCATGATCTTTTATCAAGGTCAACCACAAATTTCCGCCACACTTCCACCATTTCATACTCTTCATTTCCGGACCAATGTGGAACCCAATCTTTTGAAATAAAATTCAATTTCTCAATCTTTTTCATAATGTTAGGACAGATAACACCCTGATACTTCTCAATTCCTACTCTCTTCACTTGCAGCCTAGTTATAAGCTGGCACCTTATCATCTCAAACATGGTAATCGCAGGCTTGTTCTTTGCATCAGGATTGTAATTATTGAAAGATTCACCAAAGTTGTTGACTAAGACATCACACTTACTGTGAGTAGGGAAGTGTGACCTTGCCTATTGTTATGCAGGTATCTTGCACAGTCACTCTACTGTAGTTTCTCTATCATCAATCTTCGGATCTGCCTTCTCAATCTATTTCACGTACCTCTCAAACTCCCTCTTGTTTGCTGTAGAAGCTGTTTTGCACACTAATTCCTTCATTTTCAAACATGAAAATTTATTCCTAAAATTTTGGTACATATGTCTCACACAGAATTTGTGGTGGGCATATGAATATTTTTCATTAAAAACTTCACACAATCCTTTATGCTTGTCGGAGACATAAGACCATCCTTTCTCTTCTGGATCACCAATAACATTATGTGTTTCTTCTAGAAACCACGACCATGTTTCTTTACTTTCAACAAGGTCAATGGCCAATGCAATTGGCACCATGTTGTCATTTCCATCCCTCCCGACTGTTGCTAATAACTAGCCACCATAGATTGACTTTAAGAAACAACCATCAAGTTGGATGATTGGCCTACAGCCAATTAAGAAAGCATCCTTCAATCCTGCAAGGCAAAAGAACATTCTCTTGAAGATAGGGTTCCTCTTGATCTTTTTGTTTATGCTTTGTTCTATCTATAATATATGTATATATCTATATACTAAATATATTTATAAGTATATGTATTATATATAGCCAAGTTTAATTGTGGATTGGGCCTTTAATTAACTAGGTTTGGGCTTTACATAATAATTCCTAAGTAAAATTAAAAGTCCAACTAGCTAATACATTAAATGGCCCAAATTATATTTAATTGCTACTATTCACTCAGGGATACTAACTATTTTTCATCTTGTGCTCGGAGAATGCAATGCACATAATTCAAGTGAACGAATACATTATATATGAAGTATATTGAGAAAAAATTATGAAATTTGGAAAATAAAATAGTTAAAATTTCACCCCGGGCTCGGAGCTACTTATTCATTAATTGAAATTTAGGTAAAATTAACAATTACATGCAAAGATATAATTTGAAATAAATATAATTAGAAAATAATTAGATCAAATTAATTAATTAGACACATTTTGCAAATTTTCAAAAATAAAAGAAATTGTATAAAGAAAATATTTGCTACTAGTTAATAAAAATCACCTAACCATGTACTTTTATTTAAAATAAACACATAGACATATACAATTAAATATTAATCACTACATGCAAGGTGCAGGTTGTTACACTCTTCCCCCTTAAAACAATTGTGCCCTCGCAATTCGTCCTCTATCAGAATCCACCTGCCGTAGCTCTGGCTTAGGTGTTCAAGATATAGCATTGAATGCTAAGTTAGCTCCACAAAAGATTATCAATATGAAATCCCGATAAGAATACGAAAGGGTACACCGAAGAGAAATTCTAAATAAGAGTGCCAAATAAAGGCAATATGGACACCAAATAAAGGCTCCAATGAAGTACTCAAATTCAGAATCCCACATAATATTATCAAGTAAGAAGTCCAAAGAAAATACCAAATAGAACTCCAAGTAAGAATCCCGAATGAATATACTGAAGAAAATATCAACGGCCAATTCGTGAATACCAACTCCAAGCACTGATAGCCAAATGATCAACCATTCCTTCTTTCTATTGATTCATATCTGTAAGAGATTCGCTACCAGTCGTCCCTTTCAAGGAGAGAAGATTCCTTATCATTTTACGGGTAATATATTTATGTAACTGGTAACACATAAAATAGATTTCTCATATTACACACATAGCACGTTTAATTCAACTTTCACATTCTAGAACCTATTAACTATGACAGAGCTTAGTAATACCTAATCACATTTGCAAGATACCTAGTACAATCACAAATGAAGTTTATAGAAGATAGATTCACACAGTACTACAAATATCTAAAGCACGTAACCACTCAGATAATGTGACGCCTGAGAATTTGCATCATATTCATAAATAACTGTTGCATATTTTTTTGTGCATTTTAATGTGCTTTAATTTTAGTTAAATATGCATTATTGATGGTTACTATTCATAAGGAAAATTAATTGTTTAATTTGCTCGAACCGATAATTTTCCTAGGCCATATGACTCTTAGGAGAAATGGAAAAAGTGAGAATTTAAGCATTGAACTTCGGGAACGCACATTTGAAAGATATTGCATCGTATGAATAGTAAAATATTAGTATAACATTAGTTTTAACTAGTAAACATTTAATTAAAGTTTTATGCTTAGTTTAACCAAGTTATATTAGCTTTTGACTTAAAGTCATAACACATACATATACATATACTACTTAGCATCACATATACACACAAGATACTCACAAAACAAAGCAAAAAATACCTAAATTGTCCCCCCTACCTGACGGCACCAAGCAAGGAAAAGAAGAAGAAATTTTCATCAAACCTTGCATTCTAGCCTTCTAGCTTCAGTTTGGAGGAAGTTTGGAGCTACCTAGGGCTTCTACAACTTGCCTAAACCTTGTACGAGTGAGAGAGTTTGCATTTATTTTTCCATTTACATGTTGTGTCAATTTTTGAATTTCTAGTATTTGTGATTATAGCTATGAAATTGGTTATTATTGCTTGAAATACTATCTCTAGAACTTGTAGAGCTCTCTTTTGAAGCTTGATAGCAACTAGAATGGTTAGAAGTTGAAATTGAAGTTGTAGGTGATGATAAATAGTGCCAAAGTTAGGATTTTGCCAAAATTTGCTTGTAAGCTTGATTAGAGGCTATCTATAGGTGCTCTAGGGGCTAATTAACATAGATAAATGCTCGTGTGAAGTTAATTTGTTCGGAATTGGATTAAAATGCAAACTTAACTAAAATTTAAAAGAGGGTTTTTCATAAAACGTAATCCAAGCACAATTGAACCATAGATTAGGTATCTACTAGGCATGGAAGCACTTTTGGTGCTTTCGTTGTGTTGATTTGAGGGGCGGTTAGGGTAGTTGTAGTTAAAATTGACTCGGGGCCTTCCCGAGCTTTTATCTCCAAAGCGGGTTTTTAGGGCTTGGATATGTGCTTTTTAGTATCCTTAGGGATGTAGTATGGTCGGTTTAGGAAATTGGAACCTTAAATCTCATATAGAAATAAAATGGCTTAGTTGTCAAAGGGAAAAATGTGGGAATTGCATGTTCTAGCACTTGTATTAACTTGTAGTTATTTATGTATCTCTAAATACATGCCTAAAGTATATTTGAAGTACTTGTGGGGTTTTGTGGGAAAATGTGACATTTACCCCTTTATGCTCATACGGTTATTTCGTGTTATAAGCTTTTGTTGTAACTATTTGCGAGGGTGGCCTACTTTGTCGTCCTTCATATGTGATTAGTGATTGTACTTGATTCTTGAGATCTTGTTCGAGTTGCACAACCTTTTCGGACATGGTAGTGTTGAGAAACTCCGGGCAGTATCGGGCTATCGGTCTAACTCGGCTACCATGGTACCTATTCCCTTTCTCACTGAGGTATACTCCCCTACCCCAGAGGCGTGGTTCACTTCATTGGGACATACAAACCTATCTCGGGAGAAATGAGTCGTAGGATCGGGGTACATCCGGAGTACCCCATTGGAAGAATAAGGGGTTTGCCAGCATTTACTTGAAGATTATGGTTCATGGTTCGAGATTGAAGACAAGAAGATGAACCGTATCCTTTTTAAAATATGTTTATATAATTGTTTAATTAGCTTGCTCTTTTGTGATACTTATGTTATTATCTTATTGCATTGCACGAAATCATTTGCGAAAACACCCCGGTTTACTGTATCCCCTTCCTCGCTGAGCAACTTTGTTGCTCATTCCTCTTTTAACATGTTTCAGGAAAAGCTTAGGTGAATCCCCAGCTTGTGGCTGTAGAAGAAGAGAAGAAGTTCAAATAGAACAGCTTCCTTGATTGCTTGTGTCTAGAGGTTGGCTGCTGTATGTGAAGATGTGTTGTTATGTGCTATGTTCTACTTTTGAGACCTTTGGGGTCTTGCATGTAGTTGTGTTGAATTTGAAAACTTGTAATTAAGTTGTAATCTTGGATGTTTGATGGAGTAACTAGCATGTAATAGTGAATAATAGACTTTACTGCTTTTGTTTGCATGCTTGTGTGTTAAGGTATGTTGAATGAAGGACTTGAAATATAAGTATAACTTATAATTTTAATTAGAGTGGTATAATAAGCAAGTTATGATGTAGAGTTTCTATAAACATGACTTGCATGCTTGCATGATATGCTTTTGTTGAATTACAAGGCTCGGATGGCCTTGAAGAGTGTGTTGTGTGTGTTGACAAGAAATAGGGGATTGAATGAGAAGTTAGTTTGTGGATTGGTGGTTGTATGTGATTGTTGCAGGTTAACTGTTAGTCCACGGTACAATGGAGACTCTGTCCATATACCGGGTCCGAACTTAACCTATACGTGAGGTTGGGTTCAGGGCGTTACAGGTTGTCAATTAAATATGCACATAATCACATAAATACAGTTAGTACACAATCTTTACACAATTATAACACACAAGTGTACACTTTTATTCAAAGATATACAAGTCTCATGCAGGCACACACTTCAGAAAGACACACTTAATATGCATGCATTCAAGAATTACTACCCGACAGACCGAGGATCCAGTCCCGGCTGAGAGCTATCTAAGCTCTGATACCACTTGTAACACCCTGACCCCTTACGAAACCGGAGTCCCGACCCACATCCCGAGGTCACAAAAAACTAGGAAAAACGGACAGATTCTCCCTTGTTTCTAGGTCAAACCACATGTTTGCACTCAGAAGAAATGAACCACAAACAACAATATAGCATTTGTAAACATATTCAACCTTCTCTAGACATGACTTTCCAAGTTCCTAAGGTCATCCGAGCCTTTCTACTTAGCAAAAGTAAAACATACATGCATCATATTCATTAAATTCTAGCATACTAAGACTATAATCTCGATTATCATACCACTCTAATATTTTCTACTTAACTAACTTAGCTATTAAGTCATATTACATCCTTACATCCAACAATAAACATAACTTTAACTTTATATAACCAACCAAGCCATCAAACTTAAACTTTAATTTTTAAAACAAGCCAAATAGCAACTTAATGCATACAAGGCACAAAGGCCTTAAAATATTACGTAATCATTCATATAGTTACATAGAAGCACCCAACTCAAGCCAGCACAACCACTCAAGGAGACTCCCGAGCTTTCTTCCTTTCAAACTCTGAAGGACCCGAACCTGAAATGGTTAGAAAGAGGGGAGTGAACAATCATTGTTGCTCAATGAGGCAGGGGATAGACGGGGAGCTTTTCGAAAACCTTTCCGTATAATGCATATAAGACATGTAATTGGCATTATAACTACATTATAAGCTACGCGGAAAAGTAACATTTAACATGATAAGCTTTAAGCATTAAAACACTAATTAAACACTTTAAAAATGATATCGCTAAATCTATGGAACGTTCCGTCCATGCGGGTTCACTTCCTTTCTGCTACGCTTCCCTTTCTCCTGACTCTTCACTTGCCGGCATCACTTAGCGCTCGTTGGGTGTACTCCGGATATACCTCGATTCCTACGACCCAAATCCATGGAACACTTCGTCCATGCAACTAGGGAATAGTCCACGGCGGGTTAGCATCCATTGGAAAGCCTTCTGCCGCCCAGTGAATGATCACCACATCCAGGCCGACGCTTAAGGTTGCAACCTTCGTTGAGTCATGCTTGTTAGCTTGTTAATTTCACTTAAGAACACATGAGCACATATTCACGTAATAACATATAAGATCATGATAGGCTATGTAAATAAGAAGTGACAAAGTAGGTCACTCTCGTATGCAATGCACATTAATATGTGGAAAGCCCACTAGCAAATTATACTTTATCAAAACGTTAGCTAATCATGCATGTACTTCATTATGCTTTCATGTCTAATGCATTAAAATGTAACTAACCTTGAAATTAGATTAACTCTTAATATCCCAAATAGTCTAAGTAATAAAACATAACACTAAGAGACAAATTAATATAATTTAACTTGTTATCTCCTTAGATGCATTCCATTACATATTTTCTAACCAACTTTTAAAACCTAACTTTTACCTTGTTCAACTAGCTTTTAACTAGTCCTGCTTAATACTACTTGAAGCTTACCAATTTAAGGACTTAGCTAACTTAACTTCATTTCTAGCCAAGCTAGCTTCACTTAACTATTTAATTTATAAATTTACCCTTAGCTCATTAACTAAACAAGATAACAAAAATAACACACAGCTTCTTCATTTACTTATCACTAGCTATATTTGCAAATAATATCAATAGCACACAAGCTCACCAAAGCACAACTTTAACATCTATTAACTTAGCGAACATTCATGCGCGAGGACACGGGAAGACAAAGGATAACTGCAACCACCATCTCGAGTGGCTATAGGCCGCCAGAACAGGTCTGCCGGCGCTAGCAACCTACAAAACACACACACACACACACACACTTATATATATATATATATATATATATATATAAGCACCTAGGTTAGTTTAGCTAGTAGCTTAAGTTTTTGGACTTTATAATTTGAAGAAGTGATGCTGAGGCTTCTCTTAAATACGTCATCATGCACAAGATCTTCAATTGATGTTCAAGCTAAAAGCATAGCTACTATAACTAATTAACAACCTAGTTCATGCAATAGATACAAATAGAGCTATTTCAACACATTGAACACTAGATCAGTAGTTAACAAACCTTCATAGCTAAGATATACAACATATACATATAGTTATAATCTTGCACAACTTAAAACTTTCAATTAAAGATACAAATGAAGTGAGATCCCTCACCAACAAGTTAGAGAGGTTGTGAAGATAGCTTAGCTTGCACCTAATTTGTTTTATTTTGTACCCAATTTGAAACCCTAGAGCTATCTATAATATGTGTATATATCTATATACTAAATATATGTATAAGTATACGTATTATAGATAGCCAAGTTTAATTGTCGATTGGGCCTTTAATTAACTAGGTTTGGGCTTTACATAATAACTCCTAAGTAAAATTAAAAGTCCAACTAGCTAATACATTAAATGGCCTAAGTTAAATTTAATTGCTACTATTCACTCGGGGACAGTAACTATTTTCCATCTCGTGCTCGGAGTATGCAATGCACATAATTCAAGTGAACGAATACATTATATATGAAGTATATTAAGGAAAAATTATGAAATTTAGAAAATAAAATAGTTAAATTTCACCCCGGGCTTAGAGCTACTTATTCATTAATTGAAATTTAGGTAAAATTAACAATTAAATGAAAAGATATAATTTCAAATAAATATAATTAGAAAATAATTAGCTCAAATTAATTAATTAGACACATTTTGCAAATTTTCAAAAATAAAAGAAAGGGTAAATATCACTCCGCCCCCCTCTGTTCATAAAACTATCAAACACCCCCTGTATTTTTTGAAACTAGACACACTGCCCCCTTTCGTCTATTTAAACTAACACCGTTAAATTTTTTGTTAAAGTGACATTTTTACCCTTATATTATACATTTTTTCCCTTTTCTATTTTCTCTTCCCATTCTTTTCACCCAAAAAATAAAAATAAAAATATCATCATCTTCATCCCAAACCCAAAACCCCCCCTCCCCGTCAAACGCCCACCCTACCCTACCCCACCCCGCCCCACCCCAAGCCCCTCACCCCCCCGTCGTCCCCTACCCCTAGCCCCGTTTGCATTCTGTGTGTGTGCGTGTTTTGTGTGTGCGCGTTGTGTGTGTTGTGTGTGATGTATTGTGTGTGTTGTATATGTGTGTGTGTTCTTATATATATATATAATTTTTTTAATTTATACATATATATGTACTTATATTTCCTGAAGAGTTTAAGTTGGAAGAGGGAGCAATGTCGTATTGGGATATAATAGGATTCGCGAGTTGAAGGAGACCATAAGGCTGTCGAGCAATGAAAATTGAAGATCTAGTACAACTCAACACCAAATTTTCAGTTCGAATTTTCCTTTCCATTAAGCATGCTTGTCCTTAACTTTCCTATGGACTGCATTACCTACCTTTGTGTGGTAAAGCTATAACTGTATATGTTATTACTTTAAATTTCCAAAACTCAAATAGAAAGAAGGAAGCCATGAGTATTTTGGGTGCTCTTTCCTCTGTGCTCAAAGGCTGTAACTTTGGTTTCTACTTTGTTGGAGAGCTGATGGAGGTGGGGGTAGAGGTAGGGGTAGGGGTAGGGGTGGTGACGGGTAAGAAGATGATGAAATTTTTTTAAAAAAAAAATTTTAGATAAAGATAGGTACAAGGGTATTTTAGTCAATAACTTAACTCATATAAAGTCAAAAAGCATATCTAGCTGCACAAATGGCGTGTGGGATGTACTTTGGATGGAAAACCAAACAGACAACAAACGGAAGGAGGTAGCGTGATATTTTTTACAAATTACAGGAGGGTGTTTAATAGTTTTATGAACACAGGGGGGCGGGCTGATATATATGGATTTCACAGGGGGGTGGACTGATATTTACCCTAAAAAAAATTTTATAAAGAAAATATGTGCTACTAGTTAATAAAAATCACCTAACCATGTACTTTTATTTAAAATAAACACATAGACATATACAATTAAATATTAATCTTTGTTACACTCCTTATCAATAGCTCTTCCATCACCAATATCAGATTCAGACTCCTCACTAAACCAAACATCTTCATTCTTCCCATTTCTCATCTTTTTCCCCTTGTCGCGCATCTCAGTCTTTTTCTTGTATTTCTTATTTGGCTCAATGTACTTTTGCGATAATGTCTTCACCTCTTCATTGTTGACACTGAACATATCATCGTCATGGTTGCCCTCCATATCTTCCATCATCCAAGTTAAAGTGTCAGACTCTGTATCAGCACTGTGTCAGACTCTACATCAAAACTTTGCTCATCTTCTTCAAGTGCAACATAGTCAAAATCATCAGATTCTAAAGAATCCCCATATTCTAAAGAATCACCATCTGAGTTATCTTCATGAGGTGTATTTTCTGGTACTTCATGAGTTATATTTTTGGGTGCTTCATGAGGTGTATTATCTTGATCATCAACTTGTGCATGTCTCACCCTAGTACTCAAGGGTCGCCGCACAACCATATTTTTTGTTTGTCTCTTACTTGTCACTGCCTCACTAATTGTCTCATTAATCACTGGCTCATTATTTGCTTCAGTCCCCCAATCATTGAACAAATCATTCCCTATCTCCTTCCACATGTCATCATTTGCTTCAGTCCTTCTTTCAGTTCTCTCACTAGCTCCCTCATTAACTCTCTCATTCAAATTCTCCCTATCAGTCCTCAACTCAGCCCTATCTTGTTTAGCATTATATAGAACAATGGCTAATACTGACTCAATGTCATTATCTTGTTCAGTGTCCTTCTTGGCTCCTTCAATAGCTAGGACTGGATCAAATGCATTAGGGTCTAATATGTTGCCTTGTGTGTCAATAATGGCAATAGGATACTCAACTTCCTCTACATATATGTTATAAACTACCCAATCCTTTATCAATTCATGCATTTCCATAACACTACTGTCATCAGTTATACGTCTAACTCCACACTCAAAACTGTAATTAGGCCTCAAGTAGTATATATCAATGTTTGTTTTTGTCCCTCCCATTTTTTTGTACATTTCATAAAACTCAAAGGTATAAATTGTATCCAACTCCACTCTATCGAATGTACGCTTTCTACCTCCAACATATTCTACTTTCGGCTCATACACAAATCTACCACCTACATGACATACAAAGTCCACACAACCATTAAAAATTCCAAATGATTCAAATGTTTCATCCATCCTGCAAAAAGATATATAAATATAACTGAATATGTACATGCCACAATCTTAACACACACACTGATATAGCATTTTATGAATGATGTATCATTTAATAAAACAAAGGGTCCAATATGCCACATTATTGGAAACACAGGGTATACATGCAATAGTAGAAAAACAACACTCAGAAGTAGCATGCAACCATTGAATCAGTGTGCACGTGCATTTATGTCAAGCAGATTACATCAACTCAGTATCAGGCAGATCCACTAACTCAGTGTACGCGTTTATTCAAGTGTTAGTAGGGGCTAAAATCAATAGAAAAACACAGATTTCAGTTTGCAACCAACATCAATAAAGAAAATTTCATTCACTTAGTGTCAAGCATATCGATTAACTCAGTATACACATGCATTCAAGTGGTAGTGGGGTCAAAATCAATAGAAAAACACAGATTTCATTTTGCAACCAATATCAATAAAGGTATTAAAAGCAGTGAACTCATAATCTAACAAACCCATTTCAATGTGAAAGTTTCAAAGTTGTTGTTGGGGACCACAAACAGTATCAAAAGTTTTAACAACTTCAAGTTGTTTTTTGGGACCACAAACACAACAAAAGTGTTAACTTCAAGTTGTCTAATATAAATTGGACATTAACCCACCATTGTAGAAACACAAACAAACAAAATAATACACAATGTAGTTGTTTCACAGAATATAGAATGCAAGATCGAACACATTTCCATGAAATCAAGTTGTTTCACCGAAGAAAAAAGTATAAGTTAACTGAAAATGTGAACAAGAAACTCATACCCGAAATGATTGAAGTGAAAGAAACTCATACCCGAAAAGTATAAGCATGTAAGATCGAACACATATTTTGCCCAGTTAAAGAGACGCAATGTGCTTGGAATTGAAGTTTAATCGGTTTGATTTGGCTTGGATTTGCAAAGGAATCAAGTTTGAAACCCTAGATTAAACTTTCTCTCTCTATAATTTAGGGTTTCATAGGCGGGAATGATGATAATAAATTGTCTGCTCAATGGCATTATTTTAAACAAGGGCAAATAAGTCATTTCGCTTCTGCCGTTAACTGTAACAAACGGAGGTGCGAGTATGTAACATTCCAGATAACATAGAGTTTTTTATGCACTTTCTAAAACATAGGGTTTTTTATGCAATTTTTTGAAAAACACGGGGAGTATAGTGTATTTCAATCCAAATCTTGTGTATCGAATTTATCATTCCAATTATGGACCTGATAGACTAAATTAACCACTCTAAGACTAAATCAATTTATTTTTATTGTCAATTATATTTATTTTTCCAAATCACAAAAACCTACAAACTTGGAAGAAACTATTTTCAGGACACTTGGAAAAATTCATGGACTATTTGACTTAAGCGAATCTTCCTTGACTTGGACATTTGGATTGGATATCAACTAAATTCTTAACTCGAATCGTTAACTCCAATCTTGGTGGAACGATCCTTGACTCACCATGTATGTGGCAACAAGAGGTAAAACTGTTTTCAATTGATTGTTTGTAGCAGTGATAAAATGATGATGATAAGAAAACGATTTTTACTTTGTTAAATAGATTATCACTTCATCACTATTCGATTAAATAATTGACAATGTAAATTCCAAAATCCTCTTATAACATCATTACATAATAAAAGATCTAAATCCAAAAAGGTGGTTTGGATCCTCTCATAATGCAGATTCTCTCATAACGTAACATAACAATCTAAACATTGATTGTTTTCTAACAATGATGAAATAGTAATGATAAGAAAGCGATTTTCATTGCATCAAAGAGATTATGACTTCAGAAAAATTCATCTAAGACTGTGTACCCCCTTATCTTGTCCAGTAACCGTTGCAAAAGATTAATATTATTTTCTTTTTTATTACAAGGAATTATAGTCGAAAGAATTGAGAAGGAAAAGGAAAACTATAGACTAATTCAACGGAGAAGGAAAAAGAAAACTATAGACTAATTCATATTGAATTCTCATACTCCTTTGTCTTAGCAAGTAAACATTACAAAGGCGTAAGAACATACTAAAAGCTATGGACTAAACCATCTTGGGACTATTGTACCCCCTTGTCTTCTCCAGTAGTCCTTGTCTTGCACAATACCCGTTGCAAAGTCGTATAAACATATGTAATGGTACTACTTTTTAAACTTTTCCTATTATTCTCCAATTCAATTTGTTTGAGCATCTTTTGCCAAAATAAGAATACAAAATGCAAAAATAAACATTCTGCAGTCATTATGTTGTCATGACCATTACAAGACTATTTGACTAATATGTCATAATCTTATTTCCCTTTGAACCTTTGACCATGTTTTTTGCCAACCTATATGTATATATATGCGCAAAATAAACCATTATTGCAATATCTTCCTACAGTTTGTTTTATTTGAAGCAATCTAACTTGTTACCTTCATTGTTTTCTTTTCTCTAATTCTAAAGCCTCTCTTTGCCTATATAAGCTCCATTAGTACCACCAACCTTTGGGACTAGACATATAAGGTTTTTATCATAGCCAATTATATCATCTCTCTCGTCTTCACAACTCTCTTCCTTTCATCTCGTATCTTTTTTACAATATGCAATGCTAGCCATGAATCTAAAGTTGGTATGATATCTCTCTCTCTTTATATATATACGTAAAACATTGACACTTATATGGTATTTGTTTTTGACAATACTCTAGCTATTGATGGTGAGAAATATGCTATTATTATATGTGATTGTCAGTAGCGGACACAGGCATCTAAGGTTAGGGGTGCAGTCATTCGGTGAGAGAGGTCAGGATGTACCATCATACAATGAAAATGTCTAATATAATTGTTTTTTAAATAAAAAACCAAAAAAAGAAGAAAAATGTCTTGTTTCAAGTTGTACACTCCCTCATATATATGTAGGTTTGCCAATGATTGTCACATATGCCTCTATACATAATATAATGATGGCATATATCTTTGCAAGTAGGTGGCCATTACTGTTCTTAAGCTTTTCTGATTTTATATGTATAGGAAAAAACTTGAAAATGTCCAAAGGATTGAAACCTTCGGACTTGATATGAGTGTGGAGTATTAACCCATCCATTTAGTCATTAATAATATGGATGTTTCAAAGATATATATATATATATATTGATCTTTTGCCAAAATGACATTGTGTAGCCTTTGGGCATAGGTTCATGCAACTCTTCTTTCTTTTCTTTTTGATTTAGTCCTAGATGACGGGGTAAATTTATTGAAGAGATAAGATGTTAAACTTTTTTAGCTTGTTTTAACATGTGTTGTGCTATGCTTTACATCCATTCCCAAATTTGATGTTTTCATATTTTTCTTAACATTGAAAGTGGATTTTTTTCCACCTGGTTTCACATAGAAGGTGACACATCTGAGATGAAATAGAACTCCATTGATACATGTTATGATCAAGGTGATATCATGTGTGAAAATGAGATTTAGAACAAAGATGAAAACGAGAAATAAGATGCACATGTTTTACGTGGTTTGGCCTAAAGCCTACATCCACGAGCAGCAGGAGAATAATTCACTATATGTTGAACTCGTTACAATCACTCTCTTACAAAGCCTCTCACCTATCTTGTTTTGCTACACCTATTATAATAGCCATAAGGCTTATTTATAAGTAATCCTTAGGGAAAGGTATTGGGATTATAAGACAATTATGCATTAACTACAAAAATGGGACATAGCCCAACAAATCTCCACCTTGGACCGTATTTGTTCTATTATCATATAAGAAGTCGTTTATTCTCCTTCCCCTGCCAAGCAATCCCCACCAGGACTCAACCCCTCACGTGGGCTCACTGCTCTATACTACACACACCATTCCATGTCCCTGCTACTAACATTGACTGCCTATGAAACATCATCCCGAGTGTAGCCCATAGCACCTCCAACGCTACTAATACTCAAACAAGGAACATATGACAAATGTTCCACCTCATCCTCAGATAAACCTTTGTGAAGAATGTTCACTTCACCCGTAGCACCAACCCACTGAGATGCACTTAGACAACCAACCTTGGGAGTTCGGCTCATGCACACCCGTCTCTGCAACAGACAAAAATAAGCCATCAAATCTGCATCCCCATCTCCATGAGGTTCTTCAACCTGTCATCCTAACCTCTCAAAACTGTACTGCATACCCTGAGATATAAATTTGTCATCCTATCTATCATAACCCAAAACCCCTAGAACTGTATCACCTAGTTTTACCTGTTCTCTGACACTACAGTTTGATTCACGTGGCTTTATCATTTAATATGCAAACTAATTTTATGATTGTTTTCACAAATTTTAAAAATTGGTAGAAAATTAATATGATAGACGATTTAAAGTATTTCAATGTCATAGGGGTGGAGAGTTTAGCTCTAGTTTATTTATTGAGCATCTTCAAAATTATGGAATTAACTACATATCTCATGCATAGGAACTCCTGAACAAAACGGAATAGCAAAGTGCAACCATAGGCATATAGTTGAGACTAGATTAACTATGCTCTTTTATGCCAATTATTCATTATCTCTTTGGGTTGAAGTTTTTCTCACAACAATATATCTAATAAACAGGTTCCCATTTTTTCTAAAATAGCCCTATGATATTTCTTAACAATAAACAAACTATATAGAAAACTTATGTCTGGCTTGTTTATTACTTTTCAAAAATTACCTTTATGTTGTGATAGTTGAATGACATCCAATTATTTCAAAATCATGCTCCCCAAAATTAATTTTTCAAAATCACATGTGTGTAATTTTTTTGATGCATACGGATTAAAACAAGACCTAAGATTGATGATCAATATCATTCAATAGAAAATTTTAATGAAAGAACTGTGTTTTTAAGTTCTATTTTCACAAGGTAAAAAAAAATTAATATATTATATTATCTTTATTTAATATACTGAGATTATTATAATTCTTACTTGGGTTTCACAACTTGCAGATTTCTGGCTCAGGCTTGGTATAAATGTACATATATATATATATATATATATATATATATATATATATATATATATATATAATGTGTCGGTGTAAAACTCATAGTACATATAGGCTTAAATTAGCCTGTTGTCTCATGTTAAGGATAGCTAAAGATAAAGAATGCTATTAGAGGTCGACTCAACTCTCAAAGTTGTTGTGTTATGACTCAAGTGCAAAGCCCAAGCCCGTTTTGAAGACAAACAAGATTCTTAGTCTAATTAGAGTAGAATTATGAAACAATCCTAGTCCAATAGGGATAGGATTAGTGCCCTATAAATAGACGGTTCTAGCATGTGTACAGATATCTCAGAATTACTGTTTGTACTCTGATTGTGTGCCAGAGTAATCAAGTCAGGGATTGATTATGAGCAAGAAAGAGAGAGAGATGGTTTTCTTTTGGTTTGTCTTGGAGAAGCTGTAAACTTGATCTTGCGTGATTAGTGGATTTTGTTTAGATAAGTAGAGGCCGAACCACTTAAATTTGTGTGGTGATTTTCTCGTTTCATATGTGTGTGCGTGTTTTCGTCTTAGGTATCCAAAGCTTAGGTTTGAACTGTGGGTGTGACGAGGACAGATGCTGAGCAAAGTGGCATGTAAAATGAGTAAAGAATGTTTACTAAGAGTGCTAACGTCACTATTGGCATCGTAAAAATAAATAAATAAATTATGAGTTGTAGAAATAAGGCAATACTGTGCTTACCTTATGTTCACATCATTGGCCAGTGAGAGGGCTTTCTATATTTTGATCATTCTACCATCAAGATGCCAGTTCTTTTTTTATAAGGCACAAGATAGATCAATTTTCCTGCTCAGGTAGCCCTACTATAGTTGTCTAAGTAGGCAAAGAGCTATTAGTAGTTACTTCTTTCTTAGGTTAGGAAAATAGATGGCAATAGTTACTAATTGAGTATTTCATATCGAAATTTGGCCATTACCCCTAAAAGAAGTAGGGGAGCTATGACTCGTCGTAGTTTGGAGACCTATCTTTAGTAGGGGCCTTATTGGAAAAATGGCAACGTAAGGTAACTACTAGTATTGAAAGTTGGTCGCCTTTGACTAATCGGATTGCATGTAATAGAATTCCCCTAATTGGTAGAAGACAAGAAACTCAAAAGCATACTATAAGATAGGTTTTAATTTCATCTATGCTTACTTGACTCTAGAAAACACTACTTTCTTCTTATACACTCCCCGAGCCTTTCATGTAGAGGTGGGATAATGAAAGAGGTTTCCTATAAGAGGAGAGATTGAAGGTAAAGGGATAAGCAAAATGAAACCTTGAACTGCAAGTCAAACGCTAAACTGAGCATTCCATTACAACTGCCAAGACACGAGGAAGACATTGGTGGGTAAGACGTCATTAGATGACTTCGCCAAAAAAGAGATTGAAAAAGGCAAGACAGTAAAGGTGGTCATAAGTGGTGTTGCCAACATTTGATTAGCAATTTGAAGGTGTTGTGCAATTCACTGGGGACCAACGAGTATTTTTTCATTGGTCACGAGTTGATCGAAAAGCCCAATCTTAAGATATTGGCAGGTCGGGTTGACGGTTAGAGAAGACAAAATCCAACTTGTTGGGATCATGTGTTACATGGATATTATGAGCTTTGGTGGGTTGGCAGATCCTGATCCTTGATCTGGTTGGGGTTGATCAAGATTGAAGGTTTTGCTTATTTGTGATGCAGAACATCATACTAACATGTACCTTAGTGCTAATTGAAGGAAACTACATGGTTTAATTCAATGTAGAACGCATAGAGGTGTTTGTGTGTGCTATATTTGACTAGGGTTTAACCGTATTGACAGAGAACCCCTTAGGATTTTGCGACATACTAAGTCTATTTTTCTGAATTCTAATTGTATCTCTAAGTTTGGGTGAATTTGGTATTCTTTGAAGCCTGAAAAGATACTTCGACCGAGGTTTAAGGTCCTAATCTTCGACGAGAAAATGAACTTCAACTTTTAGAAGATTACTATCTAAGACCTTTTGGTACAGCAAGGTCTCAATCAAGCATTGAAGGATACGAAGCCAGCTGCAATAGATGATGCTAAATTGAGTTCCTTACAGAGAAGGGCTGTGAATACAATTAGGTTGGCACTTGTACTAGAAATTAAATTTCATGTGATGAAGGAAAAGACGTTGAGTAGTTTGTTTGAGAAGCTTCAGATCATCTACGACTCAAAGTCAATAACCAACTGATTGTGCTTGAAGATGGAACTCTATTTCTTGAAGATGGAAGAAGGAACGGCTATTCAAGATCACATCAATAAATTTAACGAGCTAGTAATGAAGCTTTAGAGTATTAAAAAAGATGAAAAGAAGTTAAATGATGAAGAAAAAAGCAATACTCTTGTTATCTTCCCTACCGAAGTCGTACAAGCCATTAGTATAGACTATACTAGTTGAGAATATAACTCTCAAGTTAGAAGATGTGACAGCGCTCTTGCTAGAGAATGAAAAGATGTTGGGATTGAGTACCGTATCCAATAATGAGCAAGCATTAGCTATGGAGGAGTCGAATCGAGGGAGAAGTCTAGGTAGAGGTGGTCTACGTAGAGAAAGGTCAAATTCTCGAGCCTAGGGCGAGGATAATAAGGCTGGCTATTATTGTGGAGAAAAAGGTCATATTCAAACTAGATGCCCTAAATTTAAGAAGGACCTGAAAGGTCTTCAAGAGTAGAGATCTAAAAGCAAAGAAAATGATAATAGTTAGGACGCAATGAACCTTGTTGATGATGATGAAGGTGGAGATTTTATGATGACTAAGAGCGAGGGCCCTATGAAGTGTGGTTGGGTATTAGATTTAGTTGTCTCATTTCACATTTGCAATGTAGAGCTAGTTTTGACACTTTGCGCATTGGTGAAGGATTTGGTGTTATCACCGTTTGGAACAATCAAAAGATGAAAGTTAAAGGCATTAGGAGAGTTCGCCTGAAGCTCAACAATAGTAGTGTCGAGATTTTCTCTGATGTGAGATTTGTGCTTCCTTGTGCTATTAACATTATTTCTTTGAGAGAGTTGGTATTAAGAGGGTACAAGTATTTTCGTGAGGGAAATTGCTGCGAAGCGTTTAAAGGAAGTAAGTTAGTTCTTCAAGGGAAGAAAGATGTGAAGCACGTTTACTACTTTGAGGGATGCATAGTGCTTAAGAACAAGGGAGGGCAACCTAAGGAATCTATTGTGAAGACTTTAAGGAAGTGTGTCTTTTTCAACTGATGTGGAGATTCTTGGCATGTTTCGCTAAAGGAGAAATTTGTTGGGTTATGGCACTAGTGTCAAGCCCAAGCCCGTTTTGAAGACAAGCAAGAGTCCTAGTCTAATTAGAGTAGGATTAGGAAATAATCCTAGTCCAGTAGGGATAGGATTAATAGTGCCCTATAAATAGAAGATTCTAGCATTGTACAAGTGTCTCAGAATCACTATTTGCACTCTAATTGTTTGTAAGAGTAATCGAGTCACATTTGTGCCTCCTTGTGCTGTTAACATTATTTCTTTGAGAGAGTTGGTGTTAAGAGGGTACAAGTATTTTCATGAGGGAAATTGCTGCAAAGCGTTTAAAGGAAGTAAGTTAGTTCTTCAAGGAAAGAAAGATGTGAAGCACGTTTACTACTTTGAGGGATGCATAGTGCTTAAGAACAAGGGAGGGCAGCCTAAGGAATCTATCGTGAAGATTGAGAGGAAGTGTGTCTTTTTCAACTGATGTGGAGATTCTTGGCATGTTTCACTAAGGAAGAAATTTGTTGGGTTATGGCTCGAGTGTGAAGCCTAAGTCTGTTTTGAAGACACACAAGAGTCCTAGTCTAATTAGAGTAGAATTAGGAAACAATCTAGTCTAGTAGGGATAGGATTAATAGTGCCCTATAAATAGAAGATTCTAGCATGTGTGCAAGTGTTTCAGAATCGCTATTTGCACTCTGATTGTGTGTGAGAGTAATCGAGTCAGAGAGTGATTGTGAGCAAGAGAGAAAGAGGGTTTTCTTTTGGTTTGCCTTGGAGAGGCTGTAAACTTCGTTTTGTGTGATTAATGGATTTTGTGGAGTAGGCAGAGGCTAAACCACCTAAATTTGTGTGTTAATTTTCTCGTTTTATGTGTGTGCATGTTTTCATCCTAACAAAAGGAAACTTTCCAATACCAAGTTTGCGGGGGCAAACTCAGAAAATCTTATCAGTAAGGCTAAGTGATTTATTGACAAAATTAGTAAGGATTAAATAGATACCAAAATTAAAAAATGATTTTAAAGAATGTTGTGGGTCGGTGGAGGCTATAACTCTAAGTCCCGTACCTCACAATATAAATTAGCCATTGCAAGAATTTTTTTTTTTTTTTTTTAAGACGGGGCCACTGCAGGCTTAAGAGCTATGAATTTGGCTCTAATTTATTTTTTCATTGCCCCTGAATTGATAGATCTCTTATTCTGGGTAACCGGAAAAATAGAGAACGGCAGTTAGATCACCACCTCATTTTTTCAGTGAAAAAAGAGTGAAGCAAGGGTAATTATCTTACAACGCCGGAGAGGCTTAGAGTAGCAAAATGTGAAAAGAATATTCTGAACCAACTGGCCTGGAAACATACTGGAAGCATTTTTACCTTTTGAATATTTGTCCCATGCAGATATTCTTTCCAATGATTTTTTTTTTTTTTTTTTTTTTTAAGAAAAGCGATGATCACGCATCAGCCGCATATATTGGATGAAAAATTATTATAAACTGTAAAGTACAACCGCTAAAAAATTACAATTCAACTCGCATATTTGTCACTATTAATGAAAAGAATTGAATGAGAGAACTCCTAATCTAATAAGAGTTTCAACTTTAACTGCTAGTCTGAACTGTAGGGGCAGATACAGAAATTTTGTTCAACCAGGTTAAAAATACATAATTTAATATTTATCTATGAATATCATTTTTCAGTGAAGACTAAAGTAATTTTTTAACAAAAAAAATACCTTAAATATATATATATATATAATTAAAAAAATAGTTTCAACTCACTTGTAAATAACTTCATTTTTAACCAACACTGACCCATAAATAAACCCGCCAATTGTCTGAAGCCTTATCGGCCGGAGGAACTCTTTTCATTGGAAGAATATTTGCATCCACTTTTGTGATATTATATAATAGTTAAGAAAGATAAGGAATGTAGGTAAGCACCTTCAAGAAAGGAATGGGATACCTATTCTCTTTACACAATCCATACGAATAAGATTCCAATAGCTGGTTGAGATACCGGAATACATTAGAAGGCATCACTAAGTTTTCTCTACCAATCTTTTTTACTGTCACCAATGTACCACTTAGTAGTGGCTCATGAACCCCACATGCATATAAAACTTGTATGTTATACGCACATCACATTCGGATATTAAACGAAATTTTTGAAGAATTTTCCAATAGTCTAGTATCACAATTTGAATCATTTTTATTTTCCAATAGTCTAGTAATACAATTTGAATAATTTTTCCAGAGATGCTTTTCTATTTCCCATTAAGAGAAAAGCTATTGATTATTTGTAATATCATGTAATTAATTGCTCTGTTAAAGTCACAATTGGGTTCTTTAGTTCCTGTGTGACTTGGCATGCAATCATGGAAAAATCTTCTTTGAAAATAAATTTTCCTAAAGAGTAATGCATTTCACCTACCTATACACCTGCTGATTCAATAAAGGAAGTTTAAACTCAAATTTTAATTCACGAGTCAACACCTTTACCGATTATTTTCACTCTTGAAAACACTCCCCCCTTTCCTCTCTCGCAAGACCGTTACATACGCCCTCTTAGTCCATTTCACATGCACAATCCAGTTTTAAGTATCACATTATTTCTTTTTTGTCGGAAGTATCACATTCAAAATATGCACATTATATCATAACTTTAATTTGAAATCACAACTGCTTTTCTGCTATCGCCACAAAAGGAAAATTTTATGGCATGCTACTCTATCTCATTTTCTCTGTTTTTTTTTTTTTAAAAAAAAAAAAATTCCTGGACAGCAGAACCTCAATGTAAACCTTTTTAAAACTCGACTAATCTAAATCATTGCAAGGCACCGCACAAGATTTTGCCCAACTAATCTTACAGAATCTTGAAATTAACCGTTAAATAAACTTCCAGTAGTCCTCAAAGGACTTGAACTAAAGACCTAATGGGAAACACATCAAGGCCTAACCAACACACACACAACAACCATGTTCGCTAATATCCAACAAAATAAATAAGGAACTATCTAAAATCTTGCTGCTATATCTTAATGAAACAAGAAAATCAGCAGTCAACAAAATGCTCACACCAAACTACATACATGTCCCATGGCAAATACTCCGTGTATATCACAGGCTATGCAATTAACAAAAATTAGAACTTGGACCAAGAAACTACAGAGGATGCTTAGGAGGTCCTCATTGCAATAATTTGAGATATTAATGCACTCAAGGGGATTTGTAACGCAAGCACGTTATTTTTTTTCCCTTTGAAATCCATGAGTATCCAGACTTTGTCCGAATAATACTACAGGTCTTAAAATTAACAGTTGGGTAAACCGTTAGTGGCCTAACTTGCATTGCAGAATGGAGCACCCATCCTCTTTCCTCTCTTTATATGATTTTTGCTTGCCCTCCCCAGTGTCAAATATAATTTGTGAGAAATATTTCCAATTTAAGAAAAAGTTACAGCAAAGGTAAGTTTTTGCAACAACAGTAAGTTAAAACAACAAAATAAGATCTTCAAAATCTACGTAGCATATGAAGCAACACAAAATATGCATTTCTAATGGTAGGATATAGAAGTGCAGGTAAGGAGGAAAGAAAACATAAAAGGTATGGAGGCAAGTAACTGAGAGTGGCACACTTAGCATGACTTTCCAGCCTTCTAATAATACCCTAAACACACTTACAAAGGGAACAAGAAACTCATCAAGCGAGTGAAGCACAACAGCAGTTAAAAATTCATAAACCTAGCAAGAAAAGTATTAATCAACGAAGACAAGTGTAGGTCAACATTTCTCACCAGAAAAATGTTGCTGGAACCACGGAAAAAGATTATCAGACTTACCTACTTCTAGGACTATTAAGCAAAAACGAAATCTCAGAAGGGAGAGCGAGGAGCCCGTACAGTGTCTATATAATGTCCAAGTAGAAATTTGAAGGAGACTTAGATAGCAGCAGTACAACGCTGAATGTTCTAAATAATATCACTGTCAGTAGAATTTTGCTCGGCATGCCACCCTGACCTTCAAGAACCAGAGTATGTATAAAGAATACAAAATACCAGAAACTCGACTGAGAGCACCAGCTGGTGAAGTAGCTATTTACATCAACTTTTCAGTTGACAAGATCAAGAAATAAGTGTTCCAAAATTTAGAAAAGAAAAACACAGAAACCTGAATGCAACATCTCATAATAGACATGATCAAATAAATGCTCAGTGTGTACACATAAGTAACAATTTCTAATATTTTCAAATAATCTCCGTGTTGCACTAGAACATTTATAAGCATACATTCAGCAATTGCTTCAGAAAAAATATACTTCCGACGTTTAATTCATTGATAATAACAATGGTTAGATTTCTAATTGTTATTTATAGTTCAAGTTGATTACATGCATATTACAGATGGATCGTAATAATTTTCTTTCTTTTTTTGCAAATAGAATCCTTTCTCTATAAGTTAAATCTTCATTCTTCTTAGTGTAGCATTCATACAAGTTGAAAAACTAACTAAAACATGATCCTGCATTTATATACATCAAAACTCCAAAAACAGCAAGACATCTATAAGTGTGCATGCATGTCAAGCTTTCTGGTCCATAAGAAAGGTTGAAGCTACACCTGAAAATTAGGGAAACAGATCCAAGTCACAACAACTACTACTACAATATAAACCCTGATGATCATTGGTCCCCCCCCCGCCACCTGGGTAAATTAGTCGATGATTATGTAACTTTTTTTTTCTTTAAAATCCGTGGGTATCCGAGCTTTGCCCGACTAATTCCACAGGCCCTGAGATTAATGGTCACACCCTGAGGGGACTCGAACTAGTGTCCTTTGGGTACACCCCAGGATCTTTACCAGTTGAACTACCCCTAAGGGATAATGATTATGTAATCTTGTGCAGCATTACAATGACCTATCTGTCATGTAACACAGAGAAACAAAGTATCAGGCCAGGGGGAAAAGCAAAAAAAGAGGTATAAGAACTCTCAAGTCACAAATGCTATGCAGAGAATACCCAGACACTCAATGTAAGATTCGGGAAATCAATCAAACATTTAGACCAGATAAAAATCCAATGAACCTTAACATAACAAAAACAAGATTTTCAAATAAATTAACTTGGTTTTAATTCTAGGAAAGAAGAGGGGAAAAAAAAAAAAAAGAAGAAGAAAGAACTGACTGATACAAAGCAGAAGACTGACGATAGTAACAAACCAGGGACTGCCTGTGAGAGTTGCTCAATTTGGTGAACAGTGTTGTATCTTCTAAAGCAACAAAAAATACAAGTAAAACATATTTCACAATTCATCCAATGAAGTTACAGTTGTAAGATAAATTCATCATACTACTCTTGGAGCCAGAAAATCTCGCTTTAGCCATTAAAACAAACAGAACGGAGAGATAAAATAACATTCTTGGGATCCTCAATGTCTAAAGTTTAAAGAAATGTGTCATGCTGTGAAAATTCAAGGACTACAAGTACCAAATAAGGCTCTATAAAGGGCCACAAAGATATTTACAGGTAAAAACAGACCAGATGCACTTGCGGTCCAGCAACGGCACCCACATCTTCAATCTACCTGATTGTCACGAACTTATTGGTACCATGCTTAGCCCAGTGAGTCCTCAAATCGATGGGGTTGGCAAAGTTATAGCCTTCTGAAGCAAGTTTCTCCAAAACCTTCTTGAAAGCGCCTTGACTCATCTTCCGTCCAGCAATTCTAGCCCCGCGTCTCTTAGTACTCATAGGCAATGGATACATCGATATAGTAGTAGTGCAACAAGCTGACTGCCAACCACCACAACCCCATCGGTAACACTGCTGAGGAGTACCAGTGCAAGAGCAAACAGGAATCGGAATGCCAGAAATATCCATGTCAATCCCATTTATCGTAACATCCATGCTCTTCTTTGCTGCTTTTGCACGTTGAACAGAGGAATTCCCATTTTCCTTTGGCACAGAAGGGCCACTTCTAGACTTCTTTGCTTTCGGGGTTTTGGGGGTGGCATTAGCTATCCTCTTTTTTGCTGGACCAGCTTCCTTTTTAATAACTGGTTCCTCCACAGTCACCTTTGTATCCTTGGTCGTATCAGGTTGCTGTAACATCTGCATAGGATGAGTTCCAGAAGGTTCTGCAAGCATGGCATTGTAAGGATTCCCTGGAAACATGTGAAGGAATTTCTCCCTGTGGTTTATCCAACTATCCCTCACATAGTCAATGTGGTCAGGAGGCCCTGAAACCATACAATCCCGGGGATGAAAAGCCCCATTGGCAGCTACCATAACAGGGTCGTCACGCGCTGTTAAGAAAGGCTTGGTGTCTCGCTCTGCCATTGAAGACATGAGCTGAAGACCAAGGTGCCCCTTAAGAGTAGGCTCATAATACCCCCAATTCCTCATGTTCAATCCGTCGTCATCCATCAAAAACTACAGATCAAGCCAAACAACACACTTACATTAAATCCTTACCAATAATGTCCAACCATCTATTATTGCCATTGTAACCTCTCAACATTATCAACTGACACAACCCAAAAATAATAAATAGGAAAAGAAAAGAATAAGACAATTTAGAAGGATAATAAATTATTGGAAAATGTAAAGATTATATATAACAATGGGAAACAGCCTCTAGCCAAGATGGAAGATAAAGCCAAATTAAAATAGATCCCTCAGTTGGTTCAACCCTTCCCTGGAAGGGGCACATAGCATGAGCTGCGTACATCCATGGGGACACCCTATATATGAAAATAAGCAGATCCAAACGGCCAATCCATTTCATTTTTAAGTGAACTTCCCAATATGAAACACACCCATTAGTGGCATTGCCATTCTGATTGCACTTTCACATTAAATACAAAAAAGGGTCATCGAAATCCCCTAAAGATTGAAATCTTAAGCATGAAAATTACATAAATCCATCATTGGCATTGCAATTCTCTCACAGATCTGTAAGATTCCCAAACAAACATCAAAGCATAATTAAGGGCCGTCCGGTGCACGGAGCTTCCGCTATGCAAGTTACTAAAACAAATTTCAGAACCCTCAAAACCGCCCCAATTGAAACACATGAAAAATGAGATCCAATCAATTGCAAAATTTGAAAATCCAATCAAAAAATACCCAGAAAAAATTAACACAAAAATAAACATACCCATTTTGGGAAATCTCAACAAATGTTGATTTTAGCAGAAAGTTAGAATCTTTAGGGTTTTGAAGACAGATCTCACCACAGATCTGACCAAAAAGAGGCATAAACAACAGATCCATTATACAAACAATTATGGAAACAGCTTAAAATAGATCAAAATGTAAATAACAATATAGAGAGAAAGCAAAATGCTCAGATATAATATATACACAGAGAGAGAAGACATAAATAAAAAAAGGCCCACATAGAGAGAGAGAGAGAGACTCTTACTTGTGGGTAAACAGCTCTTTTAGGGTTTTTTCTCTCCTGGAGAGAGAAAGAGAAAGAGAGAGACAGAGAGAGAGAGAGAGGAGAGAGAAAAAACCAAAAGAGAGAGAGAGAAAGAGAAAGAAACAGAGAGGAGAGAGGAGAGAGGAGAGAGAGACGAGAAGGAGAGAGAGAGAGAAAGAGAGAGCCTTTAAATATGTGTTGCTATCAAAAACAGAAAAAACATTTCCATATTTAATAAAAACAAATCTAACCGATATCTATGATGCTTATATCACTACTAGTTTTCTCTATCTTTTCTCAAATGCTTTGCCGCTAAGGTGACTCCAAAGACTTAAACTCATATGGTGACTCATATTGCTTCTTATCCTCTCTTTCTTTATCTTTTTTCTTTTTAGGAATGGACCCCTTTGCTTTTTGAATTTTCAATCCTTTTCTTGTCTCTATTTATAGTTTTCACCTTCCATCGACACTTTTATTTTTTTTTTGTCTTTTTGGATGGACATAAACTTTTTAGTGTTGGCATTTGACAAGGGTTAAACATGTCATTTCAAAGTTTATTTACCAAAATTTATTTCTATTCTTCTTATTGCTCAGAGCAACTAGAAAGTTTTTTTTTTTTTGTCTTATTACTTGACAGAAAAATATTCATTTCTCCTCACGGCTGAGTTATCTAGTGAGAAGGCAGAAAGAAATTCTAGAGAGAGAATTAGAACTATGAGGTTAATTCACCAAAAGTTACTACTTTCTTCTTCATTACATACAAAAACTATTATTCTCATCAAAGATTGGCTTAGAGAGGAGCATTGCTTAAGTCTGTCAACTTTAATATTTATAGGTAGCTCATATTTGATACTTGTTAGTACTCGATAGATGGGTGATGGTGGATCGTACTAGAGTTTTAAAATAGACTTGCATATACTCGATGTTTCTCTTCCAACAAAATGAAATTACATGCACAAAAAATTGTTAAGAGTTTGGAACATATAAAAGTTAATTAACACTACTTCAACTTGCTTGATTTGAATTTACATATAAATTTCTTATATCATTTACTTTTTGTCTTGTTTTATTGTATTTTGAGTATAAATGACAAGAAGACACATGGGAAATAAATGGGATAGTTATGAATATTAAATCAAAATCCAACAAAATAAAATGATATGTCATTTATAACTTAAATGAAACAAGACAAAAAATAAATGATAATATCACATTGTTTGTCACTATAAAAAAGTCCAGTGTTCAATGATGAACAAGTTTTCATGTCAAATGGTCAAAAACACGTATGTTTCATGTCTCTCTCCCATTTATTTATGTTTTCTACTCTAAAACGTCTCAAAAAATATAATGTAACTTTAATGTTTATGCTCATCTATTTGAATCTTTTTAGTTTCAAAATATAATCATAACTTAATATGAATTCTTTATATACTTATCATAGAAAGAGTTACCATGCTAAAAATAGAGCGATATATTATGCTAAAAGAAACACAAGGTTTATATTGTTAATGGTTTATGAAGAATGATAGTCCTTTTAAAAAGGGAAATACACATTCTTAAAATTCTAAAAATAGTCATTGTTCCTTTAGAAAATTAATTTTTTTCTAGTACACCTTTCCCCTTTCTCTTCTTCCTTCCATTAATGTTTGAGTTCTTTCCTATTTTTCATCCATTATAATTCTTACCTTAAATTCATAGTGTAAAATGTCTTTTATTAGCATTGATGACCAACTATTGGCAATACTAATCAAGTTTATGCCCATTTCTATTTCAATAGGGCCACTAAAGAAATGTCACTATGCTTTGATAGTAGCACCTATAATTGTAAATGCATGGATGATCCATTCTAAATAAAGAACCATAAAGATGATCAAGAATGAAGGAAATTATTGTGAGCTTGGATATCAATTTGGTATTATCGTAATACAAACTTTTTAACTTTTGCAATAGCATCTATTGAAAAATTAATATTTAAATCTTCTATTTCAACTAACGTTCTACATTAGTCTTTTAGTTTGTAATCTTGTTAGTTAACTAGCAAACAAAAACTTGATTGGTCACTAGAGACGCAAAATAAAATTTGAACTAATAAGTAAAAAAGGTATAATTGTAAATTTGAACTATATATATACACACATAGATGAGCATAAACATTAAAGTTAAGGAACAAATAAGGTATAATTGTAAATTTGAACTATTTAAAATTTATATGTTCCACATGATTCTTGTCAATTTGCAAGTTGGAGTAATTGTTCTTTCTCAGAAAGCTAAAGATATATAATATTAAACCCTAGGATTAGTAAACGCTTGAAGCAATAAGGAACAAAATTAAGGAACAAATAAGTTTACTTGAATTTATGCTGTAGAAGAAGGACAAATTTCACTAGTGGTTCCCAATGTGTATATGTTTTTCCAAATTGATCCTCAATGTTATAAAAGTGGCATAATTTATCCCAGTGTCACAAAAAAGTTAACCACATAGTCTTACCCGTTAAATTAATGTTAAAACTAGTAAAAAATGGTCATGCATTTTTGAAGGGTAAAATGGTCACTTAACCATAAATTTTTTAATTTTTTTTTTAACACCCCAAACCTCTAAACCATGCCTCATCCCTCCTTAGGATGAAGGTGAGGTAGGGGGATGGGGGCAAGGGGTAGCTAAGTGGGTTTGAGAGGTACAACTGTCGGCGAGGGTTAGGGGAATGATGAGAATGAAAGAAAGAAATGAGAATGGAAGAAAAAGGAAAAGGAAAAGAAAAAAATTATATATATATATATATATATACACACACACACAAAGGTATAATTGTCATTTTAAATGCACGGTGAAAGGTAAATTCTCAAGTTATGTTAATTAGTAATGGTATAATGGTCATTTTACATGAACAATAATATTTTTCATCCATTTTTAACGTCTATCTAAAGGTAAGGACTAGTTGTGCTACTTTTTATAAACATTGAAGATTAATTGTACCTTTTTTGTAACATTAGAGGCTAATTTGAGAAAATATGCTAACATTGGGGAGAATAGTAAAATTTACCTTTGAAAAGAACATAGAAATCTCACTATATCAAGAAACTAGATATTATTTTGGAATGCTGTAGAACCTCCAATACAAGGTCCGTGAAGTTTGTGATTATTATGATATTTGCTGATTTAAGATATTTAAATCGAATATTGTTTAGAAAAAGAAATTAATGAAAACACATTGATCTATTCTTGGCGTAAAAGAATTTGTTAGGAAACTAATAATTAATATTTCTATTTCAGTTATATTATTGTATTAAAGTTTTAAATAAGCTCTAAATCCTTTATAGAAGAGGAATTATATAATTTAGTTTCCTAACAGAATTAAGCTTGAGACCTCATAGTTTCAGAGCTAAACCTTGACAGCCAGATCAAGGCCTTCTCAACTACTATTTTTAGAAGCTTTCAAATAAAATGTTTATGTCAGATATCAAATGCAGCTTTGAACCCCAGTGTGATTCTGATAACAACAAACTAAGAAAAAATATATATATATGAACTTAGAAAATTTTCCATCTTGTGTAACTTCAAGCGAAAGAGTAAGAACTTCAGACAAAATTTGTCGAAGCTGATGAATGGAGACTATGTAGTGAAGAATGTGTCCACACTCACGCGTGGGACGTGTTAAAAATAATAAATAAATATAATAAACTTTTCTCAAATAAATTAAACTTTTATATGAGGTGGTAATTTAACCGGATGAAGTATAAGGATAAAATGAAGCCAAAGATTTTTTTTTTTTTTTTTTTTTTTTTCAAGGAGAGAAGTTATATTATCACAGAAAAACCAAATACAAAAAATGGGCCCACACACAACTGCCCAAGAAAGAATTCACATAGCTGAAATGAGTAAACTTTATAAGGGAGTGAAGTATTGCTAGACTCAAATTTGATCTGATGATCGCAAATGAAAAATAATTTGTACTAGTAAATTTTTTAGGTTTGCACGATTTAGTTCGATCTTAATGAACTCTATACAACAGCTAGCTGGACCTCATCTAGCAAAATAAATATAGAAGAACGAAGTAACCAAAACACAATAAGATGAAGTATTTTTGTATGAAAAAACGTTCAACACATTCGACACTTATATAGGTAAATTCTACGTATATGTAAGGTCTACCTCTTTCTTTTAGCTAGACATTCCGACGTAATAAATACTTAGTTAGACTATAGACGTTGAAGTATTGAATCCATCCAGACATCCCAAGAAGAGATAAAGTGGAAATATGATGTGAAGTAAAGAGGATGAAGACCACTTTCAGATCATATGACAAAGCTTAAAAGTGATGATGAAGTGCCAGGAACAAAAGGCTGGCTACTAATTTTGAAGGTTTAAATTACTCTCTTTTGATTGGGATTTGTTGTAAAAAGGTACTTACTATTGGAACAATGTTTTTAACTCTTATATTTCTAGAAATCTGATTTTTAATTAATTTTGAAAAGTTTTTTATATGGTACTAAAAAGTACTTAGAGCATCTCCAATGGGAGGTTCTAAATCATTAATAATGTTTTTTAGAGACTGAGTCTCTAAAAATTTTCAAATTTAAAAATTTTTGCATTTAGAACCCCCATTGGAGATACTCTTAGGAACGAAAAAATGCAGACAAAGTAAACAGACACGCGAAGGCATATGGCGTGATTGTGAGGATGGTGAAAGGATGCAGATTGTCTTGCTTTTCGTTTCTCGGCACAGAAACAACCCATTGTTTTACTACCTTTAGGTCGTTAAATGTAAAAAAATAATAATAATAATAATAATAAGTAAAAGACAAAAAGAACAAAAAAGAGACAAAAAAGAAAAGGTTTCAGCCATATTTATATATCCACAGTGCACAGATAGGGATGTTGTGGCTCAATAACAGGTAGAGGGCACAAAGGGAGGCAAATAAAGGAGATTAGGATGGTAGCACGTCGGTTAACTGTAAAAATTTAAATAATCATAATTGTAATTGTTTAGTATAGTTTAAAAATAAAATTATAATTGAAATACAACGAGTTTGAAAATTACTAATTATAACTGTAATCGTCAAGTATTTATAAAACTTTGGTTACCTGTTCCCATAATCGTTTATTTTGAAGAAAAATAAAAAATTAACCTAAAAATGTAAAAAAAAAAAGTCCAACAATAAAATGAATCAAAATTCATACACAGTGAAATGATAAAAGAAAAAAAAGCCTAAATTACAGAATCACTGCAATTAAACTTACGTAATCATTGAAAAAAATACTATTTAGTAAATATTCTATAAGTTAATACTATAAGGCTTAGAAGTGTAATTCTAGGTATTAATTTTTTTTTATATATACTCTATAAGTTAATAATTGGATTTGGTATTCCGTTTCTTTTTCACGTATAATATTAAACCATATCAGATTACCCGTCAGTGACCCCTTATAAAAATTATATCCTAACAGATATTTCATCAAAGTCGTTATCAAATCGTTTAAGACAGAAGATCCACATCACTATTTAGAGTAGTGATAAAAAAAGCTATCAAGGAAATACATTTTCCCCTCTTTCCCCAATTTACGACCTTGGTCCCTTACAATTTATAACATATTTATAGTAGTGAATTGAGTTCAATTTACATTCATCTACATATATATAATCACACAAAACAGAGACTCTAATCAAGATAATGGCCTCAATTTCGTATGTAGCTTGAGTTATGAAAATTTAAATATAAATATGCTCGGTTTTATTGACTACAATTCCAACCAAAAGTAGAAAAAGGATCTACCAAATTAACATGCATAGGTTAACGTAGAAATAAAAGTTCAAACACCATATCAAATTAATATGCGTAGGTTAATGTAGAAATAAAAATTCGAAATAATTAAATGGAAACTCAAGATTAGAGGGAATAATTATTTCAATTATTTTTTATTTTTGGTCTTATTTTGACCATTCAACTATCAATTGGTTTTTTTTTTTTTATAATTCCGTCAATTTTCTGTTAAAATAAATTGATTATTAAGGGTAATTAGGAAACGATGATATTTGATGAAGTTCGCTGAAATTTTACAGAGTTCGATAAATGGTTCAAAGTCCAAAATTGAAATCCATTATACATTTTCCTTGTATAGAACCTAACTATCCAATGTTAAGGCCCAAAGTTGAGTGGGAACATGTATAAGTCAAGCAGCATATAATAGTTCGTATTTGCCTCCTTAATCTTTTTTCATGCGTGATTGCCACCTGGTGTTCAAGTGCGTTAGAAGTTTCAGGCCCTGTGAAGATTAAAAATGGAAAAGGCCCACGAAGTAAGAGGCCTAGATTAAAGTAATTAAGTTCCTATTTCGAATGTCCACATAGTAGAAAGGAGATGTGGACACTACCTCATTAATTCCTAGAATCACCATATTGTAGCATGATTGATGTTTGATACATTTCATTGGTCGAGATCTTTTTTCAATTCATTGTCACTTGCATATAGGATGTAGATCATATATAATTTAAAATTGTCACAATAATAATATTGCGATATTACAAGAATACGTTAACCAATATTAATAGTAATAGAAGCAATAGTAGTATAGAAATATAGTAATGATAGTGTTAGTTATTGCTATAGCAAGTACATGGCTAATAAACAACAATAAGTAGTATCTCACTATTCCATTAAAATAAATGACAATATTTTATGAATAATATAGCAAAAGCCATTAGAATTCAACTTAACTAGTTGAATGTTGAACAATTTATTAAGTTAATTGATGAGTCAATACTTTTCTTCTTCAATCTATCTTTTTGCATGCATAATGTGATTAAATTGATATCAAATTAAGTTGTGTTATTCAATTTTAATACAAGGTCGCCGTGGTAAAAAACAAGTGATTTTGATGCAAAAAGAAGTAGAAATGAAGCATAGATTAATATAGGGTCAAGTTTGACCGATCGGGATTGTTCCCAATCACTCAAATGCATCAAAAGATAGGAACAACGGTTCCTCGATCGATCAAGACACATGACTGCAATTGAAATAGAGAAAAAAAAGATGCCTGATCGATCGAGTTGCATGGAAAAAAATAACAAGAGATTTGCTCGATCGATCAGGAAAATCTCCGATCGATTAGGAAAAGAGCAAAAAAGAAGAAAAATTCACCCGATCGATCGGGCGCAATGCTGAAGAGGTCTAAGTCAGTCAAAGTCTGATTTTGACTAGGGTTTTGCCTTTAAATAGTCTTTACACACACAAAGAAGGACTTTTGCTCAATTTTCAAGTCCTAGCACTTCAAGAAAGAAATCAACTTCTTTCAAAGGCAAGAACAACACAAGATCAAAGCAAAAGAAGATTAAATATGCGTCCATGATCATCCTTTTCACAATCTATCCATGTGCTCTCTTGAACTCCATCTTTTTACTTTGTTTTATGTTTTCTTTGCTTATGTATTTACACTAAACACCCAAAATTTGGGCTAGTAGCTAGCTAGTTACTTGATTATATGTTAGGATTCAAGTTTTAATTCATTGATTCATACTTGGATAGTGTATTTTGATTTTCTTGATTTATCATCTATATACTTGTAGTTGTAGTTTCGTAATTCAAGAAATCTCATTCTTTTGCCATTGAATCTTGTAGATTCTACGAGTATGAGTTAGGAGTAAATCCCTTAATTAATATATAATTGGTTTAACTGAGATAGGTAATCTACTACGATAATTTATGCTTATTAATTTTAATTAGAAATTAGAGTTAAATTGGGTTAGTTAATTCAGGTCAAGTGAATTATAATCTATGCCTTAGAGATAAGTTATATTTCAATACGCCAATTACTTTAACCCATATGATTAAAGCTTGTAACCTAATCCATTCACGCTTAATTTGCTAAACCTGAATCCACCAACATAAAAAATAGTAATTTAGGCGACCTACCATCCCAAATTAGCTTTTTCCCATTTATACATCTTAAATGTTTCGAGTTAAGCTAGAGTGAGAATTTGTCATTAGTCAATTTCTATTTTTTTATTAATTAATTTTAGTCTTAAAATCAATTCTTTAGATTCTTTTATTAGTATTTCCAATTTTTTGCGACAATCCCAATTTTTCATGGATGATCCTTGAGTAGTCATTCGCGTGATTAAAGAGGAATTTAACTTTATATTGTTGTTGTTTTATTTTTATAACTTATCCTAGCTCTCTATTAATTTATATTCCAAATTTTGAACATTAATTAATGCCACTATAACAAATGAAGAATAAAGGAGATGTGGCCAATCTCTCGTACATACATTTATTCTTATCTTGATTATTAGAGCATATTAAGTACGATATACTCTTTGTCAAATTCATTTAATTCCTTAACTCATTTCATTCATTTTCAAATTCATTTAGGTAGAGATTAGCACACTGAAATAGGTTAATGGATTAACATTCTTGACTTTATTCAAATTATCATGTTTGGTATGAAGTAATGAGTTTGGGAATCCTATTCCCTAGGTAATGTGATTCCCACAAATTTGAGAATAGCCATTCTAGAACAAATACACGGGATTAGCCTATTCACATGTTCTTGGGGATGAACTCATTTGTCAAATGATCAAAATGCTCTTTTAAAATATAATATGTATATAATCACAAAAATCCATGCTTATCGTTATTGTTATTATTATTTATGTTATTTTTACTATTACTATTACTATTACTATTATTATTATTATTATTATTATTATTATTATTATTATTATTATTATTATTATTTTTAACTATTAATTATTATTAAAGGGAAGAAAAGGCAACCCTCGGTTGGATCATCTAATTCACTCCAACAAAACATACATGGTTCTGTAGTCAAAGTAACTTTATCACTTTAGTGTACCTATCGGAGCAAGCAAGGATGATCACTCCATACTCAAAGTGGAGGAAAAAGAATAGAAAGTAGCAAAATTACCAAAATTCCTTTTCAAAACATAACATATTTTTAATAATAAAAGGGGAATCCTTACTATTATTATTATTATTATTATTATTATTATTATTATTATTATTATTATTATTATTATTATTATTATTTATATGATTTATAAATGTTATTTATTACTTTTAGTATTATTATTATTTATCAAATGACTATAATACTCTTTCAAAGCATAACATATATATAATAAATAAAAAGACGATCATTATCATTATTATTTATTTATTAATATTACTATTATCATAAATATTTTTTTATTAATATTATTATTATTATTCAAATGACTAAGATGCCTTTTCAACACATAAAAGTATATAATAACAAAAAAAGTATTATAATTACCAATAATATTATTATTTAAAAATAATATTGTTTATTTATTTGTTATTATTATTATTATTATTATTATTATTATTATTATTGTTACGATTATTTTTATTATATTTATTTATATTCGTAAGATAATAACATGTATATAATAACAAAAATCAATCTTATCAATTTATAAAAATCATTCCCAATACAACCATAGTATACTGACTACCAAACATGAGTTTTGAATTAACACATCAATTCCTATATCATACCAAGTATGGTATACTTTTTACCAAGTTTATTTCTTGTCTAGTTCTATTCCATATTTTAACTCATTCTATTATTGTCCAAATTCATTCCAGCATGCCAATAGACCTTAGGGATACCAATCTCTTAAATTTTCTCGAAGAGCTACACAGATTCAACTTGTATTTCATATCTTAGGAGGTTGAATCTGCTCAACTTTTTGAGAAAGATGTGTGATATTCGCCCTTTTGGGTCTTCTTAACGTATATGACTTTATATGGGTTGTTCTTCTATGCGGACGTCTGCATAGCCACGTCAGACGTCCGTAAATGCCGCCTAATCATTCATAAATGCCACATCATCTTAAATTAACATGTCAGCTTGTCTTTTATAATTTTTACTAAATTACCCTTTAACGTGCACAATTACGTTTATACCCCTTCTAGGAAATGTCAATTCATAAATTATAATTTTGCCCTTCGTGCAAATTCCAAAGCCACTAACATTTTCTTTCCCACTACTGATGCCAAATCTGATACTATTCTTCTTCCTTCTCCATACCCTTTCTTCATCCTCATCAAACTTAGGGTTTTCACACACAGCGATCTAAAGTAAAAAAAAAAAAATTATCCTCTGCTTTAGCTTTTTCCAAAGATTTGTTGAAGGTTATCAACCTTTCTCCGCCTACCCCCGCATATCTCAGCCTCATCATCCTTGAAAGTACCATCTCAACTCATATTAACAAGCTTATCTTCTCAGACTCAAAGATATTATGGATGAGAAAGAGGAAAATAAACCTCTATCCATAAACCATCAGACTGATATTATATATATATGTGTGTGTGTGTGTGTGTATGTGTGTGTGCATGTTTGTCTGTGTCGGAAGGTGTTTGATGGGGCGAAAGCTCTTTGAAAATCATATATAAGTTGTTTGTTTTTTTCCAAACCAGTCTACATGGTTTCGTTGATTACTTTATGTTGTGAAGTTATTTGTTAGAATTAAAAAAGAAAAAAGAAAAAGGTTCTCAGACATATTTTCTTTGTTGTACTTTGATTTCGGAAATGCCTATTTGATTTTAAATAATGCTTGAAGAAATTTAGTTTATATGCTGAATAATTTGAAGCATTGTTTGAGGAACATGATCAGTAGTATACTTAATGCATTTTGAGGGATCATATGTAAGGGAATTTACTCAAATCATCTGTGAAGCTTAATCTATAAACTTGGACAGCTTAGTAAGATCCATGCTTTCGGATCCTAAATGTAGATTCTGTTATGCCTTATTGTAGGATGCTGTAAAAAACCTTTTTATTAGTTTTGAGTATTATGCGTGCATATGCTTGTGTGTTTGTCTCTATTTTGTTAGGTCTGCTATTTTTTAAGAAAACACCCACAGTCAAAGTCCTTTTCTGATGGAACTCATGGAAAATATGATAATATATCCTTTGATTCTAAATATTAACATCAAGTCTCCATGTAGTATAGATACTAAATTTCCCAGTACTACTCTTTTGAGACTTAAAACTGTGTATTTCAATTCCTTTATAATGTTGGATTTCGATTCCCTTGGATGCCATAAGACCACCTAAGTTTATGCCATAAGTGCTCTGAGTGTTTAAGATTTTAACAGAAGATTTGATACACAGTTTTCTTCAGATCTGGCACAACTTCTCTTTTATCTGGAATCTCAACAATCTCATGATGTTGCCATCTTTGGCGTTATCAAGAAAGAAAAATGGGTTTATGCTTGGGGTTGGGACAAAACTATTACTGTGAATTGTTTATATATATATATGCGTGCATGTGCTTCTGTGTGTGTCTGTATTTTGTGAAGTCTGCTATTTTTGAAGAAAACACCCACAATCAAAGTCTTGATATCTGGATTGGATTATGTTTGTTAATAATTGGATTATGCTTGTTAATTTACTGAATTAAAGGGAACTTTTGAGATACTTTGGTATTATTAAGCGTTAACTTGAGAGTTAATTCTTAAGCATGTATTGAGGAAAATCCCCTTGTAGTTACGGATACTTGTTGTAAAAATTAACGAAGTGAGGATAACATCCGTTTAGAAATGAAGCACGCGGTGGAGTACGTTAGTATATCTGTAGATGAAGATGATGACGTTAGCACAAGATTTGTAACCCAGATAACAAAAGAAGAAGCATGAAGGTTCATGTCTAATATTGTGGGACTATTTAGTATATTCGAACAATGATCCAGAGTTAGTATTTGATTTAATATTTATTCTTCTATAGCCTATTACAAAGAATTTAGATTGATGCGTTCGAGGTCAGCAATATAAAAGGGTACAAAATTGACCAAGTTTTAATAACCCGCAAGTGCACGGATCTTGTAGTGTAGTGTGCTTTGAATGAGGAATCGTATCCACAAAGAAGCTCGTTAGTTAGTTAGTGAAGTAGTGTGAAAGTGTTAAAGCGGTTAAGTGACAGTTTGGAAAAGGCGTTTGAGTAGCGTGCGAAAATGTAAACTAAATTACAACTAAGCTAAAGCTAACTAAGTAAAAGTGGAATACGAGGGAAAGAAATCTAGGGGGATGAACATGCAATGAAGAAGTTAATATAGGCTCGACATCCAGGATTCTCTAATTCTATGCAAGGGTTAAGCTACAAGCATTAACCTAGTCAATTACCTTAGTCTATTAAAATCCCAATTACTAACTCTATTGTAGGTGTCGTTCCATCTACCAGCGTAAAGCCATAGTATGGATCTGTTCTTGCAACCTGGCATAAAAAGTATGTTTCAACTAAGTAATTAACATCTCCTTACTAGTCTAGAACTATGGTATAGCCTATAGTCATAGAATCTAAGGTTGTCAATCTATTGATTCACTATTAAAACATGGATATATGACACAGAAGTAAAGTAATCATAACATCTTCTTAAAAGCATTATGTATGAAAGAAATACTAAATTAAAGAAAGCCATATATTGCAATTGAATTGAATAAACTGAATCTGAGACCATATATTAAAAGACCATCATTTATAATATTCTCCCCTAGATAATAGCTCTACTCAGACATAATAAATAATACAAATTGTACAAATAAGAGAGTCAAGAAAGGCTCCCCTGATATGACGACCGTGTATTTCTGATTCCAAGAATTTGAGTAGAGGTCCAACACAAAATAGCTATTCGGGCGGAGATTCCCCCGAATAAGAGTTACTTGGGAAGAACTTCTCCCGAATAAGAACTTTTCCAATAAAAGCTATTCGGGCAGAACTTCTCCCGTATTCTACAATTACTACTAAATTAATCTAACTAATTAATTAAAACTAAAATTAAACTAATTAACTAATTAAAAACAATAATTAAAACTAATTATAAAATCTAAATTAATACAAATCTCAACCGGGGAAGGGGGTATTTATAGGCAAAATTTCATAAGCGCACTCGAGCGCCCTTCCTAGTGCGCTCGAGCGCCTTTCCTGAGCACGCTCCTGCTCCATCGCTGAATCAGCGACATGTGGCGATCGAGAAGGTGGTGAAAACTTGTGGAATTTTTCTAGTAAGGGTGCTTGAGCGCCCAGGAGGGCGCGCTCGAGCGCCCTTTGCTGATTTTGTTGACCCGCAATTTTGACTTTGACCGGAGCGTTGACCGAGGCATTTTCGGGCATTTTTTACTATTTTAACCCTTAAAATGATAGAATTCAGCTAAAATCACGACGTGCGTAGGGAAAAGCCCTACGTTTTGCTTAGAAGGCCGTTTCTACCTAAAAAAGTAGTATGATTTGTCAAAAACGGACATAGTTAACTATTTGAGATCATCCAGGTCAATGTTTCGAGTCTGGTTTTGCACTAGTTTTGGCCTAATTCTTTCTCTATGAACTTCATTCTTTCACCGGTTCCCGTGTTTCCCCGTTCTTAACTTCTTGACTTGCAATTTGGATCATTTCGGGTATGATTTTTTACTATTCAGTATCATCCTACATTGTATTGAAAGTATATAAGTGTTGCATTTATTCCTAAGTTAAGATGCAAATGTAGTTACAAATACAATGGTTTGAGTGCTGCAAATACAATCAGATCATAGATTAATATTGTTAGTTGTCTGGCAAGGAAGTAGTCGTGGATACTGAAGTGAATCACGTCACGCGGTCTAACATACAATGTTTAATGCCCCGTAGAGAAGTAATTAGTTGCGTAAGTATCGCCTCGAACATGCGACAATAGCCACTTATATTTCAAATTTTCTACATTTATAAAGAATCAACATTTATTTTCTTATATATTAGATTATTGATGCTTTCGCATGGGTAACGTGGACGAATGCTAGGAAGAAACAAATTGAACTTTTTAATTGATATATGCCAACGAGCTTCATGGTAAAGTATCAAGACTTGGACAAAAAAGTAATAGAAAAAAACTCTAGTCCTAAAATGATGGCTAAATATTCTCAACTTAAAATAATACGTATTTGTAGTTATTTATTTTATTCAAATAAAATTTTCGTGTAGAATTTTGTAGCGGAAAGTGAAGACTTAATCGTTCATTTGTATATTACGACATTTGAGTAGATATAGAAATTGGTTGAAAAAGTTTAGGACGTTAGCCATAATCTCTCCATAGTAGATTCCTAAGGACATAGCATAAAAAGGTATAAAGGAAAATAAATTAAATGTTTGTGGAGTTAGCATGAAAACCATGAGATGGGGTGAACTTGAGAGTACGGCCACCATTTTGGCCTCTTAGATTAAAGACAAAAATGACAATAGAAGCATCGGATGTGCATACCGCAACACCCAACAATTTTAAAAGTTTGAACTATGATAGTCCAAATACAAAGAAAATAAGTCATCTAAAAAGAGCACATGTTCACTGCCAAATATTGACTGGATTACATGTGTTTCCTCAGTGCCTCCACAAATCAAACGCAAATTGCTTGCATTTTTCAGCATAATATGCAAGCTTGAGTGCTACCATGGACTTGTATTCTTTCATCATCAGACAGACATATAAACCACAATCGTGTTTGCCCTCTTGAATAGGTGTTCACGAGGGATGATACAGTGGCATTGATGAATTTTTTTGCATTGCCCTGTATGTCTCGGGTTCTTGATACTGAAATAACTAATCCAAGTATTTTAGCTGCAAAACATAAATATTAATTTTACTAAAATGTCATTTGATACTATATAGTCATTTGATAAACATTAATATTATTTGTACCACTTTTTACACTTGATCGATTATGGGCTCCCTTGTATCACGATGGGGAGCAGTATCACATATGTTGACCTTATTTTTTATGAAGTCAATTACACATAGATACCAATGTGTGTTTTTGTAATTCATTGGTAAAACAATCTGTAAGAAATCAATAGTATTACTATATAGTCAGTATTGAACTAACCAAAAGTAAAACAAAATAGTTTATGAAAAAAAAAAATTTAAAAAGAAAATTTGAAGAATAAGCTACCTGTTCGCAATTCTTTAATGAACCAATATACTTATGGTCCCCCCAAAATGATACAATACATTTAGAAACTCGAATAGGCTTTTCACAAACTTCGTGAACAATCTGCCACTGTCATGAGAAAATATTTAAACCGAATCAATTCTCCAATTAGGTCAAAAATATTTAAACCGTTTAATGCTACATTATGTTCATCCCATTTGTAAATTATATTCGAGGTTTTACAGTTACAAAAATTAGAGTCAATGTGTATAAATTAGAGTAAGAACAATAATTTTTTATTTCATTTTTTAAAATTTCATGCTAATTTTTTATTAATAATTTCATGCTATCTTGTAGGACTAGAAGTCTAGAACTACATTACTACATCTTTGTTGAATCATGTCAGAGTCAATGTCATAATCACTCTAGACTCTAGCGTGAAGTAGACAATTGGCCATAACTAAGGTGTACTATTTTTTGAAGATTTAATACCATTTCAAAACAATGATAATCATAGGGTAATCATATAAAATCCATATTAAATATAGACATTTCTTAACATTACAAAATGCTAAGAATGAATTAAGGGTTGTTTTATCTATTCGTATACATACCGTGAATAGAGATGGTAGATACCATTTGGGCAGTTTTGTATCGTCATGCTTAGCATTTTTTCCAAGTTGAGCTACATAGCAATCAATGATCTATGGAAATGATATTTACATAGATACGTTTAATATAATAAGTATAAACTAAGATGTAACAATTAACATAACGAAATGAATGATTAAATTTTTACGCTTGAGGATATGTCCTTGTTCGGCATTAGTTGTCACATCTCAAATCTTGTAAGAAAATTATAATACATGCTAACCAACACCTCCCTATAATATTAATGTTAGAAAATTAGGCAAAATTAATTTATATGAGTAAATAAATAACTACAGTAACAAAAATGTAATCAGACTTAATGAAACTTGTTTATGGTCATTCTTTAGTTAAAATAAGAAGTCAAATAAAAAATCATCATCTTTTTCCATTCTCAGACCATCTGCATATGAAACATTATCCAAGTGTTGAGAAGGTACTGTAGTATTTGTGTCACTACTTATCTCAATCGCATTTGCATGGATTTTTTTTTGTTTTTCAATGTTTTTCGTCGACCGAATAATATGCATCGGACCACTTCGATTCTTGTTTAGTGGGGAGGTAATGGATATCAAATCCTTACCCACTAAAACATTTTTTTCTTTGGCATCACGAGTGACCCCATTTACACTGTCTCTACATTGATTTTTTTGGTTTTGTATGAACTCTTTCATAAGTGTTGTTGCCTCTTTAATCTGTTGTTTGAGATTTTCAAATTCTTTTCTTGTCACAAATTCGTTTTTCATATCCTACACATATCCATTTTAATGTAATAATACATTTGCACATTGTCCTAATTAATTTTCAAATAAATTAAAAATTGATATAAACATCGTATATGTAAAATAATTCAAACCTTGCATTTCTTTGAGCTTCCACAAGGTGATTCAGATAAGCTTCTTTTATGACCCCCCTCTTAGTCATTTTTTGTTCTTTTGAGACACAATTAACTTCCTTCCAATTGGTTGGTAAGCAAAGTTTGTGGAGTAATTGCTAGTATATCACAATTGAAAACACCTACCCTACTTATCTTCCACGTTATTTTAATGCCAACCATGACCTTGTTTCACCAGGCTCACAAACAATTAATGCTGCAACCCCACCAACATTAATTGCCTATACTTGCCTAGAAACACGATCCCGTCCCTCAACTCATGTCCATCATCCTTATCTCTCATCAATTAATGCTATACACATCAATTGAAAATGCTAATCAACATTCTAGCGAGTGTACAACGGTTTTTTTTTTTTTTTGTTGGTTAAAAAGTTTTGGACAAAGCCATTACATATCATGTCCGCGTCAGAGGTGATGTTCCCAATCTATCTTTTGTACACATTATCGGACATTGATATCATTTTTTTTCAAATAGATCACGTTGGGTTAGGGGTCTTTTTTACCATATCATTATTTTATTATACAACTTTCTATACCTCGAGCCATGTGAAGTTGTATAATAGGTAAGAGGAAAGGAAAAATTGTTGCAAAAGTTATATTAAAAGGCATTGGAAAACGTGGGAAGAGAGAGAAAATGGAAGCTAACGTTCAAATTTAAGACTAATCTTCACATGTGGATTATGTCTATAATTTAATTTGCAAGGACATAAAATGGTTGCATATAAATGTAAATAAATAATCAAGGACAACAATAAATGAAATGGAATTTTTATTAAATTAGTGAGTAATATTGCAACAATTATACTCACTTGGAGATTGATACAACAATGATTGACAATAAGTAAATGCAAAAAGTAACAGATACACCTAGAAGAAAATTGTTCACATTGGCACCGGTTACAAGTTCATTCTTCTTCTCTTTTATCATAAATGTTACTTTTTCTCCAATATCATCATCGTCGTTGTCGATTATTCTTTTGGATATGTTGAGTTTGGTACGGAACCAAAATGCGGAAATAGGTTCACACCATTTGAAAATTTTACATGTATTACACGTATAGAATAAGCGCCCTATGTTATCCTTCCTAATATCACTCACAACTAAAATTTCTGCTTTGCAATTGCATAAACATTTCTTGTTCTTGTATCTCAAATTAAGTGCTGGCTTCTCGTATTTTTGAGCTCGACTAGTCGATGTAGATACTTCGATATTTGCTATAAAAATAAAAAAATTACAATCAGTGCATTAGAAAAAAATAATTTAGTCAGTATGAACGAAAGATGGTATTCAAATAAAAGGCAATTAGAAAAGTAGAAAGAAAAATTATTACAAAATGTAACCATAAAACCTGTGTAAACAAATGTGTGAAAGTGAAGCCTAAGAGAGATAAAGATATGACCATGACAATGTCAAAGGATATATAATGACAAAGCAAAGACACCCTTATATAGACAATAATTGTGGTGTTCATTTTGGAAGAAATTTAGGGCATAATGGTAAAATCAATGTAATAACCAATATATAAAAAATTCAGTCAAAATAAATAAATTATGCATTGTGCATATTTTTTATTAAACATAACGATTACCTTACAAAAATAAGGGCACAATTACATTGCCATTTTAAATAAAATACGTAAAATACTAAAATTAAAATCCTACATTATAATCTCCTCGATTAGTAGTATTGAAAATTGGTTGGATGGAATAAGGAGCTCGATCCGACATTGTCTTTTTGGGAATTGAATAGCAGTTGGCTAAGAGTATTATAACAATCTCCGTAATCATGTGGCACACTTGATTGTGTAAACACGTAGTTCAAATCACAATGCTGTACACTAGTGTCATCCGATCCATCCTTACGTCGTTCCCTTGGACAGTTAGGTGCAAAATGACCAATACACCTGTAAATATTGCATTTAATATAAAATATCGTGTTGCACAACGATAACTATAATTAAACAAATTAAAAAATATACGAACTTGCATCAACTACACTTCCTGTAATGCCCGGGAATTTCATCACATCTTTTTAAATAACTGTTGCATATCTTTTTGAGCATATTTATGTGCATTTCTTTTCTTGCTTAATTGTTTTATTTAGAGGGCACTATTCATAAGAAATTTGACTGTCTTAAATGCTCGATTTAATATTTTTCCTAAACCATATGACATATAAAAGGAATCGAAAACTTGTTATTATGGACTTTAGAGGCCGGGAGTGCGTTTAAAAAATGTTTTTTGACTCGTTTGAATAGTGTTACGTATGTAAAAATATTAATTTTGAAATAGTTAGCAAACAATTGAAGTTTAAGCTCATTTGACAAAGATTTTAGTAGGATTTGACCTCAATTAATTGTACATGCACATACATATATTCAAATTATCACCTTATAAGCCATTTACTCAACAAAACAAAAGCAAAAAAAAAAAAAAAATTGCCAAAAAGCCCTCCCCTTGAACCTGACAACCCCTGGAGCCAAAGAAAAAAAATTTCTTCAACTTTTGAGCAAGATTTTGGTCCTTTGGCTTGGTCTAGGAGGAGTTTAGAGCACTAGGGAGCATCAACCACTTGTCTATAACATCATTGTAAGGGAGTTTTTACATTTTCATGGAGTTTTAAGCTTATGTTCAATTTTGATCTTTTCTTGAATTGTTGTTATTAGCCTATGTTATGCTCAAATATTGCTTGGGACACCTCTTATATGTTATATGTACCTTGTTTAAGTTGTGTAGTAGTTATTCCATGGTTGGAACTTAAAATGCACGAAAGAGATGATGAATAGTGCCAATACTTAGGGTTTTGATGCAACTTGCTAATTAGAATGAATTGAGGCTTCTTTTAGGTGCTTTAGACATTAATGGAACTAGTTGAAGGCTCACGTGAGGTTGAATTGCTCGAAAATGAGTTAAAGTGCAAAATTGGTTAACTTTAAAAAGGAGATTTTTCACATAACGCAATCCGGGCTTGTTTGGACTTTAGATTAGGTATCCTTGGGGCATGGAAGCACTTTTTGTGCTTTCGTTGTGTGAAATTGGGGTCCGGATTGGGTAGTTGTAGTTAAAATCCACTCGGGGCCTTCCTGAGCTTTTGCCTCCAAAGCGGGTTTTCATGGCCTTCATAGGTGTCTTTTAACTTAATTAGGAATGTAGAATGATTGGATGTTAGTTTTGTAACTCTGGATTTGTATATAGGAGAAGAATTACTTGGTTAAAGGAAGGGAAAAATGAGAGATTTGGTTGCTTTAATGCTTATATGAGCTTGTAGTTGCTTGTTATGTGTCTATATGTATGTCTAATGTAGATTTAAGTTATTTGTAGAGTTTTGTGCAAAATGTGTTGATAACCCTTTTGTGCACCTATATAGTTATTCTCGTGTTTAATGCTTATATATTGTTAGGATGTTTATATTGCTTGTATTTAATGTTGCATGATTGAAGTTATGCTTAAGACTTGTACACTAGACTACTAGAAAGGTTGCTGGGAATATATGTTAAGTTTAAGCATATAAGGTGGCATCTTATTAAAGATAGAATTTTTAATAGATATTGTATGCTAAATGTGTGATACTATAAGTTAGCCAACCTAGAGGAATAATTAATAAATGTTGTAGTTAAAGAATAATTGAAGTAATGCTTGGTATTAGGTACATGGCGATTGAGAGTGATGTGAATACAATCTTGTATCCTTAGCTACCTGGTAGAGGTGAGGGAGTCTTCATCTCTTCTGTACATCTTAACCTAATTTATTGTTTCAAGATTGTATTCATTAGTAATTGATAAAGTTTATATGCGTTATTTACTTGTTATCTTGTGTCTTTTCATGTTATCTGTGATTAATTACGAGGACGACCTACTTTGTTATTCCTCTTAAGTGATATTTGATATACTTGGCTCTCGTGATCTTGACCCGAGGTTGCGCAACATTTTCGGACATGGTAGCGTCGAGAAACACGGACAACATCGGGTTTGCCGTGCTCCCTCGACTACCATGGTGCTTATTCCCGTTCTCTCGTTAAGTATACTCCACTACCCTAGAGGTGTGGTTCACCTACTGGGCATATAGACCTATCTCAGGAGAAAGGATCGTAGGATTGGGGTACATCCGGAGTACCCCATTTTGGAGGAATAAGGGTTTGCCGGCACTTGCTTGAAGATCTTGACTCGTGGCTCGTGATTGAAGACAAGTTGAACCGTATCCTTTTTATATGTGGTTAATTACTTGTTTAGCTAATTGTGTTAGTTAGTATTGAATATGTTGTTATCTTATTGCATATCATGTAGCATTTCCCGGTTTACGGCATCATATCTCTTTGAGTAACTTTGGTTACTCATTACTCATTTAAACATATTTCAAGGAAAGCTGTGGTTGGATGCTATGTGCAAGAAATGCAAGTTGCTGGTTGTATATGTTTTGTTTTGAGATTTTGAAACCTTGTGTATGTTTCTATTGTCTAAAAGGTTGTAATATAAAGTAAAGCTTGTATTCTTGTATGAGTTAACAACTGTAGATGGGCTGTAATAACTTCAATGATTTACTTGATTGCCTAGTTAATTGCATGCTTGTGTGAATAGGATTGTACCTTGGAGTTGGATTGTGGTTTTTGAGGATAAGTTACTGCTTGCTTTTGAACTGATAACCCTATAAACAGGGGAGACTCCATCTGTTTTCTCTTGTTTTTCATGACTTGGGTATTAGGTTTGGGAACTTCAGTCTTGAGAGGGATCGGGGTGTTACACTTCCTAGGCTATCTGTTGCTCTCATGACCTTTTCCTCTTAATCCCTTTGGCTTAGCTTACTTAGGATCCAAAACTTCAAAGTCCATTGGTTGCGATGGTCCGGCACTATCGCCTTGTACTTCCATCATCTACAACTCCTTGGCACGAGCCGTTTGAATCGTAATACCTTAAACTACTTCGTTATAGCCCTGGCTCGTCCTTTTGGTTTAAAACCCGAGTTCATTGCACCTTGACATAATGAAGCCATTTCGAGCCATCTCAATTTCATATGTTGTGGCACTTGACAAATTTTTATCACGAAACTCTTTGCTGATATCAGCAGTCCATTGTTGGGTAATGCATATTGGTGGAATCTCCTTAACCGACTAACTCAAACCTTTTACATTCGCAATTGATCTGCAATGTCACACTATTGAATAGAACATGACATACTAACCCTTCGTTATTATAATCCAAAATAATATAAGTGCAAGAATTAGCACTATGGGAGATAACTCTATCGTGCCACGGCATTGCTTGCAATTCAATGTGCTTTTAAACTTCATGAATACTACTCGCGTATACAAAGTAGCTACATGTTCATCGATTTCTACCATTGGAGTGGTCAGGACTGGCTTCGTATAGTTTGTTTTCACTTTTTGCTCAACCACATTAATTCGCACACGCTCTAGTGCTCGATGGTAGTCCCTTACGAAGTCCACAAGCCTTCGGTTATTTCCAAGGAATCTGTTCATAAATGCATTCATTCTCTCGCATCGCTGAGTACTCTTTACCTCAGAAAAGGAGTGTCCATGTAGATTTGTCTCTGCCTAAAGTTTTCTCTTCTCGTATACATCCATGATCTACTTGTGGTTCTCAAGACCTTTTTGGACAACCATATCCCTCCACACATTCTCAAACTCATCAATTGAATATCTCAGTGACATGTAAAATGTGAATGTCATATTGAACTTCGGTATCTTCACATTTGTACTTACATTTTTCTATTGATACCACCTGCATAGCCTGTGCCTTGCTTTAGGGAATATCGTTGTGATTGTCGCTTGCATTGACTTATCTCCATCCGTGACCATTGATATTGGACTATTACATCCCATCGCATTCAAAAATGTGCTGAGCACCCAGATGTACGATTCGGTGGTCTCATTTTCTACTAAAGCAGCTCCGAAAATACATGTGTTTCGGTGGTTGTTTGCCCCAGCTAGGAGAATCAGAGGAAATTGATAGGCAAATTGTCTTGTAAGTAGCATTGAAAATCAGTACATCGCCAAATACTTCAAATTCATCCCTTGATCTCCCATCTGTCCAAAATAACTTGTGTAGTTGATTCTTATAATCTACAGTGTACTAGAAGAAAAAGCTCGAATCGATATCCAATTTACTATGAAGATAACTTAAAGTAGCTTTGGGATCTCCATCAACGACTTCCTCAGATCAATTACGATCCATTTTATTGTACAAATATGTTCTGATGAACCTAACATCCTGATAACCTCTGGCCACACAGTTAAAGAAATCCATTACTCAATTTTTTTTACACCGGATTGATTCAAAGTGTGCGCTAAATCCCTGTGTCTGTCATCAGCGTGTCTGTATGACCAGAGGAATGGTACACCATATGTGGGTACCAAGTCATGATTATGTTCTTCAACAAATGTGGTAACAACATATTGCATAGTCAACTTGTTGAGCTTAACACGAAATTTTGCATTACAACCACATCTTCTTAACAGATGATGCTCTCGCCCTTTGTCCGGCATATCCAAGCATTCCTTACTCCTCGCATCCTCGCAATGACAAATATATTGATGATTCAAAACTTCACCAATTAATTTATCCCTATGAATTGTACCTTTTCTCACACTAAAACTAACAACACGCGCATAATTGTTATAGAAGTTGAATGTATCGTCTTCAGACGAAAATGTCATTTGACATGTCATTCCTAAACCCTGTCCTTCAGAAACCAAGCCCGATCGCGACGACGTACGGATATTATAACGGCTACCATATGAACAACCAACGCAACAAAGAATACGCAACATACATTCTCAAAGGTTCATGTCATTCATATATAACAACCTTCCCCATTCTTTGGCGGAAAATCACTAAACTTACATTCATACATTCATTTGGCAAAAAGTAGACAACAATTTCATAACTTTAGCATTCTTGAAATATAAACATATGCTAGTTGTGATCACAATCCAACGTGACCAACCATATATCTACAACCAAAACAACTAGACTTAAAGAAAGTTAACTATTAAGTATTTGGTACATAAACTTCAAAAGTACTAAAACAAGTAAAATATAGTTTTCAAAGTTAAATACAACAACTACTCATGATAAACATGATCAAGCTCATTATTGCCTTCTTCACGCACGTAATCCACATCATGTACTCATGTAACATGCATTAAAGAGGTATAAGCGAAACAGACTCAGTGAGGGAGGGATAAAAGGAAGTTTGAAAGCTTTACCTTGAAAGCCTTTTGAATACATTAGAAACAACATATGACATAGCAACTATGACGCTTGAGCCCGAGTGCATACATATCACCTACATTTGTATATATTTTGTGCATTATTTCTTAAAAGCTTATTTACAAATAGTTACTATTCATAAGAATTTTTGACTGTTTTATTTTCTTGGATTTGTATTTTTCCTATGTTACTTTTCATTTAGGATACATGAAAAAATTAGAATTAGAATTACGTGCATAGCATACATGAGAAAATTAGAATTACGTGTATCGCATAAATAGTAAAAAAATTAAGCATTTTGGTTTTGCCTTTTGCTTTGTATTTGACTTCATTTAACCCATCTATCCAAATTACTTGACCCAATAACCCAACCCATTGACCCATTGACACAACTTAAACTTTTATAACCCAAAATTTCTCAAAAATGCTTAAGAAATGTCAAAAAAATCAGCCAAAAACCATGGACGGGAATAGTATTTTTCTTGCAAAAATTTCTACAATTGGCCATCTTCATCCATTCCAAGCTTATTCCAAGTGCATACAAGAGTTCATAGGCCTATATCTAGCATCTACAAGTATTTTGGTGAGGAATTTAGGCAATTATATGCATTATATATATATATATATATGTCTTAACTTTGATTTTTTAGATTTGATGATATATTGCTTATATATCGATGTTTATGCTTAAATTGTCTTCTAATAAGTTAGTAGAACACATCTTTATGAGCTGTTAGCAAGATTAATGGTTAAAATTGAAAAATGCGTGTTGGTGAAGATAATGAATAGTAAAATCTGAGGGTTTTGTTAAAATTTGATTTTGAGATTGATTTGATACTATAATTAGGTGCTATAGGTATTAATAAAGATAGATTGATGATTGTGTGAGGTTAGTTTGCTCAAATTTGGATTAAAATGCAAAAATAGCTCAATTTACAAAGGGGTTTCGGATGAATCACAAATCCAGGTCGAATTGAACATTATATTTAGTGTTTATAGGGCGAGGTAGTGCTAAATGAGTGGTTATGACACTTAATTGAACATCGGTTAAGGTACTTGTAGTTAAAATGCATAAAGGGATTTATGGGGCTTTTGCAGGAATTGTGGATTAATGGGTGAATTCGAAAGTCCTAGGAGTATCATAAAGGGTAATTAGAAGAATGTAAAAGTTTGTTTGAGAATCTTGAACCTCGTCCTTCGATTGTGAGTCAAATTATGTTAATAGACAAACGGGGCCGTTTGACTAAGTGTTGACTTTTCTCATTTTGAGTGTTGGCATAGTCATAGTAGGGCATGGAAGCACTTTTGGCGTGGTTGTGGCATTGATTGGGTGCTCGGTTAGTATAACTGTAATTCAAACGTGCTTGGTGGACTTTCGGGGTTCTGTTGAGGAAGTGAGGTTTCGTAGCATAAGATTGTGCCATAATGTGCCTAAGAGTGGGTAGTGAAGTCGGTTTTCCAATCTTATATCTCATTTGGTTGTAATAGCCTTTAAAAGTTGGGGTTATCAATAGTATTTTTTTAGTTTCGTGCCTTAAACTCCTATTGTTTGCTTAGCTAAGGTCCTTGTTGTTATTATTGCCTTATAATTGATTAATAACGTGTTTAAATGCATTTGTGTAGTACCTGTATCTTGATAGGAGTTCGTGAATTGAACAACATGTATACTTGTTATCAATTGAGTGAACATGCTTATATCTTATTATATTGTTTACATTGCTTGTAGATTGTATTGTATGTGTGAAGTTATGACTATAACTTGTATATTTAACTACTTGAATGATTACTTAGGTTGTATGTTAAGTAAAAGTATATAAATGTGATATTTTGCTAAAGATGGGGTTTTAATAAACATTGTATATTAATTAAGTAAACTATCAGTTAGCTAACCTAGTTGATAATTAATGATTGTTGTAGTTAAAAGGTAATTGAAGTAATGTTTAACTTTATGTTCAAGGTGTTTGCGAATGAAGTGAAGCCCAAACTTGTATCTTGGAGCTTGGTAGAGGTGAGGGGGTTTTCATTCTTTTGTGCATCTTAGTTTATTTTATTATTCATAAATTGTGGAGTTTAATATAATTGCTTCTACTTATGTGTACCTTGTTAAGAATTGAGTGAATATGCTTATCTCTTGCTTATATTGTTATAATGCTTATTAATTGTAATATACGTGCGAGGACAACCTACTTTGTTGTCCCTCGTTTATGTGATTCTTGAATTATATTGTCTGTGCTTGAATTATCGTGATTGAATATTGGGTTGCGCAACCTTTTCGGACATGGTAATGTCAAGAAACTTCGGGTAGTATCGGGCTATCGGTCTAGCTCGACTACCATGGTGCCTATTCCCTCTCTCGCTGGGTATACTCCCATTACCCCAGAGGCATGGTTCACCTCGTTAGGGTATGCGGACCTACCCCAAGAGAATAGATCGTAGGATTGGGGTACATTCGGAGTACCCTATTGGTGGTATAAGGGGTTTGCGGGTATTTGTTATTGAAGATCATGGTTTGTGGTTCGAGATCGAAGACAAATAAGATGAACCGTATCCTTTTAATATGTGTTTAATGTTTATTCGATTGACTTGCTATATTGTATTACTTGTATGATTATCTTTGTTGCATTGCATGAAATAATTTTTGAAACACCCCCGGTTTACTGTTTTCCCTCCCTCACTGAGTAACTTTGGTTATTCACTTCTCTTTTCAACATGTTCTAGGAAAAGCTGAGATTGGATGCTATGTGCTAGTCTATGTGCAGAGAGTGCAAGTTGCTGCTTTTATGTGTTCTATTTGGAGGTCATAGAACCTTGTATAAATTCCTATTATCCCGGAAGTTTGTAATGTAATGTAAAGTTATAGTCCTGTATAAATTAGTAGTTATGAGTGGATTGTAATGACTTATGATTTACTTTTGATGCTTAAAAGACTTGCATGGCGGTGTGCTTAAGAAGGTTGATTGGATGGACTTAACACATAAGAAAGATTCGTAATTAAAGTTAGAGTGGTATGATAAGCGATCTTATGACTTAAAATTTCATTGACTATTGTAATGCATGCTTGTGTGTGAATTTTGCTAAGTAGAGGCCCGGATGGCCATGGTTAATTATATGATGCTATGGTATCAAATGATGGGCTTGATTGAAGAAGTTGGATTAGGTTGGAGTGGTTGTACTTACTGTGTGCAGGTTTTGGGTAGTCCTATAAATAAGGGAAACTCCATCCATTTTTCTTAAATTTTGTGCCCGGGTTTGGAATTGGGATGAGAATAGCATGATTAATAGAAGTCCCAGTTCCGTGAGGGATCGGGGCATTACAGCAACCACATACTCATATACGCTTAGCAACCTTGAAATATTCACGCTAAACAACACATCAAGAAGTTACCGCTTTAGACATTTATTGAAGCCGACACCTTATAACTCCGCCACAAACTCAACACTTCTCTCGCCCGCGTGTGTACTCATGATGTACACTATCCTACAACCAAATCTCACCATGGCCTTCACCGACCACACGAGAGATAAGACTAGTACATGGTAATAATACAATTGCCGGTAAGCCCTATGCCGCCCAGCACGACACGATACTATCATGACGAACTAAGGTTGCAACCGAACACTTCACATCACATCTCATACACATACATTAATCAACAACACATTCGCTACTCAACAACACATTCAACAACTCAACTAAACTTCATTAAACATATATCCAACATATTGGTACCAACATTTAACTATCAAAGAACATTATCTCTACAACACATTAATATCACCCAAGCTCATAAAAACATGGCCTTTACACGTTAACCAACTAAACGTTAAAAGAACATGATCCTTACAATACAACTCCAACTTTTCAACAACATTTAACCAACCTATGAATCTCTACAATACATAACCTCAACACAATCATTATAGCAACTATCTTCAATGCATTATGAACCCTTTACAACAACAAAACCAAGCATTAAACAAGACAAACATTCCAATCTCAAAAAATGCACCAAGGCTGGAATTTTGGGAAAAATCATCAAAATAAACCCCTAAATTCACCAAATTCACTCCAAAGCCATGAAATCATATACCAATCACATATATAATCATAAACACCAAAACCAACTCCATTTCTCAACATTCAACCAACAAAATTACCTTATTTTCAACTATTTTGGCTCAAACAAGTTCATATGCATATATATAGCTCTCAAATCACTACTACAACATATATTCACCTCTATAAACATTTATAACACAATTATATAACATTTCCATGGATCAAAGTAGACATACACATGCAAGAACTTGAAACTCTCACCTTAAAATGGTTGGAAAAGACCAGATATGGCAAAAACAAGCAATGAAGAACAATCTTTGAGCTAAATCCACTTTGATTTGACTTTGAAATACAAGCTTTCTCTTAAAAAATGATCAAAACCTTTTTTTTCTCTTTTCTTTTCTCTCTTGGCCGACCCTTCAAGTTTCTTCTCGGCTTTTGCTTTGTTTTGTATGCTAATATCTTGTATGTATAGTGTATATAATATATATAATGGTCAAGAAGTCAAATAAGCTAAAAATGCAAAGTCAAATAGTCAAAGTTGGCGTATTAAGCATTATTCTATCTTATTTTGTATGCTAATATGTATTTATGTATGTATATATATATATATATACACTAAGTCAAACATGGTAGACTTAATAAAATAAGACTAAGTTTATGTGTAAAAATACAATTTAAATGCAAATTTGATGTAGTAAAAATAGATAAACACATAATACTACTAAATAATGTCTAAAATAAATAAATGCACATATAATGAAATGCTTGGGTCTCACATCTTCCCTCCCTTAAAAAAATTTCGTCCCCCAAATTCTTACATTCTGTACTGAACAAGTCTGGATACTACTGCTCAATCTGATCTTGTTTTTCCCAAATAGCCTCCTCAATCCCATGATGAAGCGACAAGACTTTAACCATCGGAATCACTTTCGAACGCAGCTCCCGAACTGACTGATCCAAAATACGAATAGGTCGCTCCTCATAAGTCATATCCCTACTAAGCTGCAACGGCTCTACCTCAAGAACATAAGAAGGATATGGATTATACTTCCGTAGCATAGATACATGAAAGACATCATGAACCTTAGACAAACTTGGCGGTAAAGCCAACCGATAAGCCAACTTGCCAACTCTGCCAATGATCTCAAACGGCCCCACGTACCTCGGACTCAGCTTCTCACCTTTACCATACTGAACAATACCTTACGAGGAGAGATCTTTAAGAAAACTCGATCACCGACCTCAAATTCCAAATCCCGCATTCTCTTATCTGCATAACTCTTCTGCCTACTATGTGCTGTAAGCATCCTCTAACGAATAAGATAGACATTCTCAATGGTACTCACAAGCTCCAGCATCAAGGCTGGATCAATAACCTTCATCTCCTCAACCTCATCCCAATACAACGAAGGCCGACACTTACGACTATACAATGCCTCGTATGAAGCCATCCCAATAGTCGATTGATAACTAGTGTTATAAGCAAACACCACCAATGGTAAGCGTTTCTCCCAACTCTTCCTGAAGTCCATAATACAAGCCCTTAACATATCTTCGAGAATCTGAATTGTTCTCTCTGACTGCCCATTTGACTGAGGATGATAAGCTGTGCTGACGCTCAAATTGGTACCTAATGTTTCCTGTAGACGCTGCCAGAATTTGAAAGTAAACCGAGGTTCCCTATCGGATACAATACTAACTGGAACCCCGTGAAGTCTCACGATGTTAGCAACATACAAATCTGCCAACTTATCAAGGTTATCCTGCTTATTCATTGCAATAAAGTGAGTAGTCTTGGTTAACCAATCAACCACAACCCATACTGCATCACAACCTCTTGGCGATCTCAGCAAGTCTGTGACAAAGTCCATAGTCACATGCTCCATTTCCACTGAGGAATCATCAACGGTTGAAGCAAACCCGCTGGTCGTTGATGCTTTGCTTTAACCCTTTCACAAGTCAAACACTGAGATACAAACTCTGCTACATCCCTCTTTATGTTGTTCCACCAATAATGTTGCTTCAAGTCTCGGTACATCTTGTTTCTGCCTGGATGGATGATATACTTAGAGTTATGAGCTTCCTCTAAAACTTTTCTTCTCAAATTCGAATAATCCAGAACACAAACTCGGCCACGAAACCGCAACATACCATCCCCGTGTAACTTGAAATCAGATTTACACTCAATGATCTTTTGAAGCCGCTGATCTAATTGCTGAGCTTCTCGGATCTATGACAACAATAACGACTGAATCTGCAAGTTTGCAAACAAAATTCTCACTTGAGTCAACTCCAACTTCCACATACTAGCCTCCTCCAGTAACTCTTATTCCTTGACCACCATACAAGCAATAATAGTCTTCCGGCTAAAGGCGTCTGCTATTATATTCGTCTTTCTTGGCACATAGTTGATTGAACAATTATAATCATCAAGTAGCTCCATCCACCGTCTTTGCTTTATGTTCAACTCCTTTTGAGAAAACAAGTATTTTAAACTTTTATGGCCCGTAAAGATTTCGAACTTGCTTCCCCAAAGATAATAACGCCACTTTTTCAAAGCAAACACAATAACCGGTAACTCTAGATCATGAGTAGATAATTGCCCTCATATTGCTTTAACTTTCGAGAGACATAGGCAATCACCCGACCATTATGCATCAGAACACAACCCAAACCTTCTTTAGAAGCATCACTGTAGATAACAAAGTTTTGACTCCCTTTTGGCAATGCAAGAATTGGGGCTGAAGTCAAACTCTTCTTCAATCTTTGGAAACTGTTCTCACAATTTCCATTCCAATCTAAACTAATACTCTTCTGGGTTAGCTTTGTGAGAGGTCCTACAACCTTTGAAAAGTCTTTAACGAACCTACCGTAGTAATCCGCCAAACCGAGAAAGCTACGAACCTCACTCACGTTCCCCAGTCTCTTCCAGGATAAAACAACCTCCACCTTATCAAGATCCACCATGATACCCTGTTGAGAAATGATATGACCTAGAAAAGACACCCGTTGAAGCCAAAACTCACACTTACTGAATTTGGCATACAATTGATATTCTTGAAGCTTGTGTAGAACTAGATGAAGATGTTGCTCATGTTCGGCCTTGGACTTTGAATACACAAGGATGTCATCGATGAAGATCACCACAAACTGATCTAAGTAAGGCTGAAACACCCGATGCATAAGATCCATGAAAGCTGCAGGTGCATTAGTTAAACCAAAAGGCATAAGCACAAACTCATAATGGCCATATCGTGTTCAGCAAGTAGACTTCGGCATATCATCCTCACTAATACGAAGTTGATAGTAACTTTGCCTCAGATCAAATTTGGAATAGATCTTTGCCCCTACAACTGATCAAATAGTTCATCAATAAGTGGCAATGGATACTTATTCTTGATGGTCACTTGGTTCAAATCCTTATAATCAAAACAAAGTCGCAAAGTGTCATCCTTCTTTTTCATAAACAATAAAGGTGCTCCCCACGACGATGTGCTCGGCTAAATGAACCCCTTGTTCAACAACTCTTGTAATTGAACCTTTAACTCCAGAAGCTCGGCAGGAGCCATTGTCACGCCACAACTCGACCCCACCTATAATCAGTCAGGACGCAACGGAATTTCAGCAGTATAACGATAGTAATTAGGACACCGAGGCTCTAAACCAACCTCTTTACAACTCATACAGCCAACTCCACAAACATTCAACAATAAACAACCCAACCATATTATACAATAATCACTCCTTCAATAATCCATTCTTAGTTATACGCTTTCGTTCCAACATAATACATAGGCTATACATATATTTCAAAATAGATTATAACCAACTTAGTAATCTAGTCATGATCAAAATAAAGACTACTAAATCATCATACATATGTCTTTATATTAAGATAGGTTATACAATACATTGTTTTACAACAACTAAGATAATCTCATGGCAATGACTCTTGCACATAAGACTCATCCACATATGGCACATTTCTCTCTTCAAGAGGCACGTACCCGTAGTCAGGCTCAGTAACATCTGCATGCATACAATAATTGAGAGTGAGCTTATATAAAACAAGCTCAGTGAGGATTCGATAGATCTCTAACAGTATTTACTACACTCCTTGGAAATCATCCTTTGAGCAGTAAACATATAATAAATATCAATAACAATATAAGCACATAGATTATAATGACCATTCAATAAAGGATACTCTAGTTGGTGTAGCTCCCAACGCTATCACAATCTCACCCGTTCTTCTTAGAACTTTTAATGGAAAATTGCCTTTGAAAAATTGAAGAAAACTCTTGGCTTTTCTCCTATGGAGCTCACGGAAAGGTGAATATTTTTTAGGGTGAATTTGTGCTATTTTAGTGTGTGTAACTACTTATAAGCAAAAGGTCAATAATTAAATGAAAGTCAAAGTTGAAAACTAATTAATTTTTAGTGTTTTTAGCCTTTTAATTCATTTTCTTGACTACTCTTGCTCAAATTAATTATGTAACACCTAAACTATCTCAAGTAGTTATTTTTTAGGTGACAAAAAGTTTTACATTCAAACATTTTCACCCGAGTCGGCTTAAAACTCGATTTCTTGCAAAAGAAAGTGTAAAAACCTTTAAAATTTCAAAACCGATTCCAAATTCGTTTTAATCAAACACAGGTCTATTAATACCTGAGGACTAGGTTTTAAAACGTTTAAAATACCCCTGTAAAAATTTTAGCGGATAGGTGTTCAAAATACTATTCACTAAAACCGGCGATAAAATTTCTAATGCCGATTTTGACGAAAATTTCATGAATGCACATTTAGCATGTATTAGGAATATAAATCATATATTTAGCACATTCTAATTAATATAACACATAAACAGATCAAATCACACAAATCGAGGCAAAACACACAAATCAAGGTAAAGACAAAATATGGGGTCTCACAGCCATCCGATACGGTACTTTAGATATTGGTTCAGTCCCCGGTAGTACATTAATCACAAACTCCACATCTCTCTCCGGTGGTACCCGTGGCAATTCCTCGGGAAAGACACTAGGATACTCTTGAATAATTGGAACTTCCTCTAACTTCAACTTATCAGAAGGTTTATTAATCAGATAATCAAGAAATCCCTCACAACCCTTCCTCACAAGTTTGATAGCTTTTATTGAAAAAATAAGAAGATTCCTTGAAGAGTCACGGTTCCCCGCTACTTTTACCACTAGACAACCCGGTTTCTGGAACTTAACAACTTTGGTCTGACAATTCACCTGAGCTTTATACTTAGATAACCAATTCATTCCTAAGATAACCTCGTAGCCTTGAATAGGTAACAAGACTAGATCAGCTGGAAACTCCTGATCCCTAATCTGAATCTTACAATCTTTACAAACTAACTCGATAATGAACTCACTACCCAAATGTATGAAAACTTCTAATTGATATGGAAGTTTCTCAACTAGCAATTTAACACATTGCACACAAGGAATAGCAATAAAGGAACAAGTAGCACCAGAATCAATCAACACTTTAACCAACTGATCAAGGATTAAAAAAGGTACCTTTTACTACAGCGGCTGCCTCAGGCACATCCTTCTCGTCCAATGCGTATACCCGAGCCTGGGCATACTAATTTCCACTCTAGCCTCTACTCGCAGACTGACTCTACACATTTCTGAACTTTGGGCAATCCTTAGCCCTATGCTGATCACTTCCGCAGCCTGTACATTTACCAGACTTCCTCCAACAAGCATTCTCTATGTGCCTTTTACGATTGCAGTAGAAACACATTTGAGCTAAACTAGAAGTACCTCCACCTGAAGATCCCTGAGCCGAATACATACTCGGACTACTCTACTGAGTTTAGTAACAGCCGGCTTAATCTAACTCTGACTCGTCCCTGAGGCTGGAATGACCGTTGTTGGCTCTGTGGTTAGACTAGCCTCTGTTGGCCCTAAGTCTGAAACGATCTCGGCTGGCCCTGCGGCTGAAACGACCGTTTAAACTATTGACTTGACTCAAGCACATACTCTCTCTTCCTCTTCTCCACTTTCGAAGCTGCTTCGAAGGCCTTACTGAATTGAGAAAACTGAAGCAGAGCCAAGAAATCCTAAATCTTGGGCCTCAACCCCCGAATAAATCTTATAATCTGCCTCTCCGTAGAGTATACCATCTTCGGCGCATACTGAGACAGCTTATTGAACCTTGCCTCATACTGAGCTACTAACCGATCACCCTACCTCAGGTTTAGAAACTCTTCCTTCTTTCTCTCCTGTGCAAGTACAGAAATATAATTTGCCCTGAAGGCCGTCATAAAGTTCTCCCATAGATGAGAAGTGTGTTGGTGCTCCTATAGAGCCTTTGTAATCCCCCACCACTGTTTGGCATCATTTTCAAACAGGAACACAGCAAACGCTATCTTTTTCTCAACAGTATAATCCAAAGCATCGAATATACTTTGAACTCGATCTAGCCAATACCCTGCTGCCTTATCATCTGGTTCTCTAGCAAATCTCGGTGCCCCATAACAAAGAAACCCCTCCAAAGTACCCATACTACCTCTAGCATAAACACATTGCTCTCAATTACCAATGTGTCCTCCAACACCTCCAATACCTCCTCTAGCATAACAACCAAGATCCCTATTACCAGCATGACCTCCACTACTTCCAGCACCATCCCTAGTTTAGCCACCGTGGTCCCCATTACCACCATGACCTCTACTACTCCCAATACCGCCACGATTGTTGTTGTGGTGTTGACGGTCATCATACTGATTTCCCCGATCAGTTTCCTGTCTCTCCAAAGCAGCTACAACCCTGTTCAAAATCTGAGCTAATTGCCTCAAACCTTGATCCCCTGTTGAAACTGGCAAAACTGGTGGAATTACCTTGGCCTCTCTAGGGGGTTCATAGCGAGGTCTACATTTCGATGCCATCTTAGGACATAAAAGGTTATGAACGGTTATAGCACATATAAACAATTTATATCATATAAGAATTAGTAGCAATTAGTATATAATCATCACATCATATTGCACTTACTTTACCTCATATATAATACACTAATTGTGAGACCCCATGTTTTGTCTTTATCTCGATTTGCGTATTTTGTCTCGATTTACGTGATTTGACCAGTTTATGTGTTATATGAATTAGAATGTATTAAATATGTGATTTATATTCTGAATACATGCTATATGTGTATTCATGAAATTTTCATCAAAATCGGCTTTAGAAATTTTATCATCGATTTTAGTGAATAGTATTTTCAACACCTGTCCGCTAAAATTTTTACAAGGGTGTTTTAAACGTTTTAAAACCTAGTCCTCAGGTATTAATAGACCTGTGTTTGATTAAAACGAATTTGGAATCGGTTTTGAAATTTTAAAGGTTTTTACACTTTCTTTTGCAAGAAATCGAGTTTTAAGCCGACTCGGGTGAAAATGTTTGAATGTAAAACTTTTTGTCACCTAAAAAATAACTACTTGAGATAGTTTAGGTGTTACATAATTAATTTGAGCAAGAGTAGTCAAGAAAATGAATTAAAAGGCTAAAAACACTAAAAATTAATTAGTTTTCAACTTTGACTTTCATTTAATTATTGACCTTTTGCTTATAAGTAGTTACACACACTAAAATAGCACAAATTCACCCTAAAAACACTCACCTTGCCGTGAGCTCCATAGGAGAAAAGCCAAGAGTTTTCTTCAATTTTTCAAAGGCAATTTTCCATTAAAAGTTGTAATTCAAGCCAATTTTCATCAACCAAAGCTTGATTCCACCTCTTGAGCATCCATTGAGCATATTTCTAGCTTCAAAACACATCAAAGGTGAGAGAAAAATTCTAGATCTCAAAAGTCATCTTTTGTGTTTTTGTGTATAATTAAATATTGAACTGTTAGAATGTCGAATTGAAGTTATATTATTGCTCAGTGCATGCTAAGGATCGTTTATATGTGTTTATATAAGATTTGAACTGTTGTAGCATAAATTTTTATTTTCGGGTATTAAAAGTTGAATATTTGGCTATTTGTCAATTATTTGGAGTTGTGGTGGTTGGAATCGATTGCTGTCGATTTATAAAAGTTTGTTAAATACGTGGTAGTACTGTTGTAATGCCGAAATTTCAATTTCAATGTCGGTGCGAAAGTCCAAAAATTTCAGCCAAGGTGCATTAGGGTTTTAGGGTTGTTGGGCTTGATTTGGATGTATTTTGGTTGGTTTCCGAGGGGGCTGATGTAGTTGATTGAGTGGGTATGTGATAGAAACTGGTTTGGAGTTGTTTGGATTAGTAGAATGTAAGTTATGATTATTAGAAGTTTAGGTTGTCTTTCTTTAATATGTTGATATATGTCTTCAGTTGTTTGGGTGGTGTTTGAGTGATTGAATTGTGAGTTGTTAATGGTTAGACTAGGGTTTGATTGTGTAGTTTAATGCATGTTAAGTTGGATGGCCTACTTTGTCATCTAACTTAGGTGTTTAGTTGTTTAGTTGTTAACTAATTAATTGATGTTATGTTGTTGAAATATTATTAATTGATTATTGATTATTGATTATTGAGGAACCGGGAGATAGTCAACGTGAAAGGTTGTCCTCCTGTGATTGAAAGTTTATTATTATTGCTGAGTCTTGGTATGTGTGTGCTACCTCTCGGGCAGCATCGGGCTGTCAGGTTGAAACTGCATGACTACCATAGGCTACCCCCAGCTCGCATGACGGAGGTGTCATGGAGGGCGGGGCTAGAGAAGTACCTCAGGTGCGTGAGTAATGAGGAATTATAAGAAGAACGGTTGAGATCGTGATGGCATTTGGAGTTACACCAACTAGAGTATCCTTTATTTAATGGTCATTATAATTTGTGCTTATATTGTTATTGATGTTTATTGTGTGTTTACTGCTCAAATGATGATTTTCAAGGAGTATAGTAAATACTGTTAGAGATCTATCGAAACCTCACTAGGCTTGTTTTATATAAGCTCACTCTCAATTATTGCATGCATACAGGTGTTACTGAGCCTGACTATGGGTACGTGCCTCTTGAAGAGGGAAATGTGCCATATGTGGATGAGTCTTATGTACAGGAGTCATTGCCATGAGATTATCTTAGATGTTGTAAAACAATGTATTGTATAACCTATCTTAATATAAAGACATATGTATGATAATTTAGTAGTCTTTATTTTGATTATGACTAGATTACTAAGTTGGTTATAATCTATTTTGAAATGTATGTATAGCCTATGTATTATGTTGGAATGTAGGCGTATAACTAAGAATGGATTATTGTAGGAGTGATTATTGTATAATATGGTTGGGTTGTTTATTGTTGAATGTTTGTGGAGTTGGTTGTATGAGTTGTGAAGAGGTTGGTTTAGAGCCTCGGTGTCCTAATTACTGTCGTTATACTACCGAAATTCCGTTGCGTCCTGACTGATTGTAGGTGGGGTCGAGTTGAGGCGTGACATTAAGTGGTATCAGAGTGCATATTAGTTGTCAACGGGGGTATTCTCAGAATGTGGGTAATGGTCTTAGCATGAAAGTATACATGAGGTGGAAAAAAAGTGAACTATGTGTTAATATGATTAATTGATTATGTGATTATGTGATTTAGTGCTTACGTGATTATGTGCTCAATTTGTTTATGTGATTGATACTTAAGTGATTTATGTGCTTTATATGGATTTGTTGTTTATGTGCTAATAGTTGTTTATAGCCTGTTTACGTGCTATAACCTGCGCTAACTCTTTGATTAGTAGAATGGCTGGTAGACCGAGAACGAGAGCTAGGCCCGAGGCAGTTGATGAGGTTTCGGGTAATGTGGCACCGGGCCGAGAAAGAGGTGATGATCGTTTTGGTGCAGCTATAGATTGGATGACTGAGATTATGGCCGGGCAGGCACAGTTACTAGCAAGGCAGGCTGCCCAAGCTCAGACTTTGCAGGCGAAGTTACTAAATGTACAGGGTGGATACCACGGGCATGGTACACTGAAGGAGTTCTTGGGATACTATTCACCGAGGTTTCAGGGGGAGCCAAATGATCAGAAAGCCGAGGCATGGATTAATAAAGTGGAGAAAATATTTGACCCTTTGGATTATACTGATGAAAGAAAGGTCACCTTTGCCGTATATTTGCTTGATGATGAGGCAGAGGAGTGGTGACGCACGGTGAAATCTAGTTGGGAGACCCAAGGTATTCCGTATGTCTGGGATACCTTTCTGAGAGCTTTCCGGGTGAAGTATATTCCGAGGATTGCACGGGAGAGGAAATAGGCTGAGTTTTTGTCTCTAGTTCAGGGGGATACTTCAGTGGATCAGTATGAGGCTACTTTTACTAGACTGTCCCGGTATGCACCAGAGTTTGTGGTTGACGAGGAGCGCAAGACTCGTAGATTTATGTTGGGTTTGAGGCCCAAGATTCAGGATGCGATGGCCCTGAATCGGTATGATATATTTACTGAGGCCTTTGATGCAGCTTCTAGGTTCGAGAAGAGAAAGCGGGAACAGATCGGACCTAGTCAGCCTAGCAAGAGGCCATTTCAGCCACAGGGCTAGCAGGGTATATATAGACCTTCAGTACAACAGGGTGGTTATAGGCCTTCGGTGCAACAGGGTTCTTTCAGACCACAGGGTCAGCAGGGTTACTAACGGCCACAGTTTCAGCAGGGGTCTTATCAGGCTCAGTCGCAGTATAGGCCGGCCCAGTCTCAGGGTTAATATAGGCCTAGTATTGTGAGACCTCAGCAGCAGGCTGGTACAATTGCTTTCTCAGCTTCTAGTTCTTCTAGGGACAGTGGCAGTGCATTATCACCGCAGTGTACTTTCTGCAAGCGTCAGGGCCATGTGGAGGTCGACTGCAGGGCGAAGGCAGAAACATGTTTGGGTTGCGGCAACAATTAGCATAGGGTGAAGGATTGCCCTAGGTATTAGAGGACTGAGGGTTAGGCAGCGACTCAGAGTTTTCAGGGTAGACCTACGGGCAGTGCACCTCAGCAGTAGCGGGTTCAGGCTCCGGCCTACGCAGTCGATTTGGAGGAGATGCCTGAGGAGACTGTAGTTGTGGAAGGTAACTTCCTTATACTTGGTCAACTTGTTAAAGTGTTGATTGATTCTGGTGCTACATATTCTTTCATTACTCCGGCTTGTGTACAACGTGTTAACATGCAACCTGAAAGATTGCCTTATGTGGTTGAGATTAGTACCTCTTTGATTGATAAGTATGTTACTGGCTTAGTATGTAAGGATTGTAAAATATATGTTAAGGGGTATAATTTTCTTTCAGACCTTATCTTATTTCCTATCCAGGGGTATGATGTTATCTTGGGTATGGACTGGCTTTCTAAGTATGATGCTCAACTAAACTGTAGAACAAAGGTAGTACAGTTTCGTTTGCCAGATCAACCAGTGGTTGAGGTAGTAGGGAACCGGGGTGCTAAGACGAGTTTTGTTATCTCAGCAACTAAAGCTGTTAAGTTGGTAAGTAAAAGGTGTTCGGGTTATCTAGCTCATTTGATCAACAAGTCATCTAATAAGCTACAGTTGGAGGAAGTTCCTATTATTCAGGAATATCCCAATGTATTTCCTGAGGAGTTGCCAGGGTTGCTGTCAGAGAGAGATGTGGAGTTCGTGATTAATCTTGTTCTCGGTACTCATCCTATTTTTAAATCAGCGTACCGGATGGCACCAGCTGAGTTGAAGGAGCTGAAAACTCAGTTGCAGGAGTTGTTAGAGAAGGGGTTTATCCAGCAGAGTTCTTCACCGTAGGGATCACCTGTTTTATTTGTGAAGAAGAAGGATGGTACCTTGAGATTATGCATTGACTATTGTGGTTTGAATCAAGTGACCATCAAGAATAAGTATCATTTGCCATTGATTGACGAGTTGTTTGATCAACTTCAGGGAACCAAAGTCTACTCTAAATTTGACTTGAAGCAAGGGTATTATCAGCTTTGGATTCATACGGAGGATGTTCCGAAGTCTACCTTCATGACTCGGTACGGGCATTATGAGTTTGTAGTTATGCCCTTTGGATTAACTAATGCACCGGGAGCATTTATGGATCTTATGCATTGGCTTTTTCAACCGTACTTGGACCAGTTTGTGGTAATCTTTATTGATGATATCTCGGTTTACTCCAAGTCTGAATCGGAGCACGAGCAACATCTACAGCTTGTCTTACAAAAGCTGCAAGAGCATCAGTTGTATGCGAAATTTAGCAAATGTGAATTTTGGCTGCAGCGGATATCTTTTCTTGGCCATGTGATTACACAGAGCGGTATTTCTGTAGATCCCACTAAGATTGAAGTGGTGATGTCTTGGAAACATCTGGAGAATGTTTCGGAAGTTCGTAGCTTTCTTGGCTTGGCGGGTTATTACCATAGGTTTGTGAAGGACTTTTCTAAGATTGCAGGGCCACTTTCTAAGTTAACTCAGAAACAGACTAGCTTTACTTGGGACGAGAAATGTGAGAATGGGTTTCAGGAGTTGAAAAAGAGATTGAATACTGTTCCAGTTCTTGCTCTACCAGAGGGCACCGATAATATGGTTATCTATAGTAATGCATCCAAGGAGGCCTTGGGATGTGTACTTATGCATAATGGCCGGGTTATTGCCTATATTTCTAGAAAGTTGAAGCCTTATGAGGTGAATTATCCGGCTCATGATCTTGAGTTAGCGGCAGTTGTTTTTGCACTTAAAAAGTGGCGCCATTATCTGTGGGGCAGTAAGTTTGAGATTTTCACTAATCATAAGAGTCTGAAATAGTTGTTCTCACAGAAGGAGTTGAATATCCATCAACGGAGGTAAATGGAACTTCTCAGAGACTATAATTGTTCTATCAGTTATCTGCCTAGAAAGGCGAATGTTGTAGCAAATGCACTTAGCCGTAAGGCGAGTATTGCTTGTTTGGCTGTCAAAAAGTGGGAGGTTCTTGAGGAATTCACTTATTGGAGACCGGAGTTAACTCAGGTTGGGGTGATGTGTTCATATCTCCGTATTCAACCTTTATTGTTGTCTCAGATCAGAGAAGCTCAGCAACTTGATGTTAAACTTCAGAAGATCAAGGATCAGATCACGGATGATCAGTCTGACTTCAAACTGCATGATGATAGTATTCTTCGGTTTCGGAATAGAGTATGTGTTCCCGATGAACTGGGCTTGAAGCGCCTTTTGATGAGAGATCCTCGAAGGGATAAAACCGTGAGGAGCACGCTGGGGGTTAAACCTGGGTATAGCCAAAGCGGACAGTACCTCGGTAGTTGGGTGCACGGGGTAAAAACCATGGCTTGAAAAAGGGTGCATCCCACATCGACTGGTTACGAAGTGAGAGAGCTGGATATAAGGGCAAAAATCCTTGTATCAGTCGAGGCGCCTTTTGAGGAGAGATCCTTGAAGGGACAAAGCCGTGAGGAGCACGCTGGGGGTTAAACCTGGGTGTAGCCAAAGCGGACAGTACCTCGGTAGTTGGTGCACGAGGTAAAAACCATGGCTTGACAAATGGTATAAGAGTGGGGCCGGTCTTTGTGTCATGCCCATGAGGGCATGAGCTCTCCTAAGGGGGGTGGGGTGCATCCCACATCGACTGGTTACGAAGTGAGAGAGCTGGATATAGGGGAAAAAATCCTTGTATCAGTCGAGGCACCTTTTGAGGAGAGATCCTCAAAGGGACAAAGCCGTGAGGAACACGCTGGGGGTTAAACCTGGGTGTAGCCAAAGCGGACAGTACCTCGGTAGTTGGGTGCACGGGGTAAAAACCGTGGCTTGACACTGATGCATAGCAAAAGCAAATTGTCCAAGCCGGGTGACCCATGTCGGGCGAGCAACTCATCCGACATGCTCGACCGACTTGGGCAGTCAAGCCCATTGGACAAGTCGGGTGAGAAGAGTCGGTTGAGCCATGCAACCGGCTTCTCTACCGACTTGCCAAGACAAAAACACACATTTTGACATACTTTCATGCATACCTCGCATCACACTGAACTTGAACACATTCTTATGCACATAAACACATAGCAATGCCACGACAGTTGACGTTAGATCACATAACACACAAACCAAAGGTTCTATCCTAGCTTACGCTTAGACAAGCTAAGCTCTGATACCACAAATGTCACGCCCAAACCTGGTCCTTCGAAAACCAAGCCCAGCCATGACGACACATGGACATTATAACGGCTGACATATGAACAACCAACGCAACAAAGAATACGCAACATACATTCTCAAAGGTTCACATCATTCATATACAACAATCTTATTCTCTGGCAGAAAATCACTAAACTTACAATCATACATTCATTTGGCAAAAAGTAGACAACACTTTCATAACTTTAACATTCTTGAAATATAACCATATGCTAGTTATGATCACAATCCAATGTGACCAACCATATATGTACAACCAAAACAACTAGACTTAAAGAAAGTTAACTATCAAGTATTTGGTACATAAGCTTCAAAACTACTAAAGCAAGTAAAACATAGTGTTCAAAGTTAAATACAACAACTACTCATGATAAACATGATCAAGCTCATTATTGCCTTCCTCACGCACGTAATCCACATCATGTACTCATGTAACATGCATTAAAGAGGTATGAGCTAAACATGCTCAATGAGGGAGGGATAAAAGAAATTTTGAAAGCTTTAACTTGAAAACCTTTTGAACACATTAAAAACAACATATCACATAGCAACCACATACTCGCATATGCTTAGCAACCTTGAAACATTCACGCTAAACAACACATCAAGAAGTTACCGCTTTAGACATTCATTGAAGCCGATACCTTATAACTTCGCCACGAACTCAACATTTCTCGCGCCTGTTTGTGTACTCATGATGTACACTATCCTACGACCAAATCTCACCATGGCTTTCAGCGACCACACGAGAAATAGGACTAGTACATGGTAGTCATGCAATTATCGGCAAGTCCTATGCCGCCCAACATGACACGACGCTACCATGACGAACTAAGGTTGTAACCCAACACTTCACATCACATCTCATATACATACATTAATCAACAACACATCCACTACTCAACAACACATCCATTAACTCAACAACACATTCAATAACTCAACTAAACTTCATTAAACATATATCTAACACATTAGTACCAACATTTAACTATCAAAGAACATGATCTCTACAACCCATTAACATCACCCAAGATCATAAAAACATGACCTTTACACATTAATACCAACTAAACTTTAAAAGAACATGATCCTTACAAAACAACTCCAACTTTTCAACAACATTTAACCCACCTATAAATCTCTACAACACATAACCTCAACACAATCATTATAGCAACTATCTACAATGCATTATGAACCCTTTACAACAACAAAACCAAGCATTAAACAAGCCAAACATGTCAATCTCAAAATATGCACCAAGGCTGGAATTTTGGGAAAATCATCAAAATAAACCCCTAAATTCAACAAATTCATTCCAAAGCCATGAAATCATATACCAATCACATATATATAATCATAAACACCAAATCCAACTCAATTTCTCAACATTCAACCAACAAAGTTAGCCTATTTTCGACTATTTTGGCTCAAACAAGTTCATATGCATTTATATAGCTCTCAAATCACTACTACAACATATATTCACCTCTACAAACATTTATAACACAATTATATCACATTTCCATGGATCAAAGTAGACATACACATGCAAGAACTTGAAACCCTCACCTTAAAATTGTTGAAAAATACTAGATATGGCAAGAACAAGCTATGGAGAACAATCTTTGAGCTAAATCCACTTTGATTTGACTTTGAAATGCAAGATTTCTCTTAAAAATGATCAAAACCCTTTTTTTTCTTCTCTCTTTTCTTTTGTCTCTTGGCCGACCTTTCAAGTTCCTTCTAGGCTTTTGCTTTGTTTTGTATGCTAATATCTTGTATGTATAATGTATATAATGTATGTAATGGTCAAGAAGTCAAATAAGCTAAAAATGCAAAGTCAAATAGTCAAAGTTGGCATATTAAGCATTATTCTATCTTATTTTGTATGCTAATATTTATTTATGTATGTATATATATATATATATATATATATATATATATATATAAGTAAGACTAAGTCAAACATGGTAGACTTAAAAAAATAAAACTAAGTTTATGTGTAAAAATGCAATTTAAATACAAATTTGATATAGTAAAAACAGATAAACACATAATTAACACATAATACTACCAAATAATGTCTAAAATAAATAAATGTACATATAATGAAAGGCTCGGGTCTCACATGACATATTTTATCTTTCATTAGATCTTGCATGTTTGACAAGTGGTCAACATGATTAGGAGTAATCAGGATCTCAACCATCTTTATACAACTTCCAACTACAATAAAAAGTGTTAAACTTACGTTATACGATAGGTATTAAATTAAGAATTACAATGCATTGTATATCTAATAATAAATTAATACTGAAAAGTACATTTTAAATTTTAGTTTTTTAAATTGTAAGGTCGTTAAATAAATTTGCAACTTAGTTTGATCTTAAGGGATATCCCCAACTTAGCAGCAAAGTATCTTACATTTAAATAACAGGTCACAGGCTCAATTCTCGCACAATGCATACATAATATTTTAATTTTTATAACTGCAAAGATAAAATAAAATGTAATTGACATCATTTGGTCTTAAGAGACGTTACTAGCTTATTGGTAAACTATCTACCCTAAAGCTAAAATGTTAGAGGTTAGATTCTTGTACAACACATATTATTTTAATTTTTAAAACAACAAAGGGGAAATAAAACATATTTCTCTTCATTTCGTGCTAAAGGGTGTTTCCAGCATAGCGGCAATGCATCTTACACTTAACCAACGGGTCACAGGTTCGATTCTCGCACACCGCATATTATTTTCTATTTTAAAAGATCGAAGAGGAAATAAAACATATTTCAGGTCATCTGGTGCTAAGAAAACAAACTACATCAAACAACAAGAAATTAACATGTACAACTCAAATGAAGATAAAATAACATTCACATTATTGATGCAAGATACAAATATATTACTGATGTGATCAATTGTATGTGTAAAAATCGGTGTTAAACGACCAAGTTAAAATACCAGCAAGTGCACGGATCTTTGCAGTGTAGTGTGCTATAAGTGCGGAATCGTACCACAGGAAAGCGCATTAGCAAGTTTGGTGAAGTAAAGTGTGAAAGTGCCTAAAGTAGAAGTGTAAGTTTGTACAGGGTGTTTGGTTTTAACCTATGCTACAACTAAGTTAAACCAACTAAATATGAATACGAGGGGTAGTGATCTAGGGGTTGAATATGTAAATGAGGCAATTAATCTAGCCTCAGTATTCAGGATTATCTGATTTAATGCAAGGGTTGAGCTATAAGCATTTAACCTAGTCAATCAACTTAGCTTATTAAAATCCTGATTACTAACTCTAATGTAGGTGTTGTGCCATCTACGAGCATTGGAGCCATATTATGGAACTGTCCTTGCAACCTAGTGTAAAAGGTTTGTTTCGACTAAGCAATCAACTTCTCATTACTTGGTCTAGAAACTAAGGTCTACTTAAAAGCATTACCTATAGTTTATGGAATCTAAGTTTGTCAAGCTATTTTTGATTCACTATTAAAGCATGGATACATGGCACGGAAGTAAAGCAATCATAACATCTACTAAAAAGCATTATGTTATGAAAGACAATATTTAATAGTAAAGCAATCATACATCTACTGAAAAACATTACGTATGAAAGACAATACTAAATTAAAACAAGCCATATATTGCATTTAAAGCGCATAATCTGAATCCGAGACCGTATATTAAAATACTAACATTTACAAAATTCTCCCCTAGATATCAATCTACTCAGACATAATTGAATACGAATTCTGTAAATAAAAGAGAGTCAAGAAAGGCTATTGACGAACGCGTATTTCTGATCCCCAAAATTTGAGCAGAGGTCCGACACAAAGTAGCTATATGGGCGGAGCTAATTTTTCCCGAATAAGAGCTTTCCTATTAAAAGCTATTCAGACAGAACCTCCCCCAAATAATAACTACTTGGGTCGGACTTTCCCCTAATAGTAGCTATTCGGGCAAAAATTTTCCAAATAAGAACTACTTAGGTGGGATTTTTCCCGTATCCTACTAATTAACTACAACTAAAATCTATCTAGAATTAACTCAAAAATTGATTAAAAATAACCAAAATCCAAAATTAATTAATTAATTCAGAGGGAGGGGGGATATTTATAGACAAAATTTCAGAGGGGCGCTCGAGCGCCCAGTAGGCGCACTCGAGTGCCTTTCTATGTGGTCCGTTGATTTCGCGATGCGTGGCAGCTTCCGGAAGGTCCCTGAGGTGGGCTCGAGCGCCAATGAGGGGCGCTCGAGCGCCCATCTGCTCCAACGGCTGATTTTTCGCCACATGTTTTCTTCCAAAATGTTGTGGAATATTCGTGCAGGGCGTTCGAGTGCCAGAAGGGCGCGCTCGAGCGCCCTTTTGTTGACTTTCTAGGTTGGAATTTTTGACTTTGACTGAGCTTTGACGGAGTGTTGACTGAGGCATTTTTAGGCTATTTCCAGCGTTCTGAGTTTGATTATGCGCTAGTTTCAGCCAAATTCCATCTCTATCAACTTCATTTTACCACCGTTCCACGTGTTGTCCCTACTCTTCACTTCATGACTTGCATTTTAGATCGTTTTGGTCCTGAACATTCATTTTCCAGTATTCTCCTACATTGCATCGAAAATATCAAAGTGTTTGCAATAATTCCTAAGTTAAGATGCAAATATAGTGGAAATACTAAGGTTTTAGTGCTGCAAATACAGTCACATCAATATCCCAAAACCTAAACCTTGTTTGCCCTCAAGCAAGACTGTCTTTAAAACAAGTCAAATAGATGAAATAATCTATCATCTCTTTTTGTCTAACATTTTCCAAGTATGAAACATGAAAAATGCAATCTACTATCTTAAACCTATTTAGCAGTTGATGACAAACATGACAAGAGAACCTTGTACATAGTTTTCTCAAAAAGGTACTCTTATTGAAAATCGACTATTGATTGCTTCGGAGTACATATTTAGAAGTAAACTAAGCAGATTAAGTTCATTCAATTCTCAACTTTCAAGTTTATGCAAACAAATTGGACTTTGATATTCTTGCCTACATTTGGAATCAAACTCTTGATCATGCCTTAACCCTTTAACATTTTCCAGAAATATAAAAGTACAATTTACAATATCTCTATATAGTGGTCAGTTTCATTTACTTTCTGGATATCCCATATAGCGGGCTTTAAGGCCAATAATCTCCCGCCATTATGATTGAGGTTGCTAGGTTTCAAAGGGACCCCTACGTGCCTTAGTCACCCGAGATATCCAAGCTCGAAACCTTACACTATAACACATATCCCAAATTACAATGTCTAGGATAGTAGTACTTAGAGATTTACAACATATTTATACCAAAACTTTATTTAACAACACAGGTATGTACAACTCTTTTTCCTTTTTCTATGTTTTTCATTGTTTTGTTTTGTTTTTTTTTGTTTTTGTTTTTTTCAGAGTGTACATACAAACAGAGTAACATAACATACTGTACATACATGGCATAAGGGTTCAGGTTTCAATCACAAGAAGTTCTCAAAACAAACGGTAATCATATCTCAGTCCTTTCATAATCATATAACTATCAATTGAAGAAAGGAAGAACAACTAGATTTACTCATAAATACAGTACCTCAAAGTTTCTCTTACAGAGTTTCCTCAGAGTTTTTCACAACAAAGCTAACAACACAGGTTCACAAATCATCTAAATCGTCGTTTTTAAACAGGTAAGATAGCAAACTACTCTTCTCATGAATAAAAATGGTGTATTTCTTGCATATTTTGAAAAAGTTTTCATGAAATGTATGCACCCCCACACCGAAACTTTGCTTGTCCTCAAGCAAATAGCAATGTAAGACAGTGAGAATGTAATATGCAAGTAATAACACAATGACAAATGCTACATCCCCAAACCTATGGTTTACTTACTTTTCAGCGCATGTTGATCAGGTATAAAGGGAAATGCAGTAAGGATAGATATCATCTAATGTGAAGTTTTTTCTATGTTTATGTCAAAGTTTTTCTACTAACTTTTGCCAAAAGATATATCATTCTGCAATTAAAGATTAGTAGACAAAGCATTTTACAAATTATCACCAACACAACAAAAATAATAGTTAATCTATACAAAATAGTATAAGGGAGGGGGTCAAAAATAATTACGGTTAAGGAATAAAACTAAGACATAAAGAAAATAAATAAATTACCCAGACCATTTAGACTCTTTTATGGGGTTCAAGAGTTAACCTAAAACATTAAAGCATTTAAAAAAAGAATACTAGGTTGTCTCCTAGTAGCGCTAAGTTTATCGTCCTCAACCAAACTACCAAAATCACACAGACAAAAAATAAACACACATAATAAGAAAGCATTTTAAAAATCTAGGTTGCCTCTTAGTAGCGCTGAGTTTTACACCGTCAACCAGGCGCCAATGTTAGAGCAATCTATGTTTAAAGCTCTTCGGCACATATTTCCTTATAATCGTTTTGCCACAGATTTTGAATCGGAAAGGATCATGCAATAGATGATAGTTCATTATTCCTACAAAGCATACCTTTTCCCAGTCACCTTGAAAAGGTGACAATTCCCATCCCAATACGATGTGTGTGGGAATGTTCATGGATGAATTGTAAACAGGGGCCATAGTTCCTTGTAACACAGTGTGTCCCAATTTCAATTGGTCAACCCATACATGAGAAGTATCTAACATATTATTCAGAAATGGGTCAAATCCAACAGGTGTCAAGAAGGATAGATGAATTAAAGTAGACTCAATAGACTCATCCTGAAAAAATGTAAACTCTAAGGAAGTGTGCGCACTCATATTCCTTGAAGAGGAATCCAAGTCGGGTTGAGTCATGATATTAATAAGGTCATCATTTCCTTCTATGTGAGGTATTTCATCATTTTTCTCAAATTCATTTTCCTTATCAGATGTCTCCTAAATAACCTCGCTCATTTCATTAGTTTGTTCACATAGTATTTCTTCAAAGGGGTTCATAACAGACTGAATGTGTTGATCTAAAGATTGAAGCCTATGAGCATTGGTTTGGACAAGTTGAGAAAGTTGGTCAAACTTGTCACTGGATTCGGGAGGTTCAGAGTCAATTCAATCATCTTGTTGATCATTTTGTTTGAAAAGATTAAGGATAGGATCAACATAAGATTTAGATTGAAAATGTGCAGGGACTTGACTTTCAAAGTTTTGAGAAAAATTTTCTTGACTCCAAAATGATGGCTAGTTTTGCCAGCTGTGCCTCAAACATGCTATCTACCTTATTCCTAGTATTGTATTCTCTACCCATATTATTTTCACTAAACACTTCTATTTTCTCAACAACCTGGTTTTGGATAGCTGCGTGATGAACGAAACTATATTGGTCTTGTGAACTCATGACAGGTTGAATAGAGTGCTCATCTTTTTCCCACCCATTTATGCTCTCGGCTAGTTGACCGATTTGGTCTTGTAGCCTTTCTATGGATTGGTGGTTGGATTCAGCAAGTTGGACAAGTTGACTTAACTTGTCGTCGAAGTTTGGTTTAGGAGAAGAAATTCAACTGAGTTAGGATAGCAAAAGTTTTGATTGAAAGAATCACTTTGAAAGCTTTTGCAAAACTCAGAAGAACTGGGGTTTTGAGATGCATTACCTCCAAAATTTTGAGGCAAAAAAGATGCAGCATTTTTATCCCAAAATGAATTTTGATGATTCTGCCACTCCGGGTTATATGCATTAGAGTACAAACTTTGGTTCAAAAAATAACCCTGAGCCGTAGAATCATGACTATGAAAGAATTTGGGATTTTGGGGACAATTTTCAAAAGTATGCCCAAATTGAAAACAAACTTCACATGTATTTCGAATAAGGGTTTGGGTTGTGTCATTAAAATCCCATTGATCGGATGAAACATTAAAATGAGTCATATTTCCAATCATCTAAATTTCCCAAATATTTTATGCTACTAAAATACTATACAAGTAATAATTTATACAGTTTAAAATAAGTATAGATAATATAAATAATAATTACAACATTTAAATAATTACAACACTTTAAACAAGTTCACAATTACTTTAATAAAAAAATAACTATACCGTGAATCCCCGGCAACGGCGCCAAAAACTTGATGAGATCAATTGTGTGTGTAAAAATTGGTGTTAATCGACCAAGTTAAAATACCCACAAGTGCACAGATCTTTGTAGTGTAATGTACTATGAGTGCAGAATCATACCACAGGGAAGCGCGTTAGCAAGTTTGGTGAAGTAAAGTGCGAAAGTGTCTAAAGTGGAAGTGGAAGTTTGTACAGGGTGTTTGGTTTTAACCTATGCTACAACTAAGTTAAACTAACTAAATATGAATACGAGGGTAGTAATCTAAGGGTTGAATATGTAAATGAGACAATTAATCTAGGCTCGATATTCAGGATTATATGATTTAATGCAAGGGTTAAGCTATAAGCATTTAACCTAGTCAATCAACTTAGCTTATTAAAATCCCGATTACTAACTCTGATGTAGGTGATGTGCCATCTACGAGCATTGGAGCCATAGTATGGAACTGTCCTTGCAACCTGGTGTAAAAGGTCTGTTTCGACTAAGCAATCAACTTCTTCTTACTTGGTCTAGAAACTAAGCTCTACTTAAAAGCATTACCTATAGTTAATAGAATCTAAGTTTGTCAAGTTATTTTTGATTCACTATTAAAGCATGGATACATGACACGGAAGTAAAACAATCATAACATCTACTGAAAAGCATTACGTATGAAAGACAATACTTAATAGTAAAACAATCATAACATCTACTGAAAAGCATTACGTATGAAAGACAATACTTAATTAAAACAAGCCATATATTGTATTTAAAGCGTATAATCTGAATTTGAGACCGTATATTAAAAGACTAACATTTATAAAATTCTCCCCTACATATCAATCTGCTCAGACATAATTGAATACGAATTCTGTAAATAAAAGAGAGTCAAGAAAGGCTCCCCCGTATTGACAAACGCGTATTTCTGATCCCCAAAATTTAAGCAGAGGTCCGACACAAAGTAGATATTCAGACGGAGCTAATTTCCCCCAAATAAGAACTACTAGGGATGAGTTTCTCCCGAATAAGAACTTTACTATTAAAAGTTATTCAGACAAAACCTCCCCCGAATAATAACTACTTGGGTCGGACTTCTCCCTAATAGTAGCTATTCGGGCAAAATTTTCCCGAATAAGAACCACTTAGGTGGAATTTCTCTCGTATCCTACTAATTAACTACAACTAAAAGCTATCTAGAATTAACTCGAAAATTGATTAAAAATAACCAAAATCCAAAATTAATTAATTAATTTGGAGGGAGGGGGGCTATTTATAGATAAAATTTCAGAGGGGCGCTCGAGCGCCCTTCTGTGCGGTCCATTGATTTTGCGAAAGTGTGGCGGCTTCTGGAAGGTCCCCGAGGCGCGCTCGAGCGCCCATCTACTCCGACGGTTGATTTTTTGCCACATGTTTTCTTCCAGAATGTTGTGGAATATTCGTGCAAGGCGCTTAAGCGCCAAGAGGGTGCGCTCGAGTGCCCTTTTGTTGACTTTCTGGGCTGGAATTTTGACTTTTGACTGAGCTTTGACCGAGGTATTTTCAGGCTATTTTTCAGCGTTCTGAGTCTGATTATCGCTAGTTTCGGCCAAATTCCGTCTCTATCGGCTTCATTCTTCCACCGTTCTGCGTGTTTTCCCCACTCTTCACTTCATGACTTGCATTTTAGATCGTTTTGGTCCTGAACATTCACTTTTTAGTATTCTCCTATATTGCATCGAAAATATCAAAGTGTTTGCAATAATTCCTAAGTTAAGATGCAAATATAGTACAAATACCAATGTTTAAGTGCTGCAAATACAGTCACATCAATTACTCCAAACATACAAACGCTAAAGCTAAGCTAAGCTCAAAAATTAAACAATCAGTAGAAAATATTAACATGAACCATAATTTTAAACATTCTTTAATACGTTCTTACTAACTTGATAAATAATCGGTATTTTTCTATTATCTCAACAATATTGCTCTTCTACTAATTTATATGTGAAGTTCAAATTTGTCTACCATCCATATGAGTTATACATCTTATTTATAGAAGATATATTGATTGTGTTAGTTGTAACTTATTGTGGTTTATTTATGAGATATGACATTGATTAGAGGTGACTAATTTATTGCTATTTCATTTTGCCAATTTAATAAACAAATACTTCATTTAAGAAGTAATTTTAATAGAAAACGTTTTTTTCCAATTAAATATTTCTTTTAGATTTAACTTATCATCACTTTTTAAATAAAAATCTCAAAGAGATTTATATACCTTTCTCTTCACGTGTTTCAAACTTTATTATTTTAAATATATTTGATTATATATATATATATATATTGAATGCAAAGAATTCTTATCCTTTGAACGTAATGTAAACTCTTCTCTTATTAGTGATTTGAAGATCCACTGATTCATTTATTGTACTTGAGACTGCCAAAAAGTAGACAAATTTTGATTCATTTTCCTATTTACCTCTTAAATATAAAGAATTCTTTGGTTGTAAATTAAAGTCATTTATTCTATTTATTCAAAGCATCCAGTGAATCAAAAATGAATTCATTCATTTACTGTACTTAAGACTACAAATTAGTAGACAAAGCATTGATTCATTTAATCAGGGATGCAAATCGGCATTAGATTACCCATTCTTACGATGTGCCTTTGGAATTTTGATACTTCTATCTAAACCAATACCACTAAGGAATATGAGATCCTATCTTAAAATTAATTGGTACAAAAATGAGTAATCATCATCTTAACATGATATCAAATTTAAGCCCTTCATCTACTCATTACATAATTAACGAAATAAGTAATAAGTAATAGAATTCGAACATAATTAACGGAAAAAATATAAGTCAAACAAAAAAAATTGTCCAAAATTCAAAAGTCCAAAAGTTCAAATTGTTCATAACAAAGAGGTCATAATCAACTGCCAACACTGCTACCGCCGAACCTATTTATCCACAACCGAAAATGATTTTCATCGATATGGACTAACACCACTCAGTCTTTTACCTCAATGTTTAACGTGTCGTGTACATCAACCCATCCAGTTGATACGAAATAGGTACCACTCTGTCAACCACGAACCCTAACAATGTATGCATTGTCCTAGGAATCTACCAAAATCATCTCTCCAACATGGTGTACTCTCGTCCCTTCGACGAATGATTTTCCAAGCGGCTACAACATCAAAATACAAAATTAGCATGTAATTATGTTGCTTAATGTATTTTGAAAATGAAAATTTTTATGAGCGAGAGAAAAGGATAATTACCAGACAAGCTTTTTTTATGGGTGACCTCTACCTCAAAATTATACTGATATGATGCCTCAATCTCTTCACTTCCTTCACTTTCCTCGTCATCAAGCACCTCGATCTCTTCATCCACCTCATCGCTTGATTCAAACTCAACTTTCAAAATATTGGAGCTCTTCTACATTGCTATGAGATCGAAATATTGCAGATTGCAATACAAAGGTTGAAATAAAATCAAGCCAAAATTCTTTTGAAGCACTAAGTTTGGTTTTTATTTTCTATATCATTTCTCTTTTCTCATAAATCTCCATGGAGAATGAATTCAGTGACAATTAAAACACAAAGCATATTTTCTAGTAAGTAGGAAATAGAGAACTAGTTTTGAGATCTACATTACAACTTGCAATATTTTGATTCTTAGTTCCACAGTATAAAGAGATTGATGGGGATGTTAATAGGAAGAACTAAGTAAAAACGTGCATTAGTATTCTTGAAGTGGAGAACAGAACCAGGGTAGCAAACCATACCGTAAGCAAAATTCAAAAATCTAAATTGACAAAAATCAAAAAATAAAACAAATGCACCAGAAAATCGCAACAACATGTAACTATATCACCAATCCCTAAAATCTAAATCAACAAATATAGAGATCTTCACATGCAATTGTACCAAACTACAAAAATGAAACCTTTGAAATAAAATCTAAAACTAACCTTTTGCCTTCCCGCGAGTGTGTGTGGGTGTTGAGTAGGCAAAAATCAGTCCGCGAGTGTGTGTCCGCGACTTAGAGTCTTGTTTCGAAGTGAAGAACCCAGACCCTAACCTTTTCCCTTTCCCGCGAGTATATATTCGTGTGTGTGGGTGATATTTCTTATGGAAAACTAAAGGTTTTAGGGTGTGATTTTTATTTTTTTTAATTCATATCCAATTTAGTCAATTTGGCACATGTTAATGCGGTATCATATAAATGGTAAGTTGGTATTTTAAGATAAAGTGTAAGAGTTAATTTAGTGATTTTTCACAAGTAGCTATCCCCACTTAATTCCACATGAACCTAAGCCTCCACGTTTCTTCTAAGTGGCTGTTGCAACACAGAGAAGAATTTTCCTATAACATGGGTTGCTGACATATCGTCCTTTGATTGATGTAATGTATTTTTGACTCATCACGTAATTTTAAGAATAAGTAATTTTGGCAAAATTTACGTAGCATATTTCAATTGGGTAGTCATGATACATTGTTAGGTGTCACTCACAACTTGCGAAAATTAATTAGAAGAGTTCTAATTAAATATTAGTTGGATTAATATTATTTCGCTACCAATTAATTATAAACTCGAGAGGTTACACACAAAAAATATCCAAAAATAAGGCAGTGAGAAAAATTAATTAAATATTGTAGTGTTCAATTATTTAATTGGACTTAAAGACTAGTTAGATTGGAATTTTGATCCAGTCAATTTATCTGTCCAAGTCCAGCATTTACGACTGGCTCAAAGCTAGACTTAGCATGTAAAGTGTTTCCTATAAGGTAGAATAGCAGGAATAGTCCCCATTGTTTTCAAAAAATTCAGTTTAGTCCCCATTGTTTCAAAAAGTTTAAAAAGATCCACAATGTTTCTCCAAAGATTCAGTTTAGTCCTCATTGTTTTAAAAAAGTCTCTAATATTTCTCAAAAGATTCAGTTTAGTCCCTAATATTTTCCAAAAGGTTCAAAAAGATCTCCAATATTTTTCAAAAGACTCAAACTGATCCTCACTATCAAAACAACCATTAACTTTGACAGAATAGTAGCCACGTGCGTGTCACGTAACCAATCTTTGAAGGGCAATTTTGGTAAAAGAAATAATTTTTTTTAAATTTGAATCACATGACCATTACAGATTATGAATTATCCTTAAAATTTCTATTCTAACGAACCAAATTTTATAAAATTTGGACAATAATTGAAGGAGTTACAATATTTTAAAGATTATGCATAATCTTTAAAAAAAATTTCGCATGGCATGAGGAAGAAGATAACCCATACAACATTGTTTTGCATATTAGTAGCAAACCAATTAAATTATGCGACGTGTCAGACTGTATTATGAAAGAGAGTCTGTCAAAGTTAATGGTTGTTTTGATAGTGAGGACTATTTTGAGTCTCTTAAGAAGTATTGTGGACCTTTTTGAACATTTCGAAACAATGGGGACTAACCGAATCTTTTGAAAAATATTAGGGACCTTTTTAAATTTTTTAAAATAATAGGGACTAAACTTAATCTTTTAAAAAATATTTAGGACTTTTTTGAACCTTTTAAAATAATGGGGACTAAACTTTTTTTTTTCGAAACAATGAGGACTATTCATGTTATTCTCCCTTTCTATAAATAGAAAACTATGACAGATAGAAAAACTAGCACAAATCTTGCTTTTCATAGAAAAATATATTTACTAAAACTTTAGTGGGGGTTTTTCTGATTGATGCTCTGGGATCTCTTATGCATACTTTCGGAGGCTTCACAATTGAAGAGCTCTGAATTGATCAGATTTTACATCGAATTTGGCATCGTAGAGGTAACCATCTTGATCCGTTAATATAAATTATGTGATAATTTATGCAATTATTATAATTTACGTAATTAGCCATGAACGGATATACGAAAATTATTTTTCGCTGCGTTCAATTAATAATGTTAAATATCGTGTATGATTTTCAACAATGATATCCAAGTCACCGTTCATGCCTATTACGTGGTTATTCAATTATAGCACAAAATATAGCACAATTAAAGTATCAATTGTAGTTTGTGAAACTATTAAGAAAATTAATGGGTGGAGAATTTGTTAATTTTTGTGCCCATAAATTTAAAGAGATTAAATACTAGTCCTAAAACTTCTTCCCGGTATTATTTTCATAAAATAGTATAAGGTAGGAGTTGATCTAAATTTTTTTTAGAGAGTTATAATATAAAATTTGACAAATATAAAAATATTATTTTTGTACAACGTGAACTAATTAATTCTTCAAACTACTGTCGTCGGATATTTAAAGTCTTTTTATGAGATTTTGTACCTTCCACACATACTAACTTATATCTACCGTAGTTAAAGGGACAGCAGTGCATAACAATTCCGCGAGGAAGCGGCGCACAGTTGTTTGACCACATCTGTGGCAAAGAAAGAAACAATCCTAGTGGCCTATCATTTTTTAACACAAATTTTCAACGATCGATTTAAATTGGTGCACTAAGACTATTTTCAATAGAGTTTTTAAAATGTAAAATTTTTTTAATTTGGGTATTTTTAAAGACTTTAGCCTCTAAAAGTAACACTATTCATAATAAAATTACGTGGGGTTTATCACTTTTGGCTTAAAAAATATTAATATAGAGATCCAGTCTCTATTTTTTTCAATAAATTTATGGAAGAAAATGGAGACTGATCTCTATTTTGGTATCTTTTAAATCAAAAGTTGTAGACCCTATGTACTTTTGTCATGAATAGTATTATTTTTAGAGATTGAAGTCTCTAAAAACACCTAAATTAAAAAAATTTTACATTAAAAAATTCCATTGAAATTACCCTAAAGGGGTCAACAAATAGAGTAGCATCTAATTGCCAGCACCTATAGGCGAGCATCGTACCAAAAATATATTATTAATGGTAGGTGAAAGTTTTTATACTATATAATTATTCTTTTATTTTTTTTGGTCAAATACTATATCATTATTCAATGGTTGTTATATGACAAATCTAAAAAATCTTGAAAACTAAAAGTGTGTTGGTGTGACTTTAAAAATTGAGTGGATTGATCAAATAGTAACTCATTATATCATTAACATAGGTTTATAGCTTGGAACATTTGCCTAAAGTAAGTTATTCATCTTATAAAAACGTGTTAGCATGACTTTATTTATTTATTTATATGAATTGATCTCTCTCGCACACATGAACAAATGTTTTCTTATGAATTTGTAGACAGTGGCGGAACTACATGTTAATTCAAAAAATATATTTTTTTGGTAAAAAAATTAATTATTATATTGGACTATTTTTATTGTATAAATATATTTATTAACCTCTTTCACTATATGACTATATGAATATACTTACTGATTACAAGGTCTAGGCTCCTCCCCTGTTTGTAGAACTGTGGAAACATAAGCAGATTCAATTTTACTTTCTAGCAAAGACATGCATACATCTCATGCTTCCAAAGTTTTTCTTCAATTGATTTTTATCACTTGCAAAGAATATCTCTTTTGTTTTGTTTTTTGTTTTTCGAAAAGAACTTACGAAGAATAATATCTCTGAGAAACTGAGAACCAATAACAAAGGTGCACGTAGCAATTATTTTTCCATTCAAAGCTCCGTTTGTTTGTCGTAAAATAATTTACTTATAAAAAATATATATTTTTTAAAATAAAATGTTTTTTTGGGCTCCATTTGTTTGCTGTAAAATAACTTGTTAAATGAACATGTTTTTTAAAAAAATAGAATATTAAAAAATATTTTCTGGTGAGTTTTAAAAAATATTTTCTTCTCTCACAGGACGTGAAAATATTTTCTTTTCTCACAAGACGTGAAAATATTTTCTCAAAATTTGTATTAATCTTAATATTTGACTTAAAAATATTTTTTAGTTAATTAATTTTTTGATATTTTTTTTGATTAATTAATTTTTTAATGTTATTAAACACCGAAAAATTGAGAAAATAATTTCTGATAAAATATTTTACGGCAAACTAACGGGGCCTAAATATGCCAAATAATAGAGGGGGAGAACGAACCATTTAGCGGCTACTCTGATTTGACAAGATCCGCAGGGCCACAAAATTGACAAGAATCATCCAAAGGGAATATACTTTTTCAAAAGCATTAATTATAATTAGTCTCTATTGTTATCATCTATTTTTAATTTAATCTTAAATATTTAAAAGTGACCAATTTAATTCTTATTAATTTATAAAATTAATTAATTTAGTTTCCACGATTAAAAATTTAGTTACGTTCAAATTTAACAAAAATTGCATAAATAGATAAATTGGCCTTATATAATTTAGGTCTAAACTTACATTAAAAGTCCCTAACACTACCACAAATTTTTAACTTAGCCTTATTGTTTCAAAGCGACCATTTTTTAAAACGTTAGTCAAATAGTCTTTGTATGTTTGTGTGTATGTGTGTATGTGTGTCCATATATGTGTGTGTGTGTGTGTGTGTATGAAAGTGAAAGAGTAGTAGAAGAAAGGAGTTAACTATTATTTTGAAATTTTTGTATATTAGGAATTAATTTGAACGTTTTATTAGCCATTAGGGATTAATTTGAACTTTTATGCAAATAATGGAGATTAAATTGAAATCTACTATTTTTTTTCAAATTTACCTCTCAATTAGTGGTCACCTACATCATTTAAATTAATTCACTTCGTAACAGTGAGGACTAATTTGACTAATATTAAAAAAAATTGAGGATTAATTTACTACTTTTGAAAAATGATAACTAAGACTATTAGTGTAATTTTCCCTTTGTAAAGCTACTTATTAAAACAGAAGAAACATAATTAATCCATGTTATACATTTATCAGTGATATTATTCCTTGATGAATTACTCTTCGGAAAGATCAATATACAACGATTTTCTTACTTTTGAAGATACCTAAGAGACTTAGCTCTGATTATGAACCAATAAGTAATGGAAAAGTTTTGTGTAAAAGGCAGTTCGGTACACACAGTTTCCGCAATACACGAAATTCAAAAAAAATGTGAAACTCACTTTGATTCAAAACAATGACGATTAAATTGAATTATTCTGATAAAACAGAATAATATTGATAGTGCAATCAGAAACACACTAAACACACGTATAAATACGTTCAATAAAACATTAGATCAAGAGGAAAGCTGGGCAGCCTCTGCCTTCATCTCGGCCTTGATTGCTGTTGCCAACTGATCATAGGCTTCTGCCCAGGCATCATTCATCTCTTCACTCCATTTCTTACCCATTGCCTCTTTGATTGTTTTTAGTAGTGCTTCTTTCACAACCTATATGCAATGAAACAATAAATGGTTATGCATCGATATTAATGAAAATCAATTGTTGAGTAGTGTAGATATATCTATCATTTCGGTTGTTTTGCACCACTCTCATTAAAAAATGAAAATACTGTTATGATCTCTTATTTTGATGGCTTTTAGTTTTAACAGTTGTATAAACTAAATTTTTTTGCAACGGTTAAAATCTTTTTTTATCATTTATTGTTAACAACTACTCATAAAATTATAGTTTAATTATAATTTTTGCTTTGTATTTAAAAAAAATAAAATTATTGTAATACAAGATTTACAACGGGATCATAAACAACGGAGAAAGTTACGTGCAACGGTTTTTATTATTGCTTCCCATTGTGAAAAAAAAAAAAGTTTTTAGATTTTATGCAACAAATCTAACTGTTGCAACCCATAAAAAAATGTAATAAGAATACTACCTCAAAGTGAGGGTCAATGACACCTTTCTGGACGTGGACAGATCCCAACCACTTCAGAGTCGTATCAGCAACCACCACCTCACCCTTCTCACGACGCTGAACAGCTGATTCGCATGTCTAAAGAAAAGAAAAAGAAAAAAAAAGAAAAAAAAAACCTTAAGAAAAAACGTTCTATAATTGGCGAAATAAACCTTGATATTTAATGTGAAATTTTGACTCTGTGTAACTTAATTAGTTGACATCACATCTCTTTGGCTAGAAGTTCATTTTTGGTAGCTATGATGCAACTATAATGAACGACTTGATTGAGTATGAAAATTAAAAAATTACATTATTTTTTTTTATTACAATTAATCTATCTCCTAATATTATAACAGAATCTAAATCCTTGTCATGCAATGCTATTAAAGATTCAGTTAGCTATATATAGCTATTATTCTTATATGAATATATATGCTATGTTGTTTTTTCCACTTAAATTCTCATATATATTAGTTACATCAGTGGCGGAGTTACAGTGGCGGAGTTAGGAAGGGGCCGGCGTGCTAAAAAAAAATTACCGTCATTAAAAACAATCAAGGTAATATTGTTAAAAAAAGTTAATCCCCTTTTTTTTTCGGTCATGAATTTTTTTATTTAAATTTTAATCCCCAAATTTTAAACTCCTAACTCCACCCCTGAATTACATCCTATGGTAAATCAGCTAATGAGATATAATTTATTACAATATCGTGTATACACTTTGTGCTAGAGCGTATTGCTTAAAAATGGATTCTCATTTCCAACGAAGCTTATAATATGTATTTGGCCAACTAAACTACAATGAAGCAGATACTTGAAATCTTCGTTGGGGACAAGAAGTTGAGCACATGCAGAAATGAGACAAAATAATGAAGCTAGATAAAATTAAAATTAAAGTCAAAATCCTAAGCTTATAATGCTGCACTGAAACTAATGATTAGACTAGTAAAAATCTTCCATCCGACAGGTCGAATGATTCGGTTGAGTGTGAAGGTATGCCCCATATCGTGGGACTCACCCCTATTTATCAGTCAAGTTGTTCGATTACCGGATGAAAGTACTGCACATAGAAACTAACCATCTTGAAAACTTTAACAGCATGGGCCTTTAGCTTGGGATTGTTCTGTGGAATTTCATCACTGTCCTTCAGAAAGGAGAACATGTTCTTTGCCGCTGGTGCAATCTCTAGAATCCTAATCCAACATCAAATTTTAAAAAAAGAAATACAATTATGTTGCATGTTATATTCATATAGACATGTTCATTCTTTTACATATCACATGCATTTAAAGGAAAAATACTTACAAGGTGAAGAAACGGAGACTTAGTTGAGGAACATTTTGCTTCATCACCTCCCATGAATCCTTCACTAATGTTTCTTGGTTCTCAGTAAAACCCATCTCTTTTTGTGCTTTGTGTGTGTTTGAGATGGTATGGCTTCCGTGGCCTTTGGCTTTATACGAGGGATAGGGAGGGGACATACTCAAATTTAAACAGATTGGACAGGTGCAGTTTTCTCTAGTTTTGTTTTTTTTTTTGTCTACCATGGATATCAGCCGTTGGATCACATAACAGGAATCTTTCACGCAATAGAATAATTTTGTTTTTTGTTTTTTTGGGGTCAAAGCAATGATCAGCTTTTTTATTTTATTTTATTATTGTAATGATATATTCTGCACCGACTTAGTATAATTGGACAATTAAAATAACAAAGTATTTGGAATCACTTAGAAATTTATTTGATTTATAAATAAATTTTGTGATAATTTTTATTTATAAATAAATTCTTTTATTTAAAATTGTAAAAGTGTATTAAATCAATTCTGTGACTTGTAAATATATTTATTGTAGATATTCCTTCTCTGCCCCAATGTCTTTAAGCTCTATTTTTGAAACTTTAACACTAATATATATTCCATCAATAGCACTATGTAATTTTAATATTAAACTTAATTAACTAGTATACGAATAAATAATTTGTGATTTTAATAAAGGTAGATAAATAAATAACTTATGATTTGAATTTTTAAATCGAAGACGAAAAAAAAGTTTGAATTAAGAAATATGAAAAAGAAATTCACTGTGAAGAAGCTCGCAAGAAGAAGAACTAACTACATAAGGAATGACAAGGGAAAGAAAAAGGATTGTAATAAATGAATGAAAACTTAAAGAGTAGTACAATTCTTAAAAGATGAGCAACTAATTTGGCGGCTCTTGAGAACGGAATTGAGTAAAACTTAAATAAATCAAAAATTTACAAATTTTGGATTTTTCATTTTTTATAAAGGTGTTCCCAAATACAAATAATTGGATTTATAAATTAATGTCAAAAAAATTTATGAAGTTCATTTATTACAAACACTATAAAATTCACAATCAAGATCTTGGATATACACAAGTCCTGGATTCAAATTAAGTGGACACCAATAACCTGCAAATGAAAAGGTAAAGAGAGCGAAGTAAACATTTCTTTTTATTGGTCATAGAGTGAAGTGAACTTGAGAGATTAATGTGTTGTAAGCCAAATTAAAACTCTAATGCTCAAGTTAATGATGGAAAATATCTCATAACTATTTAAGGTAAGGCAAAGTGTAAAAGATAAGGTCAAAAGAATGGGTGATCGAAATATTAGAAGGGATGATCGGAGACAGCAGAGCAAGGAGAATTTGGCGGAGGTCTTGTATACCAAGTGTTAAATACCTTGAGCAAGGTTAAGAAATAGGCCTTTTATAGTGCAATGTAAGTCATGTAGAATCATCCTTTGCGCATTATTCGAGATTTAAACATCAACAAATATTGGGGAAATTTTTTTTACAAGTATCATGAAATCGTTATACCAAACTCACATGTTCCGTCCCTTCTCGGTATAGTAATCATTAGTAAGGACCAACTATCAGCGTACGTGAGTGTCTTGGTTGAATGTGTTGAGTCAACTGATGTTGGTGTTCTTGACTTGGTAGGTGAAGATCCTGATTGAGTTAGCCAAGTCAAGTTTGCGATATCAAAGGGTTCATAAACTAACTACTATGAGTCCATCCGATCCAGTAGAGTTGGTATTTGGGCTGGACTAGATCAGCCATTTGAGCCCAGATACATTTTGACTCAGAATCAACCCAGCCCTAACTCGTGAGCTCAGCTAGGCTTGGAACTCAGCCCAGTTCAAAGCCAGTTCGGCTCATTTGATTTTCATGTTTATGCTACTAATGTACATGTGTCTTGTGAGGTTATAGCTTGCTATGTAACTGAAGGCGCTATAAGGGCGTCAGCTTCATAATGAAGGCGCAAAAGGCGTCAGCTTCAAAATGAAGGCGCAAAATGCGTCAGCTTTAAAAGCTGGAGCGCAACGGGATCATCTTGAGATATATAAATAACAAAAACATGCAAGCACAGTGGAAATAATAACAATTAAAATTTACATGTAAACAAGTTTGTATTTACATAAACCCAAGAGTAAATCCGTAACTTAGTACAAAAAAAAATACATAAAAGTATATAGAATTATATACCTATGTATTTAAAACGAAATATAAAAATACCTCGTGTGGAGAACTCGGATGTAGACACTTGAAGAAGGTCTTGACTTGGACAAACATCCTTCGCACGTGCAAAGGTCCTAGTCGGTCCACGGGTATCCAAAAGCAAAGGACAACTAACTAATTGTAGTGCTAGCTTAATTAAATCCAAGAGCTTAAGTGATTTAGAGTTAAAATAAGAAGCAAAATATTTTTCTAACTCTACAAGCTTGAGCCGAATTCACCAAGAGACATAGGGAAAAATCTAGTTTCTAATTAAGTGCAATTTTCGGCCAAGGCAACAACAAAAGAATGAAGACATGACCTCTATTTATAGATGCACAAACTTGCTCATCAAATGCCAAGTGTCATCATCTAAAACTTGAAGAAGCCAAGTGGCAAAAATGCCCTTGCATGGCCAGCCATAGGAGGGCAAAAAGGACAATTTTGTATGCAACTTGTTGTTTGTCTTTTTGTGCAAGTTGTCTTTTGTCCTTTAGTATTTGTCCTTTTGTGTTTTTTGTCTTTTAGGGGAAGTTGTTGTTTGTCTTTTAGTGAAGACAAACATTAGTTAATTCTAAACCCTTTTAGAATAATTAATTGCAAATTGACCCATCGATCTATTTGTACTAAAGCCCCAATACTTTTTAGTATTTATACTTTGGCCCCAAAAATTCAAAAATTACAATTTTGGCCCACTTAACCGGTAATGTCCAATACCACAATGTTAACACTTTAATGCATTTCTAACTCAATACCAAGCTCAAATATGCTTTATTCATGATACCCTACGTGTGTGACTTTCTAGGTTCATGACCATACAGCGATAAAGGATCGATTCCGAAAATATCTCCATCATTTTCTGAATTACCTTTATGTTGATGAGTGACGCGCTAGCAACAGACGTATCATGACAATATGTACAGTAATGAAGTCCAATTCCAACGAACCTATTTATAGTCGCAAATTAGCCTGCAGTCCGATCCTCTGTTAAAATGTCCCGATCATTATGGGGACCATGAAATGATTAAGTCCGCTATACGATTCTATGCATAAATCTAATTTGGTGGAATAAGAGATGACATCTATGGAAAAATACATTTCCATCGTTCAACTACCCCGGCCGAGAATTTCTCATTTCAAGCAACCGACACTAGATCGCCTCACTGTCGGAGGTTAACAGATCATATCTTGACAATTACCTATCGGTCTCATATCACAAGACTAAACTGCAGGAGGTCGTATCTTACCCTCAAAGAAGGCGAGTATTGTCCAAACGCAAGCTTTAGCCCCTGATATAGCTAGCAACTATAATTTCTCAAGCCAAAGGATTAATTTGCACAATTTGCAACGAATGACAAACTATTAATCCAAAGTCATGTAGTCTCGTCATTCGGGTTACTTTCAATGATCCGTTCAACTAACGATCACTTATATGTGAGTTAATCGCATCCCCATGCTGTTGTAGCTCAATGCTCGTTACCCTTTATCGTTAACATCTCTATGTTAATCAAAGGTAACTACATATGATAGTCCGTACTTGATTATTCTAGTCTCGCTTGAATAATCTAAGGACTATTAAAACTTTTGAATGTTTATCATGTCGAAGAAATATGCCATCGAATTCTCAACAGTTTAAGAATATATTTCCTCTCAGAAAAACATTATGGACATATTCATATAATTGAACAGAGAATATGAACATCCAATTAACATGCCATTCAGATTTACATCAAAATGCCCTATATAGGTCATCTAACTATATACCAGTAAGGCATATCTCTAACAATCTCCCACTTGCACTAATGCTATAGAATATAGCCTTCAGCGCATATCTACATGGTATCGTATCGCCATCTATTCAAGATGACATTCTAACTTCGATTGACTCATGGGCTTAGTAAGTGGGTCAGCTACATTCTCTAATGTAGGAACTTTCTGCAGACTTATATCTTTTCGAGCAACTATTTCTCGAATGATATGAAAATGCCTTTCTATGTGTTTGGATTTCTGATGAGATCTAGGTTCCTTAGCTTGTGCAATAGCTCCATTGTTGTCATAATACAGCGGTATCGGCAACCCGATGGAAGGAACCACTTCTAGCTCTAACAAGAACTTCCTCATCCAAACAACTTCCGTTGTTGCATTGGATGCAACAATGTACTCGGCTTCTGTAGTGGAGTCTACAGTAACTGGCTGCTTGGAACTTTTCCAACTTACTGCTCCTCCATTACAAACAAACACAAATCCGGATGTAGACTTTCTATCAACCATATCAGATTGAAAATCTGAGTCTGTGTACCCATCTATCCGGAGTTCTCCTCCTCCATAAATCAATGCAAGGTCCTTAGTCCTTTGCAAATACTTAAGGATATGCTTCACTACCATCCAGTGTTCTTCTCCTGGATCGAACTGATATCTGCTCACAAGGCTTATAGCATACGCAATATCAAGCCTTGTACATAGCATGGCATACATGAGACTGCTAACAGGCGAATCATAAGGCACACGTTCTATACGTTGCCTTTCATCTTTGGATTTGGGAGACATGTTCTTATAAAGATGTATTACATGCTAGATAGGCAGCAGACCTTTCTTAGAACTCTCCATATTGAATTTCTTCAATACTCGCTTTATGTACAGATTTTGAGACAAGCCAATCAATCTTTTCGCTCTATCTCTATAGACACGAATCCCTAAGATATAAGAGGCTTATCCCAGATCTTTCACGGAGAACTTGCTATTCAACCAAATCTTAGTGGATATCATTTGTCCAACATCATTTCCCATCATTAAAATGTCATCAACATATAGAATCAGAAAAGTGGTCATACTCCCACTGATCTTCTTGTATACACAAGGTTCATCTTTATTTCTAATGAAACCAATCTCTTTGATCTTATTATTCAATCTAATGTTCCAAGAACAAGAGGCTTGCTTTAGACCATATATTGATCTTTTAAGCTTACACACTTGATCATTGTTGGATTTAAACCTTCAGGTTGTTCCATATAGATATCTTCTTCAAGATAGCCATTCAGGAATGTAGTTTTAACATCCATTTGCCAGATCTCATAATCATAGTATGCGGCAATAGCAAGCATGATGCGAATGGACTTAAGCATGACAACTAGTGAAAACGTTTCATCATATTCAACACCTTGTTTTTGACGGAAACTTTTCGCAACCAGCCTTGCTTTATATGTCTCCACATTTCCATCAATTCCAAGTTTTCTTTTGAAGACCCATTTACAACCTATAGGTACGATACCTTCAGGTCGGTCAACTAAAGTCCAAACATCATTTGAATACATAGAATCTATCTCTGTTTGCATAGCCTGCCTTCATTTCTCGGAATCAATATCTTGTATTACTTCCTCATAACCAGTAGGATTATCCAAATGATCTTTATCCCCAACCACAAGCAACTCTTGTGTTTCCTCAAGAAAATAACCATATCTTTCTGGAGAACAGGATACTCTACTAGATCTACGAGATCCTTGTGTGATGACTGGTTCTGGATCTTGTTGAATTGGTTCGGGATCATGACTTTGGTCATTTTGTGGTTAAGAAGACTCTTCTTCGATTCTTATTTTCCTCCCACTGCCTCCTTCTTGAACAAACTCTTTTTCAAGAAAGAAGACATCTCGACTGATCAATATCCTTTGATCATCGGGAAAATAGAAATAATATCCTCTAGTCTCCTTAAGATACCCCACAAATCTTCATTTGTCATATCTTGCTTCCAACTTGTCCGTTTTAAGTTTCTTAACATAAGCGGGACAACCCCAAATCCTAATATGCTTAAGATTTGGTTTCCTACAAACTACATCTCATACGGTGTAGTAGGAACAACTTTAGTTGGAGCCCTATTCAACAAGTAAATAGCCGTAAGAAGTGCATACCCCCACAATGAAATTGGAAGATCGGTATAACTGATCATAGACCGTACCATATCCATCAATGTACGATTCCTACGCTCAGATACTCCATTTAATTATGGTGTAACAGGTGGAGTAGTCTGTGAAGTTATTCCGGCTTGTTTAAGACATTCAAAAAATTCGGTACTTAAGTATTCACCTCCACGATCAGATCGTAAGGTTTTAATTCTCTTTCCTGTTTGGTTTTCTACTTCAGCTTTAAATTCCTTGAATTTTTCAAAAGCCTCAGATTTGTACTTCATTAAGTACACATAACCATACCGAGAATAGTCATCGGTGAAGGTTATGAAGTAGATATAACCACATCGATCCATTTTTCTAAAGGGACCGCATACATCACTATGTATTAATGCTAACAATCCAGTGGCTCTTGTTCCCTTTCCAACAAATGATGACTTGGTCATTTTTTCGAGAATACAAAACTCACATGTAGGCTCGGGTTCACATCCCAATGAATCAATAAGTTCATTTTGAGCCATCCATGTTAATCTTTTCTCGTTAATATGTCCAAGTCTCAAGTGTCACAATTGTTTCACATTAATTTAAACATCTTTTGTTTGTTTCTCTTTTGAAGTGGAAGTTGAAGTTACATGCATGCATTCATCAAGATTTAAATGATAAAGTCCGTTCAACAAAGTAGTGAGCCGATATATTCATTACCATAATAAATATAACAGCTCTTGTTCATAAAAGAAAATTCATAATTTTCATAAACAAGCTTAGGAATAGAAACAATATTCCTAACAGCATTTGGAACAAACAAAACATTTGAAAGACGCATAATATGACCAACAGGCAGACAAACTTCAACATTCCATTTGGCAAGGCCTGTAACACTTGCCCTATTACCAACTTTCAGAACAATATCACGCTTCCGAAGCGTTATCCTGTCATTTAGATTCTGTAAGGACATACAAACATGTGTTGTAGTGCCATAATCTAAAATCAAAGATGTACAAGCCAGACTAATTGAAAAATTAGTTTCATTCACAGATTTAAAAGAAGTTGTACCTCACACAATGGCAGCAACCTGTTTCTCTTTCAACTCTTGAAGGTACATGGGACAATTTCTTCTCCAGTGGCCATCAACCTTGCAGTGATAATACTGCCCTTTAGGGACGTCTTCTTTCTTCTTAATACCTCCAATGGGCTTAGGAGCAGTGTCCTTCTTCTTCTTGTTGTTCTTCCACATTCTTCTATTCTTGGGTCTAAACCCAGAAGAAGAGGCAGCAACAAGGACAGTCTCCTTGCCCTTTCCCTTGAACTGTGACTGCGCAGTGGTCAACATAATAGCCAGCTCGAGCAAAGAAGCAGAAAGTTTGTTCATTTGAAAGTTCACAATGAACTGATTGAAAGAAGGTGGGTGGGACAGCAGAATAAGGTCCGTGTGCAGCTTACTATCCATGTCAAACTCATGCATCTCAAGTTGAGTAATCAGATTAATCATCCTGGGAACATGCTAGCTGACATCACCACCTTATTCTAATCTAGCTCTGAACAACTCTTTTGACAGCTCATATCTGGCAACATTACTTTGCTCACCATACAGCTCTTTCAAGTTCAGAATCATGTTAGCAGCATCGGACATATTCTCATGCTGTTTTTGCAGTTCATTTGACATTGAGGCAAGGATATAAGCCTTTGCCCTCAAGTCATGTTCTATCCAGAACTGATATGTTTCTTGCTCTTTTTCAGTTGCGGTTTCAGGAAGGGAAGTAGGAGGGGCCTTATCCAGAACATATTCAATCTTTTCCAATCCCAAAATAATTTTAAGATTGCGAAACCAATCGAGAAAGTTTGGTCCGGTTAAAGCATTTTTATCAAGGATAAGGGCAATGGGATTTGAAATAGAAGCCATTATAAAAGTACTACAGAAATAAGTAGTACAGAAAGTAAGACTGTTAGTTGATGTAAAAATGCATAACTATTTAAGTATGGTCTTTGCAAAAATAGTATCTCCTACTATCTTTATCCAATCTCATACTCTCAGAACGAGAAACACTAATTTTTTAGAATCCGGTAGTGGTTGACCAAATTCTCTTAACAATTTGTATCCCTCAAACCTTTGTGGTTATAATTGGAATATAAATATTAAGAGTCAACAACACTTTGTTGTTTATTTTATAAAATAGGTTATGGTTATATCCAGTCCCCAAATTACTTGGTCTCAAACCTTTGTGGTTATAATTAACTAAGTGATTTAGTTAGATCCGACCCGCCATCTCATAGTTATCTGACAAATTGAATCAATAACCTCAAGCCTTTGTGGCTATAATTGGCCGTTAGATTTTGGAAGACAACCACATCACTATGTTCTACTAGCGACTTAATTAACCTTATTACGAATCATGTCCCTCTACCTTTGGGTAAGACCAGATATGTTCACTTTGGATTCATTAAGTCCTAGGATTGCGGAGGACAATATATCTAATATTAATTTGCACATTTGGGCGTTTTGTAATAGATCTCATCATTCATACATTAACAAGCATATAATATATAATGCATGCGACAGGTATAAATGGTGGATCATGGACTTTGGAATAAAAAGGAAAAACTATCTTAAAACACATCACTATATCTTCAAGATCTCTAACTCCTTTGGATTCATCCGGTTGCCTCCTTGCATTTCATCTTGAGAATTTATATATAGTCCTCACTACAAAGTTCTCTCAAAAGCAATAAAATGAGACTTATGTCTCAATTACAAACCGAGCATCCACTAAGTCCATGATCATGTTCACCATTTATGCAACATGTAGCTAGATTAAACTTATCACATAGATAATCAAAGCTAAATGAAAAACAATCAATAAACATCTTAACGCATCATATACAAAATGTAACGCCCCAAAACCAACACTCCCACGCCTGTAGGATACTCCCTGGCCTTAACAGTCCAAGCGAGCACCGAGGCCATGGCGAGTGGGCCCGGAAGCGCACTGTGCACGTATTGTCAGCTCTGGGGCCCATACCCCTCATAGTTTTATCGCCTCCCAACCATTGCCAGGAAAACGACCGTGCACGAATATACAAGCGAACTCTATATATTCAGTGGCCCAGACTCGTAACCTTTCGATGTGGGATAGGGTTACCACATCCACACCCCTTTAAGGAGGCCCAGCGCCCTCGCGGGCCACTGGCACAAAGGAAGGCCCACTCTGATAGCATTTTGTAACACCCCGAAACTAACACTCCTACGCCTGCAGGATACTCGCTGGCCTTAACGGTCCAAGCGAGCACCGAGGCCATGGCGAGTGGGCCTGGAAGCGCACTATGCACGTATTGTCTGCTCTGGGGCCCATACCCCTCACGATTTTGTGATACCCCGAACTCGGCATGTATTTACTAGTATTGCATTTAATTACATGTTATCTTAAATGCTAGCTGCGAGGACCCGAACGTTCATTACATGTGCATTCATTTATTTTAATAATTATTTAAAAAATAATATGTGCATTTACATGACTTATTTAGTGTTTTAAAATTTAAAATTGCATTTAAAGTTCATTTAAATTGCATCTTATCTACTTTTCACCTTCATTGACCAACTAGGACAAGGTGAAATTTTTTTTGAAATGTTTAATGAAGGGTAAACTTGGGATTAAAAATAAAAATGCAATGTTAAGTTAGTCAAATTTTGGGTCAACTTTGGAATTAAATATGAACCAATTGGGGAAGATTTAGGTAGCAAATTATATATGGTTGGAAAGCTCTACGAGTCTAGTTTCTATAGGTTCAAACCGTTCATGAATTGAAGTTTTCTAGAAGAAGTTATGGCTGTTTTCGTAAGGTGGCGCATAGCTGATTTTTCTACGCGAGAGTTGACCGAAGCTTTGACCTTTGACTTTCCACTTAAATACTAAATAAGCCAAAACAAAACACAAAATCAGCTTTTCTCCTTCCCTTCCACCCGTGACCAAGCTAAGACCATGAATAGTAAACCCTTGCACATTTTTGCTTATATCTTGAGTTTGGAGTGGAACCAAGGCGCAATTCCAGCATTTTTGAGTTCGTGGTGACGTGTAGCATCTTTCTAGCGGTTTATTTTTCATTTATTTTGCAGAAAAAAAGGTGAGGACATTTTCTAACCCATTTTTCAAAAGTCATTATTTATGTTAGATATTGTTAAATCTATGCTTAATACTTGTTATTTAGATGCTAGAGAACACATTTCTTGTTTTATAGCTTGTGTATAGTTGATTTTAGTTATAGTTGATACTTTGCTAGATATGAATATAAATGTAGACAATGTGTTTGTTTAATATTCTAAGTGAAGTATAGGGATGTGTTACATGCTAGATTAATGCCCATAGATAGCTCAAATGCAAGAAAACATCAAGAGAATTCAAGTATGCAAAATCTGAATTTCGAAATAGTGCACTGCCCCTGTCTTTCGAAGCTATTTTGACATAGCAAACGTACTCGAAAATTAACGAAATTTACATAGCAGCTAGATTAGGCAGTTTAGAACAAATGTTGATTTCTAGAGCTAAGGCTAATTCTAACGTTTTAGGCCTCCGATTTAGCCATTTTCAAAATGTGTCCTGAAAATCGCTGCTACTGGACAGTTTGTGTAGTTGCACGGGAAAGGTCATAACTTGTTGATTTTAAACTGAAATTAAGCTCTGTTTGATTCTAAAATCAACTACACTCGAAGATCTACATTTATATGTAAAAACCAGAGAATTTGGAGTCTAAGAACATAGGTAATGAATTTGATAAATTTAAGGTTCTGTTAGAAGTTTTGTAAATGGGCATGTTTTCATGAAGATCTACCTGCTATGTGTTGTATTCCATATCTATCTTGTATTTTAGAGTTCATAAGTGAGTAAGAGCACTCTTTTGATAGTTTAGAAGGTTTTTATGGTTATTTTCATGTTAGATCAAGGATTAGTTAATAATGTATATATTGAAAACTAAGTGTTTGAGTTTATGCTTGAATGAAGTATTTTATGGTAGAAGTTTGAAAATATTCTAGTTAAGTGTTTTAAGTGTTCTACATGTATTAACTTGGTAATTCTAGCATGTTAAATGTCTAGTTAGTCTATGTGATTTAGAACCCCATGCATGCTAAGAGTAATACCCGAGAATGAATGTATAATTTCTTATATAGTTAGTTGATTGTATTATGTAGTAGAATGGAAGGATTTGGTGCATTCGGAGAATATGGAAAGGGTTCTTAACTAAATTCTTACAGGATTGGCTTTGCAAGGTGAGGGAGTTGCATCTTATTTGCATTTCTCTATTGTATATCGAATATGTTAAATAGTTTTCATGCTATTAATGTGATTTAGCGTATTCTAACAAGATTTGTCAGTTTTATAGTTAATAGAATGAGTTAATGGTTAATGCTTGTTATTTCGCTTCTATTGTGGTCAACTAGTTAATGTGTGAGGACAACCTCTTTTGTTGTCCTTCTTGTGTGTATATCGGCTTATTTTGTTATATTGTTATTATTATTATTGTTTCTTGTGTTATCGAGTCTTTGGTTGCGCAACCATATAGTCGGGACGGATGCGATGGGCCTCTCTGGGCGGCAGCGGGCTTGCCAGGGTTGGTGCTCTAGCTCTGTACCCTATTCCCTCACTCGCCTGGTCCGGAGATTGCCAGGGGGTGTTGGGTCGTAGGATATTCGGGGTACATCCGGAGTACACCCACTGGAGTGTTTGGGGATTATGCCGGCACATTGATTGTGATCGTGATCGTGATCGTGATCGTGGTTCAAAAGTTGGAGTGATAAGGGTTATCGATCGTATCCTTTTAAAGTATGGTATTAGAATTGTTATTCATTGTTTATTTATTGTGTTAATTGTGTTAAATTGCTGCATTGCACGAACCCGGTATACTGTCCCTGTTTCCCCCTCCCTCACTGAGTATACATTATTGGTATACTCACTCCTCATCATAAATCTTTCAGGTTATAGCCAAAGGAAGTGTAGTTCGTGATCACGTGATAGTTCGTGCTTGAAGAGTGGCCTTACGTGTTATGTGGTTTGAGCTGTAAAAGTTGTAAAGTTTTACTTTCATTAATTGTATATGCTCAATGTAGGAGATAAATGTATTTAAGCTTAACCAGGTCATAGAGTTCTTTGATAACCTAGTCTATGTAATAGCTTAATGTGGTTTGAGTTCAATGCATGTATGGAGTTATGTATGTTTGGACACGGTACTGGTCCATTTATTTGTTGTGTGCAGGTAAACTGTTTGTCCTATAAACAGGGGAAACTCTGTCCGTTTCTCCTCGTATTTCGTGACTTGGGTTTTGGATCGGGTTGTGTTTAGTGGGAATATATAGCTCCTATTTCCGTGAGGGAATGGGGCGTTACAGTTTTGTCGCCTCCCAGCCACTGTCAGGAAAACGACCGTGCACGAATATACGAGCAAACTCTATATATTCAGTGGCCCAGACTCGTAACCTTCCGATGTGGGATGGGGTTACCACACAAAAGATAAACAAAGTCCATCTAATCTTCTATTAATGTTTTGACAACATGCATGAAAGAAAATTGACTCTAACATCAACCAAGCATTCCAAGACCAATCGAGTTCACAAGGCATATAGTCTCGATATAGATCTCCATATAAAGGGATCATTAGGCCCTGATCAAAACTTTTGGCTTGCAACAATCAAAGTCGATCTTTCCATGCGGGATGGAATCAACTCATATCTTTCGCATAAATGTGTCAATAAACATTAAAAGATTATATCTAATGTACATATTACGGACTTTCAAAACCGTGGCTCTGATACCACTTGAAGGCACTATAAAGGTGTCAGCTTCATAATGAAGGTGCAAAAGGCGTCAACTTCATAATGAAGGAACAAAAGGCGTCATCTTCAAAAGCAGGAGTGCAACGGGATCGTCTCGAGACATGTAAATAACAAAAACATGCAAGTGCAGCGGAAATAATAACAATTAAAATTTGCATGTAAACAAGTTTGTATTTACATAGACTCAAGAGTAAATCTGTAACTAGTACATTAAAAGAAAATACAATAAAGTATATACAACTATATACAAATGTATTTAAAACAAAATATAAGAATACCTCGTGTGGAGAACTCAGATGTAGACACTTGAAGAAGGTCTTAACTCGGGTAAAGCTCCTTCGCACGTGCAAATGTCCTAGTCGGTCCACGGGTATCCAAAAGCAAAGGACAACTAACTAATTGTAGTGCTAGCGTAGTCAAGTCCAAGAGCTTAAGTGATTTAGAGTTAAAACAAGAAGCAAAATATTTTTCTAACTCTACAAGCTTGGGTCGAATTCACCAAGAGAAAGAGAGAAAAATCTAGCTTCTAACTAAGTGCAATTTTCAGCCAAGGCAACAACAAAAGAATGAAGACATCACCTCTATTTATAAATGCACAAACTTGCTCATCAAATGCCAAGTGTCATGATCTAAACAATTGAAGAAGCCAAGTGGCAAAAATGCCCTTGCATGGCTGGTCATAGGAGGGCAAAAAGGATAATTTTGCATGCAACTTGTTGTTTGTCTTTTTGTGCAAGTTATCTTTTGTCCTTTTGTGTTTTGTCTTTTAGTGCAACTGGTTGTTTGTCTTTTAGTGAAGACAAACATTAATTAATTCTAAACCATTTTAGAATAATTAATTACAGATTGACCCCTCAATCTATTTGCACTAAAGCCCCAATACTTTTTCGTATTTATACTTTGGCCCCAAAACTTTCAAAAATTATGATTTTGGCCCACTTAACCGATAATGTCCAAAATAACACCGTTAACACTTTAACGTGTTTTCAACTCAATACCAATCTTATCATTGCTTTATTCATGATACCCTAAGTGTGTGACATTCTAGGTTCATGATCGTACAGCGATAAAGGATCGATTCCGAAAATGTCTTCGTTATTTTTTGGAATACTTTCATGTTCATGAGTGACGCGCTAGCAACGAACGTATCATGATAATATGTATAGTAATTAAGTCCAATTCCAACAAACCTATTTACAATCGCAAATTAGTATGCAGTCCGATCATTCTGTTAAAATGTCCCGATCGTTGTGGGGAGCATGAAAAGATTAAGTCCACTAAACGATTCTATGCATAGATCTAATTCGGTAGAATGAGAGATGACATCTATGGAAAAACACTTTTCTATCGTTTAACTACCCTGGCCTAGGATTTCTCATTTCAAACAACTGACACTAGATCGCATAGGACATCGCCTCACTGTTGAAGGTTAATAGATTCTATCTTGACAATTACCTGTCGGTCTCTATATCACAAGACTAACTGCAAGAGGCCGTATCTCACCCTCAAAGAAGGCGAGCATTGTCCGAATGCAAGATTTAGCCCCTGATATAGCCGACAACCGTAATGTCTTAAGTCAAAGGATTAATTTGCACAATTTGCAACGAATGACAAACTATTAATCCAACATCATGTAGTTTCATCATTCCGGTCATATTCAATGATCCGTTCAACCAACGATCATTCATATGTCAGTTAATCGCATCCCTATGTCGTTGTAGATCAATGCTCACTACCATTTATCATTAACATCTTTATGTTAATCAAATATAACTACATATGATAGTCCATACTTGATTATTCTAGTCCTGGTCAAATAATCTAAGGACTATGAATCCTTTTGAATGTTTATCATGTCGAAAAAATATGCCATTGAATTCTCAACACTTTAAGAATATATTTCTTCTCCAAAAAACATTGATGACATATTCATATAATTGAACGGAGAATATGAACATCCAATAAAAATGTCATTCAGATTTATATCAAAATGCCATATATAGGTCATCTAACTATATAGCATTAGGGCATATCTCTAACAGTAACATTTTGGCATTTATATTAATATTATCAATCTATTTGTGTCTCTTTAACCGTTAAATTAAATTTTCTTGAAAAAGTTAAGTTTAAGTTTTACTTAGATATTTTAATTTAATCCAACTATCCAAGTATCTTCAATTAATCTTTTTAGTGTTTATATATATATATATATATATATATAATATGTATATGTGTATTAGTGTTTGTATATGTATATATGTATGTATATCAGTATATATAATACATTCAAAATATACTAATCACAAAAAATGGGCAGCTCGTGAACCATGGTAGTGGGCTCATGGGTTGAGTTGAGTTATGTATTTTGAAAAATAAGTCCAACCCAGCTTAGTCGTAGGCTGAGCTAGACTCAATTCTCTTGACCCATATGCTAGCTCTATGATCCATGGTTGAGAAAATTGGTTTAGGCCATTACGTTAATTAATAACATTGAATAATTAAATACAGTTGAGGCTTATCGATTATTAAGTCGTATTCCTTCAACTGGAGAAGAAAACAACTAATTCAAATAAAAAAATAGTAATTGACATTTGATTTCTTTGTTGTAATGTTTTACCTTTTTATAATTTTTTTTCCTCTTCTACTCTTTCTAAGACTTGTTTTAGGCCGTCCATTAGTGCCTTAATTTCAAATAAAGATTTTATATAGTTGTGGTATTATTTGTGCCAATAAAATCATATTTATTGAACCATGAGATGCTACAATTTCCATTTTATTTGGTTTAGCTACACTTTGCCCCTTTAACATATTACTAATGTAATGTTTTACTCCGTAGTTTATTTTTTGTATTACTAAAACCCACTTGCTTGTATCGATCAGTAAAAATAGCACACAAAGCATTATATTATAATTTGAATATACACAAATACGCTTGAGGGGTTAAGTAATAGAAATAAATTATATAAGGGTGGAAAAAGAAATAAAATTCTACTAGCCTTTACAGATAAACATATTGTTGCATTATTCATATTCAAAAAATATTGCAATAATGTATTTCTAATAATTTTATTAAAGATAAATATTTTTTATTAGCAGTAGGAAAACATAACAAATTGATGGGAGAATTAGCTTGTATAGTTTGATGCTACTACTGCATTAATTTTCTCAACTCAACATTTGAAATATGGCTAAATCAGCCATTTGAGCCCAAGCACATTTTGACTCAGAATCAACCCAGCCCTAACTCGTGAGCTCAGCTAGGCTTGGAACTCAGCCCAGTTCAAAGCCAGTTCGGCTCATTTGATTTTCATGTTTATGCTACTAATGTACATGTGTCTTGTGATGTTGTAACTTGTTATGTAATATTTTGGCATTTATATTAATATTATCAATCTATTTGTGTCTCGTTAACCGTTAAATTAAATTTTCTTGAAAAAGTTAAGTTTAAGTTTTACTTAGATATTTTAATTTAATCCAACTATCCAAGTATCTTCAATTAATCTTTTTAGTGTTTATATATATGTATAATATGTATATCAGTATATATAATACATTCAAAATATACTAATCACAAAAAATGGGCAGCTCGTGAACCATGGTAGTGGGCTCATGGGTTGAGTTGAGTTATGTATTTTGAAAAATAAGTCCAACCCAGCTCAGCCCAGGCTCAATTCTCTCGGCCCATGACTCGTGTGGACTGAACTGGCCCAGATGCTAGCTCTACAATCCATGGTTGAGAAAATTGATTTAGGCCATTACGTTAATTAATAACATTGAATAATAAATACCGCTGAGGCTTATCGATTATTAAGTCGTATTCCTTCAACTGGAGAAGAAAACAACTAATTCAAATAAAAAAATAGTAATTGACATTTGATTTCTTTGTTGTAATGTTTTACCTTTTTATAATTTTTTTTCCTCTTCTACTCTTTCTAAGACTTGTTTTAGGCCGTCCATTAGTGCCTTAATTTCAAATAAAGATTTTATATAGTTGTGGTATTATTTGTGCCAATAAAATCATATTTATTGAACCATGAGATGCTACAATTTCCATTTTATTTGGGTTAGCTACACTTTGCCCCTTTAACATATTACTAATGTAATGATTTACCCCCTAGTTTATTTTTTGTATTACTAAAACCCCCTTCCTTGTATCGATCAGTAAAAATAGCACACAAAGCATTATATTATAATTTGAATATACACAAATACCCTTGAGGGGTTAAGTAATAGAAATAAATTATATAAGGGTGGAAAAAGAAATAAAATTCTACTAGCCTTTACAGATAAACATATTGTTGCATTATTCATATTCAAAAAATATTGCAATAACGTATTTCTTATAATTTTATTAAAGATATAAATGTTTTTTATTAGCAATTGAAAACCATAACAAATTGAGGGGAGAATTAGCTTGTATAGTTTGATGCTACTACATGCATTACTTTTCTCAACTCAACATTTGAAATATGGAAATGCAAAAATTAGAATAATTAATTCTGAAATGATGAAAAAATTTATTCCTATATATTATTTACACTTTGACTTTTTTGGTAACTACAGGGCAGCAAGCTTATTCCTACTTTAATAAGAATTTATATTGTTAAAAAACCAGTTAATTAAAAATGAACTGCAAATAAAATAAGTTTCTGGTAGATGAAGAAAGTACAATGATCAAATTAGTATGATGGAGTATAAGTACACTTATATTTATTTATTCTTGAAGTATGAGTAAATAACGACCAAGAAAAAAAAAAAAGACTTACGAATAATGCAACAATATCTTATTTACAAAAGTTAGTAATACTATATCCTTTAATGAAAGTAGAATGTAGCGGTTTTCATCACAGTATTTGTTTTGCATTACTTAAGCCCCTCAAGAGTAATTACGTATATTCAGAAGTTAGTATAATATTTGGTCTATCATTTTCATTCATCAATACAAGAATGGAGATTAAATGATACAAAAAATAAACTAAGTGGTAGATTATAATATAGTTATATTGGTAATGTGAATGGAAAGTAACAGAAGAAGGAATGCTTAACAGACAATTATGATATGCATGCGAACAATGCGGCAAGGAAAATTCCTTTAACGGCTAACGTGTTTCAACTGTTGCAAAAGGTGGAATCCTATGACCAAGTTGTCATCATTCTTAGGTAGGCTCTGCGTTGGTCTGGTGTTTTGTAAAGTTATATAAATATTTTTGTGATTAATACAAGTACTTTCTTATCTAGCAAAAAAAAAAACTATTTGATAAAGAATGGTGGCTAAATGTTTGTTGAAGATGGCTTTTTCAGTCAACGTATTGGCAACTCAATTATAAAGGCCAAGAGACGCGAATATTCAATAGCAATCCATATAGCCTTTTTCTAAGTGATTCCTTGATCTTCGTCTGCATCAATAATTTAGAACGAATTAAATAAACGTCTATGCCCCATAGCTATGCAGACAACAACCAATTCTCACTACAAAAAAAATTGGATTTTGCGACAGGCCGTCGCCATTCCGTCATCAATACGGCGACGGCTTGGTAAAAGGATATGTTGAAGCCAATTTTATAACAGGACAGTGACGGCATAATTTAAGATGGAAAAAACCGCCACAAAGTCGACACCAATAATGACGGCATATTTTGCCGTCTCCAAAATTGGAGACGGGAGCGCCTCCCATCTCCAAAATTGGAGACGGCAACGCCTCCCGTCTCCAAAATTGGAGACAGTAGCGCTTTCTGTCACCAAATTGGCGATGGCCAAATTAGATCGTCACCAAATTAGCGACGACCAAGTGAGAGAAAAAATATAATTTTTTTTTTTAATTACTAAGATTAAAATTATATTTTTAAATATACAATTTTCTATTTATTTTTATTTTTGAAAAATTTAAAATTATATTTTTTTTTCTATATTCGTATTGGAGACGGGGATTAATCCCGTCACCAACCAACATTGGAGACGGGGTTTGAATCCCGTCTCCAGAGGGCTTTTAATTTTTTTTTTTTATAAAAAAAATTCATTTTATTTAAATAAATATTAAAAACTGTCATCACTAATCTTAAAACAAAAAAAAAATTAAAAATTTTGGAGACGGGGTTTAGCATCCGTCTCCAATAGAGACGGGAGATGAACCCCGTCTCTAAAGTTGGAGACGGGGTTCATTTCCCGTCTCCAAAGAGGGCTTTTAATTTTATTTTTTTGAAAAAAAAACTTTGGAGACGGGGTTCATTTCCCGTCTCCAAAGAGGGCTTTTAATTTTATTTTTTTTAAAAAAAAAAATTCATTTTTTTTAAATAAATATTAAAAACTGTCATCACTAATCTTAAAACAAAAAAAAAAGTTAAAAATTTGTTCTCATTTTAAAAACAGCCCCCCACGGCCCTTCCCGTGACCCCCCAAAAAAAAAAGTTAAAAATTTGTTCTCATTTTAAAAACAGCCCCCCACCCCCTTTCCCGTGACCCCCCCTTCCCACGCGATGACCTACCCCTAGTGCCCTACCCCCACCCCACTCCCCTACCATTACGCGTGACCCCCCCTGTGCAGATCTATACACACACACACAGATATATATATATATATATATATTTATATTTATATACTGATTTTTTTGTTTTTGTTTAATGCATATTTGTTTTTGTAGGTGGGTTTAATGTATATATATGTAATGACGGATCTGGCCGTATTATAGGTGAAAGAACAGTTTTGGTCACCGACGCATACAAGGATTAAAAACGATGGAGGTTGGTAAAGCCGAATCCTTTTTTATTTTCTTATTTGCTAATAATTATATTGCTTTGACTTTTATTTTATATTATTTGCTTTTCCTTTTAGCTTAAATTATTTTTCTTTTACATTTAGTTCATATGATTTTGCTTTGCCGTTTAGTTTATCTGATTTTGCTCTGCTTTTAACGTAAATATATTTTGATGTGGTATATTATACTTCTGAGAAATGTAAATATAGTTTTCAATCTTAAGTTGAGTATGTGTTGTTTGATAAAAGGTTCCAATTAGTTGAAATAACGTTAGATATGATAGGATCAAGAGCAAAATAATTTAATAAGCAAGCATTAAATTACTTTGTTTTATGCAGGTGTAATTGAGGTATGGTTGAGCTTTAATTTGCGTTAAATTACTTTGTGCTTTCTGGTAATGCAATGATGTCCATTATGGGGAAGATTTGCGAGGTTGAAGAAACATAATAAAGAAGTTGAAATGCTATAATTAAATTCACGAGAAACAAAAAAGACCCTTTGGATAGGATTCCTCTTTTCTTGTTTTATATTGATGCTTCGTGAGTTCCTACAAAATGTTCCAAAAGTAGTTACACCTCTTTAGGTTCTTTTCCCAAGTTTTGAAGGATTCTTCTATTGTTACCGCCAAAAACTTGAACTCATCAATAACATAATTCGAAGTAACTGTAGAAACATTATTGCGATGTTGTTGAAAAGCTGCTAATAGAACTTGTAATTTAGGAGAGAGAGAGAGAAAGAGTTGTGATGTAAAAAAAATCTATATTCAATGGGGTTATTCTTTGTAGTATAATCATAAACATAGCATGAGACCAAATGAATTTATAAATAATTTTACCCTGAAAATGTTTGTTTGGCTAATGTGAGGGACTTTTAAATATCATATGTACTTCAAACCGGCAGTACTTGCTGATATTTTAAATCTTACAGTTCAGATTATTGAGTGAAAAGTTAAGATCTTGTGAAATCATTGTGGCTTTGTTTTTGTTTGCCAAAATCTAGATGTAGATTCTAAATCTATTTGATGGCTGTATAAAATGGTAATCTCATACTTGAGAAAGTCTATTTTCTTTCCTTTCTTTTGGACGACTTCTTCCCTAAATTGAATGCTTTGATCTAAGCTTGTGATCTCATTTGTGTTATTGCTTTAGTAGTTTCTGCGCCATTTATATTCGCTATCTTGAGATCAAATTCTCATTTCATTTATATGCCCTTCCAATTTAGCTCGTATATTTTCATGAAATGTTAGCCATACTAAGTGAATGCGTAATGAATAGAAAATCATATTTCTATTACTATGATTTAGTTTAAATGATGACTCTAAGTCTCCTCAGAGAATCTTTAGAGAGAGGTGATTCTCCTTTTGAGGCATTAATAAGAAAAAGTGTTTATTATTTATCCCCTTTGGAATTGAATAGAGAGGCTTCACTTTTTGTTAGTGTCAATGACATCTTAACTTCAAGAGGTTGGATGTCGAAACTTAACTTTGGAGTGCAAGTGATAATACCGATCCTTTTAACAGATGTATGGTAAAAATTTTATGACTTCAATCCTATAATAAATTATTCTCAACTTTTAAATGCATAAAGAAAGATATGGCTTGATGCTACAAGGAAATGTACTAGAATCTCACCAGTTCCATTTTAATCTGATCAGGCGATCAACATTAAGGACGGCTTTAAAGAGAAGGAGTAATTTCTTTCTTTTTTGAGATATAATTGGATTCATGATCTTTATTTTTGGATTAGAGGTTCATGTAAAATTGATGTAGATATCACTCAAGATTGGATGAATAGCTTGAGTAGTTGATGTAAATATTTTTGGGATTGTAAAAAAACTTAGTTCCTTCACAAAAAAGGAGGGTAAAAAAAAAACTGTGTGACTAATCAAGTAATGTTAGGTAGAAAAATGTGGCTGCAAGCAACATTTCATCTCGCTGAAATATGCTAATCCTCTTTGTTGGCCTTTGCTGTTCGACTCCATAAACTTGTTAGATTTATCCAAAAGAAAACAAAAAACAAGGATGTGACTAGAGTTTGAAGTGTACAGGCTTTTACGTAATTAGTCATGAGAAGTTTGATGTTGAATTCTAAACTGAATGTTCAAATGACATTTTGATATAAATTCGGTGACTCATCAACATCTAAATGACTATAATTTACTGTTACATTTTCTCCTAAATTTTTCAATATTCATTTATGACAATTTGATGACGGCCTACTCAACTTTCCAAGTTTTTAAAAAATCTATTTTGATTTGTAGTTATTAGTGTCTTCTATGTAAAAGATTAGACTGGCATCTTAAGGACATATGATATGCAATAGATGGTAGGATGAGAATCAGATAAGGATCATGCCACGTTTATATATTTAGTTATAAATCTGCAACAGATTAGTAATCTTTTGGAGTACATACTGGAGTAACTCTATTGATATTATATTTTAGCTTAAAGTCTACTAACGTTTTGAAAGGAAAACCTGGCATGATATTTCTTCATTTTAGGCCTTCTCTTTTCATTAACTTCATAGATGAGATTAGATAAGAGAAGGAAAAGATTGAATCAGTGGCAAGTCTTCCCATTTTTACTTCAAGCTATGAAATTAGATAGGAGAAGGCAAAGAATTAATCAGTGGTTGTTTTCATTTTCTTCCCTCCCGTCCCTTCTTTGGTTCTTCCAGTTACTCATTGCCTCTTAATTTACAATAACTAAAAGTTCTGTGTTACTGGCAGAAGCAAAGTGACATTTGGATATTTGTTCTTAAGTATGCCTGAAGAAATTTATATTAGCTTTTTTGATTCTGGCTCTTATTGTTTTTTTATTTATTTCCATAATAGTTCTTACTTTATTAGATTTGAATGCACATTCCATTTCTCTTAATTTTTTAGGAAGTATATACTAAATGGATAACAGATCTCTTGGTTTTGATGGGGTCAGATGTATCTATGTATGCTTGGGGTGTATTAAATTGATGGTAGCATAATAAAAGTACAGATTTCGCATGTGTGGAGTGTAAGAACGGAACAAGTTTTGTGTGCATGTATGTGCGTCTACCGTGAATGTTTGCTTATTACAAAAATTAGGACGTTGAATTTGAGGAATTTCACCACTTAGTCTTTGAATTTGACAGATCGATAAGATGACTAGAGATGATTAGTCTTGAAATAGTCAAAGAAGATAAAGGATAAAAGAAAAGGTCTTGTTTCTCTTTTGTTATTTTCTTACTCTCATTGAAAAGAAACAGTATTAACAGGAAACAATGATAAACACTGGTACTTTAGCTTGATGATTGGATTGGCTCTCTACGTTGGTCATTGTTCTTGACAACACACTTACTGGAGTCAGAGAAGTGACATGAAGGTGGGTGAGTGGGCGGATACAAAACTCTTACCCGAAGCTCTTGGAGACGATGGCTTAACAACAGGCGGCAGATCTATGCTGATGCAAAACTCTTAAGTTAACGAATGAGGATGATTTTAAACGGATTTGGAATAAGAATGAATGGTTTTATGTAGTCTTTGTCGTTGAAATATCACCTTAAGCAAGAATTGAGTGATAATTGCTTCTTGTTGTGTATTTTTCTTTATTTGATTGTGATAAAAAATTTTTGATCTTAGGTCCTTTCTGTAGCTATTTATAATCACTACAAGAGAATCTATAATGACTCTGCCCAAAAATGGTTAGTTCTCAACCTTTCATTTATCTTTTCTTCCTATTGCATCTTCATAATGTGATTCATTAGTGTTCTACATTAAAACCGCATAGTAAATCTATTGTGCATTAGTTCATTGTATGAACATGTTGTGACAGTTCCGTGAGCCTTCATGTTAGTTGAGGTGTTGATTTAATAGAACACAATTAATATGCTTCATTGATTGGGTCCATGCTCGCCTACATTTGAATATGTGCTATTATCAATCTTGTTATTCATTTTTCTAACATATAACTACCTGGAATGTTAGGTATGCAAGAAACTCAGGGAATGAGAAAACAGATGGCACTGATAATGAACCAGTGGAACTTGAGAAAATCAACATTCTTTTAATGGGACCAACAGGTTCAGGTATGAGTTGGTTCCTTTTATGAGCTTTGTATAGCCTTTTTCAAGTTTCATGTGAGACTCAGAGCCTCCTCCCCTCACTCCATGAAATGTGTCTCTTAGCAGTACCCTTTAGCTGCGATTGTTATTTCAGTTCATTTGTTATCTTTTTCTGGAAACAGTGTAATATTTGATTTAGTTTGTGGTTCTCCTCCGAGGAATTCATTTCATTGTGTTTTTAATTTTACTTTTCATGAAAGATCCACCTTTTAACTGTGACTATTGCAAATTATATATACAACCCTTGTATTTATAATTGCAATTGAAGTGATATTCTATCATTATGCATTTTACATTTAGTTCATGGTCTGTTAAGGATTTGATTTTGTTAAAATTGGAAGCTTAGGTTGATCTAAAATTCCACTAATCACATATATGACTGATTCCCGTTTCCTATATTACTGTTTCACTTTTGTATTCTGAATGTTTTCAAGGACAGGGAAAACGTTAGTTCCCAAAACCTTAGCATGATTGGTGAATGTTCCTATTGTAATTGCAGACGCCACTACACTTACTCAGGCAAGTTTAGATTAACTTTATTTGAAAGAGGAAGTTGATCTTCTGACGTTTTGTGCTTGTGTGAAGATGATCATAAATTTCTCAGTCCATGTGACATATTGTTATTTGCAGGCAAGGTATGTTGGGGAAGATGTGGAATCCATTCTATACAAGCTCCTTACGATGAATCTCATAAACCTTCTCTATGGAGTGTAATATTTGTTTACAACTGTTTCTAATAAAACATTTTCTTTCAAAACCTTCATTTCTTTAATAAAAAAAATTTCTCATCTTTTTTTTTTTGCCTTAATAATTCTATCATGTTACCTGCATTGAATACTATCACATTTTGTTTGCATCTCTTACCTTATTGATAAGTTCTTACAGAGAACTGTATATGTTTTGTTCAAACCTTCTGAATTATTTTCTGTGCAGTCTTATGGATAATCGCTCCTTTTTTCCTTTTTCCTGTGAAATGTGGAATTGATATTGGGGATCAAAATTGGATTTAACTAGGATACAACTTTCATTTGAATGAGATTGGTAACATATGTTGGTGATGATTCATAAGCATATTATATTTATGACAAAGTTATATAAAAAGAGGTACAACCACTAGGCATACAATCTATTTGTGTCTGCATCTTTCAGGTTTCACTTATTTTTTCTCTTACTTTATCTCTTTTTTCCATGATCTCATTCCTTTTTTTCCCTTTCTTCAATTCTTTTACAAAGTACAAAGTCTTCTTTTTGACTTGTGCTAGACAATCTCAAACAAGGGAAATCCAATATTATATATCAAGTAGTGTAATTTATGTCATTCATTAACTACAAAAATTGCATAGTTTATTTATCTACTTTTGCATTATACCATTTTTTGTAACAAATTTGTTTCTATTATAAAGAATTGACACATTGATACAAAGTAGGGATAATAATTAACAACATACACATGAAGAGAGAGAAGGGGGTTTTGGGAAGAGAGAAAAGATAAACTGTTGCATGCAGTTTTGGCGAGGGCTTAACGACGGCTATTTTGGTGACGGCATGGGGACGGGTGAAGTTGACGATGGCATGGTAACGGGAAGCATTTAGTGACGGCATGGTGACGGAAAACATTTGTGACGGCGTGGTGACAGCATGGGGACGGGTGAAGTTGGCGAGGGCATGGTGATGGGTAGTGTTTAGTGATGGCACGGTGACGGGAATTGTTTGGGATGGCATGGTGACGGGAAACGTTTGTGACGGCGTGGTGGCGGGATAAATTGGTGAGGGCTTAGTGAGGGGAAATATTGGCAAGGGCTTGGTGACGGTAATCATTGGTGACAGCTCAGTGACGGCAAAAATTGGTGACGGCCTGGTGACGAGCCGTCGCAATACGGCGACGGCTTGGTGACTGGGAGGATTTTGGCAACCACCTTGTATCTGACAGACGTTTTCTCTCACCATGCCGTCGCAAAGTCGAAATTGGCGACGGCATGGTGAGGGGAACCGTCTGTCGCAGAATTCAGTTTTTTTTGTAGTGTCTTACAATCCAACCTGCACATTAAAGTGCATCTGCAATATATATACATATATAGACAACAATGCTCAATAGATTGATACTCAGCAACCACGATTTAGAATTTGTTATGTGTGTGTTTCAGCCCCACACCAACCCTCAAGCCCCGTCACTCCCTACCTCCACCCCGTCAGCCCCTCACCCCTCCCCTCCCTGTACATGTAATTTTTTTTTCTGCTATATATATATATATATATATATATATATATATATATGTTGTCCCTTAATTAAGGGGGGTGAATTAGGTTATATAGGCAATAATACTACTTTTTCAATTAGGCAATATACTAGAAATGATTAATCAAAAATAATCTCAAACAAATATGCACTCTAGCAATATAAAATATGAGTGAGGCATTTTATCAAACACTTAGTGTGCAAAAAATAATGCAAAGAGAGAGTTGAAAGAAAAAGATTACAAATCGTGATTTAGCATGGTTCGGCCCCTGCCTAAGTCCACTAGTTCGCTCCCCGCTTAGGATTTCAACAATCTTCATTATGGTAACTCTTCAAATGTTGGTGAGTCCACAAGCCAACTATAATGGTAATTCAAGCTTTTACAATAGAAAAAATCATTATCAATACAAAGCTTTAACCCCAACACATTTGACAAGGAAATCTTTCCTTTCAAAGTGTTTTAACTCTCTCTTTTGATAAGTGTTTGAGATTCATAATAAAAGCCCTCTTTTAGGGTAGATGAATACAATGAATGTTTCTCACAAATTCTTGTTCAAGTATAGCTCAATGATGATTCAAAGATGAAATTAATGTAAGAAATCAAGAGTAATTGCTTTGAATCAATTTTTAAAAGTTTGCAGTTGAGAGGCATTAATAGAGGCTGAAATGTGTGTAATAAATATACTTCAACGTTCATAAAACGGCTATATTTTAAACTAGCATTTTGGCTCGACCGGTTGACCCCTACTCCACCGGTCGACCGGTCAAGAAACCCTCATCCAGTGGACAGGTTTCGGGCGGATGACCCTTTGGCTACCAATCGACCGGTTGCCATGGGGTCATCCAGTGGGCTCAAAACCGTAAGGGTTTGGTTTTTGAAAACGTTTCTTTTGAGCGTCTTTTGTAAAGCCTTGTTCAATTGTTTAAAAAATAACTTTTAAGAATTATCATCAAGCATATACCATTTGCAAGACCCAAACCCCGGCCAAGTCTCAACCGGTACCATTTATGACTTCCTTCTCCATCCTTATAACTCCATATTCATTCTTCAAATCTTTTCATTGAGTTGATGGATGTTCTTCTTGTGACACCCGAGCTTTTTGCCATACATTAACTTACTGTTGCACCCATTATTTGCGCATTTCCTTCTGTGCTTTATTAACTGTATTCTTTAGCCACTATTCACTCTATTTTTAAACTGCATTATATTAGTGAATTAACAATTTTATTAAATCATATAAATTGTTAAAGGAGTGGTAAAAATGGGCAATTGAGCTAGAAGCGATAGGAGCACTCGTTTAGAAAATAGTTTAGTGAACTAATGAATAATATTACGTAACATAACTTAGTGTTTTACTTAGTTAGCTTACACTTTACACTTTAGGCTCGTTTTAAGCTGACTACGCGCATTCTAGTGGACCTTTTAAACACCCAAACATGACCCCACCTTAACTTAGTCACCTTATAGCATACCTAAGCTCATAAAACACAAAACAAAAACAAAAAAATTGTGTTGAAATCCCTGTAGCAGAGCCGAGAGCAGCTAGGAAGGAGGAGAAAAGAGATTTTGCTCTCCAACTCTTTAATTCAAGCCTTCCCAAGCATAGAGCAAGTAGATTAGGGTGTGTACAAGCCTCCTAGGTGTTCCTACGCACATTGGTGAGGGATTTCATGACTTTTTGCGCATTTTAAAATTGTTGCTATTTTCTTGATTTGTTAGAAATATGTTCCAATGCTATTGTAATGCTTACCTATGCTATTATACCTTGTATATAAGTGCTAGAGAACGTATTTGAGCCATTGGTTCGCATTTTAAACGGTTAGAATCGTTAATTTGATTTATGAGGTGAATAGTGATAAAATTCTAGGGTTTTGTGTAATTGTGTGTATTAGCTTGATTCAATGCTTCTAATAGATGCCTTAGGTGCTAATGAGGGTAGTCTAATAGCCCCGTGCAATTGAATTTCTCTAAATTTGCATAGAACGTGAATTAGCCAACTTTAACAAAGGAATTTCGGGGTTAATGCGAATCCTGGTGGATTCGGGCTTCACTTTTAGTATTCTTAGGCTACCTAGGTGCTATAGAAACTTTGCTAACCTTTGTTTGAAGCTTGGTTGATGTATGTGTAGTTCAAGGCTATAAGTGAGAAAATAGGGCTTTTGGGGTAATTGCGGGTAATTGAACGAATTTGTGGGTTGTAAGGGTACCTTAAGGGTTAATTAGAAGATTGGTATAGCCTTCCCTCGAATTGGAATCCTTAATATGAGTTTGGAAGAAAAATGGACGGGATTACAAAGGGGTTTAAGGGTAAATTCGACTGTTACTTGCATCTAAGACCTTGGCATGTCTCCATATATGTTTAAATGTGATTTCAAGTTATTTTGAAGCTTTTGGTAGGGTTCTAAATGTAACTTGGATTTTCTCCTTTGTAAACCTCTTATTTGCTTATTGAACTGTTTCTAATCTATCTGTTTCGAGGTTAACCTACTTTGTTGATCCTCTCACGTGTTATTGCTTATAATATTATTGATATCTTGTCATTGTTAAGTGCATTGCATAGTGGTTGCGCAACCATAGTGTCAGGGGCGGATGTGTTGAATATCGGTTGGGCGGTAAAGGGCTTGCCAGTGGATATTTAAACTCCGTGCCCTAGTCCCTTTTTCGCCTGGTCCGGAGATTGCCAGGGGATGTTGGGTCGTAGGATTATCGGGGTACATCCGGAGTACACCCACTGGAGTGTTTAGGGTTATGCCAGCTTATCGTGATTGTGATCGTGGTTCGTGGATCGTGAATGAAGACCAATTGAAGATTGGAGTATAGGGGTTATGTGAATGTATCCTTTTTAATGTGTGGTATTCAATCTTTTGTTCTCCTTGAACGGTTTTCATTTCTATTAATTCTTAATTGTATTACTTGTTGCATTGCATGCCTCGGGAGACCATATCTCTCACTGGGCAACAGTGGTTGCTCATACCTCGATATATGTTTCAGGAAGTGTTGAGGGTGATCCCCAAATAGTTGAGGTGCTAGTGGAAGAGGAAGAAGTTCAGACTGAGCCTTTGCCCTAGTTGTTGTGTGTTTGTTGTCTAAGGTGGATGTGCATTCTTGTTATTACATGGCGTACTTGTATTGCTATCACATGATCTATTTTGTGGCCTTAAGGCTATATATATTCTTGTAGTTACAAGTTGAAAGTTAGTTGGTTGTAATGTTAGCTTTGAGATACTATGGCTTGTAATAACTTTTAATTCTTCTTTTAGTTCTTGCATGCTTGGGGGTGTATGTATAGATGTATGTTTGGTTTTAACTTCTAAGATTGTTCTAATGTTATCACCGAATTGTATAAAAAACGGTTTTATGAAGAAGTTAAGTTGAATGCATACCTGTGTGAATTTGAATTACTGGTTGCTTCAAGGCTTGGATGGCCTTGAACCTTTGAATTTTAATTATAAAATCTTGTTTTAGTATATTGTGGCTATTTTGAGTATTTACAGGTTTTCAAAATGTCCACAGTACTGAGGAGACTCTGTCCATTTATTGGGTCCAGACTTAACCTTTAGCGCGGGGTTGGGTCGGGGCGTTACATTTTAGGTGGTATCAGAGCTATAGATTGCATGAAGCCGGGTTAAATTTCTCGGTCTGTGGGTAGGGGTCTGCTATGTGATTTTGTGATTGTATGAAACTGTAGTTCTTTAATTTGCCTAAGTGAAATTTGAATTGGGAACGAACGTGCTAGTATGATAATGGAATGCAAAAGGTCTCTAAGAGTTAATGTTTGGAAGTGAAAAGTCTAGAATATCAGGCATGATTAAGTGACTATGAATCTCTTGTATGTGAACATTCTTCTAATGTAATATGTGACTTATGTGGATTTATTTGAACTTCTTCCTATGTGCTTTAGCTGTAATTTATGTAAATGCCTATCATAATACTTTGCATTCTAGTTGTTTGAGATAAGGAGAAGGGGTAGACCGGGGAAAGAGCTGGAAGAAGCTCCTAGGCAGGGTGTACCGGGAGAAGGTGAAGGTGTAGCAGGGAATGCACTACCGCAGGGACCAGAACCCAGCACTGCACAGATTCTGGCTACTATGGCTATTGCTATGAATACCATTGCCCAGTTCATAACTCAGCAGGGTCAGCAGGGGTTGCCAGAGGTAATCAGGCTGCCAGAGCCCAGGGTAGTGGTACTAGGGGAGTTAATTTGTATGATAGATTTTTATATCACGGGGCCTACAACTTTTTTGGAGAACCTGATGATATGAAGGCCGAATTGTGGTTGAGGAAATTTGAAAGGGTTGCTGCAATTCTTGAGTGCAGTAATGAGAGAAAAATTACTTATGCTATATTTCTTCTGGAGGGTGACGCCGAGGAATGGTGGCGTACTATTAATGAGAAATGGGAAGCTGAGACGGTTCAACATTCGTGGGCTGACTTCGTTCGAGAATTCCGAGATAAATATATATTAGTGGTTGCCCGTGAGAGGCATCAGGCAGAGTTCATAGCTTTGAAACAGCGAAAAATGACAGGAGATCAATATGAGGCTGCTTTTACTAGGCTTTCCCGTTATGTGCCGGCTTTGGTACACCGGAGGACATGAAGATGCAGAGATTCATTATGGGATTAAGGAATGATATTATGCTTAATCTGTCTGCGAATGATTACTCTAACTATGCTGCAGTGGTTAGAGCCGCCTAGAGGTATGAAAAACGCAAGGCAGACGTGTTGGCAGAGACTAATCAATCGAGTAAGCGTCAGTTTCAGTCTTAGAGTCAGGGGTACCAGAGGTAGACGATTTCAGTGGGGCAGAGTCCACAGCCAAGGCAGACACAGAGTTGTACAGGGCCTGTTCAGATTCAGTCGCAACTAGCCAGGAGTCAGAGTCAGGGGCAGACCCGACCAGCAGTAGTTCGTTCTCAGCAGGGTAGTTCAGCTACCTCTACTTACAGAGCTCCTTCGGGAGGCACTATTGCAAGACGTCACCAGCAGTCTAGCTTCTGTCAACGCCAGGGTCATACTGAGGAGAATTGTTGGAAGAGATTGGGCCGATGTGCCGGATGCAGCAGTGATCAACACAGGGTTAGAGACTGCCATAAATTCAAGAATACTAGGGGTCAGACATCTGGTCAAGTCAATCAGACCAGGGGTTCAGTTGTAGCACCAGTACCGCGGGGTCAGGCCAGAGTATTTGCCTTAGATGCAGAGGAGCTTCCGGATACGATCGCTATAGTAGAAGGTACTTTTCTTCTTAATGATCAATCAGTTAAAGTTTTAATTGATTACGGGGCTTCACATTCATTTATTACACCTATATATGCGCAAAATGCTAAGTTGAAACATGATAAACTATTGCATGATATTGTGGTTTATACACCTATGGGGCCCAAGTTTGTCACCAAATCTATCTGCAAGGCATGTAATATTTTTATTCAAGGTTGTGTTTTTCCTGCCGATTTAATTATTCTACCTTTCCACGACTTTGAAATTATATTGGGGATGGACTGGTTAGGTAAATATTATGCCCAACTTGATTGTAGAAGGAAGATTGTCAAACTAGAAATGCCCGACCAGCCCGTACTTGAATAGTTGGTAGTAGAAAATCTACGGGAACTCTTATCATATCTTCTATTAAAGCATCAAAAATGTTAAATAAAGGTTGTGAGGCTTACTTTGCTTATTTGATTAATCAACCTGGTGATCAATTGAAACTGAATGATGTACCTATCGTAAGAGAGTCTTCGGGGGTGTTTCCTGAGGAATTACCTGGTTTACCACCTGATAGAGAGATAGAGTTTGTGATCGACTTATTAGCAGGGGCTACGCCTATCTCTAGGACTGCGTATAGAATGGCTCCACCTGAGTTGCAAGAATTGAAAATTCAATTACAGGGTTTACTTGAGAAGGGATTCATTCAGCCGAGTTCTTCACCTTAGGGTGCACTGGTCTTATTTGTTAAAAAGAAAGACAGATCTCTTTGGTTATGCATTGATTATCGGGGTCTTAATCAGATAACTATTAAAAACAAATATCCGTTGCCTTTGATTGAGGAATTATTTGATCAACTGCAAGGTGCCAGGGTATTTTCTAAATTCGATCTGAGGTAGGGCTATTACCAGTTAAGGATTAAGTCTGATGATGTTCCCAAAACTGCTTTCAAAACTCGGTATGGTCATTATGAGTTTGTTGTTCTGCCATTTGGGTTAACTAATGCTCCCGCTACATTTATGGATTTGATGCAGAGAGTATTCCGCCCATATCTGGATCAGTTTGTGGTTATTTTCATTGACGATATTTTTGTCTATTCTAAATCTGAGGTGGAACATGAACAACATCTCAGAATTGTGTTACAGACTCTTCAGGAGCATCGGTTATTTGCAAAGTTTAGCAAGTATGAGTTTTGGTTAAGACAAGTTACTTTTCTAGGCCATATTATTTCTCAGGATGGAACAACTGTTGATCCTGCAAAGATTGAGGTTGTCATGGCATGGAAACGGCCGGAGACTGTTATAGAAATTCACAATTTTTTGGGCTTAGTGGGTTACTACAGAAGGTTTGTCAAGGATTTCTCAAAAATTATTGGGCCATTGACTCAGCTCACTCGAAAGAAGACTATATTTGACTGGAATGAGAAATGTGAGGCTAGTTTTCAGGAATTGAAGAAAAGATTAACCACAGCTTCTATTCTCACTCTACTTGAGGGTACTGATAATCTGGTAATCTATAATGATGCTTCTAAAGAAGGTTTGGGCTGTGTATTGATGCAGAATGGAAGAGTTATTGCCTATGCTTCCAGAAAATTGAAACCTTATGAACTTAATTACTTGACGCATGATCTGGAGCTTGCAGCTATCATCTTTGCATTAAAGAAATGGCGTCACTATCTTTGGGGTAATAAATTTGAAATCTTTACTGATCACAAGAGTCTGAAATATCTTTTTTCTCAAAAAGAGTTGAATATGAGGCAGAGGCGTTGGTTGGAGTTGCTTGAGGATTATAATTGTACTATCAATTATCTGCCAGGTAAGGCTAATATTGTTGCTGATGCCTTAAGCCGAAAGGCTACAGTTGCCAGTCTAATCATCAAAGGTTGGGAGTACATGGAGGAATTATGTTTATGGAGGCCCAACACTTCAGATTCTGGTATTCGGTTTGCAAGTTTGCATATTTAATACATTTTATTATCCAGGATTAGAGAGGCTCATCAAGCTGATCTGCAATTGATGGAAATCTTAGAAAAGTCGAAAGGGGGGAGAGTCGGATTTCAAATTGCATGATGATGGTCTTCTTAAGTTCAAAGGCAGAATTTGTATTCCTTCTGAGCCAGCTTTGAAGAAAGAAATTCTTGCAGAGGCTCATAATTCTAAGTATACTATCCATCCAGGCAGTACCAAGATGTATAGGGATCTGAAGCAGAACTACTGGTGGAACAACATGAAGAAAGAGATTGCTGACTATGTTACTAAATGTCTTACATGTCAGAAAGTTAAAGCTGGACATCAGAGACCGGCAGGGTTGTTGCAGCCGTTGGCCATTCCTGTTTGGAAATGGGACCACATTACCATGGATTTCGTGTCAGATTTACCGCGGTCTTCGAGAGGTCATGATTCAATCTGGATTGTTGTGGATAGATTGACCAAAACCTCTCATTTTATTGCTACAAAGAAAACTGAATCTCTTGACAAGTTGGCTGAAATTTATGTGGAGAATATTGTTAGACTTCATGGAATTCCCAAGAGTATTGTGTCAGACAGAGATCCCAGATTCACATCTCAGTTCTGGCAGAAAATTCAGAAAGCTTTGGGCACGACATTAAACTTTAGTACCTCCCATCATCCTCAAACTGATGGACAATCTGAAAGAACTATCTTAATACTTGAGGATATGCTCCGAGCGTGCATTCCGGACTTCGGTAAGAGTTGGGAGAAATACTTACCTCTTGCAGAATTTGCTTATAACAACAGTTATCAAGCTACTATCAGTATGACACCGTATGAAGCTTTGTATGGGCATAAATGCAGATCTCTTTTATATTGGGATGAAGTTGGAGAGTTGAAATCTATTAATCCTACTTTATTGCCAGAGATGAACAGAATGATCGATAATGTTCAGCTTATCAGAAAAAGAATGCTTACAGCACAGAGTCGGCAAAAGAGTTATGCAGATAGACGCTGTCGTGATCTGAAATTTGCCGTAGGGGATCGGGTATTTCTGAAAATTTCTCCTCGCAAGGGCTTGATTCGGCATGGCAAGGGAGGTAAACTCAGTCCTCGTTATGTGGGACCGTTTGAAGTAATTGAAACTGTTGGTGAATTGGCTTATCAACTAGCTTTGATCCTAGCCTGGGCAGAATTCATGATGTCTTCCATGTTTCTATGCTTCAGAAGTATCAGCCAGATCCTTCTCATGTTCTTGAGCCTGAGCCACTAGAGATTAGTGAAACTTTGACCTACACAGAGAAACCTCTTCGAATTGTTGATTAAAAAGTTCAGGAGCTGAGGATTAAAAGCATTCCAATAGTTAAAGTTCTGTGGGATCATCATGGGTTAGAGGTTGCTACCTGGAAAAGAGAGAATCAGATGCAAGATCGATATCCAGAGTTATTCGCCGAATCATGTAAGAATTGCATGGACGCAATTAGTTTAAGGGGGAGAGGATGTGACGCCCGAGCTTTTTGCCATACATTAACTTACTGTTACATCCATTAATTGCGCATTTCCTTCTATGCTTTATTAATTGTCTTCTTTAGCCACTATTCACTCCATTTTCAAACTGCATTATATTAGTGAATTAACATTTTTATTAAATCATATTAATTGTTAAAGGAGTAGGAAAAATGTGCAATTGAGCTAGAAGCGATAGGAGCACTCGTTTAGAAAATAGTTTAGTGAACTAATGAATAGTATTACGTAACATAACTTAGTGTTTTAATTAGCTAGCTTCCACTTTACACTTTAGGCTCGTTTTAAGCTAACTATGCGCATTTTAGTGGACCTTTTAAACACCCAAACATGACCCCACCTTAACTTAGTCACCTTATAGCACACCTAAGCTCATAAAACACAAAACAAAACAAAAATTGTGTTGAAATCCCTATAGCAGAGCCGAGAGCAGCTAGGAAGGAGGAGAAAATATATTTTGCTCTTCAACTCTTCAAATCAAGCCTTCCCAAGCCTAGAGCAAGTGGATTAGGGTGTGTGCAAGCCTCCTAGGTGTTCCTATGCGCATTGGTGAGGGATTTCATGACTTTTTGCGCATTTTAAAATTGTTGCTATTTTCTTGATTTGTTAGAAATGTGTTCCAATGCTATTGTAATGCTTACCTATGCTATTATACATTGTATATAAGTGCTAGAAAACGTATTTGAGCCATTGGTTCGCATTTTAAATGGTTAGAATCGTTAATTTGATTTATGAGGTGAATAGTGACGAAATTCTAGGGTTTTGTGTAAGCGTGCGTATTAGCTTGATTCAATGCTTCTAATAGATGCCTTAGGTGCTAATGAAGGTATTCTAATAGCCCCGTGCAATTGAATTGCTCTAAATTTGCATAGAACGTGAATTAGCCGAATTTAACAAAGGGATTTCGGGGTTAATGTGAATCCAGGTGGATTCGGGCTTCACTTTTAGTATTCTTAGGCTACCTAGGTGCTATAGAAACTTTGCTAACCCTTGTTTGAAGCTTGGTTGATGTATGTGTAGTTCAAGGCTATAAGTGGGAAAATAGGGCTTTTGGGGTAATTGCGGGTAATTGAACGAATTTGTGGGTTGTAAGAGTACCTTAAGGGTTAATTAGGGGATTGGTATAGCCTTCCCTCCAATTGGAATCCTTAATATGAGTTTGGAAGAAAAACGGACGGAATTACAAAGGGGTTTAAGGGTAAATTCGACTGTCACTTGCATCTAAGACCTTGGCATGTCTCCATATGTGTTTAATTGTGATTTCAAGTTATTTTGAAGCTTTTGGTAGGGTTCTAAATGTAACTTGGATTTTCTCCTTTGTAAACCTCTTATTTGCTTATTGAACTGCTTCTAATCTATCTATTTCGAGGTCAACCTACTTTGTTGATCCTCCCACATGTTATTGTTTATAATATTATTGATATCTTGTCATTGTTAAGTACATTGCATAGTGGTTGCGCAACCATAGTGTTAGGGGCGGATGTGTTGAATATCGGCTGGGGGGTAGAGGGCTTGCCGGTGGATATTCAAACTCCGTGCCCTAGTCCCTCATTCGCCTGGTCCAGAGATTACCAAGGGATGTTGGGTCGTAGGATTATCGGGGTACATCCGGAGTACACCCTCTGGAGTGTTTGGGGTTATGCCGGCTTATCGTGATCGTGATCGTGGTTCGTGGATCGTGAATGAAGACCAAGTGAAGATTGGAGTATAGGGGTTATGTGAATGTATCCTTTTTAATGTATGGTATTCAATCTTTTGTTCTTTTTGAACGGTTTTCATTTCTATTAATTCTTAATTGTATTACTTGTTGCATTGCACGCCCCGGGAGACCATATCCCTCACTAGGCAACAGTGGTTGCTCATACCTCGATATATGTTTCAGGAAGTGCTGAGGGTGATCCCCAAATAGTTGAGGTGCTAGTGGAAGAGGAAGAAGTTCAGGATGAGCCTTTGCCCTAGTTGCTGTGTGTTTGTTGTCTAAGGTGGATGTACCTTCTTGTTATTAAATGGCGTACTTGTATTGCTATAGCATGATCTATTTTGTGGCCTTAAGGCTATGTATATTCTTGTAGTTGCAAGTTAAAAGTTAGTTGATTGTAATGTTAGCTTTGAGATACTATGGCTTGTAATAACTTTTAATTCTTCTTTTAGTTCTTGCATGCTTGGAAGTGTATGTATAGATGTATGTTTGGTTTCAACTTCTAAGATTGTTCTAATGTTATCATCGAATGGTATGAAAAACGGTTTTATGAAGAATTTAAGTTGGATGCATGCCTGTGTGAATTTGAATTACTAGTTGCTTCAAGGCTTGCTTGGCCTTTAACCTTTGAATTTTAATTATAAAAGCTTGTTCTAGCATATTGTGGCTATTTTGAGCATTTACAGGTTTCCAAAATGTTCGCGGTACAGAGGAGACTCTGTCCGTGTATTGGGTCCAGACTTAACCTTTAGCGTGGGGTTGGGTCGAGGCGATACACTTCTTCCTTCTTCAGCTTGATGAACTTGGAATCGAAGTCAATCTTGATTCATCTTTACTTATGCACACTTAAACAAACTCATTAAATACATTTATGGTTTGTTATCATCAAAACCAAGATTTAAAAGCCCTTTGGGCTAACAATATATATATATATTGAAGAAGACAGAAAATAAACAATGCATAAAAAAATACAGAAGATGTAAACAAAATAAGTAAAGCAGAAAATATATGAGAAGTAGTCTTTTACTTGTATTAAAGATCTGTAGAGGATGTTACAATGGTGGTACAGTGATAAAATAAGTAAAGCAGAAAAGATATGAGACGTAGTCTCTTACTTGTATTAGAGATCTGTAGAGGATGTTATAATGGTGGTGCAGTGATACAGTCTGTGTATGGTACTATTCTAAAAATGGAATTGTATTATAACGATGGTGATACAGTAATGGTAGAATGGTATTATAGAAATGTAAAAAAATTTTGACCCCTAACTTTGGAGCCTTCTGGTCCTTTAAAAACCAACTAAAGATGCGTTGGCCTCCAGAAATTGTGGATCTTGTCAGGGAAAAGTCAAAAAGTGATTTTACTGTTCATGAATAGTGTCGGCAGGACATTGTTCTTGTCGTCTCATGATAATTGCATCGGCTGATAGTCAAAAGTGAAAAATATTTTACTATGGCCGAAAACATTCTTGTCTTCTTGTGATGATGTTTGTCGATATACTGTGGCCGAAAGTAATTCTGTTTTTATCTGTTGATTGATGTCTGGAAATGTGCAGAGATTCTGCATTGGCTTTTGGGGAAAGCCACACCCATCAACGGACTTGATATGTCTTTACCAGTTGCCGTTTGAATTGGACTAGCTGAAGAAATTAAGGGCTTCTCTAGTGACCACTATCAACTTCAGAAGGAAAGTCGTACCTATCTCACATACGTTTTTAGGAGGAACGTATGAAAACCTTTCTGGAGAATGTCACTGTTGAGTTTGAATGCCATAGCAATCATCCTCATTTTCTGGGTCACTGAGATTTTCTGGTTCATGTGACTCAGAAGCACTGTCTAGTATCAGTTCTCGGAGCTGGGCTGCAATGGCAAGAATTTCGTCCAAGTTGGTAGCAGCAGCAAGTCTGGACTGGAGCTGTGCTTTGATACTAAGAAATTCTTGTTGAATTGGTTGGATAGTCTTTTGTTGTTCTCTATTGGCGTTGAGCCATAACTGGACTGCTTGAGGTGAACATGTGGAATTGTTCATTTTATCCCACCACTTGACTTTGTTATGAAAAACGTTTTGTAAAAGACAAAAAATGGTAAAGAAGAAGCAAGAGTTTCCGGTGATTGCCATTTTTCTAAAAACAACTGGAAACCCTGAAAAATAGGTTCTAGTAAGATTTATGGGATTGGACCATAGGATGCCCACCATTGGATGAACCAATGTAGGACTTGGACTAGGAAAAATGGTTTAAACATGAAGAACCAAGATAGAAAATGAATTATTCTGGTGGTAAAAACATCTGTACCAAGCCAAAATATAATTGTAATATGTGTATTCTCTGAGAAGTCTGTCAACTATTAATTGTTTGGTTCTATGTGGGGGTTGACCTTATTCTTCAAAGGAAATTACAGTTTGTAATTTAACCTTGATATAATTGTATCTTCTTGGTGGTTTCTCGTCATTGTCTGGTTGGAATTCAACTAATTTTATTGCTATGAGAATGGCCTCATAGTAACGCTGGGTTTTGAGTGTGGTATCTAATGCGATTGGGTTGTGCGTTAAAATGTGCGCAAAATAAACCAAGTTAAAATACCCGCAAGTGCACGGATATTCGTAGTGTAGTGTGCTATGAGTGCGAAATCGTACCACAGGGAAGCTTGCTAGTTTAAGTTAGTGAAGTAATATGAAAGTGTTAAAGCGCTTAAGTGACAAATCGCAAGGTGAGTTTGAATAACGTGTGAGAAATATAAACTAAATTAAACTAACTAAATTATCTAAGTTATACTAAGTATTAGTGAAATACGAGAGGTGGTGATCTAGGGGTTTGAACATGTAAATGAGGCAATTAATATAGGCTCGATATCTAGTTTATCTAATTCTTCAAGGGCTTAAGCTACAAGCATACACCCGGTTAAGCTAAAAGCTATAGACCTAGTTAATCTACTTAGCTTATTTTAACCAAGTACAACAAGGCGAACTAAATTAAGGAATTAATCTTACAGATAGAAACTATGGTACAACCTATAGTTTCATTGAATCTATGGTACAACCTATAAATTCATGATTAAAACATTTATATGACACGAAAGTAACGCATTCATAATATTAACTACAAGTATAATATCATGAAGTGAAAGTAAAGCAATCATAACGTCTACTTAAAATCATTACGCATGAAATACTGAATTAAAACAAGCCATACATTGCAATATGAATTGAATAAACTAAATCCGAGACCATATACTAATACTATCATTTACAATATTCACCCCTAGATATCAATCTACTCAGACATAAATGAATACGAGTTATGTAAATAAAAGAGAGTCAAGAAAGGCTCCCCCATATTGACGAATGCGTATTTTTGATTCCCGAAATTTGAGCAAAGGTCCGATGAAAAATAGCTATTCGGGCGGAGCTAATTTCCCCCGAATAAGAACTATTAGGGATGAGTTTTTCCCGAATAAGAGCTTTTCTATTGAAAACTATTTGGGTAGAACCTCCCCCGCATAATAACTACTTGAGTCATACTTTCCCTAAAAGTAGCTATTCGGGCAAAATTTTCCCGAATAAGAGTTACCTAGGCGGGACTTCCCCCGTATTCTACTACTACTTAATTAACTAAAACTAAAATTTAAAACTAAATAGAATCAACTCGGAATTATATAAAAAATATTGATAATACTCCAAAATTAACTCACAAATTCTCAAAGGGTTGAAGCTCTATTTATAGACAAAATTCTGAAATGGTTGACTTTTTTTCGTTTGTTGACTTTGACCAGATTGTTGACTGCAGCATTTTCGGGAGTTTCACTGTTTTGACCCTCCAAACGATGAAATTTGGCTAAAATCACGCCGCACGCAGGACAAAGTCCTACATTTTGCTCAGAAGGCTGTTTCTACCCAAAAAACTGATATGATTTGCCAAAAACGGACATGGGTCACTATTTGATATCATCTGGGTCAATGTTTCGAGTCCGATTTCGTGCTAATTTTAGCCAAATTTCTTCTCTATGAGCTTAATTCTTCAACCACTTCTCATGCTTCCCCATTCTTACTTTTTGACTTGCAATTTAGATTATTTCGGGCCTGATTCTTCACTTTCCGGTATTCTTCTACATTGCATCGAAAGTATTAAAGTGTTGCAATTATCCCAAAGTTAAGATGCAAATGTAGTACAAATACCAATATTTGAGTGCTGCAAATACAGTCACATCAACATCCCCAAACCTAAACATTGCTTGCCCTCAAGCAAGACTGTCTTTAAAACATATGTGAAAGTGAATTTTTGCAGAATTTTTACAAGTCAAAGATGAAATAATCTATCCTATCTTTTCGTCAAACACATTCCAAAAATGAATCATGAGAAGTGCAATCTACTATCTTAAACCTATTCAGCAGTTAATGATAAACATGATAAGAGAACATTTTGTAAATTTTTCTCAAATAGGTACTCTTCTTGGACACCGACTATTGATTGCTTCGGGGTACATATTTAGAAGTAAACTAAGCAGATTAAGTTCATCCAATTCTCAACTTTTATGTTATGCGAACAGCTTGGACCTTGATATTCTTACCTACATTTGTAATCAAAGTCTTGATCATGCCTTAACCCTTTTAACATTTGCCAGAAATATAAAAGTACAACTAATAATACCTCTATATAGTGTTCAATTTCCTTTGCTTTCTGAATATCCCATGTAGCAGGCTTTAAGGCCAACAATCCCCCACCATTATGACTGAGGTTGCCAAGTTTCAAAGGGACCCCTACGTGCCTTAATCACCCGATATATCCAGGCTCGAAACCTTACATTATAGCACATATCTCAAATTACAATGTCTAGGATAGTGGTGCTTAGAGATTTATAACATATTTACACCAAAAATTTTATTCAACAGTAAAAGTATGTACAACTCTCTTTTTTCTTTTTCTATTTTTTTCATTGTTTTCTTTGTTGTTTTTTTTTCTTTTCTTTTTCTTTTTTCTTTTTCTTCTTTTTTTCAGAGTATACATACAGATAGAATAACATAACATACTGTATAGACATGGCATAAGGGTTCAGGTTTCAATCACAAGAAGTTCTTATAATAAATGGTAATCCTATCTCAGACCTTTCATAATCACATAGCTATTAATTGAAGAAAAGAAGAACAGCTAGGTTTACTCATGGATACAATACCCCAAAGTTTGTCTTACAGAGTTTCCTCATAGTTTTTCACAATACATAGCTAACAATAAAAGTTCTCAAATCATCTAAATCATCTTCCTTTAAATAAGTAAGATAGCAAATACTCTTTCTCATGAACACAAATAGTGTATTTCTTGCATATTTTAAAAAATATTTTCATGAAATACACGCACCTCCACACCGAAACTTTGTTTGTCCTCAAGCAAATAACAATGTAAGACAGTGAGAGTATAATATGCAAGAAAAAATATAATGACAAATTCTACATCCCCAAACCTATGGTTTGCTTACTCTACACCGCAAGTTGATCAGGTATAAAGGGAAATGTAGTGAGGAAATATATCACCTGATGTGAAGCATTTTTGAGTTGATGTCAAAGCCTTTCTACTAACTTTTGCCAAAAGATGTATCATTCTGCAATTAAAGATTAGTAGACACAGTGTTTTACAGATTATTATCAATACAGCAAAAATAAAAGTTAGCTGTACTAAAAATAAAAATAATCAAACAAATATATAGGGGAAAAATCACAAAGAAATATAGTCACATAAAATAACTATTATATTAAGCAAATAATTTAACTACCCAGACCATTTAACCTCTTTTATGGGGTTCAAGAGTTATCTATAAATACATAAACAAAGTAAATACAGAGGACTAAGGAAATCATAAAATCACACAGACAAAGGAAAATAAACACACATAAGCATTTTTAAAAATCTAGGTTGCCTCCTAGTAGCGCTAAGTTTAACGTCTTTAGCTAGACGGTTGTGCTGAGTTGTAATGCCTTTAGCTTGGCAGAATCTCATTTATGGAATGCCTGCAAGGTCCTGAAGTTCTACAGATTCAACTTCATGAGGAACCATATTTGGATTGAATGCATGTTTCAATCTTTGTCCATTGACTGTGATGACATGCTCATCTGTGGGATTTTTAATTAAGATAATTCCAGAAGGATATACTTTAAGCACTTCATAAGAACCATCCCATCTTGTTCTTAACTTTCCTGAAAAGAACTTTAATTTGGAGTTAAACAACCAAACTTTATCAGAAGAAGAGAAGGTTTTTCTTAAAATATATCTATCATGAATTCTCTTCATTATCTCTTTGTAGAGTTTGGCATTCTCATAAACTTCGAAACGAAGCTCTTCCAGTTCACTCAACGCCAACTTCCTGCCTTCACATGCCTATTGTAAGTCAAAGTTCAGGGCCTTAATAGCCCAATAGGCTTTATGCTCTAATTCAACAGGAAGGTGGCAAGCTTTACCGTATACTAATCTATACGGTGACATACCGATGGGAGTTTTGAAAGCAGTACGGTAGGCCCATAATACTTCATGCAGACGACTTGACCAATCTTTGCGATCGAGCTTAACCGTTTTCTGAAGAATTCACTTACCTATTTGATACCTCCACTTGCCCACTTGTTTATGGGTGGTAAGGCGTTGCTATCTTGTGGTGGACAAAGCTTCTAGTGTCCTGTGACAAAAATGCTATCCTTTGTCACTTACAAGTACACGTGGTACCCCGAATCGAGAAAAGATGTTCTCTTTAATGAACTTGACCACAACTCTGTGGTCATTGGTTCAGGTTGCCACTGCTTCTACCCACTTGGACACATAGTCCACACCAACAAGAATATAAGAATAGCCTGAGGAAGGAGGGAAGGGACCTATAAAGTCTATACCCCACACATCGAATATTTCACAAAAGAGGATGGGTGTAAGGGGCATCGTCCCTTCTTGAGATAGAGCCAGCTTGTTGACATTGTGGGCAATTTTTACACATTTGCTGGGCATCTTTGAAAAGAATGGGCCAGAAGAACCCACTTTGAAGGACTTTGGCAGCAGTCATTTTTCTTTCAAAATGTCCACCACATACTTCAGAGTAGTAGAATTGGAGTATGCTGTCAAATTATTCCTCAGGTACACATGTCCTAATGACCTGATCGGCACAAATCTTGAAAAGATAGGGATCTTCCCAGATAAAGTACTTGACTTGTGCCCTGAACCGTTCCTTTTCTCTTTTACCCCAGTGAGTTGGAAACTCTTGGGCAGCCAAATAGTTGACAAAGTGGGCATACCATGGGGTCTTATGTGAGATGGCAAAAAGTTGTTCATCAGGGAATGTGTCTTTGAAAGGCAAAGAATCAATAGGAGAATCACGTATAAGACATGATAGATGATCGGCGACAGAATTCTCGCTTCCTTTCTTGTCCTTGATCTCAAGGTCAAACTCTTAAAGGAGTAATAACCAACGGATGAGACTGGGCTTTGTATGCCTTTTGGTTGGTAAATACCGCAAAGTTGCGTGGTCCGTGTATACTATTACTTTGGATCCTAGGATGTAAGATATGAATTTGTCCAATGAGAACATTATAGCCAACAATTCATTTTCAATGGTTGTATAGTTCTTTTGTGCATCGTCCAAGGTTTTGCTGGCATAGTATATCATGGTAGGCAGTTTATCCCTACGCTGTCCTAATATAGCTCCCACTGCATAATCTAATGCATCGCACATTATCTCAAAGGGGAGACTGTAGTCAGGAGGTTGAATGATAGGAGCAAAGGATAGTAAGGATTTAAGTTTCTCAAAAGCTTCTGAGCACTTGTCATCAAATTTGAACTCAGTATCATTTGCTAGAAGACTAGAGAGTGGTCGGGCTATATGGCTGAAATCCTTGATGAAATGTCGATAAAAACCGGTGTGACCAAGGAATAATCAGATATCACGCACAGTCTTAGGTGCGGGCAGCTTTTCTATTAGTTTGACTTTGGCTGGATCTACATGGATTCCATCCTGTGTAACAACATGACCCAGAACTATACCTTGCCTAACCATGAAGTGGCTCTTTTCCCAACTTAGAACCAAATTTGTTTCAACGCATTGATCTAGCACTAGAGAAAGGTGTGTGAGACACTCGTTGAAGGTAGTTCTAAATACTGAGAAGTCATCCATGAAGACTTCCATGAACTTTTCGATCATGTCTGAGAAGAGAGCCACCACACATCTTTGAAATGTTGCCGGAGCGTTGCAAAGGCCGAAAGGCATGCGTCGGAACGCAAAAGTCCCATAAAGGCATGTGAAGGTAGTCTTTTCTTGATCTTCAGGAAAGACTGGGATTTGGTTATATCCAGAATACCCATCCAGAAAGTAGTAGTAGCCTTGTATGGCTATTCTATCTAGGACTTGGTCAAGGAAGGGTAAAGGGAAGTGGTCTTTCCTTGTTTTGGAATTGAGTTTTCTATAGTCAATGCATACACGCCACCCTGTTGTGGTGCGTGTAAAAATTAGCTCACCTTTATCATTCGGAACTACAGTAATCCCATATTTCTTCGGTACTACTTGTACCGGACTTACCCATGGACTATCCGAAATTGGGAATATAATACCCGCATCAAGCAACTTAATGATCTCCTTGTGGACGACATCACCCATCTTTGGGTTTAGTCTTCTCTGAAATTCTCGAGAAGGAGTAACTCCTTCCTCGAGATGAATTTTATGCATACACACAGAGGGATCAATGCCTTTCAAGTCAGAAATCGTCCAACCTATCGCCTGTTTATGGGTACTTAGGACCTTTAACAGTCTGTCTTTATGCTCGGGAGTCAAATCCGAGGCAATAATGACTGGAAGAGTCTCATCAGGTCCTAAGTAGGCATATTTAAGATGCTGGGGCAAAGTTTTGAGTTCCAAAACTGGTAGGGACTCAATTGTGGGACAGTCTGAAACTTCAGGGAAATGAGTTGTTACTTGATCATCCTTATTTGAATCAACAACAATGGAAGCAGAGGCAACCATTTCAGGAGAAATGTCGCATTCATACAAAATTCGTTCTAACTCAGCTATTTCTTGATTAGGAGTTAGAATCGATTGGGCAAACTTATATATACATGAGTTAATGGTATCAACATGGAAACATTCTTCTTCTTCATCTTGATTCAATTTGTTGGCTGCATCAACAACCCTTAGCTTAGTTCTCATGTTCCCAAATGTTAGTTCTATCATACCTGTCCTACAATAGATAACAACATCAGTTGTTGCGAAGAATGGTCTGCCTAGTAAAACAGGAGTGGTATTTTTGTTATCAGGGCCTAAGTCCATATCTAACACAATGAAGTCCACTGGGAACAAGAATTCTCCTACTTTAACGATCACATCCTCTACAATACCTCGAGGTCTTTGCTTAGATCTATCTGCCAATTGGAAGGTCACATTAGTCGGTGTTAACACTCCAAGACCTAACCTTTGATAGACTGTGTGAGGGATGAGGTTAACACTAGATCCTAAGTCTAGCAAGGCACTTGCTATGCGTTGGTCATTAATTAAGCATGGAATGGTGAAAGCTCCTGGGTCACTGCACTTCTGAGGTAGTCCTTTAGTGCAGATATTGCTAACCTTTTCAGTAAGATGAACATTCTTAGGAATGGAGTTGGTTCGTCTCTTTTTCACACACAAATCCTTCAAAAATTTGGCATAGGCTGGAATCTGTTGTATTACCTCAACTAATGGCAAATTGATCTTAATATCTTTCAGATGCTCTAAGACCTTGAGTTGTTTAGGATCATCATTCAATTTTGGATGGGACAGAGCTGTGGGAAAAGGTGCTCGTGAGGATGGTTCAACTATAGGCTCTACTGTTAGGTTTTTATTCTTATGGTAATCTTGAACATCGTTGCTTAAAACCTCAATCTCAGATTCCTCAATTTCTTCTGGAACATCCCTAACCTTTACTCTAACTTGGTTATCAATGGTTTTCCCACTCCTAAGGGTAACTACAGCCTTGGCCTGTTCTTGTATTGTCTCAGTTTGGACAGTACTATACTGTCCTCGTGGATTTACCATGGTCTGAGATGGAAGCTTACCCTCGTCTCTCTTACTTAAAGTTTGGACCCATTTGCCCGATTTGTCCTTCAAGTTTAGCAATAGACTGTTGTTGAACTTGGAACATTTACATAAGTTTGTCAAATTTGTCATCAGATGATGACTGTACAAGAGGAAGGGCTGGGACATTGTTCCGTTGTGTTGTGAACAGATTGTCCTGTTGGACTGGATAGTAACCAGGAGGGTTATTATTTTGTGGCCTCTGATATTACTGTTGAGGGAATCGATTGTCAACATTTCTTTGCTGACTTTGTTGATGAGGCTCATAGTTTCCTTGTCTTTTTTGATATTGATGTTGAGAAAACTAAGTCTCTTGATTCCCTTGTCACCACGAAAATGTGGGATTGTCTCGCCAGCCTGAATTATACGTATTAGAATACGAATTGTAATTCCTTGTATATCCTTGGGCGGCACAGACTTGTTCTTGCATGAATTCAGGAAATTGTGAACTGATTGGACAGTCCATAGTAGAGTGATCTACTGCAGAACATACGGTACAAACTTCCGTGATCTGAGGAACTGAAGAAGAAGAAGACCCTAGAGAGATGAATTTTTCTAGTTGATAAGCTAGGGCATCCACATTGTCAGTCAATTGGGAATTAGATCTAGAGTTAACTTCAAACAATGCCCTCTTTTGGGGATTTTGGGTGCTCTTACTCTCTCTGTCATCAGTAGTGTTTTGGAGAGAGTCTTCAGCAATATTTTTTATTCTTCTCAAGCTTCGTCTGTTGTGAGGTTATAGAAACCTCCATTGCTCATTACATTAACTATCATCTTATTATGAGGGGTAAGACCTTTGAAGAAATAATGCAAGAGTTCGGGATGATCAAACCCATGATGAGGACACTGATTCTTAAGATCGTTAAACTTTTCTCACGATTCATGAAATGGCTCTAAGTCTGACTGTGCGAATGTCATAATGTCCGTTCGTAGAGTAGTAGTCTTTGCCATTGGGAATAACCTATGTAAAAATTTCCGAATAAGCTCTCCCCAAAAAGTGATCACTCTTGCATCTAGATGATTTAGCCATTGTTTGGCTTTATCTTTCAATGAAAAGGGAAACAAACGCAGGTGAATATTTTCACGACTCACATTAGGAATGTGAAGTGTTGTGCATGCTTCAATGAATTGCACGATGTGAGCGTGAGGATTTTCATTGTTTTTTCCATAGAAGGAATGAAGCATTAAAATAGTCCTTGTTTTGAGCTCAAAATTTATATTGCCAAGAGCCGGTGGGGCTACGGAAAATTTAGGGTCAAAATCACCTGGTGAAAAATGTTGACGTAAAGTCATCGGTTGGTTCACTGGTTGATTAACAGGCTGAGCTATAGGAAGAGGCGGGATATTTACTTCTTGATCAGCCATTGGGAGTTTTAACTTCCTACGCAAATTTTTTTCGAGCTCAGGATCAAACAGGGCGAGTTCTAGATCCAAAGAACGACGCCCGTGCATACAACGACTTATAAACTTTAAATACGAAATAATTACAAGATTAAAAATACTAATATACTTTACAAGCAGTAATAGATAAAAGATTAGATGAATTATTAAAATGACTCATTTTTCAATCAATCAAAATTTTCAATTTTTTTAAAATTTTTTTTTTAAAATAAAAATAAAAATATTTTTTTTTATTTTTTATTTATTTTTATTATTATTATTATTTTTAAAAGCAGATAAAATAAACACTTTAAACAAGTTTACAAATACTTTTATCAATAACTAAACTATACCGTGCTTCCCCGGCGACGACGCCAAAAACTTGATACGATCGGGTTGTGCGTTAAAATGTGCGCAAAATAAACTAAGTTAAAATACCCGCAAGTGTACGGATCTTTGTGGTGTAGTGTGCTATGAGTGTGGAATCGTACCACAGGGAAGCTTGCTAGTTTAAGTTAGTGAGGTAGTGTGAAAGTATTAAAGCGCTTAAGTGACAAATCGCAAGGTGGATTTGAGTAACGTGCGAGAAATGTAAACTAAATTAAGCTAACTAAATTATCTAAGTTATACTAAGTATTAGTGAAATACGAGAGGTAGTGATCTAGGGGTTTGAACATGTAAATGAGGCAATTAATATAAGCTCGATATCTAGTTTATCTAATTCTGCAAGGGTTTAAGTACAAGCATACACTCGGTTAAGCTAAAAGCTATAGACCTAGTTAATCTACTTAGTTTATTTTAACCAAGTACAGCAAGGCAAACTAAACTAAGGAATTAACCTTACAGATAGAAACTATGGTACAACCTATAGTTTCATAGAATCTATGGTACAACCTATAGATTCATGATTAAAACATTTATATGACATGAAAGTAATGCATTCATAATATTAACTACAAGTATAATATTATGAAGTGAAAGTAAAACAATTATAACGTCTACTTAAAAGTATTACGAATGAAATACAGAATTAAAACAAGCCATACATTGCAATGTGAATTGAATAAACTAAATCTGAGACCATATATTAAAATACTATCATTTACAATATTCACCTCTAGATACCAATTTACTCAGACATAAATGAATACGAGTTATGTAAATAAAAGAGAGTCAAGAAAGGCTCCCCAATATCGACGAGCGCGTATTTCTGATTCCCGAAATTTGAGCAGAGGTCTGACGTAAAATAGCTATTCGGGCGGAGCTAATTTCCCCCGAATAAGAACTATTAAGGATGAGTTTCCCCCGAATAAGAGCTTTCCTATTAAAAACTATTCGAGCAGAACCTCCCCCGGATAATAACCACTTGGGTCGGACTTCCCCTAAAAGTAGCTATTCGGGCAAAATTTTCTCGAATAAAAGCTACCTGGGCGGGACTTCCCCCGTATTCTACTACTACTTAATTAACTAAAACTAAATAGAATTAACTCAGAATTATGTCAAAAATATTGATAATACTCCAAATTAACTCATATATTCTCAAAGGGTTGAAGCTCTATTTATAGGCAAAACTCTGAAATAGTTGTCTTTTTTTCGTTTGTTGACTTTGACTAGATTGTTGACCGCAGCATTTTCAGGTATTTTTTACTGTTTTGACCCTCCAAACGATGGAATTTGGCTAAAATCACACCGTGCGCAGGACCAAAGTCCTGCGTTTTGCTCAGAAGGCTATTTCTACCCGAAAAAAATGATATCATTTACAAAAAATGGACATAGGTCACTATTTGAGATTATATGGGTCAATGTTCCGAGTCCGATTTCATGCTAGTTTCAGCCAAGTTTCTTTTCTATGAGCTTCATTCTTCAACCTCTTCTCATGCTTCCCCATTCTTACTTCTTGACTTGCAATTTGGATCATTTCAGGCCTGATTCTTCACTTTTCAGTATTTTCTTACAGTGCATCGAAAGTATCAAAGCGTTGCATTTATTCTAGAGTTAAGATGCAAATGCAGTACAAATATCATGGTTTGAGTGCTGCAAATACAGTCACATCAATATCTGGTATGTAGTTGCTTTGTGAGTGGATGAATGTTTGACCAAACTCATTAGGTGTCATATGTGGGTTCTGTTTGAAGTGCGCTAGTTTGGTGACCACAATTTGGTCAAAGACATTCTTGTAGATGTAACTGGATGTTTGGGTGTTTCTGGATTTTGGAAGTTTTACTGGTTTAGTAACAAAGGGCTAAAACTTGTTACTCTGGGAAACCTGAGATGATGAAGTTCCTACAAAACCTGCACGAATACTAGTTAGTGATTTCTGTGGGGTCAGGGACCCTAAAACTGTAAGGTTTCTTCCTAGGGGTGATTGTTGGGTTTCTAGTGTATAGGTTTTCTGTTCTTTTTTCACTGGTGTTGATGATGATTTTGGTTTGACTGGTATTGCTGGTAGTGCTGGTGTTGGTGCTTTCTGTGCATAAGAGCTTATGTCAAAGCTCTTTGCCTTTCCTTTGTCCTTCTTGGACTTAGTAGACATGGCCTTTAAGAAATTCTCTGGTTAGAAAATTAGGGATTGAATTGTCAATTCCCTTTATATATTCAATATTAAAATCAAAGATGGAAAGAATAGCATGCCATCTCACAAAGATTTGTTTAGAAGCAATGTTCTTAACATCCTTTGTGAGAACGTCTTTGGCTGATTGATAATCAACTCTAATTGTAAATTTCTGGTTAAGTAAATCGTCTAGAAACTTTGAAATACAAAGAACTATTGATAGGATTTCTTTCTTTACTGTGGAATAATTCTGTTGAGCCTTATTCCAGGTTCCAGAATGAAATCTTATAATATGTTCTTTTCCTTGTAAAACTTGTTTAAGAATTCCACCAAAGCCTATTTCAGAAGCGTCTGTCTTAACAATCTTTGGGGTATCTGGATGACATAGAGTCAAAACTGGTAAAACTTTTACTTGTTTCTTTATTTCTTGAACAGCTCTAGTATGGACCTCGGACTATGCTGGAGGGTCCTTCTTAAGGTGTTCAAACAATGGTTTACAAATATGGTGAATGCCTGGATTAAAATTTGTAACATGGTTAAGAAATCCTAGGAATCTTTGTAACTGTGTCTTTTCTTTTAAAACATTTGAAAATTTTTGTGCTAAGTCTAAGGTTCTTTGGATAGAGGTAATCTTCCCGAAGGAGATCATATGTCCAAGGAATCTTATTTTTGTCTGGAAAAGTTTAATCTTGGGTGCAAAAACCACAAGACCATTTTCTTTGATAACTTTAAAGAAAATATGTAAATGTTTCCAATGTTGATGTAAATCAGTGCTAAAGGCTAATACATCATCAATGTAAACAATTGTAAAACTGGTATAGGGATTGAAAATCTAGTTCATAATGTTTTCAAATTCTGACGGTGCATTCTTTAAGCGAAAAGGCATGACATTCCATTCATACTGGCCAAATGGAACTGTGAATGCAGTCTTGTATTTGTCTTGTTCTAAAATCTGGATTTGCCAGAAACTAGACTTTATGTCGAATTTTGAAAAAACATAGGCCTTGTAAAGTCTTTTCAAAAGATCATTCTTATTGGGGATTGGATATCTTATCCACTGTAAGACCTTGTTCAATGGTTTATAATTAATAACTAATCTAGGAACTCCTCGTTTCTTTTCTGCATGTTTATTAACATAAAAAGCTGCACACGACCATGGGCTTTTACTAGGTCGGATGAGTTTTTTATCTAATAAACTCTGAATTTCTTGTTTGCATAAATCTAAATATTCCTGGTTCATCTGAATGGGACGAGTTTTAGTAGGAATAAGTTTTTGTGAAAATTCATTTTCATATGGTAAATAAACTATGTGTTTCTTCCTATTCCAAGAGGTTGTAAGAAGTTCTGAACACACTTATTTTTCAAAATTGGTTTGAAATTCTTGAATTGTTTTCTGTTGTTTTGAAATATGTTCTTCAATTCGAAGATTCTGTATATCTTGTTTTAAAAAAACAGTCTGGTTTCCTTTCTTTTGAATTGAGTTAATATCTCGTTCCATGGAAGGATAGAAAAATTCAAATAAAACTAGGTTTCCTAAATATTGTGTTTCAATACTCTTTTCTGTGACATTCATAGGGAAAAGGGATTGTAAAAATGGGTTCCCTAGAATGACTTGGGAATTCAATTTCTTTACCAAAACAAAACTGGTAGGAAAACAAATTCCGTTGCAAACTTGTGCATTGGGAATCTTGTATTGTATCTGTAATCTAGTAGAATCAACTGTAGAAAGCCTTTCCTTAGTTTTCTGAAAATATATGGTAGGGATAATCCCTTCTTGTATATAATTCATATCAGCACCTGAATCAAGAAGTGCTATGGTTTCAAATCTAAAATCGTTAATGACTATGGTTAACTAAACATACCATTTCTGGTATGATATTCTAGTGAGAAGATTGAGATAATCTTCTTGTTCTACAACAGTACTGGATTCTGGCTGGTCATCTTTTAGTTTTCTAATAGTAACTTGGGTCTATTTATCTAATTGTTCATCATTCTGATGATGTTCTTATAGGTCAATGTGACTATCTAATATCCTGTTGTAGCTGGTTATGGTCTTTTCTAAGTTCCTGAATTTCTTGTTTCAATTGGTTTATTTCCTTTTGCAGGTCAGATATTCCAACTGGTTGTTGTTTCCTTTTTTGGAAAAGGGTTAAAACATCAGAATAACTAGTATTCTGAGTTTCTATGGTAGTAGTTTGTTTTTCTTCTTTCTGGTCAATAAGCTCTTTGAGCTTAAGAAAGTAGACTTCTGTTTCTTCTGGGTCTGTAATCTTACAAATCATGTCAAGCATGAGATTGTAAGAATCTGTAATGGTGTTAAGTTTATTGCTACAGAAACATGGTCCTTTACTGGGACAAGAACAATCTGGTTCGGATTTTATACTACTACTAGAGTAGTAGTCTATGCCTAACTAGTTAATGTTTTCTTCATCAGAAACATCTGGTGAAGAACTGAGACTTGACTTAGACTCATACTGGTCAATGATCTGGAGAATCTTACTCTTAGTTTCTTCATCTATTTCTAATTGTTGAACTTTGGTTCTAACTCTGCAAGATGCTGCAAAGTGTCCTGGTTTACCACACTTGAAACAACCAGTAATCCTTTGATGTTTCATATTATTCTTATTATACTTTGGTTTCCACTTCTTCTAGGGAAATATCTGATAATGTTTCTTCTTGTAAGACTTATATGGTCTATCAAACTTTCTTTTATGGTATTTCTTAAATCTATGTGATCTTATCGGTGGTGTGAGGTGCTTGGATCCTTTCCATGCCATATTTTTCACACCAATTTCCTAACTCATTTCTGGTCGTAAGGTTTTGTTTCTTTAACTGAGCCTTGAACTTAAGATCAGTGCAGATCTTTAAGGCTGTCTTGTGATATGACTTATGATATCACCATAAGTCATCTGGTTATAATCTAAGTCTGGGAAGTCTTGTGAAAGAGCTAATTTTACATGTTGTGCAAATAACTTTAAAAGGCCGGCAATAAACCTTTCTTTCTAATAACTGGCATTGTTATCTGGACACTGGTATAACTTACTAAGGAAAACATACTTGTACCAACATAAATCTTGTAATCTCCTACATCTTAAATTCTGAAGAATCTCATATGTTCTTTCCTGGTAAATGGTTGGGTCACCTATAAAATGGTAGGTAATATTGTAAACTAAAGCAGATAGAGCACACGACTCTGTCTAACCTTGTTCATTGACAATGGGGGTTCTCTGGTCGTTAGTTTTCTGCATATCTAAGATAGCAGTTTTGGTAGTATCACTTAAATGGTCATCCTACCATTCTTTCAATTGGCCTATGAAGCCAAGGATGATGTTTCTGGTTGCTGCTATTTCAGAGACAGACTACTTGTAAATGTTACCAACAATGATCATCTGTTTGGTAAGGTTGAGAATTTGGTATTTTATCATTCTATCTATGTTCCATTCATAGATGTTACTGCCAGAATAGGCTTTATGTGACTGGGGTTCCTCTATGAGGAGATATGGGGTATTGGTCTGGGATAGAAACTTTTAGTTTCTGGTCCAACAATATTGTTAATATTAAATTGGGTCTGGTGAATAGTCCGGTCTGGTTTACTATCGAAACTAGTTGAACTATTGTCTGATTGTTTTAAAACTTGAAGCACTGGTTGACTGGAAGAAGCTTCTTAATTTTGGTAATAAGTTCCTGTAAGAGCATTGCATTCTTCTCTTCTGAGGATTCTATCTTAGGAATAATACTGGTTATCTTAAATGGAAGAGATCTAACTAAAGAAACAACTTTAGTACTGGTATGAGAATGTTTCAAAGAATCAAATGATTTTGTCAAAGGGTAGACGATTTTGCCAACGGGGTAGAAGTTTGTTTCCTAATGGAAAGTTCTATTGATTCCTTAAGTTTCTCTTCTGACCTGGTAAAGGTAGCTATGGTCTTCTTTTCTAGCGTATTTTTAATACGTTCTACCTATTTTTGGATAGTAACTAATAAAAGATTGGTCCAATTTTCTTGCTCAACAATATCAATCATTTCTAGTGATTGAGCTGTAAAAATGACAACTGGTTTAAGGTCTACGGTTCCTTGTGTGTTCTGAATCTGGGTTGCCTGAAAAGGCGGATGTTCAGATTCTAAAGACTTAGTGGAGTTGGGTAAATTCCACTGGCGTGTTATAGCTTCTAAGACTCTGATGATTAAGGATTTCTTGTTTCTTTCCTTAAACCAAAGGAAAATTGGTATATTGAGTCTAACAACTTTCATGGTGTGATGTCATTGTTCTTTATGCTGTCTCTTTTTTCTTTAGTGGTAGCCTTAAAGAACAAATCTCTAACTCTGGTATTTATCTCAGAAAGAAATTCTTCTTTCAAAGCCTGTTTGTCTATTTCAAATTCTTCTGCAAGCATATTACAGTCCATATCAAAGGCTGTGGGGTTGAAGTCAACAGATGATGTATCTGTTGGTTCGAATTCATGGTAAACTGGTCTAGCTACGGGTGTCTGTTCTTCAATCTTAATTCAAAAAGGAACAGATTGATTTGGAATTCTGGTTGTCCTAGACCTGGATCTTGATGGTAAATCAACATATCCTAGTGTTGGGTCAGAAATACTGATCTTGGAAATACTGGAAGTAGTTCTGGATAGACGGGGTTCTCTGTCAATTTTAACACTGACGGATCCATCTTCATACTGTATAATTTGTTCTATCCTGGTATTTCTAATGGTATGTTCTTGTTGTAATGGTTGGGTGACATTCTCTAAATCCCACTGCTCTGGTAGGGTAACATCTTTCCACTGTATGGTCTGGGGTATACTAACTGTGGATCTGGTTCGGTCCATGGTCCAAAGGAGTGTTTCATCATTTAACCAATGTCTAGTGACAGATCTGGGATTAAGCCCTATATTCATAACTTTATAATTAAGACGATAAATGGTTTCATAAGCATATGATCCTGATAAGCATCTATAATTATGCGTCTTAATATCTAAAGTAAGAATTTTCATAACATGAGGATCTGTCAGAGATATGGTAAAATTGGGGAAACAATCAAAGTAAACTAGTCCATTACATAAACTGGTTTCAACTAATCCAAGTAAAGAAACATTATATCTAAGCATTCTACAATCACGAAGAGCTAGATATATACTAGTGTCTAATCCTTCTCTGGTTAATGGTTCTACTTGTACGTGTCCTATATGAAGAAATCTATAGCCATTCTTCTTAGCTTTTTCTAAGGATTTCTGTGAAAATAAATGTATAGACTGGTTATCACTAACTAAAGGTATAACTTTCTCTTTAGATCTAATAGTTCTAAGAGACTTAAAGTCAAAGACTTCTTTCTGGTATACTTGTTTTATCTGCATCTTGGGCGGTTTCCAATTTGTTAATTCTTGTTCATTCCATGTTTCTTCTCTTGTACTAATTGTGTTAGACCTACTGGTTTTTGAAGAAGTGTTGCTACTAGATGCCATAACTATAGTCTTGTATATTAAAACCTGAAATCTACGTGATCTATCCTAGGTATGGCCACCTGACTTACACCCGACTTACGCCATCCGTGGGACTTATAGCAATATCTAGAACCCTAGACCTAGACCACCAGCGAACTGGACTCAGATAGTAATATACTTAACTATAGACATGGCTCAGATAGTAATATCCTAGGTATTTCTTTTTCTTTTATTTTTTTGGTCTAAATAAAAGGGAAAAGAACAAAAGATAGAAATGAAAAAAAGATTTAGGGTATTTGCATTTTTGTACAAAATTCGTTAACTTTTTGTATGGAGGGGCACGTTTACTAGTTTACAAAATCACAGGGACTAGTTGTGGTGGTTTTAAAATGACAGGGGGGTCTGGTGCACTTACACTAAACCACAGGGGGTCTGGTGTAGTTCACCCTTGAAATAAGAGGCAGAGCTAGGTAGGGGCTCCGACCCTCCCAGAGATTTTTTTTTAAAAAAAAACTTTATATAGTATCGTTAAAAAAAATTACTGTTGTTAAAAAAATATATGTAGTATCCTTAAAAATAAGTTATGAATATTTTTATTTGAATTTTTGCCCCCTCAATTTTAAAATCCTATCTCCGCCCTTGCTTGAAATTATTATAAGACAATTTCTTTGCTTTATGTTTTGATGTTCTTCTATCTTATTTTGGCATCATATATATGTCAGAGAGTGTTCTACAATTCTAGATTCATTGGTTCTTGTAATTTGAAGTAGTCCTATTACAAGAAGTTAAGATCATTGTATCCTAAGAGACTTGTACTAGATACTGTAACAGAGCGATAAAAGTCTTAAGAAGATTGAGTTCAACTCAGGCTTCCATCTAATCTTATATTTCCTTGGTTCGATAATATTAGAATTTATAGAATTCTATGTTATTCTAGTATTCTACTTTCTTTCGACATTCTTTGGCATTTTAAATATCCTAATTTCCTGTTATATACTACTCTAAATTTCCAACAGTCTTGGTACAATTTTTCTTATGTGATACCTGAATTTCTCTTATAAGAAATTCAGTTATAATTAGTTTGAGTATAGAGTGAAACCATGTTTTGTCATACTACATAATCTTGGAAAATAGAACAAACATGTTGCATTTGTGAGAGCCTATTCTCTTGTGATTGATAAGATACTGGAAAATAATATAGGCTTGTTTAAAAGTTATATGTAGTTTCTAAATGGGTTCTCATTAAACATTGTGTATTTGTTTGAATAGCTGCATGATTCCCGTTTGTATTCACATAATGGGTCTCAGTGAAATATCTTAAATGGGGGATTAATTTCCATATTTGTATTCTATTGAAATTTACAAACCTAATGGTTCAAGTTTCACATGATTTGGACTAAAGATGAGAAAGATAGGAATTTTTAAAGATTTTTATAATCTGAAAATTTTTGTTGTATGGAAGAAGATAACCAAAACTACATCATTTTGAATTGTTAGCTAAACAACCAATGAACGTGTGACACGTAATGCATGGTAAGTGGTGAAATAAAATCATGTTTTAATTTGTGTCTCAGTATGCTTGATTTTAGGTTGCTAATTTTTTTATTGACTATTGTGAGTCATGTAAAGCATGGGCCCACGTGTGTTTTGAGAGACAAAAATAGTCAATAATTGTGGTTGCCACGTTTTGGACATGAGACCTTCTAGTTTTGAGTTGTTGTATAACCACTAAGCTTATAGCCTTCTATTAGTCCTTTGAATGTGTGGACTATTAATTATCTGTGATGTGGCAGTTTAATTACTTTTAGGTCACATCTGATCTTATGTTCTTTCTTGTCTATTATATTTCTTAGATTATTTTTGTAACACCCCGATCCCTTTTGAGATCGGAGTTCCCGATCCCATACCCACGTTACGAAAAACGAGGAGACACAGACGGAGTCTCTCCTGTTTATAGGGCTATTAGTTCACCTGCAAACTGTAAAGTCATCCTCAAAACCATAATTCAATACCAAGATTCAATCCCATCCTTCAATGTCATCACATGCAACGAACTCCTCAAGGCCATCGGAGCCTTGGAAACCCAACAACATAACACACAAGCATGCAAGGTTAATTCCATTAAAATCTCTTCTTTTAAATTTACTTATCATACCACTCTAACTTTAATTACGAATCTTTCTTATATATTAAGTCCAACCAACCAACATTCTTAAACACACAAGCAAGCAAGTCTTATGAGCCTCAAAAGTAAATCATAAGTTATTACAATCCACTCATAACTACCAACTTATAAAAGACGATAACTCTACATTACATTACAAACTTCCAGGACAACATGCATTTACACCAGGTTCTATGATCTCAAAATAGACCACGTAGGAGCAGCAACTTGCACGTTCTACACATAAACCAGCACATAGTATCCAATCTCAGCTTTTCCTAGAACATGTTAAAAAGAGGAATGAGTAACCAAGGTTACTCAGTGAGATAGGGGAACAACAGTAAACCTGGGAGTTTTTGAAAATCAGTTCGTGCAATGCATCAATAAAACAATTCAAGTAACGCTATATACCAAGACAATTGAATAAAGCATTAAACACAGTTAAAAGGATACGGTTCATCTTCTTGTCTTCAATCTCGATCCACGAGCCATGATCTTCAAGCAAATGCCGGCAAACCCCTTATTCCTCCAAATGGGATACTCCGAATGTACCCCGATCCTACGACCCATTTCTCTTTAGGTAGGTCCATATACCCCCAACGAGGTGAACCACGCCTCTGGGGTAGTGGAGTATACTCAGTGAGAAAGAGAATAGGCACCATGGTAGTCAAAGGAGGCCAACAGCCCGATGCTACCCAGAGTTTCTCGACACAACCATGTCCGAGAAGGTTGCGCAACCCGAAACACAATCTCAAGAATCCACGAGATATCACGGAATAGTCACAAATAAACACCAGAAATCACAAGATAGCAAGTAATAGTACATATAAACTTTGTCAATTTAACTAAAACATACAATCTAGAAGTAATAAAATAAGCTAAGATGCAAAAAAGAGATGAAGACTTACTCACCTTTAATAAACCAAACCTGTAAAAGTCTAGCCAAGAACCCCTCCAATTCAACTCCAAAGCATCAACACCTTCCACATACCATTCAAGACTACTACCTAAACACAACAATACCATGCAATTTAAAGGTAACTCAACCACATTATTATTCACATACATGTTCAAGAATCAAGTAATTATAAATATTCCATGGCCTTCAACAATCATTAACCAACCACAAAGAAGATTTACAAGCACCTAAAACACTATAACAAACCAATTGCCCGAAATGTCCCCCTTTATGTTCTAGTCATTCCTAAATGTAACGCCTCGAACCCAACCCCACGCTACAGGTCAAGTTCGGACCCGGTACACGGACAAAGTCTCCTTTGTACCATGGACTAACTGTTACCTGCAAACAATCACATATAACCACCAATTCAAATCCCAACCTTCTCATACAGTTCCATCCTCCAACAACAACAACACACAACAACTCCTCAAGGCCATCCGAGCCTTGAAACTCAACAAAAGTATAACATACAAGCATGCAAGACATATAGATAACTATAAAACATAACTTACTTGTCTTACCACTCTAATTATAATTACAAGTCATTCTTATAGATTAAGTTCAACATTCAACCTACTAGGCACACAAGCATGCAATTGAAAGCAGTGATGTCTATTATCAGTTATTACATGCCATTTACTATGTCATCAAACCATACAAGAGTACAACTTTGTTACAACTACCAAATCTACCATCAATACATACAAGACCGCAAGGGTCTCAAAATGTAAAACAAGCAACATCTTCACATAGACGGCACATAACATCTAACCTCAGCACACAAGTAATCACGAAAGCTGATCTACTTGAAATTCTTCTTCTTCTTCTACAGCTACAAGCTGGGGATTCACCTCAACTTTTCCTAAAACATGTTAAAAGAGGAGTGAGCAACAAAGTTGCCCAGCGAGGAAGGGATTACAGTAAACTAGGGTGATTTCGCAAATGGTTTCGTGCAATGCAACAAGGATAAAACGTAGACAACACAATATAACAAGTTAATTGAACAAGGACTTAAACACGTATAAAAAGGATATGGTTCAACTTCTTGTCTTCAATCACAAGCCACGAGCCATGATCTTCAAGCAAATACTGGCAAACCCCTTATTCCTCCAAATGGGGTACTCCGGATGTACCCTGATTCTACAACCCTTTCTTTTGAGGTAGGTCCATATGCCCCAACAAGGTGAACCACGCCTCTGGGGTAGTGGAGTATACTCAGTGAAAAAGAGAATAGGCATCATGGTAGTCGAGACAGACCGACAACCCGATATTGCCCGGAGTTTCTCGACACTACCATGTCCTAGAATATTGCGCAACCCCAAGTCAAGTTCACGAGAGCCAAGATCATCAATAATCACATGAGAGGGACGAAAAATTAGGCCGCCTTCCTAGTTAAACATAATAGGACCATTATACATGAAATAACTATATAAACACAAAAGGGACAAATATCATATTTTTTCACAAACTCTTCAACTAGCTTGAATATACCTTAGACATGCATTTAGACACATAATAAGCACCTAGAAGCTCATACAATCATAAAGGTATCCATTTCTCACATTTTCCCTTTTGATAACTATACAATTCTTCTTCTATAAGCCATTCAAGGCCCCAAATCTATAAACCAATCATACTATATTCCTAAAGATACCAAAAAAATACCTATCTAGGCCCTGAAAACTTGCTTTGGAGACAAAAGCTCGGGAAGGCCCCGAGTAGGTTTTAACTACCACTACCCTATTTGGCCCTCAAACCAATGCAATGAAAGCACCAAAAGTGCTTTCATGCCCCGTGGATACCTAATCTAAAGCCCAAATGTACCCAGATTACATTTTATGAAAAAACCCCTTTTAAATTTTGGCTAAATTCACATTTTAACTCAATTTCAGGCAAATTAACTACACATGAGCCTCGACCTAATTTCTATAATGTCTAGAGCACCTAAAGGAAGCATCAATTTACTCTAAATAACAAGTTATAGCAAAACCCTAAAATCAAGCACTATTTATCATCTTTTTCATGATCTTAACCATTCAACCATGGATATAGCCATTAAACTACTCAAGCATAGTCTATATAACATGTAAAGCATGTATAATACAATATTTAAGCATTTCAATATCCATAATCACCAAATCATAAAATCTCAAAAGTTGACATAAACCTAACCATGAAAAATATTCAAGTTCCCTCACAAATTTTAGGTGTAGGCAAGTGGTTGATGCTCCTAGATGCTTCAAACTTCTTCTAAACCAAGCCAAGAGACCAATTGTATGCATAGAAGTTGAAGTTTTTTCCATTTCTTTTCTCCTTAGGGCTGTCGGGTTTAGGGTGTATTTTGGGTATTATTTCTTTTGTATTTTGAGCATTTAGCATATATATGTGTTGCTAGGTGATATATGCATGTGTATGTGTTAGTATAATAAATCAAATGCTAGTATATCTTAGTCAACCAAGCATAAAAACTCCTATTAAATGTTATCTAGTTAAAACTAATGTTTTATTAATGTTATACTATTCAAACGAAGCACAAATCATTTTCCTAACGCGTGTACCCAACCTCTAAAGCTCCAAACCACAAGTTTTTGATTCCTTTTATAAGTTATACTATCTAGGAAAAATTCTAATTTAAGCAAACTAGACAGTTGATTATCTTATGAATAGTAGTCACTAATAAAGCATATAATCAGGAAAAAGAAATGCACATTGAAATGCTCAAGAAGATATGCAACAATTACATATGAATGTGATGAGAAATATCGGGCGTTACACCTTCTCTCCCTTAAACTAATTGCGTCCACGCAATTCTTACATGATTCAGGAAACAGCTCGGGATATTTCTCTCTCATCTGCTCGTCCCGCTCCCAAGTGGCATCCTCAACTCCGTCATGATCACAAAGAACTTTCACCATCGGAATGCTTTTAGTTCTGAGCTCCTGGATCTTCCGATCCACAACTCCAAGTGGTTTCTCCACATAAGTCAAAGTCTCACTGATCTCCAACGGCTTCGGCTCCAGAATGTGCAAAGGATCTAGCTGATACTTTCTCAATAACGACACATGGAACACATCATGCACTTTGCCCCAAGATTGACCTTACGAGTAAATATGTGCTTATTTGACTTTTATATGCAAATAACGTGTTTATTTAACTTCTATGTGCAAAAGTTATATGTATATTCATAAATGTTTACTAATTCAAAAATGTATTTGAAAACCGATTTGAGAGCTAACTTTGACTTTTTGCCTTCTTTAACCGTTTTTGGGTTTTAATTCCTTAAACTAGCATAAATTCGGTCTAAACTCACTTCTCAACATTTTAAATATTTGGCGGAGTGTTTTGGTGGAGTTTAGAAGCGATTTGGAGCGACAACGAGCAAAACTGACTATTTTAAGTGGCTTTGACCAAAAGTTGACTTTTGAATATTATTTAAATGCCAAAATTAGCTCAAAAATCACAAAACATCAGCTTCTTCTCCTTCCTTTCAGCCGTGAGCAGCCATAACCCTAGGAATAGTAGATTTTTCACTATTTTGCTTAAATCTTCAGCTAGAAGCGGAACCGAGATGCAAGACCAACTTTTTTGAGTTTGTGGCAACTTCTAGCATCTTTTTACTGATTCTGTTTCTGTTTATTTTGCGATAAATTGGTGAGGGAATTTTTTTCAAATCTTTCAAAGTTCATTTTTATGTTATATAATGCTAGAATTAAGTTTCTATCTTGCTAATTAGGACTTAGAGAGTATATTTACCGATTAGTTTTTAGTTTATAGCTAACTTTGACAAATTTGATTTTAAATGAATAGTTAAATACCTAAATGAAGTAATTTGCGTAAAACCTCGTACCGTAGATTAAATAAGGTGTTCATAAATATTTCTAAGTCATCCTAGCATCACGTAGTGGCTTAGAATCACGATTAGAGAGGGATTTTGTAATTTGCGCGGTTGGCGGAATCTTCATTAATAAAGGGGTTTCTTAGTTTTTTTTAGTGGTTTCAATGATATTAAGTGTTATCTAAGTATAGTAGATGTTAGATAATGCTTAGGGTAAATTAGAAGGACCAAGTTTTTAATGGTGAATGTTTTAAGCTAGATTTGTTAAGAAATTTAGTAACTTTTGCCTATTTTGGGAATTTTGCATTTCTAAGTATTCTAATGCCTCTATTAGCTGCCATAACCTTCTAGAATGTTAATTGTATCATGAAAATGGATATAACCTAGTTAGAATTAGAATTTAGCTTGAAAATCAAAAGGTGACTTTGGAACGAAGGTTAGAGTCTGGCTTGTTTGAATAGCTAAATAGTCTTAGATGTGTTAGGAAGTTTCTAAAATGTAATTATGGTATGGTTTGGCTAATCGGATTAGGTAGTTGTAGTACAAGTCACCTAAAGGGCTTTTCGGTGTTTTTGAATTAACATGGCTAAAAATGTGATTTCATGGCATTTAGTTGCATCATAAGGTGGCTATAAATGATTAGTAAAGTTAGATTTAGAATTCATTATCTTGGGTGAAGTTTAGAACCTAAATTATAAGCATTAAAATAGTATTTTTGTTGAATTTTTGTAATTTATTTGAGAAGTGTGTTTTGATACTTCTAGTAGGTACCATAAATGTTGGATAGCTTAAATGTATGCTCAAACCCATTAAAAGTTGGCTAGAATTTGGTTAGAATGAGTAGAACATAAAAGGGGACATTTTGGGCAATTGGTTTGTTCTAGTGTTTTAGGTGCTTGTAAAGCTTCTTTGTGGTTGGTTAATGACTGTTGAATGCCGTGGAATATTTATAATTACTTGATTCTTGAACATGTATGTGAATAATGTGGTTGAGTTATCTTTAAGTTGCATGGTATTGTTGTGTTTAGGTAGTAGTCTTGAATGGTATGTAGAAGGTGTTGATGCTTTGGGGTTGAATTGGAGGGGTTCTTGGCTAGACTTTTACTGGTTTGGTTCATTAAAGGTGAGGGAGTCTTCATCTCTTTTGTTCATCTTAGCTTATTTTATTGCTTCTAGATTGTATGATTTAGTTAAATTGACAAAGTTTATATGTATTATTACTTGTTATCTTGTGATTTCTCGTGTTTATTTGTGACTATTCTGTGATATCTCGTGGATTCTTGAGATCGTGTTTCGGGCTACGCAATCATTTCAGACATGGTTGTATCGAGAAACTCTAGGCAACATCGGGTTGTTGGTCTCCCTCGACTACCATGCCACCTATTCCCTTTCTCGCTGAGTATACTCCACTACCCCAAAGGCGTGGTCCACCTCGTTGGGGCATATGGACATACCTTGGGAAAAATGGGTTGTAGGATTAGGGTACATTCGGAGTACCCCATTTGGAGGAATAAGGGGTTTGCCGACACTTACTTGAAGATCATGGTCCATGGTTCGAGATCGAAGACAAGAAGATGAACCGTATCATTTTAACTGTGTTTAATGCTTTATTCAATTGTCTTGGTATATTGTGTTACTTGAGTTAATTGTTTTATTGAAGTATTGCACGAACTAATTTTCGAAAACTCCCAAGTTTACTATTGTTCCCCTCATTTACTGAGTAACTTTGGTTACTCATTCCTCTTTTCAACATGTTTCAGGAAAAGCTGAGATTGGATGCTAAGTACTGGTTTATGTGCAGAAAGTACAAGTTGCTACTCTTATACGTTCTATTTTGAGATCATAGAACCTTGTGTAAATTCCTATTGTCCTGGAAGTTTGTAATATAATGTAAAGTTATAGTCTTGTATAAGTCGGTAGTTATGAGTGGATTGTAATAACTTTTGATTTACTTTTGATGCTCAAAAGACTTGTTTGTTTGTGTGTTTAAGAATGTAGGTTGGTTGGACTTAATATATAAGAAAAATTCATAATTAAAGTTAGAGTGGTATAATAAGTGATTTAAAAGATAAGATTTCAATAGAATTAACCTTGCATGCTTGTGTGTTATGTTGTTGGGTTCCAAGGCTCGGATGGTCTTGAGGAGTTCGTTGCATGTGATAACATTGGAGGATGAGATTGTATCTTAGAGTTAGATTGTGGTTTTGAGGATAACTGTTAGCCTAAAGAGCTTCTAAATCTTGGTTTTGATGATAACAAACCATAAATGTGTTTAATAAGTTTGTTTAAGTGTGTATATGTAAAGATGAATCAAAAGTGACTCCGATTCCAAGTTCATTAAGCTGAAGAAGGAAGAAGAACATCCATCAACTCAAGGAAAAGATTCGAAGAATGAAGATGGAGTTATAAGGATGGAGACGGAAGTCATAAGGGGTACCCAGTTGGGACTTGACCGGGGTTTGGGTCTTGTAAATAGTATATGCTCGAATATGATTCTTAAAAGTTGTTTTTGAATCAATTGAAAAAGGCTTTACAAAAGACGCTCAAAAGAAACGATTTCAAAAACCCAACCTTTGCAGTTTGGAGCCTACCGAACGACCCTATGGCAACCGGTCGACCGGTGGCCAAAGGGTCGTCCGCCCAAGACTTGTCCACCGGATGAGGGTCTCTCGATCAGTCAACCGGCGAAACAGGGGTCGACCGGTCGGGCCAAAAATCTGATTCAAAATATAGCCATTTTATGAACGTTGGGATGCATTATTTACACATATTTTTCAGCTCTATTAAACCCTCTCAACTGCAAATTTTCAAGGCATTGATTCAAAGCAATTACTCTTGAGTTCTTTCATAAATTTCATATTTGAATCATCATTGAGCTATACTTTAGTAAGAAATTGTGAGCAATATTGAGAGAAGCATTCATTGTATTTATCTACCCTAAAAGAGGGCTTTTATTGTGAATCTCAAACACTTATCAAAAGAGAGAGGTAAACACTTTGAAAGGAATGAATTTCTTGTCAAAGGTGTTAGGTGTTAAAGCTTTGTATTGAGAATGATTTTTCTATTGTAAAAGCTTAAACTACTATTGTAATTGGTTTATGGACTCACCAACATTTGAAGAACCACCATAGTAAAGATTGTTGAAATCCTAAGCGGGGAGCTTAGGTCGTAGACTTAGGCAGGGGTCGAACCACGTTAAAATCGCGATTTTCATTACTTTCTCTCAACTCTCTCTTTGTATTATTTTCTGCTCACCAAGTGTTTGATAAATTGCCTCACTCACATCTTATATTGCTAGAGTGCATATATATTTAGGATTTTTTTGATTAATCATTGCTAGTATATTGCCTAATTGAAAAAGTAGTATTATTGCCTATATAACCTAATTCACCCCCCCCCCCCTCTTAGGTTTAATTAAGGGACAACAAGTGGTATCAAGAGCTAGGTCTTTGCATATAGCTTAACATCTAGCAAAGAAAAGACAAATGGCAAACAACACTACCTCTATTTACTTTGAAGGTTACTCCACTAATAGACCTCCATTGTTTATAGGTACCAATTTCAATTATTGAAAGAACAAGATGGAGACATACATACAATCTGTTGACTATGCTCTATGGTCATTAGTAGAAGATGGTCCTTATGTTCTAATGAAGGAGGTGACGGTCAAAGATGCTCCAAGTTTAAGTGGAGTCGATAAAGTCAAAACCATTCAAGTGCCCAAGTAAAGGAACAAGTTCAAGGATCAAGACATTATCATGATGACCAAGAACTCAAGAGTCAAAAACATCTTCCATTGTGCTCTAAACGAAACCGAGTATAGTCGTGTGAGTCAATGTGAAACTGCTCACGAGATTTGGAAAATGTTACACATGTCTTATCAAGGAACGTCTCAAGTGAAGAATACCAAGATTGTTCTTCATGTTCATGAGTATGAGTTGTTTCGTATGAAGTCCGGAGAGTCACTAAATGAAATGCATCAAAGATTCTCCAAAATCGTAAACAACTTGAGTGCTCTCGGAAAGAAGTATCCAAATGAAGAACTCAACCGGAATATTCATATGGCTCTTCCAAAAGAATACAAACCAAAGGTGACATCAATTAGAGAATCAACTGACCTCTCCAAGATTATGGTGCATGAGCTCATTTGCAATCTTGAGACAGAGGAACTTGCATTGAATCAAGAAAAGATACGAGATGAAGAAGAAAAGAAGTCAAGGAAATCACTTGCTCTCATTGCTTAATCTCAATCGAGTGATGAAGAAAAAGATGATAGTGATCATGATGAGCTTGCACTTCTTGCAAAGAATTTTAAGAAGTTTTTGAAATACAAAAAGATGAAGAAATGAGAGCCCATCGACAACAAAATCAAGAGAAGATTCAAAGAGAAAATTGAAAAGACCAAAGAGGAGATCAAGTGCTTCAATTGTGACAAGCCGGAACACATCAAAGCAAAATGTCCAAAATTGATCAAAGGGAAGCAAAAGACAATGAAGGCTTATGTTGAGGATGATATATCAACTGCTGATAAAAGTGGAAGCGAAACCGAAGTGGCCAACTTTGTGTGCTTCATGGCTAAAGATGATGAGGTAACTTCTTCTAATGATGATGAATGTACTTTTGAGGAACTAACAAATGAATTTTTAAAATTACATGATAGTTTTCTTCTTGCACACTCAAAAGTAAAGAATCTTCAAAACGAAAATGATGAACTTCAAAAATAAATTAAAGAACTTAGAAATGAAAATAATACTCTTACCGAAGAGATTTGTGAATACTATCATTCAAAGTCCAAAAATGAATTACAAATCAAAGATTTTGAAAAACAAGTTCTTGGTTTACAAAATGATTTTGCTAGATTTTCAAAGGGAACAAAGGCCTTGGACGAAATCCTTGGTTTCCAAAAATTACCATTTGACAAAGGTGGGATTGGCTATGAGCAATTTTCTAAACCAAAGTTCTCAAAAACTATTTTTGTGAAAGCTTCTCAATCCTCAATTGTCCATCCACCATTAAAAGAACCACAAAAAGTAAAAATTCACAAAAAATGGATTGACTATAAGCTACATCAAAAGGGGTTTCGAAATCATTTTGTCAAAGCATGATCCTCTTGGCATGTAGCCTCAACATCAAGAGGATCTTTTGAGAGATGCACTTATTGTGAGAAGATTGGTCACAATGCATCACGATGTAGATTTAGAAATATGGTAGGAAGAGATTCTCACATTCTTTTATGTCTTAGACCCAAATGGATTGTTAGATATGTTAGGACGTCATACTAACACAAAAGGACCCAATAGAACCTTGGGGACCAAAATGAACTTGATTTGTTTCTATAAATGAATAGGTTGCTCTAAAGGTGAAGTATGAAGATACTTGGGTTATTGATAGTGGGTGCTCAAGGCACATGACGGGAGATATCTCTTTCTTTTATGAGATTGACAAAGATTTCAAAGGTAAAGTTAGCTATGGAGGAAATGAAGGAGACAAAGTCATTGGTAAGGGTAGCATAGGAGATATAAACTCTCTTTCCATTCATGATGTCTTGTATGTTAAAGGTCTTAGACACAATTTGTTAAGTATAAGTCAATTTTGTGATAATGGATTTAGAATTGAATTTTTATCTACTTGTTGCAAGGTATATGATAAAGATGATAAAGTGTTGTTTGTTGGAAATAGATGTGATAATGTGTACGTGATTAATTCCCACAAATTAAAATGTCAAAATGTGACATGTTTAGTTACCATTAATGAAAAGTCGTGGTTATGGCATAGGAGACTCGGTCATGATAACATGAATTTACTTGCTAAGCTTTCTAGAAAAGAACTTGTTATAGGTCTTCCTAAGACTAGATTTCAAAAAGACCATTTATGTGATGTATGCCAATTTGGAAAACAACACAAGACATCTTTTAAAACAATTAGCAAGGTAACTACATCAAGAGTTTTACAAAAATTATATCTGGATCTATTTGGTCTAATGGACGTGACAAGCCTAGGTGGATCTAGATATGTCTATGTTATCATAGATGATTACACTAGATTCACATGAGTGAGACCACTTGCACATAAAAATGATGCATTCAATGAATTTGCTAAACTTTGGAATAAGGTGCAAAATGAGAAAGGCTATTATATAAATTGTATTAATAGTGATCAAGTTACCGAATTTATAAATGCATCCTTCATGGACTATTGTGAAGTACGTAGCATTGAACATAATTTTTTGGCTCCTAGAACTCCTCAACAAAATGGGTTAGTAGAAAGGAAGAACCGGACATTACAAGAAATGGCATGAACAATTTGAAAGAAAACAACTTGCCAACATATTTTTGAGGTGAAACTGTAAATACCACATGTTATGTGCTAAATTGTGTGCTAATTAGACCTTTTCTAAAGAAAAGACCCTATGAGTCATGGAAAGGTAGAGCACCAAATGTGTCTCATTTTAAAGTTTTTGGTTGTAAGTGTTTCATCCTAAATACAAAAGAACATCTTGGCAAATTTGATTCTAAATCGGATGAAGAACTTTTCATGGGTTACTCTTCAAGAAACAAAGCTTATAGAGTTTTTAACAAAAGAAATATGCTTATCGAAGAGTCTATGCATGTGGATTTTGATGAAACTAATTCTTTTGCCCCAAGAGAGAATGATGATGATGTAGGTGTTTCCGAAGTTGACATTCAAATTCTACCTACAACTATTGGCAATGAGGGAACCTCAAGTCCAAAGGAGACAAATGTTGAAGAGGGTCAAACCTCAAGGGATGGTGAAACTCTAGCAAATCCACAAGTCAATGAACAACCAATGCAAAATGTCCAAGAAGGCACAACAAACGATAATCTACCAAAATGTTAGAAGTTCGTGAGAGATCATCCAAATGATCAAATTCTTGGTGATCCTTCCAAGGGAATAAGAACTCGTTCCAATCTAAATGCTTATTGTGAACATGTTGCTTTTCTTTCTCAAGTAGAGCCCAAAAATGTTGAAGAAGCTTTAGATCATGAAGATTGGATAATTGCCATGCAAGAAGAATTAAATCAATTTGAAAGGAGTAAGGTATGGCATCTAGTTGAAAAACCTAAAGATTATCCTATAATTGGTACAAAATGAGATTTTAAGAACAAATTAGATGAATCCAGGGTTGTAACTAGAAACAAAGCTAGGCTAGTGGCTCAATTGTATAATCAAGAAGAAGGCATAGATTATGATGAGACCTTTGCTCCCGTAGCTAAACTTGAATTCATTCGTATGTATCTTGCCTTTGCATGTTTTATGGACTTTAAATTATATCAAATAGATGTAAAAAGTTCCTTCTCAAATGGCTATCTCAAGGAAGAAGTTTATGTGAAACAACCACCCGGATTTGAGGACTCTAACTTACCAAATCATGTACATAAACTAGATAAGGCATTATATGGCCTTAAGCAATCACCTAGAGCATAGTATGATAGGCTTAGCAATTATTTGCTTGAAAAAAGGTTCACTAAAGGCAAATTAGATTCCACTCTCTTTGTTAAAACAAAAGGCAAAGATATATTGCTTGTGCAAATTTATGTTGATGATATAATCTTTGGTTATACTAATGAATCTCTTTGTGAGTATTTCTCTAAGTGTATGCACAAGAAATTCGAGATGAGTATGATGGGAGAATTTAATTTCTTTCTCGGACTTCAAATCAAGCAAACACAAGAGGGTACTTTCATCAATCAAGCCAAGTACACTAGGGAACTTATCAAGAAATTTAGGCTTGAGTCTGCAAAAGAAATGAGTACACCAATGTCAACGTCAATCAAACTTGACAAAGATGAGGAAGGTAACAAGGTAGATGAAAAGCAATATCAAGGTATGATCGGAAGCCTTCTTTATTTAACTGCCTTTAGACCTGATATTGTATTTGTTGTATGCTTATGTGCTCGTTTTCAATCTTGTCCTAAAGAGTCACACTTAAATGCAGTAAAAAGAATCATTAGATATCTTAAAGGGACTATAGATTTAAGATTGTGGTATCCGAAAGGCACATCATTTGAACTTATAGGATATTTTGATGCGGATTATACAGGCGATCGAATAGATAAAAAGAGTACTAGTGGATTCTGTCAATTTTTAGGACATTTATTAATCTCGTGGTCTAGTAAAAAGCAAAATAATGTAGCTCTCTCTACCGTTGAAGCTGAATACGTATCTGCCAGAAATTGTGTTGCCTAAATTCTTTGGATGAAACAAAATTTGCTTGACTATGGCCTTGTGTACGATAATGTGCCTATTAGATGTGATAATACAGGTGTCATTAATCTCACTAAGAATCCTATACAACATTCTAGAACTAAACATATTGAAATTAGACATCATTTCATTCACAATCATGTTCAAAAAGGGGATGTTGTACTTAACTTTATTGATTCCGCGCATCAATTAGCTGATATTTTTACCAAACCATTGCATAATAATCAATTTTGTGTGATTAGAAGCCATTTAGCCATGCTTAAAATGTGTTAAAAATGCAACTTGAAGTTTCTTTCAAAGGTGAGATGCACTTCCTGGCAGAAAGTGCACCACCGGAAAAGGGGGTTGTCACTGGTCGACTAGTGGAACATACCCTTATCTGGTGGATGTACCTCCGGCAGAAGAGGGACTGGCACCGGTCGACCGGCGCGCTTACCCTTGTCCGGCCGCTGCACTGTCAGGCACAAGCTTCAAAACACCAATTTTAATCCTTTTCAATCAACCGGCGCACTTACCCTTGTCCGGCCGCTGCACTGTCGGGCACAAGCTTCAAAACACCAATTTTAATCCTTTTCAATCACTTCTTCTCTTTCAAAAACCTCCTAAACCTTTTCTATCAAAACTCCATTCAACCTCACACTCCTTCAACTACTCTTTTCTAAAAGAAGTTTAAACCTAAGCAATATCAAACAACCTTCACAAGTTTTTTAATTCTCTTCAAATCTTCATAAGAATCTCTTTAAACTTCTCTTGCACACAAGGTGTTCGGCAAAATTTCCCAATCAAGTTTTTATTGTTTTCTCTTGCAAATTCTCTTATCTACTCATGGCATCATCATCTAGACAAGTATCAAAGAAGCAAAACACCAGTTTTAGGCCTCATACCATTGACCCATAGGATCCTATGCATGTCATCGCACCGAGTGATTTCTCTAAAAAGGAAATACTATGGGGTAAATGTATTAATCCTTCAGACTTTTTGGATAACACTCGTCCACATAAATTGCTTAGAGATCAATGATGGTTTTCTCTATTTGGACTTGAGGACATCAATTGTGATCAATGGTTTCATGAGTTCTATGATTATGCAGTAGAAGGTGAATATAAAGGTGTGCGGGGGATAAAAAGCCAAGTAAATGGAGTTAACCTTTTTGTGAATGAACGGGACTTGACTAACTTGTTTGGCATTCCAACTAGTAGTCTAAAAATCTATTCTCCTATCAACTTATCAAGCGGACTACACAAAAATTCTCCAAAAGAGATGTTTACTACCTTGTGGGAAGGCTCAGGAAGGACAGAAGAGTTCATGCCAAAAAGAGATCAACTCTGTGCTGAAAAACGAGTGCTCCTCTATATCTTGAATCAAGCTATCATGTCTTGCATTGTAAAAGATGGGAAAATTCCATTCTTCACGGGCTATATGATGCATCTCATGTATAAAAAGGTAAAAATCAATCTCCCATACATTATGCTTAGTTACATGTTGGCTTTCAAAAAGAAATCCTTGCCCTATGGGATGATCGTGTCACCTTTTCCGTCTAAGGGATATCGCTCGTGTTGGTCAGTTTGCACCCTTAAATGATTCCACCTACCTCCTTGATAAACATTGTCTTGATAGACAATACATGGCTCGTGAAAATAACAACATTGTCTATATTACGCAACGTCACTTCCATAAGGGTCAATCTGAGGTAGTTGATGATCTAGAAAACTATGACCTTAGGGAAGAGGGAGACGAAAGTAAAACTGCGAGCGAGAGTGATGAAGGAGATAACGACGGAAGAGATGCTGACATTAGGGCTTCACGGGCTGATATTGAAGGTGCAAGTTCATCTACAAAGAGAAGATCTCACCCAGCTACTCTTGAAGAAGTAAATACCAAGGTTGATAATTTGACTTTGTAAGTTGATTAGTTATATTTAACTATTGGAGAAGTCAAACTCCGAGATGAAGGGCATGAAGACGATGCTTGAAAATCTTTATGAGAAGTTTATAAAGGACTAAGCCCATTGCCTTAAGATGCATAGGATACCCCCATTTCCCTTATTTCCTAGACGTTGTAATTTTCTTTTCAAAAACATCTTGCTTTCGTTTGTCATGCACTCTTTCTAGCTGTTTCAATTTTTTTTTTTCAACTCTCTATGTTATTTCTAATCTATTTCCATGGTTTTAGTATTTTGATTGCTAAGCCTTGCTTTATTATGTGTATTTATGCCAAATAGTTGTAGATGAACTATGGAAGCTCATGATTTTCTTTGTTTTGCTAATGACAAAAAAGGGGAGAAAAAATGTATACAAATGTGTTAAACTTGAGCCTCAAAGAAGACTCATACATTGAGGGAAAGTAAGAAGTTAAAATATGCACAAGTTGAGGGGAAGTCTTAAACAAACTTATATCTTACTTATTTTAGGTTCAAGCAAACTCAAAATGCACTAAATACTAAATGTTCTCTTAAACTCGTTTATGCTTACATTGTTATTATTTGAGATAAGTTTTGTCATCATAAAAAAGTGGGAGACTGTTAGCCTAAAAGGCTTTTAAATCTTGGTTTTGATAATAACAAACCATAAATGTGTTTAATAAGTTTGTTTAAGTGTGTATATGTAAAAATGAATCAAAAGTGACTCCGATTCCAAGTTCATTAAGCTGAAGAAGGAAGAAGAATATCCATCAACTCAAGGAAAAAAAATTAACGAATGAAGATGGAGTTATAAGGATGGAGACGGAAGTCATAAGGGGTACCGGTTGGGACTTGACCGGGGTTTGGGTCTTGTAAATAGTATATACTCGATGATGATTCTTAAAAGTTATTTTTGAATCAATTGAAAAAGGCTTTACAAAAGACGATCAAAAGAAACAATTTCAAAAACCCAACCCTTGCAGTTTGGAGCCTACCGAACGACCACATGGCAACCGACCAACCAGTGGCCAAAGGGTCGTCCGCCCGAGACTTGTCCACCAGACGAGGGTCTCTAAATCGGTGAAATAGGGGTCGACTGGTCAGGCCAAAATGCTAATTCAAAATATAGTCATTTTATGAATGTTGGGATGCATTAATTACACATATTTTTCAGCTCTATTAAACCCTCTCAACTGCAAATTTTCAAGGCATTAATTCAAAGCAATTATTCTTGAGTTCTTTCATAAATTTCATCTTTGAATCATCATTGAGTTATACTTGAGCAAGAAATTGTAAGCAATATTGAGAGAAGCATTCATTGTATTTATCTATCCTAAAATAGGGCTTTTATTGTGAATCTCAAACACTTATCAAAAGAGAGAGTTAAACACTTTGAAATGAAGGATTTCCTTGTCAAAGGTGTTAGGTGTTAAAGCTTTGTATTAAGAATGATTTTTCTATTGTAAAAGCTTAAACTACCATTGTAGTTGGTTTATGGACTCACGAACATTTGAAAAGCCACCATAGTGAAGATTGTTAAAATCCTAAGCAGGGAGCTTAGGTCATGGACTTAGGTGGAGGCCGAACTACGCTAAAATCACGATTTGCAATCTCTTTCTCTCAACTCTCTCTTTGCATTATTTTCTGCACACCAAGTATTTGATAAATTGTCTCACTCACATTTTATATTGCTAGAGTGCATATCTATTTAAGATTATTTTTGATTAATCATTTCTAGTATATTGCCTAATCAAAAAAGTAGTATGATTGCCTATATAACCTAATTCAACCCCCCCTCCCCCCTTCCCTCCCCCCTCCCCCTCTCTTAGGTTTAATTAAGGGACAACAATAACTTTATAGTTAGCAGGTGAACTGATAACCCTATAAACAGGGAAAACACTATCCATTCCCCTCATTTTTCGTGACTTGGGTATGTGATCAAGAACTCCCGTCTCGAGAGGGATCGGGGCGTTACAAGTTTTCTAGTAGAAATATAACTTTTATATTTGGAAAATGTGTATATTTTAGTGCAAATCAAAATCTTTGATTATATGACATGCAAATATGTGTTTAATTGGATAAATACCCATGAGAGCATATTTGCATCTTATATAATAATAATGTGGCGGGAATATTGTCCTTTGAGAGGCAAAATAGATCATGTTTTTATTTTTTTTGTAAAAAAGAGAATTCCATTAAAATGAAACATGAAAGATAGAAAGTAATTAACCTACACCAGTAGGTTTAGAGTCATTAACAAAAATATCAGTAAGAGTAAGGGGATTAAAAGCCACCCAATAAAGAGCTAACTTATCAGAAAAAACTTGTTTCGCTACCCAGTCTGCAGCTCAATTCACGATCCTTTTAACAAACTGAAATCTAACTTGGTCGATCTCAGCTGCATCAACAATAGCCTTGATAACCCAAGGAGATCCATTTGAAGATGAGTTGATGGACAAGTGCATCACTTTCAAAGATGATGTTGTGCAGGCCAAGCCTCTGGGCAAACAAACAGGCTTGCTTTAAAGCTAAAGCCTCAGCCTCCATTGCAGACTTACAAACCACACGGCTTGCAAAGCCGTAATGAAAGGAACTTCGAGAGTCACGACAAACCAAAGTAATGACAGCTTTAGCTGGAGGTAAAAAGGCTACGTCCACATTGATTTTAATCCAATTATAGGGTGAGGGTGGCCAATGATAACTGAGGGTTACTAAGTTAGATGTTGACTAGTTGCTGCTTGAGCTTGTATGAAGTCATTCATGTAACAGTACGCCTTTGACAAAGCAATGGCAGGATTGATCTTTTTCCCTTCGAGGACAAATGAGTAACATGTTTTCCAAATTTGCCAAGCAATAAAAGCCACTTGGGTTTCACCTTCTCCATGATCAAGATGTGTCGTAGAGAAGCATAAACTCATATGGATGATCCATTCATCGAACCTTATAATTTGGTTAAGGTTGATGCAGATCTGTAGAGGACATCCCCACCACATCAGATGAATCCATTTGTTGCAAAGGAGGATATGCTCAACAGTTTCCGGGGCTTCTTGACAAATTTGGCACAACGGAGAATTTGAGCAATTTCTTTTGAACAGGTTGTCTCTTATGTGGAGTACATTAGAACAAGCTTTCAATAGACACAGTTGAACTTTTGGCACTACTTTAATTGTCCAGATGGTCTTCCATACCGTGACGGTGCAATGAATGAACAGCTTGCTAAATTCCTTCTAGACGAATCCCTTGACTAAGCAATATGGTACCCAGATTTGGCGGGAAACTGTCTGTCAAAAGTGTGTGGCCAAATGAGAGAATCTTCAGTGTTGAACTAAGGGATATAGATGGCTCTGATTTTCTCACAAATATCTGCTGAGAAAAGGTGGTTAAGAGTTGACTGGTTCCACCTTAAACCTCTTGGTTCCATCAGTTCTACAACCCACTCAATCGAAGCAAAGATAGGCTTTGGAATAAGAAAAATCATGACCAATCTAATAATGGTACAAAATATTGATTGAATGTCCATTGCCTATCAACCGTCTATCTTCTTCAAGGAGAAAATCCTTGCCCCGAACAATACTCTACCAGCTCCATGATGATCTCCAACCTTTCTTCGCATTCCAGAAATTTGACGAGTTGAAGTACATTCCTTTAAAAACCTTGAAGATGAGGGAATCAGGATGCTGGTAGATTCTCCAGGCTTGTTTGGCAACAAGGGCAAGGTTGAAGTGCTGAAGATCCTTGAACCCCAAGTCGCCTTCCATTTTCTATGTTGATAAAAGATTTCAACACTTCCAATGAATACCTTTGTCTTTGTTCTTTTTCTACCAAAATCTTGCAATTTGTGCACAAATTTATTTGCACACAAATTTAGGGTAGATAAATATTGACATATAATAAGTGGGTATTGCTTGAATAACAACTTCATTAGAATCTCTTTACTACTATCAGAAAGGAGACAACTTTTCCAGTGTTCCATTCTATCAGAAATCATTTCAATGATCCAATTTAGTGCTTGGGTACGGGAGTTGCCCTATTCAGTAGGTAAACCCAGGTATTTGCCTAGGTTATTCAAATGTTTAATATTGAGAATGGATGAGAAACTCTCCCCAATTGCAGGAGGGGTTTGTTTACTTAAAGTTACACCAGATTTGGCAAGATTAATGCTTTGGCCCAAGACAAAGCAGTAGAGATAGAGAATTTCTTGGAAAACAGTGGCTTCTAACTTAATGGCCTCTATAAAAAAAAAGGGAATCATCCGCAAACAATAAGTGAGTGATGGGAAAACAAGTTATAGTGAGTTTAATGCCATGAATCAGGTTCCTTTGCTGGAAATGGGAAATAAGGTCTGAAAGGGCTTGAGTAACAAGTGCAAAGAGGAATGGGGACAGAGGATCCCCTTGTCGAATTCCTCTTTGCGGCACAAACGATTTGGATGGGGCTCCATTTATAAGCACTGAGTACATCACCGAGATAATGCATTCCATGACCCAATTAACCCAGGTTGGGTAGAAGTTCATTTTGAGAAAGAGACGCTTCATGAAGGACCATTCCATCTTATCATTCGCTTTCTGCATGTCAATTTTAATTGCAGCATAGAATTTTTTTGGGTTTCTTCTTTTCTTCCTAAGTGCATGCACCACTTCTTGGGCAATCAAGATATTGTCCTAAATTTCTCTGTTAGGGGTGAATGCACTTTGGAAAGGACTAATAATTGAGTCAAGGTGGGGTCGCAATCGATTCACCAACACTTTTGCCTGAATTTTGTAAATGAAGTTCATACAGATGATAGGCCTAAAGTCCCCAGCAAATTCAGGATATTTGATTTTTCGGATCAAATCAATGTTTGTAAAATTGATTGACTTGAGATTACAATTGCATTGCATGAAGTTTGTGATTGCCCACAAAATATCATTTTTCAGCATAGACGAATACTTAAGGTAGAAAAAGCCCGAAAAACCATCTGGACCCGGATCTTTATGACTTCCCAAGCTCTTTGCTGCAATTAAAATTTCTTCACATGTCATTGGTTTGATCAACTCTGAGTTCATTTGATCAGTAACACATGGTCTGGCATAATCTAAGACACTATTGCAATTGCGGTCCCCATTACTAGAGTAAAGCTTGATGAAGTAGTTAGTGACCCATTGATTGATTATATTTTCCCCATTCTAATATTTGCTCGTAATTGGTCTCTAGGCCAATATTGGTAGGAACAAAGAATTGGGTAGAAAAATATGATAGTTGAAAACATCATAGTTTGTGTATCCTTTATGAGGATTCATAAAATATGAAAATCAATTCATAAACGTGATTATGATATATATTTTCATGAGAGCACATATTTTATATAATATGATTTAATAGTATAAAAGTTATTTGTCCAAATAACTATAGAACAAATGCTATGCTCTTAAGGTTATGGTATATATATTAATAGAAAGTACATGGTTTAGAGGTACTTCAGTGATGGTTTATTAAAATTGAGTTTAAGGACCATTGTACCAATTGTTTAGCAATGAAGAATTTTTTTAATATACTTGTTGAAGCTATCACGCCCCAAACCCGGTCCTAGGGGAACCAAGCTCAAGACACAACGACACACAAACATTATAATGGCTGTAATACGGACATCCAATAAGAAACAGAATACCCCAATCGTATTTAAACAAAGTCTACATCAAAGTAGACAAGATACTCAACATATATATATTCTCAACAAGCATTCATAAGCCCATACGAGATCATGAATCCAACCATGACCAACCCTATATACAGTCAAAAGAACTAGACTGAAAGAAAGTCAACTACCAAGTATTTGATACATAAGCTTCGATACTACAAAAGCAAGTAAAACATAATTTCATGGTCAAGTACATCATCTACTCATGGAATGCATGGTCAACCTCACTAGTTCCCTTCTCACACATATAGTCCACATCACAAACTCATGTATCATTCATCAAAGAGGTATGAGCTAAACAGGCTCAGTGAGGGAGGGATAAAAGGAAGTTTGAAAGCTTTAACTTAAAATCCTTTTGAAGCACATAGAAAACAACACAACAAATAAACCACTTCACATTCACATACGCTTAACAACCTTGAAACATTCACGCTAAACAACACATCAAGAAGTTACCGCTTTAGACATTCATTGAAACCGGTACCTTATAACTCCGCCACGAACTCAACACTTCTCTCGCCCGTGTATATACTCATGATGTATACTATCCTACGACTAATCTTACCATGGCCTTCACCGACCATACGAGAGATAAGACTAGTACATAGTAGTCATACAATTACCGACAAGCCCTATGTCGCCCAGCACGACACGACGCTACTATGACAAACTAAGGTTGCAACCCGACATTTCAACATCACATCTCATACACATACATTAAACAAGCCAAACATGTCAAACACAAAAATTGCACCAAGGCTGGAATTTTAAGAAAATCATCAAAATAAACCCCTAAATTCACCAAATTCACTCCAAAGCCTTGAAATCATGTACCATTCACATATATACAATCATAAACACCAAAGCTAACTCAATTTCTCAACATTCAACTAACAGAGTTGGCTTATTTTCAACTATTTTGGCCCAAACAAGTTCATATGCACATATATAGCTCTCAAATCACTACTACAACATATATTCATCTCTACAAAACATTTATAACACAATTATATAACATTTCCATGGATCAAAATAGACATCCACATGAAAGAACTTGAAACTCTCACCTTAAAATCGTTAGAAAAGACTAGATATGGAAAGAACAAGGTTTGGAGAATAATCTTTGAGCTAAACCCACTTTGATTTGGCTTTGAAATGCAAGATTTCTCTCCAAAAATTATCAAACCCCTTTTTTCTTATTTTTCCCTATTTTTTCTCCCTTGGCCAACCCTTCAAGTTCCTTCTAGGCTATTGCTTTGTTTTGTATGCCATTATATTGTATGTATAATGTATATAATGTATGTAATGGTCAAGAAGTCAAATAGTCAAAGTTGGAAATTTATGCATTATTCTACTTATTTTGTAGGTTATTATGTATTTATGTATGTTAGGAATATGCCCTAATACTAATGATTAGATGACCTAATTAGGGTTTTAACAAGTATATATATGTGTTTTATACACATTGATGTTTTCGGATATTCATATTCTCTGCTTTGATATGAATGTGTTCCTAATGTTTATCAGAGAAATAAGAACATTCTAAAAGGGGTTTAGATTGTTTCGTTATTCTACTTCGACATGATAAATATTAAGAACTGAGTCATAACCCTTCAGATTGTTCGACCGGGACTATAATAATCGAGTACGGGTTATCATATATAATTACCTTTGATTAGCATGGCGATGTTAATGATAAAGGATTGCATGCGAAGTGTCAGAGCGATATGAGATGTGGACTAATTAATATTTGAGTGATCGTCAGTGGTACGGATCATTGAATGTGATAATAAATAGTGAACTGCATGATTCTAGGTTAATGATTTACTATTTAGTTGAGAATTGTGCAAATTAATCCTCAGACTTGAGAAATTACGGCTGCCGGTTATATCAGGGGCAAAATATTGCTTCTGGTCAATACCCGCCTTTTGTAAAGGTGAGTTACGCCTTTTGGGGCTAAACTGTAAATATTAAAAAGTTGTTTCAATATATTTATTCTAATAGAGATTAGAATGGGAAAAATAATATATATATATATATATATAAAGATGTTTACTTATATATATATGTGTATTGATGATGTAATTTGTGAAATGTCACGTCATCAATCCTAGTCATCATATTGAAAAACAAATTATTTGATTGGATATTGACTTGTGGCAGTAGAATGTGTAGGATTGTCCATGTCATCAATCCTAGCTTTTTAATTTTGAATTGGATGGTTTAGATTTAGTCTTGAATAAAGACAAAAGAATCTAGGCTATTAGCTTTTGATAATAGTTACTTTTTGCCAAGTGTCAAGAGAGAAAAAAAAGAAAGTTGAAAAGAAGCTTTTGGATTATAATGATTATAATCCAAGGATATGCATGCATTCTCTTTCTTCTTGCAGCTAAGGAAACCATTTTGATTGGTTTCTTGATTAAACAATGTTAATATTATAATTGAGATTATATATATTAAAAAGCAAGACAATTGTTCTCTCTCCTAGACACAAATTTTCGGCCAAACAAAGAGACAAGAGAGAAGATGATTTCTAGACATTGGATTGTAATGATTGCAATCCAATAGGATGCAATGAGATTATCCAAGATCACACTCTAATTATCTATTGTTGATTGGTTAATTCTTATTTGATTTGATTATAATAGAAGATTATAATATATATCAAAGTGACTCTCTCTCTCTCTCTCCTAATCTCTACACACTCACGGCACACTCAAGCAAACCAAGAGAGAAAACTTTGTCTTCCAAACAAGATGGTTTTCAGCCATTGTAGGATAGACATAGAAGTTTTCATCTTTTGTTTAGCTACATATATTTTAAGCTTTATTGTTTGAAGTTATACTAGCACCTTTGGTTTTCATACATTGGGTGAGCTTTGGATACTTGTGGACTTACTAGAACCTTCAAGTTAGAAGGAATCAAGAGCTAGTCTTCAAGCTTCTACAACAAGGAGGTCTACAAGAGGTATAACTTCAACTCATATCTTTCCTTTTACATATACATGTGTCTTATATATATATATATATATATATATATATATATATATATATATATATATATATATATATATTAGTTTCATAGACATGGTTAGAAGACTACATGATGATTCTAAAGCTTATAAATTTTTTGAAAAGTACCATGTATGGTTCGGCCAAGGCTAGTGATCAATGTAGATCTTCGTCGATCTTGGGAATATGATAAGTCGTTATGCATATCTTTCAATGTATGTATATATATAAGCAAGACTAAGTCAAACATGGTAGACTTAAGAAAATAAGACTAAGTTTATGTCTAAAATTGAAATTAAAATGCAAATTTGTTGTAGTAAAAATAGTTAAACACATAATTAACACATAATACTATCAAATAATATAATAAACAAATAAATGCAGATGTAATAAAATGCTCGGGTCTCACAAGAGCCTCCTAATTTATGGTGTGATAAATTAGGACTAACGAATTTTAATTCTTTGCAGTTTGGAAACTTTGAAACTTATTGAGGAGTTCAAATTAAAGAACAAATTCAAAACGGTATTTGTAAATTAAAGTTTGTGCAAGTTAGAGACAGAAAAAGTATTTTGTTATTTTTCATCACTATTTGCACAAGAATTTGTGAGGTTTCTTTACTAAAATTCAAACATGAGGCTTTGAAAGTATTTAAACAATACATAAATGAGATTGAGAATCAATGCAAAGGTGTTGATAAGTGAGAGAAATGTCTATTTTCTTAGAGAAATAGTATATTGAACATGGTATTGTTCATCAATTGTGACTCCTCATTCACTTCAACAAAGCGATATTTCTAAGAGTAATACCTAAGATGTGTTAAATACTTTGTTGATTAAAGAAAACTTTAGAACTTGAGGGGAAATACTATTTTGACAAGCAACCCACAAGTATTTTAACAAGATGCCCATATATAAGGTTGAAAATGTTGACCATCTTTCTCAATGCTCAAAATGTGGGGGTATCTTGGTGAAATAAGAGTTCCAGCTCTTAGAGTGGTCGAGGTTGGACCTTAAGGCTACTGATTATATCTTTATTGTGGTATAAAAAAAATTTGGTGTACAAATTCAGAAATCGGGACATGCATGTCGACATTATTATAAAGTCAAGGATGTAGAATTTTTGAGAAATTTTATCCTTTTAAGGTTGCACAAGAATTCGGTTCTTCATGACACTATGAGTAATAAGTCATGAAAATGACATAATGAAAGAAGTTATATCAATTGGCAATGAAGATGAACCAAGACATAGCAATAATACTATAACACCAAAGTCTTTTGGTCTAGATGAGCTTGTACCTTCAAGGAAATAATGACAACTGTTCAAGCTCCTTTTTGGGGAAAGGTTATTATTAGTGGATTAATTCCATTATATGTGAAAATTGGTGGTCTTTCTTCCGAATATTAACCTTTAAGGTCTAAATAAATTTTCTAAAGGAAGATTAAATTTGGTGGATCTATGACAAGTAACATATTAGACTTGCAATCGAGAACTACAAGCAAAGTCTTAATTATTTGGACCTTGCACACCAGTTATGAGACTAACATTTGTTCAGATGCTTATAGCTATTGTAGCTATAAATAATGATTGAAATGAAAAAATATATATATTTGGAACAACCCGAGAGGTCTGTGGTTCCAAGAAAACTAAAGAAAGTTTGTAAGCTTGTAAAATCATTGTGGATAAAAACAAACTACAAAACAATGACATGAGAAATTTGGTAAAATCATACTTTCATGGCTTTAACAGGAATATGATAAATGTATTTCTACTCAAGAAGAAGTCATTGTGTGGTTTTACGTAGATGACATACTGATTATTGGAAGCAATAATGATATCATTAAGACTATTTTGACCAGTAAATATGATGTGAAACATTTAGGTGTGGTAGATGGTATTTTGGGAATTAAAATTATTAAAACATCTGATTGACTAATCTTGTGTTCTATCTCATTGTATTGAGAAGATGGTCCAGTGAAGACACCTGTGATATAAATGTACATCTAGCTAACTGTACTGGTGAAGGAATATCAAGGTTAGAGTATTCGCATATTTTTTATAGTCTAATTATATCATAAATTGCATAAGACCGATATAACCTTTACTAAGTAAATATTATAGCAATCCAAGGCAAGTCCAGTGGAAAACTATTATAAGAGTTCTGAGGTGTCCAAGATACACATTGAACTTTGGGCTATATTTTACAGGATATCCAACTGTATTAGGAGGATACAGTGATGCTAAGTGGAATCTTATTCAAAAGACTCAAAATTCATGAGTGGATATGTCTTTATCTTTGGAATGTAGCTATCTTGATGGAAATCTTTTAAGCAAATTTGTATAGTCAGATCCACCATGAAATCTGAGTTTATGGCTGGAGAAGAAGCTAAGTGGCTTCATAATTTCTTAGAAGATATTCCTGATTGGCCAAAACTTGTGCCGACTATTTGCAAACATTGCGTAGTCAATTATCGATTGGAAGAGCACAAAGTGGTATGTATAAACGATAAGTCTGGACATATATGTCTCGAACATAAAATTGTAAGAAGATTGTTCTCTAATGGAATTATCTTAACTGACTATGTAAAGTTAAAGGATAACATTATGGATCCGCTTACTAAAGATTTAAATAGAGAGCAAATATATGATTTGTCGAGAGGAATGGGTTTAAAACCTATGTCTAAAGAGTTATCATAATGAAAAGCCTAGCTAGCTGAATGGAGATCCCAAGATCTAGGTTCAAAGGGAAGAACAAAATTATGTGTTGCTCAGTTAAAGCATTATGGGAGATAAAATCTCTACCTATTCCTATGACAAGCAGACATTGTTTCCTATGTGAGTTTAGGTTAAGCTATGGTTTTAATGATTCTTATATCTTGAAAAATCTAAGTGAGGTATTGCAGGATACTCTTTTTAAGAAATCACCTATATACTCATAAAATTGGGAGTTGTTCAGTGTCAAAATGAACACAATAGTGAGAACTTAGAAATGTCTAGAAAGGATACTGTATGAGTTCTATTGTCTTGGATTATAAAACAGTTGAACAATTCAAGATATCGCGTTCACTAGTTAGTAAGTAAATCTGATAGCTCTCATGAGAGAAGGTTCAAGTTCAAAAGCTACCTATCTCAAAATAATATCTTTCTTTGTGCACTCTCTCTCAAGTGTCTGCATTCTACATTTTGCATTATTCTTTTCCATTCATATGAGAGATTGTTGGTAATGTGAATGGAAAGTAACAGAAGAAGGAATGCTTAATGAAACAATTATGATATGCATGCGAACAATGCGGCTAAGAAAATTCCTCAACGGCTAACGTGTTTCAATTGCTACAAAAGGTGGAATCCTATGACCAAGTAGTCATCCTATTCCTATTTGTTGAATCCAACTTATATGATAAAGAATGGTGGCTAAATGTTTGTTCAATATGCTTTTCACTCAACGTGTTTTGCTTAACGTCAATTACATTGGTTGAAGATGTTGATCCATATGCTAGTTCATTGAATTGTGTATGCTTTGTGGTAATGGCTTGGTCCAAAGTGTCATGCCCTTTGTACTATATAGATGTGCTAGCATTGTAGGTAGAGAAGGTGGAAAGAAAGAAGTGTAAACATAATTATCGCAATCAACATAATACAATTAATATATCAGAAGCATGTAATCATCACAGTAAAAATCACTAAGGGCATCAGTTACTTACTTGATGCGAAATATGAAGTCACATAGTGATTAATTGATTTCTCCACCTTAACCCTATTCTTTATTGTGTAGATATGTGATGGAATTCTACAACTCTCTTTAGGGCAGAGAAATGACTAATTAACATGTATTTATAGGAACAGGTTGTTACTTCCATCAAGTAACTTAATGGGCTATTATTATAATTAAGTGGGTCACCAATAATTTAATGGGTCACACCACTTACATTCTCCCACTTGACCCATTAACCTTTATGGACGACATGATTCAATCTTAAACATAAGGCGCACATAAGAGATTAAATCCTTACATAATATCCTTCATAATTACCAAAGAATGACAAACTACTAAATGTGGGTTATAGTGGTTGTACATCATTCACTCAATGTACTCCCTTCTATATACCACGACACTAGTAACCAATCACACTTGGTTATAATCGTAATGGTCCACAATAATGTCTTTCACAGATTTTCCCGTTTTCCTTAATAAACACAAGTCACGTGAACACTATCATGCATGAAACAAGAAAACTTCAATGTTTGTCAGAAACACGTCATTGAGCTCAGAGTGTCAACATAAGAACACTTACGTCTTTCATAATTACAACCAAGACCTATCATTTCTTCATGTACCTTAAAGGTTTGGTTGTAAGCCTTTAGCCATAAATCTATAGTTATGATATCAGTACTTACGTGTTCGATAGACACTCTTTTTCTGAACCTCCTCTTTAATGACAAATACTTTAACTCCATGTATTTGGCACCTCATGATTATTTGTCATTTTAGAGAAGAAAGTTGTTGCAGAATTATCACAATAAATATTCAGCGACTTGGCAATTAGTGTCGACAAATCCAAATCCTGAAATTAATTTTCTGCAACCATAATGCATAAGTAGTAGCTTCATAATACACTACAAATTCTGCTTCTATAATGGATGACATAATGATAATCTATTTCACACTTTTTCATAAGGTCGCTCCCACTGCTTAAAGGAAGAGATGACCAAAAGTGGACCTTATGCTATCAACACATCTAATAAGATTTAAATCCGAATATCCAATCACTTTAAATGATTAGATCATTTATATGTCAGCATATAATCTTTGTTCTTTTCAAATACATTAAACTTTTGTTGCAACTATCTAGTAATTCAATTAAGAATTACTTTAATACATTCCATATCATTATTGAGACACTGCATGAGACTAAATTTATTCACATCAAATTTCTCTAGAATTCTTTCAATATAGATTTTTCAGAGACAATCCTAACATTCTTTGTGATCCATCATGGAATATTTCAATTCCTATTACAAAAGACGTCTCTCCCATATTTCTCACTTTCAAAACTCTATAAGAGAAAACTTGAGTTTCATGCAATATGTCAATATCATTAGCAGCAAGAAGAATATCATCATCAACATACAAGACTTAAAAGAAAGAAAAATATATATATAAATTGCTTCCACTGATCTTTCGGTATACTCATTGAATAACATTGTATTCTTTAAAACTGAAAGCTAAAATGGTATTATAGAACTTAATATACCATTGTGAAGGCTATTTAAACCTGTATAATAGTTTTCTAAGTTTACACACCATATCACATTTTCCCTTTATTGAAAAGCCTCAGGTTGGTCTATATGAACTTTCTCCTCAAGATCATCATCAAGGAACATAATTTTTACTTTATTTGGTACAACTCTAAAGCATAATGAGCCATCAATGTCATGATTATCCTTAAAGAGTCTTTGAAACTAAGGAAAGGCCTTTTTATAATCAATGCAACTTTTATAGGTATAACTTCTTACAACTGACCTAGTCTTATAAGCTTAATTTTCCCATTAGAGCTGCCTTTGATCTTAAAAGTCATTTATCGCCAACATTTTTAAACTTTCTGGCAATCTGACTAGATCCTTAACTTTATTTTGTCACATAGAATCACCTCTTCTTTCAAAGCATCAATCCATTTATTAGACTTTGTACTTTATATGGCAAGTAAAAACGAAGCTAGATCTTTATTGATTCAAATATCGAAGTTTGACTTATATAAATAAACCACATCATCATCATGAATAGTTGTCTTTATCTCCCTTTGAGATCTTAATTGTCACGCCCCAACTCGACCCCTCCTACAATCAGTCAGGACCAAACGAAATTTCGGCAGTATAACGATAGTAATTAAAACACCGAGGCTCTAAACCAACCTCTCAGAAAGGCATACATTCAACTCCTCAACCAAACAACAATCAATTCCTCAATACCATTAACAACATACAACATAACCATATTATATAATAATCATTCTTAGACAATCCATTCATAGTTATATGCCTCCGTTCCAACATAATACCTTAACTTTAACATACATATCAAAATAGACTATAACCAATCTAGCAACCTGATCATGTTCCAAAACAAGACTACTAAGCTAGCAACATTTAATTCATTATCTTTACAACATCTTATACATCATAAACTTCTAAGTAAATGTAAAACATCTAATTTTAATATACAAGATAAACATCTAATTTTAATATACAAGATAACAAAAGAGAACTACATCTCAGATATCAATGACAAGACTTTGGCACATAGGACTTGTCCACATAAAGCACATTCTCAGCTTCCTAAGGCACGTACCCGTATTCCTGTTCTGTAACACCTGTACGCATGCAATAATTGAGAGTGAGCTTATATAAAACAAGCTCAGTGAGGATCCGATAGATCTCTAACAGTATTTACTATACTCATTGGAAATGATCATTTAAGCAATAAAATAAAACATCAATAACAATATAAACACATAACTATAATGACCAATCAATAAAGGATACTATAGTTGGTGTAGCTCCAAATGCCATCACGATCTCAACCATTCTTCTTGTAACTCCCTATTACTCACGCACCCAAGGTACCTCACTAGCCCCTCCCTCCATGACACCTCCGTCATGCGAGCTGGGGGTAGTCTCTGGTAGTCACGCCGTTATCAACCCGACAGCCCGATGCTGCTCGGGAGGTGGCACACGTATACCAAGACTCAGCAATAATAATAAACATCATTCACAGGAGGACAATCTAGCAGAATTGCCTATCTCCGGGTTCATCAATAATCATCAATTATCATCAATTATCATCTATTTTCATCAATGTAACATCAAAAAAAACATCAATATAACATAAATATATAATTAAACAAAAAACAACTAAGTTAGATGACAAAGTAAGTCATCCAACTTAACATGCATGAAACACGTAATTTAACCCTAGTCTAACCATTAACAACTCATAATTCAATTACTCAAACACCACCCAATCATCTAAAGGCTCAATTCCACAATTTAAAGAAAGACAACCTAAACTTCAAACAATCATATCTTACATTCTACTAATCCAAATCACTCCAAATCAGTTTCTAACACTCACCAATTCAATCAACTATATTAGCCCTCTTGGAAACCAACCATGACACATCAAAATCAAGCCCAACAACCCTTAAACCTCAAGGCACCTAGGCTAAAATTTTTGGATTTTCACCCAAACATCACAATCGAAAATTCGGCATTATAACGGCGTTACCATGTAATTAACAAACTTTTAAAAATCGACGGAAATCGATTCCAACCTCAACAACTCAAGATAATCCTCAAATGGTTAATTAATCAACTTTTAATACCCGAAAATAAATAATTTCGCTACAATAGTTCAAATCTCATAGTAATACACATAAACGATCCCTAACATGCGCTGAGCAATAATATAACTTCAAATTAACATTCTAACGGTTCAAAATGCAGTTATAAGCAAAAGCATAAAATATGACTTTTCAGATCTAGAATTTTTCTCTCACCTTTGATGTATTTTGATGCAAGAAATATGTAGAATGGATGCCCAACAAGTGAAATCAAGCTTTGAATGAAGTGATTTGGACTTGAATTGTAAAATCTATGTGAAAAATGCTTTGAAAAGCCTTGAAAATGCCTTCATCTTTCTCCTACAAAGAACCACGGTTTTGTGTATGTTTTTGGAGGTGTTTTGCTTTTTTTTTAATGTGTGTTGATGATATATTAAGCAAAGGTTAAATAAATAAAAGAAAGTCAAAGGTGGAAACTAATTATTTTTAGTGTTTTCTTGTCTTTTAATTCATTTTCTTGACTACTCTTGCTCAAATTAATTATGCAACACCTCAACTATCTCAAGTAGTTTATTTTTAGGTGACAAGAAGTTTTACATTGAAACAATTTACCCGAGTCGGCTTAAAACACGATTTTTTGCAAAAGAATGTGAAAAGTCATATTATTTATTTTTAAATATCTTTTGAATGCAAAATTAATCTAAAATCATTTAATACCACATATAAATACATTATATTAATATATACTAGGTCAACAAAAGTCAATGCAAGAATCGGGTTTAGAAAAAATCACTATTTGGCTCAAAAATGCTATTTTTCACCTGAAAAGTCTATTTAAATTACTATTCTGTTTTGGAATCAATTTTTATCAAACATGGGTCTATTAATAATAGAGGACTAGGTTTTAAGACGTTTAAAATACCCCTGTAAAAATTTTAGAGGACAGGTGTTCAAAAGCACTATTCACTAAAACTGGCGATAAAATTTCTGATTCTGTTTTTTATAAAAATTTCATGAATGCATATATAGCATGTATTAGGAATATAAATCACATTTTTAACACATTCTAACTCATATAACACATAAACAGGTCCAAGCACGCAAATCAAGGCAAAGACACACAAATCGAGGTAAAGACGAAAACTGGGATTTCACATTCTCCCCTCCTTAAAGCAATTGTGTCCGCGCAATTCTCAGACTGACATACAATTAAATCCTCAATCGTTACACTTAACAATACTTCTCTTAGTTCTCATTTATCTCTTAGGATGACACCTAACCAAATACCTCAAAAGAACAAACTCTCTTGACTGCAAGATGATTATCATTATTCCAACACAATCTTCAATTCATAATTCTCTCCCACCTAATATCATATTGCATATGAAATAAATCGCAACTCGAAAGTCTTAGCATGACACCACTACTTATCAATCATCCCCTACTACACAAAAGAGCTCTATGAACACCCCGAGAGTTTAAAAACTCATTCACGATAACATGAATGATTACTGATCAAGGGAATATCTCAAAAGTGACATTGGTCATAATATGGCTCTTATGAATTTACAAGGAAATAAGAATATGGAAAATCATATTCGAGCCAACAATCAAGTGAACAAGAGGTCGAACAGGTTAAAGAATCAAGAGGCTAATAGTTTAATAAGAAAGCATGATAACTAAGATAAGAAATGTCTCAGCACCTATCAATTAAATAAGTACGAACAAATGATGATGATGAGTCAAAACAGTGCTGAGTATGTTGAACAAAATTCTTGAAAAAGTAGACATTTCAATTCTCAATGATTGTTCACGGAACCAACAAGTAAGTTGTACTTGAGGTGAAATGAAATTAAGAGATAAGAGATGATTAATTCAATAGAAAACATGAGTCTCAAGATAATGAGTATCTCAGCACGCAATAACCAAAGAAGTATAAATAAGAAAGGACAGTGCTGAGTATATTAAATGAGCAATTACAAGCAAAGTAATGGCTCAGGTTTTAATAATAAAACAATAGGATTAACAAAGATCAACAAGAATATGAATGATGTACTTAGGTAAGGAGTCCATCTAGCATATGGGATTCAAATAAGTAAAGTGGATTACGAAAGGAGAAATTATTTTCAAATGAATAGCAATAGGATAAAATGAAATATTGAAACCTATGGCTGGAAATATAGAATGAAATATATAAGTCTCAAACCTTAACTCTAATAAGCGACATTGCTATAAGAAGCATATATGAATGTTAAGAATAGAAACAATGTCAAATGGGTATAGGATCCATTAATCCAATAAGCAAAACTTTCAAGAAATAATTGATAAGCTAGAAAAGTGTAACTCTCTCTCAAATAACTGAGAATAGAGTAAAAGAGAATAATAAGACTGATAGAATTATGAAGCACAAGAAGGGTGTCGCACCTACACATTTAAATACCAAAAAGGCATATCCCAGAAACTATCTTCCTCCAAAATAAGACACTAAGGAGATCTAGAGAACCTAAGGAGTCATAACAATCACCAAATAAGATAAATCATTCCAAAATTTACATTTCGTACCAGACCAATCACTAAACAAGATAAATCACCGATTACCCAACAAGATTAACTAATGAAGACTCCAAAATCTGATAACACAATACAGATTCATATTAACCCATTATAACACAAGAGAATCCCCAATCAACAATTTAGAAAGTCATACCACCTAGAACTCTAAAGCTCGATGTAGGCAAGTAAATATTCAGTCACCAAAATGCATTCTTATTTCCTCAAATAATTCTATCTCCGAACAATTACATCTTCAATTAAAGTAACTTTAGTTAGGAATCACTCTAATTGGCTCCAAGGTTTAAAGATCAAAACTTCAAAAATATCCATTAATAATATAGCAATCCCAAATAGTAGAAATATATACATGTTATACTACACTTCATTCCATTCACAAATATACATCACTAATTCCTCAAATAAATTCATTCTAAAATAACCTCAAGAAAGTATAGGCTGAGTTGAGACTGCAAAAGTGTCTAATCACAACCTCACGGAAACCTTAACTTATGATCCATCTCCAAGTAATAACAAGTTAAACATGGCAACAAAAGTAATTATAATCATCAAGATACATTGCTATTTTCTCGAACAACTTCATTCTCACTAAAGGAACATCAAGAATAGATCCATTAAAATGAGACTAAAATCCATAAACATAACAATTAAAATCTCACTGATAAACTACTAGAATAATAATAATTCAAAATCATGGCCTACCTCTATTTCCGAAAACTCTTGCAGTCATCCTTACTCACCCAAAAGAATCACCCACAGTTATAGCATATATACAATTATATCTCATAAAAACAAATACCAACATATTACATGATTATCATATATTACAACATTATCACATAACACACAATTCAACATATAGAAAGCCAATATCACCTAAACAGGTTATATTACGGAAGTCAGTTATAAACAATTAAAGTCACATAAGCAACAAACGTCACATAAGACAAGTTGATCACGTAACTCACATTGGTCACTTAAAGTACATTGAGCACCTAAAGCACGTTGTTTCACATAAACTAGTTATAAACAATTAAAACCACATAAACAACTAACTTTACACAAGACACTTCAATAACGTAAAACACATTGTCACATAATACACATTAATCACATAATGCACATTAATTACAACACAGTGAGTACATAAGACACGTTATCAAATAAAACATATTGATCACATTAGTTCACTTAACACATAAAGCATATTGATCATATAGAAAGTTAGACACATAAGTAAATTAATCACATAAACATATTAACATATGTTTCACATTTCTTTCACTTAATACATACTTGCATGCTTAGACCACTATCCACATTCTGAGGATGCCCCGGCTGACAGCTAATCAAGCTCTGATACCACTTAAATGTCACGCCCCAACTCGACCCTTCCTACAATCAGTCAGGACGCAACGAAATTTCGGCAATATAACGACAGTAATTAAAACACTGAAGCTCTAAACCAACCTCTCAGAACATCATACATTCAACTCCTCAACCAAACAACAATCAATTCCTCAATACCATTAACAACATACAACATAACCATATTATATAATAATCATTCTTAGACAACCCATTCATAGTTATACGCCTTCGTTCCAACATAATACCTTAACTTTAACATACATATCAAAATAGACTATAACCAATCTAACTATCTAATCATGTTCCAAAACAAGACTACTAAGCTAGCAACATTTAATTCATTATCTTTACAACATCTTATACATCATAAACTTCTAAATAAATACAAAACATCTAGTTTTAATATACAAGATAACAAAAGAGAACTACATCTCAGATAACAATGACAAGACTTTGGCACATAGGACTTGTCCACATAAAGCACATTCTCAGCTTCTTGAGGCACGTATCCGTATTCCTGTTCTGTAACACCTGTATGCATGCAATAATAGAGAGTGAGCTTATATAAAACAAGCTCAGTGAGGATCTAATAGATCTCTAACAGCATTTACTATACTCCTTGGAAATGATCTTTTGAGCAGTAAACACGCAATAAAACATCAATAACAATATAAACACATAATTATAATGACCAATCAATAAAGGATACTCTAGTTGGTATAGCTCCAAACGCCATCACGATCTCAACCATTCTTCTTGTAACTCCCCATTACTCACGCACCCGAGGTACCTCATTAGCCCCTCCCTCCATGACAACTCTATCATGCGAGCTGGGGGTAGTCTCTGGTAGTCATGTCGTTATCAACCCAATAGCCCGATGATGCCCGAGAGGTAGCACACACATACCAAGACTCAACAATAATAATAAACATCATTCACAGGAGGACAATCTAGCAGAATTGCCTATCTCCCGGTTCATCAATCATCAATCAATAATCATCAATTATCATCAATATAATCATCAATATAACATCAATATTTAATTAAACAACAAACAACTAAGTTAGATGACAGAGTAGGCCTTCCAACTTATCATGCATGAAACACGTAATCTAACCCTAGTCTACCCATTAACAACTCACAATTCAATCCCTCAAACACCACCCAATCATCTAAAGGCTCAATTTAACAATTTAAAGAAAGACAACCTAAACTTCAAATAATCATATCTTACATTCTACTAATCCAAATCACTCCAAATCAGTTTCTAACACTCACCCATTCAATAAACTACATTAGTCCTCTCGGAAACCAACCAAGACACATCAAAATCAAGCCTAACAACCCTAAAACCTCAAGGCACCTAGGCTAAAATTTTTGGATTTTCACCCAAACATCGCAATCGAAAATTCGGCATTATAACGGCGTTACCACATAATTAACAAATTTTTAGAAATCGATGGCAATCAATTCCAACCTCAACAACTCAAAATAATCCTCAAATGGCTAATTAATCAACTTTTAATACCCGAAAATAAATAATTTCGCTACAATGGTTCAAATCTCATAGTAATACATATAAACGATCCCTAGCATGCACTGAGCAATAATATAACTTCAAATTAACATCCTAACGGTTCAAAATGCAATTATAAGCAAAAACCTAAAATATGACTTTTGAGATCTAGAATTTTTCTCTCACCTTTGATGTATTTTGATGCAAGAAAGATATAGAATGGATGCCCAACAAGTGAAATCAAGCTTTGAATGAAGTGATTTGGACTTGAATTGCAAATTCTATGTGAAAAATGCTTTGAAAAACCTTGAAAATGCCTTCATCTTTCTCCTACAAAGAACCACGGTTTTGTGTGTGCTTTTGGAGGTGTTTTGATTTTTTTTAATGTGTGTTGATGATATAGTAAGAAAAGGTCAAATAAATAAAAGAAAGTCAAAGGTGGAAACTAATTATTTTTAGTGTTTTCTTGTCTTTTAATTCATTTTCTTGACTACTCTTGCTCAAATTAATTATGCAACACCTAAACTATCTCAAGTAGTTTATTTTTAGGTAACAAGAAATTTTACATTCAAACAATTTCACCCGAGTCGGCTTAAAACGCAATTTTTGCAAAAGAATGTGAAAAGTCATATTATATATTTTCAAATGTCTTTTGAATGCACAATTAATCTAAAATCATTTAATACCACATATAAATACATTTATATTAATATATACTAGGTCAAAAAAAGTCAATGCAAGAATCGGGTTTAGAAGAAATCACTATTTGGCTCAAAAACGCTATTTTTCGCCCGGAAAGTCTATTTAAATTACTATTCTGTTTCAGAATCAATTTTTATCAAACATGGGTCTATTAATAATAGAGGACTAGGTTTTAAGATGTTTAAAACACCCCTATAAAAATTTTAGCGGGCAGGTGTTCAAAAGCACTATTCACCAAAACCGACGATAAAATTTCTGATTCTATTTTTGATGAAAATTTTATGAATGCACATATATCATGTATTAGTAATATAAATCACATTTTTAACACATTCTAACTCATATAACACATAAACAGGTCAAATCACGTAAATCGAGACAAAGACACAAAAATCGAGGTAAAGACGAAAACTGGGGTTTCACATTAATGCTATTCCTTGTGGTTCATATAGGTCATCTTCTTGTGAGTTATCATTTACAAGTGATGGTTCCTCCTTAATTTGTTATTCAATGTTGTTAAAACGTTCAACAACACTTGGAGCAACTTTTGATAATAATAAAAAATTAATGGATAAGGAAAAATCCATCCCAGCTTTTCGAATATCCACTTTATGAGGTTCATTACTCCCACTAACTTCACCATTCTGTATGAGTCTAACATTACTGACTCCACACAATTTCAACAAATAGACATAACCATAATGTGAAAATAAATTGTAAAGTAATGAAATATTTTCCTCCATTAAAATAGGGTATATCAAAAAGTCTATAAACATTAGGTGTGTAACTTCAAGAAGCTTTATGCTTCTTGTGGCTCCTTTATAGTTGTGTTTGATTTGCTTCAACTTTATGGAATTCAAACACATGCCAAGATCAGTAAAATCTAGACTCAAAAGATTCTCATTATTTACCAATCTATCTAATCATTCATTAGTAATATAACTAAACAATTATGCCACAAGTAAGCAGAACTTTTACTTAACCTAACACACTTAATTCCAATATTATGTTACTAAGTACAGATTCATAGAATATACCATCAAGTTTTAGTTTATATAATCTATCACTGAGAATATCGAACCCAAAAATTATGGTATTCTCAAATAAACTAAAACATGTATGTTCAATCTTAATATTAAAATCCAAAGGCATTCAACTCTAATAAAGAAACTAAGTTCCTAAAGAAACAATATAGGTGCATAGAATGATAAATAAATAAATAAATAAATAAAAATTAATGTGATGGCTAGCCTTAAGGATTAGACAATAAGTCTTAGACTTTCAATTAGAGTCTTCACATGATTTTCTATGTACAAAACTTTAGTTTGGATTTATGTTCTAGATCATAATAAATCTGTTAAAAGTTGTGCAGTATAAGTATGGATTAATTTCACAACAAGAGGACTCATATGCTTAATCAATAAAGCTATGTGATCAAGACTAAAAACAGGATGCAATAACCTAGTCTAGAGTGATTCTGTTACAGGTGATGTTGCAACATTAGCTGGAATATTTGTTCTATCACAGACCGTTAACAAACTGTTTCTTTAGTTGTTTAGTTAGTTTATACCACTTAATGTTCCAACATGAGTAGTAACAGTAAATAGCAGCGGAAATAATAAAACTATAACAGTAATAAAGAACACCAAGATTTAACGTGGTTCAACCGTGCAGTCTACGTCCACGGGACCTCCCCTGGTCCAACAAACATATTCATTAAGAAATAACAAGTTACAACATCAGTAGACTTACACAAGTAAAGATTCCCTCATGATCTTTGATGCCTAGATGAAGAACTCCTTAACGAACTTCGGTTTGGCGAGCTCCCCTCGACTTGCAATGTTCTCTCCTGAGAACTACACATTCTTCTCCCAAAGAATGAATAAAAGAGACAGTAAACTAGTCACTCAAAGACTCATATAAATCGCTCATGACATACTGTCAAAACAAACAAAGTTGCAACACTTAATACAATCAAAGACTAGAACACAGATCGTGTTGCAACATTACTTGGAACACTGGACATAAAACTCTCTTGTATTTTCTCTTGTTGCTTTTTGTTTCTGCCTTCCCTTTTCTGCCGTGATTGCTGCTATATAAATACAAGATTGCTGCTGCATATTGTCTTGGGCTGTAAGAAAAGCCTTTACTCATAAAACCCTATTCTTCTTTTCCTTTTGAATATGCAATAAATGTCATTCCTTAATTAGCACAATTCTTCTTCTCATATGGTAAGTTACCATAAGATTTTTCCTGCACAATATAAAAGGTAAAAGCACAAATATGGTAATATCATAAGTTTTGCAAAACATAGCCAATCAATAATGCCTTTAATAATCTCCAATCAATTAATCAATCGCCAATCAAGCTAATTGGCTCAACAATCTCCCCTTTTGGCTTTGTTTTGGCAAAACTTTGATATCACAATCAATGTAACCTCCTATTGCCCAAGTGCAAAAAGACGGATGCAACAAATGAACATCATTGGTGCAACATTTAGTAGAACAGCAGTATTAGAGCAATGATCAGCCTGTTGCAACATACAGTGGAACACATATAGAAATGTTATCAGAGTAGAAAACATAGTGCTCCTGTAAAAGATAGAAATGTTATTAGAGTAGAAAACATAGTGCTCCTGTAAAAGATAGTACTCATGTTGCAAGAGATACTAAACAACCATGTATTGAACTAGCAGACACACAAAAGCTAACCAGTAGCAGCATAACAGCTAAGCAGTAGCAGTTAGTAGCATAACATATTTATCTCCCTCTTTTTGCCAAACCAAAGGCAAAGAAGCAGAGTATCAGAGCAATAAAGCTAGCAAAATAAATGATCAGCAACACAGATAAGGATGTATCAGAGCAAAGATGGTCCTGTTTCAACAATCAGTTATAGCATAATGGAAACATAGATAAGAAAGTATCAAAGCAGCAAAGATAATGACCCTGCAAAAGATAGTACCCCAAAGATGATAATCCTGTTGCAACAATCAGTAAACCATCCCAACAAGTCATAGCAAAATCAATAGCATATTCTCCCTCTCGAACAACAATCAGCACATAGTAATAGCAATATCATAATCTCCCCCTTTGCCAAAAGACACCAAAGTAGACACACAAAGTACCAGACCAAAAGACTTAGCAGAAATCAACAAACACAAACATGGACCCAAAGTAGAGCAACATAATTTAAAATTAGTAAAGTACCAGAGCAGAACTAAAGTCAGTAAAGTATCAGAGCGATAATCATTAAACAATCAACATTCAAGCAGTGTATTTGAAAACGAAATTGAGTAGGGTATGTCGTTGTGAATCAACGTCCCAAGATCAGGCATTATCTTCTCCTGATTGACTTTAACAGTGGCTTGATCGATGCACAGCTCATGGAGTTCATTCTGAAGTTGTTGTACCTGTTGCAACAATGCAGCAACAGTTGTTTCAGAAACTGGTCCAACATTGCCTTCAGCTCGAGGCTCCCCCTGAATATCAACTTCCTGCAAAAACTTGTGAGAAAGATGGAATGAAGGAGACAACTTCACAAGGGATTCAACCCATTCGTGAACAGCCTTTTGAGCAGTTAAGTATTACAATTGTAGCAACTAAGCAACACAATAGTAGAATAAAACAATTAAGCATGTAAACTGTAAGTCTCATGAAACAAAGGCAAAGAGGCAAATTGTAAGCAAAATAGTGGAAATTGTAAAGCAAATTGTTTAGCAATTCAAACAAAAAAAAACATTGACACAAGCTGCATCAGATTATCCAAAAGAAATTTAGAACCGATGTTACAACAATATTTTTCACAATATCTCCAATTTGCTCAAAATCCCTGAGATTTCACCATTTTTCTTTTTTTTTTTAAATAAAATTAAAATGCATGATATGTTCAGGACGCATGAAGTCACTCAAGAAAATTTACTCATCAATACTCATTTCAGTCTAGGATTTAGTTAATGAACCATGTGTGTGTGTGAGGATGAATTTTGAAATAGATAGCTTTCACCATCAAACCTGCAAGGTGTAGGAACTTTTCCAATCAGCTCAAACATACCTGATCGTCTATTCATCTCGCACAAAAACACAATATTTTTCTTGTGGCAGCTCATTTTGTAACTGGTAGCTTGCACATTGTATTTCTTTTCACATGTATTTTTTTTACTATTTCAGCTCATGTTGCAACTGGTAGCTTTCACACTAATCTCTTTTATTTTGGATTAGGTAGCTCTTTCCAATGCTTGATAACCACAATATTTCTTACCCTTTTTTTCTTTTTGATCTCAAGGATGAATAGAATACATGATTGGATTTAAAGAAACTTCTCTCTTTATCCCTAGTCATCAGAAAGTTTAAGCTCCTGCACTTGTAGACCATCGAGATAAGCTTTCTCAATTAGTATTCAGTGTGTACAAGGAAGTATGGTTCACAAACTAAATCACAAGTTGAATTGATTATTAACCTTTCAGATTTCTCAAGCTTCTTTCAAGCTCCTGTGGCAATCCATGATGCAACATTATAGACTACAAATCCCTAAAACTTTTCTTAGGGTTTCAAATCTCAAAGGATCTAAAGCTTTAGTGGAGATATCTGTCAGTTGATTTTCTGTTGTAACATGGTCTAAAACAATGATTCCAATTTCAACAAGTTTACAGATAAACTGATTCAATTCCTTATGCATGACATTTACCCAAAGTTCATCTTCTAAAGCATCTTTCACATTTTTGGATTCTAAGAGAGAAGTGTGGCACATATACCTTACCATGTCCCTATAGTTCTGCTTGGGTTTATCTCTAGTTCGGATTTCATCATATATTGATCCAATCACATCCTCTGCAGCATGATTTTTGTAAACTTGAGGCATTTCAGCTTGAATTTCTTTAGTGCTAACTTATGTTGTTACACTGCTTGTTGTAACATCGCATGAACTAATGTCCTCCTACTCAGTTTCTGTCTCTGGCGTTACAACAGTATCTGTCACAGCAGATTTCTTCGTCTGTTCTTCCTTCAGTGTTGCAACACCGTCTGCAACATCAACATATCTTACTGGTGTTTCCTTCTTCCAGTGATTTTCTTGTCTGCTTGGTCCTTAGCTTTGGCACACCTCGTACTATACAGGTATTGTTGTAACACGACAATGATTGTTCATGAGATGGTGTAAGCATGTAGCAGTTGTCAGATGACCTTTTCCCTGTAAGCACACAATTATTAGATATATCTAATACATGGCAACCATCTTTAGTGAAATTCACAAACAAACCCTGATCACACAATTGATTGATACTAATAAGATTAGCTTTCAGCCCTTCAACATGCTGTACTTTCTTGAGACTTGGAACCCCTTTAATCTCAAGTGTTCCTCTTCCTAGAATTTGTCTTTTAATACCATCTCCAAAAGTAACTTGGCATTTATCGTGCTCCTTGTAACTGCTCAATGCTTCACGCATACCTGTCATCTGTCTAGAACACCCACTATCAAAATACCAAGAGTTAGCAGCACAGGCTTGTGTAGAAGTATAAGCAGCAAAACAAGTTAAATCAGATTTCTTCACCCATAATCGTGTTTCCTTGTGCTGTGAAAACATATGTGATGATCTCTTTTGCTGATTGAGAGACTTACCTTTTTCCTACATTCTTTGGAGCCTGAAGCAGTGAGGTTTGATGTGTCCTGGTACAAGGCAGTAATGGCAGATGGAAACAAACATGTTCTTTTTCCTTTGTTTCTTTTGCATTGTTGCAGTCCATGTTGTAACACCAGTAGCTGAAAGTTCTTCTCTGACCCTCTGTAAAGTCGTGACATCTTGTTTCTGTATAGGATTTTCTGAGCTTTTGACAAAGACAGTTTTTCCAAAAGATTCTTCTCCATAAAAACCAAGTCCTGTATGGTCTTTGCTTGATTTTTGAATGGATAGCATATGATCAAGCTTTTCAGTCTCGGAATTCAGTATCTTCACATTACGCTGCATCTGTTTCAATTCATGTTGCAACACTTGAACTTCCTGCAGTCTTTCGGCAACCAATGTTTCCAGTTCTGATTTGTGTTTTGCCAAATCCAGAGTCCTCAATTCCAATCCTTGGTTTTTCTTGCATATGATCACCCATTTTTCATACATGTCTTTGTACGTTTTCATGACTTCATCATCATCCAAGCCACCATCTCTCTTTCTGATTCAGCACAATCAATTTCACTCAATTTATCCTCTGTTTCACTCATTATTGCAACAACTGTAGCATCTTCTTCTTCGTTCAGTTTGGTTTCTCGATGGACTATTGCAACATTGAATGCAACAAAGTTACCGATGTGCTCCTCGTCACTTGCTGTGCATTCTTCTGACTTCTCATCACTCCAGGTAACATTCATTGCCCTTTTTTTTTCTTCAAGGTGTTTGCACACTCAGATTGAATGTGACCAAAACCCTCACATTCATGGCATTGAATTCATTTACCTTTTTTTCTTTCATCAGTCAGTTTGAAGTTCTATTTTTTAAATGTGTCGGCGGTGTTGTAACTTGAGGCTTCTTTTCAAAGTTTGACTGTCTAAAGCACTTCTTCGTTTGTCCCACTTCTTTAAAACTTTGTTGAAATTTTTGGTAAGCACGGCTAAGGATTCAAAGATTTCAGAATCCTCATTATCCGAAGGGCTTATTATTTCTTTTCTTTCCACTTCGGTCTTCAAAGCAATGCCTTTTTCTTTCTTTTTCTGTTTAAACTTCATCTCAAAAGTTTGAAGTGACCCCATCAATTCATCAATTTTGAGTTCATCAACATTCTTGTATTCTTCTATGGCAGCAACTTTGATTCCAAATCTATCTGGAAGAGAGCGCAAGGTTTTCCTCACAAGCTTTGAATCTGAATACTTTTCTCCTAAAGCAAAAGATTCATTAGCAATGTCACACTAATTGGCATTGAAATCGGCAATAGTTTCATCCTCCTGCATCCTCAGTTCTTCGAATCTGGTGGCAAGCATCTGTAATTTTGATCTTCTAATTGATGTTGTACCCTTATATGCTGTTTGCAATATCTCCTAAGCTTCCTTAGCAGATTCACACGTTGAAATTAACTTGAATTGATTAAAGTCAACAGCATTGAAAATTGCATTCAGTGCCCTGGAGTTCCAGCTTGCCAAAAGATCTTCATCCTTGGTCCATTCTATTTCAGGTTTTGTTGCAACATTGCCCTGAGCATCTGTTTTGGTAGGAGATGTCCAACCAGTCAAGATAACTTTCCAAGCCTTCTCATCAATCGACTTGATAAATGCCTTCATTCGAGCCTTCCAATAAGAGTAATTCGCACCATCCAACAGCGGTGGTTTAGTGATTGAGCCTCCCTCACGCAAGGTGTCCATACCTATTCCTGCAAGACAACAACTCAAAACTCCCAAGAATCTAACTGAATTAGTTCGTAACCTGCTCTTGATGCCACTTGTTACAAGTTGTGCAGTATAAGTATGGATTAATTTCACAGCAAGATGACTAATATGCTTAATCAATAAAGCTCTGTGATCAAGACTAAAAACAGGATGCAATAACCTGCTGTAGAGTGATTCTGTTATAACTCTGTTACAGGTGATGTTACAACATTAGCTATAATATTTGTTCTATCACAAACCATTAACAAACCGTTTCTCTAGTTGCTTAGTTAGTTTATTCCACTTAATGTTTTAACATGAGTAGTAACAGTAAACAGCAGCGGAAATAATAAAGTTATAACAGTAATAAAGAACACCAAGAATTAACGTGGTTCAACTGTGCGGTCTACGTCCATGGGACCTCCCCTGGTCCAACAAACCTGTTTATTAAGAAACAACAAGTTACAACATCAATGAACTTACACAAGTAAAGACTTCCTCTTGACCTTTGATGCCTAGATGAAGAACTCCTTAACGAACTTCGGTTTGGCGAGCTCCCCTCGACTTGTAACGTTCTCTTCCAAGAACTACACTTTCTTCTCCCAAAGAATGAATAAAAGAGACAGTAAACTAATCACTCAAAGACTCATACAAATTGCTCATGACTTACTGTCAAATAAAACAAAATTGCAACACTTAATATAATCGAGCACTAGAATTCAAATCGTGTTGCAACATCACTTGGAACACTGGAGAGAAAACTCTCTTGTATTTTCTCTTGTTGCTCTCTGCTTTTGCCTACCCTTTTCTGCCGTGATTGCTGCTATATAAATACAAGATTGCTGCTGCATATTGTGCTGCAAGAAAAGCCTTTACTCATAAAACCATATTCTTCTTTTCCTTATGAATATGCAATAAATGTCATTCCTTAATTAGTACAAATCTTCTTCTCATATGATAAGTTACCATAAGATTTTTCCTGCATAATATGAAAGGTAAAAGCACAAGCTATGGTAATATCATAAGTTTTGCAAAACATAGTCAATCAATAATTGCCTTAATAATCTCCAATCAATTAATCAATCGCCAATCAAGCTAATTGGCTCAACAAAATCCTTCTAACATATTGAAAACATAAGTGGCAGCTACATAATCAAGCCACTAAGTATTAAGAAGAACATCATTTAAAATTGATTTAAAACATACAAAGGAGTGATAATTATCTTTAATTTTCAACCATACCTTATATTTCAAGCAGTCTTTAAAAGTGAACATACTTTACTACAAAGTGGCACTCGCAAGCCTGAACTTATATCCAATGAGTCTAAGAATCATTAATAGACTCTTTCATTTCTTCTTGATTCTGTTCATTTTAAATTCTTTACCAGTTTCTTGACCTATGAGATTATCAGTGCGACTTAATTGACTATCCGATCTCATTTCCTCCTAAACAAGCATACTAGCCAATTCACATAATCATTTCTCCTTAATAGTATTATAATTAATTTGAAATGACTCATATTCAGAAGGCAGTAAATTCAAGATAAAATGCACTAGGAAGCATTCATTCACTTATATCATTCCCAAGGACTTTAATCCTATTGCAATACTAGTCATTTCTATGGTATGCACTTATATAGTTCTCAACCCGTCATACTTCATGGTCGTGAGTCTAGCTATGAGCATATCAGTGAATGACTTATATGCGGAATTGAAACTTTTCTTCCACAGACCTTAAGTATTCTTTAGCATCATTAGTTTGTGGAATCGTCAATTCGCATAAACATGATACTTAATCTATTAGACCATTTTCAAGCTTTATAATGAATCTTCTCTTCCTCACTGTTCGAATCCATAATGACAAGAGGTTCACCATTCATAGTTCTTAGTCCAAATTTAAACATTTACGTGAAATTGGACTTATTTGCACCATTCAAAGAAGTCCAATTAATTGGATGGTCAAAGATAAAGCATGCGAATAAAGAGAAAAAACTGCAAATAGTATATAAAATAACATAACATAATCATGGAGTAATAAGGACTACAAACTTAATGCTGACAACATCATGGATTCAAAAGAAATAAATAAAATATCATAGTGTATTAAATTCCTCCTTTGGGTAGAAATTAAAATACACAAACATAAAGTGAATGCCCATATAATAACATTATTAGACAATTAAAATAACTAAATTTGCCTCAACATGTTTACTATTCACATGATAAATGATTCACCTTTGGGTGAGTCCAAAATTTCAATGAATAATAAATGTCAAATTATCCATCAATTCACAATCTCAATAATAGGTATTCTATAATTAAATGGATAATTGACCAAGAGTAAAATCCATAATCTTTATAGTTCAGTCACTTTGATGACTAACGAACTAACATAAGATGAATTTAACTTTAATAATAACTATTATGAATAAAATTCATAGCTTTCTTGGTTGGTCACTTTGGTGACTAACGAACCAACGTAATATGAATTTTAAATTCAAATAGTAGTCGTTGTTGATAAATAGAATCCAAAACTTTATGGTTTGGCTACTTTGGTGACTAACAAACCAACTTAATATAGATCTTAAACAAAACAATAATTGTCAATGCATAAAATCCAAACTTTCTGGTTTGACCACTATGGTGACTAACAAACCAACTTAATCGAATTAAATTCAATTAACAATCATCAACTAATAAAATCCAATAGATTTCCAGTTTGATCACTTTGGTGACTACCAAACTAACTTAATATGGATTTTAAATGTAACAAAAATTATCAATGAAGAAAATTCATGAACTTTTTAGTTTGGCCACTTTAGTGACTAACAAACTATTTTAATATGGATTTCAAATTCAACGACAATTAAAATTTTAGCGTCACATAATTTTATATTTTCTTTTATTCAATTAATGTGAGTCCATAAGTGAAAAGATAATATCTTAATGAGAAAGATGCATACTCATGTCCGTTTATCAATCCACCATTAAATGACATGTATTAGCAGCGTGACATGCATAAGCAGACGAATTAGCATGTAAACAGATTTGTCATGACCATTGCCTTTAACATAATCAAATTAACATTTGTCTGCACATCGTACTTTGGCTAGACCAAAGTCAAGAACTAGTGGACAAAATAGGTTTGAGCTACTTTAATCATAATTAATCAACATATCTGGAGTTATGCTTTAGCATAATGCTTGAGTCTTCGAGATGATTTCTTAACGCAACAGTTGACGCAGGACATAAAGGCCACTTATAAGCCCTTTAGTTTCTTATGATAATTTCTTATGATTATCATGCATATAATTTATGCAGAAGTAGACCAACGCCAATCTTAAACTTCCATTATTATTTTTTTCTTTTGGGATATATGGTAGCAGCTTAAACCTAATTTGTGACACAACATATGACATCTTCAAAATAGAAGTCACATAACCCAGAATCATCTTAAAGCCACCAATATAAAGATTCAATTCAACTTAATCATCAATATAAAATAATTTGACATTACTAATAAACCATAAGGGGAGAAATCATTTACAAACAATTGGATTTCATAAGTGAGACTACATGATATGATTTAGTGGCTCTGATACCACATGTAAATATAATTATCGCAATAAACATAATGCAATTAATATATTAGAAGCATGTAATCATCATAGTAAAAATCACTAAGGGCATAAATTACTTACTTGATACGGAATACGAAGCCATATAGTGATTAATTGATTTCTCCACCTTAACCCTATTCTTTATAGTGTAGATATGTGATGAAATTTTACAACTCTCTTCATGGTAGGGAGATGACCAATTAACATGTATTTATAGGAACATGTTACTTCCATCAAGTAACTTAATGAGATTGGACTTTAATGAGTTATTATTATAATTAAGTGGGTCATCAATAATTTAATGGATCACACCACTTACAAGAAGAAGCATGATCGTATGCTTAGAAATTATTATAAGACAATTTATTTGCTTTATGTTTTGATGTTCTTCTATCTTATTATGGCATCATATACATGTTGAGAGAGTTTTACAATTCTAAGTTTATCGGTTCTTGTAATTTGGAGTGCTTCTATTACAAGAAATTAAGATCGTTATATCATGAAAGATTTGTGCCAGATACCGTAAGCACCGTAGCGGGACGCTAAACGTTTTAAGAAAATTGAGTCTAACTCAGACATCAATCTAATCTCATATTTTCTTGGTTCGATAATATCAGAATTCTATGTTATTCTGGTATTCTACTTTCCTTCGACATTCTTTGGCATTTTAATTATGCTTGGATTTCTTATTACATTAATTTTCGGCTGATAACATGACATTTCCTAATTTTTAGTTATATAGAACTCTAAAATTCTAATAATTTATACGGGGATAAAGTGTTTTAAACCTCTTTTTTTTTGCTTGGTATGAGACGTTACAATTTACCATACGGTACTTTGGAACATATTTGACCATATAGTTATTTTTCTTATAATTTATCACTTGATGTTGTTGTTGCTTCTATTAATGCAAGCTAGTATCCGGAAAATAAATATTTTGAGGAAAAATTGGGGGTGGGAGTGAGGGATAGGGGGTTGACGAGTTGAGGTTGGGTTGTGACTAGGGGTGGGTTGTGGTCTGGTTATGTGGGTCAAGGTAGGAGGTAGGTTTGCAGGGGTGGATGGGAGAATAAAAGGAAAAAAAATAAAATAAATAGCGAAATTTGGGGAACAAGAAGTCAAGGACATATCAAAACATGTAAAATGTATTCACACTTTTTTATTTTCGAAAACATATTTCTCATAACAATTTTTCAAAACAATTTTAAAAAAAAAAAAATTTGCCAAATAATTTTTACTTTAATTTTTTTTGTTTTCAAAAAAAAAATGAAAACATTTCCAAACATACTATGTATTTAACTAGACCAATTCGTAGCTCATGTTTTCACTCAACAAGATGGATCCTCAATGGAGGTTATAAAATGTAAAACTTTTTATTTTTGAGTATTTTTAGAGCCCCATAATCCAAAAAAAAGTAGTACTATTCATAAAAAAAGTACGTAAAGTCTACCACTTTTAGTTTAAAAGATACCAAAATAGAGCTACAGGCTCCATTTTGTTTAGCAAATTTGTTGAATAAAATAGAGTCTGATGTTTTATTTTGGCATATTTTAAGCCAAAAGTGGTAGATCCCGCGTACTTTTTTTATAAATAGTATTACTTTTTGAACTATGAAACTCTAAAAATACCCAAAAATAAAAATATTTGTATTTTAGAGTCCCTATTGAAAATGCCCTTAACTCTTAAGCTACCTCACCTCCACAAAATAAAGTTGGACTAGCTCACAGCTAGGCCCAGGCATTTGGGACCTTTTCCAGGATAGTGGTGAACAATAAGACGGGCACTTTATGATTCTTACAAATTGGGCTCAATCCAGTGCTCTACCATGTTAGGGATTCTGATTAGAGAACAACAACTGTTAAATATTGGATATGGGCCATAGCATCGTGTCTAATAATAGAGCATCAAATCCGGTGTGACGTTTATCATCATCTCTTAGGCCGTTCAATAATAGAGCATTATCACCGGCTGACAATGGCATTGGATTGGTATGTTTTTAATGAATTTTTTGGTTCTATTCCGCTATTCATGCTTGTTATGAGATAATAAATTTGAGAGTCTCATTTCTTTGGTAATTCGGTTCTACCCAAGTTTGGGATTACCTATTCTGAATAAAACTACATCGAATTAACCCATTCTCATATTCTTTGGAATTAACCCATTTGTCAAATAATTAAAATAATGTTTCAAAACATAATATTTTGCAAAACATAACATAAAAAATTACATAGATACCCCCAATGGTAAAAAATGAATAAATGACATTTATTCATATTCATTCATCTATACATACATCTATGATCATCCGCACACACAACATAAAGTGAAAAAGGCAATCCACGAATATAGCATAATTAATTTCTTAATATAATCTCATTAAACTAGTCACATGCAATTAATAAATTCCTTTATTAATTTGAGTCCATGAATATATTATTTATATAAATATAATCAAATTATGTTTAATTATATAATTAATAATTTATCAATATATAAATACTTCAAAAATATTATTTGGGCCATATATATGGATTCTTGAAAGCATGATTCCCCTTAAATATAGCAATGACATAACATACAAAAGAGAAAAAAACAAAACTATAGTCATTGCAAATAGAAAAAAGTCATTTTCATTAGATATAGAGGAAAATTATTGCTCAAATTGATATTCTTTTAAAAAATTATCCATGTCCTATTCTAAAAATGACAAATTGAAAATTCAATTGATCAAATTGAGATTAACAAAGTTCCAAGCATAACATATATAAATTAAAACAAATAACCTATACATAAATAAATTAAAAAAATAGGATATTGTACATGCAGCAGAAAATGGCCTTAGAGAGCTCCAAAACCAATTTGCTTTGTTCAGATTGTAGAAACTTGAGTCGCAAACCTACTCACAAAATTTCAGCTCCATTAGATAAAAAATCACCGTCCGATCATATGTTTGATAACGACTGCCTAGTTTTTTCTTATATTTTTTTCTCATTTGTGTCTATATTTTCATTCATTTTCTCTCATTCTCTCTCTCTTCACTCAACAGAAGTATTATTCTCAACATAAGAAAATAAGAGAAAAATATAGTAAAAAGGGCATGACTCTTTTGGTCAAAAAGTAAAAATAAGGTATTTCCCATCATTTTTTCACCTCTCATCACTTTTACTTCCTATCACTTGTCATTGTTTTCAATAGATCATATGCCTTAAAAGTCAATTATTTATATTTTAGGACATAATAATAATTTATTTAATTAATTATTGGGCAGCTTATTTAATTATAATTGATTTGATAATTATATTTAATTAAATTCTTTAGAATTATCTTATAAATCATATTCTTTAAGTTGTTAAGAATATGAGTGATAAGATCTATAGTGAAAGATAAATTCTAGAATAAGTCCCTGATCTTAAGATGAATTAATTGGGCATTAGTTCATTCGGATAGATCAGTATACAATTTATTACCTCGATTAATACGAGACATCAATGATGAGGACAACGAATCTCATATTACATTAGTAGATGTATAAGTACTTATTAGAAACAAGTGATTGGAAATGACTGATCATATAACAAATTACATGGATGGTTAATAATTTGTTATATACTATAATTGCATAATTAGTCCTTCGACGTGAGACATCATGATTATTTTGTGTATGAAATACCATAATTTTCTAGTGCAAATAATTAGGTTTTAATCAAGGACTGGATAATATACTCAGTGGTTATGATCTATTCCTGCATAGAGATATGTATGTGTAGATATGAAATTCATCAATTAGGGTGTCCTATGCGATCTATTAATTAAGTAACCAAAAATCCTTGCCCGATGTAGAATAGTGAAAGGCGTTCCACAATTCATGGACATGTTACTAAGTAATTAGATTTGGTCATAAGATTAAGTAAATGAGTTTGATATTCCTATTCATGACTCTCACTTAATCGGGATGGCAGACGGAATGAATTAATTATTTGTTAATTACATATTATATGGTTCGTATATTTTCACTTTATTATTAATTCAGTAGTCGTGACATATTATTAGGTGTCACTCACGACTTGCGAAAAAATTGAATTAGAAGAGTTTTAATTAAATATTAATTGGATTAATATTATTTCGCTGCCGATTAATTATGAACCCGAGAGGTCACACACAATAGAGATCTGGAAATTAGTCAGCGAGAAAAAATAAATTAAATATTGAAATGGTCCAATATTTAACTGGACTTTAGACTAATTAGATTAGATTTTTAGTCCAATCAATTTATCAGTCCGAGTCTAGTGATTAGGAGTGGCCCAAAAGCTAGTTTCCTATAAATAGGAAACTATGACAAAGCTAGCACAAAACGTGTCTTTCATAGAAAATAGTTTTCTCTAAAAACTATAGTGGGGGTTTTGCTGATTAATGCTCTAGGATCTTGTGTGGATACTTTTTGAGGCTTTACAATTGGGAAGCTCTGAATCGGTCAAATTCTACATCGGATTCGGCATTATAAAGGTAATCCTGATATTTTTCTATACATATTTAATGTTAATTATTTATGCATGTATTATAATTTACGTAATTAATCATAAACATGATACATGAGTATTTTTTGCTGTTTTAGATTTAAATACTATGTATGATTTCCAACAGTTTAACAATAAATATATATATATTCCTAACTCCGCATGTGCACACGTTGAGTTTAAGGTGGCTCCGCTAATGAGTGCATTTACAGAGAGTAAAGTCGTGTTTTGACAAGCATTTGGCAAATGGATGTTTTAAGAATTATGTTTGGAAATCCAATGGTTTGCAAAAGTTGGGATTTTTATCTCTTTAAATATGTGAAATTTTTACACTTAGAAATACATCTCTTTAAATATGTGAGTTTTTTACACTTAGAAATACGAATTTGAGGGGCAAATCAATGCTTAAAATTACGTTTCGAGTCGATTTCGGCTCTCATAATTAAATATTGGACAAATGCACTTTTAAGTACTCAAAAGTGTAATTTATCTATTTCATGCGGCATGCTATCGATTGTTATTTACCCCTGTTTCCCTGATTAAAGTGAGTTAAATGATATCATTAAATGATATCCTAGTAGGATAAAATAGAGAAACGGATTAAAAAAACAAAAACAAAATACGTTCAATCATTTCATGGTAATATTGTTTTCTTGATTGGGAACTAGGGTAAGGATATGGATTTGTTTTTTAGGACAAGCTTAATAGGGGCTCTAAAATGTAAAATTTTTTATTTTTGAGTATTTTTAGAGTCTCATACCTTAAAAAGCAGCATTATTCATGGAAAAAGTTATTTTTTAGGGTATAGGGCTCTAAAAATACACAAAAATAAAAAAAATTTACATTTTAAAGCCCACATTAAAGATAGTATTAAACAACCATTTTATTAATAACGAGTAAATTTATACACATGTGAAGCCCATACATCGAATACTCATCACGGTTGTTTTCTATTAATGTAAATTCCGTAAGCATATATAAGCACGTCATCCTCGATACTCTTAACGAAGCAAGAGACAATACACCTCTTGCAGCCAATTATGGCAGCTGACGCATTGCATGCAAGTATGCTCTGGGCTAGCTGGCCGAATGACATATGATGTTTAACTGCTATATTAATTTGGATCCAGCAAGAACTATATAAAAACAGCTCAAGTACACGTAAGACTTGTTGGTTGTGATCAATCCCAACTCAGATACTATTAACACATTATCCACCAATCAATAGAGGGGATGCATTGAGTACAGCTCTAGGTGAGCACATGATTTTGCATTATCTTACTTAATTAGTTGAAGTTAAACAACCTGTCGAACCATTTAATGTCATATTTATGAGCCCTAAACTGTCCCCGAGATGCAAAACCCACATATATACTGAGATCAAAGTGTACATTTATATACTAAGAAATATTAACGGGTACTCATACAATAAAAGGCATCAACGGGTGCTCTCATATATTGAAAAAGGTTCAATATGATGATTTTTTTTATTTTTTTGACCAAATAATTTTTTTTCGACACACCTCAAGATTGCTCCGGATCTACCATTGTCCTAAGGAAAAATAAATGAATGACTAGAGAGGAAATGTTGAGGAAACTAATTTGACTAATTCAGCATTTAAGCGAACTGGAGGATGTTTGCACTTGTTGATGTTGAATTGAGAGATGAAGTCCTCGACACGAATGGAATTTGCTACCATATGAAGCTAAAAAGCTAAGGTGTGTTTGGATTGAGGGTGGGAGAGGTTTAGTAAAGGAGAGGAAAGGAGAGAATCATAAAGGAGAGTAGGGGAGAGAGATTAAATCATGTTTGGATTGAGTAATTTAAAGAAAGGAGAGTATCATAAAGGATGATGAGTGTTATTTGTTTGGATTAGAGGAAAAATGAAAGGAAATGATAAATTTTATGTGTAAAATGACTTTTATATCTTTTTTTAATTTTATGTTACTTTAAAAGTGAAGGTCAAAATTGTCATTATAATGAACAGTATTTTCTCTCATCTCATTTTACTTCAAATTGGAGTGATTACATTTGAGGGGTATGGAGGAGTTGGACTTATTCCCTCTATATCCCGATCCCTCATTCACTTCCAAATCAAACAAGAGAAAAGACTAAGTCTCTCCTTTATTAAACCTCCCCTTCCCTCCATTCCCCTCAATCGAAACACACTGGAAAACTCTTATATTTGGGCTTTAGAATGACCATGTAACTGACCAAGACGGTGACGTGATAGACATGGCAGGACGTGTTACGTGAGTAATTTATAAATTAATATTATAAATTTAAATTATTTATTTTGCATTTATAAATTTAAGAGACCAAATAATATTTTTAAAATTTACGATATTAGTCTTGCTTGAAGAACAAAAAGACGTAACAGACGCCCACTATGGGCAAGGAGCATGATCTGGAGGGCTCTACCTGTGATGAATGTAACAACTCTATCAATTGCCAGCTAGTTATTGATAGGTTCCCTTATCTAGGATTAAAATCGTGCATTTATAAGGCCAGCGAAACATCTAAACAAAATTAACGTAACTCTTATGAGGTGGGGTTGCTAATATGGTGGAATGTCAAAATACGCGATCTCTTTTTCTCTCTCTCCCTTTTTTTTTTGGTTGATCAAAACGCGATCTCTTTTTCTCAAGGGACAAAATTATTATGAGGTGAGCGATGGTTGATTATTATGAGGTGAGCGAGGGTTGCAATCCAAATCTTTTATAAAAGAATATATAGTTTTTAAGGAATTTTTAATTTGAAAAATTAATTTTATTCTCGTTGAAGAAAAATACTTATATATGCTTTCTAAATTTCATATTTTTAGCGCCATCTAAACAAAACTTATGGATCCGTATCTGGTTACAGTTATTAAATATATTTACATTTTTTTTTTTGGTATAATGGGGGTTGAAGTAATGTTCGAAAACATAACTTCTGATTATAATAAGTTATTATCTGATTATTTCACTCAACTCTTAAATGTATATATATTTACATTTTCAAAACACGTAACATGTACGCCAATTCGTTGTCTGTCGATAATCTAACAAAATTAACGCAACTGTTAATTTGTGCATGTCAACAGTTAATTACAGATCCTTGAAGAGCTAAAATGATTTTTAACCAACTTCATTTTAAAAAGGGATGAGTATTAAAAACATTCGTGGCCCCACATTTCACTCTGACGAATGAAAACAAGCATCAAGATGGGATTCACGTTTCAGTCTGGAATGTCCAGACATTTTAAAGAAAATTCCTTTAAAAAGAGGGATAGTTCTGTGAAGATGCAATAACAGGTTGCAATATATAGGTTTGTACGCCATTCCAATTGTTTCTACATTCTTGAGCAATAGTATATGCAGAATGTAATATAACGTGTATGGTAAATTAGGGACAGCATTTTACCAAAGCGAAATAATTGAAAGAAAATACATAACCTAGTTGGTTAAGTTAGTAGTGGAGTGTAGACGGAATACTTATATTCACGTCTTACGTTCGAATAAGTTATGAAAATTAATTTTCTTGATATCAGTCTTAGCAAACTTTTTATTTCACAAACATGAGTCATATCTTCTCCGGATAGAGTCATATATTCTGAGACTTGACATCTCTAATATGATATCGAAAAGCTTTTTAGGGGATATCCGTAATAAAATGAATAAAAAAAACACTGGAAGACAGGAAGATAAGATTTCAAGTAGATCACCACAGCTCAGTAGAAAATAGGGCAAAATTGCAGAACAATAAGTTAAGAAAAATTAACTCAAGTAACAACTAACAAGTCAACTAGAATGATGATAATTGATAGGTGCAACTGAAGCGTGACCAAAATCAGACCAAAATTGACCGATATCAGATCCTTGATTTTCTGAGTGTTATTCTACCAAACGATATCAAAAATAGCATGTGCCCAGGTTCACATTGTTGGCAGAGCAGGCACATGTCATCTGGTTCGCGGACCCAATTTTCTTTTCCATAACTAGCAGCTAACCATTGCCGGTTTTCTGCACCCCTGGAGCCAGTAATTGTGTGTGCGCACGGTTTCTCCCACCTCCATTCAAACTTGGCTTGGAGCGGATTTTTTTTTTTTTTTTTGGTCAAGGCTTGGAGCGGATATGAAGCCATAAAATTTTCATCTCATCTAAAAGTTAAGAAAGAGTATGTTGTATTTCTTTATTAGCGTTAGGAGTGTGCATGGATCGATTTGGAAAGTTTAAAATATATTTTTCGACCCGAACTAACACATTTAGTTTGGAAAAATCAAAATCATAGTCAATCTATACACCTCTCAAAACCACCCAAGCCAAACCAATACATTTGAAGAAACTAAACCACCCAAACCAAGTCAAATCGGTTTAATTTATAATTACATTTGAATAAAGTAATTGTATTATAAAAATCTAAAATATAGAAGAATTACTCATAGTGTCTTTTGATTTTTTCAATGAAATGGGAGATAGAATATTAAAAAATGTGGAGGAAAGTAAAGAGTTTTATATATATATATATATATATATATATATATATATTCCCACTCAAACCGTCTAATCCAATCCAAACTAGTTCATTTTTTGTGATTTTTTAAAAGTTTGGTTAGTTATGGATATACGGGTCAGTTTGGATTCATAGTTTTGATAGTAAAAATCATAAATCAAATAATGTGGTCAGTTTTTATAAAAATTTAAACCATAACTAACCAAACTTTTAAAAAATAACAAAAAATGAACTAGTTTGGATTGGATTAGACGGTTTGAGTGGGTTGATGATTTCGCTATACACTCCTAATTAGCGTCAACAAGGCTCGACATGTGCAAGTGCGATCTATTTTATAACTTTACACATAAATAATTTTTAATGTATTTAATTTAATAATAACGAAACATAAATCAAGACCGTTTAATAACCTGAATTATAATGTCATTAAATTACCATCTCATTGTTTTTTTCTTTAAAGTATGACGATTGTCCATCACTCCCCTTTTTTTTTTGAAGGCCCTCAGAGATTCATCATACAAAAAAATGTAATAGAGAGGCACGAGGAATTAAATAGGGTATGGTCCAGGCCTCTCTGACCTCATAACTAGGAAAACAAAAAATATTTATTTATTAGCTTTCCAAAACCAATGGCTACTTTTCACTTTTCAGACTTTTAGCCACATTCGGGATAGTGACCTCTGTCCCAATATTTCGTCCTAGAGACAGCGGCTTTCGAGGAAAAGTAAGCGCGACAAGGGAGGTGGACACCCATCTTGTTTTTAGAATCAAAAGCCTGAAGACCGTAATAGCCTCGCTATTGTGGCTCTTGTTTAAAAATTTCCCTCCAACTCTCTATATATCCTCACTGTTTTATTTAGGGCAAAAATTATTTTAGTCCTTGAAATTTAATATAAAATTCAAACTAGTCTTTGAAATTTATAAAAAGACCAAATAGGTCCCTCCAATTATTTATAACATAATAGTCAAATATTTGACTAAATGAAAAGACTTAAATGCCCTTACTTTAGTGGTTGGAAATTTGGAGAGAAGGAAAAAAAAAAAAATTGGGACCATACAACAAGCACAACTATTTAAGCACCCAAGTTATTTTTTCGTTATTTGAAAACAAAAAAGAAAAAATAATAATAGATGAAAAAAATACAAATATTAAATGTGAAAAAATAATTTACATGTAATGAATTCCTCGTCTATTATTATTTTTTCTTTAATGTTTTCAAATGACGAGGAATTCGTTACATATGAATTATAGTGAATTTATTACAAGGTTATACATTCTATTGTCTAATATTGCACCTCAATACATTTTTCAAGTTAGTTAAAAGTCAGACAATATTTGTAGTTGGAGGACATATATCCAAAATTTAAGACTTTAAAAGCCACAATTAATGGCTACCCGATACTAAATTCAACATTTGTTGTCGTTGTTCTTTTTTTTTTTTTTTTTGGTGAGAAAGAGCATGAATTGAAAGTGAGAAAAGAAAAAAAAAATAGCTTGAGTACTTAAATAGTTGTGCCTACTGCATGGTCCCAATCTTTTTTTTTTTTTTCTTTCCCTCCAAATCTCTAATCACTAAATCAAGGGCATTTAAGTCTTTTTATTTAGCCAAATCTTTGACTATTAAGTCATAGATAATGGGAGGGACCTATTTGATCTTTTTACAAACCTCAGGGATTAATTTGGGCTTTATACCAAACATCAGGGGCCAAAATAGTTTTTGCCCATTTTATTTACAAACTGTTTAGAATAAATAAATTTTACAAATTTTTATACAATTTATTTATAAATCTAAATATTTGTATTTGATTGTATTTTTAAAAAAATTTAAAATCTAAAATTTACAATTCTTAGATTTTCTTAAACCTTACTAAATCTAAGTCCAAGAGGTGAAATTTATAAATCCACGATTTCTAAATCTGTTGCTAATTTTTAGGATAAAATTACCCTCAGATTTAAGTTATTGACTTTTCTAGGTTATATAGTCAAAAATCCAAAAAAAAACCAATGTTTCTTCCTACTTCTCTTTGACAACAAAAAAAAAAAAAGGTCAACATCTTCCATTATTTCTCTTTCGACAACACAAATCTTTCAAGTATACGTTTCACTCTTTAACATACAAAACAAAAGAATTTATTTATTGAATGAAATGAATTCCAGACTACAAGTATTTCCAAATACTGTGTTAATCTCTTGTACTACGATATTGGTTTAGTCTTGACTAAGGAAATTAAAAATGAGATTACCTTATTGTATAATTTCTTTTTGGTCACCAATTTTTAAAACTTATATATAAATTCTCTTATTAGATATGTTTATAAACTTTTCTACATAGAATTTATACTTCCTATCTCTTTTCTCTTCTTTTAACTTGGTATGAAAGTGGTGGCAAAACCAATAACTCAAGACCAGGGATACACTCGTACAATGAGAGATATTAGAGCGTGTACTTATACAATGAAAGTATCTAATATAATAGTTTTTTCTAAAAAAATCCAACATGGATACAAAATAAGATTATATACATGAACTCTTCATTATTCGTTTAATTCTTTTATGAATCCACTTAATATTTAATTATGTAGAAGGTTAAATATTATTGATTCATGATTTTGGTCATTAAACCATCACATTTTATATTGCACTTTATGTGGTCATGAATACCATAAGTAAAAATTTCTTACATTCTCCCACTTGGCCGAATGATTACATAAAAGTTGTGAAACTCTTTATTGGATTTATTTAGTGGCTGCCTCAAAACTAACATAATATTTACCAAAGCAAATAACTAATATAACTCATGGCGGTTTTATATCAAATTCATAAATATAATTTCATCCATGTGTCACAAAATTAACCATTTACTTAGATAAATTTTAATGAGGGATAACAATAATAGGATGCATGCATATATAAACCATAAGGTCCCACTTTAATGTCAACAATTTGATAATTCCATTTAACTTTTATTCCATAGCGTGCACAATGAAAACTGAAAATTTTAATTTGATGTGTTCAACTATATCAAGAGATATCTCATAAATTCCTTACAATGTTTACGAGCTAGCAACTTATGAAAATATATAATTATCACTTCAAGTGATGTACGTAATGAACACCTCCTTAAAACTTTAATATGGTTAGACTAAAAAGATTTTAATATGGTTAGACTAAAAAGATTAGTCTTGCACCAAAATGTGTCATTGAGATCCTTGATAAATACCTTTAGAATGACAAAAATAGCTTCTACAAAAATATATTTCTCTAATATAACCAACCCAAATCAATTTAATGGATCACTTTCATAAAACCTTAAATGTGACATCAAAATAAAAGGCATTATATATCACTTCTTGAAAGTTAGTGATCTGCCCAATGATGTGTAAAAATATTCATTGATCTTCCAACCAAAAATATAATACATGAATAATACCAAAATCATGTATTCAACCTTATTGACATTGATATGACTTATTGCCTTTATTGATAAAATATGACATAAAAGACACAAATGCTTACCATACTTACTCTCAGTAGTATTAAGAATACTTCATATATCCTTCATGTAAAAATGAAGGTAAAATAAAATTTTAATTTACTTCCACTATTCTCTAGAATTGTTTATAAAATTACATAATAAGAGACTAAAAGCTCATATCCTAAACCCCACAACATTTTCAAGAAACCAACTTTATTATAAATATCAAATAAGATCTTTTTAGAAAAAAAAAAAAAAACTTTAATGGTTGAAAGACTTTGAGCAAGTTATAGTATATGATCATTACAATGAGTGCAAATCTCTATATAAAAGTCCATTTTATGGAGAGCACTCAACTTTAAAATATTAAATTTGTACTTTAATTGGAAGCTATCAATAATTTCATTAATACTAAGCAATATATGACTATAATAGTGGAAAATTTATATATTGCATCATCACTCTCTCACATTTGGGTAAGCAAAATGATGTGCTAATAATTTCAATCACAATTAATGCTAAGTATGTTTGTTCCAATCGTGAACAATCTATTGCATCATCATATTAACACCTTTGCACAAAGAATGCAACAAACTAGTGATTAACTCAATAATTGAATTCACAAATATGCATGAGCATCATTAATTATGTCATGCTAATATTGTGAGTAATTGAATGCAACATCATCTTACCTTTGGGTAAAAATAATGATATATATGCAAGTGATCATCTCACCTTTGGGTAAAAATAATGATATGCAAATGATTCACTCGATAAGTGATTTTCCAATAATGCACTTTGAATCGTTATAAAAATTGAGATGATATATACCTTTTGACACTGGCGAACCTACTTGGAGTTGAGGGGATGCATAAAAAAACTATTATATTTGACACTTTTGTTGTATGATGGCACATCATAACCTCTCTCACTGTACGAGTATACCTTCTGAGTTTGGGTGCCTAAATCCGCCACTACCTTTAGGTATGACACAATTCAAGTTTACTTTTCATCACATAAATAATAAATTAACTTTGAGTAATTCATAACTCTATAATCTCTATAGGCTTACGAAACCTTAAATATTTAATTATCAAATGATGTGATTGAACCACTTTGCCGACAACCAATCCACCATTAGATTTAGAATTCAAATGATGGTTTCTAGCACTTCTTTGGGAATAAAATAATCTATATGAATCAGGATTCTCTTCTAACTAATATTTTAGTATAACATTCTAACATTACATTTTAGCCATTCATGTTAATTTTAAATTACAAAAATGAGAGAGAGTAAATGTTTTTACTTTGAATGAAATGAATAGTTAAAATATAATGTTAGAATATTATAATAAAACACTCGTTAAGAGAGAATCGTAATTGAGTCCATATGTGATCGATGGATGAGGTTATTTCCTAAGGCTCTGTTTGTTTGCCGTAAAATATTTTTCTGAAAAATATTTTTGGGATTTTACGGTGTTTGGTAATACTGAAAAATTAATAAATCGTAAAATATTTTCAAGTCAACAATTGCAGCTGTTTTTTCTTAATTTTACGGTGTTTGGTAACACAGTAAAATTAAACACCGTAAAATTAGTCAACCATAAAATATTTTCCGGTCAACAATTATGGCTAGTACAAAATTTTGTAAAATGTTTTACGGGACTTTTGGAAAAGAAATATTTTACGAAACTCACGGTATATCTAAATACCAGAAAATATTTTCCAGTAATCTATTTTTTTGAAAAATATTTTTTCTTAACAAGTTATTTTATGACAAACAAACGGAATCCTGTAAAATAATTTATTTTTAAAAAAAGTATTTTTTACTGAAAATATTTTACACAAGTAAATTATTTTACGACAAACAAACGGAGCCTAAGACTTAAAATAATTTTCAACGTTGGTTGGGTGTCGGTTCGTCTGCGCCTAAACGGACGTCAACTCGCCAGGCCTCTGTCCGCCCGTATATAGTAGAAGACAAATTGAAAGAGCAAAGCAATTAATTAGCTCCCGACATTTCAAGCTGGAAAACATTTATTTTGCAGGTTCTGACCATTTTCATTCAATAATTTGACAGAGTTGCAAAATACAAACTGGATAATGATTCACTACTGGAAATGTTGAACAGTAAACATAGTTTTCTGATTTGAAAGCATAATGAGAAATGGGGAGTTTCCAACTAGTTATCATATGCATGCAAACTAAACATAGTTATTGTTAATTTGAATTTTGTAGTATCATAGATTATTTCTTTACTTTTTAATCATGTCTAGTCAAGTTATTTTTTAATTTTTTAATTTTAAAAAAACTTACAAGTTAATATTACATTACTTACGATATTAATTCAAAAATCAATTTAGAAATTTTTCGTAATAACAATAAGAATTATATTAGTAGACTAAATACCTAGTAATTTCAATAATTTCAACTTTAGACGTACATAGATTATAGTGAAAATAATATTTCAACTACGAACACCAGACAAAGAGAGTACATAATAAGCGAGGGTATGATTAATTTATGATTAAAATAATAACCACAATTCATACAGGATCGATAAAATTTGTCTAGTATCTAGATTTATAATCTCTCTAATGTGATAATCTTTTAACTTTTCAAGGTCAAACTCATTTTAATTGAGACCGATTTCTTTATTATTTTTAGTAAATTTCAAGATTACAAACATTCCACATAACAAATCATACTATTTAGTTCCCCAATTTATCTTTTTCTAGTTCTAAAAATTATTCGCAAATACATAATTTCACTTAAATATACAATAAAAAGTGGCATCGAAGTAGTAATGCATGCAAAATTATCACAACAAATTGCTAATATAACTATTTGTAATCTTTTGACCTATATATATATATTATTTAGGAGAGGTCTATTGACTACAAGCTCCCAACTTTTTTATAAAAACGAGTAATTTATCACTAGATCAAAGCCCTAGTGGCGAATTCCTTTTTTCTTTTTTGGATCGTATGTAATCTTTTTGAACTACGAAATATGCGATATGTTACTAAAAAATATTGCGCCTAACAATGCCAATTTGACGTTAAACAATCAAATAGGATAATTATTGTGAGGCTGAAAGAATATTAATTTTCTTGATAGAGTGTGATACGTTCGATCATCGGGCAGAATCAGTTTAGTTGTAACGATTCTGGTTAATTAGTAGTGAGCTGATGATAACTAAGAGCCGATTTCACGACTTATAGCTTTCCAACCACAAGAATAGATCGACTTATAACGTTATAATATTATGAGTGAAATTTAATAATTATTGATAAGGGTTAAATATTCTTCAGCCCAAGATTAGCTCAATCCTGCAAAACAAAGTAAAGGAACAACGAGTGTTGCTGTTCGTGCACCTCCTCAAATGTAAGAGTGAGTTAGTATGTCTAAACTTAAATAATTTACAAAGAGAGATAACAATTAATGAGAATCAGTTACCTTTGCTTAGTGCATTTAATAGACTATTTATACTAATAATAATTTGCACTCGTGGTTATTACTCAGTGGTTATTGCTTTTACCCAACGTGCAATGCCCGACGTGGTAGTCACATCTCTAGACTGATTTAGATCATGCCAGCCGGGTCGGGTCATTCCCATATTCGGGTTGGGTTGGTCGGGTCAATTTATACCTATCTCAGTTATAAATTATTTATACAATTATAATAAAATAATTGTACAAAATATACATTAAATTTCGTTTACAATATTATGATGTAAACGCGTCCAACCACTCTCGCACTATGGATGATGGAAAGAACGATTTTACACTAATTTATTAAGAAAAACACTTGCTAGAGACTCTCAGTATACCTATATATACTTGCACTCCTTAGGTTCTCAACATCTACAAACCCCAATCTCTTCTCTACATTCTCTCTTGAAACTAAGATGGGTTTAAACATGTGGACTACATCTCTGTGTGTCTTATTGATGGTCTCTGCAGCCATTGCTGCAGTTCCAAGGAAGCCTGTCGACGTGCCCTTCGGAAGAAACTATGTGCCTACATGGGCTTTCGATCACATCAAGTACTTCAATGGTGGCTCTGAGATTCAGCTCTACCTTGACAAGTACACAGGTAAATGCAAAGCACCTAGCTCTAGCATATCTTCATGCTATTTAAAATCCGCATTATATATATATATATATATATATATATATATATATATATATATTGTCAATGCTCAATATATAATGGGTGTATTCTTTTGGTGGGAACAGGCACTGGATTCCAATCAAAAGGATCTTACTTATTCGGGCACTTCAGCATGCACATTAAGATGGTTCCTGGAGATTCTGCTGGGACTGTGACTGCTTTTTATGTAAGCACTGCTATTTAGCATATCCATGGCGAAGCTCAATGCTCGTATAAAATTTATCCTTTTTTTTTTTTTTTAAATTCTGCACCGGTGTATAGCGGGAGTTTTGTACATCCCATTACTCTTTTTTTAGTAAATTTTTATATCTACTTGCTGGCATTTGCTTCATAATTTCTTTTGTGCACATTTTCTTTTTTGATTTAAACGGAGGTTTAAATTAATTTTATATTATTTTCAAAGAATGTTATATATTTTGAGAATCTATTTCAAAATGTTTCGCATTTAAAACAAGAATCATACTATTAGACTAAATGACCAGTGGCTTGATGCGTGGTTTTTGTTCTTTTGTTTTTTGGGTCGATCTTACAACTAATAATTACATTATAAACAAATAGGTTTCACGTACTTGTGGGGTTCATTCGTCCTTATCACATGCAATCCCGGTTGTTCTAACGACGAGGAATATTTTAAAATTTTTTCCTTTTCTTATTTTGTCTGAGCGTTTCTTGTTCTCCCTAACCCCTTTTTCTTTCTCTCTTCCTGGGAAATGCAGCTGTCTTCTCAAAATAGTGAGCACGATGAGATAGATTTCGAATTCTTGGGGAACAGAACTGGGCAGCCATACATTTTACAGACTAATGTGTTCACGGGTGGGAAAGGAGACAGGGAGCAGAGAATCTATCTTTGGTTTGATCCAACCAAAGCATTCCACACCTATGCTGTCCTTTGGAATATGTACCAGATTGTGTAAGTTATCACTATCACAGCTTTTGTCCCTGCTTTATTTGATATTGTGAATCGTTTCGATTTTCTAACCATAAAGCATGAATTAATAAGACAAATTTAAATAATTTATCATTATTAAATCTTCCTTATAACTATAACAGAGTCATTATTATTCAAAAGTTGTTGTAACCACACTCAACCTAAATTATTTTTTAAAAATTGTATATTTTTAATATATTTTTATACTAAAAAATTAATTTAATTTTTATTTAAAAGTGTTATTTATACAAAAATATTATATTGTGTAATTTTAACTCTCATTTAAAAATAAATTTTAAATTCGTCCCTACTTATAATATTTATAGCCTTATGCTTTTTAATTTGGACTTGGGAATAAATTCAAATAATTAATATAATAATATAAATTTTGAAAAAGGGTAGGAGTATATGTTGGACATCTTTTGACTTTCAAGTCCTCAACAGTTGAAATGAAGTGACCCTCCAGCAGCTATACACTTTCTCTAGAAAGGACAACAAATTAAAGAAAACAGTTCATGTCACCAACTAGTATTTATTTAATATATAAAATATTAATGGCTTCAATATGTAATCTACCAAATACCAGTTACTCTCATTTGAACTTGCTGCTCGATATGAAATAGTTGTCCATCAGTCCATGTGTCAATTTACATTTGCTACTATTAATTGACTTCTAGCCTCCGTTTATTTGCCGTAAAATATTTTTAAAAAAAATATTTTTCAAATTTTTTAATATTTAATAATACTGAAAAATTAATTAATTAAAAAATATTTTTTAATCAATAATTACAGTTATTTTTGTTTAATTTTTCAGTATTTAGTAACACTGAAAAATTGGTCAATTGTAAAATATTTTCCGATCAATAATTACGGTTAGTACAAAATTATAAAAAATGTTTTTATATCTTTTGGGAGAAGAAAATATTTTATGGAACTCACTGTACATCCAAACACTAAACAATATTTTTTAATATTTTATTTTTTCAGAAAAATATTCTTTCCCAACAATGACAAACAAACGTAGTCTAAAAAAATATTTTATTTTAAAAAAATATATATTTTTTTGAAAATATTTTACATAAATAAATTATTTTACAACAAACAAAAGGAACCTAGACAATACTTTTTCCGCTAATGAAGGAGATAAAGAAACAGACATTAATAAACGAGAAGATAAGTCGTCGGTTTAGTGTTTCAATCCTTCGGATGCCGACATTGTACAACAGTTGGGACATAATTATTCACTGGGTAAGTCTTTCTTATTCAATGGGTAAGTCTCTTTCATTTATTAGTGACGTGTGGGTTCCACGCACATTTAGTAAGTCATCGGTTTAGTGTTTTTACTTTTTTCTTAATCTCATAACTCAATTACTAAAAATTTAGAGAGAAAAAAAGACAGATATATGGACCGAACTGTTTTACAATGTTATTGGTCAACTCACGTACTACTTTAATTCAGCTAAAGAAAAAACAGGCAGCTGACGAGGTTTCATGCCTATGATGTTTGTGGTGTAGATTCTTAGTGGATGACGTACCAATCAGGGTGTTTAAAAACTGCAAAGACTTGGGACTGAAATTTCCATTCAACCAACCCATGAAAATGTACTCAAGCCTGTGGAACGCGGATGACTGGGCCACCAGGGGAGGGCTTGAGAAGACCGACTGGTCCAAGGCACCTTTTGTGGCATCCTACAAGGGCTTCCACATCGATGGCTGTGAGGCCTCCGTGCAGGCCAAGTATTGTGCCACTCAGGGCAAACGATGGTGGGATCAGAAAGAGTTCCAAGACCTCGACGCTCTTCAATGGCGCCGTCTTCAGTGGGTTCGCCAGAAATACACCATTTACAACTACTGCAACGATCGGGTTAGGTACCCCACCATGCCTCCGGAGTGCAAGCGAGACAGAGACATATAAATCAATTATTTAATTACTAAAAAGTATTCTTGTTCTTAAAGCTATTGGATTGAACTACTATTCATATTAAGGCCATCATGTCTATGTAGTAGTGATTTGATTTACTGTAGTTCACTACGCAGCATGTGAACTTTCAATAGCATGTCCCAGTCTTGGAAATTCTGTTTCCTGGGATTGCGGCTTTGTATTGATTTCTTTAATATGATAATATCACCATCATGTTCCATTTTCAACTTTTGTCACTTGGGTTCTGTATTTCATTATTCTAGTATTTTTATTGTAAACTCAACCACGTTAATGACCGTTATTAGAAATAGTTTATTAACCAACCAGAAATTACTTTCATCTAACAGTTTCGTATGGTCTGCCACTAAGTGGAGGTGGACCTTACTAAAGGTGTGTTTCGATTGAGGGGAGGAAGTTTAATAAAGAAGAAAAAATAAGAGTATTATAAAAGAAATGAGTAGAGATGATCAAATTATATTTGGATTGTGTAATTTTATAAATGAGAGTATCATAAAGGATGAAGAGTGTCTTTTGTTTGGATTATAAAGAAAATGAAAGGGAGGATAATTTTTTTTTTGTATAAAATAACTTTTATACTTTTTTTTTTAAATTATAAAGATAGGATTTTATTATTCTATAGTTAGTTTTATAGTAATTTATCTAATAATAAAGGGTAATATAGTGTTCAGATAAAATGACATTTTTCTCTCCTTTCATTTTACTCCAAATTGGGGTGATAATATTTGGAGGTAATGAAGGGGCCAAGTTCATCCACCCTCTACCCTCACCATCTATCAACTTTGAAACCAAACAACAGAAAAGACTAAAGCCTCCCCTCTACTACCATTCCCTTCCCCCCATTTCCCCCAATCCAAACACACTGTAAGTGTGGGGATGAGCGCCATTACTGAATTAGAGTCCTGCCCTTAAATTAGCTTATAACATAGTTTCTCTTCTTCCTGGTACTTCCCACCATGAGTGAGACGTGGTCACTTAAGACTTTCTCCGTGGTAGGGTTTATATCATCATATTTTTATGTAGAATTTAGATCCTCTCTTGCTAGGCAATTGGATGATTTTTTAATTACTTTTTTTAAGAGTGACGTATAGTTTTACTTAAAATACAATGTTAGATTTTTTCTAAATTAAAACTTACTTCTATTCAATACTGAAATAACATGATTTAATTTCCTATCAGTTTAAAAAGAAATGATTTAGAAAAAGTTATGTACGCAGTATATATAAATGTCCTAAGACACCTGTGCTATCTCATCTTTGAAAATTTCATGGTAAGTCTGAAGTTTTACACCAAAACGATGATGAGAGAGAAACAAAAAAGAGAAGAAGAAAAGTTGAATGACGAAATCAAGCAATAACTTTAAAAAAAAAAAATATGATTTCTTCTTGAAAAGTAACTATTAGCTGACTTGAGTAGCTTGTCTATCTATCAAAAAAAAGAGTAGCTTGTCTAAGTACAGATATGATTTTGACGTTTCAAAATTTATTCCACATCAAGAATATCTCTGTGCAAGAGAGTTAGTATCTTTTTCCTTTTTTTTTTTTTTCTTCTTCTTCTTCTTTTGTTAGGGGAGGAGTGGGTTTGACAGGATTGGAATTATGCTTTCTCCTTATTTTGTTGTTTACTTTTTTTCGTTTTTGTCCTCCTATCATGTTTTTGGCAGGAAGGGTCAACATAGTTGTGAAATTTTCAATTATGAGATTGAGATAGCACGAGGTGTGGTTATTGTTAGGATACATGTATGATTTAAAGATTACAAGCACTTAAACATCTCAATGTAAAGGATAATACCTCTCATTTTATATATTGGTGCATACGTATGAGGCCCATCGATTCAATTGATTCACTTAGTTACGTGGTAGTTGTTAGGTTATCCTTAGCAGAGGTAGCAAAATAAAAAACATGCTAAATTTGAAAATTTTTAGAGACCCAAACATTATTTTTGATTTAAATATATATGGAACCCACCACTTTTCACAATTTTTGATGTAAAATGGATCTCTAAATTACATTTGGGGCTCTAAATTTAGCACCCCAAATATAATTTAGAGACCCATTTTACATCAAAAGTTGTGAAAAGTGGTGGGTCCCATGTATATTTAAATCAAAAATAATGTTTGGGTCTCTAAAAATTTTTAAATTTGGCATGTTTTTTATTTTGCTACCTCTGCTAAGGATAGCCTTAATGTGAATTGGAAAATTCCTAAAAAGTTTTGGACAAAAACTGACTTTTGTACAAAAGGTGCTTCCTTGTTATGAATGGGTGTGTTATTTGGTCCAACCCTTCTTAGAATAGGCATGCATGGCCTATAAATATGAGATCCCAGATGCATTTTCATTCATTCAGTTTTTCCATAAGTCACATACTGCATAAAGAGAGAGTTTGAACATTATTTCCTTTGTAGGGTCTGATCTATTTGAAGTACTCCTATAGTCGGACGTTCTGTCGTTGTATTTTAGGAGACTATTGCCAGTGATCGTCAGCACCTTAAGCGGGGCAATTAAGTCTTAAGGACACTGAGACTCTGTTTGGCCTACCTGTGAAATTTTAACTTTTGAGTTATAGAACTTTTTGAGTAGAGCTTTTGCAAGAAATGATGTTGAACAAAAGCCGCTGACTGTTTGGCCTGTGTTAGACAACATAAAGCTTTTAAAATTTTTGAGAATAATATCGGACTTTAAAAATATGGAGGGGTAAATTTGAGAAAAAAGAAAAGAAAAATAGTTTCATATATTATGTAAAACAGCTTCGCAAAATTCTTTTTTGAAAAACTCCAATTTGGAACTTCTCAGTTTTTAGTTTTTTTCAGCTTCAACTTTTATCTAAAAGCACTTTTAAAAATAGGCTAAACAAGTTATTTCAACTTCTAAACTCACAGGAAACGCTTTTGAATGTCTAAAAGTTAGACCAAACAAAATGTGAATCTAATTCAGGCCTCGACATCTGTTTCGTTAATTTTTTCCTATCTTTTTCTCTGCTTTCACTCGTGAGTTTCCTGTTTCTTCTACTATTTTAGTTACATCTCTTCTTCTTCATTGCATTGACTTTAATATTACTTCTTTACGTTACTTAGTTTGTAATTGCACATGTTAATGATTGTTGATGATCAAAAGTGGTCAAGCACCAGATGAGCTTGTGATTCCATCGGATAAGCTTTTTCCTCCGCTTCAGCATTGAATAACTTACAAAACCAGGCCCACAGAGGGTGTGCCCTGGGGGACCCCTCCGACGATTAAGTCAGTTCGGGATCTCAAGTTGCATTTGAGCAAGAGAGAGTAAAGGAAATAAGAGAGATAAGAGAGAAAATAGCATTGTAGTGTGTATTTGTCTCTTACTTGTTACCTTTTTTGAGATGAGTGCCCTTATATTTATACTAACTCCCAAGTTGCTAGAGAGTGTCATGTGTAATGTTGTGGTCCCGTTACCTTGTCATAAGGTCGGGCAGAATGGTTGGACCTCGGGTCCCATTAGAGGTCGGCCATGAGGTCGGACCTCGGGTGTCTCATTAGAGGTCGACCATGAGGTCGGTTAAAATGACCTCGGGTCTCACTAGAGGTCGGCCATAAAGTTGGTCAGAATGACCTCGGGTGTCTTACAGGAGGTCGGATCATGAGGTCAAGAATATGCCCAAAATAGGTCAGAATATTTTCAGAATAGGTCGGGTTGGGCTTATACCTTAACCCTAATTTGGTCGGACCTGGCATGGTAAATCCTTACAAGGATATTTCGGTAATTGTGTCCAGGGTCGGGAATTTATTCCTTAACACTAGCCCCCCGATTTCCTGAGCTTCGTAGGAGGTCGGGGAATTGTTTACTTTTGGGTTTTTGGTCAGGTCGAGCCCTCTAATTCTTATTTCTATTGTTATGGACTCAGTTTTTAGGGGGGTACCCTTTAATGTTGTTCACGGCGTGCCGTAGCCCCCCTGGCAATCATTTATCGCCTTTTATCTTAGGGTTTGGCTCTTGGTTTTGCCCTGTGCCTGGGCTCGAGCTCTGTAATGACCCCAAACCCAGTCTTTCTCAAGATTGGATAAAGAGTCAGCAATTGTAAATCTAAACATATAAAAGACAAGATTTATACTATACATTACATAATTTCCTTGATTACATACAGCTTACATCTCGTAATTTGGACTAAAGTAAAGTACATAGGCCATTTCCCATGGTCTAAAACCCAAGTCAACTAGTACAACGTTAACTATCACGTCATACACTAGATAGTGGGGTATGCTAAGGTCCTCGTAGTCTTCACTGTGTGAGCCCTGCTGACGTGGATTAACCTCAATAAGCCTCGAGATTAGCAAATCCAGGTTGCCCAAGAAGCAGAATAAACACATTCTATTCTAACTGGTTTCATTATCTTCTTCTGTTTAACCTGAAATTGGGGAGGGAGGGGGAGGGGGGAAGGGTCGTGAGCTCAAAAGAACTCAGTGCGGGGAGGTCAACCGGGGTAGTTTTGAAAACATTTTTGAGTTTTGAAAACCATGATGCAATGCAAGCATATCAAGCATATTAACAAAAAACATGTACAAGCCATGTTGCAAAGGATACAGTTTGTCTTCAAGATGGCCAGCCGGATCAAGCTCATAACTTCTTATCTCTTCCAAGAGGGTACTCCGGATTGTACCCGAATTCTATGACCCAGCTCCCCGAGGGTAGAGATCGCCAAGCGGGAGAGAAAATAGGACCACGATAGGCACGGGAGCACCGGCAAGCCTTGTGCTGCCCGGAGTTCGTGCCAACTATCGTGCCTGAGGTTGCAACCCCCAAATAGCACACAAGCATGCACAAGTAATCACGTAATACACGTGCGCACAAGTAATAATGATGAGAGAACGACAAAGTAGGCCGTTTCTCGAGCATATATTCATGTAGATACTAAAGATAAACTCACTGTTGTCACTCAAAATAATAATCAATAAATAGTTAATAGTAAGATAGATAAGAATTTATACATGGTAAAAGTAGATAGTAATCTAGTTAATAACAAGTAAGGAGTTTGAGTGGGAAATTAAAATAGTAAGATAGACAACTTTATAAGTATAATGTGAAAACCTGGTAGGCAGTCCTAACTTACAAGTGAAATAACTTCTTATTGAATTTCATACCCATATAAAATCTTATGTCAAATAGAGTTTATTGTTTATTTGGCTAGACTAGGGATCCTGTCTTAAGCTAAGATTTAGTAGACGTATAGATTTTACGATTAGGAGGAGTTATTTTTAGGAACCGGTAAAAATAATAATAATGTCATCTTTTAAAGAAAAAACTAGCTTGTCCTTTTAAGCATGTTAGGTGAATTGGTCTCTCTTTTTCAAACTTAATGAATTGGTGTGAACAATTTATCTCAACTGCTAATATCAAGTTTCTAATTTAATTGATAAAATTTCCCGGTACCACCTATCTCCAAACATAATAAACTCTATAACACTTTCATAAGATGATTTCACGTTGAAGGCTCCTACTGAATGATTCACCAACCACCGTAATATAATCTTTTAATTCAATTATCCTAATACTTTTAAAGGAAAAGAAATCCGACTAGGCAAATAGAAAATCCATACACACATTAACAGTGAATAAACTAGGTGGATATCTTCATATAACCAGTAATCATTAATAACTCCTATATGTGAAATAAAGCATATATAATTAAAGTTGCATGTAGAGCTAAACTTGTAACTTTTATATTATTCATATCATCAAAATATAGCAGTGTTAATATGTATCAATATAATATAACTTAACATTTGTAAAGCAAATCATCATGCTTCTCAGAAAAAGAAACCCGCACATATAGTTTATAAAGTAAACACAAGTATAAAAGGATAGTATTTAATGCATTTTAAAAGAGACCCGCACCTTATCTTCCAAAATCGCGACTGTTAAGCTTTAGATATAAGTTTATTATTATTATTAGGGTAAATATCATCTCAGCCCCCTGTGATTTACTATAAGTACAAGTCAGGTCCTTGTAATTTCATAATTAACTTATAATCTCCTGTGTTTTTCAAAATTGAAACATGCATGTCCCCTCCGTCAAAAAATCTGTCAATTTTAACAGAATTTGTTATGCACATGCTAGTAACGCAACTGTTTGTATTTTATACACAATTGACCAATATGTATGAAGTGCGTAATAGTCCCCTGTATTTTTAATGATGGTGCGCAATGACCCCTTGTGTTGGATAAATGACTAAGCGATACCAACTATACAATGACTAAGCAAAGCTACCCGACAGTGCTGGATAAATGTTAGTAGCTTAGGTCATTATTACAGTTAATGGTAGCGGTGGAGTTTGGTTTTATTTAGCAGGCTGCTTACTAAGCAGCTTGGGAGTAGGAATCGTGACCCTGAAAAGTAGCTTGATTCGTGGTGGTGGTACTAAATATGATGAAAAATGATTGGTTAGCTAATTTTAAGAATAATTTCTAGGATTTAAAGGCTAAATAAGCTAAGTTTTATTCAAATGAGGACTTAATTCTAATATTTTTAGTTTACCTAAAACCTTCAAAGCTATTGCTCGATAGGAACTTGTAATGTGTAGCCACACTCCGCGATCAAAGAAGATAGTGAAATAGCCGTGTGTAGTTGTCTTAGGAACCAATTAATTTAACCAAATTATTTGGTAAACTAAACTTATTAGGAACTAATTAATTTAATCAATCAACTCTAGATTTTTGAATTACTTGATAGACTAAACATATAGCAAGTTTATTAACTATTACTGTTTTCTAATGTCCTCCCAACTGATATGTTAATCTTTCACTTAATAAAAATCTAAATTAAAGTAGTAAGGGATAGTTCTAATCTAATGTGATTTAATTCATCTACTAGTAAAAAAAAAATATTTCCAAATTCTAACATACTCCGAAACTACTTAATTCACTAACATTTACCAAGTATTTAACGTATCCAATTAAAGGTCATATGAATGATTTAAAAAGAGGGTACTATTAATCCATAAACCTTGAATAATAAGACTAAGCATTATACAATATATCCCTTAGGATTTAGCTAATTTTCCTAGACTGTTCCATATCCAACTAAACTTTATCTTAAAGATTCCATTTCTTATTTTCAAATCTTAACTACAGTACTCAACTTTACTAAGGATATCCTCAATGGAGTCTCTAAAATACAAAATTTTTTTAATTTGGGTATTTTTAGAGATTCCAATCTCTAAAAATAATACTATTCATGGCAAAAGTACGTGGGGTCCACCACTTTTGGCTTAAAAGATGTCAATATAGAGACCCAGTCTCTATTTTTTTCAACAAATTTGTGGAAGAAGATTGGGTCTGGGTCTCTATTTTGGCATTTTTTAAGCCAAAAGTGGTGGACCCCACATACTTTTGCTATGAATAGTATTGTTTTTAGAGATTGAAGTCTCTAAAAACACCTAAATTAGGAAAGTTTTGTATTTGAAGACTCTATTGAGGATGCCCTAACTATCAGACATTAGTCTTATCAATCCTTATCCACCATTCGTCACCAACGTTTTAGGTATACTGAGTGGCTTAATGAATTACCCAAATAATGTACTATCTAATTATCTACAGTCCTTTAATGGCAAAGCTAAATGTCATCTCCAAGTAAATCGATTCATCAAAACCCCAACTCCTTTCTCTATTTATCCACGCCTAATAGAAAATGGGAAGGCCCCAAATCAAATAAATCTAACCCAATCCTAGCTAAGGTAGTCAATAAAATTCCATAGAAGCTAACTTTAGCATCTCTTGTCACTTCCAAGCTCAAGTTATCTCAATCTACTTGTTAATTGAATCGAATATTTAGCTTGATATGCTAGTTGTAACACATCTTCTTAATTTAAATTATTTCTTTAGCATAAGAACACTAATCACATAAGCCAACCACATAAGTGAAGTACCAAACATAAAAGTGACATTTATTTTATATATTACCATTCGAGACTTAGGTTTGGGTCCTTACAAGCTCGGATATGCTCATAGCCTACCTCTACTCCACTTTGACCTTGGATTTGGCCTCAGTTCTCATGGCCCCGGATTTTGGCATTGACAGCCTCAGGATCGACTCGTAACCATTGGTCATATGTTTACCAGATTAGGTTGGTGTCATTGATCATACGACTGCTAGGTCGGCTCGGTTCGGCTCGAGGTTATTTGTTATTCCACAGTAAGTTCTACTTGTAGTCGTGGGTCATACGATCGCGATTTCAACTTGGGAGCTATTTTCCATACGGCAGCAATTTCAACTTGTAGCCATTGTTCATACGAACGTGATTTCAGCTATTTGTTCTATACAACACTTATTCCCTTAGTCCATACGAACTAGATAGAACATGATCATACATTTAACATGTAACAAGTATAATCAAGTATTTGCATGTCACGAGCATATTCGAGCATATTTCAGGTTCATAACATATAAGCATATCAAGCCTTTATCATATAACCAAGTAGACGTGTATAATATCTTGTATTCACATATAATATTTTGCATGTAAACTCCTTTAGTATTAACACATAATAACAAGAAGTTGCAAGTTGGTCACTTAAATAATAGCACCTACCAATAGTAACCCCTAGATACCAATAAGCAAGTTCAATGCTTTTGCATTAGCCTAACTGAAACAGTTAAGTTTTCAACTTTCCCAAACTCCAAATAATTTGATTTTGGAATATAATTAAAGATTATCGAGTGTAGATAGTTCTAGAATCAAACGAAACTCAATTTGGAGTTGAACTCGCTGAGATATGGTCTCTAGAAAAACATTGCGCAAATCTGTCAACCATCGAAAAACGGGTGAATCCGGAAGTGATGTCCAGTCATGTTATCACAGCCGGATACTTGGTCAGCCCATTGACCATCTGTCCGGTTGCGTTTTTCGGTTGTGATAACATGACCGGATATCACCCCTGGACAGGCACGATTCTCACACCCAGTATTGCTTCAACCGCAAATCCAACTATGTTTTGCCACCATCCTTGCAACTCTTTTGCACACACACTAATCCTCATCCTTTTACCATATTTCCAACATCATACAAGCATGCTATAACCTTCATATAGACTCAATTCCATCCAATACACATTAGGGCATACAAACTAGCAACTACAAAACATCAACAACAATCAATGATCAAGACTTGCCTTCAAAATGGTCTCCTTACTCATCCAACTTCACTTCAAGAGTAATATCCATATTTACACATTAATCTAGCATTCCAGAACACATATAAGCCATAACCACACAATACCAAGTCATGAAGCCCTAACCCATCAAATAAAGCTCAAAAGCACAAAATAACCCATGTACATCTTGACCATGCCCAACAAACATGATGAACACATAACCATGAATCAGATGGCTTTAGAAAAGCTTTTGAAAAAAATTTGAAAACAATCCTCACTTTATTCTTGAATTTGAGAAGCAAAAGAAGCAAGAGAATGGTTGAAACTAGCTAGACAATGCAAAGGAATGGCTTGGAGTTCCCTCTTTTTCCCTCTTCTTTTTCTTCCTTTTTTCTTTCTCTCTTCCTCTCTCTTTCTCTCCTCTTCAGATCGTGTAGTGTGTGTGTGTGTGTGTGTGTTGCAGCATTTTTGTGTGTATGTGTGTGTTTTGTTAGGTAGGAAAATATCTAGGTGAAAAAATGACTAAAGAGCCCTCCTAACTTAATGCTTATTTACAAACGTGCCATTTAGTTCAAATTCAATTGTTTTAGTTAGTTATTGTAAAATGGTAGAATTTAATTAGTGCCTACAATATTGAAAACACGTAACTACACGTAAGTGAACATGAATGCACGTTAAACGAAGCACGCATACGTAAAACGATGTAAATGCACATTGATTGATATAAATGCATATTAAAGAATGCAAAAATATATGAAATGCTATAAAATGCATATGGGTTCTGTACGGGGTCTCACAATTGAGGTCGAGGTCGGGCCAATCTGATGACCCTTGTTTACCTGGATTCAAAGAAACATGCCATTAAACTCACACAACGAGGAACAAAATGGAGGTGAATTAATTCTAGCTGCTCTCTTCAATGATACCGAGGGGAAGTGCAAAGTTCAGTTTTGCATTTTGCCAAACACATTCAGTGCATAGTTTAATCTAAAATGCATAATAAGTTTTTGCTAAAATCTTGCTACTTCGATATAATAGCATACACTTGAAGGCATATATGACAATGATGGACAATCAACATGCAACAACAAAGCACGCCTAGGAATTTAATACCTCTAAGCTCTTCTTCTTATCAGCAAAGCCATATGGGCAGCTTGCTGAATTTTTGGAATTTAATCCGGACCCCATTCAGAGCTAAAACAAAGCGAAACTCAAACAAAATATTATTGAATACTCCAATTTCGTCATTTCTGGACAGCCCACACACATTTTGCAAAAATGGCCATAACTTTCTCTAGGAAGGTCCAAATTACGAACCGCTTGAAGCATTAGAAACTAGACTCGTAGGGATTTCTAAGCATATATGGGTCATCACCTAATTCTTTCCCAATCAGTGCAGTTTATTTCACAAAGTTGGCCCAAAAAACTAATTTTCAGTCTTGTAATACCTTAGACTTCTTTTAGGTGTTTTATCAAACGCCTTTGGTGCATTCTAAGAGAGGTATAATCCACTGAAAGGAATCATAATAATGAAAATGCTAAATCTGTAGACATATAACAAGTTGTCAAGATCTTTAATGCTAAAGAACAGCAATACATAGACCAAAACCATCCACCAATGCAACATGTCATATGAATCACATTAACGTTTGACTAGACCATATGGCATTGACTCAACATTATCAATCTGTAATCAACATACAAAACTGACCAATTGACAAGCATATGATCTTTTTAGACTTTCTTATTTGATACCGGCACGTTATTGTAATAGACCAAGAGGTTGTGTATCACAGTTCAATGACACACCAATAAGAAAACATATCAAACGAAAACGTCGATGCATTAGGCACTGAACAACTATCAAAGCTCGAGTACTATTGTTACTCATCTTGCGTTTAGTGGCGGTACCTATTTGCAATCTAGTAATCTTAAATGATCCAACAAGATTTTTTTAGAATAATCACTCATATATGCAGCTCAGTTGGGACATTCTTAAGAATCTTCAAGTGATTGCCTATGAGGAAGATAGATGCTAGTATATTCCAATTTTTATGTTTTAGCTTCTCATTATGGGATCAGGGGACTCAGACAGCAAACTTCTTCAGCACACAACATGAGAAAGACATTCGTGCCTAAGTTTCCGATGCAAAAGTCACCTTGGCATTTCGATGAACAACCTTGGTGTATAATACATGAGATATATTTTTGTCCAGGTTTCTTAATGCAAAGCTCACCTAGATCATTCGACAAACACTTTTGGTGCAATATATGAAAAATATGCTTGCCCAAGCTTCTTTTAATGCAAATTGTGCCCTGGCATTTTATCAAACACCTTTGGTGCACACCGATGGGGACTTTCTTTTCATCTAATTCCACAGCCATTGTTTGCCAATATGATGCCATTTCCACATAATAGCTCACAAAGTGAAATAATGAAGAACACAAAATGTAACGGCCAGAAGGTAGCAGCACTTCATGATGGCATTTTTGATAACTAGAGCTAATCATATAATACCATATAATGTCTTTCTTATATCGACAAAAGCATAACAACTATGGAGTTTAGCTGTGCAGTTTTAAGCTTATCAAACTAGGTTCGTCAGGCATATTTGGATGCACAATGAGATTATCAAATTCCCAATTGAAAAACAAGTAATCACTCGAGCCCAAAATAAGCAATCTCTCGAGCTGAAGAATAATCATTCTCTTGAGCAAGCTATTGGCATGGTATGAGTGAATAAAACATCTGCAAAGTCAAAGCTGAAATAAATTTTCTGTGGCTGATGTATATTCTTATTGTATTAAATCATATAATAACCATCTTACATAGTCCAAAAGCACAAAAAACATTAAGTTGAGCATTATGAGTCAGAACGACATATTTAAGCAAGAACGCAAAATGCAGATGTTGATGCAGTAAGCTCCAGATAGATAATAACTCGTACACGATGAATATTATGGTGAAACAAACACATCGAGAGTTGTGTTGTAACTTATCTATGCGTTAATTGTGGTTTCTCAATGGGATGATCAGTCGTTTCCTACAGACAACGCCAAGTGTTGATGATCAAAAGTGGTCGAACACCAGATGAGCTCATGATTCCATCGGATGAGCTCTTTCCTCCGTTTCGGCATTGAATGACCTGCAAAACAAGACCAACTAGGGGTGTGCCTCGGGGAACCCCTCTAATGATCAAATCAATTCAGGATCTCAAGTTACATATGAGCAAGAGAGAGTAAAAGAAATAAGAGAGCTAAGAGATAAAAATAACATTGTAGTGTGTATTTGCCTCTTACTTGTTATCTTTTTTGAGATGGGTGCACTTATATTTATACTAACTCCCAAGTTATTAGAGAGTGTCATGTGTAATGTTGTGGTCCCATTGTCTTGTCATAAGGTCGGGCAGAATGGTTGAACGTCGGGTCTCACTAGAGGTTGGCCATGAGGTCGGACCTCGGGTGTCTCATTAGAGGTCGGCCATGAGGTTAGTCAGAATGACCTCGGGTCTCACTAGAGGTCAGCCATGAGGTTGGTCAGAATGACCTCGGGTGTCTTACAAGAGGTCGGATCATAAGGTTGGGAATATGCCCAAAATAGGTTAGAATATTTTCAGAACAGGTAGGGTCGGGCTCATACCTCAGCCCTAATTTGGTCGAACCTGGCATGGTAAATCCTTTCAAGGATATTTCGGTAATTGTGTCTAGGGCCGGGAATTTATTCCCCAACAATGATAAAAAAAAATGGATAAGCACCAGATGAGCTCGTGATTCCATTGGATGAGCTCCTTCTTCCATTTCTGCATTGAATGACTTGCAAAACAAGGCCTACTAGAGGTGTGCCCTGGGGGACCCCTCTAACGATCAAGTCAATTAGGGATTTCAAATTGCATATGAGCAAAAGAGAGTAAAGGAAGTAAGAGAGATAAGAAAGAGAAAAATAGCATTGTAGTGTGCATTTACCACTTATTAGTTACATTTTTTGAGATGGGTGCCCTTATATTTATATTAATTTTCAAGTTACTAGAGAGTGTCATGTGTAATGTTATGGTCCCGTTGCCTTGTCATAAGGTCGAATAGAATGGTCGGACCTCGGGTTTCACTAGAGGTCATCCATGAGGTCAGACTTCGGGTGTCTCATTAGAGGTTAGCCATGAGGTCGGTCAGAATGACCTCGGGTGTCTTATAGGAGGTCGGATCATGAGGTCGGGAATATGCCCAAAATAGGTCAGAATATTTTCAGAATAGGTCGGGTCGGGCTCATACCTCAGCCTTAATTTGGTCAGACCTAGCATGGTAAATCCTTTCAAGTATATTTCAGTAATTGTGTCCAGGACCAGGAATTTATTCCCCAACACTAGCCCCCCGATTCCCTGAACTCCGTAGGAGGTCGGAGAATCACTTACTTTTGGATTTTTGGTCAGGTCAAGCCCTCTGATTCTTATTTCTATTGTTATGGACTCAGATTTTGGGGGGTACCCTTCAATGTTATTCACGACATGCCGTAGCCTCCCTGGCAATCATTCTCGCCTCTCATCTTATGGTTCGACTCTTGGTTTTTCCCTATGCCCGGGCTTGAGCTCGACTATGCTTATAGCCTACCTCTACTTCCCATTGAGCTTAGATTTGGCCTCAATTCTCAAGGCCCCGGAGTTTGGCATTGACAGTCTCGAGATCGGCTCGTAATCACTGGTTACATGTTTACCGGATTAGGTTGGTGTCATTAATCATACTACTGCCAGGTCGGCTCAGTTCGGCTCAGTTCAGCTCAGGGTTGTTTGTTATTCCACAACAAGTTTTACTTGTAGTCGTTGGTCATATGATCGCGATTTCAGCTCGGGAACTATTTGCCATACGACAGTAGTTCAGCTCGTTGTTGTTGTTCATGTGAATGAAATTCAGCTCGTGAGCTATTTGCCATACAATAACAGTTCAGCTCAGTGTGTTGATACAAACGAAATTCAGCTTGTGAGCTGTTTGCCATACGATAACAATTCAACTCGGTGCGGTTATTCATACGAACGAAATTTAGCTTGTGAGCTGTTTGCCATACAACAATAGCTTAGTTGATAAGATCTCCTAGGAGTCTCATCTTGGCCCATAGTTCAACTCTTCTGTCTTGAAGCTCTTACGCCCTTAGAAAAGCTCCTTGGCTGGACATGTTGGCTGTTTAGGTCCCATTAAGATGGTGGGTCATGGTATTCAGGTCAATCCCTGTCATGTTAGTAGTTGACAATACTAACATATCCTCATTATTTAACAAATAAAATTATTGTTACCTTCTCAGAGGTTTGGGAGGTAGCTTTGTATGAACCATTAGGTCGGGAGAGCTCTGCTGAGGTCCGGTTGACCTGAAACACCCTCATTGAGGTCGGGCTAATCTGGTTGCCCTTGTCGTTGATGATTCCTTTTAGGATAACTATGGTTTGTAGGCTAGATGTGTCCTTTAGGCCTATATAAGGAGTTTATAGACTTGTGGAAACTTTCACAGGCCTTTTCGGAGGTCGGCGATGCGGCTCTGTACGAACTCCTAGGTTGGGAGAGTTCTATTAAAGTCGGGCTGACTTGATTTAATCACCCTCGTGAGGTCGAGAGGGCCATACAAGGTTGTTAGCATTTTTCTCACAAAGTTGGACTTTATTCGTTGAATGTCCTTGTGAGACCCCATATTTTGTCCTTACTTCGATTTGCGTGTTTTACCTCGATTTGCGTGATTTAACGTGTTTATGTGTTATATGAGTTAGAATGTGCTAAATATGTGATTTATATTTCTAATATATGCTATATGTGCATTCATGAAATTTTCATCAAAATCGGCACCATAAATTTTATCACCGATTTTAGTGAATAATATTTTGAACACCTGTCCGCTAAATTTTTTACAGGGGTGTTTAAACGTTTTGAAACCTAGTCCTCGGGAATTAATAGACCTCTGTTTGATTAAAACGGATTTGGAATCGATTTTAGAATTTTAAAGGTTTTTAGACTTTCTTTTGCAAAAATCGGGTTTTAAGCCGACTCGGGTGAAAATGTTTGAACGTAAAACTCTTTGTCACCTAAAATATATTATCTAGAATTAGTTTAAGTGTCAAATTAATGTTTGAGCAAGAAATAGTCTAAAAATATAATTAAAAGACAAGAAAATACTAAAACTAAACTAGTTTCTACCTTTTACTTTCTTTTAATTTATTTGACCTTGAGTATATTAGCATCAACACACAATAGAAAGCTCACAAAACACACTCGTGCACACATACATGGCCGAGAGCCATTAGAGAGAAAAACAAAGAGTTTTCTTCAAGTTTTCAAAGAGATTTTTCATTAGAAATTGCATTTGAAGGCCAAACTTCATCATCCAAAGCTTGAATTCACTTGTTGGGCATTCATTGAGCATATTTCTAGCTTCATAACACATTAAAGGTGAGAGAAAAATTCTAGATCTCAAATGTCATTTTTTATGTTTTTGCATATAATTGAATTTTGAACCGTTAGAAAGTTGAATTGATTTTATATTATTGCTCAGTGCATACTAAGGATCGTCTATATGTATTTATATAAGATTTGAATCGTTGTAGCATGAATTTTATTTTTCGGGTATTAAAAGTTGAGTTGTTGGCCATTTATTGAATATCTGGAGTTGTGGTGGTTGGAATCGATTGCTGTTAGCTTGTAAAAGTTTGTTAAATACGTGGTAGTAATGTTGTAATGCTGATATTTTGATTGTGATGTTGGTGTGAAAGTCCAAAAATTTCAGCCTAGGTGCATTTGAGGTTTTAGGGTTGTTGGGCTTGATGTGGATGGTTTATGGTTGGTTTCCTAGGGAGTGAATGTTGTTGATTGAGTGGGTGAGTGACAGAAATTGGTTTGGAGGTTATTAGATTAGTACAATATAAGTTATGACTTTTAGAATTTCGGGTTGTCTTTCTTTAAAATGTTGAATTATGCCTTTAGATGTTTGGGTGGTGTTTGAGTAATTGGATTGTGAGTTGTTGATGGTTAGATTAGGGTTTGGTTGTGTGTTTAATGCATGTTAAGTTGGGTGGCCTACTTTGTCATCTAACTTAGTTGTTTGCTGTTTAATTGAATAGTTGTTGTTATGTTTTTGAATTGATGATTATCGATTGATTATTGTTGAACTGGGAGATAGGAAACCTACTTTGTTGTCCTCCTGTGATAATTGATTATTGATGATCTGGGATATAGTCAACGGAAAAGGTTATCCTCCTATGATTGAATGTTTATTATTATTGCTGAGTCTTGGTATGTGTGTGCCACCTCTCGGGCAGTATCGGGCTGTCAGGTTGAAACCGGCATGACTACCATAGGGTACCCCCAGCTCGTATGACGGAGGTGTTATGGAGGGAGGGGCTAGTGAGGTACCTCGGGTACGTGAGTAATGGGGAGTTACAAGAAGAACGGTTGAGATTGTGATGACGTTTGGAGCTACACCAACTAGAGTATTCTTTATTGATTGGTCATTATAGTTAATGTGCTTATATTGTTATTGATGATTGTTGTGTGTTTACTACTCAAAGGATAATTTTCAAGGAGTATAGTAAATACTGTTAGAGATCTATCGAATCCTCGCTGGGTTTGTTTTATATAAGCTCACTCTCAATTATTGCATGCATACAGGTGTTACCGATCCAGATTAAAGGTACGTGCCTCCAAAAGAGGATTATGTGCCATATGTAGACGAGTCCTATGTGCCAGAGTCTTGTCCCTGATTTATGATGTTGTACTCTTTTGTTATATTGTATATTAAACTTAGTTGTCATGTATTTCACTTAAAAGTTTATGTTATATAAGATGTTGTAAAGATAATGGATTAAATGTTGCTAGTTTAGTGGTCTCGTTTTTGGAATATGATTAGGCTACTAGATTGGTTATAATCTATTTTGGCATTGTATGTTATATAGTGAATGTATGATGTTGGAATGGATGTGTATAACCTATGGATGAAATGGTAAAGAATGTTTATTATATATAGTGGTTGTGTTGTAAAATGTTGAATTATTGTGGAGTTAGATGTATGAGTTTTGAAGAGGTTGGTTTAGAGCCTCGGTGTCCTAATTACTGTCGTTATACTGCCAAAATTCTGTTGCGTTCTGACTGATCATAGGAGGGGTCGAGTTGGGGCGTTGCATTAAGTGGTATCAGAGTGCATGTTTAGCTGTCAGCCGGGGTATCCTTAGAATGTGGGTAATGGTCTTAGTATGAAAGTATATATGAAGTGAAAGAAAAGTGAAATATGTATTAATATGATTAAGTGATTAAATGATTATTTGATTTAATGACTTTGCGATTATGTGATCAATTTGTTTATGTGATTAATACTTAAGTGATTTATGTGTTTTATGTGAGTTGTTGTTTATTTGCTAATAATTGTCTATAGCCTATCTATGTGCTATAACCTGTGCTAATTCTTTGATTAGTAGAATGACTGGTAGACCAAGAACCAGAGGTAGGCCTGAGGTAGTTGACGAGGCACCGGGCTGAGATAGGGGTGATGATCGTTTTGGTGCAGCCATGGATAGGATTGCAGAGGTTATGGCAGGGCAGGCTCAGATACTAGCAGGGCAGGCTGCCCAAGCACAGGTATTACAGACTCAATTGTTGAACGTTCAGGGTGGTTACCATAGGCGTGGTACGCTGAAGGAATTCTTGGGATATTATCCACCGAGATTTCAGGGAGAGCCAGATGATAAGAAGGCGGAAGTCTGGATTAATAAGATAGAGAAGATATTCGATCCTTTAGACTATACTGACGAGAGGAAAGTCACTTATGCCTTTTATTTGTTTGATGATGAGGTAGAGGAATGGTGGCGCACAGTGAGAATTGGTTGGGAGGCAAGAGGTACTCCATATGTTTGGGATACATTCCTTAGAGTTTTTCGGGTGAAGTATGTCCCGAGAATTGCATGGGAGCGGAGAGAGGCAGAGTTTCTGTCCTTGGTTCAAGGGGATGATTCAGTGGCACAGTATGAGGCCACTTTCACTAGACTGTCCCGTATGCACCGGAGTTTGTTATAGATAAGAAGCGCAAGACCCGGAGGTTTATGTTGGGTTTGAGGTCGAAGATTCAGGATGCGATGACCCTGAATTAGTATGATATATTTACTGAGGCCTTTGATGAAGCTTCTAGGTTAGAGAAGAGAAAAGGGGAACAGATCAGACCTAGTCAGCCTAGCAAGATTCCATTTCAGCCGCAGGGCCAACAGGGTATGTATAGACCTTCGGTACAGCAGGGTAGTTATAGGCCTTCGGTGCAGCAAGGTTCTTTCAGACCGCAGGGTCAGTAGGGTTACTATTGGCCTCAGTTTCAGCAAGGGTCATATCAGGCTCAGTCACAGTACAGACCGGCCCAGTCTCAGGGTCAATATAGGCCCAGTGTTGCGAGACCTCAGCAACAGGCTGGTACAACTACTTTTTCGAGTTCTGGTTCTTCTAGGGGCAGTGACAGTGTTTCATCACCGCAGTGTACTTACTGCAAGCATCAGGGCCATGTGGAGGCCGATTGTAGGCCGAAGGCAGGAACGTGTTTGGGTTGCGACAGCAATCAGCATAGGGTGAAGGATTGCCCTAGATTTCGAGGGACTGAGGGTCGGGCAGCGACCCAGGGTTATCAGGGCCGACCTACTGGTGGTGCACCTCAGCAGCAGCGGGTTCAAGCTCGGGCCTACGCAGTTGATTTGGAGGAGGCACCTGAGGATACGGCAGTTGTGGAAGGTAACTTCCTTATACTCAATCAACTTGTTAAAGTGTTGATTGATTCTGGTGCTACGCATTCTTTCATTACGCCTACTTGTGTGCAACATGTTAACATGCAACCTGAAAGATTGCCTTATGTGGTTGAGATTAGTACTTCTTTAACTGATAAGTATGTGACTGACTTAGTTTGTAAAGACTGTAAAATACATGTTAAGGGTCAGGATTTTCTATCGGACCTTATTTTATTTCCTATCCGGGGGTATGATGTTATCTTAGGTATGGACTGGCTTTCTAAGTATGATGCTCAGTTAAACTGTAGAACAAAGGTAGTACGGTTTCGTATGCCAGATCAGCCAGTGGTTGAGGTAGCAGGGAACCGAGATGCTAAGACGAGTTTTATTATCTCATCAACTAAAGCTGTTAAGCTGGTGAGTAAGGGGTGTTCGGGTTATCTAGCTTCTTTGATCAACAAGCCATCTGATAAGCTAAAGCTGGAAGAAGTTCCTATTATTCGGGAATATCCCAATGTATTTCTCGAGGAGTTGCCAGGGTTACCACTAGATAGAGATGTGGAGTTTGTGATTAATCTTATTCCCGGTACTCAACCTATTTCTAAATCAGCATACCGGATGGCACCAGCTGAG